>OY728130.1:1156340766-1157643266 GCA_963277665.1 Viscum album | reverse complement strand
GGATGTCAGGTCGAACGGAACTCTAGCCTAGTTTGTGAATAAATGGTATCATAGGAAGGTTATTTATTATTTAGGATTTCATGTAGATTTTATATTGAGACTTTTGGAACTTTGGAGGTTGGTACGGGAAACGAATCCTAAACTATTTCTCATTCTAATCCTCAAGTATCTAGGGGTAGTCCAGGTTTTGAGTCTTTGATTTGTCATTTGGATTATTTTGGATGAGGAATGACAATAGAGGAGAGTTTGTGTCATATTTTGATCTCACGTGGAGTAGTGAAACATGTGAGTCTAATTTAATGTTTCATGATCCTCTTAGTTTTGATGCTTACCTAGGGAATGGACCACTACCACTTCACCAGGTTAGGTATAGATACTGGTTCCTCATTCGGGTGGCTTGTTGTGACTCATGTTTTCTTTTTGTTCTGGTTGGTGTAAGTGTGTTTTTTTAAATTAAAACTATTTTTGAAGTGGAAATTATTTCTTCCAAATGGTTAGGGATTGGGAAAATGGGTTTTAAAATAAACTTTTTTGGATTGAAAAATTTGGTAAATTCTTGGGTTTTGATATTGAAATTGTAACACCCCAGGTAAATAAAGAATATGACATTTTCATATTTATCCATATTTGTGAATAAAATATTGATATGACTTTAAAGGGGACTCTATGCTCGATGGCGTACCCAACACGCAACAACGAGTTTCTTGGGAATCTTACGTTGCACTCTAATGATAAAATAATATTATTTTAAATGGTAGTTAACATGTAGCCGTTGTAATGTCGGGAATGGATAGAAATAACTAAAATATGATTATATATGTTTTTTAAATGTTTTGACATTTATAAATACAAGATAAAGGCTTAAAATACGGAAAGAATTCAATTTTAGGCGTATATGCCCTAGTTTTCACTAAAGTTCACTTATCACCTTTTGATGGAGAACCGTCATTAAATATAGTTTTTTTCACTCTTAAACATTTTTTTTGGACCAAATAACACTCTTATTAAGAATCGGGACATCAAAATTTACTTTGTGTAAATTTTTGGTATCTTTCCGATAAAGTTCATTTTTTAGTGAATAGTGTAAAATGTTGTATTTTAATTCAAAACCACTTTTTAATCTAATTTATTTATATGATTAGATTATATTTTGAATTGGTTTTAAAGTGAAATTAGAAAATATTTTTACCATTAAATCCAATAGTGGTCGTTGGAATTAATTTCACTTTGAAATCAGACTTAAACTAGTGTCAATCTTTTGATACTTATTGTTTTAAAAAAACACGCTATTTGCTCTGACAGCGAGAATTAATTATTAAATTAATTAATGTGACGAATATGTTTTGAATTTTGTAAAACGGACTTCATTTTTGAATTCGGAATATCAAATATAGCTTAGGGTGAATTTTTGGGATTTTTCTGAAAAACTTCAATTTTTGATGAATAGTGAAACCACTAAGTGGTACTTATAAAAGCTGATTTTTCGTTTAAATGAAATTTTACCACTTATGTGTTTTGAATTTCAAAAATCCGACATACATGGTTGTCATTAAGAAGTAAAATGTGGTTCAATGGGATAAAAATAATTTTTTGGTGAATAGTAACTTATTAAGTTTTTAATCACGATTAGTGGTAATTAGTGTAGTTTAAGGTATAAGTAATGCTTTAATAATATGAAATGACCTAGACACATGTCCCTACCTTATTGGTTGTGTCATAGCCGACCAAGACAAGGCATGGGTCAACTTGGGGACCCCATGGATTCACTTTGGTTGGGAAATGACATAAATAACATTTTATTTAATGTAAAAGTAAAATTGACACAAACATGATATGTTTTGCTAAAGAAATTTTTAAGTGGGGTTATACAAGTCATCTTTTTGATTATAATCATTCATTGGAAAGCTAAAAAGATTTCCTACGTCATAGTATTTTTTTTATAATTTTTAGACATTAAATAAATTAAATTATTTATGACATAATAATGATGCAGCGATGACATCATTATTTGACGATTTAAATAAAATGGAAAGATAATGTAAAATATATGAACTACACATGTCCAAAACTTATTGGATGAGTGGAGTTTGAAGCCTTATCACCTTATACACTAATTATATCAATGTGGGACCTTTTAAAACCGAAACACATTTTCAAATAAAGTAATATTTCTTTACTTTCCAAAAGTACCCCTCCTCTCCTCTTATAAAAGGCCCCCACCTCTACCTCATTTAACACACTCCTCAAGCCTTTGGCTCGGCCACACCCTTCCCATTTACTCTATACACATCCCTCTCCTCACCCTAGAGGATTCCCTTTGGGCATAATCCTTTCAAAGGAAGCCTTTAGGCTCAAATCAAAAGGAGTTACACTTTTAAAGGTAATTCATTCTCTCATGTTCATTTGTTTTATTTTGCTTCTCCAACCCCCTAAACTCTTTTATTTAATTCTTTTTTAACAAAACCAGTATCTTCAATATACTAGTATTTTGTTATAAGATTTATTCGAGCTACACTCTCACACAACTACATCAAATGGTTAAAGAACATACGGTTTCCGTGGATGGTGAAATTCTGCCTCCCGAAACGATGATTGTTCAATACTCATTTAACAACTTCAAAGGTGGCCATTATGATGTCACTATTTTTATATATGATATATAATATTTTTATGTTTTATTTATGCTTCTGTATTTTTCATTTTTGTCTTACCTTTATGGCTTCCATTATGGGTATACGCGATATCTTCATTTAAGGAAGTGCGGACAACCGCCCCCTCAAAGTGATTTGATTCGTTAAATACCATATGTGGGATGTATAAAGGATGGAAATATGATATTATATATGATATTGGAATTATAATATACCTTTATATCATTATTATTCCATTCTATAAAATACTAAATGGAAATGAAAGTAGCGTTCATGCGTACGTACGGCTTACCGTCTCCATGAACGGTGCATTTAATTTCATACCTCAAAATGATTATGTAATGTTATAGATGCATGCATGTACTGGATATATATGACATATATGATATCTACATAGTGAATACAATTCTGGATATAATAAACTTTTGGCCACACAAACAACATGTAATTGTAAGAAGACCACTTTCGACTTAAGAACCAAATATCGGCAAAACAAATATTATTAACTTAATGATTACATAGTGTTTATAACATGGTAATAAGTGATATAAAAGGAATAATGAACTTGAAAAAGGTTCTTAAGGAAGTATAAATTAACTCAAGTTTATTATTCAGGACGTTAAAGAAGGATCGAGTCAAGTCGGACCCGAGGTAAGGGATCCTACTCCTCTCTTTCTTTTTAAGTACACAATTTTATGTCATTCCTTTTAAAGCTCATCTTTCTTGTTATTGGGATGATCTTTTAAATTAAAATTACTGTAATTTTTATGTTCATGTGATGAGAGACCCTATTCTCTTTCATCAATCCATTTTGGAAGTTTTGAGTGGCACCGTTAGGCTGCCGAACTTTCGTAAGAGATATAACCTCTCTCTTTCTTTTTAAGTACTCTCCTTTATGTCACTTCTTTTAAGCTCCTATTTGTAATGTTGGGTGATGTTATTTTATATTCCTCTTTCTGTACATTTTATTGTAATGTGATGAGATACCCTATTTGATCTCATCAATCCATATTTGGAAGTTTTATGTGGCGCCGTTAGGCTGCCGAGTTTTCGTAAGGGATTTTTCATCTCACTTTTACTCTCGTGAGATTTATGCTACGTTTGCCACAAATTACATTGAGTGGTGTATGTACTTCCCATTATTCTACTCTTTGTGTAATATAATTTCGTTTATGAGTATTTTAATCAATGATCTATTGTCCTTCTTTCATGGGGTGTATGTTTTGAAAGATACCCAAGTCGGTAAGGGAACCTTTCACCCTCCTCTTTTTTAAAAGACTTCTTTTATTGGGTCTTTTAATTTACATATTTTTATGTTGGGATATGTTCTCATACATCCTTATTGATGTAAATGTTATGTCCAAGTGATGAGATACACTTTTTATCTCTCATCAACTCATTTTGATGTGATGCCGTTAGGCTGTCAAGGGAACTTTTTAACCCAATTTCGATTTCTTTGGGTTCAACTTGTAGTCATTGAATATGTCATCCATTGAATATGTGTGAATGACCTTTTATTGTTTTACACTTAATATACACTTATATTGGGTGTATATATATTTTCCACACATATTTTTGAGATTTATTTGTCCTTAATTTAAGGATACCTTCTTTATAAGGGATTTCATCACATTTGACATTTCTATTGAGGGTTCATTGTTGTTATGCACCGATTCACTCTTATATGGTGTATATACTGTCCTTTGTAGTACTATATCATGAATCCTTTTATTCTCATGATATTATAATGTTCTGACTAAATGTTATTCCTCGATTATTGTATTCAAGTGTCTCTAATTTTGGTAAAACCCCTTTAACCAAAATATCGTTTTAAATGTTTTAATTATTAATATCCATGTTTTCAAAATGGTTTTAAGGATTTATTTATATGGATATTAATGGTTTAAAATGTTTAAAGCTTCAAGGTGGTATGGGACACTTTGATTCAAAAATATCTTTATTAAAGGTTTTAAATGGTTTTGGAAATGGTTTCTTTTTGAATGGATTCATTATTTCAATATCCTAAAATGTTATATTGTGATTGAAATGTGGAATTGTTATGTTTCATTTATTCATGTTTATGTGATACGATTATGTTATGGTTCTTGGGCATTTTTATGAAGAACGGGTGGTTCCGTGATAAACTAAGGGCGGGTGAGCCCGATATAGCTCTCCAATGCATTGGGTAACGCGAAGGAGTGAAACATTGAGGTTTCTCCGAAGAGATTTAGGGAATATACTGTGATGGGTATTCCAAAACGTATCCAAGATGGTTACTCCCTACGTAAGAATGTTATGAATGCCTCAAGTTACCTCTATGTATTATGTTTTCTATGATTTATTCATGATTTGATATGCCTATGTTTTATGGGTAAAGTATGATTTCATTCTTATGTATATATGAACTCATGTTTCCTTTCCATATTTTTATAACCCTTACTGAGCCTTTTATGCTCATCCCAAGTTTTTGAAATGTTTTTCACAGGTCAAGGGAAAGGTATATGATGTGATGATAGTGTTGAGGATGTGTCAAGAAAGAATCCATGTTTCATTTTAAATATGCTTCCGTTGATGGGAAGAATGAATACTGTCTTTTATGTAACCACTTTGTTTAAATGTGGAATTTAATGCAAGTTTCATGATCTAACTCTCTAGAACTCTAAACCTGGAAAGATCCTCAATGTGTAATCTTGTAATAACTCAAGATTAAGTAAGGTTTAAGGCTGGGGCCTTATAGTTGGTATCAGAGGTTGGTTTAGATAACTTTAGAGGTTAGGGTATTCTTTAAGCATAAGTGACATTACCATAATGGTTAGGATTTCAGAAAGAGTCCAAGTTTTAGATAAAGTGAATGAGTAAGTGTATCTTAGTGTTTACCTTCCTCATTAGTACATGATGGTTTTGTTGATATACTCACACTGACATTTCTATTTTTAGTGAATGGATGAATCTAGCAGGCACCAAAGAGACAACAAGTTTGAAGGAAACTGTGGTGGTTCTCTGATTAAGATACTAGATAAAATGGAGGATTCAATGAGGAAACTCGTGGTTGCTCTAAACCAAATATCAAGGAGTCATGATCAACCACTTCAACCTTGGTGAGTTCTCTAATGCATCAGGTACGAGATGGCCAATTCGATGTGGAAATTCAGGTAATAATTATTAAGGTAACCATTAGGGTTATATGATACTTAATTTTTAGGTAATTATGGGTTACTCTATGATATGATGGAAAATGAAAGGAATGAGATAAACTTGAGGTTAAAATATGTTATGATTATTCTTGAAGATTTTATCTCATTTTGGGGAATGTTTTAAGAATTATATAGTTTTGGAAAAAGGACAACACGTAGACCGTGTGACATCCCGTCGCGTTGGACAATGCTGCGGGAATCGAACCCACGACCAATGTGCGATTTTTATTTATCGCCTACCACTGGACTACGTGAAGTCCCTGGTTAGTTTGACTGATTTATTCTAGTTATATGATTTTATGAATTAAGAGTAAGTTGATTTTGGGTTATTTATGAAAATGATTAACCTATCATGGAGGATATGTGATTAGGTTAATTACTTTTCAAAACGAGACTTTAGGAGCAACTGATATTGTTTGGAGATAAATGTTACGATTTATCTTGGAAGACTATGCGACTAAATCCTTAAAATATTTGGGTTTCAATCTTATATTGGTTTACGTTGAAGAATTTTATGGTCAAAATGATTATAGAATGGTCGTCGTTGAACTTTGGGTTTTGTTGGACAAATTTTGGAGATTAAGAATAGATTTTCGTTTTATAAAGGGTTATCCTTTTCTGGATTATCTGATCTTGTACTAGCCTTTTTGGTTTTGGATTTGGTTAAAGTCTAAAGACATGGGAAGTATATAGTTCTATTTTGTGGATTAGGTGATTCTCTAGAAGTTGATTATAGTACTCTTAATGTGAACAAGTCTTCCGAAATACTCGTCTTTTGGAGAAAATATGAGTTTGTGTAAGGAATATAATAAAGGTTGAAAGTCAATATGATAAGTGATTATGTTTCCTTATGAATAAATTCGTCAATAAAAAGTAACTTAAAACAAAAATGTTGTCTATTAACTTTTCCTACTGGGGAATCGAAGACCGTTTAACCCATCAAAAGTTTGTGATTTTCTCGAGGTTAACTTTCTCCTAAACATGTTTTCTATCACTATCCATCAAAACATGACCCTATGTTTTCTCCTCCATGTCCATGTTTTCCTACATGGAGTCCTAGTATGGGTTAACTCGGGTGACCTTTGTACTTATCTTCCTTTATTTTAAAGTGGTTGTTTTACCGACTCTTGTTCCGATGTGGGACTTTCAAGGATGTTTCCAAGTGCAATTTTAAAATTGCGAGGACGCAATTCCCAAAAGGGGGGAAGGATGTAACACCCCAGGTAAATAAAGAATATGACATTTTCATATTTATCCATATTTGTGAATAAAATATTGATATGACTTTAAAGGGGACTCTATGCTCGATGGCGTACCCAACACGCAACAACGAGTTTCTTGGAAATCTTACGTTGCACTCTAATGATAAAATAATATTATTTTAAATGGTAGTTAACATGTAGCCGTTGTAATGGCGGTAATGGATAGAAATAACTAAAATATGATTATATATGTTTTTTAAATGTATTGACATTTATAAATAAAAGATAAAGGCTTAAAATACGGAAAGAATTCAATTTTAGGCGTATATACCCTAGTTTTCACTAAAGTTCACTTATCACCTTTTGATGGAGAACCATCATTAAATATAGTTTTGTTCACTCTTAAACATTCTTTTGGACCAAATAAAACTCTTATTAAGAATCGGGACATCAAAATTTACTTTGTGTAAATTTTTGGTATCTTTCCGATAAAGTTCATTTTTTTAATGAATAGTGTAAAATGTTGTATTTTAATTCAAAACCACTTTTTAATCTAATTTATTTATATGATTAGATTATATTTTGAATTGGTTTTAAAGTGAAATTAGAAAATATTTTTACCATTAAATCCAATAGTGGTCGTTGGAATTAATTTCACTTTGAAATCAGACTTAAACTAGTGTCAATCTTTTGATACTTATTGTTTTATAAAAACACGCTATATGCTATGACAGCGGGAATTAATTATTAAATTAATTAATGTGACTAATATGTTTTGAATTTTGTAAAACGGACTTCATTTTTGAATTCGGAATATCAAATATAGCTTAGGGTGAATTTTTGGGATTTTTCTAAAAAACTTCAATTTTTGTTGAATAGTGAAACCACTAAGTGGTACTTATAAAAGCAGATTTTTCGTTTAAATGAAATTTTACCACTTATGTGTTTTGAATTTCAAAAATCCAACATACATGGTTGTCATCAAGAAGTAAAATGTGGTTCAATGGGATAAAAATAATTTTTTGGTGAATAGTAACTTATTAAGTTTTTAATCGCGATTAGTGGTAATTAGTGTAGTTTAAGGTATAAGTAATGATTTAATAATATGAAATGACCTAGACACATGTCCCAACCTTATTTTTTGTGTCATGGCCGACCAAGACAAGCCATGGGTCAACTTGGGGACCCCATGGATCCACTTTGGTTGGGAAATGACATAAATAACATTTTATTTAATGTAAAAGTAAAATTGACACAAACATGATATGTTTTGCTAAAGCAATTTTTAACTGGGGTTATACAAGTCATATTTTTGATTATAAATATTCATTGGAAAGATAAAAAGATTTCTTACATCATAGTAATTTTTTTATAATTTTTAGATATTAAATAAATTAAATTATTTATGACATAATAATGATGCAGCGATGACATCATTATTTGACGATTTAAATAAAATGGAAAGATAATGTAAAATCTATGAACTACACAGGTCCAAAACTTATAGTATGAGTGGATTTTGAAGCCTTATCACCTTATCCACTAATTATATCAATGTGGGACCTTTTAAAACCGAAACACATTTTCAAATAAAGTAATATTTCTTTACTTTCCAAAAGTACTCCTCCTCTCCTCTTATAAAAGGCCCCCACCTCTACCTCATTTAACACACTCCTCAAGCCTTTGGATCGGCCAAACCCTGCCCATTTACTCTCTCCACATCCCTCTACTAACCCTAGAGGATTCCCTTTGGGCATAATCCTTTCAAAGGAAGCATTTAGGCTCAAATCAAAAGGAGTTACACTTTTAAAGGTAATTCATTCTCTCATGTTCATTTGTTTTATTTTGCTTCTCCAACCCCCTAAACTATTTTATTTAATTCTTTTGTAACAAAACCAGTATCTTAAATATACTAGGATGTTGTTATAATATTTATTCGAGCTACACTCTCACACAACTACATCAAATGGTTAAAGAACTTACGGTTTCTGTGGATGGTGAAATTCTGCCTCCCGAAACGATGATTGTTCAATACTCATTTAACACCTTCAAAGGTGGCCATTATGATGTCACTATTTTTATATATGATATATAATATGATTATGTTTTATTTATGCTTCTGTATTTTTCATTTTTGTCTTACCTTTATGGCTTCCATTATGGGTATACGCGATATCTTCATTTAAGGAAGTGCGGACTACCGCCCCCTCAAAGTGATTTGATTCGTTAAATACCATATGTGGGATGTATAAAGGATGGAAATATGATATTATATATGATATTGGAATTATAATATACCTTTATATCATTATTATTCCATTCTATAAAATACGAAATAGAAATGAAAGTAGCGTTCATGCGTACGTACGGCTTACCGTCTCCATGAACGGTGCATTTCATTTCATACCTCAAAATGATTATGTAATGTTATAAATGCATGCATGTACTGGATATATATGAAATATATGATATCTACATAGTGAATACAATTCTGGATATAATAAACTTTTGGCCACATGAACAACAGGTAATTGTAAGAAGACCACTTTCGACTTAAGAACCAAATATCTGCAAAACAAATATTATTAACTTAATGATTACATAGTGTTTATAACATGGTAATAAGTGATATAAAAGGAATAATGAACTTGAAAAAGGTTCTTAAGGAAGTAGAAATTAACTCAAGTTTATTATTCAGGACTTTAAAGAACGATCGTGTCAAGTCGGACCCGAGGTAAGGGATCCTACTCCTCTCTTTCTTTTTAAGTACACAATTTTATGTCATTCCTTTTAAAGCTCATCTTTCTTGTTATTGGGATGATCTTTTATATTACACTTACTTTAATTTTTATGTTCATGTGATGAGAGACCCTATTCTCTTTCATCAATCCATTTTGGAAGTTTTGAGTGGCGTCGTTAGGCTGCCGAACTTTCGTAAGAGATATAACCTCTCTCTTTCTTTTTAAGTACTCTCCTTTATGTCACTTCTTTTAAGCTCCTCTTTGTAATGTTGGGTGATGTTATTTTATATTCCTCTTTCTGTACATTTTATTGTAATGTGATGAGATACCCTATTTGATCTCATCAATCCATATTCGGAAGTTTTATGTGGCGCCGTTAGGCTGCCGAGTTTTCGTAAGGGATTTTTCATCTCACTTTTACTCTCGTGAGATTTATGCTACGTTTGCCACAAATTCCATTGAGTGGTGTATGTACTGCCCATTATTCTACTCTTTCTGTAATATACTTTAGTTTATGAGTATTTACATCAATGATCTCTTGTCCTTCTTTCATGGGGTGTATGTTTTGAAAGATACCCAAGTCGGTAAGGGAACCTTTCACCCTCCTCTTTTTTAAAAGACTTCTTTTATTGGATATTTTAATTTACATATTTTTATTTTGGGATATGTTATCATACATCCTTATTGATGTAAATTTTATGTCCAAGTGATGAGATACACTTTTTATCTCTCATCAACTCATTTTGATGTGATGTCGTTAGGCTGTCAAGGGAACTTTTTAACCCAATTTCGATTTCTTTGGGTTCAACTTGTAGTCATTGAATATGTCATCCATTGAATATGTGTGAATGACCTTTTATTGTTTTACACTTAATATCCACTTATATTGGGTGTATATATATTTGTCACACATATTTTTGAGATTTATTTGTCCTTAATTTAAGGATACCTTCTTTATAAGGGATTTCATCACATTTGACATTTCTATTGAGGGTTCATTGTTGTTATGCACCAATTCACTCTTATATGGTGTATATACTGTCCTTTGGAGTATTATATCATGAATCCTTTTATTCTCATGATATTATAATGTTCTGACTAAATGTTATTCCTCTATTATTGTATTCAAGTGTCTCTAATTTTGGTAAAACCCCTTTAACCAAAATATCGTTTTAAATGTTTTAATTATTAATATCCATGTTTTCAAAATGGTTTTGAGGATTTATTTATATGGATATTAATGGTTTAAAATGTTATAAGCTTCAAGGTGGTATGGGACACTTTGATTCAAAAATCTCTTTATTAAATGTTTTAAATGGTTTTGGAAATGGTTCTTTTTGAATGGATTCATTATTTCAATATCCTAAAATGTTATATTGTGATTGAAATGTGGAATTGTTATGTTTCCTTTATTCATTTTTATGTGATACGATTATGTTATGGTTCTTGGGCATTTTTATGAAGAACGGGTGGTTCCGTGATAAACTAAGGGCGGGTGAGCCCGATATAGCTCTCCAATGCATTGGGTAACGCGAAGGAGTGAAACATTGAGGTTTCTCCGAAGAGATTTAGGGAATATACTGTGATGGGTATTCCAAAACGTAACCAAGAGGGTTACTCCCTGCGTAAGAATGTTATGAATGCCTCAAGTTACCTCTATGTCTTATGTTTTCTATGATTTATTCATGATTTGATATGCCTATGTTTTATGGGTAAAGTATGATTTCATTCTTATGTATATATGAACTCATGTTTCCTTTCCATATTTTTATAACCTTACTGAGCCTTTTATGCTCATCCCAAGTTTCTGAAATGTTTTTTCACAGGTCAATGGAAAGGTACATGATGTGATGATAGTGTCGAGGATGTGTCAAGAAAGAATCCATGTTTCATTTTAAATATGTTTTCGTTGATGGGAAGAATGAATACTGTCTTTTATGTAACCACTTTGTTTAAATGTGGAATGTAATGCAAGTTTCATGATCTAATTCTCTAAAACTCTAAACCTGGAAAGATCCTCAATGTGTAATCTTGTAATAACTCAAGATTAAGTAAGGTTTAAGGCTTGGGCCTTATAGAAATGGTAAGTGTGACCCTTGGATCTCCTTATGAAATTTTTCATGTGTGTATGTGTGGAATGTGCATGTTGGAACGTGTGGATGGAAATGGATGAATAAATATGTGATGATTAATAGGATTACCTGGGTGTGTATTTGAAATCAAAGGCTTGGCCTTGTTTCTAAAAATTGATTTTAAAGGAGGAAAATGATTTAATAAATTGGGTTTTCTTTGAAAATTGAATCCTTGACTTGTGAAAATGGCTTTTGGTTTTCAAATGTTTCCTTGGAAGAAGGATGTTTATGAATTTAAATGAAAGTTCGGTTTTGAAAATAGTTTTTTGGTTGTTCTTATATATATTTGTCTTGTGACCCAGTTATTTTGGACTTATATGGTATATTGGTTTTATTTTGGTTGGATGTTGATTTATGTATTAGTGGTTTGATGTTGTTCAGAATATGCCACCAAGAAAGGTCCCCAAAGTTTGTTTTCTCAGTTTTTTCCTATCCTTAATAGTGATTGAGGTCCATTAGAGGAAGTTTATTGGCTTAAGTAGGTTGATCATGTCTTCATATTGTTGGAAACTCTCTAAGTTGTTAGAGTTCGTGTTGTCCTGGGTTTATTTGAGGGCCCAACATTGAATGAATGGGAGTTTTTTCCCCACCAACGATGAAAGTTGGTATGATGTGGGTAAGTGTTTAATTACTTGTTAATATTTTGGTTTATACATGTGGAGGTGAAGGTTAAGAAAAAGTAATATATCGTTAATGTTCACCGAGGCCAATAGATAGTGAAAGTTTATGTTGAACATTTCAAAGAGCTGGTTCCCTTTTCTCCATAGGTAGTGTCTCAGAATCTTTTTTAGGATTCACATTTCATTGGGGGTATTCATTCATAGATAAAGGAGAATTCTCTCCCCTCTATAGATCATCATTTCGATAAGTTGGTAGATGAATCATTCCTAGCTGAGTTGGTTTCTAAAGTGCAAGTTCACAGTCTAGTATCTCCTGCCACTCATGAAGGTTCCCAATCTGGAGAGAGGTGTGTGCCATAGGATCTTATTTATGAAAAGAATATTCCATTGGTTTTGGCTTCCAGTTTGTCAGAACGTTTGGTTTTGTGCCACCAGTGTGGTCGGTTTGTGCATTTGAAGTCGTTTGGTCACAATCCTCCAAACAAATTCCATCATTGTGGCCTTATGGGTCATATGGAGAAGTTTTGTATGAAGTGTCGCATGGATTAGATTTTGTGATTGGAGGATTTCAATCATTAATGTGATTCAAGAGATTATTTAGTTCATTAGGGCTCCCTCCATAGGCATCAAAGTGAAGCTTGTGCACAATCAGGAATTGTTTAGGTGAGTGGAAAAAATTATCTCATTTTGTCGACCGTGTTAAAGTGGAGACATTTGGATTTTCCTTGTTTTTTTTTGTGTGGATATTATTGTTAAGTCAATAAGTTACTCTTATGACTTCTCCATTCTTTATGTTTTTATGTTTTGAAAATCATAAACACTTTCTTAAGTTATGAATTTTTCATTCCGTTATACTTATAGAATTCTCACTCCGTTATACTTATAGAATTATCACTACGTTTACATAAATAATTCTCATTATGTTTACTTACAAAATTCTAATTATGTTTACTTACAGATTTTTCATTACATTTACATATATATATATCTGTCATTACGTTTATTTACAGATTTTTCCTTATGGTACAAATGTCATACCGTTTTCATGATACTGATTCCAGTACAAATGTCATGCTGTTTTTTATGATATTGATACCCATACAAATGTCATACCGTTTTCAGGATACTGATTTCAGTACAAATGGAATACCGATTTTATGGTACCGATAACCAAAGATAGTGATGCGATTTTCTCAATCCAATTTTCATTTTCTTAAAAATATGTTTTCTTGATATTTTTAGAATTTCTTAACGTGTCATTCCAATATTATCAGATTCTAATTTTTCTTATACTTAACATTTACCTTAAAAATAACATCATTTATTATACATGAAATGATTTAGTACAATCTATTACAAACTAACCATTGTTTGTTCGACAAATTTCCAGGTCCCTCCGAAATTTAAAGAAAATATGATCATTGGAGTGGATCCAACCATTGAGAAGTTTTTCCAACAAATATGAGTTAATTTGAATGAGCCTTGGGTGATGATAACTATAGAAAACTTAGATGATGAACAGTGAACAGAAAATAAATCAATGTTTGTGAAGTGATTTATAGAGAGAGAGAGGCTCTTACAACTCTTAGTGCTTTGTGAGGATGTCGTGAAAAAACTTGGTTCTAGCTTGAAAAAATTGTTTAGACTTGCTTTGTGCAGGACTCTAATCGTGTTGATCGTTGTTTTCTAGGTTTGGAAGATACAGGTTCTAATTTCCTTCTAAATCAAGGGAGTGCAGGGATAGCAAGACAAATATTGATCATCAGATTGAGGGCTTACCTGGGTTTGGGTAAGACATACTATATTGAAAGTATAAATCAAGGAACCTTTATCCATGGTTGTTGGATACCATTCTCTTTGGGTTAAAAAGAATATTGTTGTTACTTGTTTTTTATTTCAAGTTGTTTTTATTCCGATATTATTTTAACTTTGTTAAAGTTATAATGTATAACTTTTCTTATACTTTCTAATTTTGTTACTCTGATTATATTAACGATTCTATACGCTCTAAGGTAGAATCTTTCTTTAAAGAAAATATTTCTTATGTTTTTGTGTTAAGGTTGTAAAGTTTAAGAAAATGTTTCTTTAAGAGGGTTTTTGAATATTTGTTCAACTTATTTAAACTAAGTTTTTATAAAAGTTAAAATCCAACCTCAAGAAACAGATTTCCATAAGGTTAAGAAACTTTCCTTAAGAAAGTTTTATATCAACTTTAAAGGTTCCAAAAGAATTTATAAAGGATACAATCCACCACCTATTGTATTTAAGCATCTCATTATACATATCTGATTCTACAATTGGTATCAGAGGAGGTATCGGAAATACTTATATTCACATATAAGTTTTCTTGCTCAAGAGTTTCTAAATTTTTTTATAGTTAAAAGTTTTTACTACTAACAAGTTTTTTGGAAAACAAATTTCATTTAAGTATGGCAGCCATTCATGTTTTATCTCTAGAAACTGATTTTCGATGTAAATGACTATAAGTAATGGAGAGACAGAATGAAGACCTTCGTGATAAACAATAGTGTTGACAACTACATTATGTTAATTGGAGATTATATGATTCCTGATAAAGAACTTAGAACCTTCACTAATGAAGAAAAGGTGGAATACCAGTTGAACATTAAGGTGCGTAATACTTTTCTTTGTTCCATGACTAGAAATATATATAGCCAAAATTCATCCATTGAATTTGAAAATAGCATTTGGAAGAAGCTTGAAGTAACCCACTTTGGAACTTCCAAAGTCATTGAAACCAGAAGAGCCAAGCTCAGAGCTTAGTATCATGGTTTTTGTTTTCCTTATGGAGAACCCATATAAATGGTACAATAAAGATTCATGACTATGGTCAATATCTTACAATAAATGGGTGAGAAAGGTTTAGATGATGACATTATCGTAGACAAGATTATATACATAATTCTTAACGAATGAGAATCCAAGAGGATAGCTATTGATGAGAACAGGAAAGTTACTCATATTTCTCTTGATGAGCTATTTGGGACTCTTCTCCATCATGAAACCAGAATAAAGAGAGATTCTGATAATATTAAGAAGAAGAATGGAAATGGAGGTGTTTCTTTTACAACTACTTAAAATCATATGAAATCCAAGACTCCTAAGAGAGTTACAAGATCTAAATCTGAGAAAGTTATTATTCAATCTGAATCAACTGAAAGTGAATATTCAGAAAATGAGTTAGCAAATATTTCTCAGAGGTTGAATAAGATTGTTATGAAAAATAACATTCAATATAGATATAATAAGAAATATGGAAAAGAAAATAAATATGGAGATGTGAAATTCTAGGAATGTAGAAGAACCAGTCATATTAGACCTGATTATCCCCTACTAAAGAAGAGAGATAAGAAGGATAGAAATTCTAAGAGGAATAAGTATAATTTCTATAGATCAAAGAATAAGATAGTCTTGAAATCCAATTACACTTGGAGTTCAAGTGGTGGAGATTCTTGTGATGACTCTTTAGAATTTGAATCTTCTATGAAAAATAATATTGTTCTAATAGCCAGAGTTCCATTTCAAAATCATTGTCTTATGGCTAAGGTACAAACTGCTTAATCCTTAACCAATACGTCTTTAAGTGAAAATTTTCCTGATAAAGGTTTTTCTTCCAATGAAGAATCCACTTCCTTAGACAAAAATAATGATTTTCTTTCTGATGAGAAAGTTTCTAGATTTGCTATGTTACTTGAGATAACAAATTGTAAAGTTTCTAAGAAACTTGAAAAAAATATCTAGAGAATTTATTCTAAAAAAATAAATTTTGGATACTACCAAATATCTTGATAAGAAAAATGTTGATTTAGAAAATATTTCTAAGAAACTTGAGGAAGTTAATTCTGTGAAGGATAAAATTTCTAAGGATCTTAAAAATCTATATTTAGAAAAGTATGGTTTAGAGAATAATCTTAACACTAAATCTATAATTATAGCGGATAAGAATTTAGTCCGGAGACTAAAATATAAAATATCCTTGAAGAAACTTCTTGAAAATTTTACTTCCGGTAAAGAAAATTTTCATAAGATGTATTCTTAGATCTAACCTCATGATAATAATCATGGATTAAGTTATTCTCCTGGAAAACCAATTTTCAAAAACAGTTATTTTGTTCCTCCAAGAGATACCTTTTGTACTAAAGGTCAAAGTGGTGGGAATTGGAAGAAAAACTATTCTTTAAATAAATTTCAATACCTTGGGTTTCATTAAGTTTACTTTTCTAAACAAACGTGGATACCCAAAATTTTATTATCTAAAAATTCCAAATCCGAGCAAGTTTGGATTCCAAAAACCTAACTATTTCTTTTTCAGGAAAATGAAGGAAGTACTAACAACATATGGTACATGTATAGTGAATTTTCCCAGCACATGACTTTGAACAAAGACTATTTCAAAAATATTTTAAACACTAAAGGTTGTAATGTAACCATCGGAGATAACTCTCAAGGAGAAATTGTCGGTATAGGTAACATTATTCTACTTAGTAAGGTTATTTGTAACATCCCAAGTAAGTAATGAATAATATATATTTTTATATATTCCTATTAATTAATTAGATAGTGTTTTAGAGGCTTAGAATGAAAATAAATCCAATCTTAAGCATGGAATACACTAATATTTTTAAAAGATTGTTTTTCTGCCTTTTGATGGAAAACCATTTTGGAATCTATATTTTGACAATTTTATAAACTATTTTTGTCAAAATAAACTTATTCTTTATTATTGGGACATCAAAATTTACTTTGTGTGAATTTTTGGTATTTTTCTGACAATGTTCATTTTTCAATGAATAGTGAACAATACTGCATTTTACATCAAAACTGCTTTTTAATGTAATTTATTTATATGATTAGATTATGTTTTTAATTGGTTTTGAAGTTAAATTAGAATATATTTTTACCATTTATTCCAATGGTGGTCAGTGGAATCAATTTCACTTTGAAATTGGAATTAAACTGGTGTCAATCTTTTGATACTTATTGTTTCATAAAAACATGTTATTTGCTCTGACATCGGGAATTAATTATTAAATTAGTTAATGTGACTTATATGTTTTGAATTTTGTAATATAGACTTCATTTTTGAAATAATAATATCAAATATAGCTTAGGGTGAAGTTTTGGTATTTTTCTGAAAAACTTCAATTTTTGATGAATAGTGAAATCACTAAGTGGTAGTTAAAGAAACTGATTTTTCGTTTAAATGAAATTTTGCCACCTTTCTGTTTTGAATTTCAAAAATCCCACATACATGGTTGTCATTAATAAGTAAAATGTGGTTCAATGAGATTAAAATAATTTTTTGGTGAATAGTAACTCTTAATTTCTTAATCGCGATTAGTGGTAATTAGTGTAGTTTAAGGTAAAAATAATGCTTTAATAATATAAAATGACCTAGACACATGTCCTAACCATATTGGATGTGTCATGGCCGACCAAGACAAGCCATGGGTCAACATGGGGACCCCATGGATCCACTTTGGTTGGGAAATGACATAAATAACGTTTTATTTAATGTAAAAGTAAAAATGACACAAACATAATATGTTTTACAAAACAATTTTTATATGGGGTTATACAAGTCATATGTTTTACTATAAATTTTAATTGGAAAGATAAAAGTATTTCCTACATCATAGTATTTGTTTTATAATTTTTTGACATTAAATAAATAAATGTATTTATGACATAATAATGATGTAGCGATTACCTCATTAATAAATGATTTAAATAAAATGGAAAGATAGTGTAATATCTAAGACCTAAACATGTCCAAAAACTATTGGATGAGTGGATTTATAACCCTTATCACCTTATCCTTGAATTATATCAATGTGGGACCATTTAAATCCGAAACTCATTTTCAAATAAAGTAATATTTCTTTAATTTCCAAGAGTGACCCTCCTCTACTCTTATAAAAGGCCCCCACCTCTACCTCCTTACCCACACTCCCAAAGCCTTTGGCTCGGCCAACACCTGCCCATTTTGTCTCTCTACTTCCCTATCTTACTCTTTGAAGCCTCACTCTGGGCATAAGGCTTCCCAAGGAATCCTTTGAGCTCAAACCAAAGGGAGTTACCCGATTTTAAGGTAAAGTCTTCACTTGAGTCCGTTTGTTTTATTTTGATTCTCCAACCCCCTAAACTCTTTTTGTTATTTTCTTTTGTAACAACTCCAGTATCCTCAATATACTAGGATGTTGTTATAATAAGGATTAGAGCTACACTTACACACACCTACATCTAATGGTTAACGAACATATTGTTTCCGTGGATGGTGAATTTATGCCTCCCAAAACAATGATTGTTCAACATTATTTTAACACCTTCAAAGGTGACAATTAAGATGACACTATATTTATATATGATATATAATATTTTTATTTTTTCCTTAAGATTCTGTATTTTTCATTTTGGGCATACCTTTATGGTTTCCATTATGGGTAAACGCGATATCTTCATTTAAGGAAGTGCGGACTACCGCCCCCTCAAAGTGATTTGATTCGTTAAATACCATATGTGGGACGTATAAAGGATGGAACTATGATATTATATATGATATTATACTGGAATTATAATATACCTTTATATCATTTTGATTCCATTCTATAAAATACGAAATAGAAATGAAAGTAGCGTTCATGCGTACGTACGGCTTACCGTCTCAATGAACGGTGCATTTCATTTATTACATTTAAATGATTATGTAATATTATAAATGCATGCATGTACTGGATATATATTACATATATGATATCTACATCATGAATACCATTCTGGATATAATGGATAAATGAACAACATGAGGGATTATTTTGACTCAAGTACCAATGATCGTTAAAACGACCATTATTAACATAAATAATTACATAGTGTTCATGACATGGCAATAAGTGATATAAAAGGAATAATGAACTTGAAAAATGTTCTTAAGAAAGTATAAATTAACTCAACTTTATTATTCAGAACATTAAAGAACGATCGAGTCAAGTCGGACCCGAGGTATGGGACTTCGTCTCAATCTCCTTTCATTGAGGCATATTTTGTTTTATACACAACCTTTTTTTATATGGTGTATAAACCCCTTTGACATTTACGTTTATTCAAAAGGAATATTTTTTATACGAAGCGTTTACTAAACGACAAAAGAGAATGTTTTTGTCGTACGTATGTGGCGACAATGACTTCTCCGCCATCGTGACCGTTATTTGAGTTTCGGCTTCCTCTACAAGCCATACCTTTTTTTAAAAGAAAAATAAATTCCATGTTTTACTTTCCTTTTTGTATTGAAAATGGTTTTCATAATGTCTTTATATCAATGTGTTGTATTGATATCTTATAATTGAAAGGTGGAAATGTTATGTTTCTTTTATGCATGTTTTATGTGATACGATTATGTCGAGGTTCTTGGGCATTATTATGAAGACGGGTGGTTCCGTGATAAACAAAGGGCGGGTGAGCCCGATATAGCTCTCCAATGCATTGGGTAACGCGAAGGAGTGAGACGTTAAGGTTTCTCCGAAGAGATTTAGGGAATATACTGTGATGTGTATTCCAAACGTAACAAAGAGGGTTACTCCCTACGTAAGAATGTTATGAATGCCTCAAGTTACCTTTTTGTCTTATGATTTCTATAATTTATTCATGATTTGATGAGGTATGTTAATGTGCTTATGTTTTATGGGTAAAGTATAATCTCATCCTTATGTATATATGTACCCATGTTTTCTTTCCATATTTTTATATCCCTTACTGAGCTTTTTATGCTCATCCGGAGTTTTTTTGAAATATTTTTCACAGGTCAAGGGAAAGGTTCATGATATGATGATAGTGTCAAGGAAGTGTCAAGAAAGAATCCATGTTTATTTTAAATATTTTTCCATTGATGGGAATGAATAATACTATCTTTATGTAACCACTTTTGTTTAGATGTGGAATGTAATGCAAGTTTTATGATCTAATTCTCTAAAACTCTAAACCCGAAAAGATCCTCAATGTGTAATCTTGTACTAACTCAAGATTAAGTAAGGTTTAAGGCTGGGGCCTTATAGTTGGTATCAAAGGTCTGGTTTAGATATCTTTAGGAGTTAGAATTATATTAAATGATTATCCAAAAATATTTTTTTTATGGTCAAATTGAAGTGATATAGCATTTGAAGATTACCACGTTGCTTAATATAAGACATGTTTGTTCAGAATGGTTTTCCGCAGAGGAAACAGGGAAGCAGTGCTAGGAAGGAATACAGAAGGAAATAACCTTCCGAATCAGCATCCCGAGATGGTCGGAATTGGAACTGAACAGTTTGTTGCATTAATGGCGTAGTTGACTCAAGCGATAAATGGTGGTGGTATCCATGCACGAGATCAGCCAGATCAACCGCAGAGGAACATGTCAGTGGTGGAACATTTCATGAGGCAACATCCCCCATCATTCAGATGATCATCTGACCCTGTGTTAGCTGAAGGGTGGATTAAAGCACTGGAGAAGATTTTTGATGTCATGGGGTGTTCAGACAATCAAAAGGTTAGTCTTTCTATTTACCGTTTGGAGGGTGAGGCAGATCAGTGGTGGTCGATGGTTAAAAATATCAGGGTCGCTGACGAGATTGATGCTCTCGACTGGGATGAATTCAAAGGAATGTTTCTTGAGAAGTATTTTCCTAAGGCTTGTCGACTTAGGATGGAAAAGCAATTGTTAGAATTGAGGCAAGAGGAAGACTCAGTGGCTGCCTATGAAGAAAGGTTCACTCGATTGGCAAGGTATGCTCCAAATTTTATCCGAGACCTTGATAGTAAAATCAATCATTTTTACTCAGGATTAAAGCCAAAATATCGAAGGGAATTAGCTTATCGTGAGTTTAAAAGTTATGAAAAGCTTGTTCGATGTGCTGAGAAGGTGGAAATGGAGTTTGTTGATGACCAAGTGTTCTATAACAACCAGTAGAAGAAGAGACCGAGGTGGCAGGAGAAAGGTAATAATTCTTCATAAAAGTTTGATGGTAAGAAAACTAAGTTTCCAGTTTGTGCTAAATGTGGCAAAAGGCATGCTGGGGAATGTCTTCTGAATTCTGGAAAGAGCTAACGATGTGGTAAGATGGGACATAAGGCTCTTGGTTGCACTGAAAAGGATCAAGGTGGTGGTAATACCAAATTTGATTTACAGTTAGTGAAATGTTATAAGTGCAATGAGATGGGTCACTATGCAAACGAGTGTCCGACAAAGAGCTTAAGTGATGGGAAGCAGTTAGAATACAAGCAGAAAGGGGTGGTGAAATCCTTTGCAACTACTTCAGCAGATGTCGGGCCATCAAATGAAGTTGTATCAGCTCTAGGGAGCTCAGTTTTTTTCAAAGATTGACTTGAGATCGGGGTACCATAAGCTGAAGGTAAAGGGGGAAGATATTCCGAAGACCATGTTACGTATGAGATATCTCCATTATGAATTTGTAGTAATGCCTTTTGGGCTAACCAATGCACCTGCTGTATTCATGGACTTAATGAATAGAAATTTCCATGATTTCTTGGATAAGTTTGTGGTGGTTTTCATTGATGATATTTTGGTGTTTTCTAAAAGTAAAGAGGAGCATGAAATACATTTAAGGGTTATCTTGCAAACCTTAAAAGAAAAGAAACTGTATGGAAAATTCATCAAGTGTGAGTTTTGGTTGCAACAAATTTCTTTCCTTGGTCATATTGTTTCTAAAGATGGAATAACTTTTGATCCTGTAAAAACAAAAGTTTTGGAAGAATGGACAAGACCCACAAATGTAACCGAGATTCGTAGCTTCCTTGGTTTGGCAGGCTATTACCGAAGGTTTGTTAGAAATTTTTCTCGGTTATCTAGTCCAATGAATAAGCTAACTTGGAAGGGTGTTAAGTTTATCTGGACAAAATAATGTGATGATTGTTTTCAAGAATTGAAACGAAGATTGGTGAATGCTCCAGTTTTGGCACTACCTTCCAGGAATAGTGAGTTTGTTATATACAGTGATGCTTCATTGAAAGGACTTGGTTGCGTCCTAATGCAGAATGATCAGGTAATTTCTTATGCTTCGCGACAGTTGAAAACTCATGAGGTAAATTACCCTACACATGATTTGGAATTAGTTGCTATTGTTTTCGCTTTAAAAATTTGGAGGCATCATTTGTATGGAGTAAAGTGTGGAATATATACCGATCACAAAAGTTTAGAGTATATATTCACTCAGAAAGAATTGAACATGAGACAAAGGAGACGGCTAGAATTAATCAAGGATTATGATTGTAGAATTCATTACCATCCGGGAAAATCAAATAAAGTGGCTGATGCTTTGAGTCGAAAAAGTAATGCTTCATTAACAATGTTGTGTTTGGAACGTGATCCTTTGGTTAAGGATTTGATGAACTTTGGCATAGAAGTTGTTGGTGCAGGAAGTACTTCTGTTTTGTTTCAGGTATCAGTGAGATCATCTCTATCAGATGGAATCAAGCAAGCACAGAAGCAAGAGAGTGAGTTGCAGAAAAAGGTAGAGCTGGTTCATAAAGGTAAGTTACCTGAATTCAACATTGATAGTGATTGTGTTTTGAGATTTGGGAAGAGATTGTGTGTGACTTGTGATTCACAGTTGAAGAGAGAGTTGTTATGTGAAGCTCATAGTTCTCTGTTTTTAGTTCATCCAGGCAGTACTAAGATGTTTAGAGATCTGCGGGAGTATTACTGGTGGGATGGAATGAAAAGAGATATTGCTGATTTTACTATGAAGTGTTTGAGATGTCAACAGGTTAAAGAAGAGCGGCAGTTACAGAAAGGGATGCTTCATCCTTTACCAGTGCTAGGGTAGAAATGGGAGAATATATCCATGGACTTTGTTGTGGGATTACCGAAGACATCTCGAGGTAATAATGCAATCTGGGTTATTGTTGATCGCTTGACGAAGTCTGCTCATTTCCTTGATATACGAGATACTTTTTCCCCAGATCAACTTTCCCATTTGTATCTTAAAGAGATAGTCAGGTTACATGGAGTTCCTCTCTACATTGTATCTGATCGTGATCCCAGGTTGATTTCTAACTTTTGGAAAGGCCTTCAGAAGTCGTTGGGTACTGAATTAAATTTTATTACAACTTTTCATCCTCAATAAGATGGGCAGTCAGAACGAACAATTCAGACCTTGGAGGATATGCTATAAGCGTGTTCGATGGATTATTAGGGAAGTTGGGACCAACATCTTTCTTTGGTTGAATTTTCATATAATAACAGTTTTCATTCCAGTATACAGATGGCACCATTTCAGGCATTATATTGGAAGCGGTGTCAAACTCCAGCTTTCTGGGATGAAGTGGGTGAAAGGAAGTTTATGGGACCAGAATTGGTAGAAGAGATGGCAGAAAAAGTTCAACTGATTCAGAAGCACATGAGAACAACTCAGAGTGGGCAGAAGAGTTATGAAGACAACAGGAGGAAGGATCTATCTTTTGAGGTAGGTGATCATGTTTTTCTCAAAGTATCACCATGGAAAAGTGTGATGCGATTTGGTAAGAAAGGAAAGATGAGTCCAAGGTTCATTGGACCATATGAAATTCTGGAGAGGGTTGGATCAATTTCTTACCAAGTGGCTATACCTCCGAGTTTATCTTAGGTACACAATGTTTTTCATGTTTCAATGTTGAGAAAGTACATGCCAGATCCATCTCATGTTTTGAGTCCAGAGGTAGTTCAGCTGGAAGAGAACCTTTCTTATGAGGAACAACCGGTCCAGATTCTTGACCACAGGGAGAAAGTGTTACGGAATAAGGTGATTCACCAGGTAAAGGTTTTGTGGAAAACCCACATGATTGAAGAGGCAACATGGGAATCTGAAAATGCAGTGAGGGATAAGTGCCCACATTTATTCGATAAGTAAATAAATTGTGGGGACGCAATTCTCTAAAGGGGGGAATGATGTAACATCACAAGTAAGTAATTAATAATAGATATTTTTATCTATTCCTATTAATGAATTGGATAGTGTTTTAGAGGCTTAGAATGAAAATAAATCCAATCTTAAGCATGGATACACTAATATTTTTAAAAGATTGTTTTTCTACCTTTTGATGGAAAACCATTTTTGAATCTATATTTTGAAAATTTCATAAACTATGTTTGTCAAAATAAACTTATTCTTTATGATTGGGACATCAAAATTTACTTTGTGTGAATTTTTGGTATTTTTCTGACAATGTCCATTTTTTAATGAATAGTAAAAAATACTGCATTTTACATCAAAACTGCTTTTTAATCTAATTACTTTATATGATTAGATTATGATTTGAATTGGTTTTGAAGTTAAATTAGAATATATTTTTACCATTTAATCAAATGGTGGTCAGTGGAATCAATTTCACTTTGAAATTGGACTTAAACTGGTGTCAATCTTTTGATACTTATTGTCTCATAAAAACACGCTATTTGCTCTGACAGCGGGAATTAATTATTAAATTAATTAATGTGACTTATATGTTTTTAATTTTGTAAAATAGACATCATTTTTGAATTCAGAATATCAAATATATATTAGGGGTGATGTTTTGGTATTTTTCTGAAAAAATTCAATTTTTGATGAATAGTGAAATCACTAAGTGGTAGTTAAAGAAACTGATTTTTCGTTTAAATGAAATTTTTCCACCTTTGTGTTTTGAATTTCAAAAATCCAACATACATGGTTGTCATTAAGAAGTAAAATGTGGTTCAATGAGATTAAAATAATTTTTTGGTGAATAGTAACTCTTTATTTCTTAATCGCGATTAGTGGTAATTAGTGTAGTTTTAGGTAAAAATAATGCTTTAATAATATAAAATGACCTAGAAACATGTCCTAACCTTAATGGATGTGTCATGGCCGACCAAGACAATCCATGGGTAAACTTGGGGACCCCATGGAGCCACATTGGTTGGGAAATGACATAAATAACTTTTTATTTAATGTAAAAGTAAAAATGACACAAACATAATATGTTTTACGAAAACAATTTTTATATGGGGTTACACAAGTCATATTGTTTACTATAAATATTAATCGGAAAGATAAAAAGATTTCCTACATCATAGTAGTTTTTTTATAATTTTTTGACATTAAATAAATAAATTTATTTATGACATAATAATGATGTAGCGATTACCTCATTAATAAAGGATTTAAATAAA
Source organism: Viscum album (assembly GCA_963277665.1). Lineage (NCBI taxonomy): Eukaryota > Viridiplantae > Streptophyta > Magnoliopsida > Santalales > Viscaceae > Viscum > Viscum album. The sequence continues at coordinate 1,157,617,543 of OY728130.1, read as the reverse complement.
ATGGAAAGATAATGTAATATCTAAGACCTACACATGTCCAAAACCTATTGTATGAGTGGATTTAGAACCATTATCACCTTATACTCGAATTATATCAATGTGGGACCATTTAAATTTGAAACTCATTTTCAAATAAAGTAATATTTCTTTACTTTCCAAGAGTGCCCCTCCTCTCCACTTATAAAAGGACCCCACCTCTACCTCCTTACCCACACTCCCAAAGCCTTTGGCTCGGCCAACCCCTGCCCATTTTGTCTCTCCACTTACCTCTATTACTCCTTGAAGCCTCACTTTGGGTAGAAGTCTTCCCAGGGAAGCCTTTGAACTCAAACCAAATGGAGTTACCCGATTATAAGGTAAAGTCTTCACTTGAGTCTGTTTGTTTTATTTTGCTTCTCCAACCCCCTAAACTCTTTTTATTATTTTCTTTTGTAACAACTACAGTATCCTCAATATAATAGGATGTTTTTATAATAAAGATTATATCTACACTTACACACACCTACATCTAATGATTAACGAACATACTGTTTCAGTGGATGGTGAATTTATGCCTCCCAAAACGAGGATTGTCCAACATTATTTTAACTCCTTCAAAGGTGACCATTAAGATGACACTATATTTATATATGATATATAATATGTTTTTGTTTTCTTTAAGCTTCTGTATTTTTCATTTTGGGAATACCTTTATGGTTTCCATTATGGGTAAACGCGATATCTTCATTTAAGGAAGTGCGGACTACCGACCCCTCAAAGTGATTAGATTGGTTAAATACCATATGTGGGACGTATAAAGGATGGAAATATGACATTATATATGATATTATACTGTAATTATAATATACCTTTATATAATTATGATTCCATTCTATAAAATACGAAATAGAAATGAAAGTAGCGTTCATGCATACGTACGGCTTACCGTCTCCATGAACGGTGCATTTCATTTCTTACCTCTAAATGATTATGTAATATTTTAAATTCATGAATGTACTGGATATATATGACATATATGATATCTACATCATGAATACCATCCTGGATATAATGGATACATGAACAACATGTAATTATAAAGGGCTTATTTTGACTCAAGTACCAATGATCGTTAAAACGACCGTTATTAACTTAAATAATTACAGTGTTCATGACATGGCAATGAGTGATATAAAAGGAATAATGAACTTGAAAAAGGTTCTTAAGAAAATATAAATTAACTCATGTTTATTATTCAGGACATTAAAGAACGATCGAGTCAAGTCGCACCCGAGGTGTGGGACTTCGTCTCAATCTCCTTTCATTGAGGCATATTTTGTTTTATACACAACCTTTTTTTATATGGTGTATAAACCCATTTTAATTTTACGTTTATTCAAAAAGAATATTTTTTCTACTAAGCGTTTAATAAATGACAAAAGGGAATTTTTTTTTCGTACGTATGCGGCGACAACGACTTCTCTGCCGTCGTGACCGTTATTTGAGTTTCGGCTTCCTCTACAAGCCATACCTTTTTTTAAAAGAAAAATAAATACCATGTTTTACTTTTCTTTTTGTATTGAAAATTGTTTTCATAATATCTTTATATCAATGTGTTGTATTGATATCTTTTTATTGAAAGGTGGAAATGTTATGTTTTCTTTATGCATGTTTTATGTGATACAATTATGTTGAGGTTCTTGGGCATTATTATGAAGACGGGTGGTTCCGTGATAAACTAAGGGCGGGTGAGCCCGATATAGCTCTCCAATGCATTGGGTAATGCGAAGGAGTGAGACGTTAAGGTTTCTCCGAAGATATTTAGGGAATATACTATGATGGGTATTCCAAACGTAACCAAGAGGGTTACTCCCAACGTAAGAATGTTATGAATGCCTCAAGTTACCTTTATGTCTTATGATTTTTATGATTTATTCATGATTTGATGAGGTATGTTAATGTGCTTATGTTTTATGGGTAAAGTTTGATCTCATCCTTATGTATATATGTACCCATGTTTCCTTTCCATATTTTTATATCCCTTACTGAGCTTTTTATGCTCATCCCTTGTTTTTTTGAAATGTTTTTCACAGGTCAAGGGAAAGGTACATGATATGATGATAGTGTCAAGGAAGTGTCAAGAAAGAATCCATGTTTATTTTAAATATGTTTCCATTGATGGGAATGAATAACAATATCTTTATGTAACCACTTTTTTTATACGTGGAATGTAATGCAAGTTTTATGATCTAATTCTCTAAAACTCTAAACCCGAAAAGATCCTCAATGTGTAATCTTGTACAAACTCAAGATTAAGTATGGTTTAAGGCTGGGGCCTTATAGTTGGTATCAAAGGTCGGTTTAGATAACTTTAGGAGTTAGAATTATATTAAATGATTATCCAAAAATATTTTTTTATGGTAAATTGAAGTGATATAGCATTTAAAGATTACCATGTTGCTTCATCTAAGACATGTTTGTTCAGAATGGTTTTCCGCAGAGGAAACAGGGAAGCAGTGCTAGGAAGGCATACAGAAGGAAATAACCTTCCAAATCAGCATCCCGAGATGGTCGGAATTGGAACTGAATAGTTTGTTGCAGTAATGGCGAAGTTGACTCAAGCGATAAATGGTGGTGGTATCCATGCACGAGATCATCCAGATCAACCACAGAGGAACATGTCAGTGGTGGAACATTTCATGAGGCAACATCCCCAATCATTCAGAGGATCATCTGACCCTATGTTATCTGAAAGGAGGATTAAAGCACTGGAGAAGATTTTTGATGTCATGGGGTGTTCAGACAATCAAAGGTTAGTCTTGCCATTTACCGTATGGAGGGTGAGGCAGATTAGTGGTGGTCGATGGTTAAAAATATCAGGGACGCTGATGAGATTGATGATCTCGACTGGGATGAATTCAAAGGTATGTTTCTTGAGAAGTATTTTCCTAAGGCTGTTCGACTTAGGATGGAAAAGAAATTCTTGGAATTGAGGCAAGAGGAAGACTCAGTGGCTGCCTATGAAGAAAGGTTCACTCGATTGGCAAGGTATGTTCCAAATTTTATCCGAGACCTTGATAGTAAAATCAATCATTTTTACTTAGGATTAAATCCAAAATATCGAAGGGAATTAGCTTCTTGTGAGTTTAAAAGATATGAAAAGCTTGTTCGATGTGCTGATAAGGTGGAAATGGAGTTTGTTGATGACCAAGTGTTCTATAAAAACCAACAGAAGAAGAGACCGAGGTGGCAGGAGAAAGGTAAAAATTCTTCAAAAAAGTCTGATGGTAAGAAGACTAAGTTTCCAGTTTTTGATAAATGTGGAAAAAGGCATGCTGGGGAATGTCTTCTGAATTCTAGAAAGTGCTACTGATGTGGTAAGATGGGACATAAGTCTCATGATTGCACTGAAAAGGATCAAGGTGATGGTAAGACCAAATTTGATTTACAGTTAGTGAAATGTTATAGGTGAAATGAGATGAGTCACTATGAAAACGAGTGTCCGACAAAGAGCTTGAGTGATGGTAAGCATTTAGACTACAAGTAGAAAGGTGTGGTGAAATCCTCTGAAACAACTTCAGAAAATGTCGGGCCATCAAATGAAGTTGTATCAACTCTAGGGAGCTCAGTTTTTTTTCAAAGATTGACTAGAGATCGGGGTACCATCAGCTGAAGGTAAAGGAGGCAGATATTCCGAAGACCGCATTCCGTACGAGATATGGCCATTATGAATTTGTAGTAATGCCTTTTGGGATAACCAATGCACCTGCTGTATTCATGGACTTAATGAACATAATTTTCCATGACTTCTTGGATAATTTTGTGGTGGTTTTCATTGATGATATTTTGGTGTTTTCTAAAAGTAAAGAGGAGCATGAAAGACATTTAAGGGTTATCTTGCAAACCTTAAAAGAAAAGAAACTGTATGGAAAATTCAGCAAGTGTGAGTTTTGGTTGCAAAAAATTTCTTTCCTTGGTCATATTGTTTCTAAAGATGGAATAACTGTTGATCCTACAAAACCAAAAGTTGTGGAAGAATGGCCAAGACCCACAAATGTAACCGATATTCGTAGCTTCCTTGGTTTGGCAGGCTATTACCGAAGGTTTGTTAGAAATTTTTCACGATTATCTAGTCCAATGACTAAGCTAACTCGGAAGGGTGTTATGTTTATCTGGACAAAAGAATGTGATGATTGTTTTTAGGAATTGAAAAGAAGATTGGTGAATGCTCCAGTTTTGGCACTACCTTCCAGGAATGGTGAGTTTGTTATATACAGTGATTCTTCATTGAAAGGACTTGGTTGCATCTTAATGAAGAATGATCAGGTAATTGCTTATGCTTCACGAAATTTGAAAACTCATGAGGTAAATTACCCTACACATGATTTGGAATTAGCTGCTGTTGTTTTCGCTTTAAAAATTTGGAGGCATCATTTGTATGGAGTAAAGTGTGAAATATATACCGATCACAAAAGTTTAAAGTATATATTCACTCAGAAAGAATTGAACATGAGACAAAGGAGATGGCTAGAATTAATCAAGGATTATGATTGTACAATTCATTACCATCCGGGAAAAACAAATAAAGTGGCCGATGCTTTGAGTCGAAAAAGTAATGCTTCATCAACAATGTTGCATTTGGAACATGATCCTTTGGTTAAGGATTTGATGAACATTGGCATAGAATTTGTTGGTGCAGGAATTTTTTCTGTTTTTTTAGGTATCAGTGAGATCATCTCTATCAGATAGAATCAAGCAAGCACAGAAGCAAGACAGTGAGTTGCAGAAAATGGTAGAGCTGGTTCAGAAAGGTAAGTTGCCTGAATTCAACATTGATAGTGATTGTGTTTTGAGATTTGGGAAGAGATTTTGTGTGACTTGTGATTCATAGTTGAAGAGAGACTTGTTATTTAAAGCTCATAGTTCTCCGTTTTCAGTTTATCCAGGCAGTACTAAGATGTATAGAGATATATGGGAGTATTACTGGTGGGATGGAATGAAAAGTGATATTACTGATTTTACTGTGAAGTGTTTGACATGTCAATAGGTTAAAGCAGAGCGGAAGTTACCGAAAGGGATGCTTCATCCTTTACTAGTGCCAGAGTGGAAATGGGAGAATATATCCATGGACTTTGTTGTGGGATTACCGAAAAAATCTCGAGGTAATAATGCAATCTGGGTTATTATTGATCGCTTGACCAAGTCTGCTCATTTCCTTACTATACGAGATACGTTTTCCCTGGATCAACTTTCCTGTTTGTATCTTAAAGAGATAGTCAGGTTACACGGAGTTCCTCTCTCCATTGTATCTGATCGTGATCCCAGGTTCACTTATAACTTTTGAAAAGGTATTCAGAAGTCGTTGGGTACTAAATTAAATTTTAGTACAACTTTTCATCCTCAATCAGATGGGCAGTCAGAACGAACAATTTAGACATTGGAGGATATGCTACAAGCTTGTTCAATGGACTATCAGGGAAGTTGGTACCAATATCTTTCTTTGGTTGAATTTTCATATAATAACAGTTTTTATTCCAGTATACAGATGTCACCATTTCAGGCATTATACGGGAAGCGGTGTCAAACTCCAGCTTTCTGGGATGAAGTGGGTGAAAGGAAGTTGATGGGACCAGAATTGGTAGAAGAGATGGTAGAAAAAGTTCAGCTGATTCAGAAGCACATGAGAACAGCTCAGAGTAGGCATAAGAGTTATGCAGACAACAGGAGGAAGGATCTATCTTTTGAGGTAGGTGATCATGTTTTTCTCAAGGTATCACCATGGAAAAGTGTGATGTGATTTGGAAAGAAAGGATAGTTGAGTCCAAGGGTCATTGGACCATATGAAATTCAAGAGAGAGTTGGATCAGTTTCTTACCGAGTGGCTTTACCTCTGAGTTTATCTCAGGTACACAATGTTTTTCATGTTTCAATGTTGAGAAAGTACATGCCAGATCCATCTCATGTTTTGAGTCGAGAGGTAGTTCAGCTGGAAGAGAACCTATATTATGAGGAACAACCGGTCCAGATTCTTGGCCAAAGGGAGCAAGTGTTACGGAATAAGGTGATTCACCAGGTAAAGGTTTTGTGGAAAAACCACATGATTGAAGAGGCAACATGGGAATCTGAAAATGCAATGAGGGATAAGTACCCCCATTTATTCGATAAGTAAATAAATTGTGGGGATGCAATTTTCTAAAGGGGGGAAGGATGTAACATCCCAAGTAAGTAATTAATAATAGATATTTTTATCTATGCCTATTAATGAATTAGATAGTGTTTTAGAGGCTTAGAATGAAAATAAATCCAATCTTAAGCATGGAATACACTAATATTTTTAAAAGATTGTTTTTCTGCCTTTTGATGGAAAACCATTTTTGAATCTCTCTTTTGACAATTTTAAAAACTATGTTTTTCAAAATAAACTTATTCTTTATGATTGGGACATCAAAATTTACTTTGTGTGAATTTTTGGTATTTTTCTGACAATGTTCATTTTTTAATGAATAGTGAAAAATACTGCATTTTACATCAAAACTGCTTTTTAATCTAATTTATTTATATGATTAGATTATGTTTTTAACTGGTTTTGAAGTGAAATTAGAATATATTTTTACCATTTAATCCAATTGTGTTCAGTGGAATCAATTTCACTTTGAAATTGGACTTAAACTGGTGTCAATCGTTTGATACTTATTGTTTCATAAAAACACGCTATTTGCTCTGACAATGGAAATTAATTATTAAATTAATTAATGTGACTTATATGTTTTTAATTTTTTAAAATATACTTCATTTTTGAATTCAGAATATCAAATATAGCTTAGGGTGAGGTTTTGGTATTTTTCTGAAAAACTTTAATTTTTAATGAATAGTGAAATCACTAAGTGTTAGTTAAAGAAACTGATTTTTCGTTTAAATGAAATATTGCCACCTTTCTGTTTTGAATTTCAAAAATCTGACATACATGGTTGTTATTAAGAAGTAAAATTTGGTTCAATGAGATTAAAATAATTTTTTGGTGAATAGTAACTCTTAAGTTCTTAATCGCGATTAGTGGTAATTAGTGTAGTTTAAGGTAAAAATAATGCTTTAATAATATAAAATGACCTAGACACATGTCCTAACCTTATTGGATGTGTCATGGACGAAAAATACAAGCCATGGGTAAACTTGGGGACCCCATGGAGCCACTTTGGATGGGAAATGACATAAATAACTTTTTATTTAATGTAAAAGTAAAAATGACACAAACATAATATGTTTTACGAAAACAATTTTTATATGGGGTTATACAAGTCAGATTTTTTACTATAAATATTCATTGGAAAGCTAAAAAATATTTCCTAAATCATAGTAGTTTTTTTATAATTTTTTGACATTAAATAAATAAATGTATTTATGACATAATAATGATGTAGCGATTACCTCATTAATAAAGGATTTAAATAAAGTGGAAAGATAATGTAATATCTAAGACCTACACATGTCCAAAACCTATTGTATGAGTGGATTTAGAACCCTTATCACCTTATCCTTTAATTATATCAATGTGGGACCATTTAAATCCGAAACTCATTTTCAAATAAAGTAATATATCTTTACATTCCAAGAGTGCCCCTCCTCTCCTCTTATAAAAGGCCCCCACCTCTACCTCCTTAAACACACTCACAAAGCCTTTTTCTTGGCCAAACACTAGCCATTTTGTCTCTACACTTCCCTCTATTACTCCTTGAAGCCTCACTTTGGGCAGAAGTCTTCCCAAGGAAGCCTTTGAGCTCAAACCAAAGGGAGTTACCCGATTTTAAGGTAAAGTCTTCACTTGAGTCCGTTTGTTTTATTTTGCTTCTCCACCCCCCTAAACTCTATTTATTCTTTTCTTTTGTAACAACTAAAGTATCCTCAATATACTAGGATGTTGTTATAATAAGTATTAGAGATAAACTTACACACACCTACATCTAATGGTTAATAAACATACTGTTTCTGTGGATGGTGAATTTATGCCTCCCGAAACGATGATTGTTCAACATTATTTTAACACCTTCAAAGGTGACCATTAAGATGAAACTATATTTATATATGATATATAATATGTTTTTGTTTTCCTTAAGCTTCTGTATTTTTCATTTTGGGTATACCTTTATGGTTTCCATTATGGGTAAATGCGATATCTTCATTTAAGGAAGTGCGGACTACCGCCCCCTCAAAGTGATTTGATTCGTTAAATACAATATGTGGGACATATAAAATATGGAACTATGATATTATATATGATATTATAATGTAATTATAATATACCTTTATATCATTATGATTCCATTCTATAAAATACGAAATAGAAATGAAAGTAGCGTTCATGCGTACGTACAGCTTACCGTCTCCATGAATGGTGCATTTCATTTCTTACCTCTAAATGATTATGTAATATTATAAATGCATGCATGTACTGAATATATATGACATATATTATATCTACATCATGAATACCATTCTGGATATAATGGATACGTGAACAACATGTAATTATAAAGGGCTTATTTTGACTCAAGTACCAATGATCATTAAAACGACCGTTATTAACTTAAATAATTACATAGTGTTCATGACATGGTAATAAGTGATATAAAAGGAATAATGAACTTGAAAAAGGTTCTTAAGAATGTATAAATTAACTCAAGTTTATTATTCAGGACATTAAAGAACAATCGAGTCAAGTCGGACCCGAGGTATGGGACTTCGTCTCAATCTCCTTTCATTGAGGCATATTTTGTTTTATACACAACCTTTTTTTTATATGGTGTATAAACCCCTTTGACTTTTATGCTTATTCAAAAGGAATATTTTTTATACGAAGCATTTACTAAACGACAAAAGGAAATGTTTTTGTCGTACGTATACGGCGACAACGACTTCTCCACCGTCGTGACCGTTATTTGAGTTTCAGCTTCCTCTACAAGCCATACCCTTTTTAAAAGAAAAATAAATACCATGTTTTACATTTAATTTTGTATTGAAAATGGTTTTCATAATGTATTTATATCAATGTGTTTTATTGATATCTTGTGATTGAAAGGTGGAAATGTTATGTTTCCTTTATTCATGTTTTATGTGATACGATTATGTTGAGGTTCTTGGGCATTATTATGAAGACGGGTGGTTCCGTGATAAACTAAGGGTGGGTGAGCCCGATATAGCTCTTCAATGCATTGGGTAACATGAAGGAGTGAGACGTTAAGGTTTCTCTGAAGAGATTTAGGGAATATACTGTGATGGGTATTCCAAACGTAACCAAGAGGGTTACTCCCTATGTAAGAATGTTATGAATGCCTCAAGTTACCTTTATGTCTTATGATTTCTATGATTAATTCATGATTTGATGAGGTATGTTAAAGTGCTTATGTTTTATGGGTAAAGTATGATCTCATCCTTATGTATATATGTTCCCATGTTTCCTTTCCATATTTTTATATCCCTTACTGTGCTTTTTATGCTCATCCCAAGTTTTTTTGAAATGTTTTTCACAGGTCAAGGGAAAGGTACATGATATGATGATAGTGTCAAGTAAGTGTCAAGAAATAATCCATATTTATTTTAAATATGTTTCCATTGATGGGAATTAAGAATACTATCTTTATGTAACCACTTTTTTTATTTGTGGAATGTAATGCAAGTTTTATGATCTAATTCTCTAAAACTCTAAACCCGAAAAGATCCTCAATGTGTAATCTTGTACTAACTCAAGATTATGTAAGGTTTAAGGCTGGGGCCTTATATTATTATTTCAAATGTTCTTTTTGTAAAGGGTCTTAAGCACAACCTCATTAGTATAAGTCAATTATGTAATGAAGGTTACCTTGTAAATTTTAGAAATGATAAATGCTTAGTTAACAATTCTAAGGACGAGTTTATTATCTCTGCCCTTCGGCATGAGAATGTGTACAAATTAAAACTAGAATACCTTAGAAGTCAATATCTATCTTCTCTTAGTTCATTTGAAGATCAATCATGATTTTGGAATAGAAGACTAGGGCATTGTAACTTAAGGAATCTTAGTAAAATTTCTAAGAAAGAACTTGGTAAGGATCTACCAGAACTTTTTTTTGACTCTTCAAAATTATGTGATCCTTTTCAATATGGAAAGAAACATAAATCTTGATTTAAATCTATATGTTATGTTACAACTTATAATTCCTTACAGTTAGTGAACATGTACTTATTTCTTCCACCATAAACTGGAAGTATTGGAGGAAAATACTATGTGTTTTTCTCAGTTGATGACTACACTAGATTTACTTGGGTCTATTTTCTTGTAAAGAAATATAAAGATTTTTCTTATTTAAAAAATGGTAGAGATCAAGTTAAAAATGAGAAAAATCTACCATTGATAACTATTCATAATGATCATGGTGGAGAATTTGAAATTTCAGACATTGAAATTTTTTGTAGTAAGAAAGGTATTACTCACAAATTTCTATCTCCATGAAATCCTAAAAATGGTGCTTTTGAAAGAAGAAAACATATTATTCAAGAGATGACTAGAAGCATGTTGAGTGAATATTCTATATCTAAACATTTTTAGGCTGAAGCTTCAAGTACTGCTTGTTATACTATAAATCGATTTTTGATAAGACCATTTCTTAATAAAACATCTTATGAGTTATGGACTGGCTGAAAACCTAAAGTTTCTTACTTCAATGTTTTTGGTTGCAAAGTATTCGTCTTGAATACTAAAGATTACTTACATAAATTTTCACCCAAAACTGATGAAGGAATTTTCTTAGGATACTCTACTAATTCTAAGGAATATAGAGTTTTTAATAAAAACACTTGTACTGTGGAAGAAGCAGTACATGTTAAATTTGATGAAACTAATCCTTCGGTTTTCAAACAACCTGAACTTATATCTGATATACTTTCTAAAAATCATCACCAAACTTTGATAGAAGATCCTTCATACATGTAAAAAGTCCAAGAAGACATTTCTGAGACATTTACTCCTAATGATTTTCAACCATATATTGATGAACTAGTTTTTCAAAATCCAAGTCAGTTGTTACTTATGAATCATCCCAGTGATAATATCATAGGTAGTTTTAATCAACCAGTAATAACTAGAAGTTATTTAAGGAATGAAGTTGAACATGTTGTTTTTCTTTCACAATTTTTACCAAAGACTCCTTAAGAAGCCTTGGGTAATAAATATTGGATAAATTCCATGCAAGATGAACTCAACAAATTCGTAAGGAATCAACTTTGGACCTTGGTTGAAAAACCTAAATAAACTCATGTTATTGGAGTAAAATGGGGTTTTAAAAATAAATGTGATGAAAATGGAATTATTGTTATAAATAAGGCATGATTATTTGCTAAAGGCTGTAACAAATAAGAAGTCATAGACTATGAAGAAACCTATTCTCCTATATAAAGACTTGAATATATCCATATTATTTTATCCTTTACATAATTCATTAATTTCAAAAATTATCAAATGGATGTGAAGTGTTCTTTCCTCAATGGTTATGTACAGGAGGATGCCTATGCAGATCAACACCCTGGTTTTGAAGATACAAAATATCTTTATCATGTTTACAAACTTAACACAGCATTATATGGACTTAAATAAGCCCCTAGGGCTTGGTATTACAGACTTATAGGATTTTTGATTCAATATAATTATATTAAGGAAACCGTTGATCCAACCCTTTTAATTAAGAATGTTAGTAAAGATGTTTTTATTATTCAAATTTATGTTGATGAAATCAAATTTGGATCAACTCATCAATCCTTAACCGATTCTTTTATAAATCTTATGAAATATGAGTTCGAAATGAGTATGATGGGTGACCTAAAGTTTTTCCTAGGTTTTTAAATTTCTCAAAACCCAAAATTAAAATACATATCTCAACATATTTTTATCAAATATCTTCTTAAAAATTTGGGTATGAAAACACTAAGAGTATAATTACTCCAATCGGAACCTCTAATACTCTTAATATTGATAAAGTAGGGAAACCTATGGATCAAACATCTTATAGAAGAATAATAGAAAGTTTACTTTACTTAACAGCTAGTCGACCTAACTTAATGTTTTTGGTATTCTTATGTGCAAGATACCAAGAAAATCTTAAATAATCCCACTTAAAGACTGTAAAAAGAATTTTTTGGTATTTAAAAGGAACTTAAGATTGGGAACTATTTTATTCTTTTGGAAATGATTTTAAACATAAATGTTTTTCAGATGCTAACTTTGGTGGTTGTAAAATGGATAAGTAGAGTACATCTGGAACTTTTAATTTAATAGGAGATTCCTTAGTTTCTTGGTCTTGCAAGGAACAACATTCTGTAGCACTTTCCAAAACTGATGTTGAATATGTAGTAGCTAGAAGGTGTTGCGCTCAAGTGTTGTGGATGCAACACACACTCATCGACTATGGTATAAGCTTTACTAAAACTAAAATAACGTGTGATAACACAATCACCATTTACCTAATTAAAAACCTTGCATATCAATCTCGTGAAAAGAACATAGATATTAGATATCACTTTCTTAGGGATCACACACTTAAAAAAGATATCATTCTTCAATTAATCGAAATGCAAGAATAAGTTGCTGATATTTTTACAAAACCTTTACCTTTAGATATATTTTAATACATTAAATAGAATCTATGAATGATCACTATAAGGTAATTATTCATATCTACTTCTTATTTAAATAATCTCAAAATATTATGATACTCATTTTTTAGGGAGAGTACATATGATTGTTAGTTTTTTATTTTTATATTTTCTTTAAGAAAATTTATCTTTTTTAAAATAAATCTTTATATAATAAAATATATATTATCTTTTTGTTTAGAAATGAAATTCTCGAAATTGAAATTCTCAGAATTGAAATTCCTGGAATTGAAATTCTAGGAATCTAAAACTTCTATGAAAAATCTAATAATACTGATAAATTCTTTAGAGTATTCCATAAGGTAAACATTCTTACTCTTTATTATAGAATTTTAAGTTTCAATTTTTAATACTTCAATATTTTCAATTCATTTTTTACCTTACCTCGAAACATCAGAATTAATATTTTCTACAATCATCCTCAACTATCAGATCAAATCATGTTATTTTTAGCCGTTTTATTATCTTATGAGAGTTGAAAGGTCATTGCTATATTTATATAAGGAGTGCTTCATTTATGAATGCCACTTCATCTTTTAGAATATTTGTGTTGAGTTTATATATCCTTAAAATTCTAAATTCTGATTCCGCAGTTTCTTACACTGTGAATGTCTCTTGAATCTTTGGCAGATCAGATGCCAGTTAGCAAGGAAATAAAGGATTGGTCAATCTTTAGGGAAATACTGGTATGCCCTAATTTCTTTGAAAATTATGACTCCATCATTTCTATGGTCATAAGAACTAACATTTGGGAAAGTGTATGCGTGTTTAAGGAGAAATCTTAGGATTCGGTTTACCCTGGTTTTGTCATATAATTCTTTGAATCAGTCAATTTTTCTCAAAAGGATGGCAAGGATATGTTCAAGTTCAAATGTAATGACATGGATTATATAGGTCTTTATTAGAAGGTGGAAAATGTTCTCAAGATACCGTATGAAGGATAAGTTATTTTTTGCTCTCATATACTTCCCTCGAAGGAAGGTTCTTCTGAAAAAGACTAGGCTCTCGACTACCTTGGTCGTAAGTATATCAAGAATCTGAAGATTACAAATCTTACAACAAATCACAAGTTGGAATCTATTTGGATGAAAGGTTCCCTTATTACAATAAAAGGCGATAAAAAATCTTTATAGATATGTGATATCTTTTTTTTAGAATTCCTTGTCAATGTAAGGAAGATCAACTTGATTACGTACATCTTTCTCACCATCCATGCAGTAAAAGGCGGAACCATGAGATCATAGATTCTTATGTATCTAAAAACTATCTCCATGATAATTCTTATGTGCCTTCAAGACTTGGATGTCCCTTTATAATTATTCTCAATGACGTTCACGATTTTTTTCTTCGCAATGATACACTTAGAAGAATGAAGGTATAGTTTTTACCAGAATCTAATTTTTTTTATAAAATGGTTGTCCAGAACAAGGTTGATGTACTAGAATCTTCAAAATCAGTACCTAAGAAAATGAAACATGAAGAAAAAAGCTTACCAACACCGGTTCCTGATATTCTGGTATCAGCACCTCCTGCTACAAAGAAGCCAAAAGCCTATTCCGATGCAATGGTTTCAAAATGGAGAGAAGTGGCAGCTACAAGAAAGGAAGGTGATTCTTCCTTTGGATTAAACCCTATAGAGGCTAAGGCCTTAAAAATCAAGCAATATGAAAATATAGAGAAAGAAATGAAGGAAAAGATCTATAAGAACAAATCCCCAGAAGCTCATGTGTGTCAAGTTTTACTAAAATTGGTAGAGAAGAAATCTCAAGAAGTACTAGAATCTTAAGTTATTATTAAGAAATTGGTTGCCACTCTGGAAATACAGAAAGCCAAGAAAGTCTTAGAAATATCAAAACTTGTTCAAGAAATGGAAGATCAAATCATTGAAGAAGACAATGATGGTTTTTTATGGGAAGTGGAAGATTACATTGGAACTCCTCAGAGTTCTACTTCTAAATCCATTTTTGAAGATCAAGAGATTAAAGAAGAAGTTGAATTTTAAGTGGAAGAACAAGTTGATATTGAAGTGGAAAAAGAAGATAAAGAAGATGTTGAATAACAAAGTGATTAAGGGGAAGATATCTAGGAAGAATAAAGACATGAATGAACACAAGAAGAAGAGCTTTAAGGGGAGAAAGATGAATAGGGAGATAATAATGTTATCCAAGTATCAGATGAACAAACTCCATTTCGAAATCCTGTCAAAGGAAAGAGTATTTTGGTTTCCTCGTTCAAAAACGAAACACCTCAGAAGTCTTCAAAAAATATAGAGAAACCAGATCCCTTTACTCTAAGAGGAGTTCACAAAGGAAAATATGATTTAGATTCAGAATCCTCATACTCTGTTGAGCACGATTTTTTCAAGTTGTCACTAAGAAAGTTAGTTAGAACAATTATAGTTCTTTCAAATATAGATTCCCAAATTCAAATGATTCAAGTGACCCTAAATCCAAATATATAATCTACCAATATTATTATGGAAATGGTGGTTAAGCAAGAAGCATAATTCAGTAATCTTTTGATTGATTATAAATCTTAGAAGATGACTTGAAATAAAGTCTTTAACTACACCAAAACCATCAATGAAGAGCTTAGAATGTTCAATGACTTCATGGATTCAAAAAACGGAGCATTAAATACTTGTGAATGTGAGTTCAAAAAATTCAAGGCATCCATTTCTGAGAAATTTAGCAAACTCAATTTTGTTGCCCGATCTGTAATTAGTGAGAAGGAAGTCAGGGCTAAATTAGTGAAAAAGGTGGTTGCTCATGAAGAATTCATTAAGAATCAAGACGATAGAATAAAATCTCAAGAAGAAATCATATTGTCCATAGAAAATAAAAACTAGGATTAGGAGATCTTGTTGAAGAATATTCAATAAGATTATAAGGAAGTGAAAAAACAAAATGCTCTGGTAAAAAAAATGTTGTCAGGGAAGAAGAATGATGGATGATTTTTTTTACATTATGATGTTTTGTTGTAATCTAAACATTATTTACCAAATTTTCTTATGGAGTTTCTTACATATACTATGTTTTTTTTTCATGTATGTTTACTTAACCTTATAGGTATATCTTATACTTCTCCATTCCTTTTTGAAAATCACAAATGTGGAGAATTTATTTGAAGGTAGAATTTAATGAGGACTCTAAAGAGGGAGAATCTACTTAGGGGGAGTATGGTAAGAAAGAATAATGCCTAATTAAGGGTGAGTCTCTTTTAAAAAGAGATTTTTATATACGGGGGAGATATTTACTTAAGAAAGAAAAATGGATGCTAATGTTCAAGAATAAGAATCATGGGAAACATAACCTAAGGGGGAGTTAGTCGTATTCATCCTAAATCTCATTCAAAGTGGGAGATATGTTTTTTGTTTTTTATTTATCAAATTTAATATATTATTCCTTAACAAATTTGTTCATGATTTGAAAAAATTGGGAGATTTTTGAGTCAATAAGGTTATCTTATAACTTCTCTTTTCCTTTAGTTTTATGTTTTGAAAATCACAAACACTTTTTCATATGTTCCAAATTTTTCATTCTGTTATACTTACAGAATTCTCATTCCATTTTACATACAGAATTATCACTATGTTTACTTACCGAATTCTAACTATGTTTACTTACAATATTCTCATTACGTTTACTTACAGATATGTCATTACGTTTACTTATATATCTGTCATTATGTTTACTTACATATTTTTAATTACGGTACAAATGTCATACCATTTTCATGATAACGTTTCGAGTACAAATGTCATGTCGATTTAATGATACCGATACCAATACAGATGTCATACCATTTTCATGATACCAATTTCAGTACAAATGTCATACTAATTTTATGGTACCGGTACCGAAAGATAGTGATACTATTTTCTCAGTCTGATTTTCATTTTCTTAAGAATTTGTTTTCTCAATATTGTTTTATTTGCTTAATATATCATATAAATATTATTGGATTCTATGTTTTCTTATACTTAACATTTACCTTAAACTTAACATCATTTATTATACATGAAATGATGTCGTAAAATCTGTTACAAACTAACCATTTTCTGGTTGAAACATGTCCATGTCCCTCCAAAATTTATAGAAAATATGACTGTTGGAGTGGAGTTGGCCGTTGAGAAGTTTTACCTATTAATACAAGTTCATTTTAATGATCTATGTGCGATGATAAACAGAGAAAACATCGATGATGAAAAGTGAATAGAAAAGAAATCAAAGTTTGTAAAGTGATTTCTAGAGAGAGGCACTTACTATTCTCAGTGCTTCATGCGGACGTCATGAACAACTTATTCAAGCTTGAGCAGCTTGTTTAGAATTGATTTGTGTAGACTCTGATCATGCTGATTGTGGGATTCTGGTTTTAGAAGGCCGAGGTTCTGATTTCCTTCTAAAATGAGGGCTTGCGAGGATATCAAGACAGATACCGATCATCAGATTGAGGGCTTACAAGGGTTTGGGTAGAACATACTTTCTTGAAAGTATAAATCTAGGAACCATTGTCCAAGGTTGTTGGATACCCTTCTCTACGGGTTAATAGAATCTTATTGTTATTTGTTTTCTGTTTGAAGTAGTTTTTATTCCACCGTTATTTTAACTCTGTTAAAGTTAATAGTTATAAATTTCTTATACTTTCTAATTACGTTACTCTAATTATATTAAATATTATATATGCTTAAATGTAGATTAGTTCTTTTAAGAAAATATTTCTTAAGTTTTTTCCTTAAGGTTGTAAAGTTTAAGAAAATATTTCTTTAAGAGGATTCGTGAATTTTTGTTCAACTTTGTAAAACTAAGTTTTTATTAAAGTTAAAATCCAACCTTAAGAAATATATTTATTTAAGGCTAAGAAACCTTCCTTAAGAAAGTTTTATATCAAATTTAAAGGTTTCAAAAGAATTTTTAAAGTATACAATTCACCTCCTCTTGTCTTTGAGCATCTCATTATACGTATTCGATCCTACAATTGTAAGTTCATCCTTTCATTGTAAAATTGTGATGAAAATTTTCTTTCATAGTTCAAATGGTTCTTTTCATGTGAATTTGAAGGTTTAAATGGTTATCCCTCCATGAATTTGTTTCTTACTTTCTATCATGTTTGTTTGGAGATATTCATTCTTTTGAAAAATCTATGTTTGTAGTTATGTTCTAGTTTATTGTTCAGCTCAAGTTCTTTAGTGGGTTTTCCATGGTGCTAGTGGTTTTTTGTGGGAAATTTTTAGTTTCAATGGTTGTGTTGGGAGTTTCTGGTCACATTGGGGGTGTTTCTTGGTTAATAGGAAACTTTTGGAGTTAGTTTCCCCCAATGGGATGATATGAAGTTATTCCAAGGTGGTAGTTGAGTTCTTTTGGTGGGGAGAACCCTCTAATGTTCTCCATCGTTATTGTGTTTTGGTTTCTTCTTAATTATTCAGGTGTGAATTTTGGAGTGAAAGGTCACCCCGAGGATTGTGGTTTATTTTGAGTTTGATCAGGCATGAATTTGAGTTTTGGTAATCTTTTGGATGGGTGAATTTATGGGGGAAGAAAGTATCTATAGTGGGGATAATTTTCACACATAGACCTTGTGAATCCCATTATTTTATTCTAGTCATGTCTTTGTATGTTTTTTAAGAGGTTCATGATGAGACCCAATTGTAATTTTTATGTTTTTTAGTTTTTTGGTAGCATTTTGGCCCGCACACTGTTTGGGTGCACGGTTTGGGAAACTGTGCGGCCCAACCCAAGTAACTTTGCAACAAGGGTTAGATTCGGGATAGAAGATACTACATAGTTTGTGCATGGTAGTTCAAACCATGTAGTTTGGAAATGCAGTTGATTCCCTCTTGAACAGTAGCTACCGCAGATTTGGTTTATGGTTTGGTAAATCGTGCAGCCAAATCACGTGAATTGCCTCGTTTCTAAGAAAATTAAAATTCCAAATTTTCATCTATATGGTTTTAACCCTAAATCAGGTTTCCCCCCCTATTTCATCCGATATTCACCATAGGGGCCTCTAATATCCCTTTCCATTTCTATCCCTCCACCATCGAAGTTCTTTGAATGTTCCTAGGTGAGTTCTCTTCAGATTCTTGGTTGATTTCCTCTTCTCCTCCCTCTCCTCTCTTGATTTCTTGGTTCTTCCTTGGTGGGGTTTCATTTTGGAAGAACCGTAAAGGATGTGGGTGATGTATGGTTATATTTCTTTTATGATAGGGTGTATGAATTGTTTCTTAATATTGTATCTTTGTTATCTCATAGTTTCATTACATATGTAATACATTGAGGTATGTGTTTCCATTATTTTCCTTTTTGATGAATTCCACTGATACTTGTGGATTTTTAAATGATATAAAATTTTTTTTCATGATTTTGGTTTGTTTTCCTTACTTGGAAAAATGTTTTTCATATTGTAAAAAATTAGTGGAAGTGGGTTTTAAAATGGTTATCCAATTAAGATACATAGTATGCACAATAGTGGTTTGTTAAAATGTCAATTATTCATTTAAAATTAAATTATGTGTTTTGAGTGGATTTAAACCTTTATTATATTATGATGGCATTTTTGGATAGTTTTTTTGACATTTTGGGTGTGAATTGGTAATTTTAATCACATGACCCATATGTGTGGTTTGTTTTATTGGTTTGAGAACATGTGGTGTTTCTATAAAAATTATTTTGGATAACTTCATGGATGCTTGTGGTGAACCATTGGATGTGGGAACATCCATGTGTGATTGGGATGCACACTTGGATGGGCACACAAATGATAATAGTCTTAGAAGAACTTACTCAACTTGAAAACCCAGATTTCAAAACACTTATCCCTCCTCCTCCTTTATTCCTTCAAACACTTGTCTCTTTACAAATTATGTCTTGGTTTTGAATGACTCAAATGTGATTTCAAATTCTATGTTCAATGTGGAGGTCAGTTTGGTATTTTTTAAAATATTATAATTTTTTTAATGGTATAAAGGCCCGTTTTATACCTTTATGCATGTTGTGTACTTTTTATCTTGGGTTTTAAATGAATTTGAAATTGAATTCTAATGGTTCATTTGGAATTGTACACATGAAAATGATGTTTCATAATATTTTTGAAATTTTTTTAAATTTATTTTAAATAGACATGATGTAAGTCCTTATTATCACTTCTTAATGTTGGGAAATGAATGTGTTTTTTCAAATGTAATTTCATGGTTGGAAACTTAAGTTG
This sequence comes from Viscum album, assembly GCA_963277665.1. Lineage (NCBI taxonomy): Eukaryota > Viridiplantae > Streptophyta > Magnoliopsida > Santalales > Viscaceae > Viscum > Viscum album. Next base: position 1,157,597,680 of record OY728130.1, on the reverse strand, counting down.
TTTTGTAAAATGGTTTGAAAACTTAAGTGATGTGATGGCCTGATTGGCACTTGTGAAAGATTTTTTTTTTTATGATGGGAACTCCTATGAATGATTTCCTCATGTGGGAATTCATGTAGGTCATGAAAGTGTTTTGGGTAGGCAAGTGAGGTGGTGGAAGGTAAGGTGAGTCACGCGTGTGATGGACTCTTACTTACAAAATATACTATTTCCATGGGTTTACTAGGAATATTTTATAAGGTATAGTGATGGTTTCTTATCAAACCTGATTAGAAAGGTTGGTACCCCCATGACTATATAGGTCTTAGTGGGATGTTCCACTAGATTGTTCAATTTAGGGAATCCAATTGGTTATAAACTATGGAACTTCACTGTATGCCTACAGGTGAGTCCGATTCGAGTACGTCCATGGATCACTCTAGGGTTGTTTAGGAAATTCATGTGGTTACTATCTGTATTTTTTTGTTTATATTCTATCACATTTGGTTTCTTGTTTATTTTTTCTATTTATGTTTTTGCATATCTTGTTATCATTTGTTTATATTTGGTTTGGGTTTTAGTTATAAATTTGGAAACTATTTTTTAAATAGTGTTGTGGTGTGTCATGTTTTAAAAAGGAAAAGTTGTGTTGTTTATTAAAATGAGAAAAACCAATTTTCATGTGTTTATTTCAAACTAGTGTTAATGAACTATTTTTAGGAAAGGAAACACATGGATTATGTGGGGATTGTTTTCTGAACTGTAAAGCTCACACCCTACTTATACCATTTAGTGATGGTAGACTCGATCTATTTTGTATTTTCAGGTTTCTAGTTCATGTTTCCTTTATAAAAAGTTGTTTGGTTGATGGTGGTGACCAAGCAGTCACACAAAGATCTAGTGGGCATGGTCTAGTTTGGTTTTCTTATGTTCAATTTTATTTTTTCTCTGTAGTTGTATCTAGATTTGGTTGTGTATCACTTGAGATTTTGTTATTATTATTGTTGTTTATTCAACCTTTTCAGTTTCTTTCATTTTTATCCATGTTATATAATGGGTTAAAGCTTTCCATCTATATTATATTTGATGCTCGACACTAGTTTCCAGACCATGGATATCGGGAACACCCTTCGATCAGTGCCACGAACTAGGTCAGATGTTGGGTCGGATGGCACTCCAGCCTGGTTCATGATAGTTTGTATATACATTTGTATGTATATATGTATATTAGTTTTTTTGTTTTTTGTGTGTGTGTGTGTCAGTGTCTCTGTGTGTGCTTGTGTGAGTCTATCTCTATGTGTGTCTATCTATCTGTGTGTGTGTGTGTGTTTGTGTCTCTATGTATGTATGTATGTATGTATGTATATATGTATGTATGTATGTATATATGTATGTATGTATGTATGTATGTATGTATGTATGTATGTATGTATGCATGTATGTATGTATGTATGCATGTATGTATTAGGGTATATACACGTATGTATTTATGTACATATGTGTGTGTGTCTGTCTGTCTGTCTGTCTGTCCGTTAGTGTGTATGTATGTTTGTGTGTGTTAGTATATATGTATTGAAAAAAATCAAATATTTTAATTTTAGAATATAAACATGTGTTCTAGTTCATAACAAAATAGATCCTTAGGAAGACATATAGATTATAACTTAATAATGAACTCTTTATAATTTTATTTATGAGACACCTTTTCCATTAAAAAATTAATTTTTTTAAAATTAAAAAATATTCATTTTAGTTATCTCATGGATAGTCGCATGAATGATATTTTTTATTTGATTTATAGTAACATGTATATTAAAAGGTGTTATATAGTTTTTTTATTTTTTATTGTTATAAATGATTTAAATTTTTATCAGTATTCTATAAAATATATATTAATTATTAAATCTCTTATTAAAATTAAATACCAATATATAATTTAAATATTAATTAATCTTAAGGGTCTTAATAATTTTTTAAAAAGAATATACTTGTACATTTAATATCAATTAAAACCCTTAATTTTATTAATTATAAAAAAATTATTTTGATGTTAATAAATGTTTATTTTTAATAATAAATAAATGAAACTATAAATGATTTAAAATCTACATATATATGAAAAAAGTAAAATTATTATTTTCATGAATACAATTTGTTGTATATAATCAAATAAATAATCATAAATGTGATGAAATGTGGTTTTGAAAATTTTTAAGAGATATTTATAAATATTTTAACAAATTTATAAATTAAATTCATTATATTAAAAATTAAATCATTTTATTTTCAACTAATTTTTTATATATATTAGAAAATGAAATGACCTAATCTAAAATTAGTTTCAAAAATTATTTGTTTTTAAAATTTGAGTAATTTGACTAGATTTTATTTAAACAACAAATGCTTTTTTGAAATTTATTATTTGGTATAGTGATTTCAACAAGACAATACTAGATATTGGTTGAGTTTTTTGGTAGGTGTTTAATATACATGAAATATTCACTAGAATCATCTAGAAATCGCTTAAAATTCGATCATGTATTAGACCCCTAATCATGATGTGTTCCACTTCTTTGTCACTAGAGAGTGTGTATAAAATTAGGTGATAATGTTTCCACTAATATGGAGTAGGATTTTTAAGATAGGGCATCATGCAATAATATATTTTGAATATAATATTTTTTAAAATTATATTTATTGTCATATATGATAAATTTTCTTTTCTAATTATTAAAATGAAGTAATATTTAGAAATTATTTGTCACTAAATTTTAAATTTTACATGAATGTTGGTGGTATTACATATTTTCAAGCTTGTAATGTGTATAAAACTAAATAGTGTTTATACTGGTCAATTGATTTTATATAATTCTATTCTTATTTTACATCAAATATATTTCTTTTCACCTTCATAGAAATTGTGAATAATAGATAATCAAGTTAAATTTTTTTTTCTTGAAATCAAATATTTATTAATCATAATTTTAAATCAAACTTCTAATTTATTTAATTAATATATAAAGATTATTTAATGATAAAAATATTTATATTCTATATTTAATAATTTGATAATAATTTTTGAAAATAATTTTACTTTAAGGAAAAATAATATATATTTAGTTTGTTTGTTGTGAATTTTTTTTATAATTTTATTTTTTTTATATTATCATTAAAACAATAATTAATGGAGATTCATTTGAAAATAGAAATCAATGTCAAATATGTTATCCTTTATGGATATTTCATGGAACAAATATAAGTGTATCTAGTATAAATCATATCTATGTGTAGGATTTTGAAATATCTATATCGGGGATGTTAAATTATCTCATTCATTTGTGTATTAAAATATGAAATTTGATTCTAAATGAATTATTATGTGTCCTTATATGAAATGTGATCTCAAAATATAATAACATTTTAATATTGTTTGAGTTCATCTATTAACTGTTGGTTTTATTTTATATTATATTTCATACTATCAATGTGGTCAGTTTCATGCAATATGAAATTGATAGTTTTTATTGATGATCCATCACATTTTCAGTATTTAGTAGCCAAATCTAATACACTATCTTTTCAACTAATATAAAATCAGAATGATGATGAAAATTGTTGAATTAAATCATATAAATTTATTGATATGTTAAAATTAGTTAGGGAATCATTATGTCCTTTATGTAATATAATTATATTATAATAATTTATGAAATTCATAGTTATATAATCAAATTTTGGAATATCCAATAATAAGTTTAATTATGTTCTTTCACTGGTTTAATATTTGTTTCCTAATGGAAATAAATTTATATAAAAAAGTTATGAATATAAGAAGATTGTGAAAATTTTGGGTCTTGGTTATCCAAAGATTAATTCATTCTTAACTAATTACAAATTCAATTATATTTATAAAATTCTCTTTATTTTCAATATAATATATGTTAATATTAACAAAATTTCTCATCTTTATGATGTTATGTCATTGTAATGGGAGTTTTGGAATTTGTTCTTTATGTTACATGGGGTCTTAGGATGAATGTTGAAGGGGTGAAGCTTAATGATTAAAAAGTGCCTAAAAAACACTTTCTAGAAAGTGGGGATCCACTGACTATCTTATGGAGTATGCAGTGGGTTAGTAAAATTATAGAACCCACCAACCTACCTGTGGCCAAGGTAAAATGTCAGTCATTCTAACTGGAAAATTGGCCTGCTGATAAGGCCCACCAACTCACCAGTTCACCAAGTTTGGGGTACATTAAATTCACCCCGTAGGTTTTTTCTCTACCTGGTTTTGACCCACATTATTACCCAACTATGACCCTAAGGTCTTATTCCAAATTTTAAACCTTATCTCTTTATTCTTAAGCCTCTCATTCATATTTCATTGGATTTCTTTCATTAGAGCTATCCAATGGAACCTAAAAGGTGAGTTTTTCTCTATATCGATGCCAAATAATTATTCATCTTTGAGATTTGAGAATATATATATGATGGAACTATGAATTCCATTAAAATCCAATGAAACATTCCCCTTCATACATAGATCGGTGGAAGTTCTAGAAAGTTGATAACATATTTTGATCAAATTAATATCTAACATAAAAAATGGGCATTCTATGAGTACGTTTTTATGAATCATCATCATACACCTATTCTTAATGGTACATTGAGGATATAACCTTAATCTATTGATGAGTCTTCGGTAGATTGGTGGAGGTATCAATGTGTAAATGACAACTCCCTTGACTTGAGTTAGAGATATTTGGAATAGTGGACAATTACGGGAAAGTTTCTTTAGATCAATCATCATGGGACCTTCTTTTTCTTAACTCTCATATTCAATCTATTTTCTATTGATTCATAGATTATGGATTGAATATTTTCTTCTAGAAGTGAGGCTATCCTATATAATAAAAAAATAATTCATGATTCTTTCTTTGATTGAAAATAGATCTGATGAATTGGTGTCTCATTATTTGATGTTCCCTAGAATTGATTCTATTGACAGACTTCATAATGTATGTGATTCTAGAATAACCTTATTAACAAAAAAATTTCTTGAGCCTCTATTCTAAACCTCTTTCTTGAAAATTGTAACCCTAGTTAGGAATACTTGAAATTTGAGATCATTCTTAGTGGGTGTACGACATGTTAACACTTCATTCCTTTGATGGACTTTGGATTTATTCACCAAAAACCTTAAGGTAGGAGGTTCCTTACCATTTGGGGATTATTTATGCTCATGTTTTCTTAGTATGATTAATGTGTTCACATGGATTGTTGATCTTTATTGACAGTGATTACTTTTGGGAGTGTTCATTGTTGTGATACCCATATATGATGGTTTTTTTCATCAGTATTTCTAAAGTAACTTATTGTCATTATTTAAATTAATAAAATGTTGTAATATATTACTATTATGTACTCATAATTTGGTTATATGTTTTTCTAATTATACTCTACCCTATATTGTGTTTTACCATACCATTGGAGGTTGTTCTTATAATTCTTGATAGGTGACCATTGTGGATTGATTACCCCTAGATGGGGGGGGGGGTGTGCACGAAATGAGGCATTGAATATGGTGGAACCATATATATGGTAGGAGCATGATTTCATTGTGGCCCAAATAAAAACCTAAGGCATTAAGGATACTGAGAAAAATTTCTGGAACACGTTTCCTTGCAGATACCAAGTACATGTTCACTAGATAGACTTATCTTCTGAATTGAGACTCAATTTCATGAGGATATCGAGTATCCTATATCCAACCTTGTGGTTCTTTCATGATTACTTTGAAAATATAGATCATACTTCTAACATGAAAATAAAGCAGGTATAGTCAAGGCACATGCTGGCTTCATTGGAACACTAGTATTTGGAACTTGATTGATATGAATGCTTTCAAATTTATTATTATCATGGAATACACCTATTTAACATGTGTACATTTTTTAAGGATGCATTAGTTGTGAACAAGGTTTTATTACTCACGTATTACATGGGAATCTCGATGCGCATGAAGACCTCACATATAAGGATATGAATGAGGGAAAGGGGCCTGTGGAAGATGGTTAATCCATGGAGTATGGAGTTTTTGGTGGGTTTGGGATAGAATCTAAAGGATATCAAATTTTTATTTACTTATCTGTTGCTCGTATAGTTTCATTTGGATTTCCACACTGGGATTCTATTTATTTATGTGTTATGACATGTGTTCCATATAACATTGTATTCTTATTCCTAGTTTACTCATTATTATTTATTATTATTTATTATTATTATTCATTCAATTAATTGATACTAAGGGTATAGTATCATAACTACTTATTTTCACACCCTCACCACCAGTAGGCATCCTCTTGTGTATGAGGAGGCACGTATGAGGCAATGTGACTCTTTCGCTCAGATGTGATGGTTCTGTAATGGGAATAATGAAATTGTATCAAAGTATAGTTTTCTTCTTTTCTTTTTGGACTAACATGGGATATGGTATAAAGGAGTAAGATTGTGTGGGACTCGGGTAGGGGAGTTTCCATGTGTCTTCCCAATTCATATGCAACAGACCTCCGAGTTACCATTGATTTTTTTACTATTTTATAGAATTTTGTGATGCATTAATGAATAATATTTAGGAACATAGTATCATATTTTATATATATACTTGTTATGTGATAAGTATTAGTTCTTTAATTAAATTCCTTGATATTTCTTTCTATTTGGGATAGACTTGTATTCCTTGATTTGTGATATATCTATAATTTATGATGTTGTGATATATCTAAACTGTTATTAATTATTTTAACAAGACCATTGTTTTATGTTATATATATATATAATGTTGATTATAATATAGGGATAGATACCTCGGTTTGTGTTATAAGGGTTAAATCTATGTTTATGGGTAGACTCTTAGAAGAACCTTATGTGATCCTATAGACTGATTTGTATTTATCCTAATGAATATGGTTTTTTCTAAATGTTTCCATCAAATTTAAAAATATGCCTCCCTGAAGGAGACATATGGGAACACCTTCTGTAATGATCTGACCTGGATCCCATCTCAATATTGGAACCCAACCTGATCGTCCACATACCTGAAGGTTGTTCCCATCCCCGTGGGCCGGAAAGTAGCACCAAAGAATCAAATAAACAACTAGAGGAATGATTTCTCCCAACCCGAAGTAGCAACCTGAAATATGTACATGTTATAGAATAAAATAGTGGAAGATAAATATATTCCATAACAAATAAGAAACAACAGAAGCGATACAGCTGAAAAGGTAAAAAAACAATCTCAAATAGATCCTTCCAACTATAAATGATGAGAAAAATCTATACCAATAGCTCCATGTGATTGTGTGGGAAAAATCACACAATCTCACTATCCAGATACCCAAACCCAATAGATTGGAAACCTTACCACCTCACTGTGGTGCCTATCCTTTCCCTGCATCCAAATACATAACCAAGAATTTACAGCACTAAAGGGGTGTGTAGGGTGAGATGTAATAGGATCAGTAGGGTCTCACCCATGTGATTCATATCAAGTATTTTAAAAATAATACAATAATTGTCAACTTTAAATAAAAAAATTCATAAAAATAGTTTATCAATTTTTATATCAAAACATGGAAAATAATTTAATTTCGCCTCTTTCTACATTTCCAAACAAATTCGGAAAATCAGTTTTAATGAATTTTCATATCAATATATCAAAAAATATATATCAAATAAAATAAAATCATGTATCACATATCATATAATATCCATTGAAGTACAATCAAAACAGTATTAACCAAAACTATCCAAAATTATACAAGAAGCTTAGGTAACATCACGCCAAGGATCACACTAGTTCCAGATATCTAGAACAATCATACCTAACATAGACAACCGCACATGCATCAAGACTATATACATTTGATTCTATTCTAGAGAAAAGAGGAACACCCAGCAAGTAACCCCCCAAAAAGTATAACAAGTCCCTAGAATTAAATGACTAGGGAGAAGAGGAAATCCCCATGGGAAAACCGCGTGATAGTGGATAATACCTATTACTATAGCTTCTACCTAAGTACCCAAGGATTCCAATGTGATATATTTTCCAAATCAATTCATCAACCCATTTTCATTAAACTATGCTTTAAAACCATTTAAAAAACTATTTAAAAATGCTTTGAAAACCCTTTCCCATTTACTAAAACTTGGTGAAAACCATATTTTATAAAAACCCATTTCTGCACACACACAAATAAAATTAGTCAATAATTTAATTTCATTCATAAATTAATTTATAAAATAACCAAAGTAATTCAGTTCACCAATAAAGGCTAGAGATAGAACCACCTACCTCAAAACTCAGGGCACACACACCAGAAATAGGATCCACCAATATGAATAAACTAACAACGACAATATAGGCCCTAAAACCAATCCAAAAATCTAAAAATTGATTCAATTTTACAAAAACTTTTTAAATAGAAGATAAAAAACACATACCTCAAGAACACACACATGTCCCACCACAACCAACAAGGATTCAACCCCCATAATGAGATCACACAAATGATCTAGAAAATAATAAGACATATCATAACCACTAGTCAATGTATCTAATAACATAGTTCAATGTTCCTACTATGATCAAAGGAAACAAAGAATCATAAATTATTACTCACTTTGAGAGATGAAACCCAACCACAATAGTGATTAATCACTAAAATAAGCGATTCAGAACAAACGGAGGCTCCCAAAATCATCATAGGACAGATCTAGGTCAAAATAGAAGAGATCTAGGGAAGAATGAATAAAATTTCAACAGTAAAGTTCCCTAAAATCCCTATCCATGAAATTTACATGGAGTTTAATTCATTTACACATCATGTATTACACGATATCTAAATACATTGAAAAAACTATCACATTTTTTTCAAAATCATGATTTTTAACATTACAAAATGTGTAATCCCTTCACCCTATATACTAAACTCATGAAATGATCCTAGAAAATTTCATGTCATGTATTCCAATTACATGGTGTGATAATTTCCATAAGACAATGAAAACAATAGAAACTTACATGAAAAATCCAAACCACCTCATATGTTCTCCGAACTCAGGGGAAACCATGCAAATCCATTACAATATTATACTAAGACTCCATTAATTCAAACAAACATACATACCTAAAAATTATGTCATTTTAAAAGAAAATTTTATCTATCCTTGGGAGTCCCAATATGCACGCAATTAAAGAGGAAAACATGTAAAGCAAAAGGAATTACCTTAAAGAGGGAAACGAGATGTTACACCTTCTGACATCGGTTGGGGTTATCCCACTAGGGAGTATGCCCTAGTTCCATCATTTTTTGTATAGAACGGTGTACTAGAGCATTCCACCACACTTTCTATAGTGGTACAAGAAGTTGGACCATCTTATCTAGGATTCTATCCTCTTGTTCCTACCCAGGGCATAGGGGCACAGAGGTCCATCATCGATTACTCCATAGACATCAATATTCAACATCCTCCATCCTTTAAATGAACTTAAGGGCCACAAGATACAATGGAATAGATATAAATCATCAAGGGAATCTTGGAACTCATCAATAATCCTAAGGATAGGTGGGTGAATCAAGAAAAATTCATGCTATAGTGACCCTCTAGGAGATGGTGGGTCATGATGGGAAAGGTTGAAAAATGTGAGGCTTTCACTTGCGAGACCATAAAATAATTTTTTCATAGAATTATTTCTCAATACACTAAATATAGATAAATAAAAGAGTTCATAGAGCTATAGTAAAGGTCTATGATGGTATATTCATTCTCTCCTCATTTCACTCAGCTACTTTTATTTGTTCCTCTATTAGTAGGAAACGATCCACAAAAGTACAGGATGTTTGAGATCAATTCTCATCTTGACATCAGAGGGTAGGTTAGGACCTTAAATATAGAGACATACCAAGATATTATATGTAAGGACTTGAATATCGTTAAGGTCATGTAAGAGGATCAATCAATTGGTTTTTGTTCACAATTCAGTGTTCAGGAAGGTGAACCTCCTATTGTTATATTGAGTGACTTTTATAGTAGAAGGAAGAGGAAGAAGAGATATGTGAAGTGAGGAAGTGGTATGAAAGAGGAGAGGAGTATGGAATATTCATCCTCATCCAGAGGATTTACATAATGTTTTAACTATCATATATTTTGACATTATCATAAGCTTTGCACAGCACCTCAAATCTCATATTGATAGTGTGGAAAGATGAGTCACCTTCCATAGGTTTTCTCCATATCTTCAAGACTGAGGTTTCATAACGGTGGAGGAAAGACACAATCTATTTCCTAGGGATCAGATCGAGGTCCTTGTTAGTAGTATCAGATTCTAAAAACTCAGATGATTCATGAATATTAGGGATAGGGTTATAAGGACAAGGCATGACATATTTATGTTATGGATTATACTTTAAAAGATACTGGTGAGGGACCATATACTATTCAAGGAATGATATTCAACATTGCTTTGTTTTATACCACTTTTTTAATTCCATTTATTCCCATTAAATTATCTCCACATAGGTTATTTCTATAATTGAATTACTAGTCATGTTGTCCTCCGAGTTACATACCCTCAATACATCATTTTCCACAAAATTGGAATGTCTTCAGCGATGCCCTGAGTATCCTAAAGTCATTTTTAGTTATGGAAATATGTGGGAATTCATAATTCTGGAGATAAAGAACATTTATTTGATTATTGATATAGAATGTTTGACCAACATTCAAGCTCACATTTATTAATATCAGAGATGGGTATCATTTACATCACCCAAGGAAGAGAAGTATGTGATGACCAAAGAGTGGAAAATTAGACAATGTAGAGTTGGTCCTAAATTGAGTTGCTCTAGGATGATCATGAAACAGATTGAGAGATTTTATCTTTCACTAGGATTTGCGGTAAACCCCTTGTCTTTTCCTCCATTTTTGGATCTATATCAGGAAGTATTTCTAGAATAGTTCACATGACTTCTACCTGATTTAGAAATTTAATTTGAGATAGATCGTATATTAGGTGTAAATCCCATTTTGATACCCATTATTATATGATTTCATTAGAGTTCAAGGTTCTCAAGGTATAAAATAAGGACTTTGAGTAGAAATGATTTATCAGTCCAAGTACTTTAGTGTGTGGTGAACCTGCCTTTTTTCCAAAAATAAAGTTAAATTGAATCCATAAACTATATATAGATTACAAAAATCCGAAGCAGGTGATGGTGAAGAATAGATAACACTTTCCTAAGATCAATGATCTCTTTATCAGTTATGAAGATCCCAGTGGTTTTCCATGATTGATATTTTATCAGGCTATCACATGTTATTGTTTGTAGAGGAGGGTATCCTAAAAATAACATTTCATAGTAGGTATCAGTTTTATGAGTAATTAGTGATATATTTTGGATAGATGTTACAGTAGTATTCATGCCTATGATAAACAAAAAATTTGACTCATGTCTTTCCTTTTTCATCATGGTGTATGTTGACAACTTCCGCATAACACACTAACCCCAAAGTAGCTTTCCAGACAACTTGATATAACCTTAAGTACACTTCAAGCACATAATCATTATTCCAAGATGTAAAAGTGTAATTATGGTTTCATGAGGTGAAATTCTAAGGTCAATTGGTGTATTCTATATATATCCATGTACCCATAGAAAGTTGAGGTAGTGATGTCCTGGACACATCCTAAGAACGTTTTTGAGATTATGAGTTTTATAGGTTTTTCATAATACTACCAATATGATACCCAGTACTTATTCCATTTATCAAGAACCAAAACTAAGATGAAAAATAAGGTAATGAAGTTAAAATGGTCACACTAGTGTAAAAAAAGAATTTCTTGAGCTAAATAAGAGGTTAAATACAACTCCAATGTTAATTCTTCCTATGAAAGGTATTAGTTATATTGTAATATGTGATGCATCATGTGTCGATTTTAGAGAAAAAATGATGTAGAGGGAGTGGGTAGTACACATCACCTCTGACTCAATGATCATAAATATCCTACCCATGACTTAGATATGGAATCATTGGTCCACACTTTGAAGTGTTGTTGATATTATCTTTTCAGCAAGATGTTTGTTTTATACACAGACTACAAGTTATTTCACTATATCATCCATGATTAGGACCTCAAATTGATTAAGGGGTGCTAGGAAGTGTATCTAAAAGTGTTCAGCTTTGATGGCCTATTCATTATATAAGAGTAAAATCAGTTCATATTCCATTATCCATAATACATAGATAGCTTAGAAGCTTAGTGAATGACCTTCATAGGTGTAGTGGTGTCTGATGATCTTATCGGATGATTGGAATATGGGTGCTTCCAATGACTAGGGATCGATGACAAGTGGTCCAAAAGAGTTTACATCTTATTTAGTAATCTATTTAAAGGTGGTGCAATATACTGACCCAAATTGTGTTGTGTTGTAGAAATATTTAGTTGGAGGTAACTCTATACATAGGTAGCCATTGGATAGTAATGATGTGATCCTTATGCTTGGGAGATTTTTAGTCCACACTTCCATCATGGAAGATTTGATGAGATACTTCCATACCTATAAGTGAGAATCATACACTATAATGAAAATTATGTATCATGAATTTATGAGGAAGTTCTGGTGGATAGGGATGAAGAAACACAATGATGGATTCGTTTTTTGATGCGTTACCTACTAGATGATAAAGTCTGATCACCATCATTTTGGTGGTATACACCTGCTACTTTATGTTCCCATGTGTAAGTGGTAAGATATCATGGTCGACTTTTTTAAAGGGTTACACAGGACCTTGAGGATTCATAACACTATTTGGGTGATTGTTGACCAACTAAAAAAACCTTCTCATTTATTACTAATCTATGAGACCCACTCATTAGATGAGATAGAAATTTTGTAAGCTCGTGAGATAGTAGACTTACATATAGTTCCATTGATCATTATATCTAAAAGATATTTATGTTTTACATAATTGAATTGTTATGGATTGTAGAAGGTCTTTGGGAGCCAGTTAAGATTGAGTATAGTGTACCATCCTCGGATAGAAGAATATTCCAAATAGATAATTCACATATTGAAGGATATTATTTAGTCTTATTCCCAAGACATATATGGTGACTTAATTAATAACTATATTTGATTGAGTTTCCATAAAATAATAGTTACCAAGATTTGATTAATATGTCTCATTGTGAGGATCTCTATGGTTTTCCATATCATTCACTACTATATTGGAATTATGCTGGTGAGGTAGTAGTTTTGAGGCCTTATATGGCGAAATAGACCTCCGAGAGAGTGTATCTAATTTAGAATAGGTTGATCATAGGTTAGAGTAGTGATAGGTCACATTTCATCCATAAGAGGATAACTTTGGTGTTCAATATATGTGATTATTTTAATAGTGACTCCTTATTTATGTCACTTACATTTGAGGAAGAAGGGGAAACTAGAGCCACATTATGTTGGACACTTCGAGATCAACAAGTTGGTTGGTATAGTGGAGTAAATTCAATATTTTCATTCTTATGATGAGTTATGTGTGATGTGTTTCATGCATCTCACCTCCATTGGTATATTCCCAATCCTATGAGTGTCATTGATTGTGATGATGTTGAGTTGGATCCTGAAACATCATACATGGATCACCATATCCATATTATAGACTAGTGCAATAACGTCCTTAGATGGAAGATGATACCACTAGTTCAAATTCTATGGCATCATGGATGGATCTAGTAATAGATGTTTGAAAAAGATGTTAATGCTCAGGCTCAATGTTCTATGTTTTTTAGTGGAAACCTTGAAGATACTTCTCGAGGATGAGAAGTTCTTATAGGGGGAAATTATAACACCCATACATATTTTTTATGCAAGATATGTTAATGTTAATAAAATTATCTATTTATTTGATGTTATGTCTCTAAAATGGGTGTTTTTGAAGTTTTTCTTTATGTTACATCGGGTCTCGTGATGGATTTTAAGGGGGTGGAGCTTAAGGGAAGCATAGTGGATAAAAAAAGGCCACTGTCTCACTAGTGGGGATCCACTGACTATGCGGTGGTACTATTAATGGGTTTAGAAAATAATAGATCCCACAATCCCTTCGATGGTTCCCTCATCTCGCCGGTGGGGACCAATAGATTGTCGATGTTCCTAGTTTAGGTGTACATTAAATAAATCCCATGGGTTTCAACTCCATGTAGATTTTAACCACTATTATTTAAAAATTCCAATCCCTATGGGACTATTCTAAATTTTAACCCTTCTCTCTTGATTCTTGGTCCTCTAATTCATCTTCCCTTGGTTCTCCTTCATTAGAATAGTCCGGTAGATCCTAAATGGTGTTTTGTTTCTATAGATATATTCCGAATCCTTCTTCCTCTTTGATAGATGTGCATGGATCCATGTCATATCTATGAATTGAATAAAGATACAATTATTGATATTATATTTATATGTATATCAGTGGAGGGTCTAGCATGTTGACAACATTTCTTGATCAAATCGAGATCTACAATCGATAACGAACATTCTATGGGTATGTGTTTATGAATAATCATCCTAGACCTATTATTGATATAGTATTAATGATGCAACCTTAATTATATGATGAATATTTTTTATATTGGTGTATGTATCATTGTGTTAATGATAAACCCCATGATTGGATTTAGGACTATTAAGAATGGTTGAAATTTTCATGTAAGTTTCTTTATAACAATCATTATATGACCTTATTATTCTTGATTCTCATCATAAATATCATTTCTGTTTATGGATAGATTATATATTAATGATTTTTAGATAGACTTGAAGATCCATCATAGAATCAATGATAAATTTATTATTTTTTATTCGAATGATAATGGATCTGGTGAATTGGTATCCCTTCGACAAACTTTGTATTTTATTTTATTGCAATAATTTTTAATGTATGTGGGTCTAGAATCACCTTATTTCCATGGAATCTTCTTAAGTCTCTATTATAAACCTATTTCTTGAAAAACCATTACCCGATTTAGGAATCCTTGATGTTCGAGATCATTATTTGTGGTTCTGTGAAGTGTCTGGTCTTCAATCGTTTGATGAAGTTTGTAGTTCTTCAACAACAACCTTGAGGTAGGAAGTTCCTTACCATTCTTGGATCTTGAATGTTCATGTTTACATCATTTGAAAAATGTGTTATCATAGATATTTTTTTTATTTGATGTTGATTTCTTATGGGTGTGTGAATTGAGGTGATCCTCATAATTGATCCTCTTTACCCTGAGTATTGTTAGAGTTTCTTATTACTATGCTTGATGTTGATCACATGCTCTTATGTATTGCTTCTATATACTCATGATGGAATGATATGTTTTTCATATTATGATCCACCTTTTCATGTGTGTTACCATGCTGTTGGAGGTTTCTATTGGATTTAGTGATAGGTAACCTTCATGTTATAATTAGCTCTAGAGGGAGAGTGTGCACGATGTATTCCAATGATGATTGTGGATCCATTCAATGGGTGTGAGTGAGATAACCTTATTTCCTGACTTGGAACTCGATGCCTTGTAGATACTGAGTACATGGTCACTAGTCAGCCTTGTGGCCAGACTCGATACTTGATGACCTAAGGATACTGAGTATCATGTCGTGAGCCTTGTACATTGTTCTTTATTATATTTGAAATATTGGCCATCCTTCTGGAATGGAGATAAAGAAGATACAGTTGGGTCTCATTGTGGCTTGGTTAGCACATGGGTGCCCAACACATGATTTTTTATACTTTCTTGATAATTTAATGAAACCATGGAATATTATAATTGTATATGTGAACATTTTTTAAGGATGCATTTTAAGTTTCCTACAATGTTTTTTTACTCATCGCCTTGAAAAACAAATTTATTTTCTTGAAGACGTTATGTATAGGGATCCAAGAATCGGAAAGGGGCTCATGGTAGATGATTTAGTCATAGAGCATGGATCAAGTCAAAGGATTGTGGCAGACTCTAGAGAATACCAAATTTTTATATACTTATTTATTATTATTTTTATTCTTCATGAAATGGCATGATATAGAGGGTTTAGTCTCCTCATTGACTGATGTTTGAACCCTCACTAATAGTAGATTGCCTCTTGTGTATATTGAAGCATGAATGATGTAATGTGGATCTCAGGATTAGCCTCAATGGTTCTGGTCAGGGTGTTATGATAGTGATTATAAATCTTTAGTTCATTTTCCAATAATTTGAAAATTTGAATTCAAATACATAAAACACGGAAAAAATTGAGTTATTTAAGTAAAAAAATGATGATTTTTTTATTACACCAATACTATTTTATTTATTTATTTTTAGTAGTAGAATATCATTCATTAAATGCCATAAATTCAATTTTTCTATAAAAAATAAGTTAAACCATCTATTTCATGATGATTTATTGAAAAAATCTAATCAGTTAAATATATAATCTCCATTAGAATAATTTTATGTTTTTTGCCTAGTTTAACAAAAAAAATTTATCATGGTTATGGTAGTCAATATTCTTGTTTATCTATTTACGAACCCCACGCAACTAACCCTCATGTATATTAATGGAATAATTATATATATTGGAAATTATTAAGAAAAGGATATCTAAAAATAATACTTATATTTATTAAAAAAATTGATTGATGAGTTTAATTTTTTTTAAATGATGATAATACTGCCTATGATATATTTTTACACAATAAGATTACATTATGAACAATAAAATTTTATATAATTAGTGACTTTACAATATATGGTATGCAATCAAAATATTTTACACATGGATCTAAATAGCATCTCTACTATATAGATGATGGTGAATCACTCATGTCTGTTAAACTAAAAAAATAGTATTATTATTTCCACACATATTTCATATGTTAAACCATCACTTTCTTAAAAAAGAAATCATTTAACAATGGGATACATAACACATTTTATTTTAAAAAAACCACAAAAAGTCATTATCAATAACCAAACATAACTATATGAGTCGACCATATTTGGGAAAAAAGTTTTCTTTAAAAAAAAATATTTTAGGTGTGGTTTTTTTATAGGAAATATGATTGTTGAGTGCCAAATCAATTTACACTTGGAATTTTTGGCCAAGAGAGACAAATGATTTAGTGCTCTTAGGTTGAAATAGTATATCAGTAATTTAATTATTACTCTCATTATTGGGTTTGAAAGAAGGGAACCAAATAATTTTTCACTCAGTAATGCAGGCTGAGAGCACCATATGATTTGGTGCTCTCAGCCGACAACAGGAGGACACTAATTAAATTAGCACTCGCTTTATTGGGTTTGTTTGAAGAGTGTTGAATGGATTTCTACTCTTCACTCTAACCCACCATGGAATGTTCTAATTCCGTTCTCACCACAGTCTGACCTATAAAAAGGAATGGTCCCCACTCCCATCTTTTATTTTACTTCAAACTTCATTGTTCTCTCTACTTTTTAATTTTTTTTCAAGAATTCCCTTCATTGCATTAAATTTTGAAGTCTTCAACATTTAGATGTATTATTTATATCTATGTTTATTTTCTATAATTATAATTTTTTATATAATTGTTTAGTAGTTTGTTTAAAATGAATATGCATATTTAATTGTTTATATAATGTGTTAGTTAATAGTATAATGTTTTTTTATTAAGAATGGTATTAATTTGTTTGTCTAGGATTGTTATTAAGTTGTATAACTAATTTATATTAATTTTGATTCTTTATTTAGATGTTGAAGTTATATTTTATTTAACGTTTTTATATTTACTTAGTTTCTTAATAAAATAGATTTATTTTGTTAATAATAGAAGATAGTGGTGAATAAATTATTATTATTTAGTAAATTTTAGTTAGTAATTAAATATTAATTAGTGTTAGTTAGTATTTTAGAAATTATTTAATCATTATGTAGTTCATAATTAAAATTTAGTATTAATATTTATTTATTAATTACTTATTAGTTAATAAATAAGAATTGTAATATGTAATTAATCAATAGTAAATTATATAAAGTTAGCATTAGTTTGTAATTCTAGAATTATTATTAATTAGTTTCAACTTAATACAATTTAATAATTATTTAGTATTAATATTAATTAATTAAGTAATAATTAATTAGTAAATTGCGATAATAATTTTGAATTACTTAAAAATTAGTCTTTGTAATTTAATAATAAATATGGATAAATTAATTAAGATTTTGAATTTTGAATTTTATTTAATTTATATAAATTTTAATTTATTTAATTTTTTAATTTTTTTTAAATTTTTGAAATTCTTTTATTTTATAAATTGTTTTTTATAATTACAATTTTTTATCTTTTTATTATTTTATTCTATTTTCTTTTTTTAGTTTTTTATTTTTTTAATATTTATATTTTCATATTTTTTAATTTGTTTTATTTTTAAAATTTGTTTATTTGTTTATTTGTTTATGTTTATTTTTATTATTTTTATTATATTTAATTTTTTTTATTTTTTTTGTTTCTATGTTTTTATGATTTTATTTTTTTTATTTTTTTATAATTACCTTTTAAGTTTTTTTTTATTTTGGGTTTTTTTGTTTTTTATATTATTATTGAATATTTTTTATTATTATTTTTAAATATTTTTATTATTTTATTTTATTTTTTAAAATTTTATTTTATTTTTATTTTTTATATCTACTTTCTTTTAACTTTATATTACTTTTTATTCTTTTTTTAATTGATTGAGTAACTGGAGAAGCATATCCTTACGCTCCCCGGTGATTTTGGTGTCTTTGATCATCCGAGGAGTCTGAACCTGTTCTCCTATTTTCCAAATCATCTTACTGGTTGACAGGGGAAATTTACTTCAAAGAAGGCTAAGGAGCATGAAGATGAAGCTTTGAAGGGTTTCTTGTCCATCTATAGATTTTTGGGAGGTTTTTTCATCTTTCTCAAGAATCAGGTCTCAAAACGAATCTTCAAGAAAGGCACTATTTCACATGTATCAACCTTAGATGGAGCCATTTTAGAAAGAATCACCCCTTGTAAGCATCCATTTACTACTCTCATTTCACTGTTGAAAGGTATAAAGCCTAAAAAAGTTGTCGACCTAGTTTCTCATTTAGCCCCTATTTAGGGATTTTCATATTTCCATTGTGTCTCTCCTGGACGTGTGTTCCTTTATATTTTATCCACTTTTATATAAGTGAATGGTCGATCCTAGAGCACATGTTTAGTCAATTTAAGGTCGGAAACCCTAAGGGTTCATGATTGGAGTTTAAGCTTCAACCTAAATGATTTAAAAATACTTGTACACTAGTTTGGATTGAAATCCATGGTTTAAATTAGGTCTTATAGAATCCTAAAAAAAATTATGGCAAAATTTTTTCAATTTTTATCCCACTCAGGATGGATACTGCCACCAAAATGGTCATCTTGGGCCACTTTATAAGGGTTTTGGATAATGTTAACTTAAGTTATACTTTTGTTGATAATTCTTTTCTTTCCACACCTTAGTATGAGATCAATCTTAGAATTCAATTTGAAAACATTTTGTTTTTTATTCATATCGAATTGTTGGACACACAAAGTCTAATTATATGGGAGATATTTTTTATTCTGATTGTTAGTTAAACAGCCACAATTTGCAAAACTATCGATGGAAAGTAATGGGATTATCCAATCCTTGATAATCAGATTTAATATCATGTCACATATGATGTGGCCCATGCCTCTATTTCTATGAATTTAAATCCCATGAATTGACAACCCCATGAGAATTTTCAAGGTTCTTCTTAGGGAGCCTGAATTCATGACTCTGAATATATTCCTCATAAAAAATGCATAGAAATTCCAAATCATAGGCATATTTCATCTCCTCTAGATGAAGATAGGTTTTCTTCTGTTGCTTAGCTGAATGGTAAGCCTAATAAATCTTTAGTTAACATAGTAGATGAAAATCATTTAGTTATTTCTAGATTTTCCTTTAATGATTCCTTTTTAGGGGAATAATGGATGATCATGATCGTGAGAAATCTAATTACAACCACGTTTCCAATGAGAATTATGCACAGGATGATGTGGAATATAACCTATAGCAGGAACAAAAAGTTATTTCTACTAACAGCTGCAAAAGTCAGACCTAGATGGATTCTACCAACTCAATGAAATATAATACCAAAAGGGGTCACATCAATATTACTCAGGAGTAAGGTAAGTCTTCCCCTAAGAATGAAATGAGAAGCTGTTTATTCCTCCTAGACAGTACAATTCTTTTAAACCCATTGGATCCTTTATGGATTCTTTGGGAAGAAATATGGTTCTGAATGAATCATCAACTTCTTCCTCACCTCCTCTTGACTTTGGTCATGTAGTGGGTATGTTTGTGGGTGTACAAACATATTTGAGCACTCTTTATTGTCCAATTAATATAGATAGTAGCATGAAGACACCTTCAAATCTTGTCTTTAGTGAATCAAGAGTTCATATGGGGCCTGAGTTTGTCTTAGAACCATCTCATGGAAGGGAAAAAATAAATGTCATTGTTGTTAAATCCTTTTCATCAAGGATGAATGGTGATAAAATTTTTGGAAGTCTTGTGACTCCTATTAGTGGCGTGTAGATCTATTCTTCTCAAGTATTCAATGATCCAACTATTCAATAAGTGTCAAGTTTTGTATCGTAACCTACTTAGGGTAGAGAGATACATAATGCTGCTTCTTTATTACCCTTGGGTCAAAAGGAGAACATTTTTGTAGGGGCTCATACAAGAGTTGTGGATACTATTAGAAAGTAGTATGTGGGTTTCAAAACATTAATTGACAGAGAGAATATGGGGGTTTCAAAATTATATAATCTAAAGAAGGATAAATCAAAGACTTCTTTTTCATATATGGTATTTAGTCTTGTATAACTTGTGAAGGATAAATATCATTATAAGGTTATTATTAATAACTCTTTTGAGTTATATACTTCTATAATTAGTTAGGAGGATTGAAAAAAAGTGACCCTGTGTTTATAGGATAAGAAATAATAGACATTGTTGGTGTATTACTTCTAGATGATGGAGGTCGGCCATGGTTACAGGTCAAAACATGGATAAGGGGACAATATTCTCATGGTTGGGGTGGATTCTACTATCACCACATCGTGAGTACTCAATCTCAAATTACTTTATTTCTACTAGTTTTTATTTCTTCTGTCTTGTTTATAGATATTTTTTGTTTTAAATGTTCCTCTTCTATATTTGGTTTTTATTTAATAAAGGGGTCATTGAACCTAAACCTACAAAAAAAATATCACATTAGTTAACAATAATTATAACATATTATTATAATTAATTAATTAATTACAAAATGATATCACTAATTAATATCACTTATTGCACCCCCAATATGCTTATCTACATGACACTCGTAATGATTTGAATGATTCACATGATCTTTACAAACCATAAAACATTAGATAAAACCCAAAGGTAATTCTGATAATTGTAAAAATATCCTAAAAATTTTGTTGAGTAAATAATATGTTGTTTTCCTAGCAATTAAATATCATCCTAGATACTATAAGTGGATGCGGACTCTAGCGCAAATTCTTCTAGGGGTAGTAACCCTAAAATAGGCATATTGGGTATTAACTTAATCGTCACTTGGTTGATGAAAAAGATGCCAAAAATGTACACTTAGTTTTCTACTTTTGTGGGATATTCATTGTATAATTCATATACTCTTTATAAACAATCAAATATTAAATAAAACCCATTGCTAATTTTAATAATTGGAACTACATCCTAATTTTTTAGTATGTAATGACTAGGTGTTATTCCTACCAATAAAATCTCTTTTTGGATACTCTAAGTGTGTGGAGGCTCAGGAACAAAATATCCATGGGGTAATAACCTTGAAATAGTTGTATTTAGTACTCACTCTATCATCACTCAATGCATGATAAAGAGGCATAGTTTCACATCTTGTTTGATACTATAAAGGTACATTCTTTAGATAATTTCTATACTCTTTAAGAATCAAAATTACTTATGGAAATTAGGATAACAAAACATCAGTTCCTTAGGTATGAATCTAAAAAACATTCTAATATCTTTTTTATAAGAACCACTATTAAATTCAATTTTTAAATATTTTAAATCCATATTATGTTTCTTTGATAAGACATAATTAATTATTAAGTCTCTTTGTAAATAAAAAATATGGTTGCATATAATTATTATAATTTTTAGATAACTTAAATAGAAAAAGGATGTTGTTATATTAGTAAAATAGAAATTTTTTTAATGCTTGGAGAGTGTTTAAGGAAAAAATAATTGAAGATTAAAACTGGAAGCTAATAAAATGATAGATTCCATTATATATTGACATATACAATTTATTGAATGGTTTTAGCATATATCCTATCCAATTACTAATGACAAGGTCTAGGTGAACATATTTTAATTGGTTAAGAATCAATATCAAAATCCAATTGTGGATTTTTATGTCACTATAGTTGTTATGAAATATGTTTTTTTAGTATTGGCAGTTTTTCTATCACATCGTTAAAATAATATGTCATATCCTCAAGGTAAAACTTCTCAAAAATTTATATGAGTGATGGTAGTTGTTCCATCACCTCCTTAGGGTACAATGTCATATCCTAGATCTAGGATGCCTCATAGAGTAATTTATTTTTTTATGGATATCCTATACAATTTATATTTGATGGTTGAGAATTATGAAGATTATCAAAATTCAAAACAACATAATGATAATAATGTAGGGAATATATATATATATATATATATATAAGAATATTTTGATCCCACCACTATGAGGACCATTGAAAATAGTGAACCAAGCCTTAAACATACTTTATTTCATTATTTATAACATATTTTCGCAAAAATATATAACAAGGATCTAGAGTTCTAGTGTCTTTAGAGGATTATACATACAAATAAAACATCTTAAATATAAAATTATCATCTTTTTTAAACACCACATATTTCTCTAAACTCCCTAAGATATTAAAAAACATTGTAAGATATACTATAGAAGTACATAAGTAAAATATTGACCTAATAATCCTAGTATGGGAGTAAAAAAGGAAATAATAATAACATGGGTCTCAAAAGTCATAACATGATATCATAAAGAGGATGATCATAAGAATGAAGACATTACATATGGAAAATATTTCATAATATTATAAGCATGTTTCATTAACATAAAACATGATATAATAAACATAAATCAATGGTCACTAACAATTCAATCATTATAAATTGTACAAAGTCTCATGGTGGATTGAGTTCACTCCCATTTCCCTTAAACATAGCGGACAAAGTCCTATGGTGGACTAGGTTCACTACCTAATACCCTAGATAACATATCATGAGTTATAAATCTTTACTTAATGTATTATAGGGATTTATAATTCTAGAACCACCCATCACATAAATTAAAATCAACCATATACATTTCACATAAGATATATAAATTGTACATAAATCATAAGCATGATCAAACCCATGACAAGGAAGCGGATTTCATAATTTTAATTCCATGAATTACTGAAGGATAAATCATATTAATTCCCCAAACAAGAATGAATTGATTCAAATTGAAATTTCAAAATTAAAAAAAATGATTATAGGACTTTAACATGGAGTTCAAATGTATAAAATTAATGAGAAGGATCTAAGAAAATAAAGAATAAAAATAAACCACTAGGGTGGTGCTTTGGAAAAAAAGTAAATGGATCTTTTTAAAGTAAAGAAATTATTGTTTTACAAAAAACAATAATTTAACCAAGAGGGTTATAAATAAAATAATTAGTGTTTTTATAATATATTAATGGTTTAAAAAATTTATGGGGGTGATTCTTGATATTAGACAATAAATAAGAATGTAATTTCAAACAAGATTTACTTAAATGTGGGAATTTCAAAGCGAAATAAAACATGTATAACCCTAAAATGAAATGGATTTTTAAATTGGTATATATTTATGGGACATGCAAAAAAAATATAATAGTTACATGAGAATAATATTAAATAAATGGGGAAAAATGTAAGAGAACGTGTAACCGAAAAAATCATGAATGTGGTAAGGAATATATTTTAGAGATTAAGAAACATTCTAATAAAACCCATTAAAAGAGATAAAGTTAGATTTTAAAGTTAAAATACCATGAAAAAAGATATTAAATGACATTAAATATCCAATTTTTATTATTGATGGCATTTATAATAAATAAAGTTCATAAAATAAAATGTGTTTCAAAAAATGAAGTTTTGAGATGAAACCCTTATTGCTTGAGTAACATTTTAATAAAATCACTTGAAATAGAGATATTGAAATTGAATTTAAAATAACATGAATATATTATAATTTATCATAAGTTATTATAAATATGAAATATATAGATATTATAAATATAAATGGGTTCATAAATTAAAACATATCTCAACCAAGGGATTTTGAAAGAAAACCCATTATCTTATTCTGAATTCATTCTGTATAGGTGCCTAGTATCCTAAATAATCAAATTAATTTTGTTAAATACCTTAATGGGAAATATAATTCTTTATTTAGTTTAAAATTTATCATTTATAATCATTTTCTATTTATTTTTTATATAATTTTTTTGCCTATATCGGTTACTTGAGGTTGTTTAATCAGTTTTATTGCAACCTCTTATGTACGTTGACCTAGGTTGAATGTTTAAAAAAACCATTATATATATAATATTAATATTTTTTTGTAACTAATTTTTATATATTAATTATATTTTCAAGGCCATCCATGATGGGTGGTGATGAAAAATTAAACTTATTTCTTGTGGAGGAGATAGTTCGCATGTACACACAATAAATGTTTCCATTTCTCAACAAACAAGAGGGAAATGTAGTAAATAAAAATTTGACATTTAAGAATCATATTAATATCATATATATCATATTTATTCATATATTATACCCTTTCATCGTCCATTAATGAATGTTATGAAAAATGGAAGATGTTTCTTTGTAGAGGGGGTAATTCACGCAATGCACTAATGATGCTGTTTTTCTTAGTTAACGGAGAGGGATAAATCATGGTTATTAAAATAATACAATAACTTATAAGTATCTTGATGGTACTTATTTAATTAAATTTTTATGAATATAAAATATTTTTAAGAATAATATTAATGATAAAATCTTAGGGAGAAGTAAATACTTACATTACAGACACAGTCTTCTTTTAAATATTTACGTGGAAGTAAAGACCATAAGCTAATATATAAAGATAAGAGGATTAAGGATGAAAAAAATTATTCATAGAGGTTTATTTTGGTTAGTTTTTCATTTTAATATATAATGGTATGTGTAGTCATGTAGGGGTGGAAGTGATCTCCTTTTATAAGTGAAGAGAATGACACTTTTGGGATTACCCTTTACCCTTCCATGATATCACCGCACTATTCCATAGTCAATGACTCCAAAAATTATTAGTAATTTATTTTAGAGTGGTATTGGGTTTATAATGGATCAAAAAAAATTCAAACTTTTTTTAAACTTGTTATATTGTTTTTATCATTATGTTTTTTACATTTTACTCTTTTACTTTTAACCTAGGTAACTAGTTCTTAGCCAAGTGATTTTATGTTATATTAAAAATATAACATAACCGATATAATTTTTTTTGTATTATATAAAACTAAATTTAACCACTATTTAATCCAATTCAATTACTAAGTTTTGAAACATTAACTTTTAAATTCAAACAGGTAATGTGTATAAAATTTATTTTATTAGAAAAATGACATTTTTATAATTATAGATTCTTAATCTTATTTAGTATTGATTACTAATAAAATGAGTGTTAATATAGTTTTATATAGTTTAACACATAATATTATAATTTAAATTTAAAATTTATCAATTTTATTGAAAATATATTGATTACATGATTTTAATAAAACAATTCTTTTAAAAATACTCTTTTATCATTATCACAGTAATTAACTCTAATCTTATTAATATTATAATTCAAAATAAAAATAAAATTGAAATATTTTTATAATATTTACATTTTTAACAGAAATAGAAAGTACATTTTTTAATATTAATTTTCTAAAAGTGATAAATTAAAATTTATATTTTAAGTGTGTAAAAATAGTTTTTCGTGTAAAATATTACTTGAGTTTAAAAAATTTTAAACAGTTGTTTAATAAATTTGACAATATATTTTTTTAATAAATTATATTAATTATTAAATTTAAATTTTTTATATAAAAAGGTGTTCATTAAACTTTTAATTAATTCTTTTATTATAAAAGTTATAATTTTGAGTAAAAGTCGGTATTTCTACTATTCAACAAAAAAATCAATTATTTCTGAAAGGAATCAGATATTAATCGTAGAATAATATTTTCAAAATGAATTAAAAAAATAAGTACATTTTTTAAAAATAAAATTTTAAAATTTATATATTTATCTTTTAAATATAAAAAAATAAAATATTAATGAAACTAATTTTATCGAAAAATGGTGTTTTTAGTCATTTTTTTATCTTAATATTATTTCATTTTATTTTATTATTTAAGTTATTTTAATATATTATTTTATATATAAGAATATTTTAAGGTTTCAATTTAGTTTATTAGGAAAGAATACACAATACTTAATAAAATATTTTATCATAAATAAATATTACTTTTATACTAAATAAGATTTAATAAATATAATTTATAAACAATTTATATTCAAAAATTTACTTTTCACCACTGCATTTATATTGAAATATTTATTTTAATTATATATATATAATATATCTTATTTTAATAATAACTGTATTTATGGGTAACATGTAAATAAATATATATATATATATAATATTTTAATAATATATTTTTATTTCATTGTGATTTATATTATTTTTAATTTTCCATTTAATAATATCTTACTTCAGTATATCTATAGGATATATGACTAATGAACATAATTGAAATAACCATATTTATAACAACCATAATTTCAATGAATATATTTTCAACATCCATATTTTATTCCTATATATAGACTTACTAAATCATTCATTCATTCCACTATCACTTCATAATGCACAATTCTTATTTCATATTTTTCATGATTCTTTCACCTTTCATGGTGCTCTTCCTCATTATATATTATTTTTTGTCTATTAGTGATCCTCAATGTTGAAGATAATCTAATAAATAAACTAGTCGTGAATATTTTATTCCTTTTTATCTATTATATGCTCTTTATTTTTATTATTTTAATTGATTTAATTAATCCATGGTGTGAAGTACTTGGTTTTATGTGATTTTTTTTAATTTACCACTTATGAATAAATAAAGTGTATTCAATTTGGTTTAGATATTATAGGGTATATTTTCTAATCATTTTTAATCCTTTTGGAAGAATAGAGAAATTTAATTTAAAATTTTAGACTTAAATAATAACAATATTAATTAAAAAAACAACAAAAACAACAAAATATTAATAATAATAATAATAATAATTCCTAAAACCTAGGGTGTTACATTCTCCCCCTTAAATAAATTGTGTTCACATAATTTAAATTATTACATATTAATGAAGTCATCGAATGGTTTCTATAAGGTGAATAAATATTTAATTAATAAATTTATATCAACCTTAAAAATTTTAGAAAATTAAAAATTTCCTTAGAATAAGATTATCCCTGATATTGAGTTTTATCCAACTGTTTGAACCAAGAGGCTATCATTATTTGGTATCAAGACTCACATTGTTTTTTTATAAAGGGTGTTAATAATCATCCTTGAAAAGACTATTATAGGTAGATATAAAATTTGATCTCTATATTCCAAAAATTTAATTCATCTAAGTGTATAGAAGCAATAAATTTCAAAAATAACATTAAATTTATCGAGGATAATAATATTTTCATAATACACTTTCCTTTAAACATAAAATTGTGATACAATAATCACAACACAAGAAGTTATTATTAATTAATCATCATCTGGATATTGATTTGATGATTTGGTGTTCTTAGAAAACATTCTACGTTTAAAGGAGTTGGTTGAATAAGAAATAAATATAATACTCACATTTCTTGATCATATGATCAGTCTTCCTTACTCCACATCATTTTCGCAACTCACTTCCCTGGTGTGATTTCATTGTAATTATCTTATTCCATTGGCCTTGTATGTGGTTGATTCCTTTCATCCTTGTTAGAATTTAGATTATGTAATCGACTCAGATAATGCCCACGTTTTCCACACTTAATGCATTAAACTATTATTGGTGCTTCTGGATGCATGTATTCTAATTGCATTATGATAACTACCCCTTATATATTTATATGGCGGTTTGATTATCTATTACCCCTTCTTCCACAAATATCATTTTCCAATCCCCTTGAGAAAATTTCCATGTGACTATTACCAAATGTTTTACAAGAAGGTAATTAAGTCTTACCTCCTTCATGACCTTAATTTCCTAAATTTTCATGATCTTCTATCCTTCACTTCTTTAGTGTACTTAGTTTTTCAATTATGGTTACATTTTTAATTGTGTTTCATGATATTTGGTTGGGAATAACAAACTAATTTCTTGGTTCACCTACAATTGAAAAGTGTGATTGTTGAGTTGATCATCACATTGCCCCTCACACCCATGGTTAACTCGGTTCTTTATGGTTCTAGCCATCATCAAAATCCAAATGAGTTACAAACATATAATATAAAAGGTTTATTATCATAATCAATAACATAAAAGGTTTTCAACCATAAAAACTTTTACCATTTACATCATCATTATATCTCCTAATTCCTTTTGTTTAACATATATCAATCTTGGTTTATCCTAGGTTATTTTAAGTTGGGATATATTATACTTCTCAACTTATTCCCAGAAAGTAACTAGAAAATTAATCTTTCATAGTGATTCAGAAATAGTATATGATTAACCAAATAACATCTTCTAGGAGTGTCTATCCACGTGTGTAGTCTAAGACCTAGTCATAATGAATTCGACTAATGATAGAATCAATGGAAGACCATCCCTTTTAGTTAATTACCCCTAAGTGAATCATTTACATAGCTACATAAACTTTCAAGTATCCAGATAGGGATGTATTTCTTTTAAAACCACTCAATCTCTACTTTACAAAAATTTTAGGATGTTCTTCTGAGCGTAGACTTATCCATTAGACTTCACCAAGGGTTTTCACTAATGTTCTATATTTCAAATCTCAAAAAATAAATAGAACTTGTTATGCAACCACCTATACTTACCAAAGACTTAAACGTACTTAATTTCACGATTTATAACATACTTTACCAGTAATTCATTCCATGTATCTAGGTGTCTAGTCTATTTGAAAGATTATACATAAATATAAAACATATTAAACATAAAAATATCATCCTTTTTTAAAACTCCACATAGTTCTCTCAACTACCAGATATATTATAAACCAACATATGATATCAAGGGGAAATAAATAAGGAAAAAGGTTATCTTTAAATCCCAAAAAGGGAGTAAACATGTAAATAATCATAAAATGAGAGTTAAAAGGAATAACATGATATAATAAAG
Organism: Viscum album; assembly: GCA_963277665.1. Lineage (NCBI taxonomy): Eukaryota > Viridiplantae > Streptophyta > Magnoliopsida > Santalales > Viscaceae > Viscum > Viscum album. The sequence continues at coordinate 1,157,568,060 of OY728130.1, read as the reverse complement.
AGGATGAACATAAGCACGGATAAATGTAATAAATAAAATATTTTATAAGATCATAAACATGTAGAAACAACATAAAACGTTATATAATAAAATTAATTTAAGGGTCACTACCAATAAAATCATCATAAAGTGTAAAAAATCTAATAGTGGACTGGGTTTACTCCACATTCCCATAAACATATTAGACAAAGTCCCACGGTGGATTAGGTTTACTCCCTAATACATTAAATAACATATCATGAGATATAAATGTTTACCCAATGAATTTTAGTGATATGTAATTCCAATCCTACCCATCATATAAATTAAAATCTTATATATGTGTATCACATAATGAAAATGAACCATATATAAATCATAAGCATGATAAAACCCATGAGAATTAAGTGGGTTTCATAATTTTGATTCAAGGCATAACAGAATGGAAAATAAAAAGTATGCCAAATATATTAAGGGATTGAATAATTTTTAACATTCATAATTTCAAAAGTGAAATAGTACATTAATATGAAGTTCAAATGAATAAAATTCCTTAGAATGATCTAAATAATAAATAATAAAAAATAACTGCTTGGGTGGTGCTTTGTGATATAATTAAAGGATATTTTTAAAGAAAGAAATATATTATTATTTTAAATATAACAAGAATGGAACCAATATGGTTCACTATAAAATAATTAAGGTTTTTAGAATATATTATTTGTTTAAAATCATTTTATGGGGATGATTCTTGACACGAGACAATAAATGAGAGAGTTATTTTAAACCATATTTACTTAAAATTTGGAATTTTGAAAAGAAATAAAACATATAGAGTCCCCAAAAATAATACATATATTTAACTAGATATATATTTAAGGGACATATATAGAAAAATTTAAGTGGTACATTAGAATAATATTGAATAAAATGGATAGAAATAAATAGAACTTGTAATCGACAAGTCATGATAGAGGTATGAATAATCCCTTACGGCTTAAGAAACATTCTAATAAAACCCCTTGAAAGAGGTAGAGATTTATGTTGAAGTTAAAATACCATGATTAAATATAATACATGATTTTTAATATACAATTGAATTTATTTACACTATTTAAAATAAATTAGGTTCATAAAAGAAAAAGTGTCGCCAAGAAGTATGTTTTGAGATGAAACTCTTAGGGATTACGTAAAATATAAATCAAAACACTTGAAGAGTGAACATGAAATAAACATAAAATAAAATTAATATAATATAATTAATAGTAAAATATGAAAATTAATAATTATATACACTATAAAAATGTAAATTTGTGCATAATGGAAAACATGTCTCAACAAAGGGATTTTGTGACAAAAACTCTTACCATGTTGCAGATCTATTCTGTACATGTCCCTAACATCTGAAATAATAAAATTATGTTTTATATAAATATTATTATGAAACTTATTTATATTTTTTAATTTAATATGGACCATTTATTATCATATTATATTTATTTATTATGTTTTTTTCCTATGTCGATTACTTGAGGTTGTTCAGTCAATTTTCTCATAACTTCTTTTGTACATTGAGCATGGTAAAAATAATTATAAAATAGTTTCATAATATATTGAAGTTTAATAGTGTTTTGTAAATAATATTTATATATTAAATATATTTCAAATTCCATCCAATGTGGGTGGTGAATACAAATGAAACTCATTTCTCCTAGAGGTGATAGTTCGCACGTACGCACAATTAATGTTTCCATTACTCAACAAAAGAGAGAGAAAAAAGGTAAATTATAATTTGAAATTTTAGAGTCATATTTATGTTATATATATAATATTTATTCATCCATTACTTAATTATTATTATACATGAATAGTGGTGATGAAAAATAGAATACATTTCTTTGTGGAGGCGATAGTTCCTGCAACGCACTAATAACACTTTTGTTTTTATTAACGGATAGAGATTAATACATGATGGCAATAAAATTTATATAATAACATTTAATTATATTAATGATAATTATTTCATTATATTTATATTGAAATATGATATTTGTAATAGAAATATTAATGATAAAATGTTACGAGGAAGGTAATACTTAGGTTGTAGACACAATCTTCACAAAGTGATTTCCTTGGAAGTGAAGGCCTTAAGAGAAATTCTGGAGACTGAGTATTAAAAATGAGAAAAGGAATTATAGTAGAGTAATTTTTTCCTTATTTTAAATGTAATTTTTAATAGTAAGTGTAAACAAGGAGGGGTGTAATCTATCCCCTTTTATAACTGATGAAAATATCACTTTTGGGAATACCCTTTAACCATCCATGATATCACTACACTATTCCATAGTCAATGCCTCCAAATATTAGTGATAATATATTTATGAGTGATATTGGGTATATAAAATATCAATAAATACTTTCACGAATTTTTTTAACATTTTATAAGTTTTTACCATTAAGCTTTTATATTTTACTCTTTTTCTTTTAAACTATGTAACTAGTTTTTTACTAAGTGATTTTATGTTTTATTAAAAATATAAAATAATACATATATAAAAAATATGGGTTCTATAGAACTAGATTTATATTATATTCATTATATTTCAATCTCTATATATTACAAAATTAAATTTTAAATTAAAATACATACTGTGTAAAAAACTATTTTTGTATAAAAATGACATTTTGACCATTATGGATTCATAATCTTATTTAGTATTCACTAAAAATTAAATGAGTTATAATATATTTTTACATAGTTTTAAACATAATATTACTTTAATAATTTAAATTATTTAAATTTTATTGATTAAATATAAATTACATGATTTAAATAAATAATTATTTTAAAAATATGATGTTGCTATTATCTCGATAATTAATTATAATCTTAAAAATATTTTATGTATTCCTAAAATTAAATTGAAATTTTTATATGATTTTAATATGTTGAAATAAAATAGTAAATTATTATTTTTTAAATTAAATTTCAAAAATTTATAAAGTCTAATTTTTATTTTAAGTACGTAAAATTGATTATTTCATAAAATACTCAAAAATACATATTAGGGTAATATTGATATAATTTATTAGAAATTTAATTTTATATCAAAAAAATAAAATTCTCATATTTTTATATTTTTATTTTACATATAAAAAATAAACTCTAAAACACTAGTTTTATCAAAAGAATGGCATTTTTAAACATCTTGTGTTCTTAATATTATTTCAGAATATTTTATAATTTTAGTGATTTTAATATATTAGTTTATATATTAAAATAATTTTAGTTTTCAATTTAGTTTATTAGATAAAAATATAAAATACTTAATAAAAAGTATCTCTAAAATAAAAAATACTTTTATACTGAACATGTTTTCAACAATACCATTAATTAATTAATTATTTTATAAAATTTACTTTTTACTACTCCATCAATATTTAAATATTTATTTATAATATTTTAAAATCATATTTTTTTCATTTTGAGTTATAATATTTTAATTTTACCACTTGACAATAACTAAATTCAATATACCTATATGATATATGACCAATGACCGTAATTACAATGGCCATATTTGAAATGGCTATAATTGAAACAATAATATTTTCAAAATTTAAATTTAATTCCTATATATAAACTTACTCAATCATATGTTAATCCCACTCTCACTTCGCAATGCATAGTTCTTATTTTATATTTTTTATAATGCTTTCTCATTTCACGGTATTATGCCTCATTATAGGTTTTGTTTGGTTATTAGTAATCCTCAAGGTTGAATATGATCAATGATATTTATTAGCCCTAAAGATTTTATTCTCTTTTATCTATTGTACCCTATTTATTTTTTTTCTCTTTTAATAGATGCACAACGTCTGTGGTGAGCAATAATCCATGGTGTGATATACTTAATTTTATGTACATTTTTTATAATATGCTTCAAATTAATGAGTAAAGTGAATTTAGTTGTCTTCATATCTTATGGGGAACACTTTTTAATACTGTTTCAATAGTTTTTAAATAATAGAAAAATGTACATAAATAATAATAATAATAATAATATCACCTAAAATATAAGGTGTTACACTGAACATTGAATCATATTCTACTATTCAAATCATGGTCTATTGAAGGAATTGTACACATTCCACAATTTTAATGGTCAATTATTACACCTAGTACATAATTCATTAAAATTGTGGCGGTAAAAATCAAGTTTCAATTTAATTGTTTCTATATATTAGAAGAGAGTTTGATAGTAAAGATTCGGTGAAACCTATGATAAAAAAATATAACATTTAATGAAAATAAATTTGTGTCGTAAAAGATTCTAATAGACCACTTTATATGATTCGGTGTGATAAATTTGACTCAAACTATCAAAATAATTTGTGAACTATAATTGATAACAATTCTCATTTTTTGAGCATTACAATATTTACTCCTTACACATGTGTGGACCCAATTCAGTAATATAATCACTTTGCATTAGATAATGAATTCATTTAAACTATTTTTATTTAAATGATAAGATCATATCAAGAAGTTTATGTAGTTATAGTATTGGAGAGAATCAAAATCATTTTGGGAATGAAATCTCTTACTGATCACATGGGTTAAATGGAACAATGAAATTTTGAAAGTTTATGGTGACTGGGATGACTCTTATTGATTTTTACCATATCTTCTAGATATTTTATGTCAAAAAAATACATTTATTTATCAGAAACATATTATTGAATATGATGAAAAAAAATCCAAGTTGTTCAGTAAAAGGTATTGTTTGATATATTATTTTATACATTTTTACACTGTGTTTATACTTTTAGGCATTACAAGAAGTTTATCCAGATTGGTGGGTAATTTCGATATAGAAAGTGTACCATAATATTATTGATCAACACCATTTAATATTCTAATTAAGATCCTACACCATTGGGATTGTATATTTTTTAGAAAAATAACTTCTAAAATTAGATTCAGTTTCTCTCTTGTCATAGAGAGTTTATGATGGGCATAGAATGAATTTTTATGATTTAATGTAATTCCCTAACCCAAAACATCAGGTCCAAGCTAGAGTTTTACATGACCTCATGTGATCCTCCTCATATACAAGAGGTCTCCCACTATTAGTGAGGGCCCAAAGTTTGTTAGTGGAAAGACTATACCCTCAGTATCATGTTATGGGATCGAAAATAAATAATAAACAATATAGTAAATAATAATAGTAAACAAATAGAAACTAATAAATGGAATACATGTCATACAAATTAAAGTGACTCCTAAGGTGGAAATTCTATCTAATATATAAAGATGTCGGTAAATAAAAACAATAGTGAGGGTCTTCCATTTTCCATCCTGGTATTCCACCTTTTATGTACACCTCTTATTATCCATCCACCATTAGGACTTTGCACATTATTGGATTCCTCATGAAATATACAAGTGCCCTGAAATGACCTCATAGGGTGTGAGTGAAAGACTCGGAAGGAAACCATCAATGTGTCCTTAACCATGTTTGATCAAGTAAGAAATTTTATTCTATGAATATATTAAATTTTCAACAAGCATAGTAACATATAACCCAGAACTGAGTGGTTTTGCACTATCCAAGCCGACACAAACCCTTGATGTTGCCTACTTTGGATCCAAGATTAAATTATGTTTAAGGTGTCAAAAGGATCTTAAATAGACTCATGTATATCATTATTATACTCACAATCAACAAGGAATCGAGTGAGAATACTACTCAAAATCCAAAAGTCATCGAGTCAATGAGGTACTGAGAATTCATAAGGTATTGAGTTTCATCATGTTCCCTTGTAATCATCAAGTAATCAAGTCAAGTTCAGCGTATAGAGCTATCATGTTCCACTACCATCATCTTCATTCATCATGTGCACTCCCCCACTAAAGGAAATCATATCACAATGGTCACCTATCACATTCACTAAGTAACACACCTCCAATGACAATTTAATACATAATAATTCATAGAATGATAGAAATCACATCACAACATCATGATAAATATAGAACCACTGTTTAATCAACATCAAACATGGAATCTATAAATTTAAACAATTATAATGGAAACAAAGTCATAATGGTCTCATAGGATACACACACACCTACTTGCAATCACAAGTCAAGAACATATATCAAATATTACATCACATAAATTATAACAAGGAAACATGTGTAAAAAATTCAAATAGGTAAGGAATATTTTACTTTATCATTGTCAACCTCAATATCAAGGTTCCTTGGAGGCATTGTATCCCGAACCCTGTTCACACTCCAAACAAAAAATTATCACCCTCCAAGGATTCCTAGAACAAATTCCAATCCAACGTGTCAATTATTCAATATTAGGTCAAGGAGATATAATTTAATGGGGAGATCCAAAACATGAAAGAAATTTTTTGGGGAAAACATGAGGTTTAGGAATATTGAGAGGATCCATAATGCATTACGGGGGCTATGACATTGAGGTGCACAGTACAAAACCACCACATTGTTGGGTGGAAAATTTTGATATAAGTTTTTGATGTGAGAAGACCTCCATGGTGCATGGTTATGAACTATCAAATAGTGGTGTTCTGGTTGAAAACATCATGGAACAAGGGATACCACAATGACGTGGAGGTTCAATGGAAAGAGACCACCACAAAATATGGGAAACCGCTACAACATAGGGGCACTGGTATGATGAGATATATGATGTAATGTGGAATAATACAGTGTCGTGTTACACTAGAAGATGTGTCACTACAGAGTAATGTGAGTATTTTAGTGTGGAGAGTGTCTCTACGAAACTTTAGAACTCCGGAACCAATAAGTGTGAGATGGATAGTCAAGGAATTTGGATCCAAAAAAATATATAGAAGATGTTAATTTATGATCTTTTAAAATCATCTAATCAATTAAAAAACTTCTTCCATGAATTTAATATTGTAATTTTTATTTAAGTCGATAACTTCTAAAGTATAATAGGTCGGACACCTGAATGTAACTGATGTGGAGGAGATGTTTTTCGGAGTTGTCTTAGTTTCTATGGTGTAGCCTCCTAGAAAAAATCCTCCATGGTGAAGGATATAGTGTAAACACCACCAGGTGACATTTTTATGGAACAAAACATTCTCCTAATGTATGGCCTCTTTCCCACAGTTCCACTATGGCATAGCCAGTTTCATTATGTCTTAACCACCTCCTCTACAGCATAGTCCTATGTCCTATAGTATAGCCACCCTAAAATCTCCATTAAAATTACCAAAACACACCCAAAAGATTCATTAAGATTAAAAAGGCACAAAAACCTTTACTAAAATATTTCCTAACAAATATAGGATTAATAGATAGGAAATAATTGTTTCATTAAGTAAATAAAAAAGTTTTTAAATTTTCCCCCTCTAAATAATTCTCATCGCTTAGAAGCATCTTTAGGGATATTGTTCAAAAAAATCAGGCCATGAAGCTTGAACATCAGTTTGTTCCTACCAACGATTCTTTTAAATATTCCCATACTCCCACCAAATCTAGAAAATTTGTACTGTCTTACCTCAAATTACATCCACCCTCTGGTTAATAATCTGCGTTGGACATTCCTCAAAAGATGCATCATACTTTAACTCAACATCCATGAAGTCGATAGCTTGTGTGGGATCATCCATGTACCTACATATATATGATACATGAAACATTTCTTTCATAAATTAGTAAAGAGAAAGAGGATATATATTGTACACCACTTCCCCTATCCACTCGATTATCTCAAATGGTCCAACAAAATAAGGTGATACCTTTCCTTTCTTCTTGAAATTATTGTGCCCTATCCGAGAAGTCGCTCTCAAGAAAAATTTAACACCTACAGAAAAATATAAAGGTCTCATCCTATGGTAAATATAATATCTTTTTCTTGTATGATAAATGATCAACCTATTTTGTATGAGCTAAACTCTTTTAGAGGTCTCCTAAACCATATTAGAGACCATAACTACTTCCTCACTTGCCTCGTCAAAAAAAAAAGAGTGGTGAATGATATGACCTCCCATACAGAGCCTCATAAAGTTTCATATGAATCTAATCCTTGTAAGTTTTGTTATAAATTGAACTCAACTAATGATTTATGATCATCCCATGATCTATAAAATTCCATTATGCAAGATCATAACATATCCTCTGGTATGCATATCATCCACTCAAACTGGCTATCTATGTAAGGATGGTACGTTGCGATGAATATAAGATAAGCCCCTATAGTTTTTTTTTCAATCCATTAAAAAATTGTAATATAAATTGTACATATATATCCAAAACAATTCGCATAGAAACTCGGTGTAAGATTATGATCTCAAGGACATATATATTTCTCTAATTCTATACTGAGTTAGTATCTCTGATCGGTAAGAAGTTATTAAATATCATTAGACAATATAAAATCACCCATTATATGTCATGAATCATTTGGGTACTTTATAACCCTATAAAAAGTATATTTTTACATCCTCTCACTTCCACATGGGTATAAGAAGTGGCTGGTTCAAACCACCATGTTGCTGATGCGTGGACTTCACCCTCTGACGAGTAAGGCATCGAGAGATGAAACTAAAAATGTACCTCAGCATCCCTAGCCTCTATAACTGACATATGAATTAATGATTAATTCTCTTCACACTAGGATATATTGATCATATCAAGGTATGTTAATCCCTCATTAGTTCCTCATAGATATAGATAGGTAGCACTACTCTCTCAAGCACAAGGGTCACATTGTCATAATCTATCAACCATCCAGGTATCATAACAAAACTAGAAACTTATTCTTACATCACAACACATTCTATGTCAGACTCATGACCAGTATTCACCTTATCCATAAGTGAATGTTATACCACCAATGGAGAATAATTCATTGATCCTTGATCCTCTAAATCATCGACCCTCCAATCATCCAACAATCTCATCAAGTGTCCCTAATCCTATGAAGGTCGATCACCAATCTCCTGCTCAAAATGTGTATTTTAGTTAAGAGATTCTTCAATGATGTTATAGTTATTAGAAGAGTACTCCATAGTTATGTATAATTTTCTTAAATACTAATCCTAGTGCCCCTATATCATATTTAGAACTCTCTATGTGAATATGTATTGAAGGATCTAGTGGTTCATGTAAAAACAAACTCACCGGAGATATAGTATCACTAAAACTTCAACTGAATGGACCACAATTTATAGATCCAAGTCATGAGTATGGTATTTACTCTTGTGGGGTCATATATTTTTTGACCCATAGTAAACCACATACCCTCTCTAAATTAGTACCACGCCCATAAAAATACTTGATGCATCATAAAATATTCCATAATAAATCCTGGGTTTATAGAGTTTCAGTATTGGATATTTCATCAACCTTCTCTTCATCTCACGGAATGCCTCTTTACATGTATCAAACCACTATATTTTCACTCCCTTATTTTACATTCCAATCATTGGTGTTGATAGTTATAAGAAATACTAGATAAAATACCAATAGTATCTTGTTAAACCAAGAAATCTTATGATATTGAATAGGTTTCTAAGATGTGTTTAGGTCATAAATTCATCAGTTTTCTCTAGGTCTGTGGATAAATGTCTTAGAAACTATATCTCCTATGAACCTCACCTCTCGATTCCAAATGTAAAAGTTTATCAACTTCGCATAAATACATTTTTCTCAATGTTTACTAAGGACTATGTCTCCTAACATGATGCTCTAATGTCGGTAGTAGAGGTGGAATTCATCAAGAAAAACCAAGACTAATGAGTCTTGATATGGGTGGAAAATATTGTTCTGTGGTCCATGAACATTGTTGGTGAATTTTTTAGTATAAGTGGAATCACCAAGTACTCATATAGAACAAAAATTCTCCAAAAAAATATCTTCAAAATGTCATCCTCCCAAACACATAACTGGTGATATCTTGATTGAAGATCAATCTTAAAGAACCATCTGGCTCCCCATAATTGATCTAAATGTTAATCAATCTCGGGAAATGGATATTGGTTCTTCACCATCACCTGATTCAGTTTTATATAATCAAAATAGTGTCAAATAATACCATCCAACTTCTTGGATAATAAAAAATTCACACCCCACAATACAGTACTTAGCTTGATGAATCCATTTCACTCTAAGTCATATAGTTTCACCTTGAGTTACTTTATCATTGTTTACATCATATGACATAGGGGTATAAAAATTAGTTTCACACTTGGTAGGATCTATAACTCAATTTCAACACCACTATCATGGGGGATTCCTTTGATTCCATCTAAAAGGATGCTGTAAAATATATTCAAGACTAGAGGAAAAGATGATAGAAATTCCACTGATCAAGCTGAAAGATCCAGACCCACCATCAGTGTTTTGACCATCCTAAGCTGACTTATGTCTTGTCCAACTTAGCCATCTTTCAGTTCCCACTCTCAAGTAATTATGAACTTTTCCCCCTTTATACAATTGAATGAAACATGCTCTAATTGAATTCAATTTGATCTTGGAATTTGGTTGGCTAATCGATATAAAGAATCACATTGAAGGTCATCATATCTAGAATCATGAACACCCATATATTTCCATAGCAAGTGAAAAACATTGGATCCTCTGGAAATCACTGAAGATGGTCCACATTCATTTATAGTGGCGTATCAAGGGAGGCTAAGTCCGAGGATAACATGATTTGTAGATCAATTTTAGAAACAATTTGGGAATATATAAAATAATTATATACAATAATATCAAAAAATAATTAGAAAAGTTTATTTGATCAAGTATATACCTTGAAATATATATAGACCCTCTCCATCATCTTCTATAATATGGTCCACTGAATAGATGCATGCTTACTCAGCGCTATGACCCTACCCCTAAGGTGTATGACCAGTATAAGTCAGCATTCATGAAACTCAACCTGATCCCTAGGTCAAAGATTAAACTTTTCCTCCACCTCTATAGATCATGGACCTTGAATCCCAAAAGAAAAATAGAAGTAGGTTCCCCAGATTTCTTCACTACTAAAATTTACTCTCCAGTTTAGTAAATAACCTACAGTTGTATCCCTATTTCAATCATTTGAAGCATAGTAGAAATCCTACTAAAGGAGAAAATAAATTTGAACTCTACTCCAAATGTATACCAGTTATTTATTGTACATCTTTCTTGATACTCTTATATACACTAGAAAAGGTACTTATGATAGTATTAGGGTTTCCACAAATCTTTGTAATGAGGGGTGAAAGGAATCAAGAAACTTAATCCCCTTGTATACCCTTCTCTATCATCATGGACTTTTTGAGAACCTGAGTATTATTCATAAATTATAAGTTCTTATCCAGACTTATCAACTCTAATTGAATCCCAATCCCAAAATTCTTGGCCTTCATAGCCACATATATATCCAAGAGAGTAGAAAAGTATAAAATCTCTGTAAATTGTTCCAAGTACATAGAAATTTTCATCACTCTCATTCAATGCTCTTTGAATTCCCATTATTAGTCTAGATTCATCTTATTTGGGAAGAAATACTTGAATAATAGGTCCTTGAACATCAACTAGGTTAGTCTATCTTACCTCCTAGATTAAATAATAACATCATATTAGTGTCTAGCAATTCCCGGAAGGAAAAAGGTCACATGATTCGCCTTCTAACCTCTAGATTATCTACTATGTTAAAGATCCTATCACAACCTAAATCCATTCCTTAGAATCATAAGGACCTCCAATTTCCTAGAAATATGGAGTGTGTTGGAGAAATAAGTCCAAGAATAGTTGACCATAGACTTGGTGACTCCCTGGCCTTGGATAGGTATAATCCAAAAAGGGTCATAGATAAACATGCTCTATAAACTGAATCACCTATGTTGGAATAGGATTTTATCGAGGGAAATCCTCTTGCACTATGGGTGATGGAAGAGGAGTATCCTTGTAAATCATATTGAGTTATACCCTTATACATCTCCAAGGAAGAATCTCTGCAACATAGAAATCATTAGGAATATATTAAGTCCTAACCAATCTAAGGGATCGCCTAATGTTCTCTTAGGAGTCTACCTAAAACTCATGGTATATGCAGCACCCCAAGACTTTACCATATTTACCTTTAGATATCTTTGTAATACACACAATACCCAATTTAAACAAAAAATTATTTAGTCACCTTTATCATAGTCAACTAAATTATATCACTTTTAGAGAGTTTATTTATATATTTTATAACCAAAAAATAATTTTACACTCATCAAATAATCATAGTATTAGAAAAAACCTAATATTACACATAAAATACTATATTTTTTATAAAGGCAATTTTACCGCCATTTAATAGAGAACCTATTTTAAATATTAATTTTGACACACATATAAATTAAATTCAACAAAATAGACTTAATTTTTAATTAATAATTTCCAAATTATCTTAGGGTGAATTTTTTTTAGAAACATCATTTTTTAGTGAATAATGATAAATATTGCATTTTAGTTAAAAAATTCAATTTCATTTAAATAATTATTAATGTTAAATTATATTATGAAGTTTTTTTAAAGTCATATTGGATTAATTATACATTTATTAATATAATTTATTTCATTACAATCAATTTAAATTTTAAATTGAATATAAAACCCTAAAAATCTTATGAAATTTTTCTACTAAAACCAGTTAATTCGTTTGTTTGCGAGATTAGCATTAATCCTAATTTTTTCAATTCTGTGATTTGAATTTTGAACATACGACATACAAAATATTAATAAATATAACATTTTAGGTCTAATAATATCATATTAATTTTTTTTAAAAAATGATTTGTGAAAGTGATTAAAATTAATTGCAATGATTAAGGTGTAATTAGGCTTAAAAATAGATTAAAACCCTATGTTTAAGGGCCCAAATAAAATATCCACCTGTCCAAAACACTTTTTTATGGAAATATATCAATAATTAAACTTTAATTATTGAGTTAGAAAGCTTTTGTGTGACTTTTTTATGTAATAACATCTGTACACCTAACTTCTTTTCAAGAATACCAAGTGAGTCCATTTCCTTTCCTATAAAAGGCCACCATTTTTACCCATTCCACACGCATATCAAGACTCTTAAGTTTGTAAAATTCCTACCCAAATTCTCTACCAAAATACCTCCCCATGACCAAGAATCCTCCCTTTGTTCATAAATAAATCTAAGGAATATTTTGGTATACACCCAAAGAAGTTACCTGATTAAGAGGTAACGCCTTCTCTCATGCACTCTAGTTTCATTTCCCATCTCCACTACCTAAACTATTATTGTTATAGGATTTCATAAAAACTAAATTATCCTTAATATACTATTATTTTTTATGTTAATGTTTCTACCTACACTTACACAAACCTCCATCTAATGGGTAACGAACATATTGTTTCTGTGTACGGCGAACTACTGCCTCACGAAACGATAATTGTTCAACTGTCCCCTATCGCCTCTCATGGAAGACATTATGATGGTCACTATATTTAAATATAATATATATTTCAATTATAATTTCTTTATTCTAGTGTAAATTTTATTTATAACATACGTTTATGCTTCCATCATGGGTAAATATGATAATTTCGTATAAGCAAGTGTGGACTACCACCCCTAAAAGTGATATGACTCGTTCATGTCATACATGGAATGTAGAAAGTTTGGTTATAATAAAACAATGAAAAATATATAACATATATATGATACTGAAAATTTTAATATACATATGTATCATTTATTTTTAATTCTTATAACATGATAAATAATTGAAAGTAATGTTCATGTGTACGTATGACCTATCGTCTCAATGAACGGTGCACTTCATTTCTAGTATCCAAATATTATGGACTATTATAAATAAATATGTACAGGATATATAAGATAAAATAGTCACAGTTTATATTCTGGAGATGATGAAACCATGATATATTTAATAGTAATGAAAAATAACAAGTCAGAATGTACTTGAGAAAACATGACAATTAACACCTGAAATAGTTAAAATAATAAAAGAGTGTTAAAATGGGTAATAAAGTATTATATAAAGTTTATATAAGGGTTTATATGCATTATTACGGTTTTTGTATTAGTTATTAACATATTTTAATCCACTATAAAGGAGTTTAAATACCACACAACATGTGGAAGGTTAAGGTAAGATAATTTCATCTCAACTACATTTCATTGAGAATTATTTGTTATTATGCACCAATTCACTCTAATTTGGTGTATATACTTCCATTTTTATATTATATCATGAATACCCTTATTATTAGGATATTTTTTGTTTAAATTGATATCATACCTTTCTGGAGATTATGTTGTAAATGTTTCAAAGTGGTAAGGGACACTTTGGAATGTTTGAAGATTATTCTCCTCAAGAATGTTCTTAATCTCACTTTATTTTGTAATTGTTAACTTTCCCTTGAAGAAACCACTTTATTGTAATCATTTTCATTGGAAATTTAATTGAATATACATATCCTCATACAATGGATATTAGTATTTCCTAAACCATGTACCATTTTCATAAGGTGGTCACTTTGAAAATTATTTAATTAATTAGAGAATTATTGTAATATCCATATTTATTAATCAATATAGTTATTTGATAAGTTATATTGGTTATTATGATTATTTATTATGGGGAATTATTTTTACTCTAAATGATGGGTGGATCCTGGAATTTATATAGCTTCTTGATGTATCAATAGTTTCTAATGAGACAAATAAGTTGGCCAAATTAAACGGGTTTCTATCTATGTTTTAAACCATATTGTGAAAAGTATTGACAGTAATCGGTTTTCATGTGCCTGAGACATGACGTCCGATAAGAAAGTAATTTCCCGCATTTATTATTAGTTATTTTTTATCCATGATTTTTTGCATAGACATTTCTATGGATGTAGTACATTCTTAGTTTATTTATTTATGACATGTGTTTTAGTTTCATATTTGACATATTATTTATGCCTTAGCTGATTATTTTTATGAAAAGTGTACTTAGGTATTTACCTTTCCATATAGATTGATTAATTATTTCTTCTTTTTTACTTACAATTACTAAGAATTTGAGCTCACCCTTATTATATTGCTTTCCCCCACTTATAAATAAGAGAACTTTGAATAAGCTTTCAAGGATGGATTTTATTTTATCTTATTGTGTATCATGTTTTATTCTATTTTCTCAATGTATTATGGGTATTATATATGTAATATTTATTTCCAAGAATACTAAACTTAACGGTCCTTCAGGGTTTTATTCCTTGTAAAAATTCCAATGTAATATAATAATGCATCGACTCTAGGCATCTAGGGTTAGGTCATTATAGCTGGTATCAAAGGAATTTTAGAAATAACCTTGGATAATAGATTTAGAAAACATAGTTAAGGGCGGAAAACCTTTTGATATAAATCGAGGATCAGAGTAGAAGAATATCCTATGATTTTGGTAAATTAGATATTATGTAGTTATTCCTAACAATACAGCCCTGTTTGGATACTGCAAGTGGACAAGGTTCTGGCATAGATTTACCTAGGAGTAACAACTCTGAAAAGGTGTTCCATGCTTGATTTGAGGTAACCCAACACATGAAAACGAGTCTTACTACACACTTGGTTTGACACTCCTAGGGGACATGATTAGGATAATTCACATTTTATTTAGTTACCATCATGTAGTATTTAGAAGTAAATATTTCCACAAAGAAAGAAAATTTTATGATTCTAGGATTTATGATGCATAAATTTATGTTATGGGAAACACCATATTTTGGAATTATATATTATAATATAATATAGTGCATTCCATTGATTAGAAATGGATATTGGAAGGACAGAAAGTGTCAATACTCATGAAAAATGTAGAGATTTCCCTCCTGGGTAAACCAATACAGTTGATATTCGAACAATGAAAATTATGGAGATATTAAGGAAACTCAATCCTATTATGAAAAATAACCTATCCTGAATGGAGAAACCTATTCCATGAAGATAATATCCTATATTGGATCACTTTATGGGGAAAAAGAACCCTTAATTTAGTGGGACTACTAATCCAATTATATATGAGAGGTGGATTAAGTCTCTCAAGAAGATATTTACAGCCTTGGAATGTAGTGGAAAGGAAAAGGTTACACTTGTGGTTTATTATCACCAAGGTGATGTCGATCAGTGGTGGTCTCTGATTAGGAATACACGGGAGGATGAAGAAACTGAATTTATAGAATGGAGTACTTTTAAGGAGACATTATTTAATAAAGAATACCCTCATGATCAACAAATTGAGTTGGAGAGAAAGTTCCTTAGCTTAAAGCAGAATGAAGAAGAGAAGTGTTGTAGATCATGAAGATTTCTTTACAAAGTTATCCAGGTATGCGAGAAATTATATATGTAACACTGACTACAAGATTTACCACTTCTTTGAAGGTCTTAAGAAAAATATCTAAAGGGCACCAGTTTCTCAGAATTTTTCATCATACGAAGAAATAGTTTTATGTTCCATAAATATGGAGAATGAATTTTCTAGAATCAATATATTCAAGGGAAACCAAGACAAGAAGAGGTCATCAGAGTGTCATGAGAAAGGGAATTAAAATAAGAATAATAATTTCAATATATTACAATATTTTGAAAACTGTGGGAAGAAGAACCAAGGGAAATCTTTTAAGGGACTAGGATTTTTCTATAAATGTTGAGATAAGGGTCATCAGGCTCATGAATAAAAGGTGAATAAGTAGAAAAATGATGTCCAATTCTATAATTTTAAGGAGATGGGACATTACTAAAATGATTTTCCCAAGCGTCAAGAAAATATAACATAGATGAGTACAATGGGAAATGGCCAAGACTATGCAATTACTACAACAGAGGTTGAAGTACCAAATTACATGGTGGTAGGTACATTAATATTATCCTTAAATCTAGCCAATGCATTATTTGATTCTGGATCATCTCACTCTTTTATATCTACCTAGTTTTTCAAGAAAATTTGACATTTACCTTTTGATCTCATAAGAGAATTTTTATTCAAAAATCATAAGGGGGTATCATTGCAATAAAGATGTGTTGGTCAGTCCCAACTATAATAAATAAACTTACATTATGTTCTGACCTTATAATCAGACTTATTGTTAACTTTGACATTATTATCAGTGTGGAATGGATATGAAAATATGATTCCAAGATTTATTGTAAGAGAAAAGAAGTTACGATTTGTGAGGAAAGTTTTGAATCCATCATCTTTAGAGAAGAATCTTCCACAGTTGATTACTATTTATATCCACCCTCACTAGCTCTACTGAATTAAAATCTTGGAGAAGAAGAGAAAACAATGTCTAGTGACGAAGGGTTAATCTCCAAATTGAAAAGGTACATATTGTATAGGAACATGTTGATGTATTTCCTAAGGATTTACCTTGACATCCCCAAGAACATGAGGTTTAATTCTCCATTGATTTAATCCCCAATGTAAGGACAATATCAAAAAATTCTAATAGAATTGCCACAGTGGAATAAGTAGAGTTTATGAAACAACTAGGGGATTTGAGTACTAAGGGATTTATTCTCCCTAGTGTTTCACCATGGGGATACCCTTTAATCTTTGTAAAAAATAAATATGGATCCTTGAGGTTGTGATTTGATTATAGGGAAATAAATGCCATTAAAATAAAGAACAAGTACCCATTACCTCACATTGATGACTTGTTTGATAAACTTCAGAGAGCCCGATATTTCTCAAAGATTGATCTTTCCTCTGGGTATCACCAATTATGAGTGAAGAAGGAATAAATTATGAAGATAGATTTTTGGATGAGGTATAGACATTACGAATTTATAGTAATTCCATTTGGTCTAACTAATGGACCATCTATTTTTATGGACTTAATGAATAGAGTTTTCGAGGAGTATCTTAACAGTTTTTTTGTAGTATTCATTGATGATGTTATAGTGTATTATAAAATCTATAAGGATCATGATGATCACGTTTGGATCATACTTAAGACTATTATAAGGGTAGATTTATATGAAAAATTTAATAAATTCAATTTTTGGCTTAAAGAAGTCTACTTTATTGGTTATATTGTATCCAAATATAGAATATCGGTTGATCTTATAAAGAAAAAGGTAGTTAGAGAATGTCCTAAACCAACAAAAATAACTGAGTTATGTAGTTTCATTGGTTTGAAAGGATATTATTGGAAACTCATGGATAATGTTCCCTGATTAGATAACCCTTTAACCAATATTACACGTAAAGGTGTTAAGTTTTTTTTGGTTGAAGGAATGTGAAGAATGCTTTTATGAGCTAAAGAGAACATTTGTTAATGATCCAATATTTACTCTACCATCTATTAGTGATTGGTTTTTCATATATAGTGATACATCAAAGAAGGGACTTAGTTGTGTCTTAATGAAAAATAAAAAAGTTTCTGCATATGCATTTAGGAAATTAAAGACTCACGAACAAAACTTCCCAACCATTGATCTAGAGTTAGAAGATATAAAATTTTCATTGAAAACATAGATACATTACATATATAGGGAAAGATGTGAGATATACACGGATCATAAAATCTTGAAATACATATTCTCACAGATAGAACTTAACGTGGGACAAAAGCGATCACTCAAACTAGACAATGATTATTATTTCTCAATACACTACCAAATAGGAAAATAAAATAAGGTGGAAGATTCATTCAGTAGGAATGATCATGGAGTTATAACCCAAATGAGTATTGAGAAGGATCCTATGTTCAAGGATCTTGTAACGATGGATATGGGAATTTCTAATGAAGGGAAGACATCAATCATTTATCAAATGATTACAAAGCATATTTAATAGAGAGGATAAAAAATTCTCAATCTGATGATGAGGACTTTCAGAAGAAAATTAAAGGCATGAACAATGGAAAATTAAGAAGACTTTTTGAAGATGGTGTTCTAAAATTTGGTAAGAGGACATGTGTTCCATCTTTAATTGAGGTAAAAATGGAATTATTGGATACTGCTTATAGCTCAAAGTTATCTATACACACTGGAAGCACAAATATGTATAAGGACTTGAGGGAATAATTTTTTTGGGATAACATGAAGAATAAAATTATAGATTATGTATCCTGATGTCTGGTTTTCCAAAAAATTAAATCAATATGAAAACATCCTAAAGGAGTTCTATAACCTCTTCCAATACCTGTGTGTAAATGGGATGAAATTTCCATGTAATTTTGTACAGTAATTCCAAATACTCCTCGAAAGAATGATGTAATATGAGTTATTATTGCTCACCTGACCAAATTTGCACATATTTTTCCATAAGAGAATACCTACCACTTGATTTCCTCATAAGACTCTACATTAATTAAGTTGTAAGACTTCATGGCGTTCCTCTATCAATTGTCTCCAATTGAGACCCCCACTTTATATCAAAATTCAAGAAGAGTCCTTTTAAGTCCCTTGATATTGAGATTCAGTTGAGAACTTCCTATCATCCACAAAGTGATAGAAAATCTGAAAGAACAATTCATACAATGGAAGACATGTTGAGATAATTTTTACTCTATTTTCAAGGTATGTGGGATCAATATTTAGCTTTGGTGGATTTTTCCTATAATAATATTTTTCATTCAAGTATTCAAATGGAACTGTATGAAGAATTTTATGGAAATAGGTGTCGTACTCCAACCTGTTGGAACGAAGTTAGCAAAAGTAAACTCATAGGCCCAGAACTTATTGAAGAGATGATGGAAAAGGTGAAGGCTATTCAGGCACATATTAAAATGGCTCAAAGTAGGAAAAAGAGTTATGTTGATAATTCGAGAAAGTATTTGGAATTAAAAATAGGATATCATTTTTCCTTAAGGTATCTCTATGGAAGGGTGTTATCATATTTGTTAAGAAAAGAAAACTGAGTCCTAGGTACATAGAACCTTTCGAAATTCATGAAAGATTTGAAGTTTTTTCTTATCAATTTTCATTTCCACCAAATCTCTCTATGGTTCATGATGTGTTCCATATATTCCTACTAAAGAAGTACATGCTTAATTGAACACATGTGCTCATATATAATGAAATAGAGTTGGAACCTAACCTTTATTATTATGATAAACCTATCTGGATTCTTGAAACTAGAGATCAAGTATTAAGGAATTGGACAACTCTTCTGGTAAATGTTCTTTGGGGAAATCACAAAATGAAAGAAGAAACATGGAAAATAGAGGACTATATAAAGGAAGAAAACTAACATATTTTTTAAGGTAATAAGCCTAATGTTTCGAGGATGATTTTTTTTCATAGGTATGAATTTAATAGCCTAAGACTTTAACATATTTAAATTTAGATGTCTTTGCAATACACACAACACCCAATTTAAACGAAACATTATTTAGTCACATTTTTTAAAGTAAATTAAATTATATCACTTTTAAAGAGTTTATTCATATATTATATATCCAAAAAACATTCAACAGTCATCTAATAGGCACAGGATAAGAACAAACCCAATATTACACATAAAAAACTATATTTTTTATAAAGGTAATTTTATAGACATTTAATGGAGGACCTATTTAAAATGTACATTTTGACACACTTATGAATTGAAATTTTATAAAATAGTCTTTGATTTTCAATTAAAAATTTAACAATTAACTTAGGGTAAATTTTTGGGATTTTTCTGACAAACTTTATTTTTTAGTGAATAGTGAAAAATACTGCATATTATTTAAAAATTGCCTTTTCCTTGAAATGATTATTAATGATAAAATATATTATAATATTGTTTTGAAGTAAAATTTAATCAATTAAATGTATTTTAATAAAATTTAGTTTACTATAATAAATTTTAACTTTTAATTTGAATATAAAAACAAAAAAATATTTAGAACATTTTTCTATTAAAGCCAGTTAATCCATATATCTGTGAGATTAGAATTAAACCTAATTTTGTAGCTTATCTAACTTAAATTTTGAAAATATGATATAAAACATTGTAATAAAGATGATATTTTTTATCTAATAATATCAACTTAATTTTTGACAAAAATGATTGGTGAAAGTGATTAAAATTAATTACAATGTTTAAGGTGTAATTAGGCATAAAATGGACTAAAACCCTAAGTTTAAGGGCCCAAAAAACCTATACACTTGTCCAAAACCTATTGGATGGAAATATCTCGTCCATTAGCTTTCCATTATCGATTTTGGGTGGTTTGGTATGACTTTTTTTAGGTAATAACATGTGTACACCTAACTATTTTTCAAGAATACCAAGTGAGTCCTTTTCCTTCCCTATAAGAGGCCACCACTTCTACCCAAATTTCACACCTCTAAAGACAATTAAGTTTAGGAAATACCTGAAAGGATTGTCTCGAATCATCCCTCCCCACAACCTATAATCCTATATTTTTTCATAAAATAATCCAAGGAAGCTTTTGGTATACATCAAAAGAGGATACCTGATTTAGAGGCAACGCCTTCTCTCAAGATCTCTAGTTTCATTTACCTTATCTACTCCATATAGACTTATTATTATATGACTTAATAAAACATACAGTATAGTAAACATATTATAATGTTTTATGTTAATATTTCAACCAAAATTTACAAAAACCTCTATCTAATGGGTAACGATCATACTGTTTCTGTGTACGGTGAACTACTACCTCACGAAAAGATGATTGTTCAACTTTCCCCTACCGCCTCCCATGGTTGATATTATGATGGAAACTATATTTATATATAATATATATATTTTTATAATTTCTTTATTCTTCTATAATTTTTATTTATAACATTCCTTTATGCTTCCATCATTGGTAAATACGACAATTTTCTTTTAAGGAAGCGTGGACTACAGCCCCTCAAAGTGATATGACTTGTTCATGCCATACATGGAATGTATAGAGTTTGGTTATAATAAAACTATGCAACATATATAATATAAATATGATACTTCAAATTATAATATACATATTTGTCATTTTTTAGTTATTCTAATACAACAAAGAAATGAAAGTAGTGTTCATGGGTGTGTCGCCTACTGTCTCCATGAGTGATGCACTTCATTTCTAATATCCAAATATTATGGACTATTATAAATAAATATGTACGGAATATATAAGATAATTTGGTCAAGGTTTAAATTCTTTATATGATTAAACCATAATATATTTAAAAGTAATTACAAATAACAAGTCAAAACGTACATGAGAAAACTAGACAATTAACACCCGAAATAGTTAAAATAATAAAAGAGTGTTAACAACAGTGTAATAAAATATTGTAAGAAGTTAATATATGGAATTATAAACATTATTGTAGTTCTGGTATTAGTTATTAACATATTGTAAACCATTATACAAGAGTTTAAAGACCACACAATAATAGTAAGGTTAATGTAAGGAAATTTCATCTCAACTTACATTTCATTGAGACTTATTTGTTATTATGCGCCAATTCACTCTTATTTGGTGTATATACTTCCATTTTCATATTATATCATGAATAAACTTATTATAATGATATTTTAAGTTTAAATTGATGTCATAACATTCTATATATTATGATGTAAATGTTTCAAAGTAGTATGGGACACTTTGGAATGTTTAAAGATTATTCTCCACAAGAATTTTCTTAATCTCACTTTATTTTGTGATTGTTAACTTTACCATGAAAAATCACTTTATTGTAATCATTTTCATTGGAAATTTGATTGTATATTCATATCCTCATACAATGGGTATTAGTATTGCCTAAACCATGTACTATTTTCATATATTGGTCACTTTGAAAATATTTGATTAGTTGGGGAATTATTGTTAAATTTGTATTTATCATTCAATTTGGTTATTTGATAGGGCATATTAGTTATTTTGATTATTTATTATGTGTAATTATTTGGAATAAAAATTACGGGTGGAGACCGTAATTTATATAGCTCCTCAATGCATTGACATGTTCTCATGAGACAAATAATTTGGCCAAATTAAACAGGTTTCTATCTGTGTTTTAAACCATCTTGTGAATGGTATTGACAATAATAGGTTTTCTTGTTTTTGAGACATGAAAACTAAGAAGAAATAAATTTCCCTCATTTATTATTACTTATTTTGTATCCATGATATTTGACGTCGACATATCTATGGATGTAGTCCATTCTTAGTTTATTTATTTATGACATGTGTTTCAGTTTCTCACTTACCATATTATTTATGCCTTATCTAGTTATTTTAATGGAAATTTTAATCAGTTATTTTACTTTACATATAGATTTATTCATTATTTCTTCTGTTGTACTTACCCTTTCTGAGAATTTGAGATCACCCTTATTATGTTTCTTTCCCCAGGTTATGAAGAAGAGAACTTTGAATAATATTTCATGGATGGATTTTATTTCAGTTTATTTTATAGCAGGTTTTATTTTGTTTTCCCAATGTATTATGGGTGTTATGTGTTTAATCTTGATTTACAAGACATATAAACTGAATGGTTTTTAGGGATTTATTTCTTGTAATAATTCCAATGTAATGTAATAATGCACCGAGTCTTGGCATTTGGGGTTGTGGTATTACAGTATACCCCTTTTAGAACATATCCTGGTCTTTGACTATGTACATTAGTCACATTAAACAAATATATACTAACACAACAACATTCTCAGTTCAACTAATTAATTCCATGAATGGTATATCACAACAACATGACAACACATATATGTCACACAGTAGAGTAACTATCCTGAATAGATAGCACAACTCTTGGAATTTAATTAAATAACTAATATTTAGTACATCAACAAGTATATATATGGGATGTGAAACTATGTTCCTAGTCATGATGTATTAACATGCCCAAAATCTCATAAATCACATATGAACATAATGTGTATCTCCCAAGGTATTTCAACAATTCTCATGGGAACAAAGTCATAACAATCTCATGGGATAAACAAGAACCCACATGTGATCATAAGTCAATCACTGATATCAAATATCTCATAAAATAAATTATAACAGGGAAACATGTGTAAAAAAATCACAAGTGGTAAGGAAATTCCTACCTTATAGATTTCGAAGTCAACATCATGTTTCCTAGGAGGTATCATCACCTAAACCATGTTCTCACACCAACCGGAACACAATCACCCTCTACGGACTCCTAGAACTGGTTCCAATCCAATATTTCATGGGTTCTAGAGTAGATAAATTAGATTAAATTCAAAGGAGCTGAGCCAAAATGTACTCTAAGGTGATCATTGGAAAACATGGAAGCTTTGGAAAATTGGGAGGATCCATGGTGTAAGATAGGGGCTGAATCCGAGAGGTTCATAAGACACAACCACCACAGCACAGGGTGGAACACTAAATTGTAAGGGTGTATGGTAAATATACCTCTATAATGAATGCTTATGAACCACTTCAAAATAGTGTACTAGGGAATATCACCATGACACAAGGGATACCATTACGATGCATAGGTGATCTAGAAGAAGGACACCTAAAATATGAAACACTAATATGACATAGATGGAACTGTAAGGATAACCTATACAAATCAAGGAGGAGGGCTACAGAATGATATTTCACTATAAGATGGACCACTACTACATAGGGTTAGGAATTTATAATGAATCTTTTTTCTGTAGTGCTTTGGAACTTTGGAACTGGGTGTTATGAGATGGATGGTAAAGGAATTTGGATCCAAAAACCCAAATGGAAGACCGTCATTTATGGACTCTTGAATTCCTTGAATCAATTCCAAAATTCCTTCCTAAAATTCAATATCATAATTTCCATTTGTGGTTATAGCTCCTGAATACCAACAGGTTGGACACCCTACTATAACTTTCATAGAGAAGATTTTCTGTAGCATGGTATGAGCTGCTAGGGCACAACCTCCTTGAACCAAACTTCCCCAGTCAAGGCTATGGAAAAAACACCACCATACAGAATTTACATGGTGCAAACATTTCTTATAAATACCTTATCCAAAGGATCCCAAATTCAGTGGTGACATTATTACATTGGGAGTGGATACAAGAAATTATATCCTAAATTAATAAATATCTTAATAGTCTTGGAAAACTAGATACATACTTTAGTCTCACATTACAATTGAAAACATTACATACTATATATTCTTTTTAATTACACCATCATTCCCTTTAGCATGTCCCTATATATCAATATTAATAAACTTCCTGACATCCTGGGTAAAAGAATCCTAATGAATGATAAAATTAAAATACTTAGTAAGGATATGCATACAATAGAATCTATCATGAATAATTAAGGTATAATCAATACGGAAAGGTAAATATCTAAAAAAATCCATTTAATCAATAACATGAACATTAATAATAAAATTATAGGAATAAATGATGATTAAATAATGCTATAAAAATAATAAAATGATCATGAAACATTCATGGATATCATAACTAATCAAATAATCACATATACATCGATAACTAATCTCATTATGAGTGAATGTTTAATGTTTTCAATAATAAATATAACATCAAGGCTTTATGACAAGATATCTTATATTAATGGGTAAGTCCACATATAAATACCCAATTCAATGTATAAAGGGTCTATACAATTCATATCCCTTCACTTACTTAGTCCAATTTATTCCTCATATAATAGAGATGCACCATAATCAATGTAAAAATTTGTAATCATAAACTATAATATGAAACATTAATAATTTTCCCAATCAATAAACATAATAATAAACTATCTGGAGAAATATGGTGAATGGTGTAAAATTTTTACATCCCTAGTCAAAATGATCATAAACCATCCTAAGCTATAATAAGTATGGTATCATTACAAAATTTCCCTAGTGGATAATAAGTACAATAAGGGTTGTTATCTTTGATGAAACTAAATACCATAAAGATTTCATTAAAACCATTATTCAGGAAAATACGCTTTTCAATTTCAAAATAAATTTTAGAAAATAAAAAATTCCACAATATTATGAAAACTTTATTTTTCAAAATAACCTTATCTCATGATGGTGGGAAATTCTATTCAAGTTGAGAATGTTAGAAAAATATTTCTTTCAAATTTTTAGTAAAAATTTAAAAGTACATCCTTTAAAAATTGAAAAAAATCATTTTTAATTAATTTTATAAAAAAAGGTATAAATATATTTAATAAATCATTGGATAATAGTAAAAAAATTCTTTAAAATGATTTTATAGAAAATATGGATAAAGAATAAAAAAATTACATCTGAGTAGAAAAATAAATTATGTTTTCCTTAAAAACATGGTACTCGTATCATGAGTGATTAAAGAGTTTAAAATGAACGAAAACTTTTAATTTTCATAAATAACCTTATTATAATAAAATATATTAGTTTTTAGGTAAAAATATCAAATAATTCCCCTGATATAGACTTTAACATAAACAATTCTAAATAATGATGTGATTGTGAAATAAACTCTTACCACTTTGGTAAATTTTGAATAATAACCCCCATGAAATTAATAAAATCAAATGAAAATGAAAATTCAATGATGATAAATAGATTAATTATATAAAATATCAAATGTTCAATATATTAACTACAAAAAAGAAATAATTGGTGAATATGGAATATGTATCATGGAAGTAAAAGTGAGAAGAGAAACCCTTACCTCATGTTTGACTTCATTCGCACATGTTCGAACCTACTGTATAATAAATATATAATTATTATACATCTATTATATTATCATAATCATATATATCATATCAGTAAAGATTATTTTTCTTATTTCCTTTTATCACTTGTTTATTAACAATTCCTTGTTGAAATCACTATTTCAAATAATAACTGCTTCGTTTTTCATTTGTGTATTGTTTCATTAGTTTTGGTCCTTGTACATTGATTATAGTTACATTATATGAATATTTTTAACCCGAATATAAATATTTTATAAATTAATTATATATATACTTTGATTAATCCATAAGAGTTACATATAGAAAAAGGAATTACACTGTTCATTAAGAGAGTTGGTCATGTGTACACATAAATGATTTTTTCAATATTATAAGGACGGACCAAAGGAGAGGTAAATAGTAAATAAAGTTTAAATAATCATTATTATATCATATATATCATATATATTCATTAAATTTTTCATTATTACCAACAATGAAAAAATAAAATGAAAAAAGAATTGCATCGCTTCATTAAGGTGGTAGTCCACACATATGCACGAGCGACGTTATCATTTTCCAATATATTGGAAGGTCAGAAGGTATATTTTATATTATAATTGAAAAAATATATTTATTTAAAAAATATCATATACATAAATTAAATAAATAATTATATTTATTTGTGATAAGTGGTGATGGAAAACAAATTACATCAGTTCGCAAGGCGATAGTCCACCGTACACATGATCAATGATTTCATTTCCCTATTGATATTAGTGTAGATGGATATAGTTTATTACATTAAAAAAATAACATATTATTATATGTGTGATACTAGTTTTATAATTTTATTTTATTTTATTAATATTTTAAGTGTTTTGAAGAAAAAATAAATAGAAAATGAAAGGTTAAGAACAATAACCCTTCTTTAGACATCCTCTTTAGGTGTATACCTAATACCTTCCTAAAATTGTTTTATGATAAAAATATGACTTCTAGTTGATGGTGACGTATTTTAGTAGTTTATTTATCATGTTTATTTTTGAAAATAATTCTCTTTAAGTGTGGATAGAAGAGGATAGGGGGTGTCCTTTTATAAGTGGGGGAGAAGATATGCTTGGAATTTTTAAAAAGAATTAAATACACACACATTTTATACACCATAAATTTATACCAAAATAACCACTACTCAACCATGGAATATATAAGTTCTAAATATGTCCATAAAATATAAATTAGGCATGTTTTTAGGTCATTTTAACACTAATATTTTTTAACACCCTTGTAAACCTGTTCAAACCTTAACTATAGTAACATGTCTTTACTGTTTTAAATATTCATTATGGAAAAAAATTAATTTGATAATATTAAATAATATTAATTATATGTAATAAATCTTATCAAATTAAATTCACATAAGTGTAATAATTTAATTATAAATAAAACCTACAAGGGCAATGAAAATGCAGTTTTCCCAAAAAAATCTTAAGTTCAAAAACAAATTATATCAAAATCCAACATAACATTGATTCCAATGACCAAAATTGGGTTAATAATAATATAATTGAACTAATTTTACTTTTAATTAAATTTTTAAAGAAATTACTACTTTTTAAATTCTATTAATGAAAATGTTTTTCTCAATAAAAATCAGTATTTTTTACTATTCATTGAAAAAATAATCTCTTTGTAAAATTCTCAAAAATTAGCTACAAGATAATTTTAACATGATAATTTCAAAAATAAAGTTTATTTTTTCAAATAAATTTTATTATATTTGAAAAAATTAAATTTAAAATAAGTTTTCATAATGTGATGAATATGCTTTTTAGAAGAATATAGTTATTAAGAATAAAAATAGATTTATTCTTATCTCAGACCTCCAAAATATTATATGAATGGATAAAAAATTGGATAAATATATTATATATAAATTTCATTAAATTTTTTTTTAATTTTGTTTAATTTATTTTATTAATATAAAAACACATTGTGTGCATAAAAAATGTTTATCAGATAAACCTTTATTTTACTTTCAAATGTTTTTTATTTTTATTATTAATCAATTAATAACTGATGTATTTTTCTATAAATGTGTAAACCATATAAATTTTATAATTTAATTAGTCATATCCATACCATATAATTTAATGGTTAGGTTATAATGGTATATTATATTATAGTTCATTTATATTCACAGTTATGTATTCCAGAAGCTTTCAAACATGTTAAATTTTTTTAAAATGAAATATATCATATTATATCGGGGTGTTACATTATTACCTCATTCAAGAAATTTAAACCTTTAAATGTCCATAATCTCACCTCTTGAAAATATTTGGGTATTTATTAATCATAATTTCTTCAGGTTCCCACATCATCTCTTCTATCTGATGATTTCTCTAAAGTACCTTTTCTAGTCAAGTCATCTGATTCCTCAATAATTGTTATCTAGTGTCCAGAATATAGACTGGATATTCAAAATAATATATACCAGGATCTAATTCTATCTCTTTATATTTGATCACATGAATTGGATCTTGAATGTATTTCCTTAATAATTAAATATGGAACACATCATTTACTTTAGAAAGACTTAGTGGAATTTATAAATAGTAAGACATAGCTCTAATTATCTATAAGATTTTCAAAAAGATTGGTATACAAGGGGATCAATTTCCCTTTCTTATTAATCCTTATAACAACCTTCAATAGAAATAATTTCAATAAATCATGATCTCTCACATGAAATTCTAAATCATTCCTCTGGTTATCGGGATAACTCTTTTTTATATATTTGAGATTATTTAAGAAATGTTTGAATAATCTATACCATAGTCATTTTACCCTCTATACATTTGGGCTTACAAGCTTCCCTTCACAAACGTTATCCCAACAAGTTTTAGTACCACATCTCTTTCTATATATTACTTCATATGGAACAATTTTAATACTTTAATGAAATCTATTTTTATAGGGAAATTACACCAAAGGTAAATACCAATCCTACATACCTTGAAAGTCAAGTGAGCATGAACTCAACATGTCTTGTAACATTTGAATAGATTTTTCAGACTATACATCGGTTTGAGGGTGATAAGCGGTGCTCAAA
Source organism: Viscum album (assembly GCA_963277665.1). Classification (NCBI taxonomy): domain Eukaryota; kingdom Viridiplantae; phylum Streptophyta; class Magnoliopsida; order Santalales; family Viscaceae; genus Viscum; species Viscum album. The sequence continues at coordinate 1,157,538,262 of OY728130.1, read as the reverse complement.
TGAATCTTAGTATCAAGAGCCTTATTAAGACTTTTCTTGAATTTTTATGTAACTTTCGGGTCATGATCAGACAAAATTTATAGAGGTTCACCATTAAGTCTTACAACTTCATTAATATAGAGTTGTTCAAGGAACTCTATAGGTAAATATTCTCTTATTACAAGTAAATGTTATGATTTACTAAGGTGATCAATAATAACCCATATAACATCATTCTTTTTTGGATTATTTAGTAAACCAGTAAGAAATTCCCTAGTAATGTCATCCCATTTTCCCATTGGAATAGGTAGTGTTTTCATTAATCCTCTTGGTTATTATCAATCGCCCATCACCTACGGAATAACCAAACATCTTGACACATAATAAAGAATTTATCGCTTTATATTATCCCACCAAAAGTGATTCTTTAAATATTTATATAACATAGTGCTGTCAGGGTGTACAAAGAAATTTGAGTTGTGAGCAGTATCTAACAATTGTTTTTCATCTCAGGTAGAGATGGAACATGTAGTAAATTTCTAAATTTAATAACTTCATATTCATATATTAAGTATAGATATTTCTCCTAAATCATGCTTCCAATATTTTTTTTGAAAATTCTCACCATTTGGCTGAGAACATTTTATATTTTTACAAATATTGTTTGACAATCATTTTAAAAAGGATTAATTTTTCTCCTTCCTTAAAAAATATCAGATCTATCTTTACTAAATCCATGAACATAAGATCCCTATCAATCCTCATTTTGGTCAGGACTTTGTGATTTTTCCAAATCTATACATCTTCTACCTTAATTTACTTATTTGGGTGGTAATTTATTGAGAAATCATTCCTTAAATATCTCAAGTCATCCCCTTTGCCTCATGTTATGCTCTTTCTGTAAAAAGTGGTATTTAAAAATCTTATAATCCTTATATTTCTCATACTTTTTACCATAGAGATAATGTATCCATATTTTTAATGAAAATATTATAGTTTCTAACTCAATATCAGGGGTCAGATAGTTTTTTCATAAATCTTTAACATCATTGATTCATTGGAAGTAACTTTAACATTCAACATAGAGACACAACCAAGTCTCCCCTTCAATTGACTTTTTTACATTACAAATCCATTATTTCTCAATGTTAGAGTCAATAGGTTATCCAATCCCTCCTTTATTTATTAATACTTCTTTTTCCATATGAACATAACCCATTTATGAGTAATATTGGTCAAAAGGTTAGCCAATCATGATTTTTTTGAACAAATCACTTATAGTAACCTTCCAAATTAATGAAACTACATACCTCATTTATGTTAATTAGATTTGGCCATTCTTGGACTACCTTTTTCTTCATAGGATCATCTTAGATTCCATACTTGGAGATAATGTGTCCATGAAAATAGATGTTGGGCCAAAATCCATCAATATAACATTGAAGCATTTTGGGTTGATTGTGTTTTTTTAACAATTATTGCTTCCTTGGTTAGTTATGGTGTTCTAGAGATATTTTCACAACCTATGTTGACAAAGAACCATGAAAAATGAATGGATGATCTAGTGGTAGTGCAGAAATAACAAATATAAGGTGGAACTATTTTCCAGTGTTTGCCAAATTTGGGGGGTCCAAAATCAAAAAATGAATAAATGTGTTTTTTTGAAGTAAGATGCATGAAATATTGAAGGTGATTTGGAAACTTGTAGGAAAGGCATGTTTTGAGACCAAAAATTTAATAAATGGAAAATAAATAATGTGCAAGAATGATTTCAAAATGTGCACAAAAGATGAGGTTGTGCAAAAGAAGCTTGGGCACCCAATGTGATGTCAAATTGGATTTTACATGCACATAGGGAATCTTCTGTGATGCATCCAATCATTCACGTAGGGGTAAGCATCACCTATAAATAAAAGGTGATCCCCATCATTTGAGGTATCTCAAAACTTGAAGAGAATCCAAGCATTGGATCACATAAAAATTTCATGAAAATTTAGTTGCGTGATAGAATTGGACTTGCGCGCAAGATAAAGAAGATGTGCATAAGATTTGAGTTTTGTGTAATATTGAAGTTGCATGTAATAGAAGATTTTGTTTTAAAAGCATAAAACTTGCGTTCAAGGTGCAGTAAGGGTTTAATGAAATATTTTGACTTTCCCAGTATATCTGTGGTAATGTTTTATTCATCATTGGATGAAAGTGGAACATCAATAGAGCATATATATACAGTTTATGATGCAATCATTAGTGATAATGAAAGGACCTAAATTTCTATAAACTGTGACTGGATCTTCTGAAGAAATAGTGAGAACACTTCAGTTAAGAGATTAGTAAGCTTTCAAATTGGGATTAGTTTTAAACCAGTAGGGATAGTGAGTCCACTCTGAACATTGTAAATAGTAGTGCACTTTTAGTGGATTTGGTAAATCAGATCATTATCATAGTATGCTCCTTGGATGTAGCCAATTGAGGGTGAACTAAGTAAAAATTCTTGTGTCTCGTGCATGATTTAATTTTTGTGCATACTTTTCTATAGGAAAGATGGAGAATATAGTTTTTTTTAACAAAATAAGAAGATCAAAATGGGTAGTTGTTTTAATCTATCATACTCTGATTAACCCCCCCCTGTCAGGTTATTTGACCTAGTGGACCTGAAAATTGGTATCATATTAAAAGGTTAATATCAGTGTTTCTCTCTCAATAAATGTCATCAATCATAAAGGTATTATGATATTTGATGGTAATAATTTTTATTTATGAAATAATTGAATGAAACACTATGTTCAATCCTTAGTAATGGATGTCTTCATAGCCGTGATGTAAGGTAATTTATCTGATATCAATAGTGGTGATTTATCGGAAACTGAAAGATGGTAATTGGATGCTGAAACCAAAGGAATCAATGCTTTAGGTAGATCCCTATCCAATAAAATATATGCGAATTTGATTTCATGTAAAACCTCACATTCCATGTGAGAAAATTTATTTTATATATATGAAGGTGATTCAAAGGTTAAAGAGGTAAAGTTATAGGTTTTTGGAACAAGTATAAAGATATGAGGATAAACCCAAATGCATCTATTGATTCATTATTTTACAGGTCAAATATTGTAGTGAATGGAATGCGAGGTCTTAGAGAAGTCATTGAAGTTATAAATATTGTGAATCATATCTTGAGGAAACATCCATCATGGTTCAATCTAAAAGTTTTAGTATTGGAAGATAAAGATCCAAAAGAGATGACACTGAATAACTTGCATAGTACCCATGTAGTGTATGAAATGAGAAATGATGATAATGATGTTGTAGAAAAGGAAAAATTTAAAGAGGTGGAAATCAATCCCATCAAGAAGCTCACTATTAAATATTATCAGGAAGAAGAAGCAATAGACAAGGTTATTTCATTCCTTTCTTCAAAACTACAAAGAGGGAAAGGAAATTTCAATGGGAAACATCCACTTTCTTTCTTTAGATGTGGAAAGGTTGGTCATCTTGTAGCACGGTTCTCTACGAAGATTCAAGAATATAATGAGGATGATGTAGAAATCCCTATGAAGAAGTCTTTAGCCTATGTAAAAGGAAAGAAAAATTTTATGAAAACTTTATTCTGGGAAAAGAATCTTTTTTCACAAGAATGTAATAGTTCATATGAATCAACGGTTGAAAAGTTTGAAGAGATAGAGAACTATAAAGATTGTGGAGAAAATTATATGGTAGAGGTTTTCAGTAGTGCTTAGAAAAAAGAATAAACTAAGACTAATGAGGAATAAATTGATGGATGAATTGATGTGTAGGATTAAATAAAAGTATCTCTTGAGGAAATAGATGTTTGGAGAACCAAAATGAAGAAATCCAACAAAGTGGTTTGTGATTCCAAACTCTACATGCAGAAGTAGGATGAAGAGAAGTCTAAGTTAATGGAAGAAATTGAGAATCTCATGTCTTTATTTCCAGTGGACTCAGAAATAGTTAGTGATAACAAACTCAAGGTTGAAGAATAGATAAGGGAGATTGATGGTTTGAATAACATAATGAAAGATCAAATGAAACTCATTAAAGAACTTGAAGAATAAGTCATTGGTCTGTGATGAGAATTTAAGGATCAAGAAAAACTCTTGACCCCCAATGTGTCATCAGGAAAGAAGATAATTAAAAGATAGAAAAGATGGAATTGGAGCATGGAGGTCCAACAAGATGAAAGAAACAATCAAATATAAGTGACAAGGCTGGTATGGGGCTTGATCAAAAAAAAATTTAGTCATTGTTGAAGTCAGACCACAAGCACCTACTCAGAGATTGAATGTTGATTTGGGTATAAGGCAGAATTAGAATATTTAGATAACTCAAAGGATAACCAGCAATGTTTTAGAAACATGCAGGAATACACGTTACATCAGGTGTTATTATTGTGGAAAGATGGGACATTCACAAAATGTGTGTTCCATATCTAAGATATATCAAAGGTCATAAGAAAAACATTGGAAGCCAAACATATCTCAATACTCTAGAATATTTTTCAAGGAACATTGTTTTTGGTGCAGAGGAATTGGACACATGGGTATATACTATATATCAAATATTTATAAGAATGTTCCAAATTAGAATCAAAGTAGACTCAAGTAAAAAACTAAACAAGTAATAGGTGAGTTGAAAATGAAAAATATATTTTCAACATTGCAGGATGAAGCTATTCCATCATACTTTGAAGAAGATCAAGGTTATAAATCTATATCGAGTATGAATTCAAAAAGGTGGATCAACAAGAAGAGATATAAGAAGGAAGTGGCTGCTAAAATTTCCCTTAAAGCATCCTATTGTTATGTTGTATGGATCTTTGACAGTAGTTGCACATCCCATATGATAAGAAATAAGGATCTTGTTATAAGCATAAATTATGATAAATAAGGTGTTTTTAAATTTGAAAATGATGAAGGCCTAAAGATAATTGGTTCATAGAAGGCTAGGTTTGGAGGAAAATAAATGAGACGTGTTGATGTCTTATTTGTAGAAGGTCTCAATCACAACCTGCTTATCGTTAGTCAACTATGTGACTGAAGTCATTCTATAATATTTATTAAGAATATGTGTATCATAAAATGAATATATGGTGCAATTTTTTTAGTAGGAAAAAGGATTAAGGGAAATCTATACCTTGTAAGTGGGGAAGAATATATGTTCCTTTTTTCCAAAGAAGATGAAAAAAAGTTGTAGAATAAACGACTTAGTCATCTATACCAACCATCCCTAGAAGATCTATTAAAGTGTGATGTAGTTAGAGACCTCCCTAAACTATCACATGATCATACTCATATGTTTGATTCATTTCAAAAAGGTATGTTCATAAAAAACGTACAGGGAAAAAAACAAGAGTTATTGAATTGGTGAATGCTAATTTATGTGGACCTATCTCACGAAGATCCATTGACGGAAATAGATATTATGTTTTGTTCATTGATTATTATAGAATAATGGAATGGGTATTTTTTATTTCCCATAATTTTGATGTGTTCAGTTTCATAAAATAGTATCAGAGGAAATCTGAAAGGATGATTAGACAAATAATTCTAAGGTTTCACACTGATAATGGTACAGAATTCAAAAACAGTCAAGTAGGGTACTGTCTCAAGAAACACAGGATAAGGAATCATGTTTATTTAGTGATTACTCGTCAATAAAATGGAGTGGTTGAGAGGAGAACATGGGTCATCAACAACATTGCCAAAATAATCACTACTGGAAATTCGATCATTCCCAACGCTTCTATACCAACGGTTTGAAAAAACTGTTGGTATAGGTCCCCTTTCCCAACGGTTTGGCTAAACTGTTGGGAAAGGCCCCCAAATTGGCCACGTTTCCCAACGGTTTGGACAAACCGTTGGTAATGGCCCCCCAATCCCAACGATTTGGCCAAACCATTGGGAAAGGTCCCTAAATATGCCACTTTTCCCAACAGTTTGGCCAAACCGTTGGTATAGGTACTTCCATTTTTTATCAAACCTTCATACCGAGAACATTATATAAATCAAAATTTAAAATATTTATTAGAATACAAATATATATTTATGTAATTATGATCACAAAAGTCGTGTTAGGTTAGTGGTTGAGTCGTTCAATGATAAACGAGGGGTCCTGGGATCAAATCCTAGCGGATGTTTTATTTTTGGAATTTATATACCAACGGTTCCATTACCGTTGGTATAGATTTCATATTACCTATACCAACGGTTTTTGGAAAACCGTTGGTATAGGCCTATACCAACGGCTTACTTCCCTACGGTTCTCCAAACCGTTGGTATAGTCTATACCAACGGTTTGGAGGCCTATACCAACGGTTCCAAACCGTTGGTAAAGGTTAGTTTTCCAGTAGTGAATTCTTATTAAAAAAATACCTACCATAGAAATTTTTGAAGGAAGAAGTCCTGACAATGGTCTACATTTCTAATAGGTATTTTTTGTGTTTGAAGGAAGTAATGACTCCATTTGAGATGTTGTATAGAAATAATCCAATGTTAAAATACTTTCAAATATTTGGAAGTAAGTGCTTTATACTCAAAAAATATAATCATAATAAATTTGAGTCATATAGACGTGGGGGGATATTCCTCGTCTACTCAAGAAAAAGAAAATCATACAAATTATTTAATAAAAGGATGGGAAAAGTATTTTAAATCAATGATGTCACTGTAGTATAAAATGAAGAAAATATGAAACTGCATGGTGAAAATTTTTCCAATGAAAATGATGAAGAGGAAAGAAACACAAGGCGAGAAAAGGTGGCAGATGTTGATTATGAAGAAGATATTAATGATGAATAAGAGGAATTAAATTCTATATCTGCGAAGAATCCAAAGTGTCGAGATAAAATTGATAGGAATAATATCATTAGTGATCATACATTTCCAGTTCAGACAAGAAGAATGAATTCACTAAAACAAACATATTTCCTATCTCAATTAGAGTCTAAATGTTTTGCTGATGAAGCTAAAGATGATAATTGGGTTCAGGCTATAAATGAAGAGCTAGACTAGATTGAGAAAAATCAAATGTGTAAGATTGATTCAAGGCCAACAGATAATAATGTCATTGGGTCTAAATGGGTCTTTCGAAACAAGATAAATGATGATGGTGCAGTTATTCGAAACAAATCACAACTAGTGTGAAAAGTTTACTCCCGGATAGAGGGCATTGATGTTGATGAGACATTTTCACTTGTTGTAAGGTTGGAGACAATCCAATTATTCATGGACATAGAAGTGAAAATAGATTTTAAAAAATTATAGATGGATGTGAAGTCATTATTTCTGAAAGGGCTTCTGGAAGAATAATTTTATATTGAGCATCCATATGGTTTTCTCATTCATGAAGATGAGAACAAATTTTTTCGGCTAAAGAAGGCATTATATGGGTTGAATCAAGCACTAAGAGCATGGTATTCAAGACATGATATATATTTGAAGAAATTTTGTTTTCATAATGGTGGAGTTGATTACAATCTCTATGAAAATAATTAAAGTAATCAAATGATGATGGTGTTGGTTTATGTCGATGACATAATATTTGGAGGACCCTATGAAGCACATATAAGACAGATTTCTAAATTCATAAAAAGTGGGTTTTAATTGTTAATGATTATTGAGTTTACATTTTCCCTTGGTTTACATGTGACACAAGGAAGAAATAGAACTTTCATTTCTTAATCCAAATATGCCAAGGTGGTTTTAAGAAGATTTGGAATGGAAAATTACAAGGATATGAAAACAGTGGTTGTTACCTAGATAAAACTATAAAATGGTGATGATGGAAAGTAAGTTACTATCACTGAATATAGGAAAATTCTTGGAAGTTTACTATACTTCACTGTAAAAAGACCTAATATTGTATTTTCCACATGTCAAGCAGTGATATATCAAAGCAATCTTAAGGAAAGTCACATTGTTTTATTGAAAAGAATACTTTGGTATATCAATGGAACTATGAATTTTAGTTCGATATATAATGATAGATCTATGAAAGAGTTTTTGGGATATATAGATGCAGATTGCACCATATTAGCGGATGATATAAACTCAACGTCAGTTGGTGCATTCTATCTTGGTGGATTGTGTATTTCTTGGCTGATCAAGATACAATATTGATTTTTTAAGCACTATAGAAGCTAAATATATTGTATCTACTCAAGCGTGCATGTAGATATTGTGGATGAAGCAACAACTTGATAATATGGGAGATGAAGTAAAGTATCCAATCATAATCCATTGTGATAATTCAACTTTTATCAATCTTAGTAAAAATTTAGTCCATCACTCAAGGACTAATCACATTCAAATCAAATATCATTTTATCAAGGGGAAGGTGGATCAATGTCTTGTGAAGTTAGAGTATGTGCCTACTGAACTAGAGGTTTAATACATTCTAATAAAGGCCTTAACTAAAGAAAAGTTTTAGATGAATTGACTAGCTCTGGGAGTTCAATTTACTCCCCTCACTTGAAAAATTATGAATGTGGAATCCCCCCACCCTCCTCAGGTATGTTGTGTTTTACCTACTATATTTATTTGTGTTATTTACCATGTTGCAGACCACAAAGGAGTGACCTTTGGGTTCTTTGATAAGGGGGAGATAAATTGTGAAAATTTCAAGGAGATAAAATGTTTCTAGAGAAGGGAGAAATTTTATTTTTGAAGACACTAGGAGAATATGACAGGTAGATTAGTGAGATAGGAGGAGAAACAAGATATGGTGAGAATTACATATGATGATGTTATCGAAAATCGATCAAAGAAGATATATCATTAAAGTTTAGGATAAAGATGAATGTATTCGATTAGTTTCAATAATTGGTTTTATGAATGAAGTGATTCACTGGTGAACTTTTCATCACACTCTTGTTTCTCAGGCCGAGCATTTCTCATGTGGGCTTAGATTATGTGTTGAGTAAATCATTGATCGCCATCAGAGTCTCAAGAGGAGAATGGTGGTGGAAAATAGATGATGCTACAAAGTGGTATCAAATTATTAATGAGTTGTAAACAAACCAAAAGTGTGATATTGTTGGTCCAAAATCCCTCAAGGTAACATTGAATAATTTTTTGGGTTGATTATGTTGGTTGAAAAAGAAGGTTTATTTGGCTAGTTTTTGTGTTTTAGAGAAATTTTTGACAACCAATGTTTAAAAATAACCATGATAACATAATGGAAAATCTAGAGGTGGTACAGAAAGAACAAATATAAGGTGGTTCCATTTTTCAATGTTTTCCAAATTTTTTCGGGTCCAAAATTGGAAAATCGATAAACATGTTTTTGTTAAAGGAAGTTGCGCACAAGATTTAAAGTGATACGGAAACTTGTGTGCAAGGTGTGTTTTAGGATCATAACATAGAAAAATGGAAAAGTAATGATGTGTGTGAAATATTTGGAAATGTTCATGAAATATGACGTTGCATGAAAGAAACTTGTGCACCCAATGAAACATCAAATTGGGTTTTGCATGCATATAGGGAATCATGTGTGATGCGTCGAATCTTCCACATAGGGGTTGTAAAAGCCTATAAATAAGAGTTTACCCCCCTATTTCGAGTCATATCAACACCTGGAGAGAATTAGAGCTCCAGATTGTGTAATAATTTCATGAAAAGGTCTTTCCATGATAGAATTGGAGTTGCACAGAAGCTAAGGAAGTTGCTCGTAAGATTGTAGTTGCGTGTGTGATTGAAGTTGCTCATAAGATGAGGTTTTGTGAACAAAGCATAAGACATTCATACAAGGCGCAATAATGGCTGCACGAAAGATTTTCAGTTTCCCAGTATATCTATGGTATAGTGGTATTCATCATTGGATGAAAGTGGTACATCTATAGAGCATCTACATATAGTGGAGGATTCATTCATTAGAGATAATGAAAGGACCTACGAGTCTATAATCATTTATTGGATCTTATGAAGAATCAATGAGCACACTTCAACTGAGAAAGCATTAAGCTTTCAAATTGTTATTTATTGTAAACCAATAAGGATAGTGAGTCTACTCTAAACATTGTAAATAGTAGTTCACTTTTAATGGATTTGGTACATCGGCTCATTGTCATTGTATCCTCCTTGGATGTATCTCAGTGAGGGTGAACCAAGTAAAAACAAACATGTCTCATTCAATCTTTAATTTCTATTCATACTTTTATATGGGAAAGAGAGAGAATATAGTTTTTTTACAATGAAATAATGTCAAAAGGGGAAGTTGTTTTAATCTTTTATACCCAGATTCACCCCCACCCCTCTTAGGGTTTTTGACGTAGTAGACCTAACAATAGACTTTATGAAGATAGAATTCACACTTTAAAAATTTCCAATATAATAATTGTTTCTTAAGAGTCTCAAGAATTATCCTTAAGTGATTCTCATGTTCCTTATAGATCATAGATTATACTTGGATAACATCAATAAACACCACAAAAAATTATCAATATATTCCTTAAATACTATAATAATTATTTCCATGAAAATAGAGGGTGCATTAGTCAAATAAAATAGAATTACTATAAACACATTACATATATATAAAATTAAAAATGTTTTCCTAGTAATATCTTCCTTCTTTACTCGCAATTTATGACACCCAAAACAAAGGTCAATCTTTGAAAAATGTTGAGCTCCATGAAATTGTTCAAATAAGTCATCAATATGAGGTTGATGATACTTTATCTTTATCATAATAGAATTGATTTATCTATAATCAATTCACTGTCTCAGAGATCCTTCATTATTCCAGATAAAAAGAACATGGGATCCTCAAGGTGAAACACTAGAGGTATAAATCCCTTATCATAGAACTTGTCGAATTTTTATTCAATTCCACCAATTCCATGGTGGAAATTCTATAGGGAGTCTTTGATATTGGTCTTACATCTAGGATTAAATAAATAGAAAACTCAAATTAATGCTCATGTGGATGTCTAGGTAATTCATCATGAAATAAATCAATTTATTTTTACACAATAATTACATCATCAATTTGAATATTTCCTTTTCCATCCATATATTTTTTTCTAGTCTTATTCCCCAAAAATCTCATTTAAAAGAGCTACAAGGGGTAGATATATACATGAATCATATAATGACGTCTCCCCCTAAAGATATGGAATTTCACATCTTCATCGTGAATCATAATTTACTTCCCTTTGCAATAATTTTTTAACTATATTTTGAAACAGAGTTTATATAAAGGATTATATCAAAATAAACCATAGGTATAATTATGAATTCATAAAATAAGTCACATTTATTTGTCATAATGGAAACTTACTAAAAATTCCTTATTGTGATGAGATATCCACTCGGTGTCTTGATCGATAAATCTCTTCTTATGGTACTAGATGAATATCTAATTTTACTAGAAAACTTGGGAGATATAAAAGAGTGCGAATATCCAAAATCAAAAAAATCATTAAATAAATTTGAGAATATTATTAAATTAAGTTACAACACCTCCTTACAAACTTCAACCTCAACTTTTGTTATCGCATAAGCTTGGAATTTCTCCCTTGTAATTTTCAATGGAAAATTTCTATAATGCCTTGGGAATTCATTTTCACAGTGCTTCATCTCCTTACAGTTGAATCATTGCATATTGGAATATTTCCTCTTTCTCATTTTATCACGACCCTGATGATATTTATATCTAAACTTGTATAAAAATACCATTTCTAGAAATCATGTTTCATAGTGTTTCTTTACACATTTATTACAACCTGAAAATACAATCCTTCCCTTCTTCCCTTTTTCTATATTTACTTTTATAGAGTACTCAGTGGCCATTTTCATATCATTCATTCCTTAAAAGGAACAAGACTTGGAAAACTCTTTCATTGCCTTGATAGCACATGTAACTATATCCTATTATGACGAAAAGGTTTTGGGTACAAGTTCCCTTTGATGTATTGGATTTATCTAATAAAATAAATGATCAATATTTATCTTCATATTACATATGTAGTTCATAGTATGGCTAACTAACCTTAAAAATATGGATTCCTACTTAGAAAAAAAATTATCTTTCTTTTATTTTAGACTCATGAATTATCACTCCATATCCAATCATTGCGCATGAGAAAAATATTTTTCCAAGAAAAATACATTAAGATACTTTCATTCAATGCTTTTTATATCCTCCTCATCCTTAGTGTTTTGAATTAACAACCACCATTTATCTTCATCTCCTGAGAGATGATAAACTACCACGAAAACCTTATCCCCTTCATTACTTCCCAAATCAAGAAATATACTCTCTAAAGAACATTTTCATTTATCATATACAAATGTATTTTTAGTCCTATTAAATGATAGAGGTTACTAACAAATTAAGTGTTCTAACATTGTTTCACAACATTATGGATTAGTAGGCTGCTACACATGATTAAGGTTATTGTTCATAACATGAGTTAGCTACCCTAATATAGTTATTATTATTTTAGTTCTACTTATAGATCAAAAATCTTGATTCATTATCTTTCTTAGGAGGGAAATCCCTATATGGATTATGTTCATTGATACAATTCTAATTCCTTCCTCTATGATTAATTTCTAAAAAATTTCATATACTATATTAGATCATAACATTATGAAACATAATTTATGGTATCAAAAATAGTGGAACAATTAAAATAGATTTAAAAATTTATTATTAGATAATCTCATAATAATAATATTGGTTTCTTTTGGAATATTCTCAAATAAAAATTCTTGTAATTCATTTATAAAAATTTATAAATAAAATTTGAAGTAACCCAAACATATCCCCTACGAGTTTCAATCTAGGTGTACAGTGAGGTCTATTATTATGTACCAGATGATGATTGATTCAAATCCTAATGCACCCTTTTCTGAGTTATTACCCCTAGGAAAAATTATGCTAAATCCACATCCACTTGTAGTATCCAGACAATGATTTATTATTAATAAACTCACATAATATCTACCATAAAAAACGTTAGGATGTTATTTTATACTTAGACTTATACTCAATGTCAGTAATAGGGTTATATTCCCTAATCTATGTTTTCATAAATTTATTTCTCAAGGTTTCAACTAAACTTCCTATAATACCAACTATAGGGACCTTGACCATAGTATCCTAGAGTTAGTGGTTACTTTATTACATTGGCATTAGATACAAGGAACCACATCCTGAAGGACCAAATAGTTTAGTATTCTTAGAAAACTAGATACATACATGAGACCCACATTAATAAAAAAACATAAAACACAACATTGTATTTTATTTTATTATACTATCATTTCATTTAGTATATACCTACATATCAATCATAATACACTTCCTAGAACCCTGGTGAAAGGAATCATAAGGAAGGGGTGATATTAAATGCTCAGTAAGGGTATGCATGTAATGGAATCTATCATGAATAAATAAGACATAATTAATATGGAATGTTAAATATTTGAAAACATATTCTATTTAATCAATAACTTGATCATGAAGAATAATATGGGTGGAATTAATGATGATGGACTAATTCCATATAAATAATCACATGATCTTGAAACTTATCCAGGGATATCATAACTAATAAAATAGTCATGTGGAAATCATTAACTAATAAAATAATAAGGGAATTCATATTGTTTGACCAAATAAACCAGTTATCATGTAACGTTTCCAATACATCTAAACTTAATCGTTAAGTACTAGACCAAATACCTAAGCTAGTTTGTATCATTATACCTACTAAAACATTGAGGAGCTAAAGTGATCATCACCCATCACATACTAAGTCCAATACATTCCTCATTTGAAATGAGATAAAGATAATTAATGAAAACATTAGTATTGATAAACTGGAATAGTAAATGTTAATAATTTTCCCAATCAATAAACATCATCGTAAACCATCCAAAGTAATATGGTGAATGGTATCAGAATATTACATCCTCAATCAAACAAATCATAAACCATCCAGAAAAATAATAAGGGTGGTATCATTACAACATATCCCCAGTGGAATATAAGTATAGTAATATTTTTTCACTAATAAAGAGAAATATCATAAAAATTTCATTATAAACAATATTGAGGAACATACCTTTTCTAATTTAAAAATCACTTCTAAAAACTAAAAATTTATAGAATATTATGAAAAAAAATCTTTGAAAATAACCTTATAAAATTATAAAGTAGGATTTTAAATATTAAATGGTAATGATAGTGGGAAATGTTTCTTATCCTAGGTATATTTAAACAAAGATTATTTTAAAATTTTAAGTAAAATATAAAAAATTACCTCATTCATAAAATGATAGGATGATTCTATTCATCTAATTTTGTAAAATCATGGGTAGATATATCTTTAATAAATCATTTTAGTGTAATAAAAATATTATTTAAATTTTTTAAAGAAAAATAGGGATATAGAAGAAAAATATTCCCAACTGAGTAGAAAAATAAAGCTAGTCTTAATAACATGGTCTCTTTATATTGAGAACTTAAAGAGTAAAAAATGATGGAATACTTTTTATTTCTATAAATAATCATAGGAGAATAAAATATATTATGTTTAAAATATGAATATCAAATAATTCCCACAGTGGATTTGTTAATATTAAAAATCTTGAATAATAATGATATTATTACATAATCCCTTACCACATTGGTAACTTTTGAACCATGACACCCATGAAAGAAATAACAGAAAATAAAACATTAAATACCATGAAGATAAATTGATTTATGATATAACATATCATAAAAGAAGTATATAAACTACACAAAAGAAACAACTGTTTAATATGAGATGTCTATCATAGATGTAATAGTGAGATGAGAAACACTTACCTTAGTTTATACTTCCTTCATACATGTTTTATCCTTCTATACCACCCATTTATTAACAATTCATTTTTAAAATCAATATTTAAAATAAAATTGCTTCATTTTTCATTTTTGTTTTCTCTCGGTTGTTTGGGAAATTTTTTATCATTCTTACATTGTCTCAATAATTTTTACCATGATATAAATATCATATAAATTAATTATATATCTATTTATAGTATTCCATAATAGTTATAGATAAAACATGAATTACATTGTCAATGGATATGGTTGGTCATCCATATGCATGAATGTTGTTTTCACTTTTATATGGATGAAAAAGGTAAATAGTAATTAAAATTTTAATAATCATTATTATACCATATAAATATTATAGATTTATTAAAACTATTATTATTATCCTCCAATTTAAAATAAAATAAAAAATTAATCACATCACTTCATGGAGGTAGTAGTCCACACGTACGCCCAAGCGACATTATCATTTTACGAAATATTGGAGGGTAAAAAAGGTAAATGTTATATTATAATAATAGAAGTGTATTTATTTCATATATATCATTTAAATATATAAAATTCATAATTATATTCATATGTGAGAGGCATTGATGGAAAATTAATTATATTGGTTTGTGATGTGGTATTCTGTCGTACACAAGATTGACGATTTCGTTTCCAATTTTATGGAGGTGGAAATTTATATAGGTTATTAAATTAACATAATAAAATATCTGTGTATGTTAGAAAATTTATTTATTATTTTATCATATTTGAGGAATATTTTAAAGATTAAGAATAAGAAATAAAATGAAAACATATGGTCATTAACTATACCTCTCTTTAAGACAACCACATTAGGTGTATACCTAAAGCCTTCTTAAAATGGTTTTAGGATCAAAATAGGTACTCTAGGTCATTTATAGGTATTCAAGTAATATATTTAGGTTAGTATTGACTGATCCAAAATTAACATGAAGTGTCAAGAGTGGGGACAAGGGTGTGCTTTTATATGTGGGATAGAGGATACACTATAATTTTTTTAAAACAATAAAATATAACCATGTTATACACACAAAATGGACCATTAATGAACCATGGATGATATAATGTTTAAATATGAACTAAAAATATAAATTAGATAATTTTTAGGTTATTTTTCCCCTTATAATTTTAGGTTAACCCCTTGGAAAACCCATTTTAACTTTAACTGTGGTAACAAATTTTTCATGTTTTTATTATTCATTATGACCAAAAATTAAGTCAAAATTATCAATTAATATTAATTATTATTATTCCAAATATGGAATCCATTTTATTAAATTCAATTCATAGAAGTGTTAGAATTTAATTTAACATTAAACTCATAAGAGCAATGAAAATGTGGTTTTCCAAAGTTATGCTTTCTTAAATTCAAAAGGTTTTTATATAAAACATTAACATAAAATTCATTTAAATGACCTAAATTTGATTAATAGTAATGTAATTTAAGTAATTGTACTTTTAATGAAGTTATAAAATAAAATTATACTTTATAAATTCTTTTAATGAATAGAAATTTTTCAATAAAACTCAGTATTTTTCAACATTCATCATAAAATTAATTTATTCATAAAATTATAACAAATTTACTCTAAGATAATTCTTAAATTATAATTTAAAAATTTAAGTTCATTTTTTCAAATAAAGTTTCTAAAATTCTCAAAAATTAATTTTAAAATAAGTGCGTAAAATGCAATTAAACCTCTTTTTTGAAGAATAATGTTTTTAAACATTAAAGTAGATTTATTATTATCTCATGCCTAGAAAAATATTAATTGAATGATGAAAAATTTTATTGAATATATAATATATAAATTTCATTAAAATTATTCATAAATGGTTATTAATTTAATTAATTAATATAACAACATATTGTGCACATAAAAGAGGGTTTTTAAGAAAACACTTCTTTTACTTTCAGATTATTTTTATTTTTATTTCTGATGAATTGATAATTAATAAATTTATTTATACATGTGTAAACTAGTTAATTTTCATAATTTAGTTATTCCTATTCATATAATCTAATTTAACAGTTAGGTTATAATGGTATACAATCTTATAGTCCATTTAGATTTTGGTTTACATGTACCGCAAGCTATCAAAGAAATAAAATTTATTTTAAAAGAAATATATTATAAATTCCAAGAGAATTACATTTCTTCTAGGGAATTTCCTCTATCCCAAAGTTACACTACATCATATCCATTTTCACTATGTAATATCCACCTCCTTATAAGTGTGTTCCTATGAACTATAATGAAGTTTCCCCTAGTTCAACCATAAACTTACCAAAACACACTAAAAGGATCCCATAACCTTTTAAGGCCTATAAACCTTTAATATAACATGGAATAACACAAAAACAAGGAGTTAAAGAAGAGGAATAATTTTTTAATTAAATAAAAAAATTGGTTTTTAATTTTCATATTGACATCGATAAATCAATGAGACTGTACAGTCTGAGGTTCTATCATGGAGACCACCCCACACCCATCATCAATACTATTTTTGACGGATTGCAAGAAATGTGTGAAATAAGTTCAAGGGTGAATAAATCAATAAATAAATCATAAAACATAGTATAAATATCCTTTTTATTGTAAAAGTAATTATAGTGGTTATTTTTATATGTGTTGTGAATAGTTATTTATTGTTAACATACAACCATCAACAACAATGGATGGAGGAGCATTTAGAAGGTATTTGAAAAGATAATTAGAAATTTTAAAATTACATGGTTCAAAACACAAATAATAAATAGTCATTGGAATATGATGACATAAAAAGATACAAATATATTATGACTAACATTATAGACTATATTAATGAATTTTTCAATAGAGTTCAAAAGATACCCATCATGTGTAATAAAGAATATTAGATTATATGTTAATTAGGGAACCCAAAATTAAAATATAAGGTTAATATTAGTTTTTAAATTTAAATTTATTGGTTTTTTGAAATATTCCTTTTAACACACTATAAATTATTTTCTGGAATAAGTAAAGAAGACCAGAGAGGGTTTGAATAGAGTGATTCGATATGATTACCATTTATAGTGAAAGATTTCTAGGGTTATTCAAGGGGCTCTAAAATTTCATTTCCATTCATTTGACCATGTATAGTTTTTATTTAAGGTCATTGAGTTTAATAATCTAATGAATTGTAGAGGTTGGCATGTGATTTTAATTTTATTGGAACGATGCTACTATGATTGTGGTGACTGTCAAGAATTGTGGTATCCTTGTGCATATATGATCACTGTATTTACTTATATATTTTTATCTTGGTAGAAGTTCATTGATCCATTTTATTGACTAGATTTTATTGAAAACTTCTAGAGTTATTCATGGATTCCTCAAGGATAATATCAAAACATCATTCAATCATTTAATGAACCTACTATTGTACCTCTTTCTAGTGGTTTTTTTTGTGATCACAAGAACTCATTTATGGATCAAACAATTTCATTGAGTGTTTTTTAGTTTTATGTTTTAAACTCCAAGTCATGTGTTTGTGTCAACATATTGATGATCTATGAGGAATCTGTATGGGATCATGTTTTATGTATTTAAGTGAATAATATCATTTTTTAATTTCATATAAATGAGTCAAAAAATCAACAGAAGGCACCAAAAGGAAGCATGATGGGTAATCCCAAAGTTGTGAAACTGTAGGCCATATCAGCTACCTGATGAATGGAACTGACTACCTAGTGCCATTTGGATAGAAGAACCAGTGCTACAGTAGACCCACAGACTACTCCGTGGAGGTCCACCGGCCATGCGGTCGAAGAAAGAAGAATTAATAAACCTATAGTAGATCCACTAGCTATTTAGTAGACAATATTGGAAACCTAGTGGATTTTGGGAAGAATGGTAGAGGTCTAGTCATCCCACCAACCATCCTGTGAGGTTCACCAGCTCACCGTTTGTGTTAGAATAGAAAGTAAATGTTTCAGTTTATGGTAGTCCACATACCTCTTAATTAGAATTTGAAGTACCTTAATGACTGATATTGGTTCTAGTATATTTTTTATAACATTAGAGGGTATAAATAGGATACCTTGTAGGATTCTATGAATATCAATCATTTCATCAAATAACACCACCCTAAAGACTAATCTCTATATATTTTTCTCCAATATAAATGTTTTCTCAAGAGCCATCAATAATACTTTATTAATTTCATAGGATATAATATTAATTCATATATATATATCATATCATTTATAAAAATACATAGGATCAATTAATTAGTGGATTTATACTTGTTCTTTATCAAATAAAATATTAATCTTTACATATAATTATAAAATGGGTGATCAATACCATAAAAGTGAGGGACGAGTTCCTTGATAACTAACAAATTTCAAGAACACTATCAAAACCATTATAGTGAGGAAAAAGTTTCTTGTTAACTAATAATATCAAGGTAGAAACTAAGAAAAACCTCCTAACTTAGGGGTATGAGATATCGGGGCTTGTATTGAGTTATTTTCAAACTCCTTTATCAAACCATGTTTGATTCATCTTTTATTTTCTACATCAATTGTTCATTTTTTCACTATGCATCACACTCAATACACAAAATTGTATAAATTCGATACTTCTTTTTCTATTTTGAACAATCACTTAATTTATATTGAAAATAACATTATAATATGAATCTACATTATCACATTATACTATCATTTTTTTAGTCTTGATTTTTTTTCATTTTTAAAATTTTTTAAAATGGAAATTCACTACACCCATAATTCCATATTTAACTGAGAAAAAATTGATATCAATGACAACCCATTTTTTAATCTTAACTAGTTTTAACTGAATATTTATTTGATATTACTTTTAAAACTTATTCACATAATCCTGTCATTGTTAGCATGGATTATTCTTATCAGAAAAATAATATGTCAAATTTTCCTGGTAACATGGGTTACCCTATCTAGAAAATGGTCATGCATGAATATACTCCTACTAAATAATCTGAAGATAAAAACTATCCAGATGATATTAATGGTTTTAATCTTAATATAAAAATCCAAGAATTCTATATATTATGGTCTTGACCAAAAATAATTATATCACATTTCTGTATAAAAAATTGGCCATGGATTATAAAAATTTCTAGAAGTCACTCATGAAGGATCCAAAAAAGTTAAAGATACTAGATTAGAAACATATATGAATTATTTTAAAAGATTTTATGTTAATTAAAATGAATATTTTACTAGTATATTAATAAGTAACACTAACATATGAAATGGTTGAAATTATCTCAATGATTATTTGTCTATATAAACCTTAGTAAAAAATATAACTTAGGTCTTTCCAAGAAATTGGGAGCCCAAGGTCAAGGCTATATAAGAAGAAAAGGACATAAATAAAATGGTAGTAAATGATATTATTAGATCTCTAATGACATATGAAATTCCTATGAATTGAGAATCTATGAAAGAATCTAATGAGGACAAATATGTAAAGAAAAAATATCCATAAAATCTACTAATGATGGCTCATATGGGGGTGAAGGTTAAGAATTTACACAAATTTCCAAGAACATGAACAAATTATTCAAGAAAAATAACTCTTCCAATTAAACTAATCATGTGAATCAAAAGAATAATTGTAAGTGGAATTTTTTGAATTCAATAATAAGGTTAATGTCAAGCTAGACAACCCCATATATAAAAACAATGTTTAAAAAAAGAAACAAGGTAACTAAGCTCTCAATTTTACAAACTATAGTGAAATTTATGACTCCTTAAACTCAAATTCCTCATTATATTCATACCAATCAAGTGTTACATGCCTTAAAGAACATTTTTAAGAAGGGTATGAGGTTAGTTCTCCTCTTAACATTTCCTCCTCCACTTACTATTCTCCTATTTCTTACCCATAATCTTCTTGTTCTTCCCCTTTATTTTCAAGTCACCTTAAATAGGAAGACAATAAATATGCTCGTGACCAACTAGAAAATAGTTTTCATTAACTTAATTCATTATAAAATAACATAATAAGAAATAAAATATTTTTCTTAAATAAACAAAAGATTAAATTCTAAAGATAGGGAACAAATATTTAAGGAAAAGTAATAATTATCCATGAAAATTTAGAATAAACTAGATGTTAATAAGCTTGAATTAATAATATATAAACTTAATATATCTCTTACAAAATTCACCCAAGGGGAAAATAATATAAATAACATATTGGGCTATAAAAGATATGCAAAATAATGATTTGGTATAAATTTATAAAAACATAAACGAACAAAAAAACCATCAAACCCTCTTTTGTTAAAGGTTAATCATGTGATAAGTTTTTCAATTATTATAAAATAATAATAAATTTAGTTTTTGAATTTTATATCAAGAATGCACAATAAGGGAGACCAAAATAAATTTATTTTTCATTCAATATTTCCAATAAAGAAATAATATAATAAACAAATATGAATACCTAAATCATTATTAGATAACATCATGGGACCCATGTTTTTTTTTGAAACCAAAATATTACTCTTTTGATTATATAGTGAAAGTTCCTTAATATCAAAGACCAATAATCACTATGGTCCCTTTATAGTGGTTTCTCAAGACACATGTGCAGTGTCCTCTCTAAATTCAATCAAATCTGAAAATTAGATTGAGGTCACATCACCTTTTTTTGATGAATCTAAGGGCATGATAATCAGTGTAGTTACCCTTTGTCTTCATAACACAATTCTTATTATAAATATTATATTTTCCAAAATCTAGAAATAAAATTTTCTATTAATTTTCCAATTTTGTGATATTGATTCCAAAATTACATTAAAAAATTATTTTGGAAGAAAATTATCTCAAAAGGATATTTTTAGTTATAACTTCTCATTTTCAAAATGTTTATGAAATAAATTAAAAAACTAAAACTAATAAAAACATAAAATGATGGAGTGCACAAGTTAGTGAGTCATGTATTTGGCCTATACTCCATGGTCATTGTAGCACACACTCACTTATGAGACAAAATTTTTATCATCTATTATGATATTTACCGAAAGTTTATTTCAAATATTATGTGTTTTGTAAACCATTCTAATATGGTAAGAAAAAATATTCTCTTAAATATATAAAAATTAAAATATTCTTATAAACCTCTATAATTAATTCATATTGATCTATTTGAGCCATATTAAATTGAAATTCCCATAGATAAATCATGTAATTTTGTTATTATTTATGAATTTACAAGATTCACTTTCCCTTTCTTCTTATATTATAAAATTAACTCTTATAATGATTTTATGAAGTTTTCTAAAAAGGTTAATATTTAAAAATTAAATTAATGTATTTTTATTTAAAGTATTAATGGTGAATAATTTAATCATAAGTATTTTTTTTATTTATGCTATTCTCAAAGAGATAATTATTCATTTTGTTCACCTTAAACCCCCTAACAAATTGGGTATTATAAAAAAATCAAACCCTCCAATAAAATGATTAATATATTTTAAATTAATTAAAATTGATTAATATTTCTGATATGATGCCATAAATACTACATGTTTCATCATTAATCTCATTCTTATAAGACCTTTTTTAAAAAAGACCCTTTATGGAATTCATAAAAATAAAAAACATAAAGTATGTGTTTTAAAAGATTTTTGGTGTAAATGTTTTATTCTAAATACCAAAGATAATCTCTGAAAATTTGACACAAAATATGACAAAGGTATACTTCTCAGGTACTCAGACTCAATTAAGGCGTATTGATACTTTAACAAAAGGAATATAATGTTAAAAGAATCAATTCATGTTGTTTTTGATGAAAAGTTTTCAAAATATATTTTTAATAATGTTTCTAAAAATAATTTTTTGAATTCAAATAAATAATTCCAATATTAAGAAGTTGAGGTTGAAAAATAATATTTTTCATGTTCATTAACTAAATCATTAAAAAATAAAAAAACTATCCCCTTTAAAATATCACTATACATTTTCAAGTTGTAAATAATACTAGAAGAATAATCCTAAATAAAGTTTAGTGTATTGATTTCATATCTCACTTATGACCCCAATATTTTAATGATGATCTTGTTGATGAAAATTGGGTTATTTACATGTAATGGAAACTAAAATAATTATATATAAATTATATATGAAGTCTCATAGAAAGACCTAATGATCATCTAGCATTGGAAGTAAATTGGTGTTTAGGAATAAGTTATATGAACTTGGTAACATAACTAGAAATAAATAACATCTAGTAGCTATTTCTTATAACTAAGTAGAAGGAATCAACTTATATGAAATATTTCCACTCGTTGTTTGTTTAGAATAAGTTATAATATTTTTTTCCATTCAACCATCAAATTAATTTAAAATTATTTCTAATGGATGTAAAAATAACCATTTTAAATTGTTTTTATAACGAAAATTTTTTATTATAAAACCTAATAATTTTAATGATCATAATTTTCTGAATCATGTTTTCAAATTAGATATAATTGTTTGTATTTTAAAACAATACCATCGTTCATAGTAAAAATGTTTTACTAATTTTATTTTATCAAATGGTTTTAAAATTGGAAAAGATGATTCCACTCTTTTTCTAAAATATTCCTTAAATGATATTTTACTTGTTCTGATTTATGTTGATGATTTGATTTTTTTTTCAACCAATAAATTTATTTGTTTTTAATTATCTCATTTAATGAAAGAGGAATTTTAAATTAACTTTATCAGTTTACTCAAATTATTTCCTAGTATTAAAATTTATCAAAGGAATGATCTTATTTTTCTAAACCAAGGTAAATACAACAATGAAATTTTAAAATGTTTTGGAATAGATCGAGATAAGGGAATTAGTACACCCATGAGTATAACTTGTATGCTTACATTTTATGAAGCTGGTAAGTTTAGTTATAACAATATTTATAGATGTATGATTGGTAGTCTAATTTATCATACTACGACCCGGCCTGACATCATATTCAATTTTTTTTTCTTTTCACTCATTTTAAATAAAATCCAATGGAATATCATCTAAAAAAAGTAAAATGATTTTTTATTTAAAAGTAAATAAATATATTGGTTTATTTTATCAAAAAGGAACTTATTTTGAATTAAATATTTTTTCTTATACTGATTTTAGTGGATTCTAACTAGATAGAAAAAGTAAAAGTGGGACTTTCCAATTACCTATAAAATTACTTATCCCTTAGAGTAGTAAGAATAAAAACTCTATTATTATTTCTACAACAGATTTATAATATATAGTTGTTGGGAGTTGTTGTTCCCAAAAAATATGAATGAGACACACTCTCATGGACTTTGGGATTATATAAGACCATGTATCTATTGGAAGTGAAAATACTAGTGCTATAAATATTTCAAGAAATTATATACAATATTCATAGACTAAGCACATTGATCTTAGGCACCATTTATTAATATATCACTTCAAAAATGGTGATATATTTTTGGAATTTATTAATATGGACTTTAAACTAGTTGATATTTTACCTATACCTCTAGCAGGTGATTATTTTGATTTCATTAATGGGGAATTAAAAATAGTACTATTCTGATAATTTTTAATTTACAATTAATAGCATGAATAATCCTTTTATAATCTATTTTATTTATAATTTTATCTTATTCTCTTTATTCTTAAAATATTTAGAATATTAATTTATTCGGAATTATTTTCTATTATTTCTCTCTTGGATATAATCCCTATATCTCATTTGTTAATTTGTTTGAGTGGAAACCATACCTATTATTTTATGATATTTTTTCTGGAGAGAGACATTTGTTTTCAAATTAATTTTTATATTTAAAATTTATTTCTCTTATTTTTCAAAGTATTGTTTTCTAAAGAAAGTACTTTTTAATATAATTTTTATATTTTATGTTTTTAAAGAAATTGTTCTCAAACATTTAATACACTTAGGGTGTTGTTTTTTGTTTTAAATTTATTTTAATAGAGTTTTTTATTTAAAAAAAATTGAGAAATGTGTTTGTTTTTAACTATCTTAAATTAATAATAATTAAGAGTAAAAATACTTCATAAAATTGTCTCTCTAATAATATTTTGGAGTTTCCTTTGAAAAAATTCAAATCGAAAGATTATTTCAACGTATAACTTCACATAAAAATTAATTTTTTCAACCTCTTTCAATTAAGGGATCGTTCAATAGAGGAGAAACCATTAATTGATGGAATTAGTGAATTGTAAAAGGTATATACCAAATTTTTGGTACCCTTTTCACGTTATTCTACCTTATTTATTTTCTTTATATCTATTTCACTATCCTTTAACATTCAAATTTGTATTCTTTATTTATTTTCTTTTTCTATTTTATTTCATAATTATTTCTCAATTATAAATCTCATTTTGTTTCACTATTTAAATTCATTTTAAACTTTCCTCTCTCTATATATCTCTCTCTATGAAATTCAAAAATTAAGGGGGGGGGGGGGTTTGAAGCTAAGAGTTGTTTCATTTTTTTATCCTTTTATTTTACATTACTTTTTCAAATTACATTTGGTTTTATCGTGAACTTCATTTTCAATATATATTTTTTTCTAAATGTCTTTAAAAATCTCCCTTGAGTTTATCATCAAATATTTATTTCACCTCTTTTTTTCTTTTTTATAATCACAAAGGGGGATAAATTTATTGACATTTATGGGGAAAATTTTATTTTTACCTCAAAGGCGTAGAAAATATTTGAAAATTTATTAGTTTTGGGGGTGTCTCATTTCTTATTGTGATATATTGTTTAATTTTTTTAAAAAGTGGGTTATGTTTTTCTTTTTTAAAATACATTATTAAATGTTTTTATATTAGTATATTTACTTATTGATCATATTTAAATCATAATTATAGTTTATCTTTCCTTATAAAAAATATTTATTCCAAAATATTCCCTGGAATATTTGAGGATATAAATGGTGGTCATTGGTGGCTTGGAAAAATACCTATCATTTTTTATAGAAATTGAACACCAACAATGAAACTCTAGTGATTTCTATCCGATATCAAAGTTCTCTCAATATACGTCTATAATTTTTCATAAATTTATTAGGTTCTCATCTACCTTCATATCTCTATTTATCGTCTCAATTGTTGATATCCATATGAATGATTCAGGAATGTCTTTGTAATGGGTTTTCATCAAAGAAAATACTCTTTTTCCTATCTCCTTCTACAATACGCTCTCACTACCAAAAAAGTGAGGGATGGGTTCCTTGAATACTGATGAAGTTAAATAGGGTTCTCACAACCATAATAATAAGGGAAGGGTTTTTTGGTAACTAAAGTAAAAGTGAAAGAAACACTCAGGAAGAAGGGAGGAGACATAGGGGATCACATTGAGCTATTGTTAAACTTTTTTTTATCAAACTTTGTTTTATCCTTATTTTATGTTCTTCATTGATTATTTATTTTTCTCTATGCATTAAAACTGATATGAATAATTTCATAAATTCAATAGATCTATATTTTATGTTCATACTCTATTAATTAATATTGAAACTTAATTTATAATATGTATCAGAATTATTACTTTATCCTATCATTTTATTTTAGTGTTGAATGTTATTTTTTCATTTGTTTGAAATTTAAAAAGGGAGTTTACCCCCTCCCATTATTTGCATATTTTCAAAGGAGAACACCTATATTTCTACCAAACATGAATAGTTTGTGACCAAGATAGAGGCCTAAGTCAACCCATATTTCAATTGAGATGCTTGGGCCCAATGAAAATTCCCCTACATAGTGGTTTGGTTTATACATCTTGAAAGGTTGCACACAAACACATTTCCCTATATGTATAGGGAATTCATTGAATAGTAATAATGATTGATGTACTCTATTGGTTAATGTGAAAGTTTTTACATGAAATTATTGTTTTAATTACAATAATTAATTCTGATATAGTAAATATGACTATATAATTTCACCAACACCACTATAAAAAAATAATGTTTTTAATGTTAATTCATAAAACAAACAAAAAAGCATATATGTAAAATAACATGATTTTTTTATAAAATCCCAATTGGAAACTCATTTTAACAATATTTTTTTTATAAATATTCAAATGACTAAATGTGATAAATTAAATTTTAATCATCCAAGTAATTTAAAATAAAATTTAAAAATAATAAATTTATTAGTAACATATTATAATAGTTATCATTATTTTTTGGCCCTAGAGAAATTCTCAGGGGTTGAATTCGAGTAATCATCTTTGCAGTGATGGAGAAGTGATCTGTAAATATAGAAGAAACACAATCACAAATCTCTAAGATAAATATTGGGTTAGAGTAGTACATTTATCTCTAAGCTATAGAGATGGTCGGATTCCTTAGTTCTCAATTATAACACCATTATTGTTTTATTTTTTAAAAAATATGTTATTTAAATTAATCATTTTCCACAAATAATTTATTATTATTTAAATATGTATATTGAGGATCCTTTATTATTTTTGGGATTCAAATCCTTGTTTAGAGCATTATAAGTTTAGATAATATAGATTTCAGAGCATTAGAAGTTTGAGAATATGATTTACAAGAATAGGAAATTCAATCGGTGTTTGGTGGTTGGGCTTGGTGTGAGGGAAATGATAGTTCATCTCTTTAGTAGAATTTTTTTTATCGAAATTTTTTTATCCTGAAGAAATCAAGGGTGGTCTAGAATGTCAGAGAATATTATAGAAATAATTATTTCTAACGAAATATCTATAAGTGTTTACAAGGGTAAGCAGTTTAAGTTAATATAAATTCAGGAAATCAAAAGTGATATTACATTTAGAGATTACCTAATAGATATCGGAAGAAGGTTGGAGCTAGAAATTTTTTTAAGTTTATAATAAATGTAAATGGGTATTGTACCTAAATATAGGATCAATGAATGGAAGAGTTAATCTGACACATGCACAGTACATCAGAGTTTTATACAGTATTAATCATTCTATAATGAAATTTTACTAATGGTGTCTATCATTTGATTGTATTATTTTTTATTTATGATAAAATAAATAAGCCTCAGTGGATCCTCTCATCTAAATAGGAAAATTTTCCTAAAAACATTTAATTTTCCTATGTTCAATTAAGTCTTTATATAATTCAGTTGCAGGTATTTCCATTTCTTGTTTTTCATTTTCATTTTTTATTTCTACTGATGTGTGTGTGATTTTAAATTCATGTGATGGATAGGGTGCAGTGAATCCCTAATTTTGGTATACTTATTTATAGGTTAATTGAATTTCTAAAGGTTTGGTTTTCCATTGGGGTAATTTTCATGTGAACTTACAATGGTTTGATGATTGTACTTACAATGTTTTTATCAATAGTACAGGTGATTAGTTTTTTAGGAGACTGTTTATTCCTTATTTTCCCCATCAAGTGGTATCAAAGGGTTGGTTTTGATCAATTGTTTTTAATAATGGTAAAACTATCATGTATAACATCAGATTAAGGAAATATCCAAATTAAGAAACTTAATAAAACAGATTTTGGATTTTGGTGAATGAATGTTCAATAACATATTATTCATAATGAATTTTAGGTTCACTTATCAATATATAATTTGGTTATAATATATAAAGATGAATGGGAATTCTTGGATAGGATAGTTTTGGTTTTGGTAAGAATATATCTGGTAAGAAATGTTTCTTTTAACAGTTATCTTTCCTACAGTCTCATGTGTCACCTGACATGCTGGTATGACGACCTGGTATGAATTTTACTATCCAAAGAGAATATCATTTTTACCATGATCCACCTCCAATAACCATTATTTCTTACTTCATACATGATATCTTTTATAGAGTCGACATATATTACTTCAATACTATTGAACAGTATTTTATTCTTTCAATATTTGAGAGATGGAGGCCGGAGACACAAACAATTAATCTCTCTTTGGGGACAATGATTATTACATTAATGGAAGTGGACTATATTATCAGTCTAACCATCTATATATAGGTGGTTATGAGTGAGACTATTGGTGACTGGTGTGTGGTCACACCTCATCTACTAAACATTTTCATTGTCGTCATACCATGTTTCTTCCTAGTTTTCTTATTATATATGGGATAACTTGTTGAGAATTGTTTCATGGTTCATTATGATTCTAATGATAAGATATGTATTTGAAACTTGTGTGTCTCTATTATATATCTTATTAAAGGAAAGTTTTGTATAAACTACTCCACTATTCCACCACCTTAGTACACTCGATGTACCTAACATTACTTTAGGATATTGACTAGACATGTAGATATATTTGGAAATCGTCTTTATTATCACATCTGTATAGACTCCTATGTAGGAAATTTTGAGAATAGGAAAATCATATCGGAGGATGTATGGATCTACTACATATTTTGGCTTGTGAGCATTTTCCATTCATCGTGCCTAGATTTATCACATTAATTCTCCATCACCTTTTTCAAGACTGACCTCAAGGATTCTAGTATGTTTACATCATTAATTTGAGTTATTTTATAAATTTATTAATATTATTTATAAACTTACCATATATTACTCTTTTTTTTAACTAGATGGATTTGTTCTAAACATTATATACTTACCCAAGGCATAGTATGCATATATTTTAATATATATTTGATGTTATACATCCCACTAATTTACATTAAACATTAAAAGTTTTTATATAAAAAATATTTTTTATTAATTTTATAAGATATTGCAATGATAACTTAGTAAAATTTTATTCTTATTTATCGATTATTTTTCTAGAGTTGGTAATTTAGGTTTCATGGATCCTGTAAATTTTATTTTCCTATTCATCTCTTTTACTATA
The DNA here is from genome assembly GCA_963277665.1 of Viscum album. Classification (NCBI taxonomy): domain Eukaryota; kingdom Viridiplantae; phylum Streptophyta; class Magnoliopsida; order Santalales; family Viscaceae; genus Viscum; species Viscum album. The sequence continues at coordinate 1,157,508,575 of OY728130.1, read as the reverse complement.
CTACATAGTTATGGTTGGAGACCATAGTGTAATGTTTCCACTCATCCACTTCTACATCATTATGTGGCACTATCCGAACCATATATTGTGAAAGCTTGGATATATGTTTCATATCCCCATTTCCCCATAGAAGGTCGATGCATTACATTCTATTATGAATATCGGTATATATGCGACGAATTGGTCACACTATCATTCATATTACATTGATTTTTTGGACATGTGTGCCCAAAATAGTATATTTCATCACAGATATCTCACATCATGCCTCTAGATAGTGGATCATTGAGAATGTGGATATTGATACCAACGACATGCTATCATGTACCTCACGTTCCATGAGATAGGGTTTCAATAAATTGAATGTTTATTTACTATTATTATATCTTTTTCTATTATATTTCATGTTAGTTAGAATGTTATTTGATTTACATTCATATATGCTGGATATAATTATACACATCCTTAATTCTCAAAAGGGATTATTTATCATGGGATATATTGTTCACCCATATCTATTGTCTCTCAAAAATCCTATTTGTTTCATTTTTTAGAGTGTCTATAATGAGGAGTTGCATATATATCTTGATTAACATGCCCCAGCTGAGGATCCTAAGGATGATGATATTCCAATTATTCCCACTAAGGATGATGCACTTCCACCACCACTATTGTCTAGAGGACAGAGACCAGGACATATGTAAGTGAAGATGCAAGTAAGAGAGAGTGATGCCTAAGAAAGGCTCTTGAAAATGATCTTGCACCGCATTGAAAGAATCTTACATAGTAAGAAGATGATCATACACAATTGGGAGAGGTTCTTACACCACAAAAGTTTACATATACATCAAAAATACCATATTCATCTCTGATACATCATTTGGTCGACATCTATGGAACCTTGATGGAGATGGACCTAGCTATAATTTCACAACTTCTCCAAACCATGGGAAATAATCCATCCTATAGTAAATTGTTTGATATCAAATTTTCAGTATCTTCAAGAGATCTTATCATGCCTTTATATTCATGGACATATGGCTTCACATATGATGTTGGGAAGTCCTCTAGTCAGAAGTATGAGGAGGAACCTGCAACAATGTATATAGATCTTCCAACATCAATATAGAAGTATCTAAAAACATCAACACCACAACCGTCTATTCCCTCTATTGGGGAAGAGGCACTACATGAGGAGGAACCCATATCCATAGTTATTACACTATATGGTCATTCAAATCTAACGTGAAGTGGGTGTGTTGTTTATATGAAAGATTTTAGTACCAAGAGGCATTTCTGTTTTGTATAATCTAGTGTTTCGCAATTAATATATAAAAAATTATTTATTGAATAAATTAAATTTTGTTTTAGAATCTATATTTCTAAAAAACAAATCATAATCAGTTACCTATAATTTTAATGGATTGATAAAATTAAACAAATCAACATGAGCCAAGAAAATTTATTTATAATGATTGTTCCTCTCTTATAACTAGAGATGAGTTATACTGTATGATCATCATCAACATATTCATTAATTTATGCATAGTGTACGACAATGTTCTCTCTCTTTTTATCCAGTGTGGGTGGGATTTTTTGGTAAGGGTGAGACGTGTGAATAGGTGGAGGAGATGGTGGACCTTGTAGTCTTAGAGTTATTACCATATTAACATTATTATATCGTAAAAAAATATTATTAATATATAATATTTTTAGTATCAATATACAAACTATCAATATATAATATTTTTTGAATATATACACACACACAGACAAATATATATATATATATATTAATATTATTCCATATATGTAAAAATATAGTAATATATAATATTAATAGTATATAATATTATTATAAATATTATTAATACCACAATATATTGGTAAAATTTTATTAATATATAATATTATCAATGTTAATACAAGAAATTATTAATATTATTTATATTTAAATTTATAAATATATTTGTATAAAATTTATAAATATATATATTTCATCTTTTATTTTTCATTTTTTGAAAAGGCATGGGTATGGTCACAATCCCAAACCCATTTATTAAAAAAAAATAAACAACAAGGTTCAGGAAGAGGGTGTGAACATAAATGATAGGAGATGTCAAAAATGAGGATTATTGGCCAACATGAGAGAGAGTTAGCATACTATGATGAGAGATATGTCCACCCCAACTATAATGATTTTTGTACCCCCATCCAAGTCTTAACCTATTTCCACGTTTCACCTCTATTATTAGGGGGTTCTTTATTAAGTTCATTATTTACAGTGTCTACCACTAAGGATCCATCTCTTCTCTACTCTTCCTCCACATTAGTATTAGTGGAAATAAAATAAACTGAAGTATGAACACTAGCCTTTATATTCATCCTTGACAATGAGAATTTACCAGCTTTGGGTTTAACATATATCATAGACACAATCGTAGATGATTTGAATATTGTAGTTTCATTGATAGCAATAAACCAACTTCAAACATTGTCACCAAACTTTCTGACTCCCAAATCGGGGAAGAAACCATTGAACCTTGGTCGTCCACTACCATAAAATCAGGGATTCCTTCAGTTGACCTCTCAAAAATTATATAACATTGATTGTAATTCCTAGTAGATAACTTTTTGTCAACATTTCACCACATTTAGGCTGCATCATGTTCAATCGCAACCATAGATATAGGTACAACTTGATCAAGTCATGGAATATTCATAACATCATCCACAACATTAAAAAGGGATGTCTTCCCAATCCCAGTATCCTCTGAATTATCCAAACTAAGATATGATGCTGCGTATGATTGGGAAGAATATTAATCAAGTCCAGAATGCTCACCAATGTGAAAAGAGAAAGAAAATTTCTTCGGTTTGTTTGGAAAAATAGAAACAATTTTGGATTTTACTTTACCTTTAACTTTGGAAATAACAAAGATTTGTTATTTCCATAACTATAATGCCACTTTAGTTTGAGTTTTAGTCTCAACATTTGATTAGTTGTAACTAGACGCACCAGTTTCCCTTTCAACCTTAAAAAAAGGGCCTCCTTGAAAGAGGTTCCTATGTGAAAAAATTTTCTATTGGTCTCATCTTCATCAATATTTTCAGCCCAAGACATTTAGGGGCCTGGAAAATATTATAGTATAAAAGAAACATCCTTGGATAAATACACCTATGGATCATGATACCACACAATAGGGGGATCATGCCTTACACGTTGATGACTATAAGGGGAAGAAGTAGTAACTTGTATCTCATGAGAGTACTTTGAATATTCGAGGACATCATGTGGTACCTTCCTCACCTATTGATGACCATAAAGGGAACCTACAATAATTGAAACATAAGGTTTTAGAAAAATCTAATTCTATCAAGAAAGATAACCTTGACACTCCCCATGTATTGCTGAACTTAATAACCTTATTTTCCTTTTTGTGGATGTCCTTCTCCACTTGACCATTCATATCACATAGAGAAAAAATAATATTTTTCCTATAAGAAGATTTTCTATGGCCAATGACCATATAGTCTAAAAAATTTTGGTTTATTTTCATAAAAGTTTTTCAAATATAATTAATTCTTCATAACTGACAGATAAACCTTGTCAACTAAAGTGGAGCAAAGATCAATTTCCACCAAAATACAAGCTTAATGAAGAAATATAATGTTTTCAGTTTCCTTAACCATTATTATTAGACACCAATAGATAACAAAATACAGAATTCTTGGGTTCCAAAGAATCCAGTTAAGGCCATAAATTCTAAACCAAACCTACACATGGTAATTTTGATTCTCAAGAGGATTAAAGTTATAATAGTATTCTTTTATATGAATATAACCAGTTTTGAAAGAGGTAGATCCAAACCCCCATGACTTTGATTTCAACTCCAAGGAAGGGTAAAGAGTGTGAAAAAAACCATGCCTCAACGAGACACATCTTAGGGAATTAAAGTCCAAAATAAAGGATAATCGATTGACTAAATCCTCTATTCTCTATGATCTAGAAGCCCATGGAATAATTAATCGAGAAATAATATTAATTTTACCTAATTTCATCCATTTCGCGAAGTAATTCTCATTGGAGGTGACATGAGAGATGATTCCCTTCTTTTGAATTCTTTTCAGTATCTACATAATCAAGTTGGTAGAAGAAGAAATATCTAGATTCATCAGATAACTTTACTTTATATAATCCTCCCTGAAATCCAATAGAACCAAGAGAGGGGTTGGGATTCTTATTCAAAGCGTCCTTAGGTCGAGCCAAAGACCCTTCATGTAGAAAACTGAAGCCCAAGTAATGTGGATGTTCTATGACAGTGGAGAAGACCTAAACGTCGTCACCATTGTTGTCGCTATATAGGATCTCTCGAGCCCTAGTTTGTATCCTCTCTAATATATATATATATAATTATTTATAAAATTATATAAATATAATATAAATATATTTATTAATATATATTTATATTTATATATATAATTATATATATAATTATAATTATATAATATAAACATATTTACAAATATATTTTTATAATTATATTTATGGTTATAATTATATAAAATAAACATATTTATAAACATATATATTTGTAAATAATTGTTTTTTAATTATAAATATTTATATAATTATATAAATATAAAATAAACATATTTATAAATACATTTATATAATTATATTTATAAATATATAATACATGAACCCAATTATATTGGAAACCTAACTCAATTAACAAATAAAATATTGAAACTTCATTAATACTAATTTAGCAATACCCAAATATCAACCATGTATGATTTATCATATATCTACCCAACTTTCTATTCCATCGTTTCTACCAGTATCTTTCATGTTAGCCTCATGGACTCCTTTGAGTTTTTTAATGGGATTTATGATTTTTTTTAAATGGGATAGGGTTCGATCTATTTTAAAAATTGAGTTTGGGGAGGCGCGAACCTCATTCAGGCTTATTCAAACATCCATGAAGTGTGAATTGGATTCAGATTTCTAAGCCACACCCAAAGAGGCGTGAACCACTTTCACACATCTTTATAGTTTTTTTTTGAAATTTTAGTTAATAATTAATAATTATATATTTTTTATAAATCTCTGTGAATGTGTTTTATATAATTATAAGTAATTTATTAAAAGTTAATATATTTATTAATTATCATGTATATTACTCATTATTAATTAATAATAAACTATTCTGTTTTACATATAAATAAAAATATTATAACTTATATTTATTATTTAATAATATAAATAAAATAATATTTAATAAAAAATATATTTACTAGTTATTAATTATATTATTTTTAATATATTATAGTGTATTACTAATTAATTACTTATATAATAAAAATAATATTCGTTATTAATATTAATAATGTTTATAAAATTATTATTTATAAATTTTTGTGATTTTTTTTTCAATATTAATATTTTTAATTTATTAATAAGTAATATGTTTATTAATTAATAATTATATTATTTATTATTATTTATTATTATATTATTATTTTATTAATTAATTTATAGAATAACAATTAATATTTATACATTTTTATTTTTAAATCATTGTGAAATTTTTGTTGATATAATTATTAGTAATTTATTAATAAGTAATATATTTATTAATTATCAATTGTATTATTTATTTTTAATTTATAATATATTTTTATGTTATTAATATTACTAATAGTTTTATAACTAATATTTATTGTTTAATGATAAAAATAAAATAATTTTTATTGAAAAATATATATAGTAGTTAATAATTATTTTGTTCTTAATATATTATAGTGTATTATTAATTAATAACATAGATAATAAATAAATTAATATTTATTATTAAAATTAATAATATTTATAGAATTAAAAATAAAAATAATATTATGATTAAAAAAATAAATTTAATATGATTATTTATTATACATGATATGGATAATAATACTATAAAGTATTAATATAAATATAAAATAGTAATTATTATTATAACCAGTGTAGTTATTAATATTAATGTTTCTTAATCTTTAACCAATGTATGAATTTCCAATTATATCATTTTTATGCAACAAAATATAATATATTAGATGGTTTTTAAATAATTTACAGGCAATTATTTAAAAAACACATAACATATCTCAGTTTAATATATGTCGGTGACCCAGGTGATCCTATGTGACACATCTAGGTGTATAGATTATACATTCATGTCGTGTCAATTAATATCTATGCTTTGGCAAACACAACTCCTGTGTAACATATCTAGATCCTACCTCTATAGCATCATGTGTGATAGGTGGTGGATCAACATTTTCCCCACCTATACCCTATCCTAGATCCAAGAATAATCGTTATAAAATAGAACTCTCTCCAACATGAGGAGAATATGGCTTTTGTGTAGAGGATATCTATAAATCAGATTCAAATAAGGAGTGGAACACAGAACAATCAGCCTTTATCACTATAACAAAATCTGACATGTTGATAGATTGTGCCTCTAACTATGGTTGTTTCTATTCTTGTGTCGATCCTCTGTTTGTGGCTCACATTCCATATGAATTGGAGGAGCATCTGGATGATCATAATGAATATCCTCCTCATGCACCACATTTTCATCTATATCAGAATAAGAAGCCTCAGTATCCCTTCAAGCATCTATATCAGGATCATGAACTTCAGCATCGCATGGAACATCAAAGAAAATCCCATGATAAATCTGATTCATTAGAAGAAGAAGCTGCATTGTTATTCTATTAAAATAGACCTAATTAAAGTCTCATCCCTCTATGGGATTAGAGATGTGTATAAGATGGGTGATATGAGCGTCCAATAAAAACAAATTGTGTGTTTAACTAAATTTAATAAAAACGGTAGAAAAGTTTAAGGAATAACTATTACCAACTAATGATACCCTCATCCATGTTCTGTAAGATATCACACTAGAGATAGGCAGTATCAGGGCCAATAATATAACTATTTTGATAAATGTATACATATTTTATCATCCCCTCATAATATGGACTCATATCATATATCCCACATCTCAATATATTGTGCATTATATCCCCTCTAGTCAAAGTCTTGCTTCCCTGAAATCTTTCGGGATTGAGGTGAAGAAAACTAATTGGGTGGTAAATGAAGGGGGTGATATATTTTGAACTTCCTCGTAATTCTTTCATCATGATTCCAGCCAAAAATATGAAAATTAATCATAGGTATGATACATGATCTGGTAGAAATCATCACCATATAGTAATATGGGAGACTCTAGATGATGACATCAATATATGGCATCCATGATACCTAAAATATCAAACAAAATGAATAAGAAATTAATAAATGAATGAATGTGTTATACTTGTTAATAATTTAACTACATAATTAATAATCATGTACTTCATCTAGTGAGATACTATCCATAATAAGTTAGTAAGTGTGTATATCATGACTGGTTATATTTGAATATTGATGTTCCTGACTCTACTTGTAGAAAAAAATTATACTTATATTTCATAATAGAAACTTATGCATTTTATTTTCACATAATAATGATGTAAAAACATACCATTTTCTACATGGGGTCTCCCATAAAATATTGGCTGGAAATGGTTTGCAGGAATTTTTAGCTAAGTGTGAGATGTTCTCTCTAATGCACTCATTTTATCCTACATATTTTATATCAATTTCTAATTATTTTTGATGATTTTTAATCAATATTCCCATGAATTTAACTATTTTTCTAAAATATTGGTAACATAAAATTTATTAATTTAAATGTGTTTAAATGGAATTTTTAATGATTGATTTTCTTAATGATTGTTTTTTGGAATTTTAATAATTATTTTTTAATACTTTTCATTTGAAAAGGTAGAAGGCATGGCTAGACCTCTACTAGTATTCAACAATCCACCTTTCCATCCAACAAAGGGGTAAACTAACCAAGACAAGCAATAGGAGAGATAAATAAGACTAGAAAGCGGACCCCGCCAGGAAGAGACTCTAAATAGAGAGTTTGGGAAAGGGACTCACAGGATACGCATGTCAACATGACTTGATGGTTAGTGTGTGTAGTGTAATCAGGAGCCCACTCCAGAGCAGACTTATAACAAATGGAGGTTGTTCTTTGATAAAAAAATGAGCATAGACACCACTATTATTTCATATGTGGGGTGAATTTAGTTAAAACTATTGATAATTTAAAAAAATAATTATGTGCCTCCTTATCCTCATGTGACACCCCCACTCAGGCACACAATTCCATTGACTTCACCACTAGACATCACCACTCAATGCCACTGTCGTTCATGTAATACATCAGAGACACCATTGCTAACCACTATAAGAATAAGGCTCGAGCTAAGAAATTCTACTAAATCTCATATCCACCTTGGATCTCTTTATAAGCCTCACACATCACTAATGAATCATTCTTTGATAAAGAAAATTACCCTTCATGAAATAATGAATCCCTCCAACCATATTGAAGGACTAATGGGAGAAGGATAATTTTGTATGAGTCTAAGGATGAAGTCCTATGACATTTACACCACACACTTCCCTTAAGGATTGAGTATGAAGTCTTCACTAAGTTGATTCCAAAAACAACCATGTAAGGCATTTAGGTATGTGATTTTATGGGTGCTTGTATTGTAGGGAACATCAAGAATGGAGCTCGTAGCATCTGTTCTTTGAAGGATTATGGGCATATGTAGTTTGAAACATGTTTGGATATTTTATTGGTATTTCCTCCCATGATATATAGGGATAAATTTTCTTGAATTGTAGTTTGAGTGAGTGGGAACAATAGGGGTGGAAAGGAGGACTATATAAGTGGTCCTATTAGTTGGCTGTTGGTGAATCTGGAAGATACAGAACACAGCTTGGGTTGATGGTATCACATTCATTGGAAAAGAACTTGTTTTCAGAACCAGAAACCTCTTGGTTGACATGATCAACCTCATCAAATAATAGGGTGAAGCTTCTAACCTTAGACTAATCCTAACTGGTAGGACCACCATCCATCTTACCATGATAACCAATCAGGGTCTCTAGTTTTTCTATCACCCCCACCTTTCTGGTCCAAAACTCAACAGGGATGGTTCATATAGTTTCAGTGCCACGAGGGGAGGAGTTGTGTTCTAGGATGCTTGGGGGATATCATTTTTGTGTTTACAATGTATTTTGGAAGTGGGGATTCCATCTAGGCAGAGGTAATGGTGATGAAAATTTTACTCCTATTATTCAGGCTGAAGAATATCATCCTTACAGTAGATTAAATAGATTCCATACCATTTTACATCTCCCTTCATGGTTCAGGTACCACCCATTGGTTTATTTCCTATATTATTAGATAGTGCAGGGGTCTTATTAACACCCATATGAGTGTCCTTCACACCTAGTGGGAGGGTAAAAAAGTTGTGTATTTTCTTTCATTAATGGTGGTACAAGGACTAAGTATCCATTTCTTATACAAGTATGAGATCCCTACCTCTTGAGGGTGTGAACCTTGTGTAAGTATATACTCTTGAAATACATTACATTAAGCCTCTCTAATTTTCTGGTTTTCTATATCAAATGTTTTCTTATTGTATCATGTCTTTCGTTTGTAGACCTGCACTCTTTTGGAAAATAAAAATATGATGATGATGATGATGATATGTGAGGTTATAGGATCATGGGGAGGAAGACTGTGAATTGTTATGTAATTTTCATATGGATAATGTTAATTACAGATGAATGAGGAATAATATGTTGGGGGCTATTATCAATACTGACAATATATGTGATATATTATCATGAAAACTTTAGATGTGATCTACCTCAATGACAATGGTAGATGTGATCTACCATTGTGAAAATGTTATATCTGATATACTATCACGAAAAAATGTTATCATGGAACCAACGGTGGATCATTGGATTGGTTTTATGGAGAAAAGGTTGACGAGGAAGTATTATGGAAAATAATGTGTTTTTGAATGATCAGTGGAGGAACACTAACAAAGGTTCATAAAGAAACTTAAGAAGAAGTTAAAATGGTATTACATGTTGTTAAACTAACAAGAAACGATTGTATATCATGGAAATGGTAGTAATACCGCTAGATGTTCCCCTGGTAGATGAAGGACCAATTATAGATTCCTAACAGTAGATGATTCTACCGTACTATAGAATATGATTCGATGGTGGAATTTAAAAACACTTGATAATTCAGTAGATTTAATATAGAAAATATTTTAAAATATATATCCATCCTTTGACCTAAGATAAAATATATTTGAACAATAGATATATAAGGGACTCCTCCCTCTATAAATACAAGCATCGCTGCCAATAAAAAGAGAGATAAAAATATCAGAGATTGGGAGAACAACCACCACTACAACTTGCTCTATTTTTTATTCTTTTATTTTTATCTGCTTTTATTGTGATTTTTTTTTCTTTTTTACCTCCATTATTTGTTTTTTTATAGCGGTGTAGAAACCATAAGTGGTTCGGTGAGGGGAGGTGACCTGAATTTTTAATACATGAGTCTACTGTAATTTATTTAAATACAGTTATCTATTTTATTTATTTAAATGGTTTTCAATTCCAAATTATATAATTTTTATATGAATACGATTGAATTTGTATTAAATTATATATTTTAAATATTAAATTGATTGAAGAAACATTTTATCACTCTTATTGGATTTTGATCACATTGATAGTATGATCCAAAGTTTATTAGGGAAGTATTAGGTGATTACCAAGGATGTGAGGAGGTAATAGTGGTCTAATTTGGATTCTTAGAAATTCCAGTACCGTATTTGGTATTGCCTAATAAATTAAAATAAGGATCATTAGTTATTTTATATTCTGAAAGGAGTATTATCTAAGAAAAAAAATTGTGATGTTTTTTACATTAAAACATTAAACATGATTGATGGTTAAAATGGAAGAAATTATTTTTTGTCTTTTCATTTAATGAATTAATAAAAAGATATATTAATTTAAAAAATATATTATGACAGAATTATAAATAGGAAATCCAACCTAGAATCCCAATCCCTCTTCTCTCTTAATTTTAATTCTAAAAACACATTTTTTTGTTTAAAATTCCTAGTAATTAAATTATTTACTTTTACATTGGGACTATAATATTTAATCATTACTCCATGGAGACAACATTGGTTTCACTACTAATATTTCATTCATTAGGTAAAATAAAATGTCTTTTTTCTACACACCATGATAGTATCATGTTAAAACTTGGTGATGTTGTTAGGGAGTAAGCATTAATATAAAATCTTCATGATTATGACATCTAATGAAAGATAATTACCCTTTAATCCTGAGATAGATAGAAACCTACTAACTAAGATTAGGAATTCTAAACTGGATATTATCTTTGAAAAAAAATAAATTTATAAGAGTTGAGTGAATACTCTAGTTTTCACTCTTATCTAACTATAAAGAAAATTAATCCATAAAAAACCCTAAGGGGAATTTTCCCCATAATTTGATAACTAAAATAACCAACTCACTATTCCTTCTACACATAATGATTTCAAATTGCATCTAAATATGATTCCAGTACTTCCAAATTTTAATGGTCATGTAAGAGAAGACCTGAACTGACACGTTAAAGAGTTAGAATTCATATGCTCATGATTCAAAATGATATGAGTAGCTGAGGAATGATTCAAGTGGATAGAAGTCCTACTCTCACTTGAGGGAACTATCAAAGAGTGGTTGTATAACCTATAACCTAGAGAGATCCATGACTGAGATGATCTCCAAATAAATTTCATGCAATATTTCTTCCTAGCCTCCTGGAGCACCACAATAATGAAGGAGATCTACACCATCATAAAATCAATCAGATAACCCCTTTATGAATATTGGGAAAGATTCAAAAAGTTGTGTGCAAGATGTCATCATCAAGTTCTAGAAGATCATCACTTCTTAGTCTTTTTCTATAAAGGACTATTGGAAAATGAGAGGAACCTCTTGGATGCATCATCCAAATGATATTTTATTTATAAGTCATCCATGGAATCTAGGTGACTAATCGAGAATATTTCACATAATTAAAAATAGTTTTGTAACAAAACAAGAAATATTAACAAAACTATTAAGAAAGATGACTTTAAAACAAGTGAATGAAAAACCTTACCAACCTCGAGTATGTGTTTTATGTTCATCACCCAATCATTATGGTGATCAATGTGATGAGTTACATGGTATAGAGATTTCTGTGGTTATATTCCATCCAAGATAGTTTAAAAAAATCCATGGAGAGGAGTAAAATCCCAACAAGGATTTAGAGGTCAAAAATTCATTATATATATCTCTTTTCAAACCAATACCCAAATCAACCCCATTTCCAACAATAATTTTTAAAACCACCTCATTTAAAAAAATCTTACAAACAAGTATATCAAATACCCCCATTTCAACAAAAAAAATGTATGTATAGCCTTTATTTTTTACACCAGCAACTAAATAGTAATAACTGAGGTCCAATGTTGTAGGAATTGAAAATAAGATAGATAAATTAACAGACCATTTCAAAAGTTTCATGGACATGATATCCAAAAATACTGTAAATATACTAGCTCAGACTGTGGAAAACCTGAAGAAGAATGTGAGTATGATCATCATAAGAAGGAAAAAAGAAGATTTAACCACCATAACTGAAAGAATATCAAGATGAACCAGAATGAGGTGAGTCTATAAATTATAAAAAAAATCTAAGAAAACTCCCACTAAACCAAGATAAGAAGAAAAAAGAAAGTAGAACCCATGAAAAGATTTAGAAATAAGATACAATAAACCTCCCTATAAAATCAAAAAATGGAGATAAAAGATATCCCCCTTCCATTCTCTTCAAGTTTTATATAATAAACGAAAAAATAGGAAAAAAAACTATAGATAGAGATCCAAGAGTCATTTTAAAATTATAAAATTAAATTACCTATCTTAGAATCCATCTGAAAAATCCCCAAGTATGTAAAATTCCTTAAGGATATTTGCACTAGGAGAAAGAGTCTTGATGGGAATGAAAGAATCATCCAAGGTAGGAGTGTCTAAACTATGATAAAACCACCACTACATAAAAAATTCTAAGATATGGGGACATTTTATAATCCTTGTTCTCTTGGTCCTTTGAAATTTGTTTATGATTTGTGTTATCTTGGTTCTTACATTAATGTGATATCCCATTATATTTTTCATCTTTGAAAAAAGGTGAATTGAATCCCATTATAGTGGTAGTATAACTAGAAAATAGATCCACTATTTTTCATATTGGTGTGTTGGAGGATATTCCTATAGGATTAGAAGAACTGATTTGTTCAGTAGACTTTTATGTTCTCACCATGGAGGAAAACAAAGAACCATGACACTCACTAATCATATTTGGAATAATATTACTTAAAACAACCAAGATGATCATCAATGTACATGAAGGAATTATTTCAATAAAGATTGGAGAAATCAAAGTGAACTTCTACATCCTTGAATCTAAGAAGAAAACATCAAGCATCTATTTCTTCTTTATAATCACTCAGGATGAATTTATTGAGCCCATTGAAGAATCAATAATTTTGAAATAATTTTTATCCTTATGATATCAACATTCTACTAAAATCACCAAGGAAAAATTGAAGACACCAAAATATAAAAATTCTGTATCTAAATTCCAAGAATAAATAACCTCTAAATTTAGTGATAATTTACTAGAGGAAACTGATATGATTCCTTTTACTTTGTAAATTCAATCTTTTAAAGTGGATAATTTGAATTCAATTTCATCTCAATAAAAAACCCCAAATTTTGAATTAATGTATATCTCATGTGATTTAAAACATTTTTATCTTATAGAAGGCTAAAAATTACTAATACTTATAGATAAAAATATATCCTAAGTCTAATAGAAAATTTTAATTGACCTTTTTGAAAGAACACATCAAAACCATAGGGTGAATCTCATGATACATTCTTGGGATTAACCCCAAAATTTACTCTCACATAATATTTATAGAGGGGTACTCCCAACCTATTAGGAAACCCTAGAGAATACTTCACCCCACCATCAAAAAGGGTTTTAAAAAATATATTGAAAAAATATTGGATGTCGACATCATTTACCCAATTTCTAACTCTAAATGGTTCATCCCTATCCATTTGGTTGCCAATAAAATAAGCTTGGCCATTTTGGAATATTTGATTAATGAATTAATTCTATTGAGAATTAAAAATAGTTGGAGCGTATGAATTGACTATAAAAATATGATCTAAGTCACCCTAAAATATAACTTCCCTATCCCATTCATTGACCATATGTTAGAAAGGATAGCAGGAATGATACATTACTAGTTTTTGGATGGTTTCTCTGGTTATTTTTAATTACAAATTTCCTTATAATACCAATAGAATAGAACATTCACCTATCCTTTTAGGAAATTTATTTACAAGATGATGCATTTTTAAATATTCAATACCCCTGGTAATTTTCAGTGGTGTATGGTAAGAAATTTCATAGATTTAATTGAGGACTTCTTGAAGGAATTTCTTGATAACTTTATGGTTTTTGGAAACAGGTTTCCTCATTTCTTATAGAATTTGGAAAAAATTAATAACATGTATAGAAAAAAATATTGTTTTAAACTTTGAAAAGTGTCCCTTTATGGTTGATAAATTAATATTGTTAGGTCATACAATTTCACAAAAAACATTAAGGTAGACAATTCTAATTTTTAAGTGATCAATTCTTTTCTATATCCTAATTGTGCAAAAATATTAGATTATTCTTGGGCTATGTTGGATTTTGTAGAAGGTTCATCCATGAATTCAATAATATATCTCTTCCTCTATCTAAATTTCTTTTAAAAGAATATAAATTTTACTTTAGTGATGTTTGTAGAAATTTATTTGATGATATGAAGTAGAAAATGATTACCCCACCAATTATTAAACCCTCATATTGGGAACATTAATTTGAGCTACTTTATGATGCATCAAACAAAACTGTTGGAGCATTCCTTCCCAAAAAAATTGAAGGAAGACCACAATTCATAACATATTCCTCATGAAACTTGGATGTAACTAATATCAATTACAAAAATAATAAAAAATAATTCATATTTTCATATTTTCATTGGATACATTTAGATCTTATTTATTATGAACTAATGTAGTTGTATTTTATGATCATGCAGGACATATGTACTTAATGAAGAAGGAGGAATCCAAGAAAATGTTGGTAAGATGGATACCACTCTTGAAAGATATCAAATTAGAGATCAATTACAAGAATGGAGAAGAAAATTAGGTGGAAAATCACCATTAGTAGAATTCCCAACCCTACTGAAACCAAAATTCCAAAACTGAGCCCACTAAATAACCACATACCAAGAGAAAAACATTACATAAAAGAAGGTAAAGTATCATGGTATGATGATATAGGAAATTATTTGGGCACATCACAAGTACCATCTCACCTTAAATCTAATAAAAACATAACATTAAGGCTAAATATAGATTTTATATTTGGGAGGATCAATTTATTTAGAAAATCAATAATGATAAATTCATAAGGATGTGCTTATTGAAAATTGAAATAGAATCTGTACTTGAATTTTCTCAAACAATTACCTGTAGATGAAAGTTTATACCTCAAATAATTGTTATAAAAGTCTAGGAACCTAGAATTTATTGTCCAAACTTCTTGTATAATTATTTAGAGTATTGAAAGAAATCTGATAAGTGTCAATATTATGGAAATATTTGAAAAACATAGGAGAGGAATCATAAACCCATCATTTTTTGGAATCCTTGTTTTATGGGGAATTGATTTGATGGGACCATTTCCCATGTCTTTTGAGAAATGATTACATTTTAGTTGTTGATTATGTCTTTAAGTGGGTGGAAGCTAAGGCCACCAAGACTAGTTATGCCAAAGTTGTGTTTTATTTTTTTAGGTCAAACATATTTTGTACGTTTGGATTTCCAAGAGTCTTCATTAGCTACAAGGGGACTCATTTTTACAATAGAAGAATGTGGGCTATTCTTAAAAATTATGGGGTGCATTTTAAGACATCTACACCCAACCATAATCAATGAAATGGCCAAGATAAATTGTCAAACATATAAATTTAATGTATCTTAAAGAAAATGATAAAACCCAACTGAAAGGATTGGATCTTTGAGCCTGAAGACACATTATGAAAGGACCATGTTGGGATTTTCCAAACACTGAGAGGGGTGAATTATTAATGGGGCCTTTTGAATCCAATTTGAATTTTTATCCCTTTACCTCTTTTCCCTATTAGGATCTTGATTCACTTATTCTATTTTACCTATTGTATGAAATAATATGAAAGTAGTAAAAGGATATAATGCGATATTTTTACATGGTTCACTACTCAATAAGAGTATATTGTCCTTGGAATGGTTTGGAAATAATTTTAACCACAATACCACTTATAAAACAATCCTTTAAGCATGGTTACAATAATTATGATAAACTCTTTAACTTGAAATTCACTATAGTAAATTTATAGTGCGTGTTGTTCATCTATTGGATGAATCTTTATACTACCTTTGACGACATTCTTCTCTTTTTCAAAAGTTTGTATCACTAATATAGTATTCCACCAATTGAGACCTTCTGTTTTTTATAGTACTAATTTTTTCTTTCACAACCTTCTTCTTCACTTGGTTACATGAATAGAAATAGGAAATCAACCCTTTTTCTTCATAGCAGAAAAATGAAAGATAAACTTCTTATTATTCTAACTCCATTCACAAGAGTGTTAATATATTTTGGACCGATGAACAAAAATTATCTCTATCCCAAATGAAAATAAACTAATATCAACTTTGTTGGTCACTAACTATTCTCCCTTTAATCTATGACACACAAATATATGAAATATTGTATATTCGTTTCTTGATATCTTTAGTGAAAAATAAACTTCACTAAATCTTGTTTTTATTCTTGTTAGAATCGCAAACTCCTTTGTGATTATTGAAACACTAAAATATCAAATCGACTTATAATCATCACAATTATTCTTCCCTGAATAATAATAATTCATCAGGTGATCACACTACATTCTTCTTGGATTCACAATAATATGAAATTTTTTAGTAGTGTCCAATTCAATTTCTTCAGTAATCAAAATCATCATAGGAGTGTATTGGTTCACTTATATTCTGAATTGGTGCTTCCAATATATAATGCAATTTTACTGCACTGTACATTTAGTAATGATCTAGCACACTTTAAAACCATTCTCTTCATGAATTCCAAACTTGATTTATTTTAAATTACTACCTATATAATGCATGATGAATGTGAAATGAATAATCCATAACACATATTTTTTTTTATCTTATGTATTTTTGTTATTTCTATTTTCACCCTTTATCAATTTATCAGTCATTCACATATGTATGAACATATGCACACTATTCACTTACTCATTACTGACTCTTTTCTCACTTCACATAAGAACCATCTTAAAGCCTCAAACTATTTTTATAAAAATTATGTACATATATAGACAAAATATCCCATTAAAGTCTAAATAGGAATATGAGTTCTTGTTCTTCCTTCAAAATCATGAAGTCCTTTATCATGAAAATAGGATCATGATTAACTCCTGTATCCTTTGTGAAATCCGAGAGGTTCATGGAATAGGTTCTTTACAAAGATTGTCAAGGGTGATAAACACATGTGAAGGCTTCTGGTTCTCATCCATTGTATCTTCAAGAAACTCAATGAGAGTGTAGCACTTATAAAAGAATTCATAGAACCATATATATTTGTAGAGAACAATGAGTTTGTGAAACCAGTCCCATGTCTGTAGATCTTATTCATGAAAAATATTAACAGAACACTCCAGTTTGTAATTCCAAGTAGGTTTGTGGATCTCTTATGTGCTTTTTGAACTAGTAGGGTTCACAAATGCACTTTTTTTTCTATGAAAAAGAGAGATCTCACAATATTTAAATCTTTTTCATATGGATCTATTCCTCTTATTTTATAAGAAATAATCAAATCCTGGAACTGATAACTTACCACCTTAATATCCCTAAAATCATGTCATTCTGATGTTTCATTAAACACTCTAGGATCTCAGCTTTTAATTCTTCAAACTGCGGCTTAAGATACACCTCAAACATTGAATTTTTACTTTATGATCATGGGATTCTTCTTTTTAGTGAATAGATCACTTGAATGAATTTATAAACACATGCAATTAGTATTCCCAAGCTTTAAAAGATCAACCATGGTGATTTCATGATTGAACAGCCTCCTAAAACTACATTTTTAGTTTGGTTGAAGTATATAAATCATGAAAATGAAGATTCATGATTATTTAAATCATGATTGTTTCTTTATTTCATTCTTAGTACAACCATGGTGGCCTCGGGTTTGACTAATGGTGATTTTTCCTTCTTATCTGAAGAATCATGGTGGCATTGTCAAGTGGCGGAATGGGGAATATGATGAAGCATTTAAAAAATTCATAGATTAATTTTAATCACTGGTAGGGGAGATCAAATGGTGTTGATCCATTTGAACTGGTGGTTATCATTTTTTATATCATTTAAATAAAGGGTGAATAGTATCACTCACTACATTATACCACACCAAAATCACATAGATTCCTCCCTTCAGTATATCTATTTAGTGGTGAATTCTCACCATTTGATCTCTTAGTTAGGTTTCATCGGTACACTATCTAGACACACATGAGCTTTGGCTCTACCTGATTCCGGCCCACCCTATACATGGCCATGGTTGTTCACTCTACATGAATTGTACACAATAATTTACTTTGAGGGTTTATGCAAAGCCCCCATGCATCCCTCTAGGTAGCCCTTGCTGACCTCTCAATGGCATGGTTGACCCACCCGCCCTCATTCCCATAATTCCATTTTTGAGGTTGGCTTGGGTTATTAGATGCTTGGACATATTTTTTAAATAAATTACTACTGTATTATAACAAAGAAAATATCTAATTAAACAATGGAATACAAAAAATGCATGGAAACCTCTTCTTAAATCTTCAAAACACCACTTGCAATAATAATAATATTTTATTTTTGTGGTTCTTCTTCATAAAAAATAATATTTTTCATGATCTCCTTCAAATTCTTATTTATGAAAATAAATATTTTCATGCTCTTAAAATAAGCTCTTCCAATTCATATTCTTTACTTTTTGGAATATCAATTCCAAATAACTTATTAAACATTAATAATACTTTCGCCTTTACTGTAAACAATTTATCACCTTTGATACATGTAATTGAAATTTAGATAAATTCCACAATCATAAGAATTTCTATGAGAATTATTCAACCATGACATAAAATGTCATCTAAGGAATCTATAACAATTCTTTCAGAATCACCATAAAACTAAAATTCCTTAATAGATGTTTCTTGGAATATAAATACTTGAGTACTTCATCCAAGATCCATTAACTTTGGAATTTATTCATCATATTGACATTAATGAAATCTTCCAATTTTATTGATCACCATTTTCAACCAATGAAATCATTTAAAATAATTAAAAATCATATACAAAGTTGGCTCTTTAATATCCCCCCTTTATATTTGTTGGAAATACCTTTCAATTTATTTCCAAATGAATGTTTCAATATGTGGATCATTATATTCTCTCTACCCTTTACTTTTCAAGGATTTCATTTCACTTTATCTCTCTATTATTAACGAGAAATACAAAGTTCATAGGAAAAGTGTATCATTCCATACTTAAACAATGTGTCATCCATCATTTCACTCTATGTATATATGATATATTCTAGGTGTAGAAAACAATAGGATTTAATTTAGACAACAAATGTTTCTCTTACCAACTGATCGTGATACCTCATGAATTGAGAAAGAATATACTTGTCTTTAAGGGTTATTAACTTTCATTCCAGGATGATGATACTAAATGTGATATGAAGCTTTTAAGGACAATAAATTTGAAACTAATGTACTTACTTAAACAAATAGATCAAAAACATTCCAGTGAAATGGTTAGGATAATTGAACGTGGGGAACTTCCATTATTTTTATGTCACTGATAAATTCAATTACTCCACCTTTTTAAAATGATATTTATTTTGAGTAACCAGGGATGAGATATTAAGAGAAACATACTTTTCCCAATAACATAATCCTCAACAAATTTCAAGAATGGTTCAATTTGATACCAATTGAAATAATGATTTTAAAGCTTCTTCATATTTATTTATTGTGTCTCCCACTGAAGTGATTCACTTCAAAACATATTCAAAATGATGTAACTATTCGATAATATATTTCTAGATGATTCATTTGGAGAAAAACACCAAAATGTATCTTCAACTTGTGGTTGTCTAGATTGATACTTTTCACAACTTCACCAAGGATGATCTTTATGAACACTTGTTCTTCGGGATACCAAAAATAAGATCAATTCAAGATGGTATCTACTTTATCCGGGCTATCCAGAATAGGACATCACATTCTTCAACTTCATCAAATATGATCCACTATCTTATCAGTATTTTAATATCAATTGAGGAATCATTTATGGATATTGACTTATTCATCTTTTCTATAAATAATTTACTAAACTAACCAATTCACATGTTCTCCCCCTAAAAACATAGTTCACCTAAAATTACCTAAATTATAATCACAAATAGAATAAAAAAAGATTATGGGGGAAAAGGTGGAACATCCTTAATTCATCAATAAGATAAAAAAGGTTGAGATGTTTTTCCCAACCAAGTTTCTCTATTTACTCAAATCTCCATGATTTCACATGTAAACATCTATTTTGATTTAATTTGAGGTAGAATGGAACTCTTCACATCCTATTATTATTTGTGTGGAGAAATTTTCTTCTTAATAACCTTTAGAGATAATACATTCTTACTCCTATCAAGGGCTACTTCTTGTTCTAGTAGAAAGGCTAAAAAACCTTTTTCAATGTGACCATATCTCTTGAATCTCTCACATAGAACTTCTTTAACACAATAGTTACCTTTTGTTTTCAAACTCTCATGAGATTTGTCTTCACCGTGTGGGGTCTTATTTTCCTTTTTCACTAGCATTAGCTTGTGAATCATTCAATTCCCTCATTCTTTTCAAATATTTGGACTAGATAAATAACAAGTCATTAGGAACTATGGCATAATGTTTGGATATTCCGCCTGGATTATTCTTAATTTCATTCCTTTTATTAGTTATTTTGGATTAAATTTTCATCAACTTCATGGATTTTTAATCCAATTACTTCTTAGCTTTACTTATTGGATATTCTTTAGAGAATTTTTATTCACTACATTCTTATGATTTCATCTTAATGAATCTTATTAATTATTTTACATCTTCTATGCTCTTATATTCTTATAAAATTTGGATGCATGTTAAGATGTACATGTACCACCCTTTTTACCATTTATGCTTCACATATCATAGATGTTTTCAATCTTTCCAAATTTATTTATGAAATAAAGATTTTTCTGGACCTATGGATGTTGCCTATTATTATATGGCTTTCTCCCCATGAAATGGGACTTATTTGTTATTTATAATTTGCTTAATTGTACCAAAAATATTGTTCCCAATTCCTAAATCTTTTACAGCACCAACATTGAACCAATAATCTTGATTTTCTAATTTCTATAGTATATTCTTGGGTTTTCTTCTTGATTTGTTGTGCTCTCTATGGAGAACCAACTTCCAGACTTTCTTTTCTATCCAACCTAGTCATTATGGTAGGTTTCTTTTCACTTTTTGTCATCCATACTTGCTCATATTATGTTTTAAAACCTTCACTATTTATGATAATAGGTTTTAAAAAATAATTATAATATATTATAGATGGCACATGTTTCTTCTTCATTTCTAGAGATAGATCATCAAAAGATTTCATGATCTTCTTATCACATATTGTAGGTCTTTAAACCTTAAAATCTTCTAGTGATAATTGAGTACCAACAACAAATATTTCCTTCTTTTGTGAAGTCTCAATATATGTATTCTCAAGATTGTATAGTTGATATTCATAATATATAAATTTCATATTTAGGATGACTTTCTGATTTTCAATCATAATCATCTTTTCTTAACAATCCTTCTTCATTCTATCAACTTTATCTTTACATAGCTTAAATTTATTATAAATAAAAAATTCATGTTCCTTGTTATTCTTGTACTTTTCTTCCAATTAAGAATTATTGAAATGAATGTTGTTTTTAATTTTGTATTAAAGTGCATGTATATATTATTCAAGAGTCTTCTTGACTCCCTCTTTCTCTTTAACTTATTTAATCCATTTCGAGGAACTTATTTCAAGTTCCCTATTTGTTACATCAAAGGTTCCAACCTGTCTAGAATGATTTATACATTCTACAATTTTTAATTGAAATCACTATTCGAAAATGGTAGCTTCTCCTTACAACTGAGTGATATCTTCCTACATACATTGAAAGACACCACAAATAATGGATGTTATTTCTACAAGAATACCATGAAGAAAAACTCATAATCTATCAACTAATGATTCTTGAGAAGTTGGATATTGATCATCATCACCACTTGTGCTAAAATATTCATATTGAGGATATTTTTAAATGTACTAACATGTACCTACTGATCAATAGAGGGAGGATGGTTGTCTATCTGTTTAGTTGATACTTGAGCTGCCTTCTCATTACTTTCCAATCATGATATTTATTCATTTTTAACAAGGTGTGGAGAAATAGATGCTTCTTGTTCTTTATATAAGATGGAATTCTTCTTCAAATTTCTTTTCTCTTTATTTTTCATAATCATCGTGGTCTTGGTAGATATAGACTTCAGCTCAAAGATAACTAAATATTAACCAAAACTACACATTACTATTGAATCAGGAAAGAAACTCAAATCTTTAATAGAGAATAGCTTCACTGAATAGAATCCAACAGAGGTAAACCTTGGCTATGATACCACTTGAAAGGACTATATTAGGATATTACTAAAACTAAGAGGAGGTGAATCAGTGTTGGGTACTTTTTAATACAATTTGAATTGTTATACCTTTTTCTATTTGACCTGTTAGGATCTCAATTCTCTTATTTACTTTTGTCTGACACATGTAATAATTTGAATTCCGTAAAAGGATATCACACAATATTTTTAAAATGTCTACTAATTAATAATAGTAGCTAGTCCTTAGCATGGTCTGGAAATAATATTGACCACACACACACTTAGAAAGAAATCCTTTAATCTTAGTTACAAAATGTAGGATAAAACATTTCACTTGAAATGAATTTTGGTCAGTTGATAGTGTATATTTTATAAGCCTTGGATTGATCTTTATACTTCCTCTGAAGATAGTCGTATACTTTTCAAAGATTTATAACACCAAGATAGTATTCCACCTATTGAGACCTATTGGATGTCAAAGTACTTATTTATTCTTCCACAACCTTATTCTTCACATGGTTACTTTCATAGCAGTAGGAAAGAAACCCTTCTTCTTCATATTAGTAAACTGAAGGTTTCAAATATTATTCTTCTAAATTTATTCACAAAAATATGAATGTGTTGCGGAATGATGAACTAAATTCTCCTTGAACCAAATTATAATCAATTGATATCAATTTTTCCAGTCACATCCTCTTATCCCTTTAATATATGACACACAAATATATTCAATAGTGTATATTAGTGTCTTGATCTCTCCAGTGCTAAACAGACTGCACCAAACCTTCTTCTTCTTCTTCTTTCTAGAGTCACAAAATCTTTTGTGATTATTGAAACACTAGAATCTTAACTCAACTTAGAATCATCAGAATTATTCTTCCCTAAATAATAAATGATCATTAGGTAGGAACACTATATTATTACTAGACACAAAATAATATGTAATTTTTTATCATTGTAAAATTATATTTCGTCAATACTCAATATCAATGTATGAGTGTATTGGTTCACTTCTATTCTGACTTGGTTCTACCAATATTCAATACAGCTATATTGCACCGTACTTGAAATAATGATCTATCATGCTATAAAACTGTTATATTCATGAATTCAAAACATGTTTCATTTTAAATTACTCTATACATAAATCGTGATGCATATTCTATAAATAATACTTAACACATATATTTTATAATATTATCTTATGTGTTTTTGTATATTCTTTTTTCACCCTTTCCCAATTTATCATGCATTCACATACGAATGAACACATGAACACTGTTTACTTCCTCATTACTCCCTCTTCAATCACTTAACATAAGAGCTAGCTTCGGGCCTAAAACTATGTTTATGGACCATATGTGCATAGATGACAAAAATATACCATGAAATCCTGAATAGGAATATGAGTTATTATTCTTCCTTTCACAATAGTGAAGTTCTATATCATGATAACTGAATCATGATTATCTTTTGTATCCTTCATGAAATCTATGATCTTCACAAAACAGGTTCTCCATGAAGCTCTACAAGAGTGATAAACACACATAAATGCTCATAGATCTCATCCATTGTATCTCCGTGCATATTAGTGAGAGTATATCACATATAAACTGTTTCATGGAACCATATATCTTTGTGAAGAACAAAGAGGGTGTGAACACCAGTACTGTGTCCGTAGATCTTCTTCACACAAAAGATGTGTAGAACACCCCACTTTGAGATTCCAAGGAGGCTTATGGATCTCTTATTCCCTTCTTGAACTATTAGGGTTCGTGGATTCCCTATTTTCTATAAAAAATGATTGTTATCACAATATTTTCAACTTATTCGTATGGATAGATGCCTCTCCTTTTATAGGAAAGAATCACATCCTTGAACTAATCATTCACCACCTAAAAATCACATAAATCATTCCATACTGAAGACCAATTAAACATAAAAGGATCTTGGCTTTGAATTTATCAAACCATAGGTTAAGATACAACGCAAAACATGGATTTTATCCTTTGTGATCATGACCTTCTCCTTTGTGGTGAATAGATCACATTCATGCATTCATAATCTCATATGACTAGTATTCCCAAACTTCCAAAGATCATCCATGGTGATCACATGATTTAATGGCCTCTTTCAAATATGTTTTTAGTTTGGATGAAGTATATAAATCTGGAAAATTAAGTTGGATGATTATTTTAATAATTTTTTTTATGTATTTCTTCCTTAGTATTAGCATAGTGGCATCAGGTTTGACGAATAGTGATTCGACCATCATATTTAGCGAATCAGGGTGGCGTCGTTGAGTGGAATAAGGAGGAATACAATAGTGTATTTAAAAATTGTGTGGATTAATTTCATTTAACGATGCGGGAGATCTAATAGTGCTGATCCATTTTAATCTAGAAGCTATAATTTTTTCCATCATTTAAATGGTGGGTGAACAATATTTCTCATCATGTTATCCCATGACAAAATACCATTGATGATTATCTTTGGTATATCAATTAAGTGGTAACTTATCACTGTTCGAGCTGTCATTCAGGATTCAAAATCGGTTCACTATCAACACAGACATGGGCTTTGGCCATGAGGGCTTCCAGCCTACCCAATGCACGACAATGATTGTTATCTCCATGGGCCTTATACATAGGATTGCACTCATAGGGCTTATATACGGACCTCATTTCTCCTTCTTGGTGGCCCTTGCGGACCACTTAATGGTGTGGTTAACCCCTCAGGTCCCACAATGAAACATTTGATGTTGGATTTGGTTTTTGTTTTTTGGCCATAATTGTTTAAATAAAGGCCTCCAATATTAGCACTTAGAAAATATCTAAGTAAAAAATGGAATCTAAAAAATGTGTGGACGCATATTCTTTAATCTTCAAGGAACCTAATTCAATAATAATTATATTTGAGTTGAATGGTTCTTATTTATGAAAAATAATATTTTTCATGAACTCCTTGAAAGTTTTATTCATCCTAATTAATATTTTCATGCTCTTAAAATAAGATCCTATAGTTAATATTCTTTACTTTTTGGAATATGAATTCTAAATAAATTATTCTACATTAATTACACTTTTATATTTGTTTAAAATAATGTGTCACCTTTGATACATGTAATTGAACTTAAGATAATTTCATCAATAGTCGTGATTTTTAGGAGAATTATCCAACCATTGTATCCAATGTCATCTAAGGAATCCATAACAATTCTCCAGTGACCACCATGAAACTCAAAGTCTTTAACAGATTATTCTTAGAATATCAATACTTGAGGACTTCATCTAATCTCCATTAAATATGGAAATTCTTCATAATATTGACATTAATGAAATATTCATATTTTATTGATCACCATTTTAAACCAATAACAATAATTGAAAACAAATAAAACTCATATAAAATGTGGGATATTCACATTATGGACTTACCAGATAATATTCAAGACATCTATTGTTGTGATCCTTTATCAATTGACTTATGGAAGAAGTTATCATCTACCGATGGATTTGAAGAAACAAGCATATTGGGCTACCAAAAAGGTAAATTTGGATTTATAGGGTGAAGGAAAAGTGAGAAAATTTCAATTATATGAGATACAAGAAATTAGAAGATAGGATTTGGAAAATTCTAGAATTTACAAAGAAAGAACCTGATTATCACATCACAAACTAATTCAACCAAAGTCCTTTCAACCTTGAGACCAAATCCTAATATATAATTCTAGACAGAATTTAATGTTAGGTAATCTTCATTATAGGTGTAACGGTCCATTTATTATTAATTATTTCTATCCTTTTTGTTCCCTTAAGATAATTAAAGAAGAATAAAGAAACACATTCATTATAAATGGGAAGATGATAAAAACGTTTCATGGGAATTTACCAAAAGAACTCATAGAGAAGCTAAAACTTCTCTTACCCAACTATTGATTTCTTCTCATGATTCTGGGTTGATCCAATGATACTAAACAAAGTCTCTTCTAAGGGGTAACTTGAATTTTCACGTTTTATTAGTATTTAGGATTTTAGGATATAGTTACCTTCCCCCTTCACCACAATGATCATTAATGAAATAGTTATTATATTCATATAATTTTTTTTTATTTTATAAAAACATTATGGAAGGATCTAATCAGACAACCCCCAAATAGTGAGACGGTAGTGGAGGAAAATATTCATGAGAAAAGGGAGTTCACCTTCAATTTTTATCTTTTAAATTCCCTGTATTTATATAGAACACATATTTTGATATTTAATATTGAATTTCCATAAACATGCTTTGAATTTATTCTTTACTTGACTAATTTAGGAGACATGAGTTTTTTATAAACCTTGTGATTCAATTTTTTAGATTCAAATGATAATGATATTGAATGAGTAAGGTGGAGAATTTAATTGTTATAATAGATCATGGATGTTAAAATAATGGATCATGATTTTAGGTAATTGGTTGCTTCGTGAAAATGAAATTTCCCCACCATTTTCGGGCTTTGAATTTATGAAATTCATAAGAATTTATTTTTTTTGTTATTCATGCCATGGGTGATTTTCCAAAAGCATTTTTTCAATTCTTGAGAGTATTTCTAGACCAAGTTCTTCCTATTTTTTCTTGATCGTATTTCTTGAGTGATATTGTGACATATCACCTACTAGAACTTATATTTCAACTTATCAAATCTATGACTGTGCAAAAACACATTAAATATGATTGATTCATTTTTATTATCGATCCACTATCCTTGACACCAACTTATACAATAATCCATATTTATCCCATAAATACCATGAATGGACTTGTTAGGGATGTCCCACATTTCAAGAAATTCTTTATAAATTCCTATGCTCCTCTTATTCTATTTCATGATATTTTAATGTTTAGGTGTGGGGGTTAAGGTAAATAATGGTGGAAAATCGATGAAATGAATTGTAAGGAAAAGTGTGGTGGTGCTACTTTGGATATAGGTAAAATATTATTTTTTATTAATTATAAATTATTTTTTTACTCTTCCTGACAAAAAAATTAAATAATATAAAATTAAAAAAATAATAGGAATGGGTTGTGACTTGGAAGAGTAAAAAATCACCATTACTAGACTGATTTAAATTTTAAACATCAATTCCTTTCAACCTTTAAGTCTTATATTTATTAGAAACATTATTTAAAATCCCTCATGATGGGATGTTCCTTTTTTCTTTACAGTGTAGATAAAGTATTTATTTTGAAATCCTATAGATAAGGATCATGTTCTCGTGATATGATCTTAAATATAACTAATTTTTTATCATGAGTGGTGAGAGAAAAGATTCATAAGTAAGGTAAATCATGACTTGGAATGTTTAATAATAATTAATTAGTAAGATTGAATGAATAAAAGAATAAGATCCACCATTTTCATAATGAGAAAAAGAAAAGTACTTGAATTGATTGTTTCTTTGAAAATTAAGAAGATTAATTGATATTTTATGTTGAATTTGAATATTTGGTTTACCATTGATATTTACTTTTTTATTACTTTAAATTTTAAATATTTTTAGAATTGGTGAACTTTTTAATGTTGGGATTTAATTCTTGGGGATGAGCATAGTTTAAGTGTGAGGATAATTTATGAAATCATTTTATCATGCATATTTTATAAAAATTTATAATTATTTCTGATGATTTCTAATCAATATTCCCATGAAATTAATTTTTTTAAATATGGGTAAAATATAATTTAAGAATTTGAAAGTGTTTAAATGGGATTTTTAATGATTTAGTTTATTAAATATTATTTTTTAGAATTTTGATCATTATTGTTTATTAATTTTTTAGGTAAAAAATGGTTAGCCCTCAACTAGTAGCCAACCAGGAACCTAGCTAGACCACAAAGGGATTATCCAGCCAATCCAGCCACCAAGATAATCATCTCAAAACAGAAACTGTGAGGCCACAGGGAGGATCTCATGGGTACAAAGTTTGGGCCAAGGCCCACATGGTTTGTGCATGTTGGTGCAGTCTGATAGTTAACATGTGAAGTGTAACATAGAGCCAACCCATGAGCAGGCTTTTGAAAAATGAAAACCACACTTTGATTAATTAACAAGTTTGGCCTCCACTCTTATTTTCGATGCGAGATGGATTCAGTGGGAAATTTTCATCATTTAACAAAACGCTATCATACCGCCTTATCCACACATGACACCCCCACTCAGAAAAATCCTCCCACTGACCTTACCGCTCAACACTTCCACTCTATGTTGCCATAACCACTATAAAACACCATAGACAAAATGGTCAACCACTAGAAATCTTGGGCTCAAGGTAAGAAATTTCACTAAAGCTTAAAACCACCATGGATCTCTTCAGAAGCTAAGGGAGACACCAGTGAAAAATTATTTGATAAATAACAATGCCATAAATGAAAAAATGAATCACTACAACCAATGTGAAGGAAAAGTGGGAAAATGAGAAGGTATAATGAATATATGGATGAATTCATATTCCATTTTCACTACATACTTCACTGAAGGAATGAGAATAAGGTTTTTCACTAATTTGATGCTAGAAACAACCACATAAGGCATTTGTATATATGATATCAAGGGATATATAAGATCTCATCCTTAAAATGATACTTAATATTGAATTTTACACAAGACCATACATGAATACACATTGAGTATCTTTTAGGTTTTATAGTTTTAAATAATTAGGATATCTTACATACATGACATACCACATTCAGACAAGATGATACTACTAAAACAGTTTCCATTTTTTTCCAAATATAAAACATAAAAACATAAAACATGATTTCCTTAATAACAATCCATATAAAAAATCAAGACTCTCTAATTTCTCTTACTCGTCCTTATATCTTGTGAAAAAAATAAAAAACTTTGGATGAGTATAAAACCCAGTAATGGATATAAAGAAATAAATTGTTAGTCAAGGGATAATACAAAAATAATTAAAACCCATAATCATAAAAACTCATATGCATAGAAACATCATGTAGTTTCCTTGGGAAATATTTTCCATATCACTATTACATTCACCCTTACACATGGAATATCTTTTTGGTCAACTTTCATCTCCAGAGTACCCAATGTATTCAAGATCTATAATGGAGTTCACCCATCATATCTTGAGCTATAATGGGCTCAACCCACCATATATTGAGCTATAATGGGCTCAACCCAACATGTCTTAAGCTATAAGGGTCTAAAAAACATAAATAATTTCCAAGGAACATATTATGGTAATAAAGTATCTTGAAATCAGGAGAAACTTCTAATTCCATATACATATAAAAACAATCCTTTTGAAATTTATTAAAGAGAGATTTAAAAGGATTTTAAAAGGAAATTACCTTAAAATATAATTGGAGTGAGAATGAATAAAATGGAATGGATATGTGTATACAACATAAATATACATTGTAAAACATAATATAAACAAAAATTCATTAAACCAATAATCTTAATACCACATAATGAATAAAGAAGAAGGTTAACCTAAAGAATGGAAATTAGGTTAATAATTCCCTTACCTCAGGTTCTTATTACTTAAAAGGTGTTTAAACCTCATGACCAATGGTTAAAAGAGTGTCATTAATATCTTAATGAAACATATTCATGTTTATAACACCATATATGATCATTTTACAACATCATTCGACACATTTATTAGTGATATTTTGTTATTTACATTGTGTCTGGTCCATTCATTACATGGTTTCCATTATCGGTTCATGATGGATATTCATGTAGATTGGGAGTGAAAATACAGAATTGGAATGGAATTGTAGTCACATATTTCCAGAACTATAAATTATACCATTTATCATTTTTAATTCTCAAATTAGGATGATTCATAAGTTAAAACATTATTGATGTTTGTTTAGATCAATTTAGTGGTTCTTTGATAATAATGACCTCATTTTGTTTTATAAATTAAAACCATGTGTAAAAATGAGTTAAAAACCCATTGATGAAACATAATACATATATTATAACCTAGTTCAACCATAAAAATTGTTTCATGTTCATACTTGAAATAATTAAATCAAATTGAAATCACATCGTTTGCAATGTTGGTAATTCGACACATCACGGACAATGTTTTTATTCCTTGAATAAGTGGGAGAGGAGAATAAGGATGATGATTAATTTTCCATAAACATGATAAAATACAGAATATACATTATTTATGGATCTTTCATGCCTCTTGGATAGGAGGAGGGGAATAGACTATAAAATAAAATGAAAGGAAAGGATAACACATGAAAAGGAAGAGGATTTCTTACCTCTTGATCTTTTCTCCTTGAGATCCTCCTTAAAGCCTTTAATTTTGACTTTTAGGTGAGACCAAAAGGTCTTATATGTGGGTAAAGGGATTGGGGAGGTAATTTGGTATTAATTAGAAAATTATCAGGGCTTGATAGGTGTGGGAGGAAGAGGATAATGAGGGTGGTGTTTATAGTTTAGGAGAGGGGGTATTTTACATTATTTGAATCATTATTATAATATTTTTGCTCAATAATATGAATAATATAAATTAATTTGACCCCAAAGGGTAATAATGGCATGTGAGTTCGAACTAAGTGGTATTACATCACTTTTTATGTCATAAATATTTTACTTAACTGATAATTTGAATATACAGTATTGTACCACATTTCACTATTGATGAAAAATTAAAGAATTTTAGAAAAATACAAAAAATTCACCCTTACCTTTTTTTTTGTGTAGAATTAAAAAACGAAGTTCATTTTTTAAAAATAATTTTTTAAATATTATTAATTTAATTTTTAAATAAAATCATACTATATTCAAAAATTAACAATTTTAAAAATATAACTGCTTTTATATCGCATTGAAAAATTAATCAAGATGTCATTATCTTAAAGCCTTAAGAAAATAAAATAATAATACAATTTACTATTTATTAGGGTCATATTACTATTCATATTACTATTCATAACGTGTGTTACTACTCACCAAAAAACAAGTTGGTTCCTTTAGACCCCAAATAACTTACTGAACACAATTGTAGATGACTTTTTTTTAAAATTCAAAACATAGAAGTGGAATTTTTTTTTTAAAGGGTAGTTATAAATATCTACATAAAAAAAGTTTCATGTATTTCAATTTATTTTTAAAAACCTTGGGGTTTTAAATTATCCCCACCTTCTGGAAATTGTGTCCTCACAATTTTACTTACTTATTAAATAGTGAGGTTATTTTTCCCTCATAGAATTTTTATACTCTCATGTTGCTTCTTCAACCATGTTGTTTCTCCACAAAACCTTTACCTAGTGGATTACCTTATTTCGCAATACTTGTTCCCTTTGACAAAGAATCTAAACTGGTTTCTCTTCATAAGATAGGTTCTCTTCCAGTTGAACTGTTTCTAGACTCAAGAAATGTGATGAATCTGGAACATACTTTCTCAACATTGAAACATGAAAACCATTATTTAACTAAGATAAAATCGAAGGAAAAGATACTTGGTATGAAAGTGTTCCAACTTTATCCAGGATTTCAAAAGGACCGATGAATCACACACTTAGCTTTCTATTTGTACCAAAACACATCACACTTTCCCAATGAGATATTTTAAGGAAAAAATCTTCACTTTATCGTCCACTTCCTCTACTAATTCTAGTCCCATCAACTTCCTTTCCCGGACTTCAACCCAAAAAGCTGGAGTTCGACACTGTTTCCCATACAATGCTTCAAAAGGTCTCATTTGTATACTGGAAGGAAAACTATTATTATAATAACACTCACCTAAAGAAAGATGTTTATCCCAACTTCCCCGGTAGTACATTGAACAAGCTCGAAGCATATCCTCCAAGGTTTGAATCATTCATTCTGACTACCCATCTGATTGAGGATGAAAAGATGTATTGAAATTTAATTATGTTCCCAAAAACTTTCTAAGCCCCTTCCAAAAGTTAGAAGTGAACCTTGGATCCCGATCAGATGCAATGAAAAGAGGAAATCCATGTAACCTGACAATCTATTCGAGGTCCAGTCAAGAAAGTTGATCCAATGACATTGTATATCGAATAGAAAGGAAATGTGTAGATTTTGTCAGCTGATCAATAATAACCCTAATCGCATTTTTGTCTCGAGAAGTCTTAGGTAGTCCAACCCTAAATTCCATGCATATATTCTCCCATTTCCACTCTGGCACTGGAAAAGGATGAATCATCCCCTTTGGTAATTGTCACTCTGCTTTAACCTATTGACGTGTCAAACATTTCACAGTAAATTCTACAATATCTATTTTCATTCCTTCCTACCAGAAATACTCCCGAAGGACTCAGTACATCATAGTACTTCCAAGATGAACTAAAAATGGATAACTATGAGCTTCACATAGAAAATATTTATTTAACTAGGAATCACAAGGAACACAAATCATTTTACCAAATCATAAAAGACAATCTGTATCAAGGTTAAATTCTGGAAACTTAAACATCTTAACAAAATCTACCTTTTTTAGCTCACGGTCTTCCTTCTGCGATTCCTTAATTCTGTCTAATAATGATGACTGCATTGAAACCTGAAATAAAAGAGATGTATTCTTTTCACTGACAACTTCAAATAAAAAATTCATCAAATAATTAATCAATGGATCATGTTCTAAATGTAACATGGTTAATAATGCATTATGTTTTCAACTTAAGGCATCTTCCACATTGTTTGATTTTCTTGGATGGTAGTTGATCATGAAATCATAATCCTTTATCCGTTCAATCCATCTTTTATGCCTATTGTTTAATTCCTTCTAAGTGAATATATACATCAGACTTTTATGGTCATTATATATTTGAAATTTGGCTCTGCATAAATGGTGCCTCTAAATTTTCAAAGAAAAAACCACAGCTATCAATTCCAAATCATGTGACAGATAAATTAACTCATGAGGTTTTAGTTTTCTTGAAGCATAAGAAATTACCTGATAATTTTGCATCAGAACACAACCAAGTCCCTTCAATAAAGAATCAATATAGATGAAAAACTCACCATTTCAGGAAGTTAAGGACAAAACTAGAGCATTCACCAATCTCTTCTTCAGTTCTTGAAAACAAACATCACATTCTTCTATCCAAACCAATTTAACCCCTTTTTGTGTTAACTTATTTAGTGGTCTTGATAATAGTGCAAAGTTTTTAATAAATCAACGGTAATAACATACTAATCCAAGAAGACTACAAATCTATGTAACATTTGTAGGTCTTAGACATTCATCATCCACTTTTTTTGAAGGATCAACTGTTATTCCATCCTTATTTACAATGTTCCCAAGAAAATAAATTTGTTGCAACTAGAAATCACTCTTTCTGAATTTTCCATACAGTTTATTTTCTTTTAAGTTTTCTAAACCATACCTTAGATATTTTTCATGCCCCTCTTTACTTCTATAATATACCAAAATTTCCTCAATAAACATATCCACAAACCTATCCAAGAACTTGTGAGATATTCTATTCATAAGATCCATGAATACATCATGTGCATTAGTTAACCCAAAAGGCATAGCTACAAATTCATAATAACCATATCTAGTATGGAACGCAGTCTTCAGGATGTCATCAACCTTTATTTTCAAATAATGGTACCCTAACCTCAGGTTAACCTTCAAATAATATTATGCTCCCTAGAGATGATCTAACAAATCATCTTTATTAAGAAAATGATACTTGTTTTTAACATTAATATTATTCAAGCCTCTATAATCGATGTAAAGTCTCATTGAACCATCTTTTTTCTTAACAAACAATACAGGAGTTCCCCATGGTGAAGTGCTAGGTCGTATGAAGCCTTTTCTAATAATTCTTGCAACTAATATTTTAATTCTAGAAGATTCATTTGGTCCATTAAATAATGAGGTTTCTAAATTGGTTTAGCATCAGGAACTATGTCAATATTATAATCAACCTCTCAACACTACTGGAAAATAGGTCTATACCCACGGTTTTACAAAAAAACCATGGGTATAGGGATAGTATATGAACCTATACCTTCGGTTTTCCAAAACCATGGGTATAGGCCACCTATACCCATGGTTGTACCAAAAAATGTGGGTATAGTTTTCTTTTAAGACCTATACCCACAGTTTTGGAGAAAATCGTGGGTATAGGGTATGTTCTGAAGACCTATACCGACGGTTCATCAAAACCATGGGTATTGGGATTTTGTTTTTGAATACCTATACCCACGGTTCTCCAGAACTGTGGGTATAGATTTCCCATGTTATGGCGGGGAAATAAAATTAGGCTGGACAGAAAAAAAAATTGGTGGGAAGGCATTTATTCATGGTTTAGATTAATATATTTACGTAAATATAAATATATAATTTAAAAAAATTGTATCTCGGTTGGTAAACCCTTCTCCACTACTGCGGTTGGTCGCGGGTTCAAATTCCACCGTTTATATTTTTCATAATGTGAATATTTTTAATATATATACCAAGATGTATATATATATATCAGAAGAAAATTTTAGCTCGGGTCGTGCTTCGGTGATGCGCGGACGTGAGGCTTTCTGTAGAACCAGCTTCGAATCCCACCAGCAACATTTTAGGAATTCAAATACCGCACTGATTCATATTAATATATATACGTAGATATATGTATATATATCAATTATATATTATAGCTTGGTTGGTCCCTTGTTGGGGCACACCTGTGAGGCTACACGTGAGGTGAGGGTTTGATTCCCCCAGCGCGCATGTTTTTTGGAATTTAAATTCCACATGGTTTTCAAACCATGGGGTCTGTTGTGTGCCATGATGGAACAAGCTATGTGCCACATTTTACTCCCCTATACCCATGGTTCTCCTAAACCATGGGTATAGGCTCAGACCCCATATACAAATGTCGTTCCAGTCCACGGTTCTCAAAAACATGGGTAGAGGCTATACCCACGGTTTTGAACCGTGGGTATAGATTGTTTTTTCAATAGTGCGATTAAGAATAACCCCAAGAAAATCATTGGGAAAAACATCAAAGTATTCATTTACCACTGGTACATCATTAATATGGATAGTTCCCTTATCTTTAAAAATATGAGAAATATAACTTTCATTTCAATTCATTATCATTTTCTTAGCTTCCTAATATGTTATTAATGGTAAGGGTTCATTCTTGTACACAAACTGAAATTCTTTTTGAAAAATAACTTCTTTTTCTTTGCAATCTATCTTAGTATGATAAAAATAAATCCAATCTATACCCATAATAACATCAAACTCTAATAAAGGCAAAAAAATAAGGTTTTTAGGAAAATCCTTCCACAAACAAGGATTAGAAGATTCTTATAATTTCTTTTTTCCAAAATATTTCCTCTTGTTGTTTTTACCATGAGATCTATTTTCATTTCATGAGGTTTAATTCCCAATTTTTCTGAAAAATTATTAGATATGAATGAATGTGTAGACCCTGAATCAAACAAAACATTTTTTAAACCTTTAAAAACAAGAAATATACCTGATACCACTTCATGTGATGGATCAACATCTGATGAAGTGGTTGAAAATGATTTTACCAAACCCTTATGCTTCCAATCTTGCTGATTCCCTGCTTGAGTAACTAGATTCAGACAAACATTACTAAAATGATCTGATTTCTTATAGTTAAAGAATCTCGTCATAGGCTACACATTAATTTTTGGATCATTTTCCTTGCACTCATGATACATGTGTCCAAACATTCTAAATTAGTATCATTTCTCAAAATTTACAAGACATTCACCAAGATGCCTTTTACCACAATTTTCAAATGAAGGGAAATTCATTTTCTTACCTCCAGACATCTTTGACGAGTTCTTACCCACTTCCATCCAACCTAATCACTTCTTATTCTTTCTATCATGAGGCACATATGTTTCATAAAACTCTATCTCAACTTTTTCTGCACAACGAACAAGCTTCTTATAGCTTTTAAACTCTTTTAAGGAAAAATCTCTTGACAAAAACGGTTTCAAACTAGAGTAAAATATATTAATTTTATTTTCAAAATCCTAAGTAAAATTGGGTACAAACCTGGCCAATATGGTAAAATTGGATTCATATGCTGCCATAGAATCATCATCTTTCTACTTAAGTTCCAAGAATTGTTTCTCCATTCAGAGTCAACTGGTTTTGGGAAAATATTTTTCCAGAAAAAGACTCTTAAAATCATCCCATTCTAGACTGTCAAGATCATCTCTTTCTCTCATATTCTTAACTAGAGACCACCATTGATCGGTTTCACCTTCCAAACAATAAATGTCTATTATTACCTTTTTTATATTTAGAACATCCCAGTACATCAAATATATTTTCTAGATCATTGATACATCCTTCATCTATCACTGTATATATGGTTCCACTAAATACTGGAGGATGTTGCCTCATAAAATGCTCCAAAAAATACATGTTTCTTCATGGTAGTTTATGTTCCTCTCTATGATAGATTCCACCCCCATTTAATTCTTGATTCCATTGATCCATTGCTGTCACAAACTACTCAGTTCCAATTTCCACCATTTCAGGATACAGATTCGGACAGAAATTAGCCTCTTGGTTCCTTCCTACTTCATCTTACCTATTTCTTCTGTGGACAACCATTCTAAACAAACATATCTTATTCAAAGCAACATGGTAATATTTAAATGCTATACTATTTCAAATTAATCATAGAGTAAAAAATCAATTTTGGTATTCTATTAACATCATCCTAACCCTTAAAGTTATCTAAACCATCCTTTGATAACAACAATTATGATTCAGCCTTAAAATGTTACTTAATCTTGAATTTTACACAAGGCCATACATGAGTACACATTGAGGATCTTTTCGGGTTTAGAGTTTTAATGAATTAGGATATCTTACAAACATGACATAACACATTCATACAAGAATATACTACTAAAATAATATCAATTTTTTCAAAATATAAAAAATTAAAACTTAAAACATGATTTCTTTAACAAAACTCCATATAAAACATCAAGAATCCCTTATTAATCTTACCCATCCTTATATCCTGTAAAAAAACATTTTAAAAACTTGGGATGAGTATAAAACGTAGTAAGGAATATAAAGAAAGAATGTGTTAGTCAAGTGATAACATAAAAACAATTAAAACTCATAATCATAAATAATCGTATGCATATAAACATAATTTAGTTTCCTTGGGATATATTTACCATATCACTCTTACATTCACCCTTACATATGGAATAACCTTTTGGTCAACTTCCATCTCTGGAGTACCCAATGCATTGGAGAGATATAATGGGGATCACCCATTATATATTGAGGTAAAATGGGATCAAACCAACATATATAATGTCCAAGGAACATATTATGGTAATAAAGTATCTTGATATCAGGATAAACTACTAATTCCATATACATATAAAAAAAATCATTTGGAAATTTATTAAAGAGAGTTTAAAAGGATTTTAAAAGGGAAGTACCTTAAAATATAATTGGAGTGATAATTAATAGAATGAAGTAGATATGTGTATAAACTCTAAATATACATAATGAAATAAAATATAAACAAAAATTCATCATACCAATAATCGTAATACTACATAATTAATAAAGAAGATGGTTAACCCAAAGAATGGAAATTTGGTTAAGAAATCCCTTAACTCGGGTTATTCTTACTTAAAAAGTGTTTAAAACACATTTATAATGGTTAAAATATTGTTGTTAATATCTTAATGAAATGTATTCAGGTTTATAACTCATTATATGATAATTTTACAACGTCATTCGACACATTTATTAGTAATATTTTGTTATTTACATTGTGTTAGGTGTGTTCTTTATATGGTTTCCATGATCGGTTCATGATTGATATTCATATCGATTGAGAGTGAAACTCAATAATAGGAATGTAATGGTAGTTACACATTTACAAAACTATAAATTATACCATTTATAATTTTGAATTCTGAAATGGGGATGATTCATAAGTTAAAACATTAATGATGTTTATCTAGATCATTTTAGTGGTTCTTTTATAATAATGACTTCATTTTGATTTATAAATTAAAACCATGTGTAAAAACGAATTCCAGAAACATGGATGAGAAATAATACATATATTATAACCTTTTTTAACAAAAAAAATTATTTCATGATCAGACTTGAAATAATTTAATCAATTTGAAATCACATCATCTACGATGTCGGTAATTCGACACATCACAGACATTGTATGTATTCCTTGAATAAGTGGGAGAGGAGATGAAGCATGATGATAAATTTTCCATGAACATGAGAACATACAAAATATAAACGATTTATGGGTATTTCATGTATCTTCGATAATAGGAGAGGAAGATTCTATAAAATAAAAGGAAAGGAAAGGAAAACACATTAAAATGAAGAGGATTTATTACCTCTTGGTCTCTTCTTCTTGAGATCCTCCTTAAGGCCTTTGATTTTGGCCTTTGGGTGAGACCAATAGGTCTTGGAAGTGGGGAAGGAAATTGGGGAGGTAATTGTTGAGAAATTAGACAATGCTCAAGGCTTGAGAGGTGTAAGAGGAAGAGGTGAATGAGGGTGGTATTTAAAATGGAGGTGAATGGGTATTTTGCATTATTTAAATCATTATTATAATATTTTTGCCCAAGACTATAAATAATCTCAATTAATGTGACCCAAAATAGTAATAATGGCATTTGAGTTCTAACTAAGTGGTATTACATCACTTATGATGTCATAAATAGTTTATTTAATTGACAATTCAAATATACGTTATTTTACTGTATTTCACTATTCATCAAAAATTCAAGAATTTCAGAAAAATCCCAAAAAATTACCCTTACCATTTTTCTACATGTATAATTAAAAAAATGAACTCCATTTTTTGAAAATAATTTTCTAAATCCTATTAATTAAATTTTTAAATAAAATCATACATTATTCAAAAATTAACAATTTTAAAACAATAACTGCTTTTATATCACACTGAAAAAATAATCAATATTTCATTATCTTAAATCCTTAATAAAATAAAATAATAATTAAATTTTTATTGATTATAGTCATATTACTATTCAAATTACTATTTATAAGGGTATGTTACTATTCACCAAAACACAAGCTAGTTCCTTTAGACTCCAAATAACTTACTGAACACAATTGTAGATGACCATTTTTTAAAATTCAAAACATAGAAGTGGAAAAATTATGTTTGAAGGAAAGTTATAAATATATACTTAAAACAATTTTCATGAATTTCAATTTATTTTTAAAAACCTTGGGGTGTTACAGGATCATAGGGAGTCAGGTCATTCATAATTATGAAGATTAGTTAGACACTATTAAGGTCAGATAAAGGTGGAAGAATATTTTTGGTGATATCATCAATACCAAAGGTAAATGTGATCTATCATCATGGAAATAGTTGATTTGATATACCATTGTGACAATGGTAGGTCATAGAACTGATGGTGGATCTTTGTAATGGTGGATCTTATAGAAACTATTGATTATGAAGTACTGTGGAAAATAATGTGTTTTTGAATGATAAGTGGAGGAGAAATTACGAAGGTTCATGAGGAATCCTAGGAAGAAGTTATAACGGAAGCACATATTGTGATACCATTAAGAACTGATGATAGATCATGGGAACGATAGTACTCCTACTAGATGGTGTACTTGTATATGAAGGACTATAAATAGAATCCCAATAGTGGATGATTCTATCATACTATGGAAGATGAGTCGAAACTAGAATTTAGAAATTCCCAATATGTAACACCCCGAGCTTTCACGATACGCTTCTCTTTCAATATTGCAACAGCTTGCATTGTACGCAAGTTCGTGTTCTAACACACCGCGACAAATCAAATTAGCCATTATTAATAGTAATACCCACTTTTTAAAATTATAGAAATTTTATATTTCACAATGGACTTCATTTTTTTATTCGTAATATTGAAATTATCCTAAGTTGAATTTTTTGTAATTTTATGAGAACTTCCTATTTTTTATGAATAGTGAAAAATACTTAAAAAAACTTTTTTAATAAAAACAATTTATAGTGATAAATTATACTATTTAGTGGTTTTAAAGTATAATTAGAATATATTTTTACCATTTTATCCAATTTTGGTCATTATAATTAATTTCACTTTGAAATTGGACATAAAGAATTGTCAATCTTTTGATATATATTGTTTCTTAAAAACACGCTATTTGTTGTGACAGCGGGAATTAATTATAAAAATAATTAATTCAACTTATATGTTTGGAATTTTGTAAAATAGACATCATTCTTGAATTCGGAATATCAATTATAGCTTAGGGTGAAATTTTGTTATTGTTCTGAAAAACTTCAATTTTTGATGAATAGTGAAACCACTAAGTGGTAGTTAAAAAACTGATTTTTCGTTTAAATGAAACATTACCACTTCTGTGATTTAATTTTCAAAAATACGACATACATGGTTGTCATTAGTAAGTAAATGTGGTTCAATGGGATTAAAATAATTTTTTGTGAATAGTAACTTTTAAGTTTAATTAATCTCGATTAAAGGTAATTAGTGAAATTTAAGGTAAAAATGATATTATAAAAATATGAAAATACCATTAAACATGTCCTACTACTATTGGATGAGTCCTGGCCGACCAAGAAAATCCATGGGTCAACTTGGGGACCCAATGGAGCCACTTTGGTAGGAAAATGACATTAAAACATTTTTATTTAATGTTAAAATAAAAATGTCACAAACAAGAGTTATTTTACTCAAAAAACTTTTAAATGGGGTTATACAAGTCCTATTTTTTACTATAAATATTCATTAGAAATATAAAACGATTTCCTACATCATGATATTTTTTTATAATTTTTAGACATTAAATAAATTAAATTATTTATGACACCATGATGATGCAGCGATTACCTCATTAATTAACGATTTAAATAAAATGAAAAGATATTGTAAAATATAAGACATAAACTTGTAAAAAACCTATTGGATGAGTATATTTCGAACCATTACCACCATATACTAGAAGTATATCTTTGTAGGACCTTTATAATCCGAAAATAATTTCCTAATAAAGTAACATTTCAATCTTTCCAAAGGTGCCCTCACCCCTCTTATAAAAGGGAACTCCCCCTTCTCATTACTTCACACCTTCATAGCCTTTTGGTTCGGCTAAACCCTGCCCAAATACTCTATAAACATCCTTCACTACAACCTAGAGTCCTTATTTAGATCATAAAGCCCACCTAAGGAGCCCTTTTGATCAAATCAAAAGGAAGAACCCAAAGAAGAGGTAATGTTTTCACCACCCTTTTTCAAATTCATTTCTTCTCCAACTTCATCTTTCTTTGTTTTTCCAATTATAAAAGAATGAATCCAGTATCTACTATATCCTGTAATATTATTATAAATATGGTATATCTATATTCAGTATTATATCCACCATTTGAATAACATGTCACCATACGTGCATACGTACAGCTTACCGTCTCCACGTCGTGGTGTAATTGTTATTCAATAAATTATTATTTGGATGGGTATAATAATGATGTGTAATTCATTTAAATAATAAATATAACATGATAATTATCCTGTATATATGATATACCATCCAATTATAAATTATTTTAATATCAAAAGAATGATATTGTCGCTCGTGCGTACGTACGGACTACCGTCTCCACGAATGCGATGAGATTCATTCTCTATCGTATCCATTCAAGTATAATTATCATTTTATGAATTAAAAATAATGTTTAGTGACTTGATATAATTCTGGATATTAATAATATACAACCTATCCATTACAAACATGGCTTACGTAACAAAACATATAAAAGAAAATGAGTAAGTTAACACCCGAAACGATGATAATTCTAAGATATTATTAACAAAGCAATGTTAAGAGATCATATATGATATCATATTAATTTATATGATTATTGAATAATTTAATAACAATTATTTTAACATTATATAGGAGGTTAATCTACCCCCAACCAAGGAAAAGTACAAGGTTAGGGGTTTTCATCTCACTCTTTATTTCTGTGAGATTCATGCCATATTGCCACCATTACCTTTTGTGTGGTGTATGTACTGCCCATAATTATATTATTTGTGTAATAAATTTTAATTTATGTGTATTTACATATTCATTGTATGATACCTCTTTCATGGGTTGTTCGTTTCGTAAGATACCAAATTGGAAAGGGTTTATTTCACAATCTCTTCATTATCCAAGGTTGTTTATACATAATTATCTACTGGGATCTCTTTATCATCCACATCCATGCTCCTTAAAAATATATTTAAAAACATTTTTACTATTTACTAGACATTGGGTTAAAGTCATTTATACCTTTATGTGTTTTGAACGGAATCTTTCCGTCGTTTTCCAAACAAGGCACTTTTAACCTATTCGACAAATTTAAAGTAAGAATGTTTTTTAACATATACGGTGGGTGCGGTTATTTACCGCCGTTATAAAATCTTCAAAGCTTCCCTTACAAGATTATAAGAATATTTTAAAATTAAATTTTTTATTTTATAATTATGTGACATTTAAATTATTTCAAAATGAATATTTTAATAATTTGTGAAAGTTACACTTTATCAAGATCATAATTTTAAATGTTTTAAAGATTTATCATTCTAAATATTTTTAATTAATGTACATATTTTCAAAATGATTTATTTATGTGGACATGAATGTTTTGAAATGACATTTTTTTTCAAAAGATTCAAAGTGGTATGGGACACTTTGATTCAAAAATCTCTTTTAAATTACTTCCTTTATAAATCGGTGACTTTTCAATGATTTTGAGAAAAGGGATATTTCTCTCAAATTGTTTTGATTTCATCTATGTCAACATCCTTTGATGAATTTTAATCATATTTGAAGTTGATTTATTATGATACAAAACTTTCGTATTGTATTGAAGGTTTTGTGATATGTTTTACTGTGGATGTGTTATTTTTATACCATTCATGGTTTATGGATAAAGTATTGAAATTTAGTATGATAGTTTTAATACGAATGTTTAGGTTATATTTAAACCTTTTCATATGGGAATGAATTGGACTTAATATATGATAGGTGGAGCCCGTTATATCTCCTCGATGCATCGGTAGGTCTCATGAGACAAACTAGTGTCTTGGCATAAGGCCTTGGAAAAATCTTATTTGAGTCTTGGCACGAGGCCTTGGCTATATGGTTATGATAGTCTGCAATTATACATTCCATCATTATGAAAGTGGTTATTGATATTGCATGTGATTATTCGATTAGTATAACATCCATGTGAATAAGTAAATGGCATTATTTCATTTTATTTTTCTTATACTATGTTTAAGTTCAAGTTTAAAAAGCTTTTGTTTTAGTTATGCATTGCCTTAAATGTTTAT
Organism: Viscum album; assembly: GCA_963277665.1. Lineage (NCBI taxonomy): Eukaryota > Viridiplantae > Streptophyta > Magnoliopsida > Santalales > Viscaceae > Viscum > Viscum album. The sequence continues at coordinate 1,157,464,182 of OY728130.1, read as the reverse complement.
TCTTATTTATGAAAGTTTCCTCTATATTGATTACCCTTACGGAGCGTTTGAGCTCACCCCTTTTCTATGTTTTATTTTTACCCAGGATTCCAAGAAGTATATTGTGATTGATAAGAAGGGTTAAGACAAGGTAATAATGGCATTCATAAAGGATTTTTTATGTTTTTTTGTATGTTATTAAGTGTAATGTAACATTCATGTATGTAATCTATTTTCCAAGACTGCTAAACTAATCGGTCCTTTGGGACTTGATTCCTTGTAGTCATGCCAATGTATTAAAATAATGCACCGAATCTGGGTAACTAGGTTCGGGGCATTACAGTTGGTATCAGAGGCAGTTTAGTACTAACCTTGGAAGCTAGATTTAGATAAACTCTAATTAGAGCACATAGCCCAAAGATAGACTTTGAGGATTAGTATAGAAGAACTTCCTAGAATTTTGGTATTATAGAGATGTTGTGAGTTTTCCGAGAAATACATCCCTCTCTAGATACGAGCAGGTAGAGGCGGCTCTGCACAGATGTACATAGGGGTAAAACCCGAAAACACCGCTTTGAGCTAGACTCGAACGTGAACTTGTGCACGACAACGGGCCTTGCTGCACTCTTGGTTACGACACTCCCGAGGGATATGCTTAGGATAATTATCATTTTCTTTACAAACCATTATGAAGGATTATGAGTATATACTTCCTCAATGAAAACATTTTTATGATTATGGATTATATCCACACATAGTTCAATTTATGTTAAGTATTTTACAAGTATTGAATTATGTATTTTAATTCATAAACTAATCTAGTTTATGCCATTGTTTATAAATGTCACCTAGTGGAAGGAATGGAATCCGTATCAATACACGCACTCCGTATAGGGATTGCCCTCCTGATCAAGATAATTATTGTGGGTCTGGAGATACAACTGGTGCTGATCAACTTATTACCATACTGGGACAACTCACTCAGGTTATGAATAATAACCTTACTCGTATGGAGAACCCTGATCCACAACGTGGATGATCAATGTTAGACCGCTTCATGAGGAAACAACCACCAACATCTAATGGGGGTAAAAATCCATTAGTAGCTGAGCAATGGATAAACTCTGTAGAGAAAATATTCCATGCCTTGGGGAGTAGCGAAAGGGAGAAGGTTGTCATGGAAGTTTACCGCCTCACTGGAGATGCCGATCAGTGGTGGTCTCTGATTCAAAACACAAAGGAAGATGATGAAGTATCGAATATGGAATGGAGGGAGTTCAAAGGGCTTTTCTTAGAAAAATATTTTCCTCGTTACCATCGAGCATCTATGGAAAGGCAATTTCTGAGTCTGAGACAAAAGGAGGATGAGAATGTCGCAAAGTATGAGGCCAACTTTACAAGGTTAGCGAGACATGCTACAGATTATATACTTAACCAAAGAAGTATGATTGATCGTTTCTTTGATGGGTTAAAACCGTTTCTCCATCGATCCTTAGTCTCACAATCTTTCTCGTTGTATGAAGATATTGTCTCATGTGCTATCAAGACAGAAAAGGAATTCTCAAAATCTTATGACAATAAAGTAAAGCAAGAAAATAATAGAACGATGGAACAAGAGACAGATAAAAGGAATAAGGGAAAGAAGGATTTTCCATTATGCAATAATTGTGGGAAGAATCACCCCGGTACTTGCCTGAAAGGAATGGGAGTTTCTTACAAATGTGGAGAAAAAGGTCACCAGGCTCGTGATTACAAAGGAAAGAAAGAGGCTATCAATGTTGAATGCTACAATTGTAGGGAAATGGGACATTATTCAAATGAATGTCCTAAGCGTCAGGGAAACTAACCTCAGAAAAGGCCAAGGGATCAAGGACAATCTTATTCTGTTACTACAGTTGAAGTGGAATAATTAATGTATTGGTGCTTTTGGACTCAAGGATTATATTCTGGTTATAAAAATAATGTGATATATATAAGGGTTGTACTACAATACTTGTTGTTTTCATTAATGTTTTAATATGATGAAGGTAATCATATTTTTAGTATGTGACAATAAGAGAAACTTTACTTTGTTTAGAGAATCTGATGTTACAATTGATTTTGGAATTTAGAGACCTTTTAGAGAAATTATGGACAGAGGTATTTTGGATAACTAGAATGATTGGAATGAATTAAGTTGAACTTTGGATAATGTTGTTTAAGGTTAAAACATTTCTGAAGATTATTTTTGGAATATTATAATACTATAGTTTTATAAAAAGGACAACTTGTAGGGTGGGTAATAACCCGTCGCGTCAGACAAAGCTGATGGAATCGAACCCACAACCATAGTGTGATAGACCTTTATTACCTACCACAAGCCTACAGGATGTCCCTGGTTATTACAAAATAGTTTTCCTAATCTAAATGGTATGTGGTAATATTTAGAACCTTATACAATTAGGATAAATAGAATATTTTTGAGTTCTGTTACCATTTGGAGTGAAATATGGGTTTGTGGTAAAAATTAATTAAAGAATGAAAGTCTACATGAAAAGTAAGTATATTTCCTTACGAAAGGTAACATAAAACAAAATCTTTGTCTGTTAACTTTTCCAACTGGGGATTCAATGACCGTTTAACCAATCACAAGTTTGTGATTTTCTTGTGGATAACTTTCTCCTAATCCTATTTTCTACAACTCTCCATCAGACATTGATGGTTTTTTTTCTTCCATATCCATATTTTCATTTAATCCTAGTATGGGCTATCTCGGGTGACCTTTGTACTTCTCCATATTTCTTTTAATGTTATATTCTTATTAACCCTATTTCCGATATGGGTTTTCCACAAAGTTATTTTCTATTTTCAACCTTTTATTTTCGAAGAACATTTTCAAATTACGAGGATGCAATTTATTGAAGGAGGGTAGAATGTAACACCCCGAGCTTTCATGATACACTTCTCTTTCAGTAATGCAATAGATTGCATTGTAGGAAAGTTCGAGTTCTAACATACCGTGACTAATAAAAGTAGCTGTTATGTATAGTAATACCCACTTTTTAAAATTATAGAAATTTTATATTTCAAAATGGACTTCATTTTTGTATTCGTAATATCAAAATTATCCTAAGTTTAATTTTTTGTAATTTTCTGAGAACTTCCAATTTTTTATGAATTGTGAAAAATACTTAAAACAACTTTTTTAATCAAAATAATTTATAGTGATAAATTATACTATTTAGTGGCTTTATAGTATAATTAGAATATAGTTTTACCATTTTATCCAATGTTGGTCATTATAATTAATTTCACTTTGAGATTGGACACAAACAATTGTCAATCTTTTGATATATATTGTTTCTTAAAAACACGCTATTTGTTGTGACAGCGGGAAATAATTATAAAATTAATTAATTCAACTTATATGTTTGGAATTTTGTAAAATATATATCTTTTTTGAATTCAGAATATCAATTATAGCTTAGGGTGAAATTTTGGCATTGTTCTGAAAAACTTCAATTTTTGATGAATAGTGAAACCACTAAGTGGCAGTTAAAAAACTGATTTTTCATTTAAATGAAACATTACCACTTCTGTGATTTGATTTTCAAAAATCCGACATACATGGTTGTAGTTAAGAAGTAAAATGTAGTTCAATGGGATTAAAATAATTTTTGGTGAATAGTAACTTTTAAGTTTAATTAATCGCGATTAAAGGTAATTAGTGAAATTTAATGTAAAAATGATATTAAAAAAATATGAAATTACCTTTACACTTTTACTACCCCTATTTTATGAGTCATGGATGACCAATACAATCCTTGGGTCAACTCGGGGACCCCATGGAGCCACTTTGGTAGGAAAATGACATTAAAAACTTTTTATTTAATGTTAAAATAAAAATGTCACAAACAAGAGTTGTTTTACTAAAACAATTTTTAAATGGGGTTATAAAAGTCATATTTTTGACTATAAATATTCATTATAAATCTAAAAAGCTTTCCTACATCATGATATTTTTTTTTATTTTTTATACATTAAATAAATTATATTATTTATGACACCATGATGATGCTGCGATTACCTCATTAATTAACAATTTAAATAAAATGAAACGATAATGTAAAATCTAAGACTTACACTTGTAAAAAACCTATTGGATGAGTATATTTCGAACCCTTATCACCTTATCCTCAAAATATTTCATTGTGGGACCTTTAGAATCTGAAAATAATTCCATAATAAAGTAACATTTCAATCTTTCCAAAGGTGCCCCTCACCCCTCTTATAAAAGGGCACTCCACCTTCTCATTACTTCACACCATCATAGCCTTTTGGTTCAGCTAACCCCTGCCCAAATACTCTCTCAAATTCCCTAAATACAACCTAGAGGCCTTAGATGGATCAGAAAGCCAACCTAAGGATCCCTTTTGATCAAATCAAAAGGAAGAACCCGAAGAAGAGGTAATGTTTTCACCACCCTTTTTCAAATTCATTTCTTCTTCAACTTCTTCTTTCATTGTTTTTCCCATTATAAAATAATGAATCCAGTATCTCCTATATAATGTAATATTATTATAAATATGGTACAACCATATTCAGTATTATATCCCCCCTTTGAATAACATGTCATCATACGTGCGTACGTACGGCTTACCGTCTCCACGTCGTGGTGTAATTGTTATTCAATAAATTATTATTTGGATGGGTATAATAATGATGTGTAATTCATGTAAATAATAAATATAACATGATAATTATTCTGTATATATAATATACCATCCAATTATATTTTATTTTAATATCAAAAGAATGATATTGTCGCTCGTGCGTACGTACGGACTACCGTCTCCACGAATGCGATGAGATTCATTATCTATCGTATCGATTCAAGTATAATTATCATTTGATGATTTAAAAATAATGTTTAATGACATGATATCATTCTGGAAATTAATAATATACAACCTTTCCATGAAAAACATGGCTTACGTAACAAAACATATAAGAGAAAATGAGTAAGTTAACACCTGAAACGACGATAATCCTAAGATATTATTAACAAAGCAATGTTAAAAGATCATATATGATATCATATTAATGTATATGATTATTTTATATTTTAATAACAATTATTTCACCATTATACAGGAGTTTAACCTACCCTCAACCAAGGAAAAGTACATGGTAAGGGGTTTTCATCTCACTCCTTATTTCGGTGAGATTCATGTCATATTGCCACCATTACCTTTTGTGTGGTGCATGTACTGCCCATTATTATATTATTTGTGTAATAAAATTTAATTTATGTGTATTTACATTTTCATTGTATGATACCTCTTTCATGGGTTTTACGTTTCGTAAGATACCAAATTGGTAAAGTTTTATTTCACAATCTCTTCATTATCCGAGGTTGTTTATACATAATTGTCTATTGGGATCTCTTTATCATCCACATCCATGCTCCATAAAAATATATTTAAAAACATTTTTACTATTTACTAGACAATGGGTTAAATTCATTTATACCCTTATGTGTTTTGAAAGGAATCTTTCCGTCGTTTTCCAAACAAGGCACCTTTAACCTTTTCGACAAATTTAAGGTAAGAATGTTTTTTAACTTATACGGCGGGTGGGGATATTTACCGCAGTTATAAAATCGTCAAAGCTTCCCTTGCAAGATTATAAGAATATTTTCAAAGTAAATGTTTTATTTTATAATTATGTGACATTTAAATGATTTCAAAATGAATATTTTAAGAATTTGTGAAAGGAACTCTTTATCAAGATCATAATTTTAAATGTTTTAATGATTTATCTTTCTAAATATTTTTAATTAATGTCCATTTTTTCAAAATGATTTATTTATATAGACATTAATGTTTTGAAATGACATTTTTTTCAAAAGTATCAAAGTGGTATGGGACACTTTGATTCAAAAATCTCTTTTAAATTACTTTATTTATAAATGGGTGACTTCTCAATGATTTCGAGAAAAGAGAAATTTATCTCAAATTGTTTTGATTTCATCTATGTAAACATCCTTTGATGGATTTTAAGCTTATTTGAAGTTGATTTATTATGATACAAAAATTTTGTATTGTATTGAAGGTTTTGTGATATGTTTTACGGTGGATGTGTTATTTTTATACCATTCATGGTTTATGTAGAAAGTATTGACATTTCGTATGCTGGTTTTAATACAATTGTTTATGTTATGTTTAAATCTTTTCATATGTGAATGAATTAGACTTAATATGTGACGGGTGGAGCCCGCTATAGCTCTTCAATGCATCGGTAGGTCTCATGAGACAAACTAGTGTCTTGGCACAATGCCTTGGCAAAATCTTATTTGTAGTCTTGGCACGAGGCCTTGGCTATATGGTTATGATAGTCTGGAATTATGCATTCCATCATTATGAAAGTGGTTATTGATATTTCATGTGATTATTTGATTAGTAGAATATCCATGTGAATAAGTAAATGGCATTATTTAATTTTATTTTTTTCATACTATGTTAAAGTTCAAGTTTAAAAGGCTTTTGTTTTAGTTATACATTGCCTTAAATAATTATGATTATTTATGAAAGTTTCTGGTGTATTGCTTACCCTTACAGAGCGTTTGATCTCACCCCTTTTCTATGTTTTATTTTTCCCCAGGATTCTAAGAAGTATATTGTGATTGATAAGAAGGGTTAAGACAAGGGAATAATGGCATTCATAAAAGATTATTTATGTTGATTTGTATGTTATGAAGTGTAATGTAACATTCATGTATGTAATCTATTTTCCAAAACGGCTAAACTAATCAGTCCTTTGGGACTTGATTCATTGTAATCATGCCAATGTATTAAAATAATGCACCGAATCTGGGTAACTGGGGTCGGGGCGTTACACAATAATTTAGCAGATTTAATAAAAAAAATAATTTAAAATATATATCCATCCGTTGACTATTGATAAAGGAGATTTCAATAAGGAAGATAGAATGGAATCCTACCTCTATAAATACAAGTATTCCTACCACTAAAAAGAAATTGAAAAATATTAGAGATCGGGAGAACAACCACTACTTCTTCTTATTCTGTTTTTTTTTATTTTATTTTATTATTCCTTCTTCCCCTTTTAACTCCATTATTTATTCTATTATATATGGGTATAAACCTTAAGTTTCTGGGTGAGGGGAGGTGACAAAAAAATTTATTAAATGATTCTAGTTCAATTTATTTAAATATATTGATCTGTTTTCTTTATTTAAATGGTTTAAATATCTAAATTCCTTAATTTTGATATGAATATGATTTTTTTATTAAATTATGTTGTTTTACTATTATATTTATTAAATAAATATTTTCTACCTCTATGTGGATTTTTATTACACTGATTGGTTGATCCAGAGTCAAATAGGGAAGTGTTAGGTGATTAATAAACACATGAGTAGGTAACAATGGTCTGATTTGGATGCTTGGAAATTCAAATACCATATTTATTATTACCTAAGAAATACAAAGAATGATTGTTAATGATTTCACATACCAGAAGGTGTGTTATCTAAGAAAAAAAATTGTAGGTATTTTTATCATTTAAACATCAAACTTGAGCAATGGATAAAATGGAAGAAATGATTGTTTATCATTTTATCTAATCAATTAATAAAAAAATAGATTAATTCCAAAAAAAGGGACTATGAAATCATTAAAAAATTAGGAAGCTAACCCAGAACCCCAATCACTATTATCTCTTAATTATTATTCTCAAAAAACTTGTTTTTTATTTAAAAGTTATTTTAATTTTATTATTTAATTATTCACCATGGAAATAATATTTAAGCACTTATCCTTGGATATGACCTTGGGGTTACTACAAATACTAAATTCTTTATGGAAAATAAGATATCTTCTGCCACACCCCGTGACAGGATCATGTCACTCTAATATCCAAATATGGATGATAATAATTCATCCTATAATCTTCATGTTATCGACATTACATGCACTATATAGTTCTCTATTTGTATATTCAAGACATCCTGACACCAAACTATACCTCCCTGTCTAGTCCAAATCCTCTAGTAAGAGTAAATACATGAAATGGAAAAATGCAGTTGAATGGTCGGTGAAGATCAATCTTCCAATAAGTATCAGAATATATGCATGATAAAATATCATGATTTTCTATATCAGAAAATTGATCATATATCTATGTCATGTGTAATCAGATCTCGATGATGGAACATTCATCATCTCAGACCACAATGCCTAGAATTATGTGAACTAGATCAAAAAAATACGCACAAACTCATCCCAACATAGTTTCACCATTGATTGGGAGGACTATTATAATGGACACATCCTCAAGTGTAATATTCATCTATCCCTATGGAAAATAAAATGTATGTGTCTCTAGCCTCTATCTCTCCACAAGGGAAGTTGTAACAACCTATGTTTTGAGCCAAGAAACAATTCCAAGGGAATTTGAATTTTGGAATTTTGTGGATGAGTCGTTCTTTGAACCGAGATTTGGAACCAAATCCCTAAATTTAGAACACTCAAAATTATTATTTTTAGAATTTTTTAAAGTCCATAGTGGTTCCTCATGTGTTCCTTCATGTTTTAGGAGTGTCGGACTCTTAAAACTCAAAAGCTGGAAAGACTGGTGAGGGTGCATGGTTTGTCTAAAACCAGGCATCCCATAAAGAGAAACTGAGTAGCTAATCTAATAGAGATGGATGTCTTTCACAATTAGTCCAAACTATACAAGAAAGGCAGCATGTCCCTGTAGTTTGATATAGGTTTTTGATAGAGATAAATCACATGGTTTGTGAATAGTTTCCCAAACATTGTGTATAAACCATGTGATCCCCCTTCCAAATTAGTATAGGGAACATGGTTAGAACATAGTTTAGACACCCATATGGGAAAACCATGCGACCTTGATTTTTAAGGGTGAATTATCCTTTTTCCCATAATAATATTAACCCCCTTTTTTCATTCTTTTTTCTCATCCAGCCATGTGAGGCTCTCCCTTGCTCTCATTGGTTCTTCCTTCCTCTGCTAAGCAAGGTGTTATCTCCCTCATCCAAGGTAGGATTCAATCTCCATAAGTCATTTTGAATTCAAATCAGTAAGATATAGACTCCACTTACTTCCTATCTCAATTTATATTTCAATCTGCTGTGCATTTTTAGTGTGAGTTCATTCACCCTATTTTCATGGAGAATGTCAATTTCTTATATTTCTCTCAAACTAGACCGAATCAAGCTTATATATTGGATGAGTGAAGCATCCTTAGTTTAAGGTAGGTTGTATATAACTCTTTACCCATTTTTTCATTTATTTATAAATATTTGCAATGTAACACATAGTTTCCTTTGTCACTCATCACCCTAAAAATGATTTCTTTATTTATAATTGTTAGACTCATGATTTATTACTCAGGTTGAGCCTTCTTAATTAATTAAATGATTTAGAACCCAATTTTATAAACCACTTTGGGTGTGCTGACATTAAATTTCATTCTTTATTTAATTGATTAAATTCTTGGATTTGAACCTATAGGTAAATTCCTAATTAAACCGAATAACCTCCTAAGTACTTTTCTTGAATTATTTTTTGAATTGTCTATGTAGGTAGTTTCTTAATTGATAACGGAACCTACAATGTGATTCATTGATCAATGAATTTTTTTTGATATGTTTGGCAGATTTCTAAAATTCTACTCTTTGGTAAATTGAGTTATACATTTAAAACATGATACTTGGTTGTGATAAATGAATCGTTTGTTAACAATTACATTTTTATAATAAAACCCCTTGGATGAGGTGTGTTGTCTTCTAAACTAAAAGGTGGTCATTAGTGATTTACATCATGCTTTGAATTATGGAATTGGTGTTTTTTAATGCCTTTTTATTATTATTAGTGTTGACCTATTTGTTTTAATTATCACTAAATAAAGTTTTTCATGATATTAATGAGTGTTATTTTTTATGGTAGAGATTTATGCTATAAGGAATATTGGAAAAAAATATGGTTAAGTCTAAGAAAGACTCACCACCAAAGAAGACTCACTGCCAAGGAAGTCTCAGGGTCAAGAAAGTTTCACAACCATTGAAGTCTCACCGCTAGGAAATGTATCATCACCAAGGAAGTGTCACCGCTAAGACGGATTTTTTGAAAAATATGAAATGACTCACTGTTTGGGATGAGTCACCAACAGAAAAACAAAATAATATCAATATAGAGAGGACATACCATCAGGACTGAGAAAACATTGAGGTGACCTTACACCAAAATAAAATTTTGGTATGCATTAAAGAATGAATCATCCCTAAGTATGAGGAAAAGGATACTTAGATTGCTTCTCACATGGATGTTTTTGCTGTTACTGCAACTGATAAAAAAGGAAGCAAACTCCCTCGTGTAGATATGTGAAGTGCTGAACAACTGATATATACAAAACATTGCACACATGAAGTTAGATGATCCTCATTTACAAGAACAAAAAAAATCATGAATACTATATATTACTTACATACGACTGTGAGAGTGGATCTTAATGAACATCCATATCCTACAGTCAGAAATAAAGATTTTTTGACACTCTGTTCCACTATAAATCTCATATCCTCAACTTGAAACTCATCTCAAGCTATATTCAATAGTCATGAGCTATAAAGACTATTAGATAGAGAATATTATTATTTGTGAATTCTTAATTTATATTTTTGTTCATTAATATTTACATTACAAGAAGTGTGTGTATACTCTATTTATAACATGCACATTTTCTCCTACTTTAAATATGAAGATACATTGATATCTTCTCAAACTATTTTTACACCAGTTTCCCATGTGTTATGGAAGAGGTCTTTTGTGTCTTATTACCTTTTTTATCCTCATCATTACTGTGGAAGTGGTCCCTATGTTTCCTGGATAGTTTTCATGATCCAAGTTATGGATCAAAGTTTATTTTTATATAAACTTCTTAGTAGTGGTTGATTTCCAAGTGGATAGGACTAAGTATCATCTTGATATTGGATCTCTTGTATTCATTTTTCACTATGTTTTTTGTTTAGTTTATTTATATTCTTTAAACATGAATCTATGTTATACATCAAAAAATTATTACTTTGATAGTTAAACTTAATTATTTTTTATATAAGTTCATGATTTAGTAAATTTATTTCAAACTTAAATGTAATATTATATATTCTTTTAAGTAATACCTAATCAATATTTGAGAATTACTTTAAAAATTCAAGATTTATATCGATCAATTATTTTGGTTAACTAGTCCATATTGAAATTAATTGGGGGATTTTATTTAAACCTATTTTAATAGAAATTTTTATTGGGAAATAAATTTACCTCACTCTTGAGATACACACTCCGACCAACATTTGGTATCAAAGGTTTAATCTTTGGTATCAATGTTTTCCCAAACTTTTTCAACTGTGATTTTATTTGTGCTTTAAAAATATAAAATTCATGTTATTTATAAATTTAGTTCTTTACATGGATTATATACAAGAAGGTTCTGATACTAACATTCCTTCTTTTTTAAATGGAAATAATTATTCTCCATTGAAGATAAAAATAAAAATTCATATGGAATGTATAGGTTTTGAGATTCGGTCTACTATTAAGGATAAGTTTGAGTTATCTATACTGCTAGAAATACTATGCGGATTCTAAAAATCTGGCCGATCATAATAATTTCATATATATAAACACCTTGTATTGTTCATTATGAGATGAGAAATTTAATATAATTTTTTCTAGTAAAAACACATTTGAAATTTGGGACACATTAGCTATTTCTTGTGAAGGAACAACCAATTTCAAAGAAATGAAATTGAATACATATAATTTTAAGTATGATACTTTTAATATGAATATTGATGAATTAATTTTTTAGAAGTATCTTATGATCAAATAAAATTAAACACCATGAGAACTTTAATAAATTCAATGTCAAATAAGGATTAGATCATGAGGCTGCTCAGATGTCTTAATGAAAGATAGAGAGAGACATCAGTGTCAATCATAGATTCCTACAAAATTATAAGACTGATAGTTAACAAATTAATTATTAGGTTAATTATGTATGAAGAAGATATGAAGGTCAATAGAGAAGAGTATGATGACCCGAAAATAAATTAAATAACTTTAATGTCTATTACATCCAAACAAATGGAAAAGTAAAGGGAAAAGATGCAAGATGAAAGTTCCAGTGATAGTGATTCACCACCTGATAGTGATGAAGAAATGACCCATCTATCCATAAGATTCAAGAAGTTTTATAGGAGGAATAAATTTTTCAGAAATCCTTGTTACATAATAAAATATTACAGTAAAGGAACTTGGAAGAAAGATTGGAAAATGGATAATAATAAAAATGAGATTACCTTTTATGAATGAAAGTGAAAAAGAATTGTAAAGGAAATAACTAAAAAATTAAAAAAATATTATTAAATGGGTAGAAAAATATAATAAATCCATGAAAGAGACATGGGGTGTCTCTGAGGAAAACCCTCAATGACTTAGACTGTACTCCTAAACAAAATTTTGATCGATCCAACATGTACTTCATGACTAATGTCTGTGAGGCACCTACTATATCATCTGTTCTTAAATTTGATAAATATAAAATTGGATATAATTATGATGAAATTTCTTAAGAATATATGTTTTAATATTTTAATATGATATAATACACTTTCAATTGACTTAAGGATAAATATAAAGTTCAAAAAAAATATCAGGCTTTATCTATTAATACTAAATATGATCTTGCTGTAGAGAAAGAGAAAAATTCTCAGTTATTAAAAGATACTTTTGAACATAAATTATACAACGAACAACTGAATAAGTATTTATAAAAGTTCACCAATAAAAGAGAAACTCTAAATAACATTTTAGGAAAACATGTTGCTCCAAAATATGTTATAGTTATAGGATACCAACCTGGACATAAAAGAATAGTAAAAAGCACTTTTGTACCTAAATATAAATCTGAAAGTTTTATTACAAGTTATTTTTATAGATGAAGAAAAAATTATTTTTTTCAAAAAAAACTTATAACTAGTTTATAATATTCCTATTAAAAAAATGTGGGTTCATAAAGCCATGATTACTAACACATATATAACTAAGAAAATATGAGAACCAAAATCATTCCATGGATAATTTTTTTATAGGAATGTTTCTTGAAGACCTCTGGTAAAAGTATATAGTACTTAGATAGCAGATGTTCACTGAATATGATAGGAGACTAATCATGTTTCAGGAACATAATAAAATATTATGGTCATCATGTCACCTTTGGTGATAATAATAAAAGGAATATCATTGGCCTTGGCCAAATTGGTAATACTAACTCTATTTTAATTTCCAAAGTACTATTAATTTATGGTTTAAAGTATAATTTTCTTATAATAATTAAATTATTTGATGATTGTTTTCATTTAAAATTTAAAAATAATTCATGTAATGTTTTTGATTCTAATGATACTTTAGTTTTTACTTCTTTAAGGAATGAAAATATTTATACTTTTGATCTTAATTATTTAATTTCTCAAAATGTTTCCTTCTTGAGTGAATTTAATAAAGATTATTAGGTTTATCATAGGATACTAGGCTAGTGTAATATTAACTCACATAGGAATCTTACTATAAAAGGGTTAGTTAAGGATCTACCCAAACTAGAATTCCCAATCAACAAAGCCTGTAACCTTTGTCAAAAAGAGAAACAACACAGGGTTTCATTTAAATTAAAGAAAGCTGTTTCAACTTATCAACCTATTGAGTTGGTTCATATGGATTTATTTGGACCATATATATTTTCTAGTCTAAATGGGAAGCACTATTTTTATGTACTAGTAGATGAATTTTCTAGGTATACTTGGGTGTTCTTTCTAGATCACAAAAGTCATGTTTGTTCTTACTTCACCAAGTATGCTAGATCTGTAGAAAAATTAAGTGGACTTAGGATTAATACTTTGAGAAGTGACCATGGTCGTGAGTTTAAAAAAAAGACATTGAATCATTTTTATCACAAAATGACTATATTCATAACTTATATTCTTCTAGGACCCCTCAACAGAATGGAGTTAAAGAAATAAGGAATATAACTCTCTAAGAGAAATATCATACTATTCTAAATGAATATGTTCTACCTCTCTACTTTTGGGAAGAGGCTATGAACACATCCTATTATATAATCAATAGATTTTTAATTATACATATCTTAAAGAATAAATATTATTGGATTTGGAATAGTATAGAGGTTAAGGTTAATTACTTTAGAGTTTTTGGATACAAAGAATTTATTCTTAACACTAAGAATAGTCTGGAAAAAATTTCCTCCAAAATTGATAAAGGAATTTTCATAGGTTATTAAACCTCTATTAAATCTTATAGATATTTTAATAAAAGGACCAAGATAATATAAGAGTCTTTTCATATCAAATTTGATGAGACAAATCCACATGATCCCAAGACCTCCTTAGAAAATCTTGAGGATAATTAATCTTCTCTAAACTTTAATTCCAGGCCTAATAGTTTTTCTATGAAGCAATTAGAAAAATAATCCAGTTGTAATGAAGTTCCAGAACATGAACCCAAACCTATAAATAATTCTGAGGTGACTAGCCCCTCTTTTTCCAGAGTTATTAGAGCTTGTATGTATCATCCTTTAGATGCTACAGTTAGAGATCTAGACAGAGGAACACCAACTAGAGCTTCTCTAATAAATCAAGTTGAACATTAAGCAGTATTGTCACATCTTGAACCAAATAACATCAATTATTCAATTAATGATGAATTATAGGTAATGGCCATGTAAGAAAAACTAAATCAGTTTGAAATAAACCAAATATTGGAACTTGTGGATAAGACCAAGGATACCTTGACTATATTCACTAAATGGGTGTTTATAAACAAGGTTGATAAATCATGAATAATAGTAAGAAACAAGGATATTCTAGTTACATATGGGTATAGTCAATAAGAAGGAATAAACAATGAAGATACCTTTGTACCTGTATCTAGAATTGAATCCATCAGAATACTTCTTACCTATAGAGATAATATATATTTCAAACACTATAAAATGGATGTTAAGATTTCATTATTAAATGGTTTTATAATTGAGGATAGTTTTGTTGAACAACCCCTTAGTTTTAAAATACCCCATTTTCAAAATAGTGTTTTTAAATTAACAAATGATTTATATGGTTTAAAATAAGCTCATAGATATTAGAATGATAGGCTCATATCCTTTCTTATTTCAAAAGGTTTTTCAAAAGGTATAGTTGATTCTACAATTTTTTTAAGATGAATTTTGAAATATGTTTTAGTTGTAAAAGTTTATTTAGTTGATGTTATTTTTGGATATTTAAGAAATTCATTATATAATTAATTTTCAAAAATAACACAAAATGAATTTGAAATGAGTTTAATGAGTGAAATCAAGTTCTTTCTTTGTTTTCATATTTTTTAGAATAAAGAAGGAATTATTTTTAACTAAATTAATATACTGAGGGTCTTTTAAAACATTTTAAATTAGATATAACTAAGAGTAGTGATTCTACTATGAGAACTACCAGTAAATTGGATCTTGATGAAGTTAGGAAACTAGTAGATCAAATAAATTATAGAGGTATGATTGTAATTATTAAATAATTAACTAGTATCCAGCCAAATATTATGTTTAGTTTGTGTATGTGTTCTCACTTTCAAGAAAATACAAAATAGTTACACTTGGTATCTATAAATATAATTTTGAAATACATCAAATATAACACTAATTTAAGAATGTTTTTCCTAAGAGGAAAAGCATTTGACTTGGTTGGTTATTATGATGTTGATTTTAGTGGATGTAAGTTAGATAGAACGGGAAATTCTGAAACAAGTCATCTTTTAGGAAAGTATGTAGTTTCTATGTGTAGTAAGAAACTAAATTATATTGCACTATCTACTAATAAAGTTTAATACATAGCTGCAGGTTGCTTCAGAAATCTAGAAGTAGCTATTATGACCAATTTTATAGATGAAACACATGTTACTAGACTATGGATATCAATTATGACATGTCCCTATAAACTATGAAAATAGAATTGCTATAAATATATCTAATAATTCTGTATCATCTTCTATAAAAAACATATTGATGTAAGACGTCACTTTTTGATAGATCATTTTTATAAAGGTGATATAACTCTTGAATATATTGGTAAATAACATCAACTTGTTGATATTTTTACTAAGCCATAGAATTACGAATGATTAATTGTATAAAACATGAATTAGGTATGATCAATTTTGTTAAGTTTAATTTTACAGGACTCACCATCAAAGATTTAACACCATTGATGATTTCTCACCATTGAAGATTTCTCACCGTTAAAGATTTCTCACCATTATGAATGTATCACCATTGTCAATGTATCACCGTAGTTAATGTATCACCATTGATACTTCTCACCATTGAAAATTCTCATCATTTTGATTTCTCACCATTAGAGTTCTCGTGCCTTTGTCAATTTTTTTGGTTCACGCGATTAGTTTTTAGACTGCTAGTTTTATTTTCTTTACTATTCATTTAAATTTCTTATTCGATTCGAATGTTTTTCATGTTTCAATTTTAAAATTTTATTTTGATTTTATGAATACCTAAATCCAAAATGATATAAATTGATATTCTTTGTATAATTTCAAGATTCACTTATCTCACACATTTTCCCTCAAACCACGTCGCATCCTTTCCTCTCTCGGCCATCTGCGTACCGTTGTATTTCCATAAACAAATTAATCTGGTCTCCATGGACAAAATAAAGCATCCTTTAGTTTATTAATTAGATTAGTCACATCCTATAATGAGGTAAAAATGGGGAACTAATTCATACAAATACTTTAAATATGTCGAATCCTGAGATTTTGAAGAGAGTGGTTGTGCCCAAATATGGTGTAAAGGTAGAATGGTTGTTTCTAGTAAGTCTTTAGTTATTCAAGTTATACCAAACCAAGGATGGTTGTATTGGTTCTATTATAACTAGAGGAAATTCTATCCTAGTTTGGTATACATTTTTTAGTATTTTTTGAAGTTCTATTTTGAGTAGGATGAAGATTGGATTAAAACAACGATAAATGACCAAAAAGTAGTTTTCCTTCAAGGTAGTGGACTATGTATTTAAAAGATCCACATGAATATGGACATAATGATTATCAAGGGAATATTATATAGGTTAGTGATGAATTTATCTATGAAGATTCCTTGGCTGAATTAACTGGTGATGTCATAGTCAGAAGGTCGGTAACTTCTAAAATTTATAGTGAATATTGGTTAGTTTTCAAATTCATACAACACATGTTATGCCCAAGGAAGGGTTATTTTGATAATTTAAGGTATAAATATTTCTATTTGTTATATATTATTAAAATAGGATGCAATATAATATTCTAGATACCTTATTCTTCACATGGTGTAAATGACCAAGACCACTTAAAGATCCAACTCCCTAATCTATCCGAAATTCATTTCTGTTATACTTAAAGAAAAAGGTTTGGTTGGTGAAGATGAATAATATATAGTAGATTATGGTGGTTACTACTTCACTAAAATAATATACAGAAGGATGATAATTAGTTTGAACCCATGGAAGAAGAAATGAGTAAGTGATAATGAAAATTTTTATGATGATTTTAATCTTGTGGACCACACTTCAAGACCAAGATATATTGTGGACCCTAGTCTGGTGTTTGATTATATTGTTGAGTATTCTGATAATTATGAGAAGTAAAAGGATGGTTCCTCTAATTATTAACAGAAGAAATATCTTTCTATAAATTAAGGTAGTGACACTAACCTTCCTCCTAGATCTCCTACTATTTCTTATGGAGCACCCAGTCTACCTGGGACTCCTCTTAAAAGAGAGAAACTTTTAATGTAAGTAAGTGATGAGGATAAAACAAAAGTATCAGTAGAATATCAATTAAAAAGTACATCTAAATCATTTTATGAAAATGGTAATGGTGAAGATGAAGAAGATGAATAATATAGTGATGATGAAGATGACAGTAAAGAAGGAAATGCTAATGGAATTGGAAATAGAGATGAATAAGAGGATGACCATGATGGTGGTTTTGATAGTATTGAAGTACTAAGTGGATGAGTTAGTTAGGAAGAGGATAATATTTACCAAACACTTGTTGATTCTTCACATGAATCTGGTTCTAAATTTGAATAAATACTCAGTTTTTTTATGTGTACAAATCTGCTAGAGGAGAGAAAGATACATTATTTGAAGAAGAGAAATACCCATGTTTGGAGAGTCATCATGTTATTGCTAATGATTAGATAGTTCCATATCAATTTTTATTGAGTGAGAGAAATGTTTCGCTTCTATGGAGAATTTTTTGGACAATCAGATGAACGTTGAGCATATTGAGCAATTTTTTGATGAATAGGGATCTGATGAGACCCCTTCTATTGAGACCCCTACTATTGTTGTTTCTACCTCATTAATTTATACTACTGTAAAGACTTCAATGGTTTAGTTTATTGGTAAGAATTCCAAAAATTGGATTGACCCTATGTATGAAGAATGGTACAAGTTTATTAGTAAAGCTAGGAGTCATCCAAAGAATGGTGGACCTAATCTTCATTATGCAGAGGATCCTGGGGGATCTTTTGTTGATCAAATTGATGCAACTAGTTAATTATAGTGTTTTGAATTAAATGTGATGATTAGCCACTAGAAGTATAAGGCCCCAGCCTTAAACATTACTTAATCTTGAGTTATTACAAGATAACACATTGAGGATCTTTTCGGGTTTAGAGTTTTAGAGAATTAGATCATAAAACATGCATTACATTCCACATATAAACAAAGTGGTTACATAAAGATAGTATTCTTCATTCCCATCAATGGAAACACATTTAAAATAAAACATGGATTATTTCTTGACACATCCTTGACTCTATCATCTTATCATGTACCTTTCCTTTGACCTGTGAAAACATTTCAAAAACTTGGGATGAGCATAAAAACTCAGTATGGGTTATAAAAACATGGAAAGGAAACATGGGTACATACATACATAAGATTGAAATCATACTTTACCCATAAAACATAGGCACTTTAACATACCTCATAAAATCATGAATAAATCATAGAAATCATAAGACATAAAGGTAACTTGAGGCATTCATAACATTCTTACGTAGGGAGTAACCCTCTTGGTTACGTTTGGAATACCCATCACAGTATATTCCCTAAAATCTCTTCGGAGAAACCTTAACGTTTCACTCCTTTGCGTTACCCAATGCATTGGAGAGCTATAACGGGCTCACCCGCCCTTAGTTTATCACGGAACCACCCGTCTTCATAATAATTCCCAAGAACCATAACATAATCATATCACATAAAACATACATAAAGGAAACATAACATTTCCACATTTCAATCACGAGATATCAATAAAACACATTGATATAATAAAAACATTATGAAAACCATTTTCAATACCAAATTAAAACATGGTATTTATTTTTCTTTTAAAAAGAAGGTATGGCTTGTAGAGGAAGCCGAAACTCAAATAACGGTCACTACGGTGGAGAAGTCATTGTCGCCGCATACGTACGACAAAAACATTCCCTTTTTGTCGTTTAGTAAACGCTTCGTATAAAAAATATTCCTTTTGAATAAACGTAAAAGTCAAAGTGGTTTATACACCGTATAAAAGAAAGTTGTGTATAAAATAAAATATGCCTCAGCGAAAGGAGATTGAGACGAAGTCCCATACCTCGTATCCGACTTGACCCGACCGTTCTTTAATCTCCTGAATAATAAACTTGAGTTAATCTCTACTTTCTTATGAATCTTTTTCAAGTTCATTATTCATTTTATACCATGTTATGAACATCATGTAATCAGTTAAGTTAATAATGTTCATTTTGTCGGTATTTGGTTCTTAAGTCAAAAATAGACTTATTACACTTACATGTTGGTAATTTGGTCAAAGGTTCATTATATCCAGAATGGTATTCATGATGTAGATATCATATATGTCATATATATCCAGTACATACTTTCATTTATAATATTACATAATCATTTAGAGTTAAGAAATGAAATGCACCGTTCATGGAGACGGTAAGCCGTACGTACGCATGAATGCTACTTTCATTTCTATTTCGTATTTTATAGAATGGAATCATAATGATATAAAGGTATATTATAATTCCAGTATAATATCATATATAATATCATAGTTCCATCCTTTATATGTCCCACATATGGTATTTAACGAATCAAATCACTTTGAGGGGGCGGTAGTCCGTACTTCCTAAAATGAAGATATCATGTTTACCCATAATGGAAACTATAAAGGTATGCCCAAAATGAAAAAAACAGAAGCTTAAGGAAAACATAAACATATTATATATCATATATGAAAATAGTGACATCATAATGGCCACCTTTGAAGGTGTTAAATGAGTGTTGAACAATCATCGTTTCGGGAGGCAGAATTTCGCCATCCACGGAAACCGTATGTTCTTTAACCATTTGATATAGTTGTGTGAGAGTGTAGCTCAAATAAATATTATAACAACATCCTTGTATATTTAACATACTGGTGTTGTTACAAAATAAGTAAATAAAAAGAGTTTAGGGGGTTGGAGAAGCAAAATAAAACAAATGAACATGAGAGAATGAATTACCTTTAAAAGTGTAACTCCTTTTGATTTGAGCCTAAAGGCTTCCTTTGAAAGGATTATGCCCAAAGGGAATCCTCTAGGATGAGTAGAGGGATTTGGAGAGAGTAAATGGGCAGGGGTTGGCCGAGCCAAAGGCTTGTGGAGTGTGTGAAATGAGGTAGAGGTGGGGGCCTTTTATAAGAGGAGAGGAGGGGCACTTTTGGAAAGTAAAGAAATATTACATTATTTGAAAATGTGTTTCGGTTTCAAAAGGTCCCACATTGATATAATTCGTGGATAAGGTGATAAGGGTTCGAAATCTACTCATCAAATTGGTTTTGGCCATGTGTAGTTCATATATTTTACATTATCTTTCAATTTTATTTAAATCGTCAAATAATGATGTCATCGCTGCATCATTATTATGTCATAAATAATTTAATTTATTTAATGTCTAAAAATCATAAAACAAATACTATGATGTATGAAATCTTTTGATATTTCCAATGACTATTCATAATCAAATATCTGATCTTTATAACCCCATGTAAAAATTGTTTTCGTAAAACATCTCTTGTTTGTGTCATTTTTACTTTAACATTTAATAAAAAGTTATTTATGTCATTTCCAAACCAAAGTGTCTCCATGGGGTCCCCAAGTTGACCCATGGCTTGTCTTGGTCGGCCATGACACAACCAATAAGGTTGGGACATGTTTCTAGGTCATTTCCTATTATTAAAGCATTATTTATACCTTAAACTACCATAATTACCACTAATCGCGATTAAGAACTTAATAAGTTACTATTCACCAAAAAAATTATTTTAATCTCATTGAACCACATTTTAATTCTTAATGACAACCATGTATGTCGGATTTTCAAAATTCAATACACATTAGTGGTAAACTTTCATTTAACTGAAAAATCAGTTTGCTTGATTACCACTTAGTGGTTCCATTATTCATCAAAAATTGAAGTTTCTCAGAAAATCACCAAAAATTCACCCTAAGCTATATTTGATATTCCGAATTCAAAAATGAAGTCTATTTTACAAAATTAAAATCATATAAGTCACATTAATTAATTTAATAATTAATTCCCACTGCCAGAGCAAATAGCGTGTTTTTACAAAACAATAAGTATCAAAAGATTGACACCAGTTTAAGTCTAATTTCAAAGTGAAATTGATTCCAATGACCACCATTGGATAAAATGGTAAAAATATATTCTAATTTCACTTCAAAACCAATTCAAAACATAATCTAATCATATAAATAAATTAGATTAAAAATAAGTTTTGATGTAAAATGCAGTATTTTCACTATTCATTAAAAAATGAACATTGTCAGAAAAATAC
Organism: Viscum album; assembly: GCA_963277665.1. NCBI lineage: Eukaryota > Viridiplantae > Streptophyta > Magnoliopsida > Santalales > Viscaceae > Viscum > Viscum album. The sequence goes on along the minus strand of OY728130.1, from coordinate 1,157,442,163 downwards.
CAAAAATTCACACAAGGTAAATTTTGATGTCCCAATCATAAAGAATAAGTTTATTTTGACAAACATAGTTTATAAAATTGTCAAAATATAGATTCAAAAATGGTTTGCCATCAAAAGGCAGTAAAACAATCTTTTAAGAATATTAGTGTATTCCATGCATAAGATTGTATTTATTTTCATTTTAAGCCTCTACAACACTATCTTAATCATTAATAGACATAGATAAAAATATCTATTATTCATTACTTACTTGGGATGTTACATCCTTCCCCCTTTAGAAAATTGCGTCCCCGCAATTTATTTACTTATCAAATAAATGAGGGTACTTATCCCTCATTGCATTTTCAGATTCCCATGTTGCCTCTTCAATCATGTGATTTTTCCACAAAACCTTTACCTGATGAATCACCTTATTCCGTAACACTTTCTCCCTGTGGTCAAGAATCTGGACCGGTTGTTCCTCATAAGATAGGTTCTCTTCCAGCTGAACTTCCTCTGAACTCAAAACATGAGATGGATCTGGAATATACTTTCTCAACATCGAAATGTGAAAAACATTGTGTACCTGAGATAAACTTGGAGGTAAAGCGACTCGGTATGCAACTGATCCAACTCTCTCCAGAATTTCGTATGGTCCAATGAACCTTGGACTCAACATTCCTTTCTTACCAAATCTCATCACACTTTTCCATGGAGAAACCTTGAGAAAAACATGATCACCTACCTCGAAAGATAGATCCTTCCTCCGGTTATCCGCATAACTCTTCTTCCTGCTCTGAGCTGCTCTCATGTGTTTCTGAATCAGCTGAACTTTTTCTGCCATCTCTTCTACCAATTCTGGTCCCATCAACTTCCTTTCACCCACTTCATCCCAGAAAGCTGGAGTTCGACACCGCTTCCCATATAATGCCTGAAATGGTGCCATCTGTATGCTGGAATGAAAACTGTTATTATATGAAAACTCAACCAAAGAAATATGTTGGTCCCAACTTCCCTGATAATCCATAGAACAAGCTCGTAGCATATCCTACAATGTCTGAATTGTTCGTTCTGACTGCCCATCTGATTGAGGATGAAATGTTGTACTAAAATTTAATTCAGTACCCAACGACTTCTGAAGGCCTTTCCAAAAGTTAGAAGTAAACCTTGGATCACGATCCGATACAATGGAGAGAGGAACTCCATGTAACCTGACTATCTCTTTAAGATACAAACGGGAAAGTTGATCAAGAGAGAAAGTATCTCGTATAGCAAGGAAATGAGCAGACTTGGTCAAGCGATCAACAATAACCCAGATTGCATTATTATCTCGAGATGTCTTCTGTAATCCAACAACAAAGTCCATGGATATATTCTCCCATTTCCACTTTGGCACTGGTAAAGGCTGAAACATCCCTTTAGGTAACTGCCGCTCTGCTTTAACCTGCTGACAAGTCAAACACTTCACAGTAAAATCAGCAATATCTCTTTTCATTCCATCCCACCAGTAATACTCCCGCAGATCTCTATACATCTTAGTACTGCCCGGATGAACTGAAAACGGAGAACTATGAGCTTCACATAACAGCTCTCTCTTCAACTGTGAATCACAAGGCACACACAATCTCTTCCCAAATCTCAAAACACAATCATTATCAATGTTGAATTCAGGCAACTTACCTTTCTGAACCAGCTCTACCCTTTTCTGCAACTCACTGTCTTGCTTCTGTGCTTGCTTGATTCTATCTGATAGAGATGATCTCACTGATACCTGAAACAAAACAGAAGGACTTCCTGCACCAACAACTTCTATGCCAAAGTTCATCAAATCCTTAACCAAAGGATCACGTTCCAAACGCAACATTGTTAATGAGGCATTACTTTTTCGACTCAAAGCATCAGCCACTTTATTTGCTTTTCCCGGATGGTAATGAATTGTACAATCATAATCCTTGATTAATTCCAGACATCTCCTTTGTCTCATGTTCAATTCTTTCTGAGTGAATATATACTTTAAACTTCTGTGATCTGTATATATTTCACACTTTACTCCATACAAATGATGCCTCCAAATTTTTAAAGAAAAAACAACAGCAGCTAATTCCAAATCATGTGTAGGGTAATTTACCTCATGAGTTTTCAACTGTCGTGAAGCATAAGCAATTACCTGATCATTCTGCATTAGGACGCAACCAAGTCCTTTCAATGAAACATCACTGTATATAACAAACTCACCATTCCTAGAAGGTAGTGCCAAAACTGGAGCATTCACCAATCTTCTTTTCAATTCCTGAAAACAATCATCACATTCTTTTGTCCAGATAAACATAACACCCTTCCGAGTTAGCTTAGTCATTGGACTAGATAACCGTGAAAAATTTCTAACAAACCTTCGGTAATAGCCCACCAAACCAAGGAAGCTACGAATCTCGGTTACATTTTTGGGTCTTGGCCATTCTTCCACAACTTTTTTTTTACAGGATCAACAGTTATTCCATCTTTAGAAACAATGTGACCAAGGAAAGAAATTTGTTGCAACCAAAACTCACACTTGCTGAATTTCCCATACAGTTTCTTTTCTTTTAAGGTTTGCAAGATAACCCTTAAATGTTTTTCATGCTCCTCTTTACTTTTAGAAAACACCAAAATATTATCAATGAAAACCACCACAAACTTATCAAAGAACTCATGGAAAATTTTATTCATTAAGTCCATGAATACAGCAGGTGCATTGGTTAGCCCAAAAGGCATTACTACAAATTCATAATGGCCATATCTCGTACGGAACGCGGTCTTCGGAATATCTTCCTCCTTTACCTTCAGCTGATGGTACCACGATCTCAAGTCAATCTTTGAAAAGAACTGAGCTCCCTGGAGCTGATCAAACAAATCATCGATATGAGGCAAAGGATATTTGTTCTTAATAGTGATATTATTCAAGGCTCTATAATCAATGAAAAGTCTCATAGAACCATCTTTCTTTTTAACAAATAAAACAGGACCACCCCAAGGTGATGTGGTAGGTCTAATGAAACCTTTCTCTAATAAATCTTGCAATTGCTCCTTCAACTCTAAAAGTTCAATTTGTGCCATTCGATAAGGGGGTTTTGAAATTGGCTTAGCATCAGGAACTAAGTCAACAGTAAACTCAACTTCCCGATCTGGTATTATTCCAGGCAACTCATCAGGAAAAACATCAGGATACTCATTTACCACTGGCACATTATTAATCTGAATAGTTCCTTTATTTTCAACGACGTGTGCAAGGTAACATTCATTTCCATCTTTTACAAGTTTCTCGGCCTCTTGATATGTTATCAAAAGTAAGGGTTCATTCTTGTAAACAAACTGAAAGTCTTTCTGAAAAGAAACTTCTTTAGCTCTACAGTCAATCATAGCATGGTAAATAGAGAGCCAATCCATACCCAGGATAACATCAAACTCTACTAGAGGTAGAACAATAAGGTTTGCAAGTAGGTTCTTTCCACAGATAAGGATAGGAAGATTCTTATAAATTCTTTTTGCCTCAACACTTCCCCCAGGTGTTTTTACCAAAAGTTCAGGAGTCATTTCTTGAGATGGTATTCCCATTTTACTAGAAAAGGTTTCAGAGATGAAAGAATGTGTAGACCCCGAATCAAACAACACACTGGCATAATCTGAAAAAAAACAAAGTACCTGACACAACTTCATTTGATGGCCCGACATCTGCTGAAGTAGTTGCAAAGGATTTCACCACCCTTTTCTGCTTGTAGTCTAACTGCTTCCCATCACTCAAGCTCCTTGTCGGACACTCGTTTGCATAGTGACCCATCTCATTGCACTTATAACATTTCACTAAACGTAAATAAAATTTGTTCTTACCTTCACCTTGATCCTTTTCAGTGCAATCACGAGCCTTATGTCCCATCTTACCACATCGGTAGCACTTCCCAGAATTCAGAAGACATTCCCCAGCATGCCTTTTGCCACATTTATCACAAACTGGAAACTTAGTTCTCTTACCATCAGACTTTTTTGAAGAATTCTTACCTTTCTCCTGCCACCTCGGTCTCTTCTTCTGCTAATTGTTAAAGAAAACTTGGTCATCGGCAAACTCCATTTCCACCTTCTCAGCACATCGAACAAGATTTTCATAACTTTTAAACTCACGAGAAGCTAATGCCCTTCGATATTTTGGCTTTAATCCTGAGTAAAAACGATTGATTTTACTATCAAGGTCCCGGATAAAATTTGGAGCATACCTTGCCAATCGAGTGAACCTTTCTTCATAAGCAGCCACTGAGTCTTCCTCTTGCCTCAATTCCAAGAATTGCTTTTCCATCCTAAGTCGAACAGCCTTAGGAAAATAATTCTCAAGAAACATACCTTTGAATTCATCCCAGTCAAGAGCATCAATCTCATCGGCGTCCCTGATATTTTTAACCATAGACCACCACTGATCTGCTTCACCCTCCAAACGGTAAATAGCAAGACTAACCTTTTGATTGTCTGAACACCCCATGACATCAAAAATCTTCTCCAGTGATTTAATCCACCCTTCAGCTAGCACAGGGTCAGATGATCCTCTGAATTATGGTGGATGTTGCCTCATTAAATGTTCCACCACTGACATGTTCCTCTGCGGTTGTTCTGGCTGATCTCGTGCATGGATACCACCGCCATTTATCGCTTGAGTCAACTGCGCCATTACTGCAACAAACTATTCAGTTCCAATTCCGACCATTTCTGGATGCTGATTCGGAAGGTTATTTCCTTCTGTATGCCTTCCTAGCACTGCTTCCCTGTTTCCTCTGCGGAAAACCATTCTGAACAAACATGTCTTAGATGAAGCAACATGGTAATCTTTAAATGCTATATCATTTCGAAAAAAAATATTTTTGGATAATAATTTAATAGAATTCTAACTCCTAAAGTTATCTAAACCGACCTTTGATACCAACTATAAGGCCCCAGCCTTAAACCTTACTTAATCTTGAGTTATTACAAGATTACACATTGAGGATCTTTTCGGGTTTAGAGTTTTAGAGAATTAGATCATAAAACTTTCATTACATTCCACATATAAACAAAGTTGTTACATAAAGATAGTATTCTTCATTCCCATCAATGGAAACACATTTAAAATAAAACATGGATTATTTCTTGACACATCCTTGACTCTATCATCTTATCATGTACCTTTCCTTTGACCTGTGAAAACATTTCAAAAACTTGGGATGAGCATAAAAACTCAGTATGGGTTATAAAAACATGGAAAGGAAACATGGGTACATACATACATAAGAGTGAAATCATACTTTACCCATAAAACATAGGCACTTTAACATACCTCATAAAATCATGAATAAATCATAGAAATCATAAGACATAAAGGTAACTTGAGGCATTCATAACATACTTACGTAGGGAGTAACCCTCTTGGTTACGTTTGGAATACCCATCACAGTATATTCCCTAAAATCTCTTCGGAGAAACCTTAACGTTTCACTCCTTCGCGTTACCCAATGCATTGGAGAGCTATAACGGGCTCACCCGCCCTTAGTTTATCACGGAACCACCCGTCTTCATAATAATTCCCAAGAACCATAACATAATCATATCACATAAAACATGCATAAAGGAAACATAACATTTCCACATTTCAATCACGAGATATCAATAAAACACATTGATATAATAAAAACATTATGAAAACCATTTTCAATACCAAAGTAAAACATGGTATTTATTTTTCTTTTAAAAAGAAGGTATGGCTTGTAGAGGAAACCGAAACTCAAATAACGGTCACGACGGCGGAGAAGTCGTTGTCGCCGCATACGTACGACAAAAATATTCCATTTTTGTCCTTTAGTAAATGCTTCGTATAAAAAAGATTCCTTTTGAATAAACGTAAAAGTCAAAGTGGTTTATACACCGTATAAAAGAAAGTTGTGTATAAAATAAAATATGCCTCAACGAAAGGAGATTGAGACGAAGTCCCATACCTCGTATCCGACTTGACCCGACCGTTCTTTAATCTCCTGAATAATAAACTTGAGTTAATCTCTACTTTCTTATGAATCTTTTTCAAGTTCATTATTCATTTTATACCATGTTATGAACATCATGTAATAAGTTAAGTTAATAATGTTCATTTTGTCGGTATTTGGTTCTTAAGTCAAAAATAGACTTATTACACTTACATGTTGTTAATTTGGTCAAAGGTTCATTATATCCAGAATGGTATTCATGATGTAGATATCATATATGTCATATATTTCCAGTACATACTTGCATTTATAATATTACATAATCATTTAGAGTTATGAAATGAAATGCACCGTTCATGGAGACGGTAAGCCGTACATACGCATGAACGCTACTTTCATTTCAATTTCGTATTTTATAGAATGGAATCATAATTATATAAAGGTATATTATAATTACAGTATAATATCATATATAATATCATAGTTCCATCCTTTATATGTCCCACATATGTTATTTAACGAATCAAATCACTTTGAGGGGGCGGTAGTCCGCACTTCCTAAAATGAAGATATCGTGTTTACCCATAATGGAAACCATAAAGGTATGCCCAAAATGAAAAAAACAGAAGCTTAAGGAAAACATAAACATATTATATATCATATATGTAAACAGTGACATCATAATGGCCACCTTTGAAGGTGTTAAATGAGTGTTGAACAATCATCGTTTCGGGAGGCAGAATTTCGCCATCCACGGAAACCGTATGTTCTTTAACCATTTGATGTAGTTGTGTGAGAGTGTAGCTCAAATAAATATTATAAAAACATCCTTGTATATTTAAGATACTGGTGTTGTTACAAAATAAGTAAATAAAAAGAGTTTAGGGGGTTGGAGAAGCAAAATAAAAAAAATGAACATGAGAGAATGAATTACCTTTAAAAGTGTAACTCCTTTTGATTTGAGCCTAAAGGATTCCTTTGAAAGGATTCTGCCCAAAGGGAATCCTCTAGGATGAGTAGAGGGATGTGGAGAGAGTAAATGGGCAGGGGTTGGCCGAGCCAAGGGCTTGTGGAGTGTGTGAAATGAGGTTGAGGTGGGGGCCTTTTATAATAGGAGAGGAGGGGCACTTTTGGAAAGTAAAGAAATATTACATTATTTGAAAATGTGTTTCGGTTTCAAAAGGTCCCACATTGATATAATTCGTGGATAAGGTGATAAGGGTTCTAAATCCACTCATCCAATTGGTTTTGGCCATGTGTAGTTCATATATTTTACATTATCTTTCAATTTTATTTAAATCGTCAAATAATGATGTCATCGCTGCATCATTATTATGTCATAAATAATTTAATTTATTTAATGTCTAAAAATCATAAAAAAAATACTATGATGTAGGAAATCTTTTTATCTTTCCAATTACTATTTATAATCAAATATCTGATATTTATAACCCCATGTAAAAATTGTTTTCGTAAAACATCTCTTGTTTGTGTCATTTTTACTTTAACATTTAATAAAAAGTTATTTATGTCATTTCCAAACCAAATTGTCTCCATGGGGTCCCCAAGTTGACCCATGGCTTTTCTTGGTCGGAAATGACACAAAAAATAAGGTTGGGACATGTTTCTAGGTCATTTCCTATTATTAAAGCATTATTTATACCTTAAACTACCCTAATTACCACTAATCGCGATTAAGAACTTAATAAGTTACTATTCACCAAAAAATTATTTTAATCTCATTGAACCACATTTTAATTCTTAATGACAACCATGTATGTCGGATTTTCAAAATTCAATACACATTAGTGGTAAACTTTCATTTTACTGAAAAATCAGTTTGCTTGATTACCACTTAGTGGTTTCACTATTCATCAAAAATTGAAGTTTTTCAGAAAATCACCAAAAATTCACCCTAAGCTATATTTGATATTACGAATTCAAAAATGAAGTCTATTTTACAAAATTCAAATCATATAAGTCACATTAATTAATTTAATAATTAATTCCCGCTGCCAGAGCAAATAGCGTGTTTTTACAAAACAATAAGTATCAAAAGATTGACACCAGTTTAAGTCTAATTTCAAAGTGAAATTGATTCCAATGACCACCATTGGATAAAATGGTAAAAATATATTCTAATTTCACTTCAAAACCAATTCAAAAAATAATCTAATCATATAAATAAATTAGATTAAAAAGAAGTTTTGATGTAAAATGCAGTATTTTTCACTATTCATTAAAAAATGAACATTGTCAGAAAAATACCAAAAATTCACACAAGGTAAATTTTGATGTCCCAATCATAAAGAATAAGTTTATTTTGACAAACATAGTTTATAAAATTGTCAAAATATAGATTCAAAAATGGTTTGCCATCAAATGGCAGTAAAACAATCTTTTAAGAATATTAGTGTATTCCATGCATAAGATTGTATTTATTTTCATTTTAAGCCTCTACAACACTATCTTAATAATTAATAGACATAGATAAAAATATCTATTATTCATTACTTACTTGGGATGTTACATCCTTCCCCCCTTTAGAAAATTGCGTCCCCGCAATTTATTTACTTATCAAATAAATGAGGGTACTTATCCCTCATTGCATTTTCAGATTCCCATGTTGCCTCTTCAATCGTGTGGTTTTTCCACAAAACCTTTACCTGATGAATCACCTTATTCCGTAACACTTGCTCGCTGTGGTCAAGAATCTGGACCGGTTGTTCCTCATAAGATAGGTTCTCTTCCAGCTGAACTACCTCTGAACTCAAAACATGAGATGGATCTGGCATATACTTTCTCAACATCGAAACGTGAAAAACATTGTGTACCTGAGAAAACTCGGAGGTAAAGACACTCGGTATGCAACTGATCCAACTCTCTCCAGAATTTCGTATGGTCCAATGAACCTTGGACTCAACTTTCCTTTCTTACCAAATATCATCACACTTTTCCAAGGAGAAACCTTGAGAAAAACATGATCACCTACCTCGAAAGATAGATCCTTCCTCCGGTTATCCGCATAACTCTTCTGCCTGCTCTGAGCTGTTCTCATGTGTTTCTGAATCAGCTGAACTTTTTCTGCCATCTCTTCTACCAATTCTGGTCCCATCAACTTCCTTTCACCCACTTCATCCCAGAAAGCTGGAGTTCGACACCGCTTCCCATATAATGCCTGAAATGGTGCCATCTGTATACTGGAATGAAAACTGTTATTATATGAAAACTCAACCAAAGAAAGATGTTGGTCCCAACTTCCCTGATAATCCATAGAACAAGCACGTAGCATATCCTCCAATGTATGAATTGTTCGTTCTGACTGCCCATCTGGTTGAGGATGAAAAGCTGTACTAAAATTTAATTCAGTACCCAACGACTTCTGAAGGCCTTTCCAAAAGTTAGAAGTAAACCTTGGATCACGATCTGATACAATGGAGAGAGGAACTCCATGTAACCTGACTATCTCTTTAAGATACAAACTGGAAAGTTGATCAAGAGAGAAAGTATCTCGTATAGCAAGGAAATGAGAAGACTTGGTAAAGCGATCAACAATAACCCAGATTGCATTATTACCTCGAGATGTCTTCGGTAATCCAACAACAAAGTCCATGGATATATTCTCTCATTTCCACTCTGGCACTGGTAAAGGCTGAAGCATCCCATTCGGTAACTGCCGCTCTGCTTTAACCTGCTGACAAGTCAAACACTTCACAGTAAAATCAGCAATATCTCTTTTCATTCCATCCCACCAGTAATACTCCCGTAGATCTCTATACATCTTAGTACTGCCCAGATGAACTGAAAATGGAGAACTATGAGCTTCACATAACAGCTCTCTCTTCAACTGTGAATCACAGGGCACACACAATCTCTTCCAAAATCTCAAAACACAATCATTATCAATGTTAAATTCAGGCAACTTACCTTTCTGAACCATCTCTACCCTTTTCTGCAACTCACTGTCTTGCTTCTGTGCTTTCTTGATTCTATCTGATAGAGATGATCTCACTGATACCTGAAACAAAACAGAAGGACTTCCTGCACCAACAACTTCTATGCCAAATTTCATCAAATCCTTAACCAAAGGATCACGTTCCAAACACAACATTGTTAATGAGGCATTACTTTTTCGACTCAAAGCATCAGCCACTTTATTTGCTTTTCCAGGATGGTAATGAATTGTACAATCATAATCCTTGATTAATTCCAGCCATCTCCTTTGTCTCATGTTCAATTCTTTCTGAGTGAATATATACTTTAAACTTTTGTGATCGGTATATATTTCACACTTTACTCCATACAAATGATGCCTCCAAATTTTTAAAGCAAAAACAACAGTAGCTAATTCCAAATAATGTGTAGGGTAATTTACCTCATGATTTTTCAACTGTCGTGAAGCATAATCAATTACCTGATCATTCTGCATTAGGACGCAACCAAGTCCTTTCAATGAAGCATAACTGTATATAACAAACTCACCATTCCTGTAAGGTAGTGCCAAAACTGGAGCATTCACCAATCTTCTTTTCAATTCCTGAAAACAATCATCACATTCTTTTGTTCAGATAAACTTAACACCCTTCCGAGTTAGCTTAGTCATTGGACTAGATAACCGTGAAAAATTTCTAACAATCCTTCGGTAATAGCCCGCCAAACCAAGGAAGCTACGAATCTCGGTTACATTTGTGGGTCTTGGACATTCTTCCACAACTTTTTTTTGCAGGATCAACAGTTATTCCATCTTTAGAAACAATGTGACTAAGGAAAGAAATTTGTTGCAACCAAAACTCACACTTCATGAATTTCCCATACAGTTTCTTTTCATTTAAGGTTTGCAAGATAACCCTTAAATGTTTTTCATGCTCCTCTTTACTTTTAGAAAACACCAAAATATCATCAATGAAAACCACCACAAACTTTTCCAAGAACTCATGGAAAATTCTATTCATTAAGTCCATGAATACAGCAGGTGCATTAGTTAGCCCAAAAGGCATTACTACAAATTCATAATGGCCATATCTTGTACGGAAAACGGTCTTCGGAATATCTGTCTCCTTTACCTTCAGCTGATGGTACCCTGATCTCAAGTCAATCTTTGAAAAAAACTAAGCCCCCTGGAGTTGATCAAACAAATCATCGATATGAGGCAAAGGATATTTGTTCTTAACAGTGATATTATTCAAGGATCTATAATCAATGCAAATTCTCATAGAACCATATTTCTTTTTAACAAATAAAATAGGACCACCCCAAGGTGACGTGCTAGGTCTAATGAAACCTTTCTCTAATAAATCTTGCAATTTCTCCTTCAACTCTAAAAGTTAAATTTGTGCCATTCGATAAGGGGGTTTCAAATTGGCTTAGAATCAGGAACTAAGTCAACAGTAAACTCAACTTCCCGATCTGGTATTATTCCAGGAAACTCATCAGGAAAAACATCAGGATACTCATTTACCACTGGCACATCATTAATCTGAATAGTTCCTTTATTTTCAACGACGTGTGCAAGGTAACATTCATTTCCATCTTTTACAAGTTTCTCGGCCTCTTGATATGTTATCAAAATTAAGGGTTCATTCTTGTAAACAAACTGAAAGTCTTTCTGAAAAGAAACTTCTTTAGCTCTACAGTCAATCATAGCATGGTAAATAGAGAACCAATCCATACCCAGGATAACATCAAACTCTACTAGAGGTAGAACAATAAGGTTTGCAAGTAGGTTCTTTCCACAGATAAGGATAGGAAGATTCTTATAAATTCTTTTTGCCTCAACACTTCCCCCAGGTGTTTTTACCAAAAGTTCAGGAGTCATTTCTTGAGATGGTATTCCCATTTTACTAGAAAAGGTTTCAGAGATGAAAGAATGTGTAGACCCCGAATCAAACAACACACTGGCATAATCTGAAAAAAAAAACAAAGTACCTGACACAACTTCATTTGATGGCCCGACATCTGCTGAAGTAGTTGAAAAGGATTTCACCACCCCTTTCTGCTTGTAGTCTAACTGCTTCCCATCACTCAAGATCCTTGTCGGACACTCGTTTGCATAGTGACCCATCTCATTGCACTTATAACATTTCACTAACTGTAAATCAAATTTGTTATTACCTCCACCTTGATCCTTTTCAGTGAAATCACGAGCCTTATGTCCCATCTTACCACATCGGTAGCACTTCCCAGAATTCAGAAGACATTCCCCAGCATGCCTTTTGCCACATTTATCACAAAATGGAAACTTAGTTCTCTTACCATCCGACTTTTTTGAAGAATTCTTACCTTTCTCCTGCCACCTCGGTCTCTTCTTCTGCTAGTTGTTAAAGAAAACTTGGTCATCGGCAAACTCCATTTCCACCTTCTCAGCACATAGAACAATCTTTTCATAACTTTTAAACTCACGAGAAGCTAATGCCCTTCGATATTTTGTCTTTAATCCTGAGTAAAAACGATTGATTTTACTATCAAGGTCCCGGATAAAATTTGGAGCATACCTTGCCAATGGAGTGAACCTTTCTTCATAAGAAGCCACTGAGTCTTCCTCTTGCCTCAATTCCAAGAATTGCTTTTCCATCCTAAGTCGAACAGCCTTAGGAAAATACTTCTCAAGAAACATACCTTTGAATTCATCCCAGTCAAGAGCATCAATCTCATCGGCGTCCCTGATATTTTTAACCATAGACCACCACTGATCTGCTTCACCCTCCAAACGGTAAATAGCAAGACTAACCTTTTGATTGTCTGAACACCCCATGACATCAAAAATCTTCTCCAGCGCTTTAATCCACCCTTCAGCTAGCACAGGGTCAGATGATCCTCTGAATGATGGTGGATGTTGCCTCATGAAATGTTCCACCACTGACATGTTCCTCTGCGGTTGTTCTGGCTGATCTCGTGCATGGATACCACCGCCATTTATCGCTTGAGTCAACTGCGCCATTACTGCAACAAACTATTCAGTTCCAATTCCGACCATTTCTGGATGCTGATTCGGAAGGTTATTTCCTTCTGTATGCCTTCCTAGCACTGCTTCCCTGTTTCCTCTGCGGAAAACCATTCTGAACAATCATGTCTTAGATGAAGCAACATGGTAATCTTTAAATGCTATATCATTTCGAAAAAAAATATTTTTGGATAATCATTTAATAGAATTCTAACTCCTAAAGTTATCTAAACCAACCTTTGATACCAACTATAAGGCCCCAGCCTTAAACCTTACTTAATCTTGAGTTATTACAAGATTACACATTGAGGATCTTTTCGGGTTTAGAGTTTTAGAGAATTAGATCATAAAACTTGCATTACATTCCACATATACACAAAGTGGTTACATAAAGATAGTATTCTTCATTCCGATCAATGGAAACACATTTAAAATAAAACATGGATTATTTCTTGACACATCCTTGACTCTATCATCTTATCATGTACCTTTCCTTTGACCTATGAAAACATTTCAAAAACTTGGGATGAGCAGAAAAACTCAGTATGGGTTATAAAAACATGGAAAGGAAACATGGGTACATACATACATAAGAGTGAAATCATACTTTACCCATAAAACATAGGAACTTTAACATACCTCATAAAATCATGAATAAATCATAGAAATCATAAGACATAAAGGTAACTTGAGGCATTCATAACATTCTTACGTAGGGAGTAACCCTCTTGGTTACGTTTGAAACACCCATCACTGTATATTCCCTAAAATCTCTTTGGAGAAACCTTAACGTTTCACTCCTTCACGTTACCCAATGCATTGGAGAGCTATAACGGGCTCACCCGCCCTTAGTTTATCACGGAACCACCCGTCTTCATAATAATGCCCAAGAACCATAACACAATCATATCACATAAAACATGCATAAAGGAAACATAACATTTCCACATTTCAATCACGAGATATCAATAAAACACATTGATATAATAAAAACATTATGAAAACCATTTTCAATACCAAAGTAAAACATGGTATTTATTTTTCTTTTAAAAAGAAGGTATGTCTTGTAGAGGAAGCCAAAACTCAAATAACGGTCACGACGGCGGAGAAGTCGTTGTCGCCGCATACGTACGACAAAAACATTCCCTTTTTGTCGTTTAGTAAACGCTTCGTATAAAAAAGATTCCTTTTGAATAAACGTAAAAGTCAAAGTGGTTTATACACCGTATAAAAGAAAGTTGTGTATAAATTAAAATATGCCTCAACGAAAGGAGATTGAGATGAAGTCCCATACCTCGTATCCGACTTGACCCGACCGTTCTTTAATCTCCTGAATAATAAACTTGAGTTAATCTCTACTTTATTATGAATCTTTTTCAAGTTCATTATTCATTTTATACCATGTTATGAACATCATGTAATCAGTTAAGTTAATAATGTTCATTTTGTCGGTATTTGGTTCTTAAGTCAAAAATAGACTTATTACACTTACATGTTGTTAATTTGGTCAAAGGTTCATTATATCCAGAATGGTATTCATGATGTAGATATCATATATGTCATATATATCCAGTACATTCTTGCATTTATAATATTACATAATCATTTAGAGTTAAGAAATGAAATGCACCGTTCATGGAGACGGTAAGCCGTACGTACGCATTAACGCTACTTTCATTTCTATTTCGTATTTTATAGAATGGAATCATAATGATATAAAGGTATATTATAATTCCAGTATAATATCATATATAATATCATAGTTCCATCCTTTATATGTCTCACATATGGTATTTAACGAATCAAATCACTTTGAGGGGGCGGTAGTCCGCACTTCCTAAAATGAAGATATCGTGTTTACCCATAATGGAAACCATAAAGGTATGCCCAAAATGAAAAAAACAGAAGCTTAAGGAAAACATAAACATATTATATATCATATATGAAAATAGTGACATCATAATTTCCACCTTTGAAGGTGTTAAATGAGTGTTGAACAATCATCGTTTCGGGAGGCAGAATTTCGCCATCCACGGAAACCGTATGTTCTTTAACCATTTTATGTAGTTGTGTGAGAGTGTAGCTCAAATAAATATTATAACAACAACCTTGTATATTTAAGATACTGGTGTTGTTACAAAATAAGTAAATAAAAAGAGTTTAGGGGGTTGGAGAAGCAAAATAAAACAAATGAACATGAGAGAATGAATTACCTTTAAAAGTGTAACTCCTTTTGATTTGAGCCTAAAGGCTTCCTTTGAAAGGATTCTGCCCAAAGGGAATCCTCTAGGATGAGGATAGGTATGTGGAGAGAGTAAATGGGCAGGGTTTTGCCGAGCCAAAGGCTTGTGGAGTGTGTGAAATGAGGTAGAGGTGGGGGCCTTTTATAAGAGGAGAGGAGGGGCACTTTTGGAAAGTAAAGAAATATTACATTATTTGAAAATGTGTTTCGGTTTCAAAAGGTCCCAAATTGATATAATTCGTGGATAAGGTGATAAGGGTTCGAAATCCACTCATTCAATTGGTTTTGGAGATGTGTAGTTCATATATTTTACATTATCTTTCAATTTTATTTAAATCGTCAAATAATGATGTCATCGCTGCATCATTATTATGTCATAAATAATTTAATTTATTTAATGTCTAAAAATCATAAAAAAAATACTATGATGTATGAAATCTTTTCATCTTTCCAATGACTATATATAATCAAATATCTGATATTTATAACCCCATGTAAAAATTGTTTTCGTAAAACATCTCTTATTTGTGTCATTTTTACTTTAACATTTAATAAAAAGTTATTTATGTCATTTCCAAACCAAAGTGTCTCCATGGGGTCCCCAAGTTGACCCATGGCTTGTCTTGGTCGGCCATGACACAACCAATAAGGTTGGGACATGTGTCTAGGTCATTTCCTATTATTAAAGCATTATTTATACCTTAAACTACCCTAATTACCACTAATCGCGATTAAGAACTTAATAAGTTACTATTCACCAAAAAATTATTTTAATCTCATTGAACCACATTTTAATTCTTAATGACAACTATGTATGTCGGATTTTCAAAATTCAATACACATTAGTGGTAAACTTTCATTTAACTGAAAAATCAGTTTGCTTGATTACCACTTAGTGGTTTCACTATTCATAAAAAATTGAAGTTTTTCAGAAAA
Organism: Viscum album; assembly: GCA_963277665.1. NCBI lineage: Eukaryota > Viridiplantae > Streptophyta > Magnoliopsida > Santalales > Viscaceae > Viscum > Viscum album. Next base: position 1,157,426,094 of record OY728130.1, on the reverse strand, counting down.
TCACCAAAAATTCACCCTAAGCTATATTTGATATTCCGAATTCAAAAATGAAGTCTATTTTACAAAATTAAAATCATATAAGTCACATTAATTAATTTAATAATTAATTCCCGCTGCCAGAGCAAATAGCATGTTTTTACAAAACAATAAGTATCAAAAGATTGACACCAGTTTAAGTCTAATTTCAAAGTGAAATTGATTCCAATGACCACCATTGGATAAAATGGTAAAAATATATTCTAATTTCACTTCAAAACCAATTCAAAACATAATCTAATCATATAAATAAATTAGATTAAAAATAAGTTTTGATGTAAAATGCAGTATTTTTCACTATTCATTAAAAAATGAACATTGTCAGAAAAATACCAAAAATTCACACAAGGTAAATTTTGATGTCCCAATCATAAAGAATAAGTTTATTTTGACAACCATAGTTTATAAAATTGTCAAAATATAGATTCAAAAATGTTTTTCCATCAAAAGGCAGTAAAACAATCTTTTAAGAATATTAGTGTATTCCATGCATAAGATTGTATTTATTTTCATTTTAAGCCTCTACAACACTATCTTAATCATTAATAGACATAGATAAAAATATCTATTATTCATTACTTACTTGGGATGTTACAAGAAGAGACTAATATTCATTGTTAATTTATATAGTTATAATGTGATTTTTTTTCATAAATACCATTTTAGTGCATTTTACACTTTGAACACCATTTCACTTCATGATTTCAATTCTTTCATAAAATGCACTATTACATAGTACATTCTTGAACATCTCATAAAACACCAACTTGTCTTGATTTTATTTTAATATTTTATTTTCATGTCTCTCATTCTATAAAAAACAATTCAAGCTTTTGGATCACATGATGATTCAAATTGTAAGAGCACCAAAGTGGGCCTTGAACCAACAACATCCTGGGTGAAGTGAGCTGGACAGCAGCCCAATAAAAGTACTATAGAGGCCATGATTCAAACCCAAAGAGTCTCCAAATTTAACTGGAGATAGAATACATGATGGTTAATATTTCATTAAAAGTGGCCCAAGATAATTCAAATTTTTTAATGTAGTTATAGGTGACCCAAGTTGAAGATGCAATTCTGGGCTAGATTCCTCAGCCCATAAAAACAGCTCACCATTTAAATCATATCATGAAAACCACAACGTATTTTGAGCTGAACCTTTTTAGGATATTAGAAGACATCCATGTATTCATTTTATGCTTCTATGGCCTACTCAAATTCGGCTTTCTAAAAGTCTATTTTGGCTCTTCTGTTCGGTGGATGCAAAATGGCTCCCACATCAAGGAAAGAGTTGAAAAGTCTCCTCTACATTAAATGTCCACCAACTTTGGCCTCCCACAATTAATTAAAGAGACTTGGAGAGTGTTGTCTAGACTCTAGGCTTCCTTTTTTTTATTTAAGGCAGTAGTGGTGGCGGATTTAGGGGTCTTTGGTGCTTTGCTTCATTGTAATGTTATGCTGTCAATTTGATGTTGAAATCGTTCTTCATTATCATGTATGTTGTTTTAATTATATTAGTTATTTATAAAAGTTATTCATTTATTATTTTTATTTTATTTTTCTTTTCACATTGATACCACTTCCCCAAGGTGTGATCTTTTTCACACCGACACTTGTGAATTTATTCACACAATGATGGAGTTATCTTTTTAATGTTTTATTTTTCTTCTTCAATTCAGCCCCTATGAGTCTACATTCCCGTTCCTTTGAGATCATAGAATCAATGGAGGAATAAACCCTTATAGGTTGGTCCTAGAGAGTTTCAGGGGGAATATTGGATGTTATTTTATGATCTAAAATTTTGTAATCATTTCATTAATTTATGATTTACTATTGATGATTATTTTCTTATTCATCTTCACCAACTTTAACAATGAAACATTTTGAGTGATATTACGATACAATTACTTGGAGTGATAATTAAATTGATCCTATAATTGCGTTGGTGATTAAACTTGGAATTTTTTAAGGATTAAATTGGTGAATGATGTTGAGAAATTATATCAATTTGTGGATACGTCTTGAATTAGTGAACTGAAACATTATAAGAAAATAAATACATCCAATCTAACCCTAGTAACAACTTAGGATCAACTAATCTCTATTAATTGTTTTCGACTAAGTAATTATATGTTTTTTTATTTTTTTCTTTAAATTAAATAACTAGTTTCAAATCAAATCAATCCAAATAGTTGGACACTCTATTGACAAATCACTCTAAAATCAGAGTGTCTCTAGGTTTCTTCTTCGGTCCCTGTGGATTCGACCCCTACCTGTACTACAATGACCGCATACGTGTAAGGTAAATTTGGGTGCAACCAAATTTTGGTGTCGCATTCATCTGTGTCTCTTGGTGTGATCCTTGAGTAATACCTTACCCAGAAATTTAAAATAAGACAATGTATCATCAGTTTATTTTATTTTATTTAGGTTTTTATAGGTTAACAAAATTTAGACTCTTGAACTATTCTTATTTTATGAGTATGGATGGGTATGAAATGGGAGCACTGTATTCATCTGTGTCATGCGGTGTGATCCCTGAGTAATAACTTACCCATAAATTTAAAAGAAGACAATGTATCATTAATTTGATTTAAAAAAACAAGAAAACTGGGAAAACCATAAAAATGATGATACTTGGAATTAAATAAATTGTTCTGTTGTTTGTTTTGTCTGTTTTGTTCTTCATTTTATGGTTAAAGGACTATTTTCGGTGATATATGTTCAATCAAGGAGGTGCCTACATCCCCCAAGAGATCAAAGGAGTAATATGGAGCATCATGAACTTCAACTTGAAAAACCAGGTGAATCTGTTCCATGTTTATCATTTTAAATTTCCTCTTTTAACTACTCTCCTACCCCCTTCTAACATTTCTTTTCATTAAACCCTGGGGACAATGTTATTCTATGTTGGGGGGAGATGAAATAAAATTTTTGATCTTGTGTGTAAAAAAATGCGTGGAAGATAAAATTTCATTAACCTTGAATATGATAACACACATTTCAATCTCTGAAATTGGATATCAAATAATTTTCCATTCCTTGATTTTGATTTTATTGAATGTTTATGTTCATGTGCATAGATTTTGGAAATTTTTTTTGTCTAGTGTGATTTTTCATAGTTATATTTTGATCCATTTAATAAAAAACACAATTCACATCCTCTAGATTGTGGGGTTTTAGTTTGAGTTCTTGGGGTCCCATAATAAATGGCATAGGTTTGGTGATCATTTTAATTTTAACTTGAGTATTCAAAAAAATCAATTTGCATGTAGATCAATGAAATGACCTAATTCATGGATTTCAGCACTTGGGGATCATGACTCCGAAGTTTTCTAGCCCGGAGTTGGGAATTTTATCTCTATTAGTTGTAAATTGAGTTTGTTTTTGATTGAGTAAACTCAAGACGATGCCCGAGTATGTGAGATTCACTTGGTGCCCTATATTCTTTGATCCTGGGATTCATCGGCAAAGTCTTGCTACATGGGTTGACTCGATTGAATTCAATTTCAATTACCATAAAAAAACAAAAAAAACAAAAAACAAAAAACAAAAAACAAAAACAAAGAAAAAAGAAAAAGAGAAAAAGAGAAAAATGAATACGCATCTTAATATTAACATTTCATTCATCCTAGAGCTTCCATCTTTTCTCCCTTTGAATGAAAATGAACACCCCATGTCTATTGTGATGCACAACACTTCCTCATTATTAATTGAAATTGGATGAAATATGGTGATGAATTTGAAAAAAGGAATGGGCTTGGGCTTGGGTTATGCCTCTAGACTTATCTTGTTTTAAATGATTTTTATTGGTTTTATAATTTTTTTGGTATGAGGACTTTGGGTGAGAAATATGTATTATATTTTTTTTGGAAAACGTCATTCAAATTTCATGTTTGTGAGATATATTTTCCTCGGGACTATCAAAACACAAGTTGGTGGGTGTGATTAGCCATTGGAAGAGGCTAATATTCATTGTTAATTTATATAGTTTTCATATGATTTGTTATTCATAAATACCATTTTAGTTCAATTTATACTTTGAACATCATTTCACATCATGATTGCGATTCTTTGCTAAAATGCGCTATTACATGGTACATTCTTGAACATATCATAAAACACCAAATGGTCTTGATTTTATTTTCATATTTTATTTTCATGTCTCCCATGCAATAAGGAACAATTCATGATTTTGGAGAACTTGAAGATTCAAATTGGAAGACCACCAAAGTGGGCCTTGAACCAACAACATTCTGGGCGAAGTGACCTGGACACCAGCCCAATAAAATTATTTTATAGGCCATGATTCAAGCCTAAAAAATCTCCAAATTTAACTGGAGATAGAACACATCCTGGGAAACATTTCATTAAACAATTGTCCAAGCTAATTTTAATGTTTTATTGGAGTTCCAAGCGGCCCAAGTTGAAGAAGCAATTATGGGCCAGATTTCGCGGCCCAGAAAAACAGACCACCATTTTAATCATATCTCGCAAACCACAAATTATTTTGGGCTAAAGTTTTACAAGATTTTATGAGAAATCAGGGGTTTCATTTACGTCTTCTATGGACCACTCCAATTCTGCTTTATAGCAGGTGATTTCAGTGCTTCTGGTCGGTGGATGCAAGATGGATCCCACTTGAAGGAAAGAGTTGAAAAGTGTCCTCTACATTAAATTTCCACCCACTTTGGCCTTCCAAAATTAATTATAGAGACTTGGGGAGTGGTGGATCAACCCAAGGATTCCTTTTTCCTATTTAAGGTAGTAGTGGTGGAGGATTTACGGATTTTTGGTGCTTTGTTTCATTGTAATGTTATGTTGTCAATTTGATGTTGTAATAGTTATTCATTCTCATGTAAGTGGTTTGAATTACATTAGCTCTTTAGAAAAGTTCTTAATTTCCTCTTTTTATTTTATTATACTTTTCACATTGATACCGTTGACCCAAGGTGTGATCTTATTCACACCAAAAATTGTGAATTTATTCACACAATGGTGGAGTGATCATTTCATTGTTTTATTTTTTTTCTTCAATTCCACCCCAATAAGTATACTTTCCGCTTCCTTTGAGATCATAGAATCAATGGAGGGATAACCCCTTATGGGTTGGTCCTAGGGAGTTGAAAGGGGAAGATTGTATGTTATTTTATGATCCAAAATTCTATAATCATTTCATTTATTTAATATTTCCATTTGATGATTATTTTATTCATCATCTTCGCCAACTTTAACAATGACACATTTCGAGTGCTAGTACGATCCAATTCCTTGGAGAGATCATTAAATTGATCCTCTAAGTTCATTGGTGATTAACCTTGGAATTGTGTAAGGATTGAATTGGTGAATTATTTTGAGGAATTATATCATTTTGTGGATACATCTTGAATTAGTGAACTGAAACGTTATAAGAAAATAAATACATCCAATCTAACCCTAGAAACAACTTATCAAATCATCTACATTAATTGTTTTAGACTAAGTAATTGTATGTTTTTTTATTTTTTCTTTAAATTAAACCACTAGTTTCAAATCAAATCAATCAAAATATTTGGCCACTTCATATCCAAATCTCTCCAAAATCAGAGTGTCTCCGGGATTATTCTTCGGTCCCTGTGGATTCGAACCCTACATGTACTACAACGACCACAGACATGTAGGGTAAATTTGGGTGCAACCAAATGGGAAAAGTTTATTGGTAAGCATTCTGAAAATTGGATTGACCCTTTTTACGGAGAATGGGACAAGTTTATTGGTAAAGTTGGGAGTCATCAAAAGAATGGTGGACCTGATCTTCAATATGGAAAGGATCCTAAGGGATATTTAGTTGATAAAATTGATGCAACTAGTTAATTGTAGTGGTTTGAATCTGATGTGCCAACCAGGTCTACACGTGCACCTTATCTTTATATCCCACTAGTTCCTAATGATTTATACACCATTGGTGATCTAGATTCTTTCAGTGAAAGTATTTTATCTAAGTTTAATGTGAAGTTGAGAAATCAACCTACTTGAGTTATTGAGTTTAGTAAATAGGATGCATGGTATTTATTTGAGTTGGTGATTCAATATATTAATCCAAAAATGATTCACCATATCCAGGAAGTTGAAATAGAAAATTGAAGGTTGGGAAAATATTTGGAATCCTTAAAATGAATTATGGAGGAGATGTAATATTCACTTGCTGATTCCATGGGAGCCTTATTTGAAAGGATTTAAAATAACACTTTAGTAGATTTTAGTTCTACTAATCCTCCTCCACCTCTTATTTTTTGATGTTGAGTTACATAGATCTATTGTACAATAAGAACTCATTGGTTTTTCAAGTGGTCATTCAGGTGTTTTACCTTATATACCTGAGGAAACCTTGATAAATTTTGAACATGAATGTAATCATGCACACAGGATGATTCGAGAATACATGAAGGAGATAAAGGATGATAGAGAAACTATAAAAAAAGATATCAAGTACTATCTATCTAAAATTTTCACTAAACATGACGTAGATTTTAATTTTATGGTCTTGGTAGAAAATATAAGGATTTATCGATTTTCCAAAACCTTCAAGAAGAAAGTCAACCATTTGAAAGTTATGACTCCTCTACTAAAGCTTTTTATGGAAGAAAATAAAGTCTTATTTAGTTCAATGGAAATGGGTGGCACTATCATATTGAACTTTGTAAATTTTATGAAACCTTTTCTACATGTTCATAGGACTATAGTTATAGGTCATGGGGTGATACCTATTACTTCCAATTTGACTCCTCCTGGTACAACTACAGAGTACCTCAATCCTGGGGTAACCAAATATCCAATTGCAACCTTACCAGCCAAATTTCATCCTTTTTCTATCTCTTCCAAAGAAACAGTTTAGCACCTATGTCCCATCATCATCATAGAAATTTCTTCTCTGACTGGTGTTCCAATAGTTATACTTCATCTTCCCTCAAATCCTATTGTACCATCTACCTTAGACAAGGACAAGGGAAAATGTATTATATTTCCTTATACCCATCCTAAGAGGAAGCACTGATGATTATACTTGTTTTTATGGGATTTTTAAATCTCTTGTTTTACATTTTGGTTGTACCTTAAATGATTTTTTCAATGAAAATTCTCTTATTAATTTTATTTTGTTTATTTCTATGAATTTTATATTTCCTTTTCTACTTTTTTATCTTCCCAAAATGGGGAGAAGGTTGTATGGAATTTATTTTTATCTTAGTATAGTATTACATTGATATTCTCTTTTTTCCATAGATATCGTTTCTGTCTAGTTACTCTTTTTAATACCTTGTGTTCTTTATTTATCTTTGATACCATATGCATACAATGTCTTGATTTACCTTTGATTCCATGTAAATAATGTTCCATTACTTTTTATCATAAAAAGGTCCATATTGTTAACCTCCTTGTTTGAATGATCACAAAATCGTATTATATATTATATTAATGGATTTTATGTTCTATGATAGCCTTTTATGTTATAAGACATATTTTCAAAAAAATTGTTAAGTCTACGAAAGACTCACCACCAAGGAAGACTCACTGGAAAGGAAGTCTCACCGCCAAGAAAGTATCACCGCCAAGGAAGTATCATATCCAAAAATGTCTCACCGCCAAGGATGAGTCACCAATGAGATGGTTTTTTGGAAAATTATGAAAATAATCTCAAAAGGAATGATTCACCACTTGAACAAAAAAATCATCTAAGTATCAAGATGACATACCATTATACCTAAGTCATTATTGAGGTGACCTTATGACATAATGAAAATTTTGGATACATTAATGAATGTGTCAGCCCTAAGTAAGAGGATGCAATATATCTGGATTTATTATCACATGGATGCTTTTTCTACTGCTACTACTGATAAAAGTGGAACCAAACTCTCTCACTTAGAGATGAAAAGTGCTGAACAACTGAGATATACACATAAATGCACATGAAAAATAACCTAAACCTCATTTTCAAGAACAAGAAGAGATTTCATGTGGGATCTAACTTACATACAAGTGTGAGAGTAGAGCTTAAAAAATATTCAGATCCTATAGTTAAAACAGAAGAGTTTATGACACATTGTTCCACTACAAATATCAGAACCTCGAATAGAGCCTTGTTTCAATCTACATTCATGATTCACGAGCTGCATATCGTATCATACATAGAAATATTATTATTTATACATTATTACTTACCATGATTGTTAATTTATATTTACATTACAAATAGTGTGTGTATACTCTATGTATTACATTTACGATGTCTCTTACTTTAAACTGGAAGATACATTTATTTCATCTCAAAATACGTTTACACGTGTTCCCCACGAGTTTTGGAAGAGGTCTTATGTGTACTATTGTCTTTTTTATTCCATTGGTTACTATGGAAGAGGTCCTTGTGTGTCCTAGAAATTTTTCATATTATTGTAGTACCTGATCTAGGTTGTGGTTAAAAATTTATTTTTATATAAACTACTTGGAAACACGTGATTTTCAGGTGGAGAGGACTAAGTCTTTTCTTGATATTGAACCTCTTTTATTTATTTTCTGTTGTGTTTTTTGTTTGGTTTATTTATATTCTTTAAACCCAATTCTATTTTAAATATCAAAAAAACCATTAAATTGATAGTTAAACTTAATTACTGTTTATATATGTTTTTTATTGAGTAAATTGATTTCAAAGGTCAAAGTAATATTATATATTGTTTTAACCTAGACTTAATCAATCGTTGAGAATTATATTAAAATGTCAAGATTTATATTGATCTTCTATTTGGGTTAACTGTTTCATATTTAAATTAATTGGGGGATTATATTTAGACTTGTTTAAAAAAATTATTGGGTACTCAATTCATCCCCCTCATGAGATACTCTGACCAACAGTTAGATATGTGGCATGCTTAGTACATGGCCTATAATGATATTCTTAAATAGATTGATCAAGGGGTTATGGCCTTCCTTATTATTGATTATTTCAAATACCAATAACCTTCTAAGTTGGTTTTAAATATTTCATTATAAATTTTAATGATTTGATAAATGAGATGGATTGGTTAAATTGATTGGTTTGAATTTAATGGAATTAGATTGGGTGGTATGACCACACCTCTTTCTATATTTAAATAGGAATAGATTATGTGAATAGTAATAAATATTACACCCTTGGTTATATTCATCTCATGGATTACCTATTCTTAAGAGGTAATTGTTTTTTATTATCATTATTATTACTCCATTGATATTGGATTTGACACGATGGTTAAGGGACTTTTTGGGCATGACGTTTCACCCTACCTTATATTGGGTGATGAGCATGATGTCTCGCACCATTAACACTATTTGGAAGATGGCCATGAAGCACCATATCCCTTGTTTTGGGTGTTGGAAATATAAAAATGCCACCATCTTGAGTGTTGATAATGATGCCTCTTATGCATTATGATACATTGGGAATGTACCCTTTGCTTGAGCTTATAGGCTTGTTTAGACTGGTAATGGATGATTGAGTTACACACTGGTCCTTCCAAAACCTAGTATTCTAAGTATATGTCTACTTATGTCTACCTTTAATTAGTCCATATAGGTGGATGCAATATATAAATAAATAATATATATTATTACCATATATATAGTTACTGATCAGACACTCATTCAGGCCATAATCCGTAGTAAGTCGAGCCACCATGTGTCCTTTAAGAACCTGGTCAGGCTGGTATTAATTAATTCAGCATTGTTGATTCAGACTATTATACATTATATTTAGAGGCTATATTTAGTTATAGACATCATTGGGGGGGAGACCTACTGGGATTTTATCTCACACCCAGATCAGCCATCCATTGCCCAAGGGCACCCAAGCAGATATTATATTCATAGGATCATGGAATATTACTTGTGTTGTCATGTTTGTACTTTAGAGTTAGGAGAAATGGACTGAGATGGAGCCCAGAATGCTCAAGAAGATCACCCTCAAGGCTTTCTTCTATTTTATTATTCATGTAATGAACTGTTTTGTGCTACCTGCTATATATCTATTATTTCAGTTTATGTATCATCATTGGGACATGCATGAATTGTTCTATATGGGCATTGGACATCTCTTATTCAGTTGATATTATAATCTATTTACTCTATCTTTCATTTATTACCACATTTGTAGTTTTTATTTATTTATTTTATAATATACCATTGTACTACTCTGGTCATGAGGGTATAGTCTCTCAAATATCACCTTCTTAGACCCTTACTGCTAGTCTAAAGACTTTGGTTTATAAGGAGGCATATCTGAGGCCATGTGGTGACTGTTCTGGCTATTGGTTTCATATTCAGTCATGTCGGAATGATATAGAAGCAATGATCTGATGATCGATGAATGTGAAGTCAGGCATCTATACACATTAAAACCAACACAGTGAATATGAGGTATGATGGAAGGAGGTGGTGAAACATGATGGAAATGGTGATACCTCTGTACACTCAAATCAAGAACTAGAAATTCCTCCATGATTATCCATGAAACATGAATTTCCTGGAATGTAAGTAATGGAGGGCCCTCCATCTCTAAATTTTAAATCATCATTACTTTTTATAGTTAATTTAATTAAAATTTTAAAATATTTTTTACAAAACTACAAGAATAAAAATAAGTTAAACAATTATAATTATTAATTAAACATTATGAAGAAAAAAATGATAAATAAATAGATGTGAGTGATGTTTTTTTATTAGTCAATCAATTTATTATTTTAATTATCTCTAATCATATTTAATTTATTTCTAATAAAATTTGAATATCGACCATGTTGAAAATTCCACATAGCACAACAGATAGCATGATATATTAAACCGACTATGTGATTTTAGTGGAAGATTCAAAGATAATTGTTTTAGAGGTTTAACTGCATGATAATCATTTCTCATGTGTGTTTGATTTCTAAATAGTTGAAATATCACAAAATTATTTCTGATTGAAACTAGAAATGAAACAATTCAGAGATTAAATGAGCTATAAATTAAATAATCTTGAAATAAAAGTATCCACTAATGGAAAAGAAATAGTATAAAAAAAACATGCATATTCATTATATAATACATAAACTCGATCAAGGATGATGTGAAGTATATCCCATTCCTTCTATCTAGGTATATATTTTACGAGTATACCATTATGTGTGAAAAATGCTGCATCATAGTATCACTCCCCATTATTGAGGTCTGCCCATCTAATTTCTGATATGAGTAGACATTGGTCATCCCTGAGGGTGAAACCTGGTAATATCAGGAACCCAAATTGGCAGATGAGTAGGAAAGGTAAAAGAAAAGAATATCAAAAATTTATTTCAGATTCAAACCAAAAATGTAACATTCCATAAATTAAAGAATCCATAAATGAAAAATCTAGAATGTGAAACCTTGTAATGGTAGGAAACATAGTCGGTTGATCAGAGGGAAAGGTAATATTATGAAAATCACCTATAGGAATATAAGGTACACTATAATATTAAACCAGAGTTCTCATGTGATGCACTAAAATTGGGATCCACTGATATGTTCACTAATTCATAAGCTACAATAATAAGTTAATAAGGATGTCTTTATGTATGTAAAGAACCAGAATCACAATACCTGATTTAAAAAATGACCACCAACACTCAATAATTATTTCCTATGAGAGGGTGATGACACCTTATTACCTAAACGAGTATCTATACCCATCCAATGGTTCAAAAATTAAATGAGGATTCATCTTACAGTATCTAATCAATTTCTATTTGTAAATTACGACCAAAACGTATTTAATTTTATATCCTCTAAATTCATGATAGGGCAATTTAATAAATTACTTAACACATCTATAAAATTCTTCATGTACTAACCCTATGATTTTTAGTTTATGAACACCCTTAAATACCCCATTTATTCACTCCATAATGTCAGTGGTCATTTTTCCATGTCATCTTCCACCATCATATCTTAACAACCATTTTTACTCTGAAATTTGTATCATATAATCACATACATCCTGATTATCAATTAGAATTAATTGAATTCATTGATTGAAATTTACTTTTTGGGGATCATTTTTTGAAACCAGAAGAGAATAATTTATTTAAAATGATATTAAATTTTTTTCCAAAAAAATATAAGTTTAAGAAAACATACCCAAATTGATGATCGCCATATTTATTGATTCTTATCTAAAATTATTATTAACATTAATATAAATATGTTTAATTCAATATCTATGATAAGCATATGGTTCTATCCATAAAACTCCAACACTGTTAGTAGCCTCTATATTCACACAATGGTGATTAGATATCAGACACACTCCTTAGATTTGTGTGACATGAATGTGTATATAGGCCAAAAACAAAATCCAAGATTCAAAATTATCATTTTTAATAATGGAAAATGTAAGTGGTAGAGGGGCATGATTACCATCCTGTGTGGAAGTAATAAGAAAATACCAGTATGGTTTTCATAAGTAAAACTTTTATTGACTTGAATAAATTGTTTAAAATAATTAAATGTAGTGATACATGGCATGAATTCCCAAAACATACTATAAAACCTCATGTTTTTTCCACTTAGTGATAAGGGGAGACATACTCAATAGTATCCAAATGATAAATAACCTAATATTTGTGAGACAAAAATCATATTAGATATGAAAAAATTATATATAATTCATCCAAATCAGCATAAATATTCACAATTTCCTTTTTTTCATTGCAATATTTTTCATATGATATCTTGTATTTGAATAACTATTGTATTGGGTCATGGACAAGGGACATAGGAATGTCCTAACACATTCATATTATCTCCATAATAACAGACGATATAAACTCTACATCAAGTGAAGAGTGATCCTGTGAAAAGCTTGGATGTACTCAAGTATATAGGACTTTCAACTTCGTTACCTCCCAATATGCAAAAAAAATATCATAAATTGCCCATATTTTAAATTTACATTTTGGACCATATCTGTCGCAACGATTGATATATTTTACCTTATTGGATTCATCAACAATAGATGAAAAATTTCACACTATGTGGTAGTTTTTTATGACATTTTTCAAAGAACGTTTACTTTCAAACTCTTACCTAACATATATGGTGTCATCAGTCGATGTAGATCTATTAATTATAATTCCAGGGAATTAAATAGTTGGTGTAATGAAATCCTAATTAAAATATTATGCACATGACATTACTTAGATTAATTATGTTAATAATGATGGATGATTAACACTAACTGATTGTTGTCAATCTAGAAAAGGAACCTCATAAGGTTCATTCCCCATATCATCCTCACCTACATTATATCATGATGCATCATCAAATAAAGATTTATTAATTATGTCAAGAGTACAGATTAGGATGTCACCTATAATTTATTTTATATTATGATCTTCTTATTAATCATTTTTTTATTATCGAAGTCATATAAGGAAATTAATGAGAGTTTTGTGAAGGACCAACTTCAATAGAGCTCACATAACATGGTTCTGTAGTAGTGGGTCACACCTAATCAATGTCATAAATAACCAAATATAATTCCAATATTCCATTAGTGAATTTTTTCTTGAACAATGATGATGAATTCACTCAATCCTCCTAATGGAGCATAGGATAGACACTTAGGAAATAAAAGATGTCGATATTTAATTGATGTAACTGGTTGATCAACCATTAGTTTTAAACAACTATTAGTCTTCCTATGATGTTCATAAAATGTCACACATTAATGAATATTTTCTATTCTTATAGGTGGAAAACTATAGCTAAATCCTTGATCAGTATAAATTACCTCACTAATAGAGTACATTGAAGCATACATGATTAGCTATAAAAAAATATTGAAAACATGTTATATACTACAACATCAAATGTTTAACATGTTTTAATTGGTTGTGATTTAATAACTGTGACATGATCTTGATATTTTATCTTTGGATTAGTTTATCATTACTTGATAAACTAACTAAAATATAGGTGGAACTTTTGGAGCATCTACTATTTCAAATTTATGCGTCCATCAGTCTCCTTTCATTCATGGTGTAAAAAATCAACTTTAAATAGAAAAACCTCTTATCAAACTCCCTTTTATTACAATATTACTCACATATAAGTGAGGGGGACTAGAGGTTTGAGATATATTACATTTTTACATGTACATACAGGTCCTTACATACTTTGAAAGAGGGATGACACACAAGTCAACATTGAGGTAATGAAATTTCAATTATTATAAATTATTTAACGGGAAACAAAATACGCCTTTCAATTTAAGACATTGATAGGTCATCTCAAGATCAGTAAATTATTACAAACTAAATAATATAAGATAAATAAATATGACATGAAATTTCAATAATACATTATTCAGTCATCTCAATATTGGACTTCATACAATCCTAATTACTTTTTTTTTCTGGGATACCTGTTATATTATTCATATTGTAACTTTAATATAACTATATCTAATTAATTTTATATATATTTTTATATACACATCTATTTATATTCAGACTATCATGAATATTTTACGCTATTTTAGGTAGAAAACTATAGCTAAAACCCTAATCGATATAAATAAATTCACTCTTGATGTTGGCATGATTACCTAGAAAGTAAATGTAATAAAATGTTATATATATTTATACTACATTGTCAAATGTTTAACATGTTTTAATTAGTTATAATTGAATAAATATGATTTTATCTTGAGACGTTTTATACGGATTGGTTTATAAATATTTGATAAACCATACAAAACATGGGGGGACTCCTATAGCCTCTATTATATCATATTTCAGCAATTATAATTCTCCTTTAATTCATGATGTAAAAATATAGCTTTAAATAGCAACACCTCTTGTCAAAAATGCTTTTATTATATGAAAATGATGGGTTCAAGGGGTTTGGGATACATAAAATTTTTACATGGACATGTAGGTCCTTACAAAATTAGAAAAAGGGATGGCACACGGGTCATCAATGTGGAAAATAAAATGAAATTATTATAAATTATATAACCACATACAAAAAATGACATATAATTTCAATCTTACATTGTTTGGTCATCATAAGATCAATCATCACACAATACTCTTAACATGATTTTTTGGATACTTATTATGTTATATATATTATAACATTACCTATAACTATAAATAATAAATAATAAATATCTACATAAATATCCATATATATATTATATTACTTGATTTTGAGTATCAATATATATATATGTGTGTGTGTGTATTCGCTTTTTGTATTTAATGATGACTTTTAAATAAATTCTTGGTATACAATTTCAAATATTATATTCAAATAATATAACATTTTTATATAAACATAAATACTGGAAATATTATTAATAGTGAATTTTATTTACTTTAATTAACAAAATTAATATAATTTACAATTAAATAATTATAAAAATATAGTAAACTTATGTTACTTTAAATAGCTTGACATTTACCATGTCTCTTTGTATGTTTATATTATATAGTTAATAAACTTACTATATACCTCCAAGAGACCCCAAGTGGAACATTAATGATCCAAATATCATTATATAAGTCTCTTGGACGAACCATATATTTTTAGGAATTTTATATCAATTAATAATATGATATGTTTTTTAAAAACTCTTTTATGTCAATTTTTACACTATTTGGTATTTGATTTTTTTGAAAATCATAACAGCATGATTACATCAAAAAAAAAACATAATTAAATCAATAATAACATGTCATATTAACCTATAAAATTATTTTAATTCATAAAAGTACTCAAATTACATTTATTTGGATATTTATAATATCTATTATTTTAATATTTCATTAATTAGGTAATTACTGCATCACCATTGTGTCATAAATAAATTAAATTATTTAATGTCTAAAAATTATAAATAAAATAATATTATGTAGGAAATATTTTTATATTTCTAATGAATATTTATAATATAATTTATCTTATATATAACCCTATATTAATTTTTTTTAGTAATTAATCTATGATTTTAACTCTTTTAACTCTTCTTTGAATTAAATAATAATAAATGTCCTAATCTAATCCAAGTGGACCTAAATGATAATATTTTATTCCTAAGGTTGTTTTTGGTTGAGATATTATTGTAGAATATAATTAGGATGTGTTTTAGGGTAATATTAATATCATTTTTACCTTTAATTACCCTATTTACTTTTAACCGTGGTAAATAAAAGTAAAAAAGTTACTATTCACAAAAAAATTATTTTTATCTTATTGAACCACATTTTACTCCTTGATATTAACCATGTCTCTTGGAGTTTCTAAATTCTACTCACATAAGTGGTAAAATTATGTTTTATGTGAATTTACAAATTCTCCTAGGAGGTGGGTAAAAGACGGTGAAAATTTCAATAAAATTTTTATACATCTAAAATTATTCTAAACTAACTCCAATGAATTACATTGAACATATATAGATATTATGTATCTATTTTGAACATAATGAAATTTAAATAAAATAAATAATTATTTAAACAAAAATTCGATTTTAAACTATAACTCAGAGTTTTTTCACTATTCATCAAAAATTGAATGTTTTTAGAAAAATACCAAAAATTCATCCTAAGCTAATTTTGATTTTCCGAATCCAAAAATGAATTCCATTTTAAAAGAAAAAATTTATAAAATTTCAAAAAGTGTGTATTACTATTCATAACAGCTAGTTTGATTGGTTGAGGTGTGTGTTAGAACTCGAAGTTGCGTACAACACACGCTACTGTATTATTCAAAGATAAGCGTACCATGGAAGATTGGGGTGTTACATTCTCCCCTACATTAAATACTTTCATCTTAGAAATTTCTAGAATACTAAAGTATGAAAATACTTGGGTGGTTCTTCATCATATGTTCCTCGGGTTCCCATGTTTCCTTTTCCATCTTATGGTTTCTCCATAGAAATTTTACCAGACCAGTCGTCCAGTTTCTCAGCACTTGTTCTCTTGTATCAAGAATCCTAACGGGTTATTCACAATAATACAGATCAGGTTCCAATTCTAATTCCTCATAAGTGAGTAATTTCATTGGGTCAGGCATTTATTTTCTCAACAGTGATACGTGGAACACATCGTGAACTTTGGAAAGACTTGGCAGCATTGCCAAACGGTAAGCTACAGCCACAATTAGTTCTAGAATTTAAAAAGCTTTGATGTACTAGGGACTCAATTTACCCTTCTTACCGAAACGTATAACTACCTTCCATGGAGATATCTTCCAGAAAACATGATCTCCTACCTAAAATTCCAAATACTTCCTTCGGTTATCGGCATAGCTCTTCTTCCTACTTTGAGCTACTTTTATTTGGTTTTGGATTACCTTTACCTTTTCCATTGTTTCCTCCATTAGTTCTAGGCCTACAAGTTTTCTTTCACCAACATCATCCCAACAGGTTGGTGTGAGACATCACTTTCCATATAATGCTTCATATGGTGCCATCTGAATACTTGAATGGAACCTATTGTTATAGGAAAATTCCACTATTGGTAAATATTGATCCCACATACCCTGAAAGTCAAGTGAGCATGATGTCAACATTTCTTCTAAGGTTTGAATAGTTCGTTCTGATTTTCCATCAGTTTGGGGGTGGTAGGCAGTGCTCAAACGAAGTTCAGTATCCAAGGCCTTCTGAATACTCTTCCATAATCGTGAAGTAAAACGGGGATCACGATCAGAAACAATCGATAGGGGTACTCCATGAAGTCTCACCACTTCATTAATATATATCCTTTCTAGAAGTTCAAGTGGTAAATCTTCCCTTATAGAAAGAAAATGTGATGACTTGGTAAGATGTTCAACAATGACCAATATTTCATCATTCCTTCTAAGAGTCTTTGGTTTCCCCATGACAAAGTCCATCATAATATTGTCCTAGTTCCACTCCAGTATGGGAAGAGGCTGCAATACTCCACCAGGATGTTGCCTTCCAGCTTTCACTTGTTGACAAACCATACATCTTGACACAAAATCGGCAATCTCCCTCTTCATGTTGTCCCACCAAAAATGTTCCTTCAAATCTCTACAAATTTTGGTGCTCCCGTGGTGTATATAGAAATTATAGCTATGAGCATCATCTAAAAATTCCCTTTTTATATCAGGTATATCGGTAACACAAAGTCTCTTCCAGAATTTCAAAATTACATCTTCATACACAAAGTCACTCAATCTCCCATCATTCACAGCTTTAATATTATTTTGAAATTCTTCATCATTGGTATGAGAACTCTTAATCCTTTCTATTAAAGATGGTTTGGAAACCATTTGAAAAAGCATTGATGCTTCACCTTCCATGGTAATTCCCATATCCTTCTTCACAAGATCCATCAAAATAGGATCCCCTTCAATTCTCATCATGTTAAAAACTCCATGATCTTTTCTACTCAAAGCATCTTCCACCTTATTTTCCATTCTTTGGAGGTAGTGTATCATGAAATCATAATCCTTGAGTAGTTCAAGCCAATGCCTTTGCATCATGTTGAGTTATTTCTGTGAGAAAATATACTTAAAACTCTTGTGATCAGAATAAATCTCACATTTTTCACCATATAGATAATGTCTCCATATCATCAAATCAAAGATTACAGCAGCTAACTCAAGATCATGAGTATGATAGTTTTGCTCATGAATTTTTAGCTGTCATGATGCATTGGAAATAACCCTATCATTCTGCATAAGGACACAGCCAAGTCCTTTCTTCGATGCATCACTATAAATAATGAATCCATCATTCCCTGATGGTAGAGTCAATTTAGGAGCATTGAATAATCTTCTCTTCAGTTATTCAAAACATTCTTCACACTCTATTATCCAAACAAATTTAACCCATTTACATGTGATCTTCATTAATGGGTTAGCCAATCTGGAAAAATTCTGGAGGAAACACCGATAATAACCTGATAAACCAATAAAACAGCATACCTCGGTTATACTCATTGGTGATGTCCATTCTTGGATTTACTTTGTCTTAGAATGATCAGTAGACATTCCATCCTTACAGAAAATATGACCAAGAAAAGAGATCTCATGAAGCCAGAATTCACACTTGCTAAACATCCCATATAGTTCATGTCATCTAAGAGTCTTTAGGATAATGCACAAGTTATTTTCATGATCTTAGTAGCTTTTGGAGTATACCAATATATCATCAATAAATACCACCACAAATTAATTGAGATATTCCATGAAAACTCAATGCATTAGATCCATGAATATAGAGGGTGCATTAGTCAATACAAAAGGAATTACTGTAAACTCGTAATGCCCGTAACTGGTTCGAAACGTGGTCTTTGGAATGTCTTCATCTTTCACACAAAACTGATGATATCCATATCGAAGGTCCATCTTTGAAAAGTATTGAACTCCTTGCAGTTGGTCAAATAAATCATCAATGCGAGGTAGGGGATACTTGTTTTTTATTATTATAGCATTGATCTCCTTGTAGTCGATACATAACCTCATATATCCATCTTTCTTTTTAACAAAAAGAACAGGGGATCCCCATGGAGAAAAACTAGGGCAAATAAATCCCTTATTACTCAATTCCTCTAGTCGTTTATTTATTTCAACTAATTCCACAGTGGCCATTCTATAAGGGGTCTTCGATATAGGCCTTGATCCAGGAATTAATTCAATGGAATACTCAACTTATCATTATAGAGGATGTCCAGGTAAATATTCCTGAAACACATCTACATATTCTTTCACAATATATATATCCTCTATTTGAACATTCATTTCCTCACCCACAGTAATTTCATTCTCTTACTCCCCAATAATTGAATTTAGTTGAGCTACTGGGGGTGAATCTAGATAAGAATTAGGTGGTGATGATTCTGCTCTAAAGATAAGGCGTTCTTTATCATCATCATCAAAAATAGTATCCTCCGTCTTCTTACGATAAGTATTTGAATCATGGTCCAAAAGCCAATATATACTGAGGATTATATCAAATTCAATCATAGGTATCGATGATATCCATAGATAAAGAACATTCATGTGCTCTAATGGGGATTGATTTACAAAACTTTGCTGCAATGATACTTCCCTTAAGAGTTTTAACTAACAACTCCCTTGTTAGATCAAATTGGAAATATCTAATTTTCATAGAAAACTAGGAAGATATTAAACAATGTGATGATCCAGAATCAAATAAAGCATTGGCTAAACTTGAGGAAACCATTAAATTACCTACCACCACGCCTTTCAGAGCTTCTACCTCAGCATTAGTGATAGCATAAGCTTGGCCTTGATCCCTTGTCCTTTTATAAGGTAATTTCCCCTGATTCTTAGGAAATTCATTTACATTATGTCTCATCTCCCTGCAGTTGTAGCATTGAACATTGGAAGATTCTTTCTTCCCCTTACTATCACGAGCTTTGTGGCCCTTTTCACCACACTTGTAACAGATTCTCATTCCTTTCAAGCAAGTACCAGGGTGATTCTTCCTATATTTACTGGAGGATGGATTTTCAAAATTTCCCTTCTTCCCTTTATTTCCATCCCCAGATTGATTAGAAGATCTCTTCTTATTTTTCTTTGCATTAAAGTCGTAAGACTTAGAGAATTTCTTTTCTGTCTTGATAGCGCATGAGACAATATCTCTGTACAATGAAAAGGTTTGTGAGACTAATGCTCGATGGAGAAACGGTTTTAACCGACCAAAGAAACAATAAATACTACTTATTGGGTTACGTATATAACCCGCATCATACCTCGCTAACCTTTTAAAGTTAGCTTCATACTTTGCGACATTCTCATCCTCCTTTTGTCTCAGACTCAGAAATTGCCTTTCCATTTCTGCTCGATGGTCACGAGGAATGTATTTTTCTAAAAACAGATATTTGAACTACCTCCATTCCATATTTGATACTTCATCATATTCCTCCGTGTTTTGAATCAGTTACCACCAATGATCAGCATCTCCAGTGAGGTGGTAAACTGCCATGATAAAATTTTCCCTTTCACTACTCTCCAAAGCCTGAAATATTTTCTCTAGGGAACTTATCCATTGCTCAGCTACCAATGGATTTGTACTCCCATTGAATGTTGGAGGTTCTTTACTCATGAAGCGATCTAACATTGATCCTCCACTCTCCAGATCGGTGTGCTCCATATGGGTAATTTTATTATTCATAACCTGAGTGAGTTGTCCCAGTATGGTGATTAGCTGATCAGCACCAGTTGTATCACCAGCTCCACTATAATTATCTTGAGTAGGAGGGAAATCCTTAAATAGAGTGTGTTCATTGATACAATTTCCATTTCTTCCACTAGGATACATTTCTAAACAATGGCATAAACTAGATCAGTTTATGAATCAAAATACATAATTCCATACTTGTAAAACACTTAACATAAATTGAACTATTTATGGATATAATCAATAATATTAAAAATGTTTTCTTTGAGGAAGTATATACTCATAAACCCTTCATAATGGTTTGTAAAGAAAATGAGAATTATCCAATGAAATCCCCCAGGAGTGTCGTAACCAAGAGTGCATCAAGGACCATTGTCAGGCTCTAGTTCCCATTCGAGTCTAGCTCAAAACGGTGTTTTTGGGTTTTACCACTTGGTACATCTGTGCCAAAGCCGCCTCTACCTTATCATATCCAGACAGTGATTTATTGCTCAGAAAACTCACAAAATCTCTACAATACCAATATTCTAGGATGTTTTTCTATACTAATCCTCAAAGTCTATCTTAGGGCTATGCGCTCTAATCAGATTTTATCTAAATCTAGCTTCCAAGGTTTGTACTAAACTTCCCCTGATACCAACTATAACACCCCAAACCCAGTTACCCAGAGTCGGTGCATTATTACATAACATTGGCATGATAACAAAAGATCAAGTCTCAAAATATCGATTAGTTTAGTAGCCTTGTAATAACTAGATACATTCATAAAGTTTAAATTACATCATAAAGTGAAAAATACTACAGCAACATATTGTCTTCATATCCCCTCATATTATCCCTGCAGGTCATTCATAAATTACTTCTTCAGATCCTAGGGAAAATAAAATAATGAAATGGGTGAGCTCAGATGCTCAGTAAGGATAACAATATTCTGAAAACATTAATAAATAAGAATAAACATTTAAGGCAATGTATAACTAAAGAAAAAGACTTTTAAACATGAACATCAGCATAATATGGAAAATATAAAATGAAATAATGCAATTTAATTATTCACATGGACATTATACTATTTGAATAATCACATCCAATATCAATAACCACTTTCATAATGATGGAATGCATAATGCCAGACTATCATAACCACATAGTCAAGGCCTCGTGCCAAAACTACAAATAAGATTTGGTCAAGGCCTTGTGCCAAGACACTAGTTTGTCTCATGAGACCTACCGATGCATCGAGGAGCTATAGCAGGCTCCACCCGTCAAATATTAAGTCCAATTCATTCCTCATATGAATAGGTTTAAACATAACATAAACATTCGTATTAAAAATAGCATACAAAATGTCAATACTTTCTCCATAAACCATGAATGGTATAAAAATAACACATCCACAGTCAAACATATCACAAAAACTTCAATAAAATATTGAAGATACGTATCATAGTAAATAAACTTCAAATAAGCTTCAAATCCATCAAAGGATGTTGACATAGATGAAATCAAAACTATTTGAGAGAAATGTATCTTTTTTTGAAATAATTTAAAAGACACATAATTATAAAATAAAACATTTAATATTAAAATATTATTATAATATTTTAAGGGAAGCTCCAATGATTTTATAATGGCCGAAAATAGCCGCACCCACCGTATAAGTTAAAAAATACATTCTTAACTTAATTCTGTCGAAATTGTTAAAAAGGACCTTGTTTGGAAAACGATAGAAAGAATCCTTTATAAATTTCTTATAATAAGTCATCAAGGATATAAATGACTTTAATCCATAGTTTTCAAAATAGTAATAATGATTTGAAATACATTTTTTAGAAACATGGATGTGGATGATAAAGAGGTTCAAGTAGATAATTATGTATAAACAACCTTAGATAATGAAGAGATTGTGAAATAAACCCTTACCTTGTACTTTTCCTTGGTCGAGGGTAGGTTAACCTCCTGTATAATGGTGAATTTTTTTTATTAAATTATACAAGAATCATTTAAATTAATATGATATCATATATGATCTTTTAACATTTTTTTATTAATAATATCTTAGTATTTTCGTTGTTTCGGGTGTTAACTTACTCCTATTATTTTATATGTTTTGTTATATAAGAAATGTTTTCTATGGATAGGTTGTGTATTATTTATATCCATAATTATATCAAGTCCTTAAACATTATTTTTAATAATTAAATGAGAATTAGTCTTGAATGGATACAATGGGGAATGAATCTCATCGCGTTCGTGGAGACGTTAGTCTGTACATATGCACAAGCAACAATATCATTATTTGATATTTAAATAATATATAATTGGATGGTATATCAAATATACAGAATCATTATCATGTCATGTTTATTAATTACATTAATTATAAATCATAATTATACCCATCTAAATAATAATTTATTGAAGAACAATTACGCCATGACATGGAGACGGTAAGCCGTACGTACGCGCGTATGGTGACATGTCATTAAAAGGATGAATAGAATACTGAATATGGTTGTACCGTATTTATAATAACATCATAGTATATAGAAGATACTGGAGTTATTATTTTAGAATCTCAATTACAAGTAAATAAGATGTTGAAGAAGAAAGGAACTTGAAAGAGGGTGGTGAAAACATTACCTCTTCATCGGGTTCTTCCTTTTGATTTGATCAAAAGGGACCCTTAAATTTGATTTCTGATCAAACTAAGGCCTCTTGGTTGAATTGAGGGAAGTTGAGAGAGTATTTTTTCAGGGTTTTTCCGAGCCAAAAGGCTTTTAATGTGTTAATTAGTGAGAAGGGGGAGTGCCCTTTTTATAAGAGGGGTGATGGGCACCTTTGGAAAAGCTAGAAATATTATTTTATAATAAATTCATATTCAGTTTCTAATGGATATAAAGTAGATTATTTAATGTTTAATGTGGGGATGGGTCAAAATAATTTCAACCAATAGATTTTAGATAGGTTTGGGTCACTATATTAAACTTATCATTTATATTTAACTCTTCGTTAAATAGTTTGGCATTTACTATGTCTCTTTGTATTTTTATATTATATAGTTAATAAACTTACTATATACCTCTAAGAGACCCCCAAGTGGTCCATTAATGATACACCTATCATTATATAAGTCTCTTTTCCAAACCTTATATTTTTATGAATTGAATATCAATACATAATATAATATTTGTTTTAAAAACTCTTTTATGTCTATTTTGACACTATTTGGTATTTGATTTTTTTGAAAAACATAACAGCATGATTACTTCAAAAAAACATAATTAAATCACTAATAACATGTCATATTAACCTATAAAATTAGTTTAATTCATAAAAAGTCTCAAATTACATTTATTTGGATATTTATAATATCAATTATTTTAATATTTCATTAATTAGGTAATTACTTCATCACTATTGTGTCATAAATAAATTAAATTATTTAACGTCTAAAAATTATAAATAAAATAATATTATGTAGGAAATATTTTTATATTTCTAATGAATATTTATAATAGAATTTATGTATAACCCTATATTAAAAATGTTTTAGTAATTAAACATTGATTTTAACTCCATTAACTCTTCTTTGAATTTAATAATAATAAATGTCCTAATCTAATTCAAGTGACCCTAAATGATATTATTTTATTCCTAAGGTTGTTTTTGGTCGAGATACACTTTTACAATACAATTAGGACATGTGTTAGGGTAATATTAATATCATTTTTACCTTTAATTACCCTATTTAATTTTAACCGTGGTAAATAAAAGTAAAAAGTTATTGTTCACCAAAAATTATTTTTATCATATTGAACCACATTTTACTCCTTGATATTAACCGTGTCTCTCGGATTTTCGAAATTCCACTCACAGAAGTAGTAAAATTAAGTTTTATGTGAATTTTAAAATTGTAGAGACCCAAAGCTCGGCGTACATGGACAATACATTACTTTTTTGTAATACTTAATACATAACAAAAACTAAAACTCAAGGACCGTAATAGTTTAGTGTCTTTGGAAACTCGGAACGTAATCTTCTAATCTTGGTGAAAGATCTTCAACATCTCCCATAAAGATCTTCCCCTTCTGGTTTTCTTACCTAAAACCTTTCTTTATATACTGGGGAAAAGAAAACATATAAAGGGTGATCTCAAATGCTCAGTAAGGGTAAGCATGGAGAAAATAAAACAAACCGTATACATTTGAACTTAAAAACATGACCATAATGTTTAAACATGAAAATATTGGGCAATGAGATAAAACATGGAAGTATATAATGCATAGATCATAACGGAACATCAATCATGATAAAATAGCATGGGAATAAAACTGGTAATTGTGGAAAAACATTAAGCACATGATATGACTTTCATAGTAGCCAAGGCATTTCTTACAAGACCATCTTAGTGGATAAAGTCCCTTATTGAACCGGGTTTACTTGCCATTCGAGCCCTGTATTACTGAACCAGATTTACTTTCCGTTTCAGCCATGTAGATCTCATGAGATATAAATCTTTACCCGATGCATTGGAGGAAGATATATGTACCACCCATCTCATAATGAAATCATTATTTCTTGTGCCACAAAATAAATCTACATCATTCATAATAACCCAACGAAGAAAATGGGTTTCGTAAACATCATTCCATCATTAAATAATCCATATAAAACAAATGGATAGCATTTCATCATAAGATAAGTGAAATAATGTAAATCATAGAGACATTATACTTGAAACATACACATATGAAATAATTTCATCTTAGATAGAAAATGGTTTTGATAAATAACTTGAAATGAATTCTTGAGGAAAATATCTTTTCTTCTTGAAAATTATTTTCTTTTCACAAAATTCCATTCAATTTTAAAAGAAAGGTATTTTTTTGAAAATAGTCATGAAATCTTGTATAGTAAGATTCATGAAAATAAGGCGTTATAAAACCGTAAAAATATTTTCATGCCGTATAAGTTAAAAAAACATTCTTCTCGTACTTTTGCCGAAAAAGTCAAAAAGTACCTCGTATGGTAAAAAAAGAAAGATTCCTTCCAAACCTTGTGGTAAAAGTCATAAAAGGTTAAAAATTAATTTAAACATACATGTAATAATACAAAACATTTTATGAAAACATTTTTTGAATACATGGACAAGGATGATAAACATAACCCCAGTAAATACTTAAGAATAAACAATATCGGATAAGAATGAGATTGGAATAATTATCCCTTACCTTAGGTCTGATATGCTACGTATATATCCAAACCTCATGTATAATGATTTAAGTAATGTCATTGACTTATTATAGAATCATATTAATTTTTATAATATCATATATGGTTCACTTATGACTTTATATTACCCGTTCTTTTGTAAATCCCATGTTAAAGCAACGTTTTGGGTAAAATCATCTTATTTATCGTACGTGTTTGGACATGTTGTTCTTGATGTTATTATTACTTATATCATGATTTAAATACTTACAGAATGTAAATCATGATTTATATATCATATATATTCATTATATATCCAGAATAAACATGTATTTATAATAGTACATAACATATGGAGGTAAGAAACAAAATGCACCGTTCATTGAGACGGTAAGCCGTACGTATGCATGAATGCTAATTTCATTTCTATTTATTATTTTAATTGAATTAAAACATAATGATACATAGGTATATTATAATTCCAGTATAATATCATATATAATGTCATTAACTACATCCTTTATACATCCCAAATAGGGCATTAATGAATCACATTACTTTGAGGGGGCGGTAGTCCACACTTCCTTAAATGAGACTATTGTATTTACCGACTATGGAAACCATAAAGTCTTGATATAATTGGGAAGTAAAGAAACATAATGAAATAATAAACATAATATATATCATATATAAATACATTTCCATCATAATGTATACCATGTGAGGCGGTAGGAGGAAATCAAACAATCATCGTTTGGTGAGGCGTTAGTTTGCCAACCACATAAACATTATGTTCTTCATCCATTAGATGGAGGTGTGTGTAAGTTTAGTTCGAATACTTTTCATAAAAACATCATAGTATATTGAGGATACTGTTTTTGTTACTAAATAATGGATTAAAAAGAGTTTAGGGGTTGGAAATTAGAATAAAAGAAAACAACTTAACAGAAACCATTACCTTTAATTTGGGTAACTTCATTTGGTTTGAACTAAAAGGACTTCTTTAAGTGCCTTCTACGTAATGTAAGGCTTCTATGGGGAGAATATGGATGTAGGGACCGTAATTGGGAAGAGGTTGGATGAGACAAATAGCTTGAGATGTGTGAGGAATTGGATAGAAATGGTCTCCTTTTATAAGGGAGAGGAGGGGCTCTTTAGGAAAGAGTGAAAATATTATTATATAATATAATAATATTCGGTTTCTAATGGTCCAAAAATCATTATAGTCAAAGATAAGATGACTAATGGTCGAGATATAATCATACAATCCGAATTGGACATGTTTTGGATAATATTTTAATCATTATAATCTTATTTATTTAAATCATTTATTAATGAGGTAAATACTTCATCATTATTGTGTCATAAATAATTTAATTAATTTGATGTATAAAAATTATAAAAAAAAACCAAAATTTTGGAAATAATTTTATCTTTCCAATTACTATTTATATTCTAAAATATAATTTATATATCCCCTTATAAAAATTAATTACTAAAAGATTTTAGTTAATGTCAATTTTGTCTTTACATTAAATTAATTAATCCAAATTGTCATTATCACTCCCAAGTGGCTCAATGAGGTCCCAAAATAGACTCAAGGATGCCCATGGTCGGACACTACTCATCCAATAAGTTTAGTACAAGTGATAAGGTAATTTGGAATTATTATAATATTCTTTTAACCTTGAATTATCTTATTTACCTTTAACCGTAATAAATAAAAGTCAAGAGATACTATTCACCAAAAATTATTTTCATCTTATTGAACCACATTTTACTTTTTGATAACAACCATGTATGTCGGATTTTTGAAATTCAATTCACAAAAGTGGTAAAATTTCATTTAAATGAAAGATTCGGTTTTTTAACTACTAATAAGTGGTTTCCCTAATCATCAAAAATTGATGTTTTTCAGAAAAATACCAAAAATTAAGCCTAAGCTATATTTGATATTCTGAATTCAAAAATGATTCCATTTTATCAAATTAAAAACATAGAAGTAAAATTAATTAATTTTAAAATTAATTCCCGTTATGAAAACAAATAGCGTGTTTTTAAGAAACAATAACTATCAAAAGATCATCACTGGTTTATGTCCAATTTCAAAGTGAAATTAATTATAATGTCCAACATTGGATTAAATGGTAAAAATATATTCTAATTATTTTTTAAAACCAATTAAAAAGATAATCTAACCATATAAATTATTGTGATGAAAAAAGTTGTTTTTAATTAAAATATTGCGTGTTTTTACTATTCATCAAAATATGAAAGTTATCATAATAATATGAAAATTTTATCCAAATTAAATTGTTATATCCTAATTCCAAGGAAGAATTTTATTTTGTCAAATTGAACTTATAAAAATGTCAAAAACTATATTTAAAGTGGGTGCGCCATCAAATGGTGTCAAAACTGCATTTTTTTAAAAAAAGTTATTTTACCTGAAAATTTTATTTTTTTCTCATAACATGTTCGAGAAAATATTTAAGATGCTTAATAATGTTATAAAATTAAAAATGTAGTTAATACTATTCATAACGGCTAGTACATAATAATATTATAACAATATATAGTTGTTTAGTGAATCCTGGTATTTCGTACTACACACGCTATCGAGGAAGGTCGCGATTGCGTGTAATGCAAGCCAAGTTAGCATGACTTGTAAGGAAAGACCCCTTTGTTGTTGTGTAAAAAAAAATACAACCATATTTCCTTTATACGTTAAACAAAATCTATACATAATGTTGCGTATAATGATTTTTACAAAACAAACTTGAAATTGTGTGTAACACGAGCCAAGAATAGTGTTACGTATACTGCAAGCTAATACGGTGTTGCGTATAGCGCAAGTTAATCTCAGTGTAGTGTACAATAGAATAAATCAATGAAATTAAAAAAATTCTAATAAAATCTTGGGTTGTTACATTCCACCCCCCTTAAAATGAATTTCACCCTCAAAATTTGTCTGGGTTATAAATTGTTTACTACTTGAAAGTTTCTTTCTTAGAAACCCACTTCGTAAAAAGGAATACTAAAAACTCATTTTAAAAAGGGATGTTAGAATCATAACGGTCAGCCAAAGTAACTCAGCACTAGGCTTCCACATAAGACAACATATGTAAAAATATGGATAAGGAATAAAAATCTAACCATCATGTTCTGATGGAGAGTTGTAGAGAACAAGGATATGAAGAAACCAACAATCACAAAGCCATAGATTTGTGATGATATAAGGTACCATCTGATTCATCAGATATAAGAGTACTAGGACAAAATTTTTGGCTTTCAAGATAATTTCCCTAATGTTGAATAATTTTATAATTAAAATAAATTCTTACTTGATTTTTGTACAATCTCATTGTTTTTCATGTATTGAACAATTTCCACTTCATCTATTAAAGAAATGAAGTTTAATTTGTTTTGAATGATGTGTTAGCGGATCATGCAATAGAATGATAGGTCATTCCATCTGTCTCAATCATAAGGTTAGCAAAAGTAATATACATAAGACCATCTATGGTGATATTATTCTTATATGGTTCCAAAAATTGACTTATACTTCATCTATCATACTGCTTAATAAAATAAAAATAGTTTCTACTGACCAGGGACTTCCTGTAGGCCAGTGGTAGGAAATAAAGTCCTATCACACTTTGGTTGTGGGTTTGATTCCCACAGCCTTGTCCGACGCGACGGGTTGTCGCCCGTCTTGAAGTTTGACATTTTTCTAAAATTACATCATTATAACATTCAATAAATAATATCGAAAACAATTCTAGCTTTAAAAAATACTAACTTATGTCCAACATAATACATTTCAAATCTTTAGGCTTATCCAAAATACTTTTGTCCAAGCTTATAGTATAAAGAAAACAATTACTCGAAATTTCATCTACCAAGCATGTGAATACCATCATTTATCCCCGATATATCTTGTTGATCACATTCCAATCATGGGAATACCTTAATTATGTATTTTCTTGAAAAATGAATACCCATTGAACCTTAGTGAAAATATGATTGCTGTCAAAAGTTAACCCTTTCCACATCCCAAAATTATAAAATTTCTATATACTAAAACCATGATATCACTTTGTCCTTATTTTATTCATGATCTCATGAATATTATCAAACATATTATTTTCTCTTTATCCCTTCATTATGCACATTTAATCTACTTTCCAAAAATATTTCAATAACTTTTTCAAGGTTACCAGTACCATATAATTATTGAAAATCAATACATATATATTCCAAATTTTCACAATACCATAAATAAGATTCCATGATACAATTTTGATATCCCATTACATAAACACTTAATCATTACACAGCATCATTTTCATACTCAACATCACAAATCGTGACCGCGTGAGACTTCCCTTTATCCTTTTCCTTAAGTGGTTGCTCACGGTGATCATAATTAACCCGTGGATTAGGGAATTTATTAGCATAATGCCCCATTTACTTGCACTTGAAGCATTGAAGTGTTGGTGGAGAGTTCTCTGTAGTATTTTCTCTATTCACATCATTAGAAACCTTTTTCCCATTACTTCAACAATCAACTTCTCTATGACCTTCTTTTCCACACTTAAAACATTTTCAAGTACCTTTTTGGAAGTATCCACCATACTTTTTTCTACACTTTGACCATAAAGAAACATTTATCTTCTTTTAACCATTGTTCTGAGATTTCTCCTTGAACTCCATCTTTCATTTCTTGTCAAAATCATTATATTGATATGTAACATCAACTTGAAGTTCTGCCTTGATAGCACAACACACAATTTCTTCATAGCTACTGAAGTCTCTTATATCCAATGCCATTCGAAGACTTGTTTTTAAGCCACTTAAGAATCAATCAACTGTACTATCAGGTTTGATGATAAATCCTGATGCATACCTTGCAAGCCTTGTAAAATTTGCCTCGTATATACCAACAGATTCATCATCCTTTTGTTTAAGCTCAAGTAAATCCTTTTCCATCTTTGTTCAAAGAATACGAGGGATGTACTTATTGAAAATAAGTTATTGAACTCATCCCATTCCATGGATTCAATTTCATCTTGGGGCATTGTATTCTTAATTAGAGTCCACCACTAGTCTGCTTCACCTTCTAAATGGTAAACAACCAAAATGACTTTTTCATGCTCTGAATAGCGAAGTATGGAAAATATCTTTTCAATGGTACTAATCCATTGTTCAGTAACAAGTGGATCAGAAAACCCACTGAGAGAAGGTGGACGTTTCCTCATGAAGGACTCAATAGAATATTGCATTTTCTAGTACATTGATCAACACGGTTCTTTCGGGTTCCAGCCATCATCTAAAACCCAAGAAGAATACTGTGTGAGGCAAAAATCACGCTAGGGAAAACAACATAATAAAGGGGAAGTACCTTAAATATATAACATATTAGGTTTAATTTTAAGATCGTTACCATAATTCTAGGATTATAACCTATACATATACTTAATCTTAGGGACATCCCTAGACATACCTTAGAAATATCTCTAGGGATCTCACTAAAGTTTTCGCATCCTAGTTTCCAAAGGTTAACTAAACCTTTCCTCTGATACCAACTGTAGATACCCAAAGCTTGACGTACATGGAAAATACATTACTTATGTGGAATACTTAATACATAACAAAAACCAAAACTCAAGAACAGTAATAGTTTAGTGTCTTTGGAAACTTGGAACGTAATCTTCTAATCTTGGTGAATGATCTTCAAAATCTCCTATAAAGATCTTCCCCTTTTGTTTTTCTTACATAAAACCTTTCTTTATATCCAGGGGAAAAGAAAACATAAAAATGGTGAGCTCAAATGCTCAATAAGGGTAAGAATGGTGAAAATAAAACAAATAGTATACATTTGAACTTAAAAACATGACCATAATTTTTAAACATTAAAATATTGGGCAATGAGATAAAACATGGAAGTACATAACGCATTGATCATAATGGAACATCAATCATGATAAAATATCATGGGAATAAAACATGTAATTGTGGAAAAATATTAAGCACATGATATGATTTCCATAGTAGCCAAGGCATTTCTCCCAAGACCATCTTAGTGTACAAAGACCCTTACTGAACTGGGTTTACATGCCGTTCCAGCCCTACATTACTGAACCAGATATACTTTCCATTTCATCCATGTCTATCTCTTGAGATATAAATCTTTACCCAATGCATTGGAGGGAGATATAGTTTCCACCCATCTCATAATGAAATCATTCTTTTGTGTGCCACAAAATAAACATACATCATTCATAATAACCCAAAGAATAAAATGGGTTTCATAAACATCATTACATCATAAAATAATCCATATAAAACAAATGGATAGAATTTCATCATAAGATTAGTTAAATAATGTAAATCATAGAGACATTATACTTGAAACATACACATATGAAATAATGTCATCTTATATGGAAAATGGTTTTGATAAAGCACTTGAAATGAATTCTTGGGGAAAATATCTTTTCTTCTTGAAAATCATTTTCTTTTCACAAAATTCCATTAAATTTTAAGAGAAAATGATTTTTTTGAAAATAGTCATCAAATCTTGTAGTGTATGCTTCATGAAAACAAGGCTTACTTTTGCTGAAAAAGTCAAAAAGTACCTCGTATGGTAAAAAAGGAAAGATTCCTTCCAAACCTTGTGGTAAAAGTCATAAAAGGTTAAAAATGAATTTAAACATACATGGAAGAATAAAAAACATTTTATGAAAACATTTTTAGAAAACATGGACATGGATGATAAACCTAACCCCAGTAAATAATTACGAATAAACAATCTCGGATAAGAATGAGATTGGAATAATTATCCCTTACCTTAGGTCTGATATGCTTCGTACGTATCCTAACCTCCTGTATAATGATTTAAATAATTCCATTGACTTATTAAAGAATCATATTCATTGTTATGATATCATATATAGTTCACTTATGACTTTATATTACATGTTCATTTGTAAATCCCATGTTAAAGCAACGTTTTGGGTAAAATCATCTTATTTATCGTACATGTTTGGACTTGTTGTTATTGATGTTATTATTACTTATATCATGATTTACTTACTTACAAAATGTAAATCATGATTTATATATCATATATATTCATTATATATCCAGAATATACGTGTATTTATAATTGTATATAACATATGGAGGTAAGAAATGAAATGCACGGTTCATGGAGACGGTAAGCCGTACGTACGCATGAACGCTACTTCTAACACTATTTATTATTTTAATGGAATTAAAACATAATGATACATAGTTATATTATAATTCCAGTATAATATCATATATAATATCATTAACTACAACCTTTATACATCCCACATAAGGCATTAACGAATCACATCACTTTGAGAGGGCGGTTGTCCGCACTTCCTCAAATGAGATTATCGTATTTACCGACTATGGAAACCATAAAGGCTTGGTATAATTGGGAAGTAAAGAAACATAATGAAATCATAAACATAATATATATCTTATATAAATACAGTGCCATCATAATGTTCACCATGAGAGGCGGTAGGAGGAAATCGAACAATCATCGTTCCGTGAGGTGTTAGTTTACCATCCACAGAAACATTATGTTCTTCATTGCTTAGATGGAGGTGTGTGAAATTTTAGTTCGAATACTTCTCATAAAAACATCCTAGTATATTGACGATATTGTTTTTGTTACAAGATAAATTATTAAAAAGGGTTTAGGGGTTGGAGAAGTAGAATAAAAGAAAACAACTTAAGAGAAACAGTTACCTTTAATTTGGGTAACTTCCTTTGGTTTGAACCAAACAGACTCTTTGAAGTGCCTTCTGCCTGATGTAAGGCTTCTAGGGGGGAGAAGTGGGATGAAGGGAGATTAATTGGGCAGTGGTTGGATGATACAAATGGCTTGAGAGGTGTGAGGAATTGGATAGAAATGGTCTCCTTTCATAAGGGAGAGGAGGGGCTCTTTAGGAAAGAGTGGAAATATTATTTTATAATATAATGATATTCGACTTCTAATGGTCCAAAAATAATTATAGTCGAAGATAAGATGACTAATGGTCGAAATATAATCATCCAATAAGAATTGGACATGTTTTGGATAATATTGTAATCATTATAGTCTTATTTATTTAAATGATTTATTAATTAGGTAAATACTGCATCATTATTGTGTCATAAATAATTTAACTTATTTGATGTCTAAAAATTATAAAAAAAATAACAACATGTAGGAAATATTTTAAGCGCTCTAATGAATATTTATAGTCGAAAAGATAATATATATATCCCCTAATAAAACTTAATTACTAAAAGATTTTTGTTAATGTCAATTTTGTATTTACATTAAATTAATTAATCCAAATTGTCATTATCACTCCAAAGTGGCTCCAGGGGGTCCCAAAATCGACCCAAGGATGTACATGGTCGGCCACTACTCATCCATTAAGTTTAGGACAAGTGTTAAGGTAATTTTAAATTATTATAACATTCTTTTAACCTTGAATTACCTTATTTATCTTAAACTGCACTAAATAAAAGTCAAAAGTTACTATTCACCAAAAAATATTTTCATCTTATTGAACCAAATTTTACTTCTTTATAACAACCATGAATGTCGCATTTTTTAAATTCAATTAACAGAAGTAGTAAAATTTCATTTAAATGAAAGATTCAGTTTTTTTAACTACCACTAAGTGGTTTCACAAATCATCAAAAATTGAAGTTTTTCAGAAAAATACCAGAAATTTAGCCAAAGCTATATTTGATATTCTGAATTCAAAAATGATGTCCATGTTTAAAAATTAAAAACATAGAAGTGGCATTAATGAATTTTAAAATTAATTAACATTATCAAAACAAATAGTGTGTTTTTAAGAAACAATAACTATCAAAAGATCATCACTTGTTTATGCCCAATTTCAAAGTGAAATAATTCTAATGACCAACATTGGATTAAATGGTAAAAATATATTCTAATGAAACTTCAAAAAAAATTAATAAGATAATATAACCATATAAATTATTGCGATGAAAAAAGTTTGTTTTTAATTAAAATATAGCGTGTTTTTACTATTCATCAAAATATAAAATTATCAGAATAATATGAAAAATTTATCCAAATTAAATTTTTATATCCCGATTCCAAGGAAGAATTTTATTTTGTCAAATTGAACTTATAAACATGTATAAAACTAGATTTAAAGTGGGTGCGCCATCAAAAGGCGGCAAAACTATATTTTTTTAAAAATACTTATTTTTCCCGAAAAATTTATTTTGTTCTCATACCATGTTCTAGAAAAAATATTTAAGATGAATAATAATGTTATAAAATTTGAAATCTAGTTAATACTATTCATAACGGCTAGTCCATAATAATATTATAACAACATATCACTGTTTAGTGAAACCCGGTATTACGTACTACACACACTATCGAGGAAGGTCGCGATTGCATGTAACGCAAGCCAAGTCAGAGTGACATGTAGTGACAGACTCTTTTGTTGTTTTGTATAAAAAAATACAACAATATTTCATTTATACATTAAACAAAATCTATACTTAATGTTGTGTAGAATAATTTCTACAAAACAAACTTGAAATTATGTGTAACACGAGCCAAGAATAGGGTTGCGTATACTGCAAGCTAATACGGTGATGCGTATAGTGCAAGATAATCTCGGTGTAGCGTAAAATATAATACATCAATGAAATTAAAAAATAATTCTAATAAAATCTCAGGTTCTTACACAAATTCTCTTAGGAGGTGGGTAAAAGACGGTGAAAATTTCAAGAAAAGTTTTATATTTCTAAAATTATTCTAAAATAACTCCAATGAATTACATTGAACTTATATAGATATTATGTATCTATTTTTTACCTTAATTGAATTTAAATAAAATAAATAAATATTTAAATAAAAATTCGGTTTCAAACTATAACTCAGTGTTTTTTCACTATTCATCAAAAATTGAATGTTTTCAGAAAAATACCAAATATTCACCATAAGCTAATTTCGATATTCCGAATCCAAAAATGAAATCCATTTTGAAAGATAACATTTAAAAAATTTCCAAAAAGTGGTATTACTATTCATAACGGCTATTTTGATTGGTTGTGGTGTGCGTTAGAACTCAAAGTTGCGTATAACACACGCTACTATATTATTCAAAGAGAAGCGTACCATGGAAGCTTGGGGTGTTACAAAATTTTACGTCACGAATCAAAAAAATCCCTACTATATACATTTCAACTTTTTTTTATATAAATACATTTATAATTACTATAAAAAAACATTTAAAAACATTAATGTTTCATCATATTTGGAATCTATGATCCCCTCTCAAAAAAGTCCACACATGGTATCAGTTGCTGAAAAAATCAACTCAAACCGAAAAAAAGAAATCACCAATATAAGAAAAAATAATTAGGTTAGTAATACTGTAAATAAATAAATTAATCATTAATATTAATTAATGCATTAATAAAATGTCAATTCTAAATAAAAATACACACTTTGAGTCATACTGGTCACACTGTGTGTTATATTTAGGTGTGGTTGATTTCTACGCATCACAAATGAGTTATAGATCATTTTACTAACGTATTAAAACAATATAAATGCATTTTATCCATTTTGAATATGTCACTTATTCTTTTTACTAAAATTAATGTCAATTTTTAACAAAAAAACACTTTGATTTATATCGGTCACACTTTGCATCAGATTAAGGTGTGACTAATTACTATACGTTACAAATTACTTATGGATCGTTTTTCTAAAGTATCAAAACAATATGGATGTGTTTTCTTAGTTTTTAGTATTTCACTTTTGTTTTTTTCTAAAATTTCATTTCAAAATGGAAACACACACTGTAAGTCATACCGGTCACATTATGTTTTGGTTTGATGTGAGACTACTTCCTATACATCAAAAATGAATTATTAATCTCTTTACTAAATTATCAAGTCAATTGGAGCATTTTTTATTGGTTTTCAGTGAGTAACACATGTTTTGAACTACAAATTCAATTTTAAACTCATAAAATACACATTGACTCATACTGATCACACCGTGCATTGGATTAATGTGTGGTTAATTGTTATACATCAAAAATAACTCTTTGATCATTTTCTTAAATTATCAAAACAATCTGAATGTGTTTGCTCGATTTTCAGTATGATACTTGTTCTTTTTACAAAATTAAAGTCAATTTTAAATAAAAAGACACACTTGGAGTCATATCGATCGAATCTTTCATTGGATTGAGGTTTGGTTGATTCCTACACATCAAAAATGTCTTATGGATCATTTTCTTAAGTTATCAAAATAATATGAATACATTTTCTCAGTTTTCAGTATGTCACTTGTTCTTTTTACTAAAATTAAGGTAAATTTTAAATAAAAGACACACTTGGTGCTATACCGATCACACCATGTATCATATTGAGGTTTGGTTAATTAATACACATCATAAATAAATTATAGATCACTTTCCTAAAGTATAAATACAATCCTAATTTTTTTTCTTAGTTTTCAGTATGTCACTTGTTCTTTTTACTAAAATAAATGTCGCTTTTAAAAAAATAGACACAATTTGAATTATATTATTCACACCATCCATCATATTGAGGTATGTATGATTCTTACACATCAAAAATTACTTATGAATAATTTTCATGAATTATCAAATCAATCTGAATGTGTTTACTCAGTTTTGAGTATGTCACTTGTGTTTTTTATTAAAATGTCATTTGAAATTAGAAACACGCACTTTGATTCATCAGTTGCATCGTATATAGATTTTATATGAGACATCTTCCAATACATCACAAATGAATTATGAATCATTTTTATAAATTATCAGAACTACCGAATTACATTTTCATGGTTTTTAGTAACTAACACATTTTGAACTAAAATGTGAATTTTAAACCGATAACAGATATTTTGAGTCATATTAGTCACATAATGCATAATATTTAGGTGAGGTTGATTCCTACACATCAAAAATAGATTATGGATCATTTTCATAAATTATAAAAATAATCTGAATAAGTATTTTTGTCTTTTTAGTATGTCACTTGTTCTTTTTACTAAAATTAATGTCAATTTTAAATAAAAAACACATTTTGAATTATATCAGTCACATTGTGCATCATATTGAGGTTAGGTTGATTCGTAAACATCAAAAATGAATTATGGATCATTTTACTAAAGTATCAAAACAATATGAATTTTTTTATTAGTTTTTAGTATCTCACTTTTTCTTTCTACTAAAATTAATGTCAATTTTAAATAAATAGACATGCTTGGAGTTATACCGGTCACACAGTGAGTTGGATTGAGGTGCGGACAATTTCTTCAAATCCAAAATGACTTATGGATAATTTTCCAAATTTATAAAAACAATCTGAATGCATTTTTTTGGTGGGAGTATGTCACTTATGTTTTTTTATTAAAATCCAATTCGAAACTAGAAACACGTACTTTGAGTCATATCGGTCGTATCATGTATCGGTTTAACATGATAATTCTTCCTATACATCACAATTGAATTATAAATCATTTCAATAAATTATCAGTATAATGAAATCGTGTTTTATTGGTTTTTAGTGAGTGAAACATTTTGAACTAAAATGTAAATTTTAAACTGATAACAGGCATTTTGAGTCATACTAGTCACACCGTGCATTGGATTGAGGTTTGGCTAACTTCTACACATCAAAAATGACTTATGGATCATTTTCCTAAATTATAAAAAAATATAATATGTTTCCTCAGTTTTCTGTATGTCACTTGTTCTTTTAACTAAAATTGCAATCAATTTTAAATAAAAAGACGTACATGGAGTTATACCGATCAAAAATGCATCATATTGAGGTTCATTTGATTATTACACATCAAAAATGACTTATGAATCATTTTCTTAAAGTATCAAAACAATTTGAATGTGTTTGATCATTTTTTAGTATGTCACTTGTTCTTTTTACTAAAATTGATGTCAATTTTAAATAAATATACAAACTTGGAATTATACAGGTTACACCATGTGTTAGATTTAGATTCAATTGATTTATAAATTTCAAAATGATTTATGGATTATTTTACTAAATTATCAAATTATCTGACTTCATTTTCTCCATTTTGAGTAAGTCACTTTTGTTTTTTATTTAAATTTCATTTGAAAATGGAAACTTATACTTTGATTCATATAGGTCACATCCTGTGTCAGTTTGACATGAGACTACTTCCTACACATCAAAATTGGCTTATGAATAGTTTTCCTAAATTATTAAGATAATCTAAGTGAATTTTATTCATTTTAATTGAGTGACACAATTTGAACTAAAATGATAATTTTAAACTAATAACAGAAATTTTGAGTCATACCAATCATACCATGCGTCATATTGAGGATTTTTTGATTCCTACACATCTCAAATTACATATGGATTTTTTTTCATA
Organism: Viscum album; assembly: GCA_963277665.1. NCBI lineage: Eukaryota > Viridiplantae > Streptophyta > Magnoliopsida > Santalales > Viscaceae > Viscum > Viscum album. The sequence goes on along the minus strand of OY728130.1, from coordinate 1,157,386,150 downwards.
AAGTATCAAAAAAATCAGAATGAATCTTCTAAATTTTTAGTATTTCACTTGTTATTTTTACTAAAATTAATGTCAATTTTAAATAAAAATACACACTTAGAGTTATACTGGTCACACCATGCATTGGATTAAGGTGGGGTTTATTCATACATGTCACATATGAGTTATGAATAATTTCACTAAAGTATCTAAATAATATGAATGTGTTTTCTTATTTTTCTGTGTGTCACTTGTTTTTTTACTAAAATATCATTTGAAACTAGAAACATGTACATTGATTCATATCAGTCCTATCGTGTGTTGATTTGGCATGATATTGATTCCTACACATCATAGATGACTTATGAATCATTTTTCTAAATTATGAAGAGAATAAAAGTTTGTTTGGTTGTATTTTAGTGAGTGACACACTTTTTAAACTAAAATGATAGATTTAAATTGATAATAGAAGCATTGAGTAATACCGATCACATTGTGCATCAGATTGAGGTGTGGTAGATTCCTAATCATAAAAATGACATATAAATAATTTTATTAAAGTATCAAAATAATATGAATGTATTTTATAGGTTTTTAGTATGTCACTTGTTTTGTTACTAAAATTAATGTTATTTTTATATAAAAAGACACACATTAAGTCATATCGGTCACACAGTATGTCAAATTGAGGTGTGATTTCTTTCTACATGTCAAAAATGACTTATGTATTGTTTTAAAAATGTATAAAAAGAATATAAATGTGCTTGATTTGTTTTTAGTATGTCACTTTTTCTTTTTACTAAAATTAATGTCAGTTTTAAATAAAAAGACACAGTTGGAGTCATAATGGTCACACCATGCATCAGATTGAGGTGTGGTTGATTCATACATGTAAAATATTACTTATATATCATTTTACTAAAGTATAAAACAATCCAACTATATTTTCTTGAGTTCAAGTATGTCACATGTTCTTTTTACTAAATTTAATGTTAATTTTAAATAAAAATACACATTTTGAGTCATATTGGTAACACAGTGAGTTTATTTAGGTTTGTTTGATTCATACACATTATAAATGATTATTGGATCATTTTACTAAAGTATTAAAAGAATACAAATGTGTTGTCTTGGTTTTGAGTATGTCAGTTGGCTTTTTTACTAAAATTAATATCATTTTTAAATAAAAAAGATGCGCCTAGAGTCATACCGGTCACACTATGTATAGGATTGAGGTGCAGATGATTATTATACATCCCAAATGACTTATGGATCATTTTTATAAAGTGTAAAAATAATCCAAACATCCAATTTTACCAAGCATTCCTTTTAATTTCTTTTTCTAACTGATAACATTTCATATTAAGTCTATGTTATTAGCGAAAAAACCTTTCTCTTATCTTTTTATTTTCAAAAAAGATAATGTTTTTTTGGATAAGAAAATAGACTCAATATATAGTGTTGGTAGTTATAAAAATTAAGGAAATGGGAAGCATGGTAACATTGGAATAATGGAACATTTTATCACTTTTTTGGATTATTGTAAATAATTGAAATCAAAATATGACTTCACAAAAGATCTATAAAAAAACTAAATAAGTATTAGATAAAAATTATAAGGAAATTAACTTTAAAATAATAGATAAAATGATGAAATTTTTTATTAAATAAGTAGTTGGAGTTCACCTTTCATGATGGTTGTATACATTCTTGATCTATTTCCTAATTTTTATTATCTTATTTTTGACCTCAATGTCCAATATCTCATGAGCATGATTAGCATTGAAAAAACCACCCCAACTATAATAAAATAATCCACCTATATAAGAAAACAATTCTCATGTGTGTAATACAAAAAAGAAATAAATTAAACATAAATATGAAACAATACATTACTTCTGTGGAAGTCACATCTTCTAGATATATGTGTACATTCTTCCATCAAGTATATTTACCATAAATTTCTAAAAATTCTATTTTTTCCTGTGAATATTAGAATTTTATATAGTTATAGTAATTCTAGAAAATTATAAATACACAAAGTATTAATAAATATTTTAAATGAAATGGTAATTATCAACAAAAATACCTCTTTGAGGAAGCTAGTTTTTTTATGGAATATGATCTATCTCATAAAATTACAATCATAATAACCAAAATCATTTCCATTTGTTTGTTTTAGACACTACAGAAAAATTGAGAAATAAGTAATTTATTTTTATAGTGAAATATTATTATATATACCCTAATAATTTTCCATTTTCAGAACTTTTTAGGTTTCTTGTTTACATAGAATGTCCTCATGCCCTGATTTTCACAATATTTAAACATCACCTTATCATAACAGAATTATCATTAAAACATAATATAAAATATATAAATTGATCTTTAGTTTTAAAATTGTGTATGTAGTGTATTAAAAATTCACAAACGTCATCATGTGTTGTTGGTTTGTTTGGTATCCATGTAGTGAATCCAGGAAATAAATTTTTGGAGTATCCAACTAGACCGCAATGAGCATCCAAAGTTGCCTAAAAATAAAAAAAGTAATGAGTAATGAAAGAAATGAAAATATATTTGATATGATTAAATTATATAGTTTTACCCCTACATCATTGGTATTATGAAGAGTCTATCATCCGTAATTTTATTTCAAACGATTTGGCCAGTTTTTCCACTATTTCATTAATTTTTGTTGATTCTATTTCATTTTTCTCAATAAAATTTATGTGAGGACTAATGATTTTAAATTTATGTTCATGGGTTAATCCCTTAAATTAGTATTCATATATACACCTACAAAAAATATTAAATGTATTTATTCATAATTAAAATAGTATATCATCTATTGGAAAAACAAATCATGAAAACACGCCTCATGTATACATTTAAAACTAAAACTCTTATCCATTCATACTTGAGGATTTCATTTGCATTATCATGATTAATGTACTGTATAACATCCCCTCTATACATTTGTTCTTTAAAATCAACTGTTTGATTACTACCACTATGTAACTTTGTATTCGCATGAACCTTTGATGTTATTAAATATATATTTTGAATGGGCTAGTTAAATTTTCATTCTAAAGATATTTTCAATCAGTTGGTTGATCATTTAGATGGTTTTCATTTGACCTTTTATTTCACCCCCTTTTATTTTTCTGTCTATAATAATATTCATCGGTTTAGAACTTTTTTCATTAATTGTTAAATGTTTAGCATGAAAAATAAATTGGAAATGAATATCTCCTTGTTGGCATGTTTTTTACAAGATATGATGGTCATTCTATGAATATTCCAATATTTTGGTCAACCATATTAATATTTTTCTCGTCAAGTGTAAAATGTAGCTTGACGCTCTGCTCATGAGCTGCACTAATCACCAGTCTCACATGACTTGTTGGAAGTGGTGGATTGTGTAGAGTGTATTCTTGGATATTCAATATGGTATACCTTGATACAAGGAAATGGATGGGTGTTGATAGATATAAATCACAATCATTTTCACCCTATATTATATCAGTATAGAAAAGGAATCAATGTATTCTTGATTCAACATCCATAGAAACAATTATGATAATATTGATTACCCCATATAAGAAATATCTTTGCGGGTAATGGCTCACATCAATTTTGTTGGGGGTTGGGGGGATGGATCTTTATGCAATGGTTGTTCTTGAGTTGTTTCTTATCTTTGCTTCCCCCGATAACATTTTCCATCAACTCAAACTACTAATAAAATTTTCCTTCAAGGACATCTACTCTTGCATTAATATCTTACATTTCTTTATCCTTATCCTATTATTGTTTTATTTTCTGAAAATATGTTTAGATTCTCACCCAAAAAATCACACCTCTAATGCATCCATACTGTTCTCGACATTTCAAGTCCACCTATAGTAGGTGTTCATCTAGTATAGGTGTTTATGATTCTTATATTTAATTCAGATAGAAAATATAGTAAAATAAGTAATCATTGTTATGTAGTAGTGATTTAAATAAAAAAAAATTTTTATCATCTCATACGTTCACATGTTTCCCAAACTTTTTTGTGTTTTCATCTATTAGTATCCCATCATTATTTACATGTGCCTCCTTTCATAGAACGTGACTTGGGATGGAAGTAGATTTGTATTTGTATTCATCTATCTATATATAAAAAGAGGAATAAAATTATGTTGTTGTTTCAAGTCACATTAAATTATTATGATATATTTAAAATACATACCAATTTTTTTCAAGTGAAGCGCACCCCATCCTTGATTTACGGTAGGGAGACATTGGTTTTGATACATATTCCTTATTTTCAGCACTCAATTAAAATTTCATAAATAAAAAATAATCAATCAAAGTGATGAATACACGTATTGTCAAATAATGTATTTTCATCCACAATGTACCTGAAAATATATCTCCCCGTAAAGGCTAGTATACAAATCCCATGCTTCTTGGATTATCAGGTGTGCATATATATGAGGTGGGTGTGGGTTTATTTTCCCTTCAACATATTTAAGATAAAATCTCATTATAATTGTGAAAAAATAATCTATGAATCCTTCTATAAAGCATTAATACATATTTCTTATGGGATTTATCTACTACAAATGCACTCTTTAAGGGATTATGAAGAGTAAGTGAGTGTTTCATTTTTTTATTTTAAATAAACTAAAGAAAGTATGTCATAATGTTACTTTAATATCTTCTCAAATCAGTGTATTATGATTAGGGACAACATAGTTCCATGAACCTACATCAATCAGAACATGCTTCCAAGTGATGAGCTCAATGTAACTACTAAACATGGACTTTTTGGGGTTAATAGGTTGGCCCTGCACATTCCATCTGACCTCAAATTTTATGCCTTTACTTTTCACCACAACTTTTTTAACACCATCATGATACAGTGCTCCAATTTTTTTTTGAATCATCAATTCTTCTTCTTCTACCATTTTCTCAAATTCAACATCATCAATATGTTGTTCATCTATATTGGTAGCAATTGGATGTGTAGAAGGTTTTTGTCCTTCTGCACAGGGAGTAGTAGTTGGTTGAGAAACCTATTGTACCTTTTGATTCAGAGCATCATCACGTTCAGAAGTCATTTTCTACATAAGTGGTTAAAATTTTAATTTATATTACATAAATGTAGTAGAGAAAAAATAATAACATGAGGTAATACAATTTATATTACAAAAAACATATAAATAGATTATTGAAATATCTTTTTTAATGGATGAAGGGATTTTACCCCGGTATTGAGTATCCAAATACATTCATTATGGTCCCCTCTAATATTAAAAACATTGTCTACATTGGGACTATACCAAAATAAATGGTACATCCCAATGAAAGGGTCATCCTCAGTTGAATTTTCATCTGCCATTCAGTGGTTTTGGATGATAATAAAACAATTGACCACATTAGATTTGGAAGATATGAAACATAAAATACTTGTAATGCCTGTGATTCCATTATAAACAATTCTTATTTGTACCCTTTCTTACTAAAATATTCTTTCTTGAATCCCAATTCATCTATTTTAACAACACTCTTGTTATCAACCACTTGCAATGAAAAATAATCACTAGGAATGTTGAATAATTCAATTCCCATATTTTTGTGATGATGTCAAAGTATGACATATTCACATAAATTGGATTTCTTCCCTTAGTGCCAGAAACATGCATCGCCTCATCCACAAGTGTAACACCACTATTTTTTATGGTATTTTCTTCATCATGTTGATTTTTTATATAATGTATAACCATTAATTACATAAATATTTAAAGATAATATATACACACTTGGTCCTCTGGCTATCCAAATAATTCATTCTAAAATTGAATTCATATTATCATCTGACTCCTTAATAATATGTTCTTTAAACCATCCTAAAAAATGTTGATTATGTGTATTTTATATCTATCATCCATCCTATGATGGATTAAAATTCCTAAGAATTTATTTTTGGGTTTCAACATATAGGGAATCCTTTAAACTCTTATTCAAAATTTAAGGTGGTCCTACTACCGATCTATAATATTGATTATGAAAACATCTCTTTCGGAAATTCCTTCACCCACAAGCCTCACAATATGATGATATTTAAGTAGACCAATTTTTTCCACATCATACAGCTAATTGATACAAAATTCATTGAAATCCTCAACAATATATCACTTTTCAATAAAAAACTCTAGATGGATTTAATTTTTTATATACCCTTTCAAAATATTTATATACCATTAAATGGGGTACAACCATATATAATGTACAAGACCTCATAGTTGAATCTCTCTCATGAAGTGAACCATCATGTGAACCATCAAATAAAAGAATGTGGGTGGGAAGAAAATTTTTAATTCACATAATATGATGGAATTTTTATTTTCCATAGTATGCAATTTCATTGGGTCTATTACTTTACTGCATATTGCTTTGAAAAAGATACAGAGCTTAGTTAATGTATGATAGACATTCTTGGGAAAAATATAATTTAAAGATACATGAATTATATCTTGCATAAGAACATGATAGTCATGAGATTTAAAACCCTTAAACTTTAAATAATTCATTGATATAATATTGTTGATATTTTATCAATACCCTTCAGGAACCTTTACATCATTAATGATGTTTCAAAATAGATATATCACCTAAATAGAAAGAGTATAAGTAGCTAGAGGAAGAAAATCCCATTTTCACCCTTTACTAATGCCAAATCTTCCCATATTACCATGTCAATCATGTCCAACCTAGCCTTAATTTAATCCTTTATTTTTCTAGGTGTATTTAGTAACACTACAATGACATTATAACATTTATTTTTTTCAACAAATGTAACATCAAGAAAATTTCTGACATGAAAACAATTACATTATGGTAATTCAAAAAAAACTGATCTCTTTTTTAAAATAGTTTTCATAAGGTTTTTCAAAAAAAAAATTACCAAAATCAGTGTCCATATCTTTTACTTTCTCAAATAGTTGATCACCTATTAGGGGAGATGGTGTCATACATTCTTCTAAACTTCCATCAATTGATTTCATACAAGATCGATACTTATGTCATTAGGTTTTAAATCTGCAATATCCTAGAAACACAGTCTTCAGTGAATGTTTCAACCTAATTGAATGTGTACCTTGATCAATAATCGGACACCCTTGAGTTTCATTAATTCTATATCCTGAAAATTTCCCATAAGTAGGAAAGTCATTTATCATCTGGTAAAATATGGATCTCAATATAAAATATTCATTTCGGTAAGCATCATATAGTGTAAAACCTAAATCTCATAATAATTTCAAATCATCAATCAATAGATCCAAATAAACATCAATATCATTTATCAGGTTTTTTCCTAATATAACTATAGATAACATAATGAATTTTTTTCATGCATAAACATGGTAACAAGTTATAATTTTCTAACATAACTGGTCATGTATTGTGAGTGATTCTTTTAAACCCAAAAGGATTCACTCTATCTATAAATAATGCAAAATGAAGGTTTCTCAGATTATTTCAAAATTTAGGATACTCATGATCCATTCTCTTCCAATGAGGAGAGTTTTTTAGGTGTTGAATTTTCACATATTTATTTTTTGTATATGCATGACACATCATTTTCATTATAGTCTCCTCACTTTAATATAAGAACCTAAACCTTGGAATGATCGGTAAGTACCATACAAATTTCATAGAACCCAATTCACCATTCTTATATTGAGAATCACTGCACTTTGGGGATTCTTTAAGAGATTTTTGGTCCTTGTGAAACAATGTATAGTGATTTGGATAGGCATGTATTATTTTAGAGATTATACCCATTGAATGTAGCATTCGTTTAACATCAGATGTTTGAATAGCAAGTTCATTATCTTCAGGGAGCATATCATTCAATAGATCAAGTAGTTCAATAAAACTAGAATCACTCCATCCATTTTCAACTTGTAAATTATATAGTTTTAGTACAACAAACAATGTTGTATATTTAGTGTAACCAACACACAATGACTTCTTTGCAAAACTCTTTAACTTTTCAAATGATTTTGGATAATCACAAATTTCATCGTCAACTATCATTATCATTTCCTAAATAAAATATTTATTATCATTCACACCTATAATCATATCTTTTATATGGTCTTCTCTATTTCCTACACTTGTAATCAAATCAGACGATCCATAAAATGCAGTGTTATCTCAGTCACAAACTACAATTGTTTTTCCCCTTGTTTATACCAACATTTATAACTTTGATCTCTTCCATAAAAGATCAAGTGTTCTTCCAACTCCTCTATAATTATTAGTATTTAATAAAAATAGCATAAACATATACAACTGATTTGAGAAGGGACATATGCATGATCTTTTGCAAACTTGTTGAAAATTTTCACCCCATCATCATACTCTTTTTTCATAAGATTGGAATTCATCCATTATCCATTCATGTCCATAATATTTTATTTGATAATATTAATATTTTAAAAAATTAATACACAAACGGGGGCCTTTAAAATAAGTGGAACCCAACATTTGAATGTTTCAAATAATTTCATCATGCTTTGAAGGAAATGGATAATTGAATTTAAGAAAGGAATTACTTAACTAGTGGTAGGTGTTATCCTTTTAATTTATCCATAAGAGATGGGGGATGAGTCTTAGTAAAAAAATGAAATAATATCTATTTGGGAGATGAAGCTGATGAGGATGGTAGTTATTATTACAATTTGTTCACTGAGACTCATCCTCTTATAAGCTAACACTAAATTAGAGAGAAGATGTAGTTGTGGAGGACTCCCCTAATTTAAACCATGTAGGTGATGGTGGATGCCAAGTTTGTTTAGGAGTTCCAATGGGTTTAAAAATTAATCCACCTTTTATGGGAGTAAGTTCATGATGGATATCCTATGGGTTGAATAGATTTAGTGATGTGAGCTTTCCATGGTGTTATTATCAATATATATTATATAGGAGGTGATGATATGTGCATCTAGGAGGTCTCTAAAAGTTAATATGATCATATAAATATTTATACCACCCTTTATGAATAAACCATGGTCTACTAATGCAATTATAAAAAGGAACCAAATAAGTTCCCATGTAGATACATTTTTGAACATGAAATCCAAAAAAACAAATCTAATTTTGAAACTCATTCAATGCTCAATTAAAAGTATACATCCAACATCTACCTGTTAGGATTTTAGACATAAAATGATGCATAGAGTAAAATAAATATTAATTAGCCAAATGAATTTGTTGAAAAAATAACAACGATATTAAAAATTATAAAAATATAAAAGTATATTGTTTAGAAAGAAATTTTTTAAAACTATAAAATTATTAAACTATTGATAAATTGAAAAAGTGTACATGTATAGAAGTATAAATTACAAATGTATATATATTTATATCAGTATATAAAATTATAGACATATATATAAGTATAAAGTTATATATAATTTATAAAAGAATATATATTTTATAGAAATATAAATAATTTATAAATCTATATAAATTAATAAAACTATATTATAGTTCATATATGTTATAAAAGTATACATAATTTATATAAGTATGTAGTTTTACAAATTTATAAAATTATAAAATTATAATGTATAAAATGAAAATTTATGAAAGTATAAAAGTATAATAATTTAAAATGAATAAAACTATAATTTAATATTAATTTATAAATATTGAAAACTAGAAAAGTATAAATAATTAATAAAATATTATATTTAAACTATATATGTAAATATTATATACTGTAAAATTTATAAAAGTTTAAAAATTTATAAATGAATAAAACTAAAAAAATATAATTATTTAACCAATAATATTTTTAAATTATATTAGTATAATACGATATAATGTAAATTTTTTAAAATTATATAATTGTAAAATCAAATAAAACTATAAAATTATAAACTTGGAGCACTTTGAATATGTCCAAAAATATTTGCATACCATGCATTTTGATTGCTTCCTATAATTTATTTTTAAAAAAATTGATGGAGGCTCCATAGACTAATTATTAATGTTTTTCCTTATTAAATTCATATATAATACTTTAATAGAAACTAAGTTGTTGTGAAAAATTACTTCATTTAATTTAAAATTAGTTTTCTATAAATTATGGATAATGAAAATATATTTATTGTAATCAAACACTACATCATTAATAAAAAATTATAAAATAAAAATATTTTATATATCAAATTTCCAACCTTTAAAATATCTATATGAAATACTCTTTTATAAAGAGAGTGATATTTGTAATAAACTATATAAAATAAACATGTACATTATAAATTGAAATATAAATTGCATTTTTAATGATTTTAATTATTAAAATTTCATATTTTGTTCTATTGTCCCCTCAATATATATTTAAATTTAAAAAATCCCATGATTTCTAATAATGAAAAAATAATAATAATTTTAGAAATATTTAAAATTTAATAATTGATCAATAAAATTATATAATATATATTTTAGTTATATTTCATTATTAATATTTATGTAATAAAAAAACTTTTATCCTTTTAAAATACATGTATGAGCTAATTTTTTATTATAAATCAAAATCAAATTCATATATCTATTATATGGAATATTATGAAAAATTAATTTGTGATACTGTGTCAAAGGTATGTTCTTTCAGACCCATGAAGGGGTTCTACTTAATGTCACACATGCTACATATTCACCATACATTACATACTAGAACTGTCTATTTAAATAAAAACCATTAGAGGGATAAATACACTAATATGATATGAAAATGAATGAATGAATATAGTAAAACATCAAATGATAATAATTACATATATATAACACATATGGAATCATTAGAAATGTATAGAAATAAAAATAAGAAAACAACACATAAGAAAAAATGGAATGATAATAATTACAATTAAAAATATTAAAAAAACACTTCTTAAGTTGTTCTTTCAAATTCTAGGATAAAATTCATTCTCCTAGTCTAATTATCTCTATGGAGAAGTGATATAACCAAGTGTAATGACTCAAAGTTCAAATTTTAGGACTAGTTTAAGGAATGATTAGTTTGAGGAGGATTAGAGCATGTTCAAGTCGTCTGGCTAGAGGGCCACTTCTTATTCCATAATTAATCAAATATAAGTATCTCCCCACATTCCTTATGATACTGTTGAAAAAATGGGTAGGGAAATATTTAAGACAAAAAATCTAGATCTGAAATGGAGATGATCCCACACACCAATGTCGAAGACCTTCAACCCAAAACTAGTGTCGTCAATGATAAAATTTCCACTATATCTGAAGCTAAGGCACTGGGAAAGAGAAGAAAATAGAAAGAGTAGTATAGGAGAATCTTACTCAAACTAGATACAATAAGGATGAGAGTTTTTTGTTTGGTTCGTTGAGAAGAAGTGCAGACACGTGTAGGTGAGGTGTGACTAAAAAAATAGTATTATTGGAGGCGCTAACAAGATAAATCTTCACATACCTTAAATTTAGAGAGATCGCTTCGTCACGAATGTAGAATGGCGGCAGCAGTAGGGTCTTGTGGCAGCAGAAGCAGAGCTCTGGTTCTGTGAAAGCTTGAGGCACGAGTAGCAGTAGGGTTCTGTTAATGTTTGATTTATAAGAACCTGTAAGGATTTTATCAGCACTTTACAAAAATTCTAAAAAAGGTCAATTTTATCAATGCTAAAATAGACATCATTGATAAAGATAACCGTTTATCATCGTTAAAAAATCAATGACAAAACATGTCTTCGTTATCACTGAAATTCTAGCACTGATAAAGAGAAGTTTTATCAACGCTTTTTTAACATTGATAAAGTGGTCTCTTTATCGGTGCTAAAAAGCACTAATAAAGGTCTAAACTTAATAATTTATTTATATTATTATATATATTTATAAAATTATTTATATAATAAATATATATGTTTATTTATAATTATAATTATAAATAAACATATTTAAAAAGTATATATATATAATTATAAATATAATGAATATATTTATTATTTAAATATATTTATTATAATTTTTTAATTTTTTAAAAATGTATTTACTTATTTATATTTATAATTATAAATCAATATATTTAAAAATTATATATCTAAATAAATATATTCATTTATATATTATATAAATATTTAAATAAAATATTAGTATATTATTTTTATTCTTATTATGTACACATTTTGTAATCAATGTATATAAATAAAGTATTAAACATTCTGACTAATATAAATTAGATAATGTTTTATATAAAATTATTTACATATATATAAATATTTATTTATTTATATGTAATTATAATTATAAATAATTAAATTTATAAATATTTTTATATGATAGGGAACAAGGATGGAGGAATGGGAATGAACTTGAGTGACTCTGAGTGACTGCATCTTACAAGATCATATAAGAAGTGAGAATTTATATTCTTATTCTTCATCGCACAATAACACGATTTAGGGTTTATAGAAATTGAAGGGGTAGGACGGGGATCCATCGCCCAGTATTCAATCGTTCGTCAATTTTTCAGGGGGGTCCTTTGTCCTAATCAGATATCGAACTCCAGAATGGGTAATTAGAAAAGGCACCATTGTGCATGTCTTGGATTTAGATGGAGCGATTTCAGAACTGATGGAGATTTGTAGGAACTCCTTCATAGCCATTTTCACTTTTTCAAAAAGTATGAATCCATGGAAGGTCACATATCTGTTTTCTCATCTTTCTTCAATATGGGGATTTTATGATTTCAAATGTGTGTCGATTGGTAGAGGATTTTATCATATTCTGTTTCCCTCCTCTAAATTGAAAGGAAAATCCTAGGGTTTTGGTTCGTTCAGTATTAATCTTGGAATTTGAAAAATCCACAATTGGTCATTGAATTTGAAATTAAAGGATTTTAGGGATACATGTGCTCATGTCTGGTTAAGATTCATGGACTGAATTGGGTCTTATGGAACCCTGACATTTTGTATGACTGTTGGCGCCAAAATATTGGACGCATAGGGAAGAAGAAATATAATCCCGGGCGCTGCCTCGCGAAGCGCAGACACGGAGGGCCCCCGAGCAACGTGGCCATCGTGAAGCCCCAGAGGTGGTAATGCTCCGCGAACAGCCTGAAGATCGTGGCCCGCCACGAAGCAGAGGAGGTGGTACCCCTCAGCGAGTCCGGTTGACGTTTTCAACCCGCTGCGAAGCCACCGAGGCCCCCTTCACGCCACCTGAGTTCTGCTCCATGGCGCCCCTTGCCTATAAATACCGAGCTCCCCCTGAGCTCTCTGGATGGACAAACCGACCTTCCGGATTCTCAGCTGCTGAATAGCGAAGCACCGTTCACCCTGGGAATCATGAACTTCGCGAGGTATTTTTGCTTCGTGAGATGCCTTCACCTTGTCTCGTTTTGAGCACCTCTTCCGAGAGGGATGCCCTTCACGAAGCCTAAGGGAATTCACGAAGGAAGGGGATTCCCAAGGGAACCCGGGCAGCCACGGAGCATTTATGCTTCACCAAACACCCATCCTGTACAACTGATCCACATGCCAAGGCAGGGTCACTGTACTTCGCGAAGCACACTGTTTCACAGCACCTTGCTTCGCGAGGCACCTCCGCTTCACGAGGAAATGCTCCGCGAACACTCTTCCACTTCGCAAGAACCTCCCACTCATACTTCTGTCCCATGATAAGGCCAAGGCACTCCACTTCGTGAGGTACACCCCTTTTCAAGTGCTCTCCACTATGTAAAGCAACCAAGCTCCACAAGGTCCCTGCCTGTGGACCCCTTTTCTTGGAAATTCCTCTTCCCGCGCAACCCTCCAGGTTTGCACAATGTGATTTCAAAGTCCCATGGACGACACCACCCATAGCGTTGCTTCTCATAATTATTCTTTGCATAGTCACGCTAACAGCTATTGCTTCTTCGCATAGCCATGCTAACGTGGACCCCTCGATGGTTCGCTCTGTGCCCCCCTTTACCACGACATTTCTGGTACCTTCCCTCCCCCAAGGGGTATAGGGAACCAGTCATGTAATTCCTAGGGGGTCGCACTATACCCACCTCGTCCAATCTACATGATGTTAAACTATGACCCGACCTTGTGCCTCGCACGCAGGGTCCCCCTAGCTCAGACATTATTTACGCTGCTCGTCTCCATAGGAATGGAATCAACCACACATGGGATGATATCCTCCTTATCGGACTAGCGTATGTCCACGGGAGAAGGGAAACCACCTTGGTGTAAGCCCCCCTAGACCCTCTTGCAGAAGGTAGCACCCATGCACCTCCGTACTTCCCAACTGCCAAGGCCAGTGGATGGCGCGATAGGGAACGAGGCACCTTCCATCATTGGCCCTAAATCCCTCTCCCGCTGCGCTTTGCCACACATTGGGCCTCCAACCTAGAGTATGTCCCAACACCATGGGCCTCCTAACGTGTAATCCCCTCTTCACTTCTCATGGACACACCCTTCACGATGTGATCGTCAGGTCTTTGCTGCCTCTTGTTTCTCACACCGAGCATGACTCACGTGGGCTTAGAGTATGAATCGACCATGGAAATGCCCTCGTCCAGGATGACGGTAAACTGTATACCCGTGTCCAGCATGACATTAAACTGCATACCCCTGTCCCGCATGACATTAAACTGTACATCCATTTTGAACTACGAGGTCTTTGATCCATGTAATGGCATGGTATGTAGGAAGCCTCCACGAGGATCAGTCCCACTGCCCGTAATTTCTTCACATCAGGTTCCACCCTCATCCCACATGATGTTAAACTACATTCCAGTCCGATGGTAATCCATTGTTACTATCCCGAACTACGAGGACTTCAATCTATGTCAAGGCATGGTACGTAGGAAACCTCAAGAGGTTCAAGCCCACCCCCATCGGACCAAGGTCCACCTTCACATCCGTCCTCCAGCGCACCAACACGAACTACGCGGTCTTTGATCCATGTCAAGACATGGTTCGTAGGAAGCCTCGTGAGGTTTAAGTCCACCACCAGTGGACCCAGGGGTTCACCTTCACGTCGGTTCGCTGACAAAACCCTTCCCCAACTACGAGGACATTTATCCATGTCAAGGAATGGTATGTAGGAAGCCTCCTTGAGGTTCAAGCCCATCACCCATCAGACCAAGGTCCTTTATTCACGTCGGTTCACCAACACCCACCACTTTTACCTGAACTACGTGGAATTTGATCCGTTTCAAGGCATGGTACGTAGGAAGCCTCATGAGGCTCAATCCCACCACCTGTTGGTCACTCCGACCCCCTTCACGTCGGTTCACCAACACATGGGCAACCTAGTGTGTAAGCCCCACACCATCTGGACCAAGGTCCTCACTCGCATCGGTTCGCCAACACACCTTATGAACTACGAGGTATTTGATCCATGTCAAGTCATGGTATGTAGGAAACCTCACGAGGTTCATGCCCACTATCCACCTAGACCACGGTCCTTCTTCACGTCGGTTCTCCAATGTGCCCCTGTCTCACATGACGTTAAACCGCATCCCAATCTAGCGGTAAGCCATTGTGACCCTACCTTCCAGTTGTTATGACACCCCTTCGTGTCGGTATAACACCCCTCTTCTCGAACTACGAAGACTAAATCCTTGTCAAGGCATGGTATGTAGGAATCCTCACGAGGTTCAAGCCCACCACCTGGTCGTTTCGACCGCATCCATGCAATTCTCCATCATCCACCCTGATTCATACACAGGCCACCACATCCCGGTGAGATCATGCCACCCCATTACCCTCCACATCATTCGGAAAGCCGCCAATGGGCTGGCCTCGATATCGGTATTCCCTCAAGGAGGATTCCTCAATCTGATCCACTCCAGCTAGTGTTCTGATCAGGCCGATCCGTCTCTGCTGGATGTTAAACTTACGAGATACCCTGTGTTAAACATAGGAAGCTGAGGAAAACCTCAGATACATGCATATGGAATAAGATTCCCTGCGCTCGATTTGGGATTCCTCGGGATTCCACGCCCTCGAGAAGCCCTATAATAAGGGAAAAAAGACAGACACGCCAATTCCCTAGCGTTTAGACACATTATTGATGCCTCAACGTGCCTACCCCCCCGACTGAAGGTTGCTGCCATGAACAGACCCTTTGGAATGTCCTGAGAGAAGCAGTGTAATTAACCAGCGCCCATGGAATCATGGAACTGGGAAGAGTTTCATGAACAATGTATTAAATCTATAAGGGAGTCACGGAATAGGTGATGAGTTCCGAGGAGGAATCCACGGAAGGAAGAACCAATATCCCATCATCCCGATTTCGATCAAGGAGCAGGCATCCCTGAATAAGGAGAAGATTCCGCCTACCTTTGGAAAGCAGGAATGTGGGGGCAACAGAAAATTCATGCCTGTCGCGCCCAAGTAGACAGATACACGTGCCCCGATGAAAGCGTCGAAAACAGAAATGGTGAACCCGACGTGAAGGTCTTATCCTCAATGTGGAGATTACTAGAATTTGAAACATCAGTAGATTGACGTGTCACCAGATCCAGATATCCGGTGTTGGGTCCCACCAAGAAAATAGCTAGCCTGGCGTGAAACTCACAAGAAGATGGGGTAGTAGACCGTGTGGCATTCCGTTCCACAATGTTGTCTACATGGATCCCTTTTGCCGACCATGGAAGATAGAATGACGCTGGGGCACTGGTTGTCGATCTCTTTTCCTTGTAGTGCTGATGAGTCAATCTCTCTGGTTCTTAGGAATCAGGTCGCTGCTACAGGGACACGATCGCCGCCCACCCGCCTACCCAGGGGAAGGGGCAATACCAGCATAGCTGCTCTGCGTGGCTCCACTGCTGCTACAACTGCGTCTGCATCTATGAGCGTGGGGTGCCCACCCCCCATCTCCCCATTAGAAGTCTTCCAACGAAGGGTTATTAACAACCTCGTACGTTGTTACGAGGAGGAGGGAATAATCCCAACTCGGGATATGGCCCTCCTGGACCTGGAGTCATCCAGGCCCCACCGTCAACGCCGCCCTCGAGGGCCGCACAGGGAGCCCTTTCTCCCCACCCCAACATACAATCGTTTTGGGAGCCTGTCCCCAGAACACCTTGGAGACTCCTCGCCTTATGCTGATGAGGTGGGTGATGTCCGGCTCAGCCTAGTCAGAGTCCCAATCCAAGGACTCTAGGAAAGGGCCCCTACCTGGCCGCGTCCGCACCGCCGTCCGACCATGCCTGAGGAGCAGGTAGGCTATGCCCCTACACCACCTGCACCATCTCACCTAACCCAACGCCGGCATTTGTCCTGAGATAAGGGCGCCCATCAAGGGGCATTAACGTCGACAACTACTCTGGCCCGAGCCACCTTCGATGTATATCAAGAAGCCCCTGCACGCACTGTGCAGGAACATCCCTACACCCGAACGGGTTCGAGGCCCAAGCCGCCCCACAGGCAGGCTGGGTTGATTCTCCGGGTCGCAGGCTCGAGTGGTGATCTCCACGAACCAACCCGCGGTGGCTTCACCCCGTACGGAGGTCCTCCCCGTACCACCACTCCATAGAGCATGGGCCTTCCACACTTTGAAGTGTGTCATGGAGGTATGCCCCGTGCTACCCCAAACCCAAATTAAGACCAACCTCGTGACAGTGACACTTGATGTGGAATTCTTTCCCGTGCCCATCACACTAGGTATGGAATTCCCCCTCCTACCCCTGACAATCGATGTGAAGGCATTGCCCATTCGGTCCCTCTCCAACGTGAGGATCCTCCCTACATTGTTTCCACAACTTGTGAAGGTCCTCCTCGCCCTAGAAACTGGAGGGGTGAGGGTGATTTCTATGGAGGTCCTCCCCATGTTCCCTTCTACATTTTCCCCAGTTCCCCTCGCTCCCCGGCTGTCTCAAGAAGAAGTCCTCTCCGCTATGGCGTCAGCACGGTCCCGAGACTACATGTCGGGAATCAACCGTGTCCCAAAGATCCATCTAGGGGAAGGAGGGAGGGTCATCACTGCCACAGGAAGAATCCTGGGAAAGCCCGGATGGAGATCAAACCGGACCACTTCTCAGATTCTGAAGCAGAATGCAACTCGGCATCAGAATCCTCCCCCCATTCCTCCGCATTAAGGACCGGGGCAGGAACAAGGCGTGTCAGCCTCTTCCTTCCAGAATGTGAGGTCCACTGGATTCCTGCTTCTCTTCGCAGATATATCCAGGAGGAGGAAATTGTTGGAAACCCACAGGTTCCGACTGTACATTCACCACCGTCGTCACCAGAAGTTCCCTCTACCTCGACCATAGATCACATAGAGCTATTTTGGGGAATGATGGCGGTTGATTGACAAGGTGACCCATCGTGAGTAACCACAATTCCTGCGCCAGAGGCTATGGCTATCAGCCCATCATATCATGACATTGTTGTCAGGTCACCTCACTCTTCGGAGGATGGACCAGAATTCGGCGGCCAGTCAGCTCGTTCGTCGTATTCTCCGCCGCCCAGTTTAATATCCTAGTAGTCTGCCTCAGTACCGCTACTAGTCCCTCAGCAACCCCCTGTTGACGAGTGGGGAAATAAGAGGCCAGACCTTGAATCCGAGCCCAAGAGTTTTTGGAACATTCTCACAGTGGACCACTTCCTGGAGAAGTTCTGGCCGATGGGCACACTGAACTTATGTGCGCCGGAATCCCTCACCCCGGGGGAAGTTGAGTGCTTCCGTCAAACCCTATGGGCGACTCACATTCGTATTCACTATCAGGGAAGCTACCCCCCATGTGCATGTCCGTGGCTGGGTACAGTATGCCGCCCTCCTCTTCTGTCCTATCCGATGGAAGCCCGATTCGTTATGCGACATCGAGGACATGCCCCCAGGAAGGGTTGCGGTCCATATGGCTGACATAATGGACAAAGAGGAAGAGCTGGAGTTTCTTGATGGATAATTACTCCCTGAGGGTGTACCACCATTGTTGGACCCATCAGAGAGGATTACTTGTCAACAGAGGAACTTTCTAGGCCTCCCTGCGCCCACCGAGTCGCTGGTATTCAGCCGAAATTCCGGTAAGGGTACATAGCATGTCAGAACCATCAAGAACTCTGACCCGTCCGCCTCTATACAGAAGAGGGACGAAGACCCCGAGAAGGCCGCGTTAGTCCAACATCTTGCTAAGTAGAATATGATTCTTGACGCACTCTTATCCGAACGTGCTATCGAGAGGCGACCTGACTATGGTGATCCTAAGTCGGGGTAGCATGGGCCGGAACAACTCCCCCCGGATGAGATGCCTCCAGGAAACCCTGATCATGCTACTCCTACAGACAGGGCAGAAGCCAGAACACACGGCAAGAGGGTGTGATACGTCTCGCCAAACCCTACTGAATGGCGAGGCAATCTGAAGAATCCAGCCTCGGTTCCCTAAGCCGCCCTTAGGGCCATTCCTCCAGTCGCTCCACAAGCCATTGAAGCTGTTTACTGTGTCGAAGAGCCTAGAAATGCACTCATATTTAGGGATCCCTGTCAAGACCGGGACCCCCACCTGGATGATCCTATGGTGGCACTCATCGCCCACCTCGAGGTGTTGGAAACGCGACAGGTGGCAGTACCACCAGATGGCAAGCCATATCCCGCATGGGTGAATGATATGCATGCACCCCCAGGATTTGGGAATCCCACTCTCTTGCCCATTAACGGAACTAGGGACCCACCGAAGCACTTGGATCATTTTTCTCCAGGTGTGGCCCCATGTTGGAGACCCCGAAATAGCAAGAAGCCACCATGCTCTAATGTTTTGTACAGACATTGGAGGGCCCCGAATTCTTCTGGTACAACCATCTCTCTATCGGATCGGTGACCGGTTGGGAGGATCTCCACCGAAAGTTCTTATACCAGTTCAGCTCCACCAAGAAATAGACCAGCATCGTAGACCTCTTCAAATGCAAACAAAGGCCTAATGAGCGAGTCGCGGACTTCATCGCCCGGTGGAAGAGGCTTACATACTCCCTCGACATGCCACTGACTCAGGAGAAATTACTGGCGATGTGTGTAGGGAATCTTCAAACAAAACTGGTTCCTTCCATGATCACCCAGAACTACCCTGGAGGGTTCCGATATTTCTCAAATAAGGCTCAGCGCCTCAAGGAAACTCTACAGTAGGCTAGTTAGGCACGTCTGCTGCCCCCTGTGATCCAATCTAGGAGAAATGCCAGAGCCTAACCCACCACGGTGGCCCAAATAGAAGCCCTCAGGCAGCTAGAATTACTGCCAGTGACACCAACCCCGCAACCCCACAGAGTCCCTCCACTTCCAACGCAGGCTCCTAACCAGCAGCGACCGCCTCAGAACCAAATGGTTCCCCCACTCAATATGCCACCACCACCTAGGTGGGACAATAATGCTCTGCATCCTAAGTAGGCCCCTCCGTCCCCTCATTAGGGCAAGGCTCCCAGGGCCCCATATCTAGATAGAAGGCACTAGACATACTCATTCAATGAGAATCGTGTCCCTGGGAACTTCCGAAGTGATCTAGAGCAAGAGATTGTGCGCTTACCTGAGTGCAAAAGGTCAGAAGAGGTGAATCTCACCGATCGCCCCAACTACTTCCCCTATCATCATATTCTGGGGCACACCCTCAAGTAGTGCTATGTGTTTAAATACTAGCTTTAAGACTAGGTCGACAACAATATAGTCAGGTTCGCCCCAGCCCCGACACAAGTGGCGGGTGTCTTTGTAGGGTTAGAAATCGGTAGCGACAACAAAGGCGAGTGGCAGCAGGTTCCTAGTTGTGGGTCCCAGAAGTACGATGACTGGATGGCCCGTAAAACCGTCACCACTTCCCATGGAATCATTCGGGCACGCCTGAATCAGCCGGAGATTTTAGAAGATGCGACCACTACCTCTGCGTCGTCATCACAGCCGACCTCTTCCCAAAAGGCAAATCAGCGACGACACAAGAAGAAGAAACGTGCTCTACCACTCTAGTTTCCATCCCGTACTCTTGGTGTCTTTATGCCCCACATAAAATGGGTATTCCTCCAAAAATCCTCCCACTAGTGGATGATTCATCAAGCGACATCTAGGGGTATGCTTTGGTTAAAACCGTGGAGCTGGTAAATCCCTATGTGACTCCCGACGAGGGGGAACGCCAGGCGAACCTCCCCAACGTCCCCAGCCGACATCAACGTCAGCGTAACCGAAACCACATGGGTCATCGAGGCATGTCCATGGGTACTTTCAGTTGGGCCGTGCACGCTACTGAAACCAGACAGCAGGCTTAGCGCAGAGCCCAGCACACGCAACCTCATCTGGTGGCCTCAGATCTACCTCCACTGTCGTTTGTTCTACTAGATTAGGCAGAGCATCCTCATTCGTACAAAGGTCAGTCTTGCTCGGATACAGGACAATATCAGTTGTCTGGTCCTCATCAGGCAGCTACTTTTCAGGCATCAACTAGCGGGAAGTAGGATGTACCCAGTACCAGCCAGTCGTCGGTCCAGCCGGCAGGGCCCGTTATGCCTTCAACTGCAGAATGACCTCCTATAAGCAGAGGATCACATTTGGCACGAATGTATGATGTCCTGAAGCACCTGGTCGGCATTTCATCAAGGATTTCTATTCTTGAGGCTCTTCGCCTGTCATCTGAAATGTGTGAAGGACTTGATGAGGCTCTAAGGAGCCCCCTCGAGATTGAGATGGAGGTAGAAGCTGCAGAAGGCTCCCATGCTGAGGCAATTGAGAACGCCGAATTCCATACAGTTATATCACTCTCTAGTGAAGACGAGGACCCTCCCATACATGGTCATATTCTCCCATTGTACGTCACTATCCAGTTCAATGGATTGGAAGTCCACTGATGTCTTGTTGACACAGGTTCTGGGATTAACCTAATCCCGAATCGGACACTGCGAAAGCTAGGTTTGTCTGAAGATGATTTAACTTCCTCTAACCTCAGAATCCAGGGATACGACAGGACCAAAAAATACCTAGTCAGCAAGATCTGCTAGAAGACCCAGTTCAGTGGCCTAATTGCCAGCCCTGAGTTCATGGTTGTCTCCTAGGACACCGTATACAACGCATTGATGGCCATGCCATGTCTCCATATTCATGCAGCGGTCCCTTCTTTGTATCACCAATGCCTCAAGTACTCCCTCAATGGTCGAGTAGGTGTGCTCCAAGGAGATGCATCTCCTTTCGCCTCTTGTGAATCCCACTATCTGGATGCCGAATATTACAAAATCAAGGAAAAGAAAATCCTAGCAAGTGAGGATAAACCCGCCCCAGTCACAAGTGATCCCTGGGCAGGCCTGGATGATGCCTACATCTTCTCGATCCATTGGTTAGAGTCCACGACCCCCGACATGGGGCAGTGTTTTATTGTTTCAGGGAAAAGAGGAAGGCATGTTCCCATGTCCAAGAGACGGCGGGAAGTCACCTCGTACTCCTACACCATCCAGGCTCAAGTGATCCCAAAACCTATTACCTTTGTGCGGTATCATAATGTCAGGCTTATGGCAATGACGGTACGTCATAAATGTCTCTTTTTCCGTGTTGGAATCAACCGGCTCCGGACGACGCATCACTAATGCTTTGATGTCATTAAACGTGGCCCCTTGGGCCAAAGTCCAGATGGGGCATGATCGATTTCCTTTATCGCAATGGTCTCAGTGGTGCATGAATCTCCTGATATGATGACCACTGCTGCCCAGGCCGACACCAGCTACCCATCAGGGTTTGATAACTCAGAAGCAGCTCCCCCTGTGGGAAATCCCACCACGGGTGGAGAGGAGGATCTGGAGGATGCTCCCCCGCCATTGAAGAAGGCGTCTCTACCACAGTTGATGAACTGGTACAGGTTAACCTTGGTAGCGAGGTAGACCCGAGACCCACATTGATCAGAGTGGCCATGTAGAGACCCGAAGCCTGATGTACATGGAAATTACATTACTTTTGCGGAATACTTAGTACATAATAAAAACACACACGCAAGGACCGTAATAGTTTAGTGTCTTTGGAAACTCGGAATATAATCTTCTAATCATTGTGAAAGATCTTCAACATCTCCCATAAAGATCTTCCTTTTTTTATACCTAAAACCTTTATTTATATCCTGGGGAAAAGAAAACAAAAAAGGGTGAGCTCAAATGCTCAGTAAGGGTAAACAAAAGAAATATCAATCACATCATATTCATAAGAACATAACATTTTGGAAATCTTAACCTGCAAAAGAGATCATAATATCATAACATGGGATAAATCATAGTAGTGAAATGTAATCCCAATAATCATAACTTAAAACATGAAAATTTGTGTCATACACACATAATCATAGAGAATCATTTCAAATTAGTCAAGACTCATTTCCAAGACTATCTTAGTGGACAAAGTCCCTTTCTGAGCTGAGTTCACTCCTCGTTTCAGTCATGTTTCACTGAACCGGTATAACCTACCGTTCCAGCCATGTCTATCTCATGAGATATAAAATCTTTACCCAATGCATTGGAGGGAGATATAGGTCCCACCCATCTCATAATGATACCATTCTTATGTGTGCTACAAAATCATAAATCATACATCATTGCATAACCCATGTAGTAAAAATGGAATTCTTAAACAACATGACATCATAAAACAATTCATATAAGATAAAGGAATTCATAAAAATAATTCCATAACAACATAATAAAGTAAATGTAATAATAGGGATAGAAACAAAACCCTATATTATCTTAGATGGAAAATAATTTTGATAAAACACTTGAACTCCATTCTTGAGGAAAATATCCTTTCTACTTCAAAAACATTTTCCTTTCTTAACATGTCATACAATTTTAAACTAAAATAAGTTGATTAAAAATAAACTTGAAAACATGAAAAGGAAGCTTCTTGGAAATAATGTTTTAAAAATCCATTCATGCTGTATAAGTTAAAAAAACATTCTTTGTACTTTTGTCGGAAAAGTCAAAAAGTACCTCGTACGAAAAACGACAAAAGATTCCTTTCATATCCTTTACTAAAAACTCACCGAAGGGTAAAATTGGATATAAACTATTTTAGAAGGATATAAATATTACAAATTGAGGAAACATGGATGTGGATGATAAAATACACCCCAGTAAATACCAATGTATAAACAATCTCGGATAAAAATGAGATTGTGATATTTCCCTTACCTTAGGTCCGATTTGCTTCGTATGTATCCGAACCTCCTGTATAATGATTTAAATAATGTCATTTACTTATTCCAGAATCATAATCATTGTTATGATATCATATATGGTTCACTTATGGCTTTATATTACCTGTTCTTTTGTAAATTCCATGTTAAAGAGCGTTTTGGGTAAAATCGTTTCAATTGTCTTCCGTGTTTTGACTTGTAATTATTCATATGATTACATAGATCATGATTAATTAATTCCAGAATATAAAACATGATTTATATATAACATATATTCAGAATTTATATATATAATAAATCAGTAAATGGAATGAAATACACCGTTCATGGAGACGGTAGACCGTACGTATGCATGAACACTGTTTTCTTTTCCTTATTGAGTTGAATGGAATTAAGTAGATGACATACATATATATACACATAAATCCAGAATCATTATTATGTCATATATTTAATTATTAATTATTATATATACTTTATAATCATTCATGAATGGTTAACGTGGAGAATGAATCTCATCGTGTCGTGGAGACAGTAGTCCGTACGTACGCACGAGCGATGATATCATTCTCATGATCGTGGAATTGTATTTGAGTGTATGTATACTATTTCAGAATAAATATCACTTTACAATAATCATATATAGTTATTTTTTACACCATTATACCCATCCAAGTATGGTGGTGGTGGAAAATAGATTACACCACGGTGTGGAGACGGTATTCCGTACGTACGCACGGGCGGTGATTTCGTTTTCCATAGGATGGATAGATGGTGAAATAAGGTTGTTTCATAATTATAATAACATATCACTATATAAGTGATACAGATGTTATTACTTCATAATGAAACAACCTAATAAGAAGAAGTGGAAGAAGAAATAAAGATGAATGAATCGGTAACAGACATTACCTCTTCTTTGAAGCGCCTCTTTGAGATCTCATTTTAGGGCACTAAAATTGGTCTTTGAGGAAGAACAAAACCTCTAAGATGTTGATAGGGAAGTGGAGAAGGGAAATTGGCAGGGGTTTTCCGAGCTTGAAGGCTCAAAGTGGTCTGAGGAAGAGGGGGAGGAGGTGCCCTTTTGTAAGGGAGGAGAGGGGCACCTTTGGAATAACTAAAAATGTTATTTTATTATAAAGTCAAATTCGGTTTTTAATAGCTCCAAATTGATATATTTCGAAGATAAGGTGGGTAGGGGTCTAAATCCTCTCATCCAATAGAATTTAGACAAGATTAGGTATCAATTGTAACCTTATCATTTAGATTTAACTCTAAGTTAGATAATTTGACTTTTACCGTGTCTTCTTGTTTTCTTACACTATAAGGTTAATAAACTAACTATATCAAGACAAACGAACCCCAAGTTGTTTATTATTAATATATATAACCTTATCTAAGTCATTTGACCGAACCTTATATTTTTAGGAAAAAAATAACAATTAATAATATAATATTTGTTTAAAAAACTATTTTATGTCAATTTTGACACTATTTAGTAATTGATTTTTGTGAAACTCATAACAGAATGATTAGTTCTAACAAAGTTACTTAAATCAATAATAACATGTCATATTAACCTATAAAGTTAGTGTAATTCATAAAAAGTCTCAAATTACATTTATTTGGGTATTTATAACATCAATTATGTCAATATTTTATTAATAAGATAATTACTGCATCATCGTTGTGTCATAAATAAATTAAATTATTTAATGTCTACAAATTACAAATAAAATACCATTATGTAGGAAATATTTTTATATTTCTAATGAATACTTATATTCGAATTTATCTTATTTATAACCCCATATTAGAAATTATTTACTTATTAAACTTTGATTTTAACTATTTTAACCCTACTTTAAATAAATTAATAATAAATGTCCTAATCTAATCCAAGTGGGCCGAAATGGTCATATTTTATTCTTAAGGTTGTTTTTGGTCGAATTACACTTGTCCAATATAATTAGGACATGTGTTAGGGTAATAATAATATCATTTTACCCTTAATTGCCCTATTTACTTTTAACCGTGGTAAAAAAAGTAAAAAGTTACTATTCACCAAAAAATTATTTTCATCTCATTGAACCACATTTTACTTACTAAAATAAACCGTGTCTCTTGGATTTTCGAAATTCAACTCACAGAAGCGGTAAAATTAAGTTTTATGAAAAAATCATTTTTTTAACTACCATTTAGTGGTTTCACTATTTATCAAAAAATGAAAGTTTCCAGAAAAATACCAAAAATTAGACCTAAGCTATATTTGATATTATGAACTCAAAAATGATGTCTATTTTAACAAATTCAAAACATATCAGATTCATTAATTATTTTAAAAAATTAATTCCCGTCGTCAAAACAAATAGCGTGTTTTTAAGAGATAATAACTATCAAAAGATTGACACTTTTTTATGTCTTGTTTAAATGTGAAATTATATTCAATGACCAACATTGTATTAAATTGTAAAAATATATTCTAAATATACTTTAAAACCACTCAAATTAATAATTTATCACTATTAATTATTTCGATTGAAAAAGATGTTTTTAATTAAAATATAGCGTGTTTTTACTATTCATCAAAATATAAAAGTTACCAGAATGATATGAAAATTTATCCAAAGTAAATTTTTATTTCATGATTCCAAAGAAGAATTTTATTTTGTCAATTTGAACTTATAAACATGTCGAAAACTAGAATTAAAGTGGGTGCACCATCAAAAGGCGTCAAAACTGCATTTTTTTAAAAATACTTATTTTACCCGAAAAATTTATTTTGTTCTTATACCATGTTTTAGAAAATGTGCAGGACGAATAATAACGTTATAAGATTCCAAATTTAGTTAATACTATTCATAATGGCTAGTTTATAATAATATTATAATAATATATCGTTGTTTAGTAAAACCCGGTATTGTGTACAACACACGCTATCGAGAAAGGTCGTGATTGCGTGTAATGCAAGCCAAGTCAGGTTTGCATGTTGTGCAAGAATCCTTCATTGTTTTTTATAATATAATCCAACCATATTTCATTTATACATTGAATATATATATATATATATACTCAATGTTGCGTAGAATAACTATTATCAAAATTGTGTGTAACACGATCCAAGAATAGTGTTGCGTATACTGCAAGCTAATACGGTGTTGCTTATAGCGAAAGGTAATCTTGGTGTTGCATACAACACAAGACATTAATGAAATTAAAAGAATATTTTTCATAAAATCTCGGGGTGTTACATTCTACCCCCCTTAAAATGAATTTCGCCCTCGAAATTCGTCGGGGTTATAAATGGTGTACTATTCGAAATTTTCTTTAATAGAAACCCACATCGTAAAAAGGAATACCAAAACCAATATTTAAGAACAAAAGTGTGAAACGTAACGGTTACCCAAATAAACTAATCACTGGGTTTCCACATAGGTGAAAATATGGATATGGAAGAGAAATCTAACCATCATGTTCTGATGGAGAGTGATAGAGAACATGGCTATGGAAAAGCCGAAAATCACAAAGCCATAAATTTGTGACGATCTAAGGTACCATCTGATTCATCAGATATTAGAGCACTAGGACAACATTTTTGTTTTTCAAGATCATTTCCCTAAAGTTGATGAAATTGGAATTAGAAGAAATACTTTTGTGATTTTGGTATAGTCTCACCGTTGGTCGTTCTTTAGACAATTTCCACTTCATCTCTTATAGAAATAAAGTTGAATTTGCAATTCGTGATGTGTTAGCAGATCATGTGATAGAATGATGGGTCATTCCATCTGTCTCAAACAAAAGGTTAGAAAAGTTATCAAAAAAATTACATAAGTCAATCTATAGTGAGATTAATCATATATGGTTCCTAAAATGGACTTATACTTCATATATCATACTACTTAATATAATAAAACTAGTTTCTACTAAATAGGGACTTCCTGTAGGCCAGTTGTAGGTGATAAAGGCCAGTCGCACTTCGGTTGTGGGTTCGATTCCCACATCCTTGTCCGACGAGATGGGTTGTCGCTCGTCCTGCAGGTTGTCCTTTTTCTAAAGCTATATTACTATAACATCCCATCAACAATATCAAAAAAGTTTTATCCTTAAACAATACTAACTTATGTCCAACATAATCCATTCCAATCTTTAGGCTTATTTAAAATACTTTGGTCCAAGCTCATAGTATAAAGAAAATGATCACGTGAATTCCATCATTTATCCCCCATATATCATAAGATATGTCTTGTTGGTCAAATTACAAACATGTGAATACCTTAATCATGTATTCTCTTGAAGAATGAGTACCCATTGAACCTTAGTGAAAACGTGAATGCAGTCAAAATTTAACTCTTTCCACATACCAAAATCCAAAAATTCTATATAGTCAAACCATGATATAACCTTCTCCTTATATCAGTCAAGAGCTCATGAATACTATCAAACATTTAATTTTCTCTTTATCCCTTCATTATGCGCATATCATCTACATTCCAAAAATATCTGAATAACCATTCATGGATACTGGTACCATTAATCATACACTTTCAAAACTCAAGGAAAGACAACAATGTAACAATCCTTAGATGTCTCTTTATTCAATGAGATTACTTATACAACATTACACATGATAAACATGTAATCATTCCACTACATTCTTAAACCATTGACCGAGTTTCAACAATTCTTTCATCTCAAATATCATTTGTAGTCTCTTCATCATCATGAACATAAATACTACCCATACGACCATACTGATTCTCATCATTAGACTTTCCCTTAGGGCATTGGTTTGCATAATGCCCGTACATTCCAAATTTAAAACATTTAACCATTGTTGAAGTCGTAGAAATTCCATTATCCTCATCCCTGGTGTTAACTGAACCTTTTCCTTTGCACTTACTGGATTTGTGTCCTTATTTTCCACACCCAAAGCATATTCCAGTTCCTTTGAAACAATCTCCCTGATGCCTCTTCCCACATGATTTACATGAGGGAAATTGAACTTTATTTCCTCTATAATCATCATGAAACTCTATCTTTCTCTTATTATCTTAGTCGGGAAACTTACCAAAGTTGAGATTATTGATCATATTATGTGATTGCTGATTAGGCATAATAATGATGTTTGGACTTCCAGATCCTGTTTCATTAGGTTTCTCATGAAGAAAATCATTCCATTGTCCATCATATCCTCCATTATCATGAATCTTCATGTTTCCATCCATTTTCTAAAACCCAAAAAGAATAGTGTGAGAGGAAAAAATCAAGATAGGGAAAATAACATAGTAAAGGGGGAGCACCCTCAATATATAACATCTTAGGTTAAATTCTAAGATCGTTACGGTAGTTCTAGGACTATATCTTATACGCATACTTATCCTTAGGGACATCCCTAGACATACCTTAGATATATCTCTAGGGATCTTACTAACGTTTTCGCATCCTAGTTTCCAAAGGTTGACTAAACCTTTCCTCTGATACCAACTATAGATACCCGAAGCCGGACGTACATGGACATTACATTACTTTTGCGGAATACTTAGTACATAACAAAAACACACGCGCAAGGACCGTAATAGTTTAGTGTCTTTGGAAACTCGGAATATAATCTTCTAATAATGGTGAAAGATCTTCAACATCTCCAATAAAGATCTTCCTTTTTTTATACCTAAAACCTTTCTTTATATACTGGGGAAAAGAAAACATAAAAGGGTGAGATAAAATGCTCAATAAGGGTAAACAAAAGAAATATCAATCACATCATATTCATAAGAACATAACATTTTGGAAATCTTAACCTGCAAAAGAGATCATAATATCATAACATGGGATAAATCATAGTAGTGAAATGTAATCCCAATAATCATAACTTAAAACATGAAAATTTGTGTCATACACACATAATCATAGAGAATCATTTCTAATTAGTCAAGACTCATTTCCAAGACTATCTTAGTGGACAAAGTCCCTTTCTGAGCTGAGTTCACTCCTCGTTTCAGTCCTGTTTCACTGAACCGGTATAACCTACCATTCCAGCCATGTCTATCTCATGAGATATAAAATCTTTACCCAATGCATTGGAGAGAGATATATGTCCCACCCATCTCATAATGATACCATTCTTATGTGTTCCACAAAATCATAAATCATACATCATTTGATAACCCATGTAGTAAAAATGGGATTCTTAAACAACATGACTTCATAAAACAACTCATATAAGATAAAGGAAATTCATAAAAATATTTCCATCACAACATAATCAAGTAAATTTAATAATAGGGATAGAAACAGAACCCTATATTATCTTAGATGGAAAATAATTTTGATAAAACACTTGAACTCCATTTTTGAGGAAAATATCCTTTCTACTTCATAAACATTTTCCTTTCTTAACATGTCATACAATTTTAAACTAAAAGAAGTTGATTAAAAATAAACATGAAAACTTGTAAAGGAAGCTTCTTGGAAATAATGTTTTAAAAATACATTCATGCCGTATAAGTTAAAAAACATTCTTCGTACTTTTTTCAGAAAAGTCAAAAAGGACCTCATACGAAAAACGACAAAAGATTTCTTTCACATCCTTTACTAAAAACTCACCGAAGGGTAAAATTGGATATACACTATTTTATAAGGATATAAATATTACATATTGAGGAAACATGTATGTGGATGATAAAATACACCCCAGTAAATACCAAAGTACAAACAATCTCGGATAAAAATGAGATTGTGATATTTCCCTTACCTTAGGTCCGATTTGCTTCGTATGTGTCCAAACCTACTATATAATGATTTACATAATGTCATTGACTTATTCCAGAATCATACTCATTGTTATGATATCATATATGGTTCACTTATGACTTTATATTACCCGTTCTTTTGTAAATTCTATGTTAAAGAGCATTTTGGGTAAAATCATTTCATTTGCCGTCCGTGTTTTGACTTGTAATTATTCATATGATTACTTAGATCATGACTAATTAATTCCAGAATATAAAATATGATTTATATATAATATATATTCAGAATATATATATATATAATAGAAAAGTAAATTTAAAGAAATACACCGTTCATGGAGACGGTAGACCGTACGTACGCATGAACGCTGTTTTCTTTTCCTTATTGAGTTGAATGGAATTAAGTAGATGACATACATATATATACACATAAATCAAGAATCATTATTATTTCATATATTTCATTTTTAATTATTATATATACTTTATAATCATTCATGAATGGTTAACGTGGAGAATGAATCTCATCGCGTCGTGGAGATGGTAGTCCGTACGTACGCACGAGCGATGATATCGTTCTCATGATCGTGGAATTGTATTGGAGTGTATGTATACTATTTCCGAATCAATATCACTTTAAAATAATCATATATAGTTATTATGTACACCATTATACCCATCCAAGTAAGGTGGTGGTGGAAAATAGATTACACCACGGTGTGGAGACGGTATTCCGTGCATACGCACGCGCGGTGATTTCGTTTTCCGTAGGATGAATAGATGGTGAAATAAGGTTGTTTCATAATTATAATAACATATCAGTATATAAGTGATACTGATGTTATTACTTCATAATGAAACAACCTAATAAGAATAAGTGGAAGAAGAAATAAAGATGAAAGAATCGGTAACAGACATTACCTCTTCTTTGAAATGCCTCTTTGAGATCTCCTTTTAGGGCACTAAAATTGGTCTTGGAGGAAGACCAGAACCTCTAGGATGTTTATATGGAAGTGGAGAAGGGAAATTGGCAGTGTTTGGCCGAGCTTGAAGGCTCAAATTGGTGTGAGGAAGAGGGGGAGGAGGTGCCCTTTTATAAGGGAGGAGAGGGGCACCTTTGGAATAACTAAAAATATTATTTTATTATAAAGTCAAATTAGGTTTTTAATAGCTCCAAATTGATATATGTCGAAGATAAGGTGGTTAGGGGTCGAAATACTATCATCCAATAGAATTTAGACAGGTTTAGGTATCAATTTTAACCTTATCATTTAGATTTAACTTTAAGTTAGATAATTTAACTTTTACCGTGTCTTCTTGTTTTCTTACACTATAAGGTTAATAAACTTACTATATCAGGCCAAAAGAACCCCAAGTTGTTTATTATTAATATATATAACCTTATATAAGTCCTTTGGCCTAACCGTAGATTTTTAGGAATAAAATAACAATTAATAATATAATATTTGATTTAAAAATGATTTTATGTCAATTTTGACACTATTTAGGAATTGATTTTTTTGAAAATCATAACAGAATTATTAGTTAGAACCAAGTTACTTAAATCAATACTAACATGTCATATTAACCTGGAAAATTAGTGTAATTCATAAAAAGTCTCAAATTACATTTATTTGGGTATTTATAACATCAATTATGTCAATATTTAATTAATAAGATAATTACTGCATCATCGTTGTGTCATAAATAAATTAAATTATTTAATGTCTACAAATTACAAATAAAATACCATTATGTAGGAAATCCTTTTATATTTCTAATGAATATTTATATTCGAGTTTATCTTATTTATAACCACATATTAAAAATTATTTACTTATTAAACTTTGATTTTAACTATTTTAACCCTTCTTTAAATAAATTAATAATAAATGTCATAATCTAATCCAAGTGGGCCTAAATGGTCATATTTTATTCCTAAGGTTTTTTTGGTCGAACTACACTTGTCCAATAGAATTAGGACATGTGTTAGGGTAATAATAATATCATTTTTACCCTTAATTACACTATAAACTTTTAACTGTGGTAAAAAAAGTAAAAAGTTACTATTCACCAAAAAATTATTTTCATCTCATTGAACCACATTTTACTTACTGACATCAACCGTATCTCTCAGAGTTTCGAAATTCAACTCACAGAAGCGGTAAAATTAAGTTTTATGAAAAATTCATTTTTTTAACTACCACTTAGTGGTTTCACTATTCATCAAAAAAATGCAAGTTTCCAGAAAAATACCAAAAATTAGGCCTAAGCTATATTTGATATTATGAACTCAAAAATGATGTCTATTTTACCAAATTCAAAGCATATCAGTTGCATTAATTAATTTAGAAAATTAATTCCCGTCGTCAAAACAAATAGCGTGTTCTTAAGAGATAATAACTATCAAAAGATTGACACTTGTTTATGTCTGGTTTAAATGTAAAATTATATTCAATGACCAACATTGTATTAAATTGTAAAAATATATTCTAAATATACTTTAAAACCACTCATATTAATAATTTATCACTATTAATTATTTCGATTGAAAAAGTTGTTATTAATTAAAATATAGCGTGTTTTTACTATTCATCAAAATATGAAAGTTACCAGAATGATATGAAAATTTATCCAAAGTTATTTTTTATTTCATGATTCCAAATAAGAATTTTATTTTTTCAATTTGAACTTATAAAAATGTCAAAAACTAGATTTAAAGTGGGTGCGCCATCAAAAGGCAGCAAAACTGCATTTTTTTAAAAATATTTATTTTACCCGAAAAATTTATTTTGTTCTTATACCATGTTTTAGAAAATGTGCAAGACGAATAATAATGTTATAAGATTCAAAATTTAGTTAATACTATTCCTAACGGCTAGTTCATAATAATATTATAATAATATATTGTTGTTTAGTAAAACCCGGTATTGCGTACAACACACGCTATCGAGGAAGGTCGTGATTGCGTGTAATGCAAGTCAATTCCGGGTTGCGTGTTGTGAAAGAATCCTTCATATTTGGTATAACATAATCCAACCATATTTCATTTATACATTGAATATATATATGTATATATACTCAATGTTGCATAGAATAACTATTATCAAAATTGTGTGTAACACGATCCAAGAATAGTGTTGCGTATACTACAAGCTAATACAGTGTTGCGTATAGCGCAAGGTAATCTTGGTGTAGCATACAACACAAGAAATTAATGAAATTAAAGGAATATTTTTCATAAAATCTCGGGGTGTTACAGGCCATGCCCCTCGAGGAGCAGCAACAGTACGTGGACTTTCTCAAATAGCATCGTGATGTGTTTGCCTGGAGTTATGATGAGATGTCAGGACTAGATCCCCAGGTAGCCATCCACCGCCTTGGTCTCTCGCCAAACCATCGCGGGTTTAAGCAGCCTCTTTGAAAGATTCACCCTTCTCATGGTTCCATGGATGAGGCCGAAGTTGACAAGCTTATCAAAGCCAGCATAATCAAGGAAGTCCAGTACCCCAGGTGGCTTGCCAACATTATACTAGTCAGGAATAAGAATAGGCAAATCAGAGTCTGCATCGACTTCCGCGATCTCAATCATCATTACCCGTAGGATGATTTTACCCTCCCAGTGACAGAGTTGTTGATTGATGCAACGGCCAGGTTCCAAGACATCCTATTTATGGATGGGTATTCTGGGTACAACCAGATCCGGATGGCCCCCGAGGATGTGGATTCCACTACCTTCGAGGCTCCCCAAGTTACTTTTTGGTACCAGGTTATTCCCTTTGGCCTGAAAAATGCAGGTGCCACCTATCTGCGGGCCATGCATCGCATATTCAAGCTGATTATCGGGACGCTAGTGGAATGCTACATGGATAATCTAGTGGTCAAATATTGCCAGTGCCAAGACCTTCTCAAGGACCTTGAGAAAGTGTTTGGATTCCTCCGTTCCCACCACCTGAGGATGAACCCACTTAAGTGCGCCTTCGGGGTCACCTCTGGGAAGTTTCTTGGCTTTGTTCTTAGACATCGGGGCATTGAGATCAACCCAGAGAAGATCAAGGCCATCAGCTAGATGCCTCTCCCAAGCAATATTTGTGAGCTTCGAGGTCTCCAAGGCCACTTAGCCTACACACACCGATTCATTGCAATTCTGGCTGGCAAGTGTAATCCCTTTTCCTGGCTCATGAAGAAAGGCGCCACCTATGAATGGGATGAAGAGTGTCGGACCACCTTCAAGGAAATAAAAAAGTATCTGATCCAACCTCCAATATTGATGCCACCAGTCTCCAAAAATCCACTGGTCCTTTAAGTGACCGCCCGAGAATGGCCCCTCAGGGCGCTTCTCGCTCAGAAGACCAATGAGGGGACAGAGAACAACCTCTACTATCTCAGCCGCATGCTCCTTGATACTGAGATCAGACAATCCCCTATATAAAAGATCCACCTTTTACTCGTTTTCGCCGTATAGAAGTTGTGGCATTACCTACAGCACCATGAGGTATAGTTGGTCTCTCGGGTATACCAACTGAAGTACATCCTGAATTTCCATATGTTAACTAAACGACAAGCGCAGTGGGCGGTGATCCTCCAGCAGTTCGAAATCAGGTTCGTGCCTCAAAAGACCATCAAGGGATAGGCATTGGAAGACTTATTAGCTTCTCGTCCAACCTCCGCGGATCAATCCCTGGATCTGAATTTTCCTGATGAGGTAATCATCTCAGTCGATCATGTCATCTCATGTTGTCAAATGAACTTCGACGGTGCCTCCTGGAGCCCCACCGGTAGGAGGCTCAATGACACTATGCTCAACATAGTGGGTCTGGGTATCGTCTTCATCACCCCGGCGCAAGCTTTTCTGCCATAATTATTCCTGTTGTTAGAAGGCTACACCAACAATGAGGTAGAGTAACAGGCTCTCATCACTGGTCTCGAGCTGGACCTTGAGATCGATGTGCCCCATCTACATGTGAAAGGTGATTCTGAACTGGTCATCAAGCAGGTCAATGGCGATTGTGTCGTCAGGAATCTGGAGCTTGTGCCATTACTGGAGTGCACCCTCTGTCTAATGGCCCAGTTCTCTTCTTGACCCGAGGTTACCCATGTCCCTCGGTCACAGAACTGTCGAGAAGACACTTTGGCTGGCTTAGCTGTGTCGCTCGCAGAACCCGAGAAAGTTGATTTGATCATACATGTGGCACACTAGAGATTCATTGCTCCCATCACCCCAGAGGTCAACGATGACCTGTGGGTAAGTCATCTTACCGTCATACCTTCTACGTCAGGGGTCCCAGGTTCATCAGACACGGTGGTTGAGGCCACTCCTGACTGGAGAGCACCTTTAGTCGAGTATCTCCAAAATGGTTGCCTCCCAGATGATTGGGCCGAGCGCGAGCGAATCTGACGCTGCGCACTGAAATTTACCCTCCATAGTGGTCCTAGTCTTCAGTGGATCCACTATAAGTATAGCTTCAATGGTGTTCTCCTCTGTTGCATTCAACGAGCTGAGATTTATCAGGTCATGGAAGAGGTTCATGCCGATACCTACGGTGCCCACAAGGCTGGGCCAAATCTTTCGAATCAGATCCGGAGGTTGGGGGTACTTCTGGCCCTCTATGATCCATGATTGCATCGAGTTTTCCAAGAGATGCCACACGTGACAAGTTCACGCTAACTTCCTGCATCGGCCGCCAGAGCCTCTCCACCCCACCAAGTATTCTTGGCCATTTTCGGTGCGAGGACTCGATGTTGTGGGACCATATCCACTAGCGAAAACTCGCCAGTGTAGGTTCATCCAAACTGCTACATATTTCTTCTCTAAGTGTGCAGTGGAAGTTCCACTCAAAGAGGTCAAGGACCATTCCATCGTTGACTTTGTGAGCTCCAATATCATCCACTGGTTTGGAGTCCCTCAAGCTGTCCTCACCAATAAAAACACCAACTTTAGAGCAGCCGAGATGAAGAAATTGTACGCCAAGTACAGTGTCCATTTGAACCATAACTCTCGCTATCATGCGCATAATAATGGATAGATCGAGGCATTCAACAAAACCCTCTCTTACAATCTGCAGAAAATGGATGGTCAGAACAAGAAAAGTTTTCCAGAAAAGCTCCCCAACGCCGTCTAGGCTTATCGAGTGACAACTCACAATTCCACCCAGGTGACCCCATATTCCCTAGTGTATGGGGATGAGGCTGTCCTGCCCATTGAGATACAACTACCATCGTTACGCACTATAGTCTATGACCATAAGTCGCCAGATAAGGTGGCTGAAATCCATTTAGCTGAATTGGAAGCACTGGACGAGAACATGCTTCATGCCCTGCACAATCTGGAAAGACATCAGAATAAGATAGCCAGAGCCTTCAATAATAAGGTTCGCCTTCTCTATTTTCTGCAAGGCGACCTAGTGTTGGCCCTTTGAGCGCCAATGATTCCCAGTAGGAAACCGACCAAGCTTGAGCCCAAATGGGAAGGACCTTACATCATCCATAAGGTTTACCCCAACGGAGCATACTCCTTGGTGACCACAGATGGTGAGCACATAAATCCTCCCACCAATGCCAAGTTCATCAAGAAGTACTTTGCCTATGACCCATGGTCCTGCACGACCTTAAATTGTACGGTCCCGCACAACACTAAACTGCACCACCGTCCTTCATGACATTAAAACTGTGATATTGTCTTGAAAGACAATAAACTGCAAAATTGTCCGAGAACTATGACCTCAAACTAAGATCTCCCCCATCATTACTATAAGATGTTAAACTGCAAGCTAGTCAAGCCTTCCTGACTGAGGCTCAGCATCATGCCCTTTGGCCTCTTCGGGCCCCTGGACCCTGTCCTTACTGTAAGATGTTAAACTGCAAGCCGGTCAGGCCTTCCTGACCGAGGATCAGCCTTAGGCCCCTTGTCCTTCATCGACTCAGGCTCTCTTATGTGATCGTACGGTGTGGTGTGGGATTACATCCTCATTCATGTCGGGTTACCCACCACACTGGACATTCCCCCCGATGAGACACATCTTTCATCTAGAATTACATTAAATTGTACTTCAAGAACTATGTATTGCTTGATTCCCATCTTAATGGGATATGTAGGAATGCTCAGACGTCTCGTCTAGAGCCCATCCCTGAGCTCTTCTCTTTAACTGTCCCCCCTGGGTATGCTTTCCTCATAGGATCCTTGTATGATGCGGAGTATGCTTCCTTATCCCCACTCATACGAGGATTATAATGGTTGCACCATGTTCTCACTCCCGTTCTTCTATCCTCCAACGTCTTTACCGCACAACGTTAAACTTCATGGCCTTTAAGAACTACGTATGGCTTGATTCCCATCCTCATTTGATACGTAGGAACGCCCAGACATTTCTTCTGTTGGCCCAGCCCAAAAGCCAAAATCATCCCCTTGGGTTAAGACATATGGCAGGGTGCACACTTTTTCCCCAACTCACGTCGAGCAAGCCTCGACCCGGCTATACATCCCCTCCACTGAAGATGTTCGCCTCTCTCGTAGATGGCTACGGCTATGCTTCACCCAACCCTTAACCAAGATTCCATCACTTTCCTCATCCGGAAGGGCCCCTGAATGGTATGGATGCTCGGACTAAGGTCCCTCTTAACACTTCGGGCCAACGCCCTCGAAGAAGTCGTGCAACAAGCCGATAAAAGTACTTCATTTCGAACATGGTCAGCAGTCGATGCTCATTTGTTTCTCCCATATCAGGTCACCATAGGGATGTTGTGCTTTGAATATGGTCAACAGTGCCCCGGATCTTGGGGTCCACCCCAAGATGTGCCAAACATCAAGTAAAGTGATTTGTTCTTCCCCATCCAGAAGTGACAAACATCCCTCCGGGTGGTGCCAACGGTCAGACCCATGAACTCAATTCTCTTATAAGGGATGTGCATCGTGGTCTAGGATTACGTCCTCATTCACGTCGGGTTTCTTGCCATGACGTACGCACTCCCTCACCGAGGCCCATCCTCAGGCCGCTTCGCCTTTCCGGGCCCACGGCCCCCATCCTTTCTGCAAGACGTTAAACATTAGTCAGGCCGTCCTAACTGAGGCCTAGCCTCAGGCCTCCCACACCAAGGCCTAGACTTAGGCCCCTTGGCCTTCTCGGGACCTATCCCATGTTCTTACCCAGAGTTTATGGTGTGGTGGGGGATTATTTCCACATTCACGTCGGTTTGTTCTCCATACCATACACCTCCTCCGTCTAGGGACTCCTATTCCCCGACCATCGTCCTCACTGCAATACATCAAACTGTGAGTAGGCCAGGCCTTCCTGAACAAAACCCATCTATCAGGCCCCTTGGCCTTTTTGGGCCCCTTGGCCCAGGTTCTTTCCTACAAGACTGTGTGGTGTGGTGCAGTAATATGTCCTCATTACATGTCGTGCCGCACACGTCCTCGTTAGGGTATCTTGCCCCCTAGGTATCTTTTAGAACTATGTGTGGCCTAATTCCCATCCTTTTGGGATACGTAGGACCACCCGAATGTCCAAGCTTCGGGTCCATCCCCATCTTTCGAAAATCTCCGTTCCACCATGGCCCCTTGACCTACCTTTCCCGAGCCACTTTGCCAACCCTTTTCGGCGGTTCACCAATATGCCTAAGGGTACTCTGGTTTAAGTTACCTGGAATGTCAGATTCTACTCAGACAGGTCCACACATACTTTTCAGGCTTCGTGTCTCCCTTCATCAGGGCTTTCATCATCTTTCACACCTAGAGGGACCCCCAAGAATATACTGGATACCATGCCCAAGGTCTCTCCTACCGTTACGGGCCAACACCCCTGAGGGTTTCATACAACAAATTGATAAAAATCACGCGTTGCGAATATGGTCAGCGGTCGATGCTCATTCATTGTTACCACCTCAGGTAAATGTGATATAGAGACTGTTTTTCCACCATGGTTAACAGTTATCCTCCATCTCCACGCCAACCCCATTAAGCCCAAAATGTCAGTTACACGATTCACATCCTTCTCTATTCTCATCATGTCCAAGAGGAGTTTCGAAACTCTTGGTACTATTCCTCAGTGCACATCTGCGTGTTAGGAAAACAAATTCATGTTAGAGGTGTCCTTCGGGGCTCTTCACCAACTTCCCATCAATGGATGTTTCGAGTATTGCGATAGGGATCTTCCCCCCTTGTTTCCCACACTGAGTTTAACTCACGTGGGCTTAGGGATCGGGTTGTGGTCTGCACTCACCTGGAAAGTTGTCATCCACCCATAGTCAGTGCTCTAAGACCATAAACTAAGATCTCCTAAGAACTATGTCTGGCTTGATTCCCATCCTCATGGGATACATATAAATTCTAAGACCTCCTGTCTTTGGGTCTAGATTGAGTTCATCTAATTTTTCTCTTCTGTCCTGCCTTTGGGACCCTAACTACAGGACTGCGTGGTGTGATGTGGGATGAGGTCCTCATACACATTGGGTTTGCAATAGCCTCACCATGCGCACCCAGTTCTCAGAATTAGCCCATCCTATTTCTTGTCCCACAAGACATTAAAAGGCTCCTTCAAGAACTACGTATGGCTTGTTTCCCATCATCATGGGATACGTAGGACCACCCAAATGTCTAGAATTTAGGCCCAGCCCCACCTCGTAGAGATATCTCGATCTCCCAGTGA
The DNA here is from genome assembly GCA_963277665.1 of Viscum album. Taxonomy (NCBI): domain Eukaryota; kingdom Viridiplantae; phylum Streptophyta; class Magnoliopsida; order Santalales; family Viscaceae; genus Viscum; species Viscum album. Next base: position 1,157,345,621 of record OY728130.1, on the reverse strand, counting down.
CCTAGACCCCTCGGCCTGTCTTTCTCTAAGGGGGGATATATAGGAATGATACCGGGTTTTTGGCATTATTCAATCTTTCCCAGGAATCTGCCATCTCTTTATCATCCTCAAGTTGAATCCCTCGACTCCTTGCAGTGATTCACACATGTGTTAAGAGTACTCTGGTCTAGAACCAAGAGTGTCAGATTCGACTTGGTCAAGTTCCTTCCACTTTCCATGCTTCGTGTTCCCCTTCATTCAGGCTTTCATCACCAGTCACACCTGAAGTGACCCCCAATAACGGCTTCGTTACAATGCCAAAGGGATCTCTTACCATTATGGGCCAATGCCCTCGAGGGTTTTAGACAAAAAATTGATACAAATCCCATGTTGTGAACATGGTCAGCGGTCGATGATCATTTTTTTATCCCCATTTCAGGATAATGCGGCAAGATGCTGTGTTGTGAACATGGTAAGCAGTAATCCTTTGTCATCATGCCAGCCCTTCCCGGCCTTGAATGTTGGTTACATGATTCACATTATGTTCCACCCCATCGTGTCCAGGTGGAATCTCGACAATCTTGGTGCTACCCCTCAGTGCACCTTTTCATATCAGGGGGACAAAGCTGCAATATGGCATCCTTCGGGGATCCCACATTCCAATATCTAAGACCATAAACTAATATCTCCTCATAACTACATTCAGCTTGATTCCTATCCTCATGGGATACGTAGGACTGCCCGAACGTCTCTTTTTCGGGTCCAGCTCATTTGGGAGCTAATCTCTTCCCCTTCACCTTTCACCTTTATGTGGGCCCCTCTGCCTGAGGTTCCTCTCACGAGATTGTGTACAATATAATGTGGGATTATATCCCCATTGACTTTGGTTATCTCACACGACACCATACACATCCCCCATCTTGAATTGTCTCTGCTACGTCTGCGCCACATGTCATTTAAATTCATGCTTGGTCCTATCACATGACCCTAAACTATGACATTATTATCCTGGACGCATGAAGAAAAACAACACTACATTGTGATGACCTCGTTTTAGAGGACATGACGTTGGGTATTGGTCACATGTCATGCCATTTTTTAACGCCTATCACAGCTTGATTCTTGTGGCGACACTGGGGCTTTCTACCCTAGGCCTGTTGCTTCACAAAAAAAACCACTCACCTTAAAGGACAAACAAGATTTATCAAATTCTGCTTCTTTTGGTGCAAGGTCCACGCCCACACTCCCCTTCTTACCTAGCACTGGAACCTTACCACTCCACCCTTTAGAATTACGTGCATCTTGATCCCCATCCCGATGGGGTACGTAGGAACACCTTTGCACTTTGCTTTAGGCCCAGCTCAACATCAAATTTTGGTCCCTTGACCTAAAACCTATCTTAAGGGGGGTTGTGTGGTGTGGTATGGGATTATGTCCTCGTTCATGTCGGGTTTTTCACTACACCGTACACACCCCCGGTTCCAATCCACGTCGAGTTTTTGTAAATACCCGTCATGTGCCTCCTATGTTTTTCCCACCCATGGTCCGAATTCTACGACCCTAAACTAAGATCTCCCAATGGGAACAGAATCTTCTCCCTCTATCTAATATGTCTCATTATCGTATTCAGATGAATTTTGTCAAAGAGCCCGAAGTGTGGGATTTTCATGAGGATATTTCCCTCGACCCATGACCATGATTCGTGAGCTTGCTATTTGGATCCTCATACTCTTCCACATCCAAAAGTACCCTCGGACGACATGGATTCTAGGTTTAAGGTCTATCCATTTATTTTGGGCCTAAGGGTTCTCCTATCGTTTCAGTTCAATGTCTCTAAGGATCTCTGACGACATTTGCGACATGGTCTCGTGTTTCGAACATGGTCAAAGGTCGACCCTCATTTATCTGTCCCCATTCTATGATAATGAGATATGGATGCTGCGTTTCCTCCACGGTTAATGGTTATCCTTTATCGTCACACCGCTGTCATTCTGATCCAAATTTCGAGCTTCATGATTCACACATTTCCACTTCCTCATGTTCAAGTGGAATTCCAACATGCTCGGATCTATCTCTTCGCGTATCTAGGTGCACCACATGGTCATGTTAGTGTCATGGGGCCAGTTTTCACCGAGCTTCCCTTCACACTAACCTTCCCCTTTATGTTTCGGGAAAGTCAAACCACTACTTCTTGTTTCCCACACCGAGAACGACTCATGTGGGCTTAGTAGTTTTGGCAGGATGTGTACCAACATGGCCTGGCTTCTCATCATCCTTCATGATGTTAAACTACGCTCTCAGAACTATGTATGGATTGATTCCCATATTTATGGGGTACGTAGGAACGTACGACCACTCTACTTCAGGACCACCCTAATTCTCACTCTTAGTCCCTCAACCTGAAGAGTTTCCTCCGGGGGTACGTGGTGTGATTTGGACTTCAAGTCCTCATTCATGTCAGATTCATACATACCACACCATATGTTCCCTGGGGTCTTCCCTTTCACTCCATGTCCTATCGTATGACGTTAAACTACGAGAGTTCATATATCCTCAGAGCATGACACTAAACTGCGATTCTACCCTGAACAAGTTCAGGATGCCCCATGTTAATCATGGGATGCACCAGAGCCTCTACCAGAGAGAATTTCACTTGTCAGTGTTGGTCTATGACTACACTATGCTTCCAGAACTACATGTGGATTGATTCCCATCCTCATGGGATACGTAGGGACACCCTGGTATTTTTCTTAGGGTCCAACCCGCGTGAATCATGAATCCTATTCTTCCCCTTTCCGGCCCCCTAGACGAACCCCTCGTAGAGTACCATGTAACTATGACTCTGCCCTGAACAAGTTCAGGATGCCCCAAGATTACATTTGGAAGTGACAGACCCCCTCTCTAGAGTGGCCCTGTCTCAAAGAAGGAATGATCCATGATCAAACTGATACGCCCATCTGGCATACTACCACCACGATGGTGTAATTACATGAGTGTGGGATTCTCTTCGGACAAACCAACACTCCATATTCCACGCTTTGCGAGCCCATTATTTAGATCCCCATCCTATTTAATGTCTAAATGGACCCCCTAATGGCCCGGTCCTATGCTTCATCGGCTCACCTTCCATCCGGGGCCAACATTCCGGAAGACTGGTCATGTTTGGAAGGACCCCCTTAGAGTATGGATGCTCGACCTAGGGTCCGCCTACTATCCTGGGCCAACGTCCCGAAGGATTGACTAATAGAATTTGTGAAATGATCCCTTGTTTCAAACATGTTCAACGGTCGACCATCATTTGTTGTCCCCATTTCAGGCTTACGTAGTAAGGATACCATTTCTCTACCACAGTTAACGATTGTCTTTTATTGTCACTCCATCCCCACAGTATTTTGAATCTTGGGTATCATAATTCACACTTTCCATTTCCATCTGTTCGGATCAATTTCAGCATCCCTGGTGTTGCACCGTTCGTGCATAAAAGCATGTTGATGAAACGGTAATTTGGCTGTTCTGTGAACATCCTTCTCCGGTAAGGTCTCTCCTACTTCCCGGAAATCCGGACCGGTTATCCAAACTCTAAATGCTCGAGGTCTGGTTTACACTCTTATGTTGGGTGGGACGATGAGGAAACTATCTCTTGTTTCTAACATCGGGCCTGACCCACATGAGCTTAGGGAATTGTCACCGGAGGTCCCACAAACATTGTAAGGATGCAATGAACTGGTTCAAACAGTGGAAATAGTGCATGCTACGGTATTCAACGATAGAAGAAAATAGAAGCACGAGAGTACCATTAAAGGTTTTGTAATTGTTATAGTACCTGGGGGTGGACTCCCCCCATGGACGGATTGACCCCGTCAAAAGAGAGTTGCAGCTTCGCCACCCTTTGACTTGTGGTATATAGGAATTGTTACCACCGACTCAACTCCCACTCCTCCTCAGCAGCGACGGGGCGCAGTTCGTCAGCCTTGGCTCGGGCCCTCTCTATGTCAGCCTGAATGGCAGCCATCTCTCCCGAAGCCTGCCTCATACGCTCTTTTTCCTCTTCCAGCTAGGCCTTCAACCGCGAGATAAACTCAGATTGTGCATTAAGAGAGGCTAAGTGCTCATCTGCCCGGGCCTAGAGCTATTGGACCTTGCTTTCAGCCTCTTATAGCTTCTTGACATTCAAGGCCTTCCTCAGCTTCCATCCCACACTTAGCCCGTGATCGTATTCCCGCATCTTCTCTACCATGAGATCTCGGATGAGCATATGAGGATGCTGGTCATCCACTCCCCCAGTGCACAGTTCGCACAGCCGTGAGTGAAGTCTGTCCATTTCAGTCAGCCATAATGCTTGGGGGTTTCCTTGATGAAGTGCGTGATTAAATTACATGATCAGTGGCGGGCTATGTTGATGTATTCCTTATCAGAGTTTGTTTTGTCCCAGTACGCGCGATTGGCAGGCTCGTATGCAGGATACACTCGGAGGATATCTTCGACAGGATCTGCGTCTAGCGTTGAATCCGGTGTGACATCTGATGCCAGGGTTGGTGTAGCGGGACTTGGGTCAGCCGATTGATCCTCATCATCAGACTCCACCTCAATAACTTCGGGCCCAACCCTGCTGCTGGTCCCGCCAATGATAGGGAGTGCTGCAGCTCGGGTAGGTGGGGGGACTATCTCTACAATCACCAGAATGCCCCTAGGAGGGATGTCACCAGACATCCCGACATGCCTTGACGTAGCAGCCCATGCCAGTCAGAGAACTGTACGATAGAGAAGGGCATGAATGTCAGTTGGAATTATCTATATATAACATCAATGAATCTAGTGGAGAAAATTTGCGAAGATCTAACCCCTGGTGCTGCTCTGGAGTTGATGCTGATGCGACCCCTAGGCATGGCCCTCCATATACTGTAGGAAGATATGGCGATTATGGAGGAGCCACCTCAGGTACTCTAGCCCCGCCAGACACTGAACTGGACGCAACCGTAGGAGCGGGTTCTGAAGGTCCTTCATCATCACACGCCAAAGGGAGAGAGCGAGGCCTGCATACAAGTTCCTCCTGCACAGTTCAAATATTGGTAAGAAATCCATGATGGCCTGAGAGCGGACCCTGAGGAAGGAAGCTCGGAATGCTACCTCGAGAGCCTCTACGAAATCATCAGAATCTGAGTCCTGATCTCTGACTTCTCCCTCCTCCAACGGGCTCCCTCAGCTAGCCTCATCCTCCCGAGAGGATTACTCCGATTCTTCCAGCAGGGGGAAGAGCTCCCTCAGATTGGTAGCTGACAGCTGTGGGGGAACCGTCCGATCCAGCAGTTCCCTCACCCAGTCTGTCATTGGGTGTGGGACACCACTGGAGTGAACGTAGTCCTCCATCTCATCCAAGTATTCCTCCGCCTCCACTGGAGACACCGTGAAACCATCCCAGACAGGGAATATGCCTGGTAACTCCATCTCAAGACGATTAATGTGTGCCCACATCTCAGGTGGACTGAGGAATTTTTGGTTGACGTCCCAAATGTCCTTGGCTTCTGGGAAGAAGGAAACCTCTGGCATGTCTATGTGGCGGAGCCGCTTCCCCAAAGCCTGAGTTGATATCCTATGAAACCCCCTCGGTGGATGCCCCTTCATATTTCTCTACTCTTCCAGAACCATCGGGTCCACTACCACTATTGGATCTGCCGCTGCTGCCGCATCCTCCGCAGGTGCAGGTTTCAGCGTCGTGGCAGCCCCTCCATGGTGAGAGGCCCTTGCTGCCGTCCGACCCTGACCTCGGGATAGGGGAGGCCCATTGTCACTAGCCTGAACGGTTGGCTGCCTCAACACCTCCCCTTAATAAGCTGCCTCCCAGCTGATGGCATAATCCTTCACCAATCTGAAATGGTGGTGGACGGAGGAAATGCCATTCACATTTTCCAGTCCTCCCATGTGAACATGATCCATAGCTGCCTCATTACACATGGGTTCTCCTCATGACGCACCTCCAAGTAGACCTTTGGGGTCAGCCACTACAGGCACCCGAATTGCCTCTCAAACCGATGTGTTGTGTATGGCTCACATAGCGGCTCACGGTCCACTCGTGACACCAAGACTCCACCTCAAAAGGCCAGAAGATAGGCCCATTTCTCTTCGGTTCTCTGACCGTCATCAGTGAGCACTCCCGTCGGCAATGGAAACGGGTGGAAGGTAAACTCATCTACCTTCCACCCCCGGTTCAGCACCATTTGCATAGTTAATTTGACTGAAAAGATCTCGGCTGCATTCAGAATGGAAGGGTAGATATTTGATCCCGGTGGCCAGATAGGGTTTGGGTATTCGTAAACCACCCTGATGTGCGTCGTGATCCACCAGTACAGAATGTGGAAGATCCCACGTATTCTCGGTGGCTTCTTGCACTCGCTGACATGCCACAACATCCTGTACAATCTGGGGAGCATCGGAATCCCCAGATTGACCCACCTTCAAATGGCCAGCATGGATTCCATGATGAACGAGATGGGCCACACCCCCATGTTGGTATCCCTCACCGGTAGGATCCAACCACAGATAAGGTCCACGATGAATGCCGCCAGCCTGACTATTGGCTGCTGTTTAGTGCTGACACTGAAACCCCATGTCTTCCATTGGTTTTCCTCCAAGAGCCACCAATACGAGTTCTCCTTTCCCCGTTGAGCCCCTTTTAGACAAGTTCAAGGCCTCAGAGGGAACTCTCGATCCTCTGGGATGTTCAAGTACCGCTTTAACCACTTCTTAAAGTGGACATCTCTCACCGCCTCCTTGTCCTCTCCATGGACCAGTGCCATTAGTGCCGACTCCAGTAGCGGCATCTGCTCTAGATCCTCCCATGCGCTCATGATGGGGAGGAACTCATCATACATGGCCCCCAAGATTGGGACCCCCGAAATCTAATAGACATCCAATATAATGATTCCAACCTCCCCATTGTGCAGGTGAAAATTGTTGGTCCTAGATGACCATCTGCTTAGCAACTCTGTCATCAGTTATTTCAGTTGTTAAATGTGGAATTAAGAGGCCCATTCCACCTCGTATAGTCCCACTCTCCTTATCTCGACCCCAAAATCCTCGCACGAGGCACCTACCCTGTGGGCCCATTCCCAGTCGTTGGTAAAGTTACCCCCTTGGAACAGGTCCCACTCATCATACCACCCCTTTTTCAGATATTACAGAGCCACCTTTAGTATGGTGTGGTACATGGGAGGGGACATCTCCAGTTGCAGTGGCTCCCCGTTGACATTGTTCAGATGGCTGTACAGAAAGTCGATGGTGACGGGTGTGAAGTCCTCCCGCGCATGACCATCGGCCTCCCTGAACCATTGGCGTTGGCATGGCGTGCTCCTGGACCAGCAAGCTGGTTCGTCCCTACTCGCCTTAGGAATGAAGACATCATCGCTCAGCCCGAATCCATACAAGAGAAGTTTCTTTCATAGCAGATCATTTATTTGGCTTTCTGATAGGAGTTCTGTCAAAAAATTATGGTCCAGGTGACTTCAGACCATCCCTCCAAGGCCTAGACGGTTGGCTATCTCATCCCTCCGGGTGGCGTCTGCAAGAACCCCCAGCACAGCTTCTTGATGGGCCATTACGGTTTCATAACTCGGATAAAATTTCGGGTCGGGTCACGAAGGTCACTCACGAAGCTCGGGCGCAAAAACAAGACACGGAGCCTAGCCTCGGCTTGCAAGCAGAAGTTCTCTTAGCGCAGTCACGTAGTCGGAGACTCGCGGTTCTCTGCGAAGCTCGAGTCGCGGTGAGCAGACGCAGAGTACGCAGAGCTTCGCGATGTCGAGAGCGCAAAAGGACAAAAGTCCAGAGAGGAGAAAAGAGAGGTCAGCCCCCCTATTTAAAGGCACCACCCCAGAGCTTCGCGGCGCGTCCTGCCCATGCGGAGCATCACAGCGCATTTGGACCGCCCGGCCATTGTCCACCCCGCGCGCTCTCTTCAAGAATAAGCACCGCGAACTACCGATAATTTTGGCGATTTTCCCTCAGACTTCGACCCTTGGTCCCTCAACGGATCCATGTCTTTGGGGGGGGACATTTGTTGGCGCTAAAATATTGGACGCAGAGGGAAGAAGAAAAAGAATCCTGTGCGCTGCCTCGTGAAGCGTAGATGCGGAGGGCCCCCGAGAAATGCGGCTGCCGCAAAGCCTCAAAGGCGGTAACACTCTGCGAATGGCCTGACATTCATGACCCGCTGTGAAGCAGAGGAGGCGGTACCCCTCCATGAGTCCGGTTGATGTTTGCGACCCATCGCAAAGCCTCTATGGCCACCTTTGCACCGCGTGAGTTCTTCTCTACGACGCCCCTTGCCTATATATACCGAGCTCACCCTGATCTCTCTGGAAGAAAAATCAGACCTTTCGGCTTCTCAGATCCTGAATCGCAAAGCCCCCTTCGCCCCAGGAATCATGAGCTCTGCGAGGTATTTTTTCTTCACGATATTCCTTCGCCTTGTCTTGTATTGAGCCCCTCTTCCGAGAGGGATGCTCTTCGCGAAGCCTAATGACATTCGTGAAGGAAGGGGATTCCCAAGGGAACTCGGGCAGCCGCAGAGCATTTATGCTTCGCGAAACACCCATCCTGTACAAGTGATCCACATTCCAAGGCAGGGTCACTGTACTTCACGGAGCACACTGCTTCACAACACCTTGCTTCGCGAGGCACCTCTGCTTCGTGAGGCAATGCTCTGCGAACACCCTTCCACTTCCTGAAGCACCTACCACTCATACTTTTTCCCCATGCTAAGTCCAAGGCACTCCACTTCATGAAGCACACCACTTTTCAAGTTCTCTCCACTATGCAAAGAAACCAAGCTCCATAGGGTCCCTTCCTGTGGAACCCTTTTCATGGAAATTATTCTTCCTCTGCGACCATCCATGTTTGAAAGATGTTATTTCAATGTCCCATGGATGACACCACCCATAGCATCGGTTCTCCTAATGCTTCTTCGCATAGGCACGCAAATAGCTATTGCTTCTTCGCATAGCCACGCTAAAGTGGACCCCTCAATGGTTTGCTCTGCGCCCCCCTTCACCACGACATTGTCAGTACCTTCCCTCCCCCAAGGGGTAGAGGGTACCGGTCATGTAAGTCCTTGGGGGTGGCGTAAACCCACTTCATCCGAGCTGCAGGACATTAAACTACCAATAAAACCATCCTCAACACATGACAGTAAGATGTGACCTGACCCCGTGCCTCGCACGCAGGGTCCCCCTAGCTCGGACGTTCTTTACGCCGCTCGTCTCCACGGGAATGGAATCACCCACACATGGGATGATATCCTCCTTATCGGAGTAGCGTATGTCCATGGGAGAAGGGAAATCACCTTGGTGTAAGCCCCCCTAGCCCCTCTTGTAGAAGGTAGCACCCATGAACCTCCGTACTTCCCCACTGCCAAGGCCAGTGGAGGGCGTGATAGGGAACAAGTCACCTTACATCTTTGGTCCCAAATCCCTCTACCGTTGCGCTTTGCTGGACTTTGGGCCTCCATCCTGGAGTAAGTCCCAATACCATGGTCCTCCAAATGTGTAACCCCCTCTTCGCTTCTCACAGAAGCACCCTTCGCGACGTGATCGTCAGGTCTCTGCTGGCTCTTGTTTCTCACACCGAGCATGACTCACGTGGGCTTAGAGTAAGCATTGACCATGGCAATGCCCTCATCCAGCATGACGTTAAACTGTATGCCCTCGTCCAGCATGATGTTAAACTGCATTCCCCTTTCCCCAATGACATTAAATTGTACATCCATTTTGAACTAAGAGGTCATTGATCCATGTCAAGGCATGGTATGTAGGAAGCCTCCTCGAGGTTCAAGCCCACCGCCCGTCATTTCTTCATGTCAGGTTCTACCCTTGTCCCGCATCAGGTTAAACTACATTCCAGTCTAACGGTAAGCCGTTGTGACTATCCCAAACTATGAGGACTTTGATCCATGTCAAGGCATGGTACTTAGGAAGCCTCACGAGGTTCAAGCCCACCCCCATCGGACGAAGGTCCACCTTCATGTCGGTCCTCCGGCGCACCAACCCGAACTATGGGGTCTTTGATCCATGTCAATACATGGTATGTAGGAAGCCTCACGAGGTTCAACTCCCCCACTAGTGGACCCACGGGTGCACCTACACGTTGGTTAGCTGACAAAACCCTTCCCGAACTACGAGGAATTTGATCCATGTCAAGGCATGGTACGTAGGAAGCCTCCCTGAGGTTCAAGCACATCTCCTATCAGACCAAGGTCATTTCTTCACATCGGTTCGCCGACACCCACCATTTTCACCTGAACTACGTGTACTTTGATCCGTGTCAAGTCATGGATCGTAGGAAGCCTAATGAGGTTCAATCCAACCACCCGTTTTTCACTCCGACCCCCTACACGTCGGTTCACCAACACCTGGGCAGCCTAGTGTGTAATCCCCACACCATCTGGACCAAGGTCCTCACTCGTGTCGGTTCGCTGACACATAATTATGAACTATGAGGTCTTTGATCCATGCCAAGGCATGGTACATAGGAAACCTCACGACGTTCAAGCCCACCATCCACCTAGACCAAGGTCCTTCTTCACATCGATTCTCTGATATGCCCCCATCCATCATGATGTTAAACCGCATCCCAATCTAGTGGTAAGCCATTGTGACCCTACCGTCCAGTTGTTCTGACACCCCTTCGTGTCAGTATAACACCCCTCTTCTCTAACTCTGAAGACGTTGATCCTTTCCAAGGCATGGTACGTAGGAATCCTCACAAGGTTCAACCCACAACCTGGTCGTTTCGACTGCATCCATGAAATTATCCATCATCCACCCTGATTCTTACCCAGGCCGCCACATCCTGGTGAGATCATGCCACCCCATTCCCCTCCACAACATTCGGGAAGCCTCCCACGGGCTGGCCCCGATATCAGCATTCCCTCAAGGGGGATTCCTCAATCTGATCCACTCCAGCTAGTGTTCTGATCAGGACGATCCGTCTCCGCTGGACGTTAAACCTGTGGCACACCCTGTGTTAAACATAGGAAGCTGAGGAAAACCTCAGATACATGCCTAAAGAATACGATTCCCCGCACTTGATTTGGGATTCCTCGGGCTTCTACACCCTCAAGAAGCCCTATAATAAGGGACAAAAGATAGACACACCAATTTCCCAGTGTTTAGACATGTTACTGATGCCTCAACATGACTACTACCCTGAATGAAGGTTGTTGCCCTGACCGGACCATTTGGAATGTCCTGACAAAAGCAGTGTAATTAACCAGCGCCCATGGAAACATGGCACTCAGAAGAGTTTCACGAACAATGTATTAAATCTATGAGGGAGACCCTGACTAGGTAACGAGTTATGAGGAGGAATCCACAGAAGGAAGAACCGACATCCCATCATCCCGGTTTCGATCAAGGAGCATACCTCCCTGAATAAGGAGCGGATGCCGCCCGCCTTTGGAAAGCGGGAATGTGGGGCAACACAAAAGTCGCGCCTGTTGCACCCTAGCTGACGGATGCGCGCGCCCCAGAAAAAGTGTCAGAAACAACGACATTGCATCTTCTCTTGGAGTCCCTTTCTGGATGGATGCTACTACAGAATTGGTGTGTTATGGAAATTTTTCCCAGATTCTCATAAATATTGACTTGTGTTCTACTTTAATTGATAAATTATTTTTATCCACACCACAAGATGAACTATACCTGACCATTGAATAAGAAAAGATCTTGCCTTTCTTTGGTGCTTTTGGAATTATAGGTTATAAGAAATCTGATTGCATAAAAGAGTTTATTTGTGAAAAATGTCATTTGAAAGGTCATGAATCTCCTCACTACCACATAAGTGAGAATATAGTTTATGTTCAGTGATCCAAATAGAAATTCAAGGAGGTTGTTGATCCCACCAAAATGGATCAATCTTTTTTTTGTGGTGCCCCTATATGAGAAGTCACCTACCGGTTCTTCTTATAGACTGGAGGAGTGCACAATGTAGGACAACTCCAAAACTATCTCCCCCTCTCAGATTGTCTCAAATCAAAGGGATTCTTATAAACCCAAATTGTTCTGGGTTGATACCATTGATGAGGACCATGTAACAATTGCATTTGTCTCCTTCAAAGATGTTTTGTACAAAGGAATCATTGATGGTAATGCTAATAATGGATCTATTGATAATCTGGATGAAACAGAAACCTCGGATCAAAATGAGATGGATTACAATTTATGGCAGGAGGGGTAATTAATTGATTCCAAAAATAGGAAAGGTAAGTCCGAAATTGAATCTTCTACTTTGATTAAAGTTGTTCATAAGCATGCTAAAACCATTGTTGACAGTAGAAAGTAGGTTATTTCAGCAGATGCTTGTAATTCTAAATCCACTGTTCTTATTCCTATGGATTCAGGGTTGAAGGATTTAAATAGGTTTTCAATCCAGGTAGATGCTAAAATAATTTCTAGGTTCTCTCCCATTCAATTGTTAACTAAACCAAATCCATTGCCTATGAAGATGTATAATCTATCTGCACACTCAATTAGTGGCATTGATGAGTCTTGTGCTAAATCCATTTATGGAAAGAAGCTTCCATTAGTGAATCCTGATCCAACTCAGGTCGCTCGGCCTACAAAATATGTTCCCTTGGAAAAAGGGATAAAAACAATGTCCTTGCCTATGGTCAATCGACTGGTGATGTTGACACTGATTTCTATAAATATAGCAATGGAAAGGGAGCTTCTAGAAAAATCTATACTCAAACTCTTGGTATGATAACTAATGCAGTGGATGTTTTACATTTGGATTCAGGTACTGAATGGGAAGGGAACATAAGAAAGTCTTCTAGTACCTATACTCGTGGTAAGTCTACCTTAAATGTTTGTATCAAAAACACCTTTAATATACTTGCTTCTATTAGTAGTGAAGAGGAAGTCGTAGGTAATGAGCTCGTGTGTGATGTTAATTTAAAGATGGTGATAAGCAATGATGAATCCTCAGATGAAGGTGGAGGACCGTGGATGCAGGTCCCTGCTTAGAGAAGATGAAGACACCCACGAGGTCGAGGAGGATGTGTAGCTCACCAAAGCATGAGTAATAGATCTCGTGTTGCGTGATCTTTTCTAGTAGCTTTTTCTTATGGACCTTGGTGGATTGTATTTCCTCATTCTGTTTCTTGTATTTTATTTCCATAAAAGGGGTCTCCGAGCCTCAAACTTTATAAAAAAATAATAAATATTTATATATAATTATAAATATAATTGTATAATTATATATATTTATAAAATTATAAATATAATAAATATATTTATTATAATTTTTTAATTATTTAAATATATATATAGTTATTTATAATTATAATTATATATATTTATATTTATTTATTTATTATTATAAATATAAATAAATATTTTTACAAATATTTTTATATAGTAATAAATATATTTATATATTTATATAATTATATATATTTATTAATATATAAATATATATACTTATAAAGTTACTGAGCAAACTCATATATGGATTTTAGGGATCTCTCTTGGAAATATAGAAGTTGCATCATTCCAGATGATTCCTCTAACTTTTCGTGAGATAATGAGATGGAGTTGCCTCAAAGGAACAAATCATGGTGGAGAGAACGACACCCAAAGGGTAGAGGTCTTCATCCCATGAATATGGAATGTAGAGTGTATGGTAGGAGTTGATCTCTTGTTTTTTATGCTTTGAGCATTTAAGGCTTGTCAAACCCTGTTTTCCTTTAGGTTTTCTTATTTCTTGTTCTTATTAATTATAATACATTTTTTGGGTATGGGTTGGCTTGTCAACTTACAATCTGACCTTTTTCATTATAATAAATGTATTTATTGTAATTTTATATCTATTTAAATATATATATATATATATATAATTATATATAAATATTTTAAAAATATTTCTATATAATTATAAATAAATATATTTAAAGGTATTTCTCTATAATTATAAATATATTTATATAATTATACCGTATGGTCTTCATGTCTTTGCAATATTTATATAGTTATATATATTTATATCAATATATAAATATATTTAATTATAAATATAATATATTTATTTATTATTTAAATATATTTATTAAAATTTTATAATTATTCAAATATATGTATTTATTTAATATTATAATTATAAATAAAATTATTTAAATAAGCATTTATATATAATTATAAATATAATATTATAAATATAATAAATATATTTATTGTAATTTTATAATTATTTATGAGAACATAAATAAGTTCATGGGTATAACAAGAATGAAAAGTATATATCATAAAAAAACTGAGTCATCAAATACATGGAAGCATGAATAATAAGGGTGTAAATGTATAAATAAACATTTCATGAGTCATAAATACATAACATATGTATGTGTTGTTACAATAATGGGTAATATAACATTTGGATCATACATAGCAACCCACAATCATGTCCAAAAATAAACTTATGATCATAACTACTGTCAATTATGCTCACGCATTAATATATGAACATAAACATGTCCACGAATATCATCATTATCTCATAAAATACGTATATTTATTTATTGACCTAATTCATAGGAGAAAAATATTAATTTAAATATATATATAATTATAAATAAATATATCTAAAAAGTATTTATATATAATTATAAATATAATAAATATAATTATTATTTGAAAAATATCATAATTTTATAATTATTTAAACATATACATAAATTTATTTATAACCTTATAAAAACTTTTTTTAAAACATTTATAATATATATATATGAATTATTAAAAAATATATTTTCATATTTTCTATTTATATTAATTATAAACATGTATTTTTTAATTATTGTATATATATACACATTATTTATTAAAATAAATATAATAATTTTACATATATTAATAAGAAATTTTTATTAAAAACTTTTATCAGCACTAAAAAAAGACTGATAAAGGATACACCTATATCAGCGCTTTTTTTAAAACTGATAAAAGTTAGCTTTATCAGCGCTTTTAGGTTGCACTGATAAACGTGAGGATTTTATCAGTACCTTATGTTTAGAACTGATAAAATAAGGTGTTTCCCTTGCACCAATTTGTGGTAGTGACTGCTACTAAATCCACCTTCACCTATGCCAGTAAAACCTCTTAAAAAGGTTTATGAGAAGTTTATTCTGGATGGTGATGACAAGTGGCATCCTCAGGCGTCCATATCTGTCTAATTCTGACAATGACCTTCTTTAGTGTCAGATATTTATGGTGACCTCCCCTGAGTCTATATTTAGAGGTTCTTTGTGTCTGTGTGTTCTTTCTTCATCATTGTACATTTTGGAAGCTTCTCTTCATCATCATCCCAGATCCGATCTTTTTCTCTGCTTTTTCGTTATTTCATTTGGTTGCTTTTCTTCTCGGTTCATGGGTGGGGGATTCAAAAATCTATGGCTGAGATCTATGGTAGATTTCACATTTGATGTTCTAGCCCCTCTGAGTGATATAGTGGAGTTTATAGATACATTTTTTGTGTGAAACTCTACACGCATATATGAATAGCAGTGAATCCAACTCACTGATCAAGGGTGCTATCTAGCGACACATCATGGGCTCAAATGATAGAAGGATATTTCAAAGAAAAACCTTCCACTAAACTTATATTGTATAATATAATCCATTTTTCTACTGATATCTCGTCATGTAGGATGCATACTTTGTGAAACAAATCCATGTATACTTTATTTACTCTTGAACTTCCTAGATATATTTTACCACAACTACCATTGATATGAATTTTTTAAGGCACTTATTTTCTATTCAAAGGGGTAGAGATATCTCTATCCAATACTTATAATAATAACAAATCCTATCTTTATTATTAAACCAGTGTTATGATGCACCTAATTCAATCTACCTCCATACAAACAAACATATTCATGGTTTTCATCATGTATTTAAGTTTTTTATTCATGAAAATATTAATATTGATCTCAAGTTGAGAGAAAAATATACATGCTCATAGTTAGTAACATACAATGAAAGTTATATAACATGTGGTTTTCCTATTAGTGGTTCAATCCTCCTGATCTCTTATGCTTGAGATCACCAAGTGTGAAATGAATGAGAAGAAGTTTTAATGCATGTGATCTATTATAACTTGATAGTCATAAATCATCTATATCCCGTCATATTAATGTATCTTTACTATATTACTTATGTTTAATATCACAATAATGGAATCAACATGTCCCCTTTGTAGAGGGTAATCACCATAACCTTTTTCTATGAAAACTAATCTAAAGACATTTTCATATAGTACATATAAAAATAATGAAACTATTATGTTATGAATAAATCATGTTTTTATATCAAATTATACACATTAAATGGTCATTTAAAAGAACAATATTAAGTTGGGTCTAGGGAAATCACACTTACAAACTCCCGCATACACTTGAGATAATTACTAATAATCCTCCACTTATTTTATCTCGCATTTCATTCATGCTTTTGTTGACATGTGTATTGAGTTGTTGGGACATCCATGTCTTTCTTTGTAGCTACTCTATTATCTAAAACTACATATAAGTTGTTATATATAAAATATTTATTCATTTTTATTCTCCAGCTCTATCAGAAGCTATAATGTACATTAACTTTATAATATTGGTGACCAAAAGTTACTGTGAACTGAAAATACCTCTCTGACTATCTGTAAATCATTATTGTCTTGTAATGTAAGAAATGGAGGGTCTATCCTATCTACATTTTATATCATTGTTAATTTTATAGGTAATTCAATAAAATTTGTAAAATATTTTTTAAAAACACTAGATGAATAAAAATGAGGTAAATAATTAGCATTCTTAATTATGCATTTTGATGAAAATGAGATAATTGAAATATCACAAAAATTATTTCTGATTGAAACTAGAAATGAAATAAGTCATAGATGAAGCAAAAAATAAATGAAACAATCCAAAAATAAAAGGATCAATTGATGAAAAATCTTGAATATGAAAAAAATGTGCACAATTGTGATAAAACACATAAAATCAATTACGAATTATATGAAGTGGAGCCCCTTCCTACCACCTAGGTAAATATTTTATGAATATTACATTCTGTGGGAAAAATGATGAATAATAGTCCCACTCTATAATGTCGAGGAAATTTTATCTCATTTCTGATATGCGTAGGCTTTGGCCGTCCTTGAGGGTGAAACCTGTTAATATTTAGCACCACAATTGGCTGATGAGTAGGTAAGGTAAAAGTGTGAAATAACAAAAAAAGTCATCCAGATTCAAACCATAAATAAAACAAGCCATAAATGAAAAATCTAGAATATGAAACCGTTTATTATCAGTGTAACATATCGTCCCTCTTCATTGGCTTTAGAAGGCAGTGAAACGTTACTTAGCCTTAAGCGAAATCCCTAAGATGCTAAATTCTAGAAATAAATTCCAAGGGGTTCATTAATAGGTGGGGTGCAATTTTATCTTTGAAAATAAAACAACCAACCAACTAACACATAACCAAATAAACCACCACATGATTCAAGATAACAATGAAAGACAACTCAAACATGTCATTCATATCAAAACCAACTACAAAGAGTACCACTGTGAAAGACAAAAAAAACCAAGTAGATAGAGAAAGACTAAAAAAGTAAGAAAATCAAGGACAACCACATAACTCCAAATCTTCAACATTATCCATGATCTAAATACACACAACAACCCAATTATCAATAAGAACTACTTGAGAAGTGTGATAATTTACCTTTTCCTGTATCCTAATAAACAATATCTACAAAAGCACCAATGTTCTAAAACATGCATTAGAAATGAAGCTCAGTATAATTTTCCCTAATGAATTACCTCCTCATGCCATTGGGAAAGAACATGTTATCATATTTATATAAAATAGTTTCTAAAAAATTTTATATCAGAATATAAACAAGTTCTATAATAAAGTGGTTTTTCTCAAAAAAACATCAAGTTCCAAGGGAAGTAACCAAAAAATGCCCTAAAACCATTTATATAAATTCAATTTTGGAATAATCCATTCAATTACATATATCCACACATCCATCCATGCATGAAACCTGGACCCCCCTATATTTTCAAGTGGTGAGTAATTCTTTCACTAAGTCATCGCTTAGTGAACCATTTTTATTGGGGAAATCCTTGAACCTTATCCATCCAACTAATTATTTGGGAGTCTTCTTAACCTTATTTTTCATGAATTCACATGAATAAACCCAACCATTATTCCAAAAACCTATTCCAAAAAAACCATTTCAACCAATTGAGTCAATTCAATAAAACTGAACTTTTATTGAAAACCATAACAACAACCCATTTCAAAAAAACCAACCATTTTATTGAAAACCAATTTTTCCAACAAACCAATTCAGTAAAACTAACCTTTTATTGAAACACATTTTCCATGAATCAAAACCAAATCATAATTTTAAAATTATCATTATAAAACCATGTTACCAAATTCACCTTTGTCCAAAACACCCAATTTTGCACAATACCAAAAACTATCACCAAATAATTTTTCCAACAATCGTTGCACAAAAATTTCAAAATCAATTTCATAGAAAAAAACTAATTTAAAATAAATCATTCATTTTTTAAATATATGAGTCATGAGGGAAGCTGCCTACGTAGGAAATTTGGTGAAAATGATAAACGGCACGAAAAACATCCATAACCCTGGTCAAATCTCCAAAAACCTACCTTATATCCCTTTACCTAACCTTAAATAATCCAAATATAATCATATTTGAAATAAAATAACTTATATATATCCACATTATAAGTATATCTATGAAAATGAGAGAGTGGTTGAAGTTGATCTAAAGAAAACCAAGAAAAACTATAAAGAACGATGATTTACTATGAGAATACGGCTTCAACACACCAAGAGAAGCCTTTAGATCACCTCTAGATTGATGGGAGAAGCTTATACTACCTTTTGGAGGAGAATATATTGAGTTAGGAAAATTTTGAGGCAAAACAATGGGATAATTATTAACCACGAACGAGACCCGCAATTTGTGGATCATATTTTTAAACCATGCACAGTTAGTGACATGGTTATAAAAAATGTATTCTAATCATGAGACATATTCTATATTAAGGGAGAACTTGCATGATTGGCCTACACGGTTAGAAAAATCATGTCCCAACCATGAAAAATCTCACTATACCAAGTTGCATAGTTTCTCCTAGGCGGTCGTACAGTTTCGAAAAATTGTGCACCTTCTCGTGAGCCTTCTCCTTAGCCCGTGTCTCATTATGCATGATTTATTATAGGTGTTTCACGGTTTCCACAAACCTTTAACCCTATTAAAATCAACAAAAACACTCCAAACCTCTTCTAAACCCTCCCAAACATCACTGAAACACTTTATATACTTCAAAATAATAAAGAAGGGGTTACTTACTTGAAACCTGGGGTGCCACAATAAACGACCATTGTTGGTTGATCAGTAGGCAAGGTAATTGTATAAAAATCACCAATTGGAATCCAAGGTGAACTATAATAGTTAACCATAGTACTCACATGATGCACCAAAATTTGGATCCATTGATATTTTAAATGATCCACAAAATTCAATGATATGTGCATGGGGGATATCTCAATGTATGGAAATAACCACAATCCCAATACCTTCATTCCAACAAGACCACAAAAAATGGACCACAATTTCATGCGAGCAGGACATGAAACTTTTTTACCTAAAATAAACTCTCTACCCAGTCAAAGTTTTGATCATGAAATGATGATGTGTCTTGTAGTATCTAATCAATGACACATTGGAAATTGTGACCAAAATGCATTCCATTTTGCAAACTCTGATAGTCCTGCTAGGACTGATCAACAAAGTACTCCACATGTCTATAAAATTTATATTATACTAACCCTAGGATTAGTATTTTACATACACCCTTGAAGACACAATTTATGTACTCCATAATGTTATTGGTCATTTTTTCATATCATCTACCCCCATCATACCCTATTAACCATTTATCCTTGACATCTACATCATATGTTCATATCCATGATGATTATCCCTTCTAATTTCTACGTTTCATTGATAGAAATTTACTTTTTGGGGATTTTATAATGAAACCAGAAGATAATAATCTATTTAAAAGGAAATTATTTTTTTTGCAAAAAATATAAGTTTAAGAAAATATACCCAACTTGATGATCATATTATTTATTTTCTATTCTATGAACTTCTTATGTGCATTATTGGTAGTATATCTAATGAGATATTGGTGATAATTATATGGTTCTAGACATGAAACTCCAACATTGTTAATAAAATCTATAATCGCTCAATGGTGATCAAATATCATACAAACTCGCTAGCTTTGTGTGACATGAATGCCTATATAGTCCAAAAACCAAATCCATGATTCAAAATTATCTTTTTCAAAAAAGGAAAATTCAAGTGGTAAAGGATCATGATTACCATATTGTTTGGAAACAATAAATAGAACACCAATATACTTATCGTAAAATAAAGTTATATTAACTTGAATAAATTATTTATAGTAAGGAAAGGCATCAATACATGGCATGAATGACCTAAACATCCTATGGAACTTTGCCTTTGTTTAATCCACTCAATGATCTGCAGAGATATACTCAACAGTATTCAAATGATAAATTACTTGATTGATGAGAGACAAAAATCCCATTATTTATTGAAATACTTCATATCATTCATCCAAATGACCATAAACATTCACAATTTCCTTTTATTTTTCATTCCATGATTTTCTAACATATATAATGTATTTGAACAACTATCTTATTAATTCCTGGACAAGGGACACATGAAAGTCTTGAATCATTTGTATCATCCCTACAAAAATTGTTGATATAATCTCCACATCAAGTGAATAGTGATCTAACAACAATCTTGGATATACACAAGTATGTGGGCCTTCTAATTTGGTTATCTTCCAACATGAAAAAAAATTATCATGTATTTTTTATATTTTAAATTTACATTGTGGTCTGTATTTGTCACACCAGATGAGCTATTTTAACTTCTTGGACTCATCAAGCACAAATGAAAAATTTCTCTCTATGTGGTATTTTTTATTATATTTTTCATGGAAATTTTACTTTCTAAATACTTCCTAATATATATGTTGTCATTAGTAAATGTAGATTTGATACCTATAATGCCTTGGAATTATATAAAGAATATAATGAAATCCCAAAAAAATGATGTGCACATGAAATTACTTCAACTAAGTATGTTAATAATGTTGGATGATTACTACTAACTAGTTGTTTTCTATCTATCAAAGAAACCTTAGAAGGTTAACTCCCAATACCATCCTTTCCTAAATAATCTTATAATGCATCATCATATACGTACTCCTTAAATAAAGTTTCATTAAATAAATCAGGATTACATATAGGGATGTCCCCTATAGTTTCCTCTATACTCTAATCAAATTCTTCAAAAAAAAAATTCTACTACCAAATTCATACGAGAATTCAGTTAATGGGAGTGTTGTGAAGGACCAACTTTAACAGATCTCACATAACATGGTTCTAATGTAGTAGGTTATACCTCATCAATCTCATAAATAACGACATATAATTCCATTATACCATCACTGTATTGTTTCTTGAACAGTGATGATGAATACAACCAATCTTTATCATCAAGAATACGATACTAAACATGTCACAAATGCTCATGATATTGAATATATCGATATTTAATTGATGTAATTGATTATTAAGTCCTTAGTTTTAAATGATTATGAATATTCCTATGAACTTCATCCAATGTCACACATTCATAAATATTTTCCCTCTTTTAGGTGGAAAACTATAGCTAAAACCCTAATCATTATAAATTACCTCACCATTGTAATATATTGAAGAAGACATGATTACCTATAAAAAATTATTCCAAATATATTATATACTACAACATCAAATGTTTAATATGTTTTAATTAGTTTCTATTAAATAACTGTGACTTTATCTTGATATTTTTTATATGGATTGGATTATCACTATTTGATAAACCAACCAAAAGATATGGGGGAAAACATTGAGCTTATATTATCTCAAATTTCATCAGTCACCAATCTCCTTTTATCCATGGTGTAAAAAACCAACTTCAAATCAATACCTCCTGTCAAAATCCTTTTTTTTAAATGTTGCTCATATGAAATTGAGGGGGACTAGGGGTTTAAGATATTTTACATTTTTACACAGACATGTAGGCCCTTACATACTTAGATAGGTGGATGACACACAAGTCATCAATGAGGAAAATAACATAAAATTACTACAAATTATTTAACCACAAAAAACATTTGATTTCATACATTGATCAGTCATCTCAAGATCAGTTTATTATTTAAAATTAAATGATCACATATAAAAAAATATGACTTGAAATTTCAATCATACATTAGTCGGTCATAAAAAGATCAATCTTCAAACAATACTGATAACAAGTTTTTTGGGATACTTACTATATTCTATAGGTTGTTAGTTTACTGAAAACTATATCTAATAAATAATATATATATATATATATATTATTCATACATCTATTTATATTCAGGCATTAACTAATATTTGACACTCTTATGGGTAGAAAACTATAGCTAAAACCATGATCGATATAAATAAATTCACTATTAATGTTGACATGATTACCTATAAATTGAATTTAATAAAAAATAATATATATATATATATACACTATATCATAAAATTTTTAACATGTACTAATTATTTATAATTAAATAACTATGACTTTATCCTGATACTTTTTCTATGGATTGGTTTATCATTATTTGATAAACCAACCAAAACTTAAGGGGACTCCTCAATCCTCTATTATCTTAGATTTCAGCAACCATCAGTCTCCTTTCATTCGTGATGTAGAAATCCATCTTCAAACATTAATTCATCTTGTAAAATTCCCTTTCATTAAAATGTTTCTCTCATGAAAATGAGGGGGTCTAGGGGTTTTGGATACAAAAGATCTTCACAAAGACACAAAGGTCCTTACATAATTGGAAAGAGGGATGACATGAAGATCATCAACATGGAAAAAATGAAATTATTATAGATTATATATATAAAAATATATATACAATTTCAATTATAAATTGGTTGGTCATCTTAAGATCAATCATCAAACAATACTCTTAAAATGTTTTTTGGGATACTTATTATGTTTTACATATTATAACATTACCTATAACTATATATATAAATTAATAAATATCTACATATATATCCATATATATTATATTACTTGATTTTAAATATCAATATATATATGTGTGTGTGTGTGTGTGTGTGTATTCATTTTTTGTAATTAATGATGTATTTCAAATAAATTCCTAATATACATTTTCAAATATTATATTCAAATAATATAACAAATTTATATATACATAACTTTTGAAAATATTATTAATAGTAAATTTTGTTAAATTTAATTAAAAAATGTAATATAATTTAAACATAAATAATCATTAAAATAATGTAAACTAATGTTTTTTTCAATATAATAAAATAAGTTATGTATATATATACTTTTTGAAGTAATTAAACTTTCAAAAATTTAATCTTTTCAATGTGAATATATAGATATTTACACAAATTCACTTTATTTAACTATGTGTATTGAATATATAATTTAAATTTATTTTACTTTAGATATTATATATAATAATATATAAATATAAATATATTCAAATGTCATGACCTGACCTAACAGGGATCAAGACACAACTCCTCAAGCCTGCTTCTATAGGCCAGGGGCTGGCATCTAGTGCTGAATATGCTATCACTCACATGGAAGGCCTCGGGCTAAGGTACATGTATGTGCTCACCCATAGACACCTCCATGAAAAAGTTCATAGATATATATAAAAAATAAAAAGGAATACATGTATACATCTATCCCAAACCAGAGTACAACAGAATTACAAAAATGGAAAATACAGGCCCACTAAATGAATATTATAAAAGAATTAAACCTTCTCAAAAGGAGGGGATCATTGTCAACTGAACCCACCAGAAATTTCCTTAGCCAAGCTCTGATAAACACCCCAGTCAGTCTAGCTCACTAAACTCTGCCTGCTCCAGGTCCTCCTAGGACTCCGTTAAAAGGTTTGTGGTCTGCACAAGACACAAGACACGCGGGAAAATCCTGTGCATGGGTGAGCAGAAAATAAATACTTAGTAGTCACCCCAAAATAATAAAATAAAAGGGAGAAACTAAAAATCAATAGTCTTCTCGACCCATCCATAGGGAACCCATATGAGAGAGAAACCCCATCTTGAGATCATCCTCGGTTATACATGACTAAACATATCATACCACACGGTGTGTCAACCTAGGGAGGTGACAACATCGTAATGAAACCCAAAAACACACCCATATATACTCATCTCAGACTCCATGTCTCATGAAGAACCAACCACATTGCCAATGAAAGGTTCCTACCTGAGGCTCTAAAGAAACACCCGACTTGGATCACACACTCCATGAGGTCTGTCATCTGAGATGACACTCGTCTGAGAGATACACTCCATCAAAAACCACCTAGCCATCCCTGATGGCACATCCAAGATATACCAATCAATTTGGTATCACAAATTGACGGAATAACACCTCCATCCAATGTGGCATACATATGAGAGAACACGCTCAATTGATATTTCCGCCAAGCATGTCCCACTGAAACTCAACAGATCTCTATACTCAGATAGGGGATCCCTCTTAGGATCTGCTGGGGGATACTACTAACCCGAATAGAACCACAAAAGGTGTCAATCCTATGAATGAGGATCCCTTCTAGGATCCACTTGTGGAACTATGAACCCATTCTGGAAATTCGTGAACCACGTCTCCTCAGATAGGGGAACACCCCTAGGATCCTCTAGGGGAATCCATAACCCTAACTGTCAACCCATGATCTCTCAGAGATGGGACCACACCCAGGATCTATTGGGGGATACCACAGCCCAATCTAACATCCCTAAGATCATATTACTCGGATAGAGTATTTTCACCCGTGTAGTGTCGGTCACGACGATACCAACAAACCTCATATGTTATAACTCATTGTGTAGGGGATCGTGCTCCTGATGATACCACAAACCCTACATAAACTATATACTAAGAATGGGATCATATATCTGATGATTCCATAACCCTACTGAAACAACCCACTGCATAGGGGATCATATACCCAATGATACCACAAACCATTTAAGGATATCTAGTTAGAGAGGGGTCATTTCCCAAATAGAGTTCGTCATGAATATTCCAAAAACACAATATAGGGAAACAATATGCTAGACGATCCCACCCCAGCCTCTCCGAAGGGATACAAAAACTCTAATGATACAATAAAGGATCTTACTATGGCCTCTCTATAGGGATACAACCACTCTGTCAAGTGAAGGACCCCAGGACACCCTGAGAGGGGAGGGGTGAATCAGGGTGATAACTTTTTCTTTTAATGTGATGGATCTTGTTCCCACGCTGGTAGGAACTTGTTGAACCTGTATGATGAATATGATCAGAAAGAAAAAATTCACATGCATAGAGAAGACACAACACTTTTTACATGGTTCACCACTAAGGGCTACATCCAAGGAGCATACACCGACAAGTTTTCAGTCGTACCAAATTACACTAATCTTCACTAGATGTGGATTACAAAGGTTCTCGCACAGTCACTCTATCCTAGGCTCACTACCTTTAAAAAGTTTCAGGGATAGCTTACTGCTTCCCTCGGGTCACTCTCGTCGACTCCCCCTGGCTCACTGCCCTTGGTGAAGTCACACTCAGTTTATAGACGTGAAGGTCTCTTCATCATTGCATAAGAATGAATCCTCTATTGTATATAGATGCTATTTTGAAGTCCAACTCTCACAGGAAGACGAATCTCACATTGCGCTGAGGGTACCGGGTGATCTTCCAGATTTCATGCAGCTTCAATAGGACGGATGTACTTTAACAACCCTAGCGTGCTTCTCCAAGCCCGATGCACAGGTATTAATCCCGGCGCACAATTCACTTGCACGGTACAAATTTGGCGCACATGTGACACCAAACCACTTGCGCGACACTGCCTCCTTCAGCACCAAACTTGCGCGATACTGCGCCTTTAACTCCCCAACTGCCTTGATCACGCAACCAACTACCGGTGCGCGGCCTCTACTTGCACGACCCAAAAACCACTTGCGTGATGAGAGCTCGAAAAATCTCTATTTCTTGAACATCGTTACTTATGAGGAGGGGTGGTCCTCTATTAATTGGCAAACTGGACCCCCTGCGCGGTGGCGCACAAGTCAACTCTAGGTGCGCAGGTTCTGGCGTGTAGCTCATCCTCCCTAGCCTCTATCGTGCTACTCACTTGCGTGACCACACCAATAATTGAGTGACCTTCTTTCCTTTGCCATATTTTAATGTTCTGTTCTTGAAATACAATAGATGCTCAAGTTTCCAATCCTCCTAGGCATCGGCGCACAATTCTCTTCATGGCATGCAGTTCACTTGTGCGACCAACCCAAAACTTGCACGACCCTTATCCATTTGCTATTTTCCATTTTCTGATCTTGAAAAACATATGGCGTGCAAGTTTCCTATCCTTCAAGTACACGGCACACAAGTCTCTTTTCCAAAAACACTTTTCTCCATTTGTCTATTTTTAGGCCCAAAAATTTGGCAAAACTTGGAAATGGCGCCACCTTCAATACTGTTGTCTGCTTGAACTGTATGATTTCTTTGCAGGTAAAAATTCTGAACTTCCACTGAGGGTTGAAAACAAACACAAACCATACTCCATATCATGCATAGAATACCATGATTCTAACATCAAACTCATCCTATCGATTGGATTACAATCCTATACCATGGACGTAATAACACACAAACCTACATAGGGACGAACCAAGGGATATCACTCAATCGTTGCCGGTCCAAATGTTGCTAACCCAAGTAATCCATGACATAGCCTCACCTCACATCTCTTAGTAACAAATGGTTTTCATTGTCATATTCTACATGGAAAGCTACTCAGGATAAACTACGCACAGGCTTGAATCCGAGCTCCTAAGGAGGAGATATGTTGGGTGAAAACTTCTCTAAAAGGAGACTACACAGTATGTAAGGGGGTCTATATGGCGTATGACCCCTTCTGGACACTCAGTCATTTCATCTTCCCACACTACTTGGTTGGGAATGTGGATCCACGTAGCGTATACCTGCGGTACATAGATTGTCTCACCTCACTCGAGCCTCAGTCGTGTATTCCCTTCACAAGACACAGTCAGCCGTTTTCGCCACATGGCGTGTACACCACAAGTACATGGCATGTACTGACTATAAAGACCTTGGGACATGTCTCTTCTCCATGTCTGTGTCTAGCACCACGTGCCCATGTACTCTGGTCGTGTACTTTTACATTATCGTGTACTTTTACACGGTTGTGTTAATTCACATGGCTCCCCTGGCCATGTCTCAGTGCCCCATGACATGGGGTCACTACACAGTGTGTAACCCATAGTACACAATGTGTAGTCCCCAAAACCCATCTTCCCAAAATGGGAAGAACACACGGTGTGTTCCTCTAGTCTACACACTGTGTAAATGGGAAAATCCATCGGAAATTCCCTACGATCAACCCGAATGACCCATGTTTTCCCCAAAACACACAAATCATCCCACGGGGGGTTCCTAACAAGCATCTAAAGGCTCTAAAACCTTAAAAAGATTCATAAAAAAAGGTGATCAGGACTTAAAACTCAAACTTCCTACCTTGAGAGTGAAACTCCAAATCTTCGAGGTCAGATCCACGCTCTGAAGCTGCTACTACATGATCCGGGTGCAATCATTGTCAAGAATGAAGACCAAAGATGCTTCATTTCCTCAATTCAGTCCTCGGGTTGTCTGTCGCCAAAGAGGGGGAAGAGGGGATTCAGATACTTCTTTGTGCACAACAAAGGGGGAGGGGGAGAGGGATATTGGTTTTATTTTAATTAAACTAATATCCTTCATTTAACACCCTATTGCCGACACACCCCTGACCCGGAACCTGGAATCGACAATGTTTATGTCACGCCTATGGTAAACACGATGTTTTAAACTCAACCATGATCTTAGGAATTTGATATGAGACTTCACTGAAAAGTTATTCCATGTTTTCAAAGAAACATTGCTCGAGAGATAAAATATATTTAATATTTTTATTTTCATCACGTCGAGTATCTATGGGCATTGGATTCCCATGCTGAATCAGTGCTTGGATTCAAAAATATTATTAGGAATATTCCAATGCATTATAGGTCAAACTCAAGGTCACTACATCCTCCCCACCTTCTGGATTTTCATCCCCGAAAAGAGATATCCTAGGCATATGGGAAGAAACCGAGCTCTCAACTGGGACTCCCATGCCAGCAAGCTCACCAAGACCACTACAAAGGCCACCAAGGGTTCTCCTGCTACCTACAAACACACACTTAGGGGAACCTCAATTCTCAACACACCCAAGTCAATCTCAATCAGGTCGACATGATGCAACAATGTGGGAACATGTCTTCTCAACTGTGATCAGTGAGAAATACCAAGCACCCGGTCCATCCGCTATCATGCGGTCTGGTGGTACATCACCTATCTAATATGATTCTGAGACCAAAAAAACCGACCCAAAAAAAAATCAAAGGAACTCATCCAATGAACTTCGATACTATCATCTTTGGTAGAATTATCTCACTACATCATGTCTCATGAATGCATCTGTGTTGGGAAATCATTACTCATCCTTATGAGTTTGAAGCCTCATCAAACCAAACCATACACTCTTCATGTGTCTCACGTACAAAGATGATGCCGAACAAATGAGGGTACCGATGAAAAAACAGGGCTTCTCAAGCTCACACATTGGGTCTTACTAGTCCCTTCACACAAACCTCGAACACAACCTCACCCTGAACACACAAGTCAGAGGGACTCATCCACCACACATTGACACTATCTATTTTGGGTAACACTGATTATCCCTCATGGATTTGATTGTGTCTAAAAAACGTATCTTGGTGGAGGATGGATACCTCTACCTCATTAATTTGAATCTACATCGAATAACACCAACACAGGGTCTTACTAATGCCCTAGAAAAAACTCAAGAAAGAAGTGGAAAGAAAAGTGTGCCTCGCAGTAGTGTCTATCAATACTACTACAAAAAGTAGAAAGGACATGGAACATACCTCTATCTATCCATGAAGCCCTTGATTCAAAGGCCTCTATGACATGAAGCTACCCTTGACCCATCCTCTAGCTCCTTGATACTGGCATAGACTGCTTGGGGGTGGTGGTGGAAATTCATACCATCTTCCCCCTCCTGTTACTCCACCCACTCCTCCACCACGTCTACCGCTCTGCAGACCACTGTGCTCAAAACACTGCCTCTTCCAAGGTGGTCCTTCAACCAGAACTCTCTCAACACCACGACAGATCAATGAATCTCTAGAAAGATGTCCTTAGTTGTAATAATCATAACACCGCCTCTCCTGCAGCTGACCATAACTAGCATGGAAGCCCTGAGCCTCAATTCCTCCGACCTAGGATCGCCTCTGGAAGCATTGAGAATGCCCAGATCCCTGAGCCTATCATCAACTACCATCTGCCAAACCAGCTACTTAGGTCTCATCTCCCACGTGCCCAACACTAACGGTCAGAGTCTGCTCAGCCAGAATGCTCTCCACCACCAAGGCCCGCTCCATCACTCTAGCATATGTGGGAATGCACAACGGCACCACTAACACCCTAATCTCCCAGCACAATCCATTATTGAAGGTTTGTGCTCTAATGAATGGATCATGAACCATATCTAGGAATTAATATGGATGTTCTATGAACCTCATCGAGAACTCTAGAACAATCATGTTATCCTGATGAAGTAGTAGAATCTTCTAGATCCACACTGACCTCAATGTGGCCAGATAGAACTTCTCCCTAATGATCTGCTCAAATTCTTCCCAAGTGATCATCACCACATCATGGGAATGTGTCACTAAACTCCACCATCACCTGACCAAACTATTAAAAATTCCCTCCGCTAGGACCACCATCTTATCGGGAGGTGCACTCACTAGGCGGAAGACACACACAATTGCCACGATCCAATCATAAGCTACCTAGGGGTTTGGATCATCCCAAAATCTCAGAGGTCATTGTCTCTAGAACTCATGCAGCACACTCATCTTGCATGAATCCTTGGCTTACACTGCTGGAACAACCTACTTCTCAACGGGTGGTGGCTCAACCAGTGGACCACCCGGAGGTCCAGCCTCAGAACCACTGCCATGTGCTGAAGCCTCATCATGGGGCGAATCTTAACCACAATCACACTGTTGAACATTGTGTAACTGTTGTCACAGAGGCATCCTGAAATAAAATTAAGATGCACCACAATCAAAGAGTATAACTAAGGAGCTGACTCAAGAAGGACAGGGAAAAACCCAAACCTAGTCTTATATGATGCATGTACCATTATTTCCCTATAACTAGTGTCCTAATGTACCGAGTTGAAAAAAAGGCTATCAGAGTCCTGCGGAATGGATACGTTGGTCGCCGCACCAACACTGGAACGTATGTCCTATGAGTCAAACTTGAAACACTCTAAAACGTTTATTATGCATCTCAAACCAATCTCACAACACTACCATCACAAAGTGGAACCCGCTTTGATACAACCCCTTCACGACTTGACCCAATGGGGCTCGAGCCGCAACTCTCCAAGCCCACCTCCATAGGTCGGGGGCTTCCGTCTATCACCGAGTAAGATATCACACACATGAGTGGACTTAGCCTAAGGTACTTGTACTCATGCACTCACATACACCTCCATGAAATAATGGAGATATATATATATATATTTAAACAAAAAAGTAATGCTTTCATACATCTATCCCAAACCAGAGTATAATAGAAGTACAAAAAGGGAAAATACAGGCCCACCAAAAGAAAACTATAAAAGCGTCCAACCTTCTCAGAAGGAAGGGATATCTGTTAAATGCACCTTCTGGAAAGATCCTCATCCAAACTCAGGTAAACACCACGATCGGTCGAGCTCACTAAGCTCCGCCTGCTCTAGGTTCTCATGGGGCTCCGTCGAAAGTTCTGTGGTCTGCACAAGACACAAGACGTGCTGACAAATCCCGTGTAGGGGTGAGTATAAAACAAATACTCAATAGGCACCCCAAACCACAAAAGAAAATGGAGAAACTGAAAAGCAACAGTTTGCTTGACCCAGCTAGAGGGAACCCATATGAGAGAGATACTCCATCTCAAGACCATCATCGACTATACATTACTAGTGAACTCATACCACATGGTGTGTCAACCCAAGGAGGTGACAACACCATAAGGAAACCCAGAAACATGCCCAGATATATTCATATCAGACTCCAAATCTATTGTAGTCCGGACCATATAGCTAATGATAGGTTCTTACCCGAGGCTCTAAAGCAACACTCTACTAGGAGCAGAAACTCCACAAGCTCTGTCATCTGAGATGAAACTCATCTGAGAGATACACTCAAGAAACACACCCAAATATACTCATCTCAGACTCCAATTCTCATGAAGTCCAGACCTCATAGCCAACGACAAGTTCCTACCCGAGGCTCTAACGAAACACTCGACTAGTAGCACACACATCATGAGCTCTATAATCTGAGATGACACTCTTCTGAGAGATAAACTCCATCAAAAACCACCTAGCTATACCTGATGGCACATCCGAGAGATACCACTCAATCAGGTATCACAAACCGATGGCACAACACCTCCATCCCAAGGGGAATACATCCAATAGAACATGCTCTCAATGGATATCTCCACCAAGCACGCCACACTAAAACTCAACATATGTCGATACTTAAAGAGGGGATCCCTCTCAGGATCCACTGGGGGGACACTACTAACCGTACCGGAACCAAGAAAGGTCTCATTCATCGGAAAGGGGATCTCTTCTAGGATCTATTGGGGGACACTACGAACCCAGTCTGGAAAAATGTGAACCACATCTCCTCGGATAGGGGATCACCCCTAGGATCCGCTAGGGGATTCGACAACCCTAACTGTTAACCCATAATCTCTCAAAGAGGGGAAAACATCCAAGATCCACTGGGGGATACCACAAAACAATCTAACATCCCGAAGATCATATTACTCAGATAGAGGATTGTTTTCCATGTCGTGTTGGTCACGACGACACCATCAAACCCCATCTGGTATTACTCACTGTGTAGGGGATCGACTCTTGACAAGACCACAAACCCTACATAAATCGTCTGCTGAGTAGGGGATCATATATCTGATGATGCCACAACCCGACTAAAATTGCCCGCTGCGTTGGGGATCGTATACCCAACAATACCAGAAAACCTACAGGGTATCCAGCTAGATAGGGGATCACCGCCCATGTAGAGATGGTCATAGCAATTCCAAAAACCTAGTATAGGGAAACGATACGCTAGAGGATCCCACCCCCACCTCTCCGGAGGGATGCAACAACTCTAATGATTTGATAGAGGATGTCACCCTGGTCTCTCTAGAGGGATATAAAAAATCTATCAAATTCATCCTATCGAGGGGGTTACAATCATGTATTGTGTATGTAATGCCACAAAACCCTCATAGGGATGAACCAAGGGATCTCAATCAACCGTTGTTGGTGCAAACGTTGCTTACCCAAGCGATCCATGACATCACCTCACCTCACATCTCCTTGGCCCAAATCGTGGCCACCGTCACATTCTACGTGGAAAACTGCTCAGTATAGGCTACTCATGGGCTTGAATCAGATATCCAAAGGATGACATACGATGGGCGGAAACTCCTCCAAATGGAGACTACACGATGTGTAAGGGGGTCTATGCGGCGTGTGACCCATCTGAACACCCTATTGTGTCTTCTGCTCACACAACTTGGATGGCCATGTGGAACCACACAATGTGTCTCACCTCACTCGAGCCCCAACCATGTATTCCCTTCACACGGCTCAGCCAGCCGTGTTCACCACACGCCCCCAAGTTGTGTCTCTTCCCAGTGTCTGTGTCTGGAACCTCGTGCCCATGTACTATTGTCGTGTACTTTTACACGCTCATGTATGTTCACACGAATCCCCTGGCCATGTCCCCAAACCCCACGACATGGGGTCACTACACAACATGCAACCCACGATATATGGAGTGTAGTCCCCAAAAATCATTTCCCCCCAACAAGAAGAACACACGACGTGTTCCTCTGGTCTACACATCATGTAAACAGGAAAAGTCATCAGAAAATCCCTGCGAGCAGCTCGAATCACGCTTGTTTTCCCCAAAACACACAGATCGACCCACGAGAGGTCTCTAACATGTGTTTAAGGGATTTAAAACCACAAAACGATGCATAAAAAAGGGATCAGGACTTAAAACTCAAACCTCCTACCTTGATCGTGAAACACTTATGTTTTGAAGTCATATCCACACTCCAAAGTTGATGCTGCATGATCTGGGAGTGATCGCCATGAAGAATAGAGACCGACGACACTTCATTTCCATGATTCGGTTCTAAAGTTGTCCGTCGCCAAAGAGGGGGAAGAGGGGATTTGGCTCCTCCTGCATATGCACCCAAGGGGGAGGGGGAGAGGTATATTGGTTTAAATTTTATTAGACCAATATCCTTCATTTAAAACCCCACTGCCAACTCAGCTCCAACCTAACACCTGATGCTCACAAAGTTTATGACGTGTCTAGGATAAACACGAAATTCTGAACTCAACCATGATCTTAGAAATACGACCTAAGACTCTACTCTAGAGTTATTTCATGTTTTTCAAAGAAATTGTGCTCAAATGATAAAATATATTTTATATTTTTTTATCACCACGCCAAGGCTCTCTGGGCCTCGCATTCACGCAGAAACTCAACACCTGACTTTGGAAACATTCTTATGAATATTCCAAAGTCTTACAGGTCAAACCCGAGTCACTACATCAGATCTAATTATTTACAATTTAAATTAAAAATATATAATTTTTCAAATATAATATTCAAATAATACAACTTATATATACACACTAAAATATATTCAACTATATTTATTAATATTTTTAAATAAAATTATATATATTTTTGTAAACTATTTTCTCTTAAATAATATTATTATTTTATACATAACTACTAAAGATAAAAGTAATAGTACATTTTTTTAAATTTAACTAAAAAAAGTAATATGATTATATATATACACACACATATCAATTAATATATTATATATTTAAATAAATTTAAATATGATACATAATATAACTAGCATAATTTAACTTTATACAACATTAAATATAATATATAATAATATATACATATAAATATATTTAATTCTAATTACTCACAATTTAAATTAAAAAAATATATATTTTTTTAAACAATAATATTTTCCTAAATATAAATTATATTTTATACCTAAAATTGAAATCATGTAAACAACATATTTATATTTCCTAAATCATTTAATTTAATTTTAATCGTACAAAAAAATCATACAGAAATTAAACCATAAAAAACATAATTTATACATTCATACATCTATACATATTAAATAAATAAATCATACAAAAAACAAATTAAAATAGTTAAAAAATTGAACTTTTTTAATAGACATTTTATCTTGTTAAAAGACCTAAAAATACACATAGAAATAAATCCATCACAACTTTTTTGTAAAATAATCTATATCCCATTAGATTTATGCATCTTTATTATATTACGTATATTTAAGATCACAATCATGGAATCGATAGGTCCCCATTATAGAGGGTAACCACCATAACCTTTTTTTATTAAAAATTATCTAAATACATTTCCATAAAATACATATATAAATAATGAAACTGTAATGGTAAGAATAAATCACGTGTTTATATAAAATTATATACATAAAATGGTCATTGAAAAGAACAATGTTATGTTTGGTCTTGGGAAAACACTTTAAAAAACTCCTACTTACACTAGAGATAATTACTAACAAGCCTAAACTTGTTTGATCTCGCATGTCATTCATGCTTTTTTTGACATATGTATTGAGCCGTTGGATCATCCATGTTTTTCTTTGTAGATACTTTGTTGTATGTGACTACATATAAGAGATGATATATCAAATATATATTCATATTGATTCTTCAGATACATTACAAGTTTTAATGTACATTGACTTTATAATATTGGTGACCACAAGGTACTATAAACTTCATTTTTTCACTATCCTTAGCCTAACCATGATATTAGGTCGACTTAATAGTTTTGGAAGCTAGTATTTGTCTATTAAATGTTAACTAGTTCCACATTTTTATCACAATACTATGAAAATATGGTTTTTATTAAATTTACATGATATTATCAAGCTTAATACATGGCATGATATATATGACAGATCCTATCTCTTGAAGCATAATATATTTTAATAATTTTCTCAATCTCGTCTTGTATCTAAAGAAAATCATCTCAGAGAGATTAATTCACTGTTACATAGGTAACAATATTGTATTATATTATTACATAACATAGTTTTTCTCAATACTAAGTCCATGTACATAATTTAACTTTTTCTAAGTAGTCTACAAATTTTAACTAACTATAAGACTAAAATTTGGTATACATTAATAATATGTTATCAACATATATTATTAGGAAAAAATATGGCACTCTCACTAACCTATAACGTACATATGGAACACTTTCTTTTCCAATGAAAGAAAATTCTTGTATAACCATGTCAAAATGAACATCGCATAATTTTAGTTTCTTCTTTTGACCGATAAATGGATATTTTCATTATGTATAATATTGGAATCTCTTAATGTTATAATATATATCTTATAGGAATCTTCAATAATATTTAATTAAGGAATATAGTTTTGAAATTCGACTACCAAATATCATAATTATGGTAAGAAATTATGTAAACCATAATTCTAATGGATTTTAACATCTCAATTAGTGAAAATGTTTTATCACAAGCTACAAATTAATTTGTTAGAAACCTTAAAATACCTATCATGATTTATAGGTTTTATCTATACTATCCACGTTTTTTTAAAAGTCTATACCATCCATGTATGTATTTACATAAATACTCACTTGCATACAATAAAATTCTTACTAGTTATTTTATATACCAAAATTCAAAACATAATGTTTTCTACATGGAATTAATTTTAGAATTCTAGGATTATTTTTTATTTAGAATATTATTTTCTATTCACCATTTACTTTTATATAAAGGTTTTTCTATCCTCATGGAATAATGCATCACCATACTTGATGATAAAAGCATCTCTCTAGTCCTCTAACCTACCTAGTCGACTTATGCAATATTTATGTCTTGGGAACTTCTTCCACCATTGTGGAATTTGTTCTAATGCCAATAATTGTGCTTCTAGAACTTCATATTCATCGAATTATAACTTATTCCAACTATTTCCTTTGGAAATGTGCTCAATCTCTAAAATAATGGCATGTATCATGATAATGACCTTTCTATCCAAGGGGTTGTATATGTAATATTCATATGTTTCCTTATGGTATATTATAATGAAGTAATCTGTAGCTTGTGATACAAGTTTATCATCGGGATTGATCTTCAAAGATGATTTATATCCTTATATGGGTTTCTTTGCATATCATTACTCGTATAGAATCCCATCTACCACTTTACATGGCACACATTTAACTGTATATTCCCCCACTTGCATAAAATATCCCTAAAAGGTTAATGTAAAAGATTCAGGACTCATAATTGATATCATTTTGTTAATAATGGTGTGATTTATTCATTAATTGATACCATTTTACTACGGTGCATAAGGATGAGTGAATTGTGAAACAATTTCACACTAGTGGTCAATGAATTTTGGGTGAAGACATTCTCTTCCACAGTTTGAGTGAAGTTACATTGTCTTTTTACCAAGTTTATTATCTAATTCACTTTTATATTCAATAAATATATTAAAGGAAATTCATTTGTATTTTATCAAGTAGATATATATATATATCTACTGATGACATTAGTTAATGTGATGATATATGAGAAGGCACCTCTAATGTATACTCAAAATGGTTCGCATGCATCATTGTGAACTAATTCTTGAAGATTTGTGGATCTTTCACATTTAATACTAAAATATTAATTTCTCATTTTAACTTGTAAATAAGTATAAAACATAATTAGAATGGTTTAATCTCAAAAGAGTTTATATACCCTTCTTGGTGTACTTTTTATATTTTCTCCTAGTTTAATTAACAATGTACTCAATTTCAAAAACTAGTTATGATATGATTCTTGTGTATTATATTTATCATTGATAACCATATGATTTTTTTAGTCAATTATATATTTAAACTATTATTTAATGTGGTATACAAATCATGATTAATCTAATCGGGAAAAGTGATATAGTGATCTTCACTAGCTAATGTAGCATTTATGGCTCCATTACCAACTCGAAGATCCATTCTACTCTTGAAATCTTCTCATACCAACCTGGTTTTTGTATTTGGAAATAAATGGGAAAGCCATAATTTTTATCTAATAAATATGAAGTGAAAACAAAAAGATTACTTTTAATGATTAATATGTCTGAATTGGAAGCTTCTTCCTACTAATTTACTTCATTGAATAATTTATTTTTTAAAATTTTATTACTGAATTTATAGAAAACAACCACTTAATCAATTCTCTCCCTATTAATCTCTAGATTCTTAGAGTGTTGATGTGAACATGAATTTATCATTGTTCCTACCATTTCCCTTTTCACCATGAATTATTGGATTGTTTAACTTATGAAATAAAGATATATATCTCTTTTGATTTTTATCAATTTAGTGAAATTTAGTCCAATGATATTTAAGTGATTTTTACATATTATTAATCACATAATTTTCAATTAAACTAGAAAAAATTGGTGGTAAGGATGAAAGAATGTAATGTATAGATATATCATTATTCATTTTAAATCCCAACATTGTTAATCAATCCATGTTCTTAATCATTTTGAGCGCATGAGGACTAGCATGGATTATCTATTCTTATTTACATATGAAAAGTCCATTGATGATATCACTACATTCTAGCCTTACATTATCCTCGTAAATTAGTCTAGGATATAACAAAATTGAATAACCATCCATATCCTCATGTTTCTATTTAATCTCACATGCAATTAATTATAACATGATGATATAGACATTGAATACATCATTTATATTTCACATATATCTATCCTTTTTACCCTCAATTGATCTATGAGATGGATCATTAGGTAGAGAGGTCTCTAAAATATATAATTTTCTCTATTTTCATATTACTATGAATAAAATCATGTAAAACTCCAAGAAATCTGATCCAGTGAGGGAATTCACTGTAAAGAATTGATCATATTTACTTTTTGGTATTATTTTCCATTTTTTATAACAAATAAAACTATAGTTAATTATTACTTTTATCATAATTCATAGTAGTTATAAACTATTGATTAATTTATCACTTATGGCCTCCCAATATTTTCTTCAAATGTAAATATCCTTCACCATTGGGTTTGGAATACCTAATTCATCAGATATTCTAGTTCGAAAGGAGTATTTAAACTTATCTTCATAGTATAATATGTGTCTGTGCCCCTACCCAATGAGTTTAAGATAGGTTTTAGGTCATATAACTATATTAACACATAGTTCCTAGATCTTTTTTATGGATTCCTACAAATCCTATTTTTGTATTTACTTAACACATGACTATAATTGGACCAATCTAGTTATGAATACTATTTTGATATCAATTTTGGTTAAGTTAACACACCACTCTTATTAGAAATACCTGATATGTTGGATACAACCTCAACTATGGATGATGAGTACCTCAAACTATAGTTGTATCATAATTATAATGATGGAAGGAATTAATATTATTTATTTGAAATATTTTGGTTTATTTTACCTAGCTCAAGTTTCAATATTCACAACTCATATGCATCACCTCTTATTTGGTTTTACATTAGGTTTTTTCTCAAACGAACTCCTCAGGAAGAACTTTGTCCTTTATTATTTTATATCCACAAATAGGTTGTGGGAACTGGGAAGTGAAATTTCATTTAATAATAAAATATAGACACACA
The DNA here is from genome assembly GCA_963277665.1 of Viscum album. Classification (NCBI taxonomy): domain Eukaryota; kingdom Viridiplantae; phylum Streptophyta; class Magnoliopsida; order Santalales; family Viscaceae; genus Viscum; species Viscum album. Next base: position 1,157,306,392 of record OY728130.1, on the reverse strand, counting down.
TGTTGTTATATAATATAAATAAGTATGGTCGATTTTCAGATCATAAAATAATTAATATAATAATTTTTTTAAACGCATCACATATTATAATTAAAATTAAATAAATAAATTAACCAAAAAATAAATAATTTGGTTATAGATTATGACAAGTCAATATAAATTTATAATGATATCCAAAATGGTGTATGAGTCTAAGTTTACCAATTCCTTGGTGGGGATCTCATTGCCCAATCAATGAGTAAGGGGTATAGGGGTAATGGCCATTATGGATTTGAGGGTTTGCTCCCCTTCCATTTTTTTCTACCCTCAAAATTTATCTCAAAATATTTATAAGAATTAAATTATTAATAAATTTATTTTAATTTTAAAACCAAATGCTTGATTTTCCTTGAGATACTATTATTAAATTCATTATATTTATTTAATGAATTTTTAATATTTTTCGGTGCCGTTTTTGGTATGTTTTAACCCCATTTATCATCAGGAGTGGTTTAGACCATGTGGTGGCTAGTAAGGATGCTATATATCCCCCAAAAGTGTGATATTACCCATTAAGGTCCATCAGTCCCCCCTGGGGACACTAGGTTACACATGACCTAGGTCGGTTTTCATTAGGTTCCTACCTATAGGGTGATTGGTGTTGGAGTTGGTGCCCTAGAACAAACCTATTTAGTACTTTTTCACGTATTATTCATTATTAATGAAGTTTTATTATAACTGTTGGGAAAAAATACCTCAAGGTGTTCTCTCATAATTTTTTGGGTGTGATTTTGTCTGTTGACAAATCCAGATAACTGCAAATGAGTATCGTTAGTGTTTGCCAAAGATAGGTTTTTAAGGTGGCATAGTTTCCCAGTGTTTTCTAAATTTTAGGGCCTCAAAATGGGGAGTTTTGTGTTGGAAAATGAAGGATTTATTCATTGGATTAATATGTATGATGAACATTGATGAAAATCAGCAAAGGGTGAGAACCGCGTACCATAATTCATAGGTCGTGTACCATGTTCCGGGAATGGTACGCGGAGCGGCAGGAACGGTACGCAGATACGGTTCGCGAAACCAAAAATAGTTCACGACTGAGTGGTGATATGATATGCATATGGATTGATTTTGATGGAGGAAATCTATTGTGTAAGAGAAAATGCAGTACGCGAATGGCGTGGAAAAATGGTTCATGGATGGCTTGCAGTTCGCAGTGGTAGAAGGATCGGTAAGAGGTGGAGGCTGAATCGAAGATTTGGTAAATATCAACTCAGTGGAATAAGCAGGTATCTTTTCCTATATAAGAAACGCTAATCCCACTGATTACTATAGAGATTTAACATCATTAGAGAACATATTTTTCTCTAGGAATTTGGAAAAGTCTGAAAGAGGTTCGCGCTGAAGGTGTTTGCGGGGATTCTTAACCTGTAAAGGAAGTCCGGTACGTGGAGAAGGATGTTTGGTACATGGAAGGATTTGTCTCGGTATTCCAAGGAGGAATCTACAGCACGTGAGAGGGAGAATTCTGCAAGTGGTAAATAGAGGGTGAGATCCGGTACGCAGAAGTGAAAATAGTCCGCGAACAGAGAACAGTTTGAAGATAGGAGGGGTTTCATAGCGGATGTTCGTGGAATCAGTACACGGTAGCGGTAAACGATCGTGAAGGTGAAGGTATTCGGCGGACAAAGGAGGGTTCACAGTAGTGACATCTGTACACGGAGGAGTTGTTCCACATACCAAACCAGCTACATAGTACGCGGTGGAATGAGGTGGTTCACGATTTTCACTAGGAAGCTTGAAAGCTTCAATTCAGTTTGCGAATGTATTTTCCAGTACCTAACAATACGTGGGAAGGTGGAATTCATTTGAGAGTGAAACAATAACTTCAAAAGAGTATCTACCTATAGTTGTGGATGTAGGAATTCATGAAAATGAAGGGAACAACATGTTCCTAAGCTGTGTTTGACCTACAAGTCCATAAACTGTGAGTGGATTCCTTTCCAAGAGCAATGAGGGAAGGAAGAGGAATACAACGACTCTTTACTCTGGTAGTGATCCATAGAAAGAGGAATAGGGAGTGAACCTTGTGAATGCAGTGAGAAAACCCTAAATCATGTAAAGGTAGTGAGCCTGAGTATAAAGGATCTAGCCCAAACTTTGTACTCATTATTGGCTTTGAGCCTTAGTGAATTTGGTACATCAACATATCATCGTTTGTATGCTCCTTGGACGTAACCTAGTGAGGGTGAACCAAGTAAAACTTTCTATGTCCTACGCATGATTTCATATCTTTTTGTATATTTCTATAGGAGGAAGATAGAATTGGGTTTTTTCTTACAACAAAACAAGATCTGAACGAAAGAATGTTTTAATCTTTCATACCCTGATTCACCCCCCTCTCAGGGTATTCGACCCAGTGAACCTAAAAATAACATTATTATTATTCCTCTAGATGAAAATTTCATGTGATAATTTCCTAGGAATATATATCATACTGAACGGTCATAACAATTACCTACAATGATGAGAACCTAGAAGTCCCATGAAAATTTTCATGAATCTAGTTCTATGGATGGATGATATTGTCTAATGGGATACAAAAAATATATGCTATTAAGGTTAGGGAGCTCATAAGACATTGAGACACCTTCTAATGGTGTTCTCCCTTGGTAATATCCATGATAAAAGGCTGTGAGAACAACCTGTTAATATGAAATCCACATTTCCATGTTCCATTGGATGCTACTACATGCTAATGTGTGTATTGATCCATGGACTTTAATATTATCTTTAATTAATATCATAACTTGTAAACTTAGATGTATTAAGAAAAACTATGATGAAATATGTTCATGGTGAAGTAGGATATGTTGGGTGTGTGACGAGTGTTATTTTATTAATAGATTATGCGAGAAAGGATTTATCCCTTTTGTCCCTGGATATAAGTTGATATCTCAGTACCTTTTATGGAATGGAATTTCTTGCAAAAAAATTGTCCATTATGTTTAGTGGGTGAGTCCATTTTTAGAAATTCAGATAAAGAGACATCAAGAACATATGTTGATGGCACCAACATGCAACCTTCTTGGATTGAGATATCACGACAAAGAGATTATATTACATAGTAAGTGTTCGTGTGATGTTGGATGTCACTGTGACATTAACTTATTTCTTTATGGGATCCTTGGCGCATTTCTAGATGAAAATTGTGGAATTTAGGTGATTATGACTAATTCCACTAAGAAAGAGGCCTAGAAGGTCACACACTATGTCCATATTCAATCTCAATTAAATTCAAGTAATGAATTTAATATCTTAGAATAAATAATATTTATTCAGGTTTGGTTGATCTCCATAATTTAATAATATGTTTTTTCATTAGAATAAGTGAGTTAAATAATAATAAATATCTATTTTCATGTTTATAGAATATAGTATTTATTATATTTCTTATAGAATAAAATAGTGATATTTATTTATTAAATAGTCATTATTTTAGGATCTGTAAATGTTGATGAAGGAAAAAGGGTTGAGCATAATGGTATGATTAAAATTGAATAAATGGCATTTATTTGTATTCTGAAAGCATTGAAAATTTCAAGAGATTAATAATAATAATATTATTATTAATGGACATGGGGTTAAATAATAATATCAAATTTCATAAGGATTTAGTTTTTTATTTTCCAACCTTAAATCTTCCATATTAAATATCAAGTTATGCCAAATTTCTAATTAGACTTTTGGTGCGCACAATAGATAGGGATATACTTCCTCAAGTCCTAGTGTGAATTCTCTCTTCCTCCTCTTTAAATCCTATGAGAGAACACCAAGTGTTATCTCCTTTGATAAGAATCTATTTTGGTTATCCATGAACAACACAAGAAATCAAGATCGAACATGCTAGAACCTGGTGATTATACGACATCATTCATAGATTGTTGTGCACACATGGATCACCACTAGAGGGATTTGAAACTTTAATCCTATAGAACATTGATGGAGTGACAAGATCTACTCCATCAGATCATCAATGAGAGGGGAATTATAAGTTAGAGGTAATTCTGAATCTGCTCATAAATTTAATATAAATTACCTGTGAAGATCCTTTATTTCTAGTTTTGATGTATTAATATAGTCAATTAATCATCTCTTTTCATTAGACCTGAAATTTTTACTATTTAAAGAAATCATTACACATGATTTAAGACTAAAAGAAGAGTTGGACATACCTTCATAATATGCTTTCGATGTTCATGGAATCATTAATTGGATGGTGGACTACCCAATGATCAACCGAAGTGGAAGGCATGCAGAGTGGTGTAAGGGGCGGAGCTATAACATTGAAAAATGTGTATAGGGAACATATATTATTATTTTTTCATTATTAAAAATCTTTTATACACATGAACCCCCTCTTTAGGGGTTTCTCCCTTTTGGATGACTGTTAATCGGTCATCCATCCTCAAATTCAATAACAGTATCAGCAATTGTGACCATATTAATTCCTTCTCCTCAAATTATAGAATTTTATTAATTTTATTCACCTAAATCCTACATAGCCACTCAGATACTAGGTGAAGTATATTCATAACAATATATGTTATCAATGTCAGTATTTTCAAAAAATAATAACTAAACATGTATCATAACACCATAATCAGTATACGAGCATCAAGATTCTCCCCAATATTTTATACTTGAGAAATTTTAACAAAGAAATTAAATTAAATGCTGTATTAATCATTTTGTGTGATCCTGTTATACTATACTCATCACCAATTCATCATAGCTCAATGAAATCAAATGGGAACCCTGATAGAATTATCTTTATGTTTTCCAAAACCCTTTTCCCATCAATATATAGTTATCAATAGATAACACAAAGAAAATAAGTTTTTTATGATGTCCATGTGATCACCATAACACCAAAAATATGACCCAAGAAGAATAAATTGGATTTTTGGTGTACCTCTATCTTCTTTCCCACTTTAGAAATTGATAAAATTATGAGAGAAGTCTTAAATTCAATGAATATAGTAGGGATATGGTTTTTTGTATTAAAAGAAGTTTTTATGCCTATGTTTTATGTTTCTTAATTTCAATTTGGTAATATAACCCATAAAATATTATAAATTTCAAATTAATATATATTTAAATTTTATTATGCATCATTAACACTTTATCACTCACTTGTAACACTTTCACATGTCACATGATGACAACAATTTACATATTTTATATCCTTCTTTATAATTTTATCTAATAAAAAAACATGTAAACTTCATTCAATAATCTATTTATTATATTTACTTATTTATATTTAAATAACTTATGAATATCATGATAAATAAATTCAATTCAATTTAATATAATCATGAATAAATTATAAATAATTTTATTAATTTATTTTATGTGTGATTATTCATACTTGTAATATCATCGACCCATAAACATGAGTCCTACATCCATATAAACTTAATGAATTAGTGGAGATAATAGATACACTTACTATGTAACCCACTAAGCCCTTATCTCAATAGAATTGAGTATAACTCAGATATCATGAGTACTATCTATCAACACATCATGGCCTCTAATGATATATAGATATTTCCTAGTAATTACTACCTTCCTACAAATTTACACATTGTAATACAATCTATTTTTTAATTGTTATACTGGGGGAATATAATATTTGTAATGGAATAAACCACCCAAATGAATAACATAAGAGGTTTAAAGATGTCTATAAAATAAAAAATAGATTTTTGGGATCACCTAGAATCTAATATAACATTTACATCAAATATCATCATCAAACTTTGGTAGTGATCACATAAAAAATGACCATACAACATCAATCATCACTAATATAACAAAATATGCAATGAGGAATCACATAATAACATATTGTTCCACATATATTTACTTCCATAACTTCACATTCCCATTTCTTTGAATTCTATGTATTCATTTCAATTTAGACACAACACAAAAAAAAAATTACACCTCAATAATATATAGTAATTTTACTACATAATTACCACATCTTGGGCTTAAAGATTATTTAATATAAATATCATTTCTATCTCAACATCCTCTCTCCATGCAAGTGTCACCTCCTCTAAATATCACAACTAAACCCTTCACACACCTCAAAACCCCTAAAAATACAACATTAATTCACCTAATCATCCTTTTAATATGAAATATTATCACTTGTTTACATTCCAATATTAAGGATAACTTATTGGAATGTTATATCTAATCACAATCTAAGAGTACCATGTCTATTTAGTTCTCTAAAAATATAACAACTAAATATCTCATAATTCCCCATATCCTCTTAATTTATATGAAATACCACATCTTTTTTACTTATCTGAGATAAAAAATATTATTAATTTAATATGGAATACAAAATTCAGTCCAAACTTCCATCTCAAATTCTTCCACTTCAATACCATGAGGATCAAATAAAAATTAGTAAAATTTAAATAATACCACGTCAACATTTCAATTATATTCCCACGTTAGTCACTAGATAATGATAAATACTCATGAATACATATATTATAGGATATTTTCAAATCTAAAACTTCATCAATGATCTAATTCCTTTAATAAACTATTTTCAATTTCACACCGTAATTCATCAACCCTATCCATAAAAAAATCAAAATACACCATCTTTATATGCCTTAATAGAAAAAAAGTGAAGATCCAATAAATATTAAAAAAACCTCATGAAGTAAAATTATAAAATGGGAATAGAGAAAGAATCAATAAAGATATAAAAATATTATATCGATCTTTAAATATAGGGATGTAAAACTTTTAAAAGAAATATTTTACCCAATAGTGGTGTGTTTATATAACTCTACAATTTAGAATATTTTAGTGATTGTATTCTTAAGATAATAGTTCATGAGTTTGAAATAATATTTTCTGTTATATTTATTATCAATATTATCATGTAATAATGTATGATTCATTGGATTTAAAATGTCTAAAAAGGAATGAGCAAATTCCTTGTAATAAAAAACCATGTCGTGGTGTTCAAAAAATAAAATTGTAGTTAGTTTAATTTAAAATTAATTATTAAGTGCAAAAGAAAAAATGTCATTTCAATATTCTTGTTTTCTATAGGTTTATTTAGTATCCATGAGATGGTTAACCATATTTTTTAGCTACTACACTATGGTTTCTATTGAAAACTCCCAAAATTCATAGATTCAAAGTTCCTTGAGATTTAAATATAGTGTTATTGTGATATTGTGAGGACTAATAATACTATGGTTTTTAATATAATATCATGGTTTTATACAAAAATAGTGTGCACAATATTTTGGTCTCAAGAAAGAATTCATTGACATCATGCTCAAAGGATAAACACTTGTGGAGGAGCTGATCGTGGACTCGGATAGGAGAAAAAACTTAATGGTTTAATATAATCAAAATATGGTCATGATGAAAGATATTTCTAGGAAAGGAGAAAATTCCTTGGAGATTTTTGAAAGTTAAATATTCCCTACCATGGATTTCAGATCTATTGTTAACCATAAAGTCAAATCCTAAAGCAAATAGAATATGTAATGATTTTGGATATATTTATAATAAAGTGGTAATTTACATTGAGAGTATTAAGAAAAATTTATATATCTACCTAAAAATTCTATTGAGAGGTATAAATTGAAAATTTCAAGGTTTGATGATAAGAACAAAGGTGGACATTTCATTCATACATGGAGTAACCTACAGAGGAATATAGAAGGTTTATTAACATAGTTGATTTTTGTTTTTGATTTTTCTTATATAGGAGTTCATATCTATATTATTTATCTATGTCTACTTTTTTTTATAATAATGAAACCATGTGTGAATTAGAATCACAAAAACCAATCATTGAGGATGTATCCACTCATTATAAATAGTGAGTAAACCTTGTAAAAATATATTATGAAATGTGTTATTATTTCATGAACTATATCTCTCATAATATAATTTTATTCATTTTTTATGTATCATATTATATAACTATCATGATAACATTTTTCATATTTAAAGGACTATTTTTTTGTATTGATTCACCCCCTTAGTACATCACATTGTACTTTCTTAGGGAACTTTATTTGGTGTTAGAAAAAGGGTTTTCTCATGGACATGTATTTTTTATATTTATTAGATTATGAAATTAATAAAAATATTGGGTGTTCCAATGTTCAATGGAAAATTATTTCACTTATAGAAAGATAGGATAGTTTCATATCTTCTATCAATTAGCTTGAAAATTATTAACATCACTATGAATAGTGTGAATCTTACTAGAGTTAGTTTATCCATTACTTTGTAATATAATAAAAAAATTTAAGCTAATTGGAGATCATATAATTTTTCGTTAAATGAGATGGATCTTCTCCCCAAGTTGGTAGGAATATGTTAAACATGTTTGATAGAATTTTTCAATTATTAAACACCTGGATGAAGAAATAGAAACCCAACAGAAGAGTTTTACATGGTTCACCACTAAGGGTTAGTCCAAGGATCATACATCGATAGTGTGACGATCATACTTGATTACACTATGATTCACTAGTCAGTGTGGATTACAATTGTTCAGACATGGTCACTCCATTCTAGGCACACCTCCTTTATAAGAATTTTAGGGATAACACAATACCTCCCTTGAATCACTTCCATCAACTCCCCCATGATCAAAACCTTGGGTGATTTCATCCTTAGTTAATTGATGTGAAGGCTTATTCAATAGATTAGGCATATACATATTTTCCTCGATTAGCATGAGACTCATCTTGCATCATATATGTGAATTTATACACTTGAATGAACTATTTACTCAAACATGATGTTCAACACTTCTATTCTTGAAGAACTCTTTCGCCACACTCCCTCCTTCATGAAATAACCTTTCTCAATCAATGATGTTTCAGCCTTCATGAACCTATATACTTTCATGAATATTCCATCCTTCACGAAGCACACTATGTTCATATAACTCCAAACCTTCATGAAGATCCCATCCTTCATAGAACCCCAAAATATCACGAAACTCCAAGTATTCATGAAACTGCATTTTATAAAATTCTTTAGAGTCAATTTAATCATTACCATTGCTTTCATGAATCTTGGGATCATGAAGAGTTAATGATTCATGAAGGGTATTACATTCAAGTAATACCGTCATGAAATCATAGTGTTTCTTCCTTTTTCCAACTTCTCTCACATGTATTCTAAGGATGAGTGGCCTCCCATTTATAGAATTTTATTTTCACGAATATTTATAAATCACTATGAACTTTTCAAGAATCCCTCCATTAATGTTCACAAAGATTCTTTTCTTCGTGAAGTTTTACTGAAATTATTCTATTTGCGAAGATTCTCATAATCATGAAGATTATTTTCATCCCAATGTGACTTAACTATTTTCAGGAAGCATATTTCACTATCCTTGAAACCTTTGTGACACAAGATTCCTTCATGAAGCTCCACATATTTGAAAAACCCCAATATTCATGAAATCTGTGACTTCACCATATATTTGATGATCTAATCATGATAAACCACTTTTCAGGAAGCTTGATACTTCCTCATAATTTTTAGCTCCAAAAATTTGGAAAACATTGGGAAATAAAACCTCATTCAACACTGAAGTCTCTTGTACCATAAGATCACTTTCATTTCAAACTTCCTGATCATCCCAATGTGGATTGACAACTAACACAATATACACTCCCTTTCTAGATGCGAAAAAACTTGATTCCAACAATCTAACCCTTTGGGTTTGTTGGAAATCTATAGATAAATTCAATGATTCACACACCTAAATCAAAAACTTAATATACCTAAATAGATCATCCATCAGTCTAAGTCTATGCGAGTGAATCATGGTGTAGAAAACAAGAGTGGAAAAACATAATTTCATGTATCGATGGACCACCGACCAATCCTATAGACAAATAAATCATTTAGTTCCACTTATCTACCCCTTTGGATATAAACCCAAATAATATATATTTACTATTATAGTTCCCAAAAAGACTTCCCATGAATCATATCTCCTCTATATATATGCATCACATCCATAAAGATATTAAAATAGTTAAAAAATGGTGAGATGGGAAAAACAATAACCTTCTCATGCAATGGGAGGTGGCTGAACACTGAGGATAAACTGAGTTTTTATAAATATTGGTGATTATAAAGGCATAGTCATAATGTCATACACTTGATTATTAGTTCTAACATGATCCATTTTAATTACACATTGTTCAACTTTTTCTTTGATAAAGTGATATCTGATCTCAATATGTTTGCTATGAGAGTGTTGAACCAGTTTCTTCATGAGATCAACTATGCACTTATTCTCACAGTGTATCACCATTGGATATTTCACATCATCACCAATATCAGTAAGTTATTGCTTCATCCATAGTAGATAAGTGTATGAATTTTTCACATCAATATAATATGATTCATCCATACTATGAGAAGCGTGATCTTGTTTCTTACTGAACCATTAGAAACATTTGTTTCCAATGAAGAACGAACCACCACTTGTGGACTTTCGATCCCCCACATCTCTAGCCCAGTCTGTATCAGAAAATACTAATAATTCATTATCTATTCCTTCCAAAAAGTATAAGAAAAAAATTGAGAGTACCTTGAATATATCTCATGATTGTGTTAACTACTGCTAGATTCTCTTCCTTCAGAGAACATTGGAGACAGGATACTGAACATGTTTCCAAGATGATATATGTTCATGTTGTAGTTAGATATAATAAGGTTCCAATGATCCTCCTGTATAAGGTAGGATCTATATATTTCACATCTTCACACTTTCCAAGTTTCATCCCAACTAAAATCAGAGTCAAAATTGGTTTGGAGTCATGCATGTTGAATTTCTTCTGAATCTCTATTACTTACTTTTCCTAAGAAATAAAAGTGAATGCCTTATTTCGGATCACCTGTAGACCCAAAAAGTACATGAGTTCACCAATCATTGACATTTTAAATTTTGATTTCATGTGATTAGAAAATTCTTCCATTGATCTGTGCTAGTTCCACAAAATATAATATCATCTACATACAAAAGTTCCATAAATTGATCTCCTTGTGAATTCTTCACATAGATATTATGATCTACACCTCCTCTTTTGAATTTTATCTTGTCCAGATAAGCATCCAATCAATAATACCATGATGATGGTGCTTTCTTTAGACCATAAATAGACTTTTTTAATCTAAAAAATTTTGATTCATTGATTCCAATCATAAATCCCACTAGTTGTTGAATATATAATTCTTCAATAACACCATTTATGAAATATATTTTAAAATCCATCTGATATAATTTTTACCCACCTGGGATTTCAATGTCAAGTAAGAGCCTAATCGACTCTAGTTGAGCTACAAGAGAAAAATTTTATTCAACATCAATGCCTTTAATCTTAACATAGCTTTTACACCCCAGGTGTGCCTTGTTTATGATCACATTTCCAAGCTCATAAAATTTCTTATTGAAGATTCACTTTGTTCTAATCACATTCTGATTTCATGATCTCTTAATAGGATTCCAAGACTATTTTTTTCAATCTGATCCAGTTCTTCATTCATGACCTTAACCCATGATTCATCCTTCCATGCTTCTTCAAACAAGGTTAGTTCCAAAATTGAAAGGAGAGAAGAATTTGATTCATTCCTTATTCTGCTTATCTATGTAGATATGGTACATTCCCCAATAATGGTATATTGATCAACTTCTATTCATCTATTTATCCAATGAGTTTCTGGTAGAGTTTCTTCAACAAAAATTTCCTCTTCGAATTCTTCTTTTGAATCATCATTATTTTGAGAGCCCTAAATATTGGACAGGCCATACAAATTTTCTTTATTTGAATTTGTCCCTTTTCTACTTTCTTCTTAATCATCAATCATGTCAACATATGAGATCCTTGTGTTATTCATAGTTTTATCTGAAATTATTTTGACATCATTTGTCTCTATAATATTTATAAGATGATTTTTGTAGCATTTATAGGATATCATATTCCTTGAGTATCCAAGTAATATTCTCTCATATACAACATTACCATACTTTCCTTGATTTCCTTCTTTTCCTCAAATGAAGCATTTACCTCTAAAAGAATGAAAATACTTTACTGAGGTATTCCTTCCATTATATGTATCATTTGGTGAACTATACTCTCCTATAAATATCCTTGTTTTATTTTGAGTGTACATCACAATTAAAAAACCACTTTTGAGTAATGATGAGAAATACAACTCTCAATCAGCATAGTTCTGGCCATATTATTCACCTGTCAATTTCTGCATTCAAAAAACCCATTTTTCTGGGGTGTTATCATTGAATAAACTTCATGCTTGATCCCATGTTTTTAAGGTAATTTTCAAATTCAATGAATGTGTATTTTGTTCTGTTGTTAGATCATAAAATCTTGATTGTGCGGCCAGTTTCATTCTCAACACTTTGAATATATTTATTCATGAAGCCAATAAATTTATGTTTTCACTACATAAAAATAACACATTCCATTCTACTATAATCAGAAATAAAAATAATATAGTACCACTCTGCATATTTATCGGCCACATTTATTAGACAACACATATCTGTGTGGACGAGATCAAGAAGATTCAATTCCCTTTTGTTCCATGACCGATAAAAATTTCGGACCATCTTTCCTCACATGTAAGCATTACATGTATTTTATAGATCACACATCAGATTAGGAATGATGAAAATAGAATTTACCTTGGATATTTCTTCATTATTTGTTGATTAATGTGACCCAAAATATGGCACCACAAGTTGTTTTCCTCTTCAATTGTTAGTAAACAATTTTTTTCTTTACTATCTACCTATTATAAATTAGCTTTTTTCCTATATCCTTTCATAAAGGATTACTTATCTTCTCTTTGATAGATCAACCCTTCTAATAAAATTTCACCACCAGTCTTGAGTCACAGAGTTGACTCACACTCAGAAGAGTGTGACACAAGTTTTCTATGTAGAGTGCTTCTATATTTATTAGTTCATCATTTTTCAATTCTATATTACCACCAACATTTATATTTAAGGCACCATAATCACCTAGAATTACTATTACATCAAGTCTTTTCCTAACATTTTTCAAAAAATCTACATTTCCTTTCACATTGGATGAGCATCCTCTCTCGAGAATCTTGGCGTTACTATTATTTGTAGCTTTGAGAGTGATTTCTGTGAGGTTTAATTTCTCAATCTTCTTCTTTTCCTTCCACGAGATACCTGATTGGGTGGAGGAAAAATATGGACTCTCCTATATTTTTTTAACATGAATGGTTGGATCATACTCATATTCTTATTCTAGAAAACAATGCCTATTTTTAAGGGTAATACTTCTTGGTTGATAGGTATTAACTTGTCTCATAATTCAGTAGTTATTTTTCACACCTTAACTATTAGAAATTCAGTCTATACCAATGGTTTCAAACCATTTTTATAGGTAGAAAACAGTTGGTATATCCTATACTGATTGTTTTCTAAACCGTTGGGTAGTATGGTGTTGGGATAGGCCTATACCAACAGTTATTCCTAAACCATTGGTATAAGACACTGTAAATTCTAGTATACTAATGGTTTTATAATAACTGTTTGTATATAACATCATTACATAGTATACCAATGGTTTAAAACCCATTGGTATAGAGTTTTACCAACAGTTTATTAAAACCATTGGTATATATATGTTGTTCAACACTATACCAACAGTTTTAAACTATTGGTATAGGGGTTTCCCAGAATTATACACAATATCCTACAGTCTCCCCTCCGTTTCATACACTTGCATACAACAATTAAAACAACACAAAACACCACTACAATAGCACATAAAAAGATAAGAAATAGCACATAAAAACATGTTGCAAACCTGCCTAGTTAGACCTGCATTAGCATTAAATTCCATGTCATTTTCCAGGCTTATGGTTGTCCAGATTTTGATTTTGAAAATGATGAAAATATAGTTCCAAAGATGTTGAACAAAACTACAATTGAAAAACAAGCGATGGTCATTTTCCTCATCTTGACATCATATGTAACATCTTGATGTAAACTATTGTACAACTATCTTCAATTGATCATGTGTAGACAACCTGTTTTTTCAGATTTTCTAAAGGAGGATAAACCTATAAGGTTTTATGAAAGGTAACTTAAATTCCATCAACCATGATGGTGGTGGGAAGAAGGAAAAAAATTCATCCTATAGTATTTATTTGTATTAAATTGTCCATTTCTGTTATGTGTCTATATGAGTGTATCTGAATTAAGAAAGGTATAAATTTTGATCTCCATATCAACTTAATGAGGCACAATATAATTAGCTCTGTTGCCAATTTCCAGCAAATCATCAATTTTCATTTGACTTCTTCCTGATGGAATAATCATCATTTCTTGAATTGGTTTGTCCATCCAATTTTCATACCAACAGTTAAGACTGGATTATTTGGACAACATCCAATTTAAATTCTACATAATTTCATGGTAGTAATGTTTGATAGTGGCATAAATAGAAGATGAAAGATAATATGGATACCCATCAAGAAGTCTCTTTTTTAACCTGCTTGATAACAACTCAAGGGAGGGGTCATCTGAGGTCAAAAGAGACCATGTAAATTTGTTAAGTAGTCCTTCATTAATGATTCTTTGGTCCTTGATCCCAAGACCACCCATCCCAACTGGTTTTATTTCATTGGAGACATTATCAAGAGGGTTCTTTCACCCTTTCCTTGATGGAGTCTTAGGTGAAATGGTATTTTTGTAAGAGTTAGGGTGTCAAAACCTTTGGATGACCCAAATATCAATAGTTTTAATTACTTTTCCAAGGGTTTTCTTTAAAAAATAACCTTAGGGATAGGTTTAAAATTTTGGGAATATAAATGCCTTCTTTAGTATCTCATGTTCTATCTCTATGAATATAAATAGATCTTGGTGTTAACCTTTGTTCAAATAGGGAGGCTACGGGCCCTTTACGGGCTAAAAGAGGTATGTGTGCTTGTGTTCTATCATAACCACCTAGGGTTCCTTAGTACGATTTGTTGGTGTGCAAGACAAGGGTGTATTAATATGGGCTCATGAGTGGTGTAGGCATGAAAATTAGGGTGTGTCTAGTATGTGAATGAGATCTCAAGTGAAGAAGAGTGTGGGTGTGGCACAGTATGGAAGGGAATGGGAGTAGCATGAAAAGGTGTGGACATGAAAAGGCAAGGGAATGGAATATGGGCTGCTAGAACATGATCACTAAAAGGCGTGGAGGAAACACTAGGTAGGTCACATGACCACTCCCTTTATATTGAAACTCTTTATATTCCCTTTAAAGCTTCATATAATTTTATTTAATAAAACTTGAGTTCCAATATCTACTTAAAACCATGGCGCTAACCATGCCCATTATAACCCATACTATATCCAATAAGTATTTTGAAAAAAATAAATAACATGAGTATGGAGACTACTATGTTATGGTAAACCCCTCTTCTCATTTTATTGAAACCATCACAAAATGGTCGGATGCCGCTTTGTATGTCATCCACAAAGGGTAATCCATAATTAATTTTCCATGAATTCTAGAATTTATACTAAAGTAATTTTTAGTATCTTACACATGGTATGCCTTCTATAGATCCCCATAAAGACACACCTTTTTATAAATGTAAATTGATCACTATAGACCCATTATCCATTGATGATCCTACTAAATAAAATAATTATTTATTATGGATAAATCAAAGTACATCATTATCCAGAAAATTATGAGTCTATTGATCCATATAGGCGAGATTTGAGGGAGGAAATACACCATAACTATCCTTAAACCAATTGCCACATTAACCATCAATCAATACTATTTATAATGGTTTAATTCCTATAAATTCACATCAGGGTTTAATAGTAATCGGTATCATTTAACCCTTATGGAAGCCACTATATAAATGATCAATGAAAATTGTTCTATATGGTGATTTGATAGAACTATCTTCAGATGGAAGTAGAAAACTGACTTCAATAATAAACAAGACAGGTAAATGCACCTCAAAACTACCTACAAGAAGAACATAATTTACAACTGCAAAACAAAACTACCATCACTACCTAAAATACATCAAATCATAATTCACCTGCAATAAGAACAACCAACAATCAAAATAGAAAATAGAAAATAATGAAACTAACTTCCCACTACAATCAAAACACCAACAAAAATTCCTCAACCTGTAATGAAACCAACAAAACATCTTCAATAAACAAAACCTAAAATGCAACCAATAGAGCATACTCCGATACCAATAGACCAATACATAAATAATGGTAAAAAAATAAATTGATTCATTTTACCATTTGGAACAAACATACAAAATATCATAAATATATTTAGTAATAGAAAATCATCAAACATCAAAGGTCATAAATATCAGTAAAAAATGTAACCGATCAATCCATCTCTCATCACCATCACTATCATCACGATAACTATTAGCCTTATCTTCTTCATCATCCCTGCCTCCTTTTTTTCCCTGTCATGATCCCCATCCTCATCCTTAGCCTCATCCTTTCCCTCATCCTCTGGCTCAGCCTTGGCCTATTCCTCACTATCATCCTTGCTGTCATCATCGCTAGGAATTAAATCGTCTCGACCACCACTAAGACTGTTGCCAGGTACACTATATAATGAAGGCATTGATGACATATATTCATCACAAGCTGCGCTGGTCTCTGGTGGATGTGATGGAAAAAAAACTTTCATCAGTTTTATCAATTCAGTGTTTACCCTATCAACCTGTTCTTCCACCTGTGTGACCCTATTTTTTCGATCATTTTCTTGTCTTTATTGTAGTCCATCATCTACTGCATACAGTGGTTCTACATCATACGCATGTGTATATTCCCCCACCATCTATCATTATATGTAGTTTTTATAGAATAAAAACAAATATTATATTAATACATGTTATAGTGAAAATAAATTTTGGTAAAAAAATTATTAGGGCTATAAAATATACCTGTGGAAGTCAGATCAATGGGCGCCGCTAGATCCACAAGAACTAAAGGAACATCACCCAATACAGGTGGAGGGGGTCCCAGTGTATGCTTTGTAGGAACAGACTGTGTCAGAGCAAGAGTTGATGAAGTAATGTAGAAGCTCAGAGAGAAATAAGTAGATGGTAAATAAGATGGCATGGATGCCTGGCCAAATTCATGATATGGATGAGGAGTCGAAATCATTATCAGATACAGTAAAGATGGGTTAAGAGGATCAGATGTAAAGGCTATTGAAAACATGGGAGGCCTAAATATCCCGAGTTTCCCTAATGACGCAATAAGATTAGAATATGTGGAAGATGGTACGTTAGTGGGAGGGGCAGGGTCTAATCAGGTATGCTGACTGGAGTGCGTAGATCTCGTACCATCGGCCTAAGTACTAGGACCACTACTAGGTTTCTCATTGAATAAATTTCACCTAAGTGTTGGATACTTCATAATAGTTTAAAAAAAATTAATCACATGACATTATATGTTTTTGATATATATATATTTTTAATAAAATACACACAACATGCACTAATGGAGGAATGCCCATCTCATTCATTCAACGATTGTTGTCCATCATCATTTTTCTTCACTAATCCTTAATATGTTTCATTTCCTTCATTTGAAAACAAATATGGAAGTAAGTAGGAAAGGATAACTAATGTGTAACCCAAAAAACAAAAAATACGAGACATGACTTATTTGTCTTAGGTCATTTGGTTCATATTATTGGTTAATTAATTTAGCTACTTTTTTTGTTAGGTCATTTTTTGATTTTCATTTTTATAAGATTATTATGTACAATTCAATTATTCTTGTTTTGAATTCTAATTTAATTTTTTCATTTGTGTTTGGTTTTGTAGGTTTGAATACAGTTCAATTCAATATTTGAAAATGCAACTCAAATAAAACTACAACCAATATTTATTGAAAATTAACATTAAGGCCAAGTTGGATACAAAATTTTTGTAATCAACATTAAATAATTTTGAATAATACAAAACTTAACAACCCAAGTCTAGATAATAGAAAAGAACTAAGAACATAGATTGATGATTATATAAATTTCCCACCACAACTTTGGGTTCACAATCAACTCTGAAAATTGTGATATTGGAGTCATTATAAGTAATAAATGGATTGGGGCCAATGGTAGTAGGGATGGTGTCAATTCCATAATCAAAAACATTTCTTGGAATGACTTCATTAATGACACATAATTTATGTTGAGTATGATCTTTGCCTTAAAAAACCTATTTCGTCATTGATGCCGATGCATATGGTTCATCAGTAGAAAGAGTACAAGTCATGTCAATAACTTGAAATCCTAAATCATAAATAAAGGTGTCCTGCCACATCATCGATTCAAACCACTGCCATTTCATCATAGTGACTCGACCATGAGAGTAATAATCCAATATTTGTTTTCAATGAATCCATAATAAGATACATTTTTAAAATGATGTCTATTAGCTGATGCATTGGAATAACAGTCTGTTGTGGGAGTTAGTATAACACCATCATGTTGTGTTCTCAAGTTATTTTCTTATTCAATGATAATAAATCTTTACCCATTGATCACAATTTATTTACATTCATGAACCATGGTATTAGGACCAAAAGACAAATCTCTTATTTCCTTAGAGACAAAATTAGTAGGAAAACTTGATACCTGAAATATAAATAAATATTAAACTTAATTAAATATTTATTTTATTGACTTATTGCATAAATATTTCTACCTTCAATTTTATCCAAGTAGAAAACCCTTTCTATGTAATGTCTCTCTCCTTATCAAAGATAAAGAATGGTGGTTTCTATTTATCATTTCATTATATTTTTTGTAGATAAAAATACAAAAAAATACCAGATATATAAATTTACAAGAGATGAGAAAATATATAGATGTTCAATTTAGTTGATGTAATCATCAAAAAAGTCACAGTTGAACAATACTATGTGATGTGCCATCCCCCTCTCTTCAAGGCTTAATGACGTCATTGTATATGATCTGAGAATTCTGCTTTTTAAGGAAGTGATGGAAAATTGGGTTCAATTTTCTGATACTATGATTCTTCATTTCTCAATAGTATGTTCATTCTCGTAGTAAGATCCAGCAAATACATTGAAAAAAAATCCGTACATATTTGATCCAAGTAACCATTCAAGATAGAACCTTCGGGATGATTTCTGTTTTGAACATAATATTTCAATGTGGATATATTTATTTCAGTTGGATGCATCCAATGAAAAAGAAACATGTCCTCCAAGAAGTATTTCGGTTGGAAGATGGACAGTTATATGCAGCATGCATGTGAAAAATGATGGAGGAAATATTTTATCTAAATAAAACAAAATTAATAGTGTCTCTGCCTAGATTTTTAAAAAATGTCTTGGAAAACTTCTTAGCACAATGTTCTATAAACAAATCAAAAAACTGAATAACAGACACCATTATATTATTGGACAAAAAATGACTAATTTCTATTGGAATCAACTCATGTATAAGGAAGTGATAATCATGGGTCTTCAAAGATTTCAGCTTCAAATCTCTTTAGTTGACCTATTTTCATATATTTCTTTAATAGACACCGGGAACTTTAATAGTCTATAGTACATCCACAAATTGATTTTTTTCCTATAGTTGTAATCACATAAGAAGCACATGGAACTTGCCATTTATTTTCAATGATACACACATGATGCAATTCTGGTGTGATCCCCAAATCCACCAAGTCACTTTGAGATCATAAATCATCTTTTGTATTCACCTTTCCATTTAGAATAATTGAAAGAAACATTTCACATATATTCTTTTCAATGTGAATTACGTCTAAACAATGATGTAAAAAAAAATTGAACAATAAGGAAACTCAAGGAAGATAATCCTCTTCTTCCAATTGTAACAGGTATTATTGGAATTATTATTCCTCTTTATAGATTTCATTTAACCCTTCCTGAATGAAAAAATGAAATCTTGTAATTCATCAAGCACATCAGTTACAGACATATACTGTGGTGGATCATTGGTGTCCATGGTATTGTCAAATATTTGATGATTATTTCTATATGGATGGTCAATTGGAAAGAATCATCTATTTCCCATAAAACCATAACTACAATGATATTTTAGTCTTCTAGATAGATTATTTTTCATACAAATAATACATGATAGTTTTCCCTTCGTGTTCCATCCATACATCATTACATAAGAAGGAAAATCATTGATCGTCCACATAAGTGCAACACGCATATGAAATATGTCTTTAGAACATGTATCATATGTGAACACACCCACATCCCAAAGAAGTTTCAACTCAATTATCAAAGGTTTCATGTAAACGTATAGATCATTGTTGGGATTAGAAAGGCCAGATATGAGTATACTCATGAAAGTGAAAGTTTTTTTCATACATAACCACAAGGGAAGGTTATAAATGTGTATGAAAACTGGCCATGTGTTGTGTGAAGTAAGCATCTTCTCAAGAAGATTAAAATCATCACATGAAAGACCCATCCTCACATTACACATTTCATCTGCAAAATCAAGATATCAAGCATCAAATATCTTACATGAAAATCTATCTGCATGGTGAAACAATCTTCATTATCCTTCTTTATCTTAGTATCATTCCATTGATTTTTATTGATATTTCATCATACATGAAAATATTCTGAAGTCTGGGGATCAATAGAAAGTGGGACATTACTTTCTGTGGCACACAAGAGAGTGTTCCATCAGCTTTTGGATTCCATCAGGATGTTCCACATTTTATATAATCATTTCGTTTGGTAGTTTCCTCCCATAATAAGCTGCAATATTTCAGGAAAGTATGAATTTTGTTTTTTGAAAATCCATGTTCTTCAACTAACTTCCATGCCATATAGTGGTTTGAGGGAATATCTGTATCATTTGGAAGTAAGTCCTTAAAGAAGGTAAGAATATAATCAATGGTAGTATTATAAATATCATACATGGTTTTCCAATGAAACAATCAAATTAAAAATTCAATATTTTTCATTTTACCACATTGTTGATATACTAGAGTTGTGGAAACATCATTCAAAATTTTCACCCGGACACATCATTATTTTTTTAGACACATCATGTGTGATCGTATCTATAGATACCCAATCTTGATGTACATGTACATTATATTATTTTCTCATAATAATTAATACATAACAAGAACAAACACTAAAGGACCGTAATATTTTAGTTTCCTTGTAAATTCGAAACATAATCTTCTAATCATGGGGAAAGATCTTCAAAATCTCCCATAAAAATCTTCCCCTTTTGTTTTCTTACTTAAAACCATTATTTAAATCCTGGGGAAATGAAAACATATAATGGGTGAGCTCAAATGCTCAGTAAGTGTAAGCATTGATAAAATAAAACAAATCATATATGTATTTGAACTTAATAAAATATAAACATAAAGTTTAAACATCTTGAGAAATAAATCATGGAAGTACATAAGGAATAGATCATAAAGGAACATCAATCATGATAAAATAGCAGGGGAATAAAACATGTAATTTTGGAAAAACATTAAGAACATGATATGATTTCCATAGTAGCCAAGGCATTGCTTCCAAGACTATCTTAGTGGACAAAGTCCCATTCTAAATCGAGTTAACTCCTCATTCCAGTCCAGTATCACTGAACCGAATTAACTTACCATTACAGCCATGTATATCTCATGAGATATAAATCGTTACCCAATGTATTGGAGGGATATATAGGTCCCACCCATCTCATATTTAAATCATTCTTACTTGTTCCCCAAAATAAACATAAATCATTCATCAAAACCCAAAAAATAAAATGGGTTTCGTAAACATCATCCCATCATAATGTAATCCATATAAAACAAATTGATATCATTTGATCATAAGAAGAATCAAACCATTTAAACAATAGAGACATTATACTTGAAACATAAACATGCTAAATAAGGTCATCTTAGATGGAAAATAGTTTTGATAAAACACGTGAAATGAATTCTTGAGGAAAATATCCTTTCTCATTAAAAATCATTTTCTTTTCACAAAATTCCACACAATTTTAAAAGAAATAAATTTTATTGAAAATAACCATGAAAACATGTAGAATAAGCTTCTTGAAAATTAGGCGATATTAAACCGTAAAAATATGTTCATGTCGTATAATTTTAAAAAACATTCTCCTCGTACATTTGTTAGAAAAGTCAAAAAGTTCCTCGTATGGTAATCAAAAGAAAAGTTTCCTTCCATAAAATGTGTTAAAAGTAAAAAATGGGTAAAAAGGACTTTAAACATTCATGATAAAATTTTTATAAAATAGGGACATGGATGATAAATATAACCCTAGTAAATACTTATGAATAAACAATCTCAGATAAAAACGAGATTGGAAAAGTTATCCCTTACCTTAGGTTCGATATGCTTCGTACATATCTGAACCTCTTGTATAATGATTTAAATAATTTCATATACTTATTACAGAATCATATTAATTGCTATGATATCATATATGGTTCACTTATGACTTTATATTACCTGTTCTTTTGTAAATTCGATGTTAAAGCAGTGTTTTGGGTAAAATCGTTTTATTTATCGTACGTGTTTGGACTTGTTGTTCTTGATATTATTATTATTTTATCATTTTTTACTTACTTCTAGAATTTAAATCATGATTTATATATCATATATATTTAGTATATATATATATATATAATAGATAGATAAATTAAATGAAATACACCATTCATGGAGACGATATGTCGTACGTACGCATGAACGTTGTTTTCCATTCCTTATTGACTTGAATTGAAGTAAGTAGATGAAATATATATATATACATAAATCCAGAAGCTTTATAATGTCATATATTTCATTATTATTCATTATATATACTTTATAATCATTCTCGAATGATTAACATGGAGAATGAATCTCATCGCGTTGTGGAGACGGTAATCTGTACATACGCACGAGCGATGATATCGTTCCCATAATTATTGAATTGATTGGAGTGGATGATATAATATCTCAGAATTAGTATGATTTTATAATAACTATATGTAGTTATTTTTTACACCATTATACCCATCCATGCAAGGTGGTGGTGGAAAAACAGGTTACACCACGGCGTGGAGACGGTATTCCGTATGTACGCACACGCGGTGATTTCGTTTTTTGTAGGATGGATAGAAGTTGAAATGGGGTTGTTTCATATTTATAATAACATATCAGTATATTATTGATACTGATGTTATCACTTTATAATGAAACAACTAATGAAGAAGAAGTTGAAGAAGAAATAAACTTGAAAGAATCAGTAGAAGAGATTACCTCTTCTTCGATGTACCTCTTTTAAACATCCTCTTAGGGAACTAGAGTTGGTCTTTTGAGAAGACCAGAAACTCCATGATATAACTAGATATGTTGAGAAGAGAAATTGGCAGGGTTTGGTCGAGCTTGAAGGCTCAAAATTGTGTGAGGAGGAGAGGGAGGAGGTGCCATTTTATAAGGGAGGAGAGGGGCACCTTTGGAAACCTAAAAAATATTAATTTATAATAAATCAAACCAAACTTAAAAACCTCAAAAAATGAATCATATTAGAATATTAGATGATATAGGGTTTTAATTTAATTAACCAATAAAATTTAGACATGTTGTAAACTTATTTTAAACCTTATCAACTTGATTTATCTTTATTTAATCTATTTAATTTTATTTGTTGTAATAAGATTCTAAATTTTTAATTGTTATAAATAATTACTTATGTGTTGTGAATTGTCCATAATTGGATAATTTATGACATTTTCGTCCATATAAATTTTAATTTATAATTTTTAAATATTTTTGTGATTTTTAAATAATTTTATATTATGTTATTTTTATAAAATAACAATAGTGTCAATTTTGAAACTATTCATTTATTTTAATTTAAAAAAGATACAAACAGAAGATATATTCGAAATAAAAGATTTACCAGATTCATAACATTTCATATTTATCTATAAAATTCATGGTGAATATTAAATAGTTCATATAATATTTATTTTAATATTTTTAAAACCATTTATTTGTTATTTAAATCAATAAAATAATTTCCACATCACTATTGTGTCACCTTTAATGATAATTATTTAATCCTTAAAATTTATAAATAAATTCACATGATGTAGATACGTTTAATATATTTCTAGAGACTATTCATTTTTTATGTTTCATGAAGTTTATAACTATATTAAAATTATTATACTTATAATATTTAAAAGAGTGACATGTTGTCACTTTCGTTGGTTTTAATAATAATTAAATTATTTTCAATGTAAAAAGTTAAAAAAATGAATCTATTCTGACCCTTAGGTGATATGGGTCTACTTTTATTCACCCAATAGAATTTTTTCAGATGTTATAGTAATTTTATAATCTTATATTTACACTTAATTACCCAATTTACCTTTAACTACATTAATGAAAAATTACCGTAGTTACTATTCATAAAATCAAAATAAAAGCAACCTATTAAAATAATTTTGACCCACTGAATTCAAATATAGAATCCATTTTTCATAATTCAAAACACCTAATTTTTAGTAATTAATTTAAAATTAATCTCGTTGTTTAGAAAATGAGTTTTAAAAGATAAAACATTGCCAAAGATTGAAATGTTTTTACCTATGAATTCAATGTAAAATTAATGATAATGACATGAATTATATTAAATGGTAAAAATATATTCTATTTATACTTTACAACTAATCAATATTATAATTTAACCGTATAAATTATCTCAATGATAAAAGTTGTTTTTAATTAAAATATAGCGTATTTTTACTATTCATGAAATTCAGAAACTTATCAGAAAAATATAAAAAATTTATCCAAAGTAAATTTTTATATCCTGATTCCAAATAAGAATTTTATATTTTCAAATTGAACTTATAAAAAAGTCAAAAACTAGATTTAAAGTGGGTGCTCCATCAAAATGCGGCAAAACTGCATTTTTTTAAAAAATGCTCATTTTACCCGAAAAAATTATTTTGTTCTCATACCATATCCTATAAAATATGTAAGATGAATTATAATGTCATAAAATTAAAATTTTAGTTACTAATATTAATAACAGCTAGTTCATAATAATATTATAACAATATATCATTGTTCAGTGAAACCCGGTATTGCATACTGCACACGCTATCAAGGAAGGTCGCGATTGTGTGTAATGCAAGCCAAGTCAGGGCTGCGTGTAGTGAAATATCCCTTTGGTGTTGCATATAACATAATAAAAACTTATTTCATTTATAAATTAAACAAAATATATACTTAATGTTTCGTAGAATAATTTCCACAAAATGAACTTAAAATCATGTGTAACAAGAGCCAAGAATAGTGTTGCATATACTGCAAGCTAATACGGTGTTGCATTTAGTACAAGATAATCTTGGTGTAGTGTAAAATAGAAGAAATCAAAGAAATTAAAAAGAATATATCTCATAAAATCTCAGGGTGTTACATTCTACCCCCCTTAAAATGAATTTCTCCCTCGAAATTCATCTGGGTTATAAATCGTTTATTACTTGAAAGTTTCATTCATAGAAACCCACATCGTAAAAATTAATACCAAAACCTAATTTTAAAAATTGAAGTATGAAACATAACAGTTACCCAAATTAACTTATCAATGGGTTTCCACATAGGAGAACAAATGTGAAAATATGGATATGGAAGAGAAATATTACCATCAACTTCTGATAAAGAGTGGTTGAGGACATGGATATCAAAAAGACAACAATCACAAAGCCATAAATTTGTGATGATCTATGGTACCATCTGATTCATTGAATATGATGGTACGAGGACAACATTTTTGGTTTTCAATATCATTCCCCTAATGTTGACGAATTAAAAGAAATACTTACTTGATTTTGGTACAATCTCACTATTGATTATGCCATGAACAATTTCCACTTCATCTCTTAAAGAAATGATGTTCAATTTGTCTTTGATGATGTGTTACCAGATCATGCGATATAATTATAGGTCATTCTATCTGTCTAAAACATAAGGTTAAAAAAAGTTATATACATAAGTCTATATTATGGTGAGATTAACCGTATATGATTCTAGAAATGGACTTATACATCAACTATCATACTTCATAATAAAATAAAACTAATTTCTACTAACTAGGGACTTCCTGTAGGCCAGTGGTAGGCGATAAAGGCCTGTCGCACTTCAATTGTAGGTTCGATTCTCGCATCCTTGTCCGACGCGATGGGTTGTCACCCATCTTACGAGTTGTCCTTTTTCTAAAACTATACTATTACAACATTCCAGGAATAATATCAAAAATTTCTATCCTTAAACAATACTATCTGATGTCCAGATTAATGCATTCCAACCTTTAGGCTTATCGGAAATACTTCTGTCCAATCTCATATTATACAGAAAAATGACTACTAGAAAGGTCATCTACCAAGCATGTGAATATCATCATTTATCCCCCATATATCATAAGATATATCATGTTGGTCACATTCCAAACATTTTAATTCCTTAATAATGTATTCTCTTGAAAAATGAATACCCATTGAACCTTAGTGAAAACATGAGTGCTTTAAAAAGTTAACTCTTTCCAGATACCAAAATCCCAAAATTTCTATATACTCAAACCATTATATTACTTTGTCCTTATATCAGTAATGAGCTCATTAATAATTTCCAAAATATTATTTTCTCCATATCCATTTATTATCCCCATATCATCTTCTTTCCAAAAAATATCTGAATAACCTTTCATGGTTACCAGTACCATTCAGCATATACTTTCAAATACTTTAGGAAAAACAATAGTGTAACAATCCTTAGATGTTTCTTTATTCCTTAGTACCATTAACATAACTCTTGGTAAACATACAATCATTCCAATACCTTCTTAAACCATTGACCGAACATCATCATTTTATTCCTCAACACTTCTTTCATCTCATATATCATTTGTAATTTATTCATCATCATCAAAATAATTACAACTCATACGACCATGCTAATTATATTCAAGAGATTTTACCTTAGAGAATTGGTTTTCATAATTCCCATAAATTCCACATTTAAAACATTTAATTGTTGTTGATGTCGTAGCAATACCATTATCCTTGTCCATGGTGTTAACTGAACATTTTCCTTTTCACTTACTGGCTTTGTGTCCTTCTTTTCCACACCCAAAGCATCTTCCAGTTCCTTTGAAACATTCTCCTTGATGCCTCTTCCCACATGATTTACATGAGAGAAATTCAACTTTCTTTCCTCTATGATCATCATGAATATCCATCTTTCTCTTATTAGTCGAGTCAGGAAACTTACCAAAGTTGATATTATTGATCATATTATGATATTTCTAATTAGGCATAATAACGATGTTTTTCCTTCCAAATCCCATTTCATTTGGATTCTCACGAAGAATATCATTCCATTGTCCATCGTATTCTCCATTAACATGAATATTCCTCTTTCCAGCCATTTTCTAAAACCAAAAATGAATTGTGTGGGAGGAAAAAATCATGCTAGGAAAACAACATAATAAAGGGAGATTACCTTCAATATATAACATCTTATGTAAAATTATAAGATCGTTACTGTAATTTTAGGACTATAAACTATACGTATACTTATGCTTAGGGACATCCCTAAATATACCTTAGAAATATCACTAGGTATCTCACTAATGTTTTCGCATCCTAGTTTCCAAAGGTTAACTAAACCTTTCCTCTGATACCAACTGTAGAGACCCAAGCTTGTTGTACATGGACATTACATTATTTTTTTGGAATAATTAATACATAACAAGAAGCAACACTCAAGGACTGTAATAGTTTAGTGTCTTTGGAAACTCGGAACATAATCTTCTAATCATGGTGAATGATCTTCAACATCTCCCATAAAATTCTTCCCTTTTTGTTTTCTTACCTAAAATCTTTCATTAAATCCTGGGGAAAATAAAACATATAAAGGGTGAGCTCAAATTCTCATTATGGGTAATAATGGATAAAATAAAAAAAATTATATACATTTGAACTTTAAAAAACATGAACATAAAGTTTAAACATCTTGAGAAATAAATCTTGGCAGTACATAAGTAATATATCATAAAAAAATGTTAATCATGATAAAATAGAATGGGAATAAAACATGTAATTGTGGCATACCATTAAGCACATGATATTATTTCCATAGTATCCAAGGCATTGGTGCCAAGACCATCTTAGTGGACAAAGACCCTTTCTGAATCAAGTTCACTCCTCGTTCCACTCCTATATCACTGAACCAGATTAACTTACCATTCCAGCCATGTGTATCTCATGAGATATAAATCTTTACCCAATTCATTATAGGGATATATAGGTCCCACCCATCTCATATTGAAATCATTCTTACATGTGCCACAAAATAAACATAAATCATTCATCATAAGCCAAATAATAAAATGGGTTTCATAAACATCATCCCATCATAATGTAATCCATATAAAACAAATGGATATAATTTCCTCATAAGAAGAATCAAACCATATAAATAATAGAGACATTATACATGAAACATAAACATTCTAAATAATTTCATCTTATATGGAAAATAGTTTTGATAAAACACTTGAAATGAATTCTTGGGGAAAATATCCTTTCTCCTTAAAAATAATTTTCTTTTCAAAAAATTACACACAAGCTTAAAGGAAAAGGATTTTAGTGAAAATATCCATGAAAACATGTAGATTATTATTCTTAAAAATTAGGTGATATGAAACTATAAAAATCTGTTCATGCCGTATAAGTTAAAAAAACATTCTCCTCGTAATTTTTTCAGAAAATTCAAAAAGTTCCTCATATGGTAAAAAAAGAATGATTTCCTTCTATAACATGTGGTAAAAGTAAAAAATGGGGAAAAAGGACTTTAAACATTCATGATAACATTTTTAGAAAACAGGTACATGGAAGATAAATATAACCCCCGTAAATACTTATGAATAAGCAATCTCAGATAAAAACAAGATTGGAAAAGTTATCTCTTACCTTAGGTTCGATTTGCTTCATACGTATCCGAAACTTCTGCATAATGACTTAAATAATGTCATTGAATAATTACAGACTCATATTCATTTTTATTATATCATATATGGTTCACTTATGACATTATATTACCCATTCTTTTGTAAATTCTTCGTTAAAGTAGTGTTTTGGGTTAAATCGTTTTATTTATCGTACATGTTTGGACTTGTTGTTCTGGATATTATTATTACTTATATCATGTTTTACTTACTTACAAAATTTAAATCATGATTTATATATCGTATATATTCAGTATATATATATAATTGATAGATAATTGAAATGAAATACACCGTTCATGGAGACGGTTGGTTGTACGTACGCTTGAACGTTGTTTTCCTTTCCTTATTGACTTGAATTGAAGTAAGTAGATGACATATATATATATATATATACAAAAATCCAGTAGATTTATCATGTCATATATCTCATTATTATTCATTATATATACTTTATAATCATTCTTGAATGGTTAACATGGAGAATGAATCTCATCGCATCATGGAGACAGTAATCCGTACGTACTCACGAGCGATGATATCATTCCCATAATTATTGAATTGAATTGGATTGGATGATATAATATCTCAGAATAAGTATGATGTTATAATAACTATATATAGTTATTATTTACACCATTATACCCATCCGAGTAAGGTGGTGTTGGAAAAACAGACTACACAACGGCGTGGAGACGGTATTCCGTACGTACGCACACATGGTGATTTCGTTTTCCATAGGATGGATAGAAGGTTAAAAGAGGTTGTTTAATATTTATAATAAAATATCAGTATATTAGTGATACTGATGTTATTAATCTATAATTAAACAACTAATTAAGAAGAAGTTGAAGAAGAAAGAAACTTGAAAGAATCAGTAGAAGGGATTACATCTTCTTCAACGCACCTCTTTTAAAATTTCTCTTAGGGCAATAGAGTTGGTATTTTGAGAAGAACAAAACCTCTATGATATAACTAGAGATGTTGAGAATATAAATTGGCAGGGTTTGGGCGAGCTTGAAGGATAAAAAATGTGTGATGAGGAGAGGGAGGAGGTGCCCTTTTATAAGGGAAGAGAGGGGCACCTTTGGAAACCTCAAAAATATTAATTTATAGTAAATCAAAACCCACCTAAAAACCTCAAAAAATTACTCAATATGAATATTAAATAATATATAGTTGTAATATAATCAACCAATAAAATTTAGAGACGTTGGAAATTTATATTAAACCTTATCAACTTTATTTATCCTTATTTAATCTATTTATTTTAATTTGTGGAAATAAGATTCTAAATTCTAAATTGTTATAAATAATTACTTATGTGTTGTGAATTATCCATAATTGGATAATTAATGAAAATTTAGACCATTAAAATTTAAATGACAATTTTTAAATATTTTTGTGATTTTTAAATATTTTTATATTATGTTATTTTTATAAAATAACAATAGTGTCAAATTTGAAACTATTCAGTTATTTGAATTTAAATAAAATAAACACAGAATATATGTTCTAAATAAAAGATTTAATATATTTATAACATGTCATATTTATCTATAAAATTCATTTATAATATTAAATAGTTCATATAATATTTATTTTAATATTTTTAAAACCAATTATTTGATATTTCAATCAATAAAATAATTTCAACATCACTATTGTATCACCTTTAATGATAATTATATAATCCATAAAAATTATAAATAAATTCACATGATGTAGATAATATTATTAGATTTATGTATATTATTCATGTTCAAAGTTTCATGAAGTTTATTACTATATTAAAATTATTATACTTATAAGATTTAAGAGAGTGACATGTTGTCACTTTTTTTGGTTTTATTAACAATTAAATTATTTTCATAGTCAAAAGTTCATAAAATGAATCTATTCTAACCCATAGGTGATATGGGTCGACTTTTAGTCATACAATAAAATTTAGGCAGGTTTTAGGGTAATTTTATAATCTTTTTTTTATCCTTAATTTTTCGATTTACCTTTAATTGTAGTAATGAAAAATTACCGTAGTTATTATTCATAATATCAAAAAAAAAATAAAAGTAACCTATTAACATAATTTGGACCCTCTGAATTCAAATATGGTATCCATTTTTCTAAATTCAAAACACAGAAGTTACAATAATTAATTTAAAATTATTCCCGTTGTTTAGAAAACGAGTTTTAAAAGTTAAAACATTTCCAAAGATTTAAATGTTTTTACCTATGAATTCAATGTAAAATTAATGATAATGACATGAATTATATTAAATGTCAAAAATATATTCTATTTATACTTTAAATCCATTAAATATTATAATTTAACCATATAAATTATCTCAATGATAAAATTTGTTTTTAATTAAAATTTAGCGTATTTTTACTATTCATCAAACTAAGAAATTTATCAGAAAAATATAAAAAATTTATCCAAATTAAATTTTTATATCCTAATTCCAAAGAAGAAGTTTATGTTGTAAAATTGAACTTATAAACATGTCAACAACTAGTTTTAAATTGGGTTCTCCATCAAAAGGTGGAAAAACTGTATTTTTTTAAAATACACATTTTACCCGAAAAAATTATTTTGTTATCATACAATGTCCTATAAAATGTGTAAGATGAATTATAATTTCATAAAATTAAAAATTTAGTTACTAATATTCATAATGGATAGTTTGTAATAATATTATAACAATATGTCGTTGTTAAGTAAAACCCGATATTGCGTAATACACATGCTATCGAGGAAGGTCGTTATTGCGTGTAATGCAAGCCAAGTCAGGGCTGCGTGTAGTGAAATATACTTTTGGTGTTGCATATAACATAATAAAAACTTATTTCATTTATACATTAAATAAAATCTATACTTAATGTTGCGTATAATAATTTCCACAAAACGAACTTAAAATTGTGTGTAACATGAGCCAAGAATAGTGTTGTGTATACTGAAAGCTAATACGATGTTGCATATAGTACAAGCTAATCATGGTGTAGTGTACAATAGAAGACATAAAATAAATTAAAAAGAATATATCTCAAAAAATCTCAGGGTGTTACATTATCTAAGTATTCTTAGTTTGGAATACTTTCTTTCTCATGATGATGAATAAATGGAAACTGGTCATATAACAAATTCTCCAATCTAGTCCTCTCATTTGGATCATTGGAATTTTGAGATTCAATTTTCTCCCCATTGTGATACCACACATAATAGTTTGTTTGAAAACCATATTTGGCTATATGGTAGATAACTTTTTCATAGCTCTAACATGGTCTTCCAACATAATTATAACATGGGTAGTGTATGTGACAACTATCTGACGTATTTTCAAATGAAAAATATAAAAACCTCTCCATTTTTTTTAAAATCACTTGAGATCTGATAAGTTTCATACATCCGAATTCTATCCATTCTGTAAAAAATATAATAAGTCATTTTATAAAATAAATTCAATAATATTAAAGTTTAATAAAAAATATATTTAAGTAAATGATAATTTTTCACTATATATAAAACCATAACTGACACACTACTCTATATGAGAATCATAATATGAAAGAAAAAAAATACTCTATAGATAGGTTTTGTTATGTAAACAAGAATTTTTTAAGTCAATTCATTTTTTTATCATTACTATAGAATTTCTTTTAGTTAGTTTCAATTCAGTTAAATCATTTTTATTTTAGTTCAGTTTGATGCAACTTAATGATTTTCTGGTGTAATCAAGTATACTTGGATTAAATCAAGTCATTTCAATTCAATTCAGTTTGTTTTGTTAAGTCGTTTCAGTTATGATATAGATATGATTTGTTAGTTCAGTTGGGTTTCATAATAAACGGTTGATAGGTTGAGTTCAATTATTTTCAAGAGTAGTTAGGTTGGTTTTGTATAATTTAGTTTGCTTAGGGTCTGGTCATATCATTTCAATTTAGTTTATCTAGTGGGTTATCATAAATGAATAAATTGGCAGGTTATGTGAAATATAACAGATGTTATGGAAAATCATTGTATAAAGAACATATTGTTGGATGATATCCTTATATCCTAGTTATGAAACATCCATTATTATAAATATATTTTCTCTCCCTCATTTCACAATAAAACCCAAAATCTAATAACATGTATAATAATTAATATTATCATGATTTAACAAGTATTATAGAGAAAAAAAATTAAATCTTTATTCAAATAATAATATAGCAAGTATATGTCATTAAATACATTATCAATAATTACTACATCACTCTACATCTTCCTCCAACTACTGCAACCATATTATGATGACTCATGTCATATGTTATGATTATACCCATTTTCCCTTATTTTTTATTGATGATCCATGTTTATTTGGGTTTGTGCCTCCTTGTTCAAAAATGAAAGGTTGTAAAGAGTTTTTACTCTATTTAAAAATTAATGTTTCTATATTTTATATTTATATATTTGGGATTATAATTTGAAGAGTTGATGTAATATTGTTTGAATGCAAACTACTTTAAAAACCTTGGGTTCTATTGTTCTTTATTTTCCTGCAAACACTATTTCACACATCAAATGAACATATTGTTTAATCAATATTAAATTTCCTAACACCACATTGTTTTACCTTTCAAGGTTATATAAGACCCATTTTGGGGAAAAGAACCCTCTATGATTTCTAATTCCAATTATAGACATCCTCCATGACTTAACATAATTATCAAACACCACTAGTATAAATATTTATCATAAATGACTTATATTTTATGTTTCTAAGGAGCCTCACCTACTCATACTTGAACTCTTAGGCCATATTGAGGTAATTTCTTATCATACAAACCCACTTTGCCTGTGGGACCATCATACCATGAATAAAAATGAATATAAGTTGAGATAAAATTTAAGGGACCATCCACCCTAGAAAATCTAGACAAAACCCTACCATTATAATGGGATGAATCTCCTTATATATCCTAGAATAATAAGAGAATATTAAAACCAACAAACATTTATTATTTGTGATGATAAAAAAATATGACATGAGAAACTATAACAAAATGGATACCCAAGATAAGAATTAAAACTAGGAGACTCAATCTATAGATGGATTAACAAAAAAGGAAGATCAAGGGAGGTAAAAATCATCAAGCACCAAATTGTTTTATCAAAATAATTAATAAAAAATAATCTTGTCTTAAAATCAATACAAATGAAAAAGGAAAATAAATGGAGGCGGAAAATATAAATCAGTTAGAGATTACTGATTTGAAGTGGAACAACAAAAAATAACCTGAATATGGAACCTTAGTTGAAAATAATGGTTCACACACTGTAAATAATAAGAGAACAGTCATGTAGGAAAAATAAAAACACAAAAAAAATTGATGAAGAACATTATAAATAAGTTATCACTTATAGGTTTGAATTTGTAGACCAAACAATATCTTGAATTGAGAAGGATTGATAACTGGGAAGAAGGTGCATAGGCTGCGGAAGAGGGGAGCTTTAGTTTAGGGAAACATGTGGGCAGAGGGAGAATGTGGAGGGATGATGTGTATTTGGGGCCAAATTTTCCAACAGTTTAAAAAAAATGTTGGAATAGATTGTGTATCCCAATAGTTTTAAAAACCATTGGTATACCTTTATAGAAAGGACCCTATCCAAATAGTTTACTGAAATCATTGAGATAGAGTGGTCCAATCCCAATGGTTATCTGAAACCATTGGGAAACATGTTTCTAAATAGCCATATACCAATGTTTTTTCAAACTGTTGGTATAGGTGTTTTGGTATAGAGTGTATTTAAAGTGGTGATTTCCTCCACTTTTAAAGAATAAATTTATGAAAAAAGTTATAATAATTAAAAAAATATGTCCATATAAAGTATTTCTTCTATATGATAAATGATATGGTCTCATTCTCCTTTAGTGACTATCATATGCTTCCCACTATGAAAGCTCCTTGCCTATTCACAGTAGTACATGGTATATCCCAGAAAGCCACAAAATTGAAATTTCATAAGAATAAATATCTTCTCATTTACATTCCTACACACGTAACCATTGTTTTTATAGGAATTTTACTAGTGATCCTCTCTGGATATTTGCGGATTATTTTCAGCTCTCTTTTCTACTTGGTTTGAAGCTATTTCTATTTGAAAATCTGGCACCTTTGTGGTATGTATAAATTTAAATTTCTACTTCCCTTTACATTGGATCATCCTATTTCCAACCTTTGATTTTTATGTATGAAAACTAATCTTTTTCCCCATAAATGTAGACCGTTTATAATTCAATGCTTTATCTACTCCTTCAGAACCACATTTTATTTCTTCCAAAATCCTTACATATGATAACATTCCAAACTATAATTTATTCTTTGATTACCTTGATTTTGATTCAATTTCCATTTTACTCCTTAAATAAATAAATTATTATTCAAGGCCCATGACTATCTTACCATTTTCCTCTATTCTTAATGCTAGGTTATTAATGATTTTTTACTTATATTTTATCCTTAATTTAAACTCTACAAACTCTCTTGATCTTTCAAGAGTTGTTAGATGTTCTTCTACCTCTCCTTACAGTCAATCAATAGCTTCTTCAAACTGATCCAAATAATCTGATTAATCTTTTAACATAGTTCCAACATTTTTTTATTTATTTGAATTTAAAGCTCATTGAGAGAACCCTCAA
Source organism: Viscum album (assembly GCA_963277665.1). Lineage (NCBI taxonomy): Eukaryota > Viridiplantae > Streptophyta > Magnoliopsida > Santalales > Viscaceae > Viscum > Viscum album. The sequence goes on along the minus strand of OY728130.1, from coordinate 1,157,270,520 downwards.
GTTACACCTTGAGATATATAACAAAATTTTACTGGATATCTTCATCATTTATAGGTTTAACGTTTTCAACTATATCCATAATGGATTCTTCAATTTCAAATTTAAACTCTGGATCTATATCCTCCAGAAAGTAATTATTATCTTGTTCCTCTTTTAAAACGAAGCACTTTATCTATAATTTCTTTCCTAATTTCTAGTCTCCCTTTTGAGGTAACCACCTCCAAGGCCTTGCATAATTTCTTATTTACTTTCTATATCATCGAATCTCATTGGGATTCAAACAACAATGTACCCTACTTTACCACATTAAAAATAATCCAACAAAAGCTTACCTTCAAATCTATCTTTTCTTCTCTTTAATTTCTCATAAAGAGGGAAATAAGTTTATCATCCTCATTATCTTCATCATCACTAAATTTGGAAATGTAATGTTTTTCCATGGCTTTGAATTCCATTTCCTTACTAAATCATGTTTTTGTATCTTTGGGTTTGACTCTCATTTAAAAAGACACAAAACTACTTATAAGACCATCAAAGGAGATATTACAAAAATATATTTCGTTAGAGGTTGAAACATTTATATTTTATAGAGGTGGGATCCTTCTCAGGATTTTATTCACAATGTCGATTTCCTTAATTTCCTCCCCAAGGCCTCAAATAGCACTAAAAACTTCATTTATGTGATTAAAGAAACTATCTTCATTTTCATACAAATTCATTTTCAAATAATTGAACCGATTATGAAAGATATAAAGTTTGGAATACTTCAATATGTTATCACCTTCATATATATTTTATAGTTTCTCCCACATAGAATTGGCTGTAGTGAAACTCATCATCTTTAAATATATTTTATTAGATAATGTTACAGTAATATCATTTCGATATTTGGAATCCCCGTCAAGAATTTTCCTATATGTTATAGTAATAAAAGGACATATCACATCACTGACATGAATCCCTTGAGATGTGGCATTGATAGCTTCTATCCTAAGAGATTGTAGATGATATCTCATTATATTATTCCAAATCTAGAACTTTCTCCCATCAAAGTTAGGAATTCCCCTAACATTCACTGAATCATCAATAAAAAAATAGAGTATGGATTTAATGCCTATAACTTGTAGTATATAAAACCACTTGAGGCACCCTAGAACACCCTGATAGGGGATGGGTAAATCAAGTTGTCAACTTTTTCTTTAAATGAGATGAATATTATCCCCATGTTAGTAGAAACCTGTTAAAGCTATCTGATGGAATCATGAAATTATCAAACACTAAAATATAGAACAAGGAATTAAAAACAACAATTTTACTCTTTTCACCACTAAGGTATAGTCCAAGAAGAATTCACCTATATTGTGTCAGTTGTACCTGAATCCACTAATCTTCACTAGTTAGTGTGGATTATAATTTTTCAGACATGGCCACTCCATGCTAGGATCAATGCCTCAATTGGATCACTTCAGTTGACTCAAACATTCTCACTAACTTGGGTGAAGTATTAATCAGTTTATTAATGTTAAGGTTACTTCAACAGATTGTACATATAAGTATTTATCCTCGATTAGCACGGGACACATATTTCATCGTAGTCTTGAATTGATGCACTAGAATTCACATTTTACTCAAACCTGATGTTTAAAAATACTATTTGTGAAGCTCCCTTTTGAGAAGATCCCTACTTTTTGAAACCCCATTTATTAGTAAATTATGTTTTAGCCTTTTGGAACCAATATACTTCTGTGAAGGTCCCATCCATCATGAAGCACCCTACCTTCATGGAACTCCAAAAGTTTATAAAGCTCCTAGCCTTTGGGGAACCCAAAACTATCACAGAACTTCTAGTTTTTCTGAAACCTTATTTTATAAAATTCTTTAGACTCAATTAAACTATATCCATTCTCTTCATTAAAGTTGTGTTCTTGAAGAGTTCCTGATTTTCAAAGGGCATTACCATCGAGTATGAACTTCATGAAATCAGAGCATTTCTTCTGTTTTCTAACTTATATCCCAAGAGTTATGAGGTTGAGTGGCCTTATATTTATAGAAATTGATTTTAAAAAATATTTATAGATCACCATAAACTTTTTTCAAAGCTTTCAATTCATGTTTTTGAAGATAAATATCTTCATGAAGCATTAGTGAAATTATTATATTCGCAAAGCTTCCCATAGTCGCATAGATTACCATTAGCCCATCATGACATAACCATTTTTATGCAGCCTATTTTGTGAACCTTAAAACCATCATGACAACATATTCCTTCACAAATATTAAAATATTCCTGAAACTCCAATCTTCACAGTACTCATTACATGATAATATATTTTAATATTTAGTAAAAACCCACTTTTTCGTGAATCTTTCTCCTTCCTACTAATTTTCATCTCCAAATATTTGGAAAACACTAGGAAATAGTTCCACCTTAAATACTGAATCCTCCTATAGCATAAGATCACTTTTCTTTCAAACCTCCTAATCAACCTAGTGTGTATTGAAAACAAATACAAAATACACTCTGTTTCCAGCTATGAAAAATCTTGGTTCCAACAATTCCATATGGAGGTCTCTTCAGGAAATTAATAAAGGTGATAAAAATGTTATGTATTCATGATTTTAAACATTTCATACTAAACTTTATATGTATATAGATGAATTAATGTATGATTTATTTATTTGGGTGAATTTTTTTTTGATCTCAACTAATTATTAAAGAAAATTCATGATAACTCCATTATTCTGAAAAATTTGATGAGAGAAACACTAGATAGATTTTATAAAAATATATATAACTTAAAGGTTAAAGACTTTTAATATTTTACCATTGATAAAAATAATAATACATTAAAATATGATGAGATTAAAATCGTTCTACACTTGAAGAAAAAAGGTAGTTAAATAAAAAAATTATTTCAATCCTCTAAAGGATCAAATATAATTGAATATAGAAGGTCTCAAAAAATAAGTAGGAAGTTTAAGACAATTATATAAATTTTAATGAATTCTTATCACATTTATCCAAATTTATAAAAAGATAAAAATTTTAGTACATAGGTAAAAAATTATTTAATTGATTTAATTTGAGAAAAATAATATATATTTTAGTTATTTTCCCTTATGGTAACCAATAAGAATAATGTGACGGTGATCAATCAAAAATATCATCATCAAATATTTAGGTAGAATATAATCTGAGTGAATAAATATTCTATAAAGGTAAGGTAAATTATAATATATTAAATAATATAAATTTTATATCAATACTTTATTATTTATCTTATGATGAATTGATTGAAAAAGAAGAAGATGATGTATATAATTATGCTACTCATGGTCTTATGGAATAATCAAAATCATTCTAATAAACCAAATAGAATAAAAAATGAAGTAATAAAGAAGATTAAAAACATAAAGAAACAACAAAAGAGTTTTTATTAAGAATGAGGCTCATGGTTTGATTGATGAAAAAATAAGAATCTTGATATAGAAAAATCATCATGGGAGAAAGAGAACAATTCTCTAAGACATCCCTTTATATATCAAATATCATGGATTATTATAAGACATAAAATTATTCTTTTATTAATATTTATGTTCTTGATTACAATATTTATATAATATAAAATAAAATTAAAATTATAATGTTTAAACTATAATGATAGAGAATTTATTGAGGTTGATATTTTGAAGATAATAATCCATTTAGGATTCTTTAGTTTGAACTCAAAAGTTTCATTGATAAAGTTGGAGAATCCTATTAACCAGTTGATAAATTTGTCCCATCCAAAAATAAACCTGATTATTCCATTAATAATCTCATCAAAATCACTATGGACACTTAGATCATTAATTAAATCAATAAAATAAATTACAATAAATTAAATACATTGTAAGCTTCACCAATGAAAGATGATTCACCAATTTTTACTTCATACAGTAATTCTAAAAATCACAAAAATTATAAGATGTGAAGAAAGAAGGATATTAAGGACAAGTCTAACAAAACATCCAGGGTGAGTGAATGAATTAAATATTATTAGCAATTTATATTAAGACAATGTATTAATCAAATAATAGAAAAAAAATCAAATAATATATTTTGGTAAAAATATTTCTAATTAATGAGGAAATTCAAATTTTAAAAAAGGTGTTGGTGATATTGAGTGTATAGACACAAGTAATGTGTGTTCTAGTGTTATATGAATTTTTATAAATAATAAAAAAATTCATTATTTATAAGGGAGAAATTTTGAATACAAAATTGGAAAACCAAGACAACATCCAAGATAAAATTAAATTTCAATTACTTTTGATGCTCTTAATAAAAATTGGGGTATATGAGATAAACCGGGCCTATAACTAAAAATTATTTCATTTTACTATTAATGTAGATTCATAATAATTATAATCTTTAATATATAATAAGAATGGTTATTAAGAACAACAAAGGGTGGTTGAGATGGAAAAAAAATCTTGAAAATTTAAAAACCCTTAGATTTGTATAGTGTTTTCTCATCACAAAAGATAGAAATTTGTTTTTTTAAATTACATTCATTTATATTATGTATGAGATATTAATTTCAAAAATTATTCCTCACAAAATGTATAAGGTTTTGTAAGTACCAAGATTTATGAAAGAAGTATGAAACAAATTGTGTTTTCATTGTTTATGGATTGAGACATAATATCTTGAGTGTATCTCAAAATTGTGATAGTTGGAATAAGGTTATTTTATATAATATTTTATTTATTATTAAATTGATTAAGGATAGTATAAAATAAAAAAACTATTGCAGAAAAGAGGCAATTTATTCAATATTTTAAATGATCAATACATTTGATTCCTTGTTATAAAGGAGTGAAAATATTTTTTATAAAAGACATGGCCATTTGGTTTAAATGAATAGTAAATGTATTGTGAAATACAAATTTATAAGAAATAATATAAATAAAAAACCTAAAATAAATAATTTTAGAAATTTATCTCATGATTTAATAATGGTAAACAAGAGTCATAATTTGTTGGAGATTAAAACCAAAGAGCTTATTGAATTAATTCATTTAGATGTCTGTGGCCTTATGATCAATAATTTCACTAAAATAGATAAGAACTTCACTATTTCTTTTTGATTTTATTCATATTACTTATTTGTTTCATTTCATGTAAGTTAGAAGATCATGAAAAGTTTAAAAAAGTACGTTTGCTAAAAATCAATTAGAGTATGCTATAAAACCATTTTGTTATGATGAAAAGATATAAGTGTAAGAATGAATACGTTGAAGTATATATTAAGAATCATAGAAAAAGGAATAAATACTTCCCTATACACATTCTATAATAATGTGGATTATTATAAAGGAAGAAATGTATCTTGGATGTCATGGGTGAACCATGTTACCCAAGCATGGGACCTCAAGGTTCTTTTTGAGAAATGCCACAACTATGGTGGTCTATATTCTCAATTGGTGTATATTTAGACATAATTTGGTTGACAAAACTTATGATATGTTTTTAGGAAGAATCCTAACTTGAATATTTGAAGTCTTCAACTACCCATGTTACTTCATGTTCAAAGGAATTCATTTTAGAAAATTTGATGAATGATCTGATAGAGGGATATTTATTGGATAAGAATTTGGTAAAAGTATTTATTGATGTAAAAATAAGAATATACTAATTTTAATTTATATCTATGATTTTATAGTAAATTAGGATCACATTAGATCATAAAAATCATTAAAAATAGATGATGATATAATATAATTCAAAGAGAAAGTCTGAGACAACATGTGATAAATTGAAATGTGGTATTAGGTTATCATAATTCCAACAATAGGTTATAATGTTTTAGAAATTAATATAGCTTGGAATGAGAATATTATATGTTCCTTAAACATAAAAATCAAGTGGAGATGTAAAATATAATTAGAGATAATAGCTGGGGCATTTAGACAAAAATATGTTTCATAAATTCCAATTATAATATCTTATTTTTATAGATTAAACAAAAAACATTGAATAAGATTTATAATATCACTATTGAATCACCACATTGAAGGATTAAAAAATTATATTTAAAATAATGACATAATGGAGTTATTTTTATGTACCTAGGATAATAATGTCATTAGGAAAAAATATATTTTTCAAAATATACTCAACGATAATAGATAAGAAGCACATGACAAAACTCATCTTATTTTCAAGGTAAAATCTAAAATTAAATTTATAAAATTTGACTAAACCATTTATATATTCACAATGTTAGAAACTATTAAAATTTTTATGTCAATATTTTCTAAGAGAAAATATTGTTTTTAAAATGTATGTAAATTCGACATTCTTAAACAGATAACTCGAGGAAAAAGTATTCATTAAAAAACTAAAAGGATTTAGTATTGATAGTGGTGGTTCACGAGTTTATAAGATGAAAAAATTACATCTTATTCTTAAACAATTATCCTAAACATGGTATTCAAAATTGGACAGTAGCTTGAAGAGTATTAATTTTATAAAATCCAAGGTCGATAGAAATATCTATATCGAGGGTGATGAAACAAATTCATTTGTTATGATTAATTATCTCTATGAAATTAATTTTAAATGTTAATATAGAGGAATATTATGATGAATTTATTTTCTAAATAAAAAACATTAAAATTTCAATTTTTTTGATTTTTTTCTTGTTTTGAATGAAAAAAATTACATATTTCATTTAAAATAAAATTATGCTTGTGAGTTAATAAATTTTGTTGGAATTAAATAATTGATAGATGTTTGAATACCCATTTCCCATAGGAATAAATTTTATTTAGATAAATATGGAAGCAGTGTAGATCAAAAGGAATTTTAAAGGTTAATTATAAGCCTACATTACTTGAAAGAATCAATATTGAACATTATGTTTGCCATTAAACCTTTTTCACCTTTCCAAAGCAACCCAATGAAGAGGAATATTATGATAATTAAGTGTATCATATGCAATTTTAATGGAATTATTATCTTTTTACAGAGGTATAAAAAGGGAAACCTGTAAATATCCGAAAATTTCAAGGAATGTTTTTTCATAAATACTTTGGAATTTTATGACTTTGTAATTTCTAACGGAACCTGATTCCATGGCCCGATATGCCCGGAAACAATTTCTGATGTTTTGTTCGGGTACGTTCAGTGAATGTATGAGCTGGTTTTCTATCTTTTTAACGAGTTCTCAGAACTGAAATCTAAGGGCACCGATGAACTTGTAGAGCCGGTATTCGCTTAAGGGGACCATTACTACAGTTTCATTTTATGAGGGTTGAAATTTAATTTTTGGGATTTAGAATGAAATAAATAAAATTTGTGGAACACACTTTTATTTATGGAAGTTGGTTAATTCTTCCCAAGGGGAGTTATAGGTGGGGCCCACACCAACATAACCTCCAATGAGAGGATATTTGTGTGGTGGGGCCCACATGAGCCTAACATTTTCATCTTCCCTTAACCCCCCTTTAACTTCTCCCTTTATTAAGGTGGAACCTCTTCACCTCCCATGCATTTATGAGGCCGCATCCTCTCATAATTTGTGCCAACCCAAATAGTTAATGTACTTGAATTACTTGGGTGTAAATAATTCTTTTTGCATTATTTTGAATTGGTTGGAAAATGTTTTAAAACTGGGGAAGGTCTTATTTTTAATTTTGTCATGGAAAATATTTTGGGAGAGCTCTTGAGAATTTGAAGGAGTTCCTCTCTTCAATTAAGAACACCGTCCTTCCAACGAAGAACTACTCAAGAACGACGATCACATCCTTTGTTCTTCGGCAAAGACAAAGGAGAAGGAGCCACCTGCAAGGAATGCTGACGACGCGCCATCCTCGGATCCTTATTCCCCGACGTCAACGAGTTGACACCGCCTCCCCACAACGTCGTCCTCCGCGATGCCCGACAACTGTGAATCTTATTTCGAGGTAGGGGAATTGTATAATTTTAGTTTGATAAAATTATACACTTATCGTTGTTGAATGTGAATGAATGTTTATGGCCAATTGATACTGCCTAACGCAGAGGGAACGAGCCGAATGCACTTGGCCCGATGACCCTCCGTAGTATCTTTTATTTGCACTGGAGATCATCTTGGCAAGGTGGCGATGAATGAAGGCGGCAGCCGTGCGCTGGATGCATGTGGAAGAATCACGGCCCGCAATCGCGGGCCACTCGGTCGAAGAACAGGCCGACTAAAGACGACTGAGACGAAGGAAGACTACGGCGCCATAAGGGGTGCCGCACTGCGGAGGAACGCATCCCACACTTCGTGGGCTGCTTCGGCGGTGAACCAGTCGGCTCGTCAGCCAGCCGGGTGAAGGAGTCGCGGCACCCGAAGGTGCCGTGCAGCAGGACCGCGACCCGCCCGAGCAGGCCGCTTGCACCAAGAAGACCGTCCGGCTGGATTGGAGGGCAGCTCTGCCGGTTCGAGAAAGAGGGGGGCAACGCCCCCGCCCCCCTCGGACCGTGCTCCCCCTCGGACCGCTCGGCTGTCCGTCAGAGCCGCGGCCATCCGGGCCACGCCCTGCCGGGCCGGGCCTCACCGAGCTGAGCCAGGCCGCACCGGGTCGGGCCACTCCCTCTCAGGTCGGGCTTCATGACTCATCGGGACGGTCCGACCCTCTGCTGGGTCGGGCCCACCAAAACTAGGTTGACCTGACCCACCAGCCCACTGGGCTTAATGGGTTGGGCCCATTTTCACTTAAAGGTGAATAAATTGAAGACCGCGCATCCGATCGACGCGCCGTCTGTGGCACTGGGACCCTCATGATGTGGCGGTCCTTTTGCGATACTATATGTGAGATTCGGAAAAATTTGGAAAATGGTTGGGTTTGGAATGAGCGTATTTCCAACCAGGGCCCCGGAGCAAAAATGCTAATAACTCTCAGACCGGGCGTCCGATTGATGCACTTTCTGTCACGTTGGGTTACTTTTGATGAGGCAAAACTTTGGGATACATCAAATCTAGACTTCATGATAGTTGATGTATCGACCCATTTGCTTGAGAAGCGGACCCTCCCGGAATCAAGCATGTTGTGTGCGGGAACCGTAGAGCTGGCTGCGACTGCGACGACCACGGTACTGGGATCCTCCCTGTGTTCGACGATGATGACTACTATACATGGATCTTCCATGGGTTCGGCAGCGATGACTACTGTACTTGGATCCTCCGCGGGTTCGTCAGCGATGACTACTGTACTTGGATCCTCCTTGGGTTCGGCAGCGAGGATGACTGTACATGGATCCTCCGTGGGTTCGGCAATGATGACTTTTGTACTATGATCCTACGTGGGTTTGGAAGAGGAGATGATTTAGAGGCTACATCTAATCATCTCCACCCCTCGACGTGAGTTGTATACCTCTGTGAGCTGAGTCTTAACTTTCAATCATTATCATCGATTTGATTGACTTTACTTCCTTTGTGGATTGGGTTGTTCTTGGACTCGAGAGTTGGAGCCGAACTGAGATTTTTAACTTAGGTATATATATGGGAATTTACCTAAATTGAGTTGGTTGATACTTCATGATTGTATCTTTCTTTTTGTGGTTTATACTTCGTGGATTCTAGGAGACCTTCTGGGGTGTCGGGGTCCCTACAGAGTGTCATATAATCACCCCTGCACGGGCTATGCCCGCACTATGTTATGTTAAATGAAAAATATAGACAACACTGATTGAGGTGGAGGCTTGTGGAGCTGGACGGTACTCGGAGGTGGGCCACTTGGCGAGAGGTACACAGAGCGTACGACCGGACCCGAGGTGATGAGGAGGCCATCTATACCCACACTTAATGTGGGATTCATGGAGGAAGACTCAATGGTTGTTGTTTTACTTTACTGCAGTTATACAAGCTTTTCATTTGTATGGTAGTTTATTGTTGGGCTTGTATTTCCGGCCCCTTTCCTTTCAGCACTTAATTTTTTACTCTGTTTTACTTAGTGATTACTTCAGTTGTGTACTCTGTTGTATTTGTTTACTTTTATAAAGGCAATTCCTTCCCCTTTTATTGGGATTTATGCCTTTGGTGCTGGTCGCCATCCCCTGGCCTATGGAAGGCAGGCTTGGGGTAGTCACGGCATGGGCCCCGAGGAAGGGTCATGACAAATTGGTATTAGAGGATTTGGTTCTATAGTAGAACTCCGGAATCTAATCATTCTTTTCTGTGATGCAATGGTATTAAGCATATTGAGTGTGGTTTTCAGTCCAGGCAGTACAGTGTTTGTGTGATGACTAACATATCCATACACTAGGACTTTGATCTCCGAATTCCGACTTAGTACACGAAAACCCTGATTGGGTGTGTGTTTCCATTCAAAACGTTTTCTCCGTGATTACTTTATTTCAGCTCACCAGGTATACTGTTTACACCGTGGCACACCTGTTCCTTTTTAGGATGGCCCTACGAAGGTAGCTATCTAGGGTTCCAAGTTACGTACGAGATGGTAGCCCACTGAGCGATGAGCCCTCAGTGCAGGGCCCTATTACAGCAGAGGCAATAGTGGTACCACTGCCCACTGGGCCACCGATAAAACTAGCCCCAACAGTAGAGAGTGCATGCTACCTGAGTGTGTTGCACGTGTTCTAGATTCAAGGGCCTCCCATGTTCCATGGAGAGACGGATCCACAGGTAGCCAAGGATTAGCTGGATGCTGTCGTTAGAGTTTTCAGATTGGTAGGGACACCAGCCGATCTTATGTTGATCCTTGCTGTGAGTCTCCTATACACAGCAGTAGGTAGATGGTGGAGCTTGATGCTCGAGGTGCACGACGAGACATCTCTACTTTCGACAGACTTTGAGAGTCTCTTCTGCTCGTAGTTTGTTCCCTCCACCCTTCTTGCGGTGCGGATCTAGGAGTTACTTCATCTGTGGCAGGGAAACATGAATGTAGCTCAGTACTCAATGAGGTTCACTGACCTCCCACTCTACTAAACGAATATGGTTCGAGACCCGTTCTTCAGGGCTCGAACATTCGTGCAGGGAATGAGGCACGATATCAGGGCTTTGACGATTCCCCTCGGTATCTCGATGCAGGTGGGGGTGCTGGAGCGAGCACTTCTACTGGAGAGATTTCTTGTTGAGCAGTTTACAGCGGTGAGACCCACCACAGGACGACACGTAGTAGAGTCTTATGCAGCTGGCAGAAGACAGTTGAAGCAGAGGTCTAAGCAGACTAGGCCATCAGGAGGGAGACCTTAGGATACTGGTTTGTATGTGCGGGGAACACAAAACAGATCAAAACATTCGAGGGCATGTAGTGCTATGCATGCAGCGGGCAAGGTCACATGGCTCGAGACTGCCCGACCCGCCATGAATATGCGCAACAGACAGTAAAGGGACATCCCAGGTAGAGGCAGAGGTTCGACCGTGGTGGTCCTCCGGGAGTAGGCGGATGAGGCAGAGGAGCTGGCCGAGCAGCGGGTGGTGGACGATGTTTCGAGGCTCTACCATCACCACCACCAAGAGGACCACCCTGACCACAAGGAGCTGGCGGACATAGGTGGGCTCAACTCCAGGGAGTCGAGGCCTACGACCACGGCCCACCTGAGATGATTCGAGGTACCATCTATTTTTAATCCACCCTTGCTACTGTACTTATCAACACAGGAGTGAGTCATTCTTTTTTTTCTCTTCCCTTGTTCGGAGCTCAGAGATTTTGATGGAGTCATTGGCTCGATCCTTATAGCTAGAGACTCCTACAAGAGAAAACTCGATGATTACGCACTGGTGCCGGCAGTGTGAGATTATTCTAGGAGGTAAGAGCTTCGGCTAGGATCTTCTTGAAGTGGCGTCGAGGCCTTATGATGCCATCTTGGGTATGGACTAGTTATATACAATCCATGCTCAGATCGACTGTATTAGGCGCAAAGTGCGGTGTGTCCGTATGGATGGGAGCAGGTTCACCTTCACCGGTGAGAAGGGAGCCTTTGCAGCGCAGGATGGATTTACGCAGAGAACAGGGTAGCCGATCACTCATCCGGGCCGTGCGACACATCGGACTGGTCCAACCCTCTTTTGTGTCGGACCCGCCAAAACCGGGTTGACCCGACCCGCCAACCCAATGGGCTTAACGGGTCGGACCCGTTTTCACATAAAGGTGAATAACTCGAAGACCACACATCCAATCAACGCGCCGTCTACAGTACTAGGAACCTCATGACATGGCGGTCCTTTTTTGATATTCTAAGTGAGTTTTGGACAACTCTCGAAAATTTATGGGTTTGGAACGAGTGTATTTCCAACCGTTCCCCCGTAGCAAAAATGAAAATAACTCTCCGACTGGGCGTCCGATTGACACACCGTCTATCGCATTGGGTTCCTTTTGACGAGAAAGAACTCCGGCATACATCAACTCCAAACTTCGTGACAATTGATGTATCGAACCCTTTGCTCAATGAGCGGACCATCCCGGAATCGAGCGTGCTGTGTGCGGGAAGCCTAGAGCTGGCTGCAACTGCGACGAATACCGTACTGGGATCCTCCATGGGTTCGACAATGATTACTACTGTACCTAGATCCTTCGTTGGTTCGGCAGTGATGACAACTTTACTTGGATCCTCTGTGGGTTCAGCAGTGATGACTATTGTACTTGGATCCTTCGTTGGTTCGGCAGCAAGGATTACTGTACTTGGATCCTCCATGGGCTCGACACCTACGACTTCTGTATTAGGATCCTACATGTTGAGACGTAAATGGAGTAGACGGCTGGACCCGAGGTGTTGAGGAGGCCATCTATACCAACCCTTTAGGTGGGATTCCCGGAGGATGACTCAGGGGTTTCTGTTTTACTTTAGTACAGTTGTACTAGCTTTTCAGTTGTACTGTGGTTTACTTTTGGGCTTTTATTTCTGACCCCTTTCCATTCCGGACTTACTTTTGTACTCAGTTTTACTCAGTGCATATTTTAGTCGTGTACTCTGTTGTGTTTGTTTACTTTTATAAAAGCAATGTCTTCCTTTTTTATCAGGATTTATGCCTTTGGTGCTAGTCGCCAGCCCCTAGCCTATGGAATGCGGGCTTGGGGTAGTCCCGGCATGGGCCCCAAGGACGGGTCGTTACAAAACCTCTACATATTTACGGAATTTAAAATGTGTATTGACTAGGAGATATGGTAGATTGAAAAACAAATTTTGGAGGTGAATTCATTATTTGTGGAAATATGTTTGTTGGAACTTAAAAAATAAAAACATTAATATCATTATATACAATGTATGCTTAGTGTATTGAGACCTTAAAAAACATTAATCGATCAAATTCGATGAAGTGACAACTCAATGAAATCAGGGTAGAAGTCACATATCCATTGATGATTGGGTGTGATAATGAAATTTTAATTAACATATTAAATAATATGGTGGAAAGTTATAGGTTAAAACCTATCAATATAAAATAAAACTTCATCAAAGATAAGTTGGAATGTGGTGAGAACAAAGTAGATTATGTTTCAATAAAGGATCAATTAAAAAATATCTTGAAAATTCCTTTATTGAATGATACTATCCAACACTTTAGAGTATTGTTGGGAGTTAACCATATCCCCAAATCCATATGATTTAGTTGATTTATTTTCAATATTTCATTTATTTACATTTTATTATAGTTTTATAAAGTGTGTTTTCATTGTAGGGGATACTTGATTAGGTGGGTACTTGAAAGGGGAGATCAAAGAATGTTTTCAGATTGTTTCCAAAAACTAAAAAAGGGTTGTTTGAAGATCCATTAAAGGTTGAATAACACACATAAAATAAAGATACATATAATTATGAGAGCCCCAAAATTTTATTTTATTTATAATTTATTGATAATCACCCCATAAATTAAAATATATCAGGAAAATTAGTGATTTATTTAATTATGTGAGATCTATAGACAAATTGGTAAATGGTTCAAATTTTGATTTTAATTGTTTAATTAATTTTGGATATAATTAATATCTATACATTAATTTTTTGGATGTTTAATTTAGTTAAATGGAAGGAATTTAAAAATTACTTGGTTATTTAATTTAATATGGACAAGTGATTTTTTGATGAATAAATTGAAGTAGGTTTAAACTATGAATTTAAAATGGTTGAAATTTAAAATTTAAAATTTAACATGATTTTAAATGATGAACTAAATTTACTTGTGTATCTATTTAAATTGAAAGTATAAAATGTGTTTTATCTATAAATTTATATGGATTTCAATGAATATGCTGGTTGATGATGGAAATTTGATAAAGTTTTAATATTATGTGTTAGTGAATGAGTAATCTTATATGTAATTTACGTAAGAAGACTATGTGATTCCATGATAATGAATATTTGATCCATGTAATATTATTCTATGATAATAGATATAATATTATATGGCTATGAAATAAGAATCATTCATTCTTATGAACTTGTGAACATTCAAAAAGACCTTTATTTTTTGAGAAACCATCCTACATGACATGTATATTCCATGGTATACTTCTTATATTCCACACCTATTATGCATTCAACCTACCAAGGCCACACCATTGATTAAAAAATCTCCATAATTGAAAAAACTGAACATATGACCCAAAAATTCATCCGAATGAATTGGAACCACTTGAGCTTGATCAAAAGACATCTTGATAAACAAAAGTCGATGAAATTGAGATCAAAACTTGATTGATGAAGTTTGAACCCCATTAAAAACTGATAAAATTTTAATTGTTACGACCAAAGAAATCATGTTCTAATTACTTATGATCTCCACTTCAACTTGAAAAAGAGTACCCATTGTTCAAATAAGTTCTGATGGATTGAAATTTTTATAGGACTACTTGATTAAACCAAAGATTATGTAAATTTAACTAGCGATATTGGGAATGGTAAAATTTGGAATATACTAAGTTCTTTATGAGTGTTCCCTGTGCAGGGATAAATATGAAAATTAATGGAGGCCTCTCTCATTCCCATTAGAGTGTCTGCAACTGAAAAGGATATTACACACCAAGTGTTTAACGGTTTACCTCATTGGAACCTTTCCCTCCAGTTCCTTCTAAATCACCAAGTCAACTCTACCCTTGAAGTCTTAATCCCTTAATATTTTTCAAGATAGACATATTCCCAGCTCCTACCTCAAACCTCCTTGTACCCATGACACAGATATAGTAGATCCATACTCATAAGAAGTCCATCCTATGCCTTCATCCTACTGCAACCAACATATTCACACCACCTACATGATATAGCCTCTCATATACGAAACTTAATAGACTCCATCCATACAACCAAATATTTAGATCATTAATACCACCACATGTGAGCTATTGCATTGAAAATTCCTATTAATTCTTGAATTTACTACCATAGACCATTTTGATCAAGTTCCATGGCAAATTGAAGCTTGAGGTCTTCCCTTAAAACACTTCCTAATATCCATAAGGATATCCATACTGAGAATACATGGATAAAACAATTTATAATCCATTTTTTGGTATATAATTAGACCATATACATTCGATATTTTATCTACTAAGTCCCAAATGCTGTGACATCTTGGCCTGAGCTCACCATTTTTAAATCCCAAGTGCAATGACTCACTATTGAGGACCCATGTCCATGGTCCAATCCACTGGACCCAAGAAAGAATAGACCCATAAACTTATATAAAATACCTAAAAACAAACCCAAAAAGATTTAAATAAGTCATACCTAGAGAAATGTGCGTCATCTTATTCATGAGATAATCACCATCTTATCTGATTTCCACTGTAACCACAAAGCACTGAAACATTCCATCACCAACACTTCAAAAAAAGTAAGAAGCTTGATCATGGGGATTATATTTATATTTATAATTCATTTATAGAGTCTTGAAAAACAATATATAAATTAATGTGTTTTATAACTATAATATTTACCCTTTCGTGGGATGACTTTTCTAACTTTTCTTCCACTTGTATTTTAATTATGTTATTTTTTTAGTGAAATCCTATTCTAGTCCTCATTATACTATTTTTTTGTGATATTCCATCATTTTTTTATTGAAATATCTTAACTCCATGATCATAGAGAACTAACTCAAGGTTCAGTTCCCCTAGGGAGATTTCATGGTTATTTAGAATCCATGATTTTCAATTCTATAATTTTTAATCATCACCATTTATGTGTTAGTGAAATGTAAATAAGTATAGATATGTTAATTATATATTATTATTTTTTATGAAATTCTTCTCTCTATAATCTATCAATCATTTAATCACTCCTTTATCTTAGTCTACATAATATACCCATAGAGATGTGTGGATTAGTAGATGAATGAAATTTGATGGATCTAGGTGAATGGATATTGAGTGTATTTGTTAAATAAATACAATGAATCTTCACTATAGAGGATGTGGTATAGCTATTCACTGGGATGTATTATTTTGTATTTTAGTTCCACAATTTAGATATATTGGGAAATTTGAGGAATGATATTTACTCCATTTTTGATGGGGGACACTATGGATAATGAAGGAAATGTTTGATTGAACTTGAATCAAACCCATTCACTCTAACTTGAGTGTTTTTTATATATATGATATTTTCATTTCTTAAAAGTATGAAAAAAACCAAAAAACATATCCTATCTACACGATTTTAAAATATAAATAATACAAAAAAAAATTATAAGTGTCAAGATAATTGAACTCCTAGGCCCAAATTGATTATAGGTTTTATAAAAAAAATATTGAGGGACCTATGAAAGGCCACTCTTCATTAAACTATTTTATTCAACCTAAATTAATACATGTTTAATATATAATTGTTCTTTACACTTATGGTTTGAGATATCCCAAAATAATTATTATATCAGATGCTCTAGTGTTTTGAAAAGTCTAAAATTTGTGATATTTCTATGACTAGTTTATTAAGTTGGGAATTACTATGTTTGAAATATGTTTTTACATTTTATTGATTTCCAATTTGATCATAGATTGATGGAATATTTATTGGAGTTGGTAAGGATATAATGGAATGAAAAAATTATTTGGAATCATAAACCACATTGTGTTGTTCAAAAAAACACATCATGGATGGTATCATTTAATATGACATATAAATAGATATAAAATAATGAATGCTAAAATGTTATTAGTTTTCTATAGGTCTATTGGGTAACCATAGGAAGGTTAACTCATCAAGGTTTTAACCATTATATCGAGGTTTAATATTAAAAATTTCCCTGGTTTATATGGTCACAGTTCATGAATATTGAAGGATATATTTATTTTTAAACCATGAGGAGTGAAAAATCATGTTTTTTAAATCAAATCATAGTTAAAGAAAAAATAGTGTTTTAGTCATTGTAGTCTAAATAAATAATTCTTGTAATCCATGATTAGAGGAAAAAATCATATAGAGACACTACTTATAGAGATGATTATAAGAAAACATGTCATCATTGGATCTCATCTCATTAAAGTATTCATAAAAAAATACTCATAAAATGAAAAAAAGTATTCTATGATTTATGAATGATAAATATTTCTATACATAGTTTTCAAAGATAGAGATTAATAGACAAACCAAACCCCAGGTAAACATTAATATTTCACGATTTTAGTTATATTCAATTAAAATTTCTGTTTTACTTTGACAGTATGATAAAAAATTGGAATAGCCTCCAAAAATTTTACGGAACATTTAATAATTTTTTAGGATTTTGGATAAGAATGATGGTTCACACATGATCCATTAATGTATGAACTTTTTGAATATTTTTAATGATTGATCAAAGTAATTTACACTGTCCTTTTACTAAAAATTTAATTTTTTATTATTATGTAAGGGAAAATAAAAATAAACTAGTTTAGAGATATAAAAAGTAATTTAGTCTATGGGATTGCCCTTGAATGATGTTATTTAAATCTATAGATAAGGAACCAATGCTCGAATAGTTATTTAGAATCTTTATCTGATCTTCTTTGGAAGAAAAAAGGTCATCTACCTTATTCCCCTCATGCAAGGTGTGGGAAATATACACATCATGATGAAAATTGTCTTTGATATTTCATGTATTAGAGTCTAGTGTAGTAGTCTCACATGATATAAATTATTATATTTTGATAATAAATAAAAGATATGAGAAGAAGGATAATAAGTGTTGATCACTAAGGATGAATTAACAAGATAAAAAGAGTGAGTGAACCTTGAAAAAATTCATGTATCTGGTGATATTTTTCTTAATATATATCTCTCATAACAACATTTTAATTTTTTTAGAGATCATATACTATAACTATCTTAATAAAATTTATGATATTTAGAGGAATTTTTTCATTACACTAATTCACGCCCCCTCTGAATTCTTCTCAATATGTTTTCTAGGGGAACATATCTAAGATAGAGAAGGGTTCACCAAACTATCATAATATATTGAATCATGATTCCACATATAGATGACTCAAAATTTAATATAAAGACTCTTATGATTAAATACATTAGTTTTATATGAAGATAATAAAAATGTATCTCTCAAGTTTCCCTCTAGTTCATCTCAAGGTCATGGAAAATTCAAAATAGTAATTTTATAGGTTTTAAGTGGTTTCCTATATTTTAAATCCAAATTTTAAAAAACTATGTGATGTAAACCATGAAAAAAATGTTTTACTAGTTAAATATTTATTTTTAATTTATGGAATGTTTTTACTTATCACCACACAATCCTCATCGAGTTAGAAATACAAATTTACACATATCTAAACATAATTAAAACATGAGGAAATAAACCACATCATGTTTCTTTACTTCCCTCAAAACCATGATTTAAAAGCAAGTCATATTCTCTTCCTCATTTTAGTATACTGAATACAAAAAATCTAATTAAAATCCAATTAATGTTTTTTTATACAAACACTATGTTCAATTTTCCAATATCTAAAAAATACTCAGCAAACTATGCCTATGAACCATGATTTTTCCAACATGCAATGATTGTTTACTCAAGACATGATTTTTTATTCAACTCAAGTTGAGAAATAGATTAATAATTATATATATCCTAAGATACATAGACTATTTACTATAATCTTCCTTTTCTAAAACTAACCATAACTTGTTATATACACAACATGTTATTTCTTTCACAGTATATAAATTTATCTTAGAATACAATTTCTCACCTTCTCTATCATTAAAATATTTTACCAAAATTTATGATGTAAAATAATAACAAAAACAAAGTCTCAATAATATATATATCTCAAAAAAATTTCTACTTCTATAATCCAAAACATATAGTATAAAAATAAATAAATTAATCTCTAAATATTAAAATGTCATAAGAAATACATATCAAATGATTTTTATCCAAAATCCCAACTATATTTAAAATTAATATTCATATTTTTTTCAATATTTTATAGGGAAAATGTTTTGAAAATATTTAAATATTGAACATTAAATTGTGACTCTCACACTTAATTTATTTCCACTAATCCACCACGCTTTTAAAAAATAGGAACCAAAGGAATGAACCACCCAATCAACACCTTATCTCAAAAATCTTTAATTTTCAACCATCATGTAACAAACATAACATCATACTTTATATTGAGATTAAAATAATCAATCACATGAGAATAATTGTGAATGTATTTATAAATCTATACAATGAAAACATCATGAATCTTAACTAGCTATGGTGAAAATTAAATTTCATATGCAACCTTACCAATATGTTTCAATGCTCTAAAATTTCCAAAAACTCTTATAGAAATATTTACACCTAGTCCAAGATTTTGCATTTATATAGGAGTGAAACCTCAAGAACACATGATACCCAAAAACAAGATCCAATAATCTCCTATGACTAGTGTATGACTTTTAATAATTATATGTTAAATTGATCTACTTAAGAATCATTCAAACCCTTTTTTATATCTAATACCAACTATATTTTAATAATAACTATCTCCCAACATAGATCCAATAGAGAGGGGAAAAATTAAACCCATATAATACATCAAAAGGATTCATACTAATAGATGATTGAAAACTATTATTATAGGAAAACTAAACTAGTGGTAGATTATCAATGTAAAATATTATAATATCTAGGATGTAAGATCTCAACTATCCTTTAATATATAAACTATCTTCTCAGCATAACCATCTATATATGGGTGAAAATCATTGTTATATTTTACTTATTTAACAAAATAAATCTTAAATTTACTCCACACCATTGATGTAAATTGAGTTCCATGGTTAGAAACTATTTTCCTCATACTCCATGAGGCTTCACTAACATTGTTATGTAAATACATTCAAATATTTTTATTGATATTGATTCACTAATCAATATTAAATGTAATTCAACTTCAATTTATAATAAATAACCCATATAATATCATTTCCCTTCAATGTATAAGGAAATAATTTCACAAAATGTATATAGATGTCTTCCCATGTCTACTATTGAATATTCAAAAGTTTTATCATATTGCACATAACATGATATTTGACTATAACCTATAGGAATGTAAAAAAAACTGGATATAAATTTATATATTCATATATTTATCCTAGGACACAAAAAACAATCTTCAAGGAATAATTTATCTTCCAAATTATCAGATTCATTTCTAAAGGTGAGCTGTTAAACTCATGAAAAATTGTCTTTTATATATAATATGGAATTTAAAAATTCAAACATAGAAGCCCCCAATGTTTCCCATTATCTATCCATATATTAAAAAATACTTATTGATTATTTTATCACTCCATTATTTTCCCTCAGGGTCTCCCAACTGAGACACTTCCACTTCTTAAAACAAAGGTGGTTGAACCAGAATATGACATAATTATTATCTACCACAAACCTTAACCAATTCCAATTACAAAACTCTAAGATACTCCATTATATTGAATTTATCATTTTATTCTTGATATGAAACACCATTATTTTTACTGATCAACATGTCAACTACTAAATTACCTTTCCCTGTATTATATGGAAGATCAAAAACATAATCCTAGAGAAACTAAACATCTATCCACTGATAAAAATTACATTTTATCTATAATAATATATAGTGTAAACACATTTTATCTCAAAAGATAAAAAATTCTCTCAAAGAAAATAATGTGTCCAAAATTTTAAAGAACACATAATGGTTATATTCTTAAGTTCATGGGTAACATAATTACATTCATAAGGTAATTACTATCTAGACCTATATGGTTTGAATTATCTCCCTTATATCAACACAAAACCCAAACCAAGATGATATGAATCATAGTAAAAATCTTACAAAACTCATTCCTCAAATAGTTAAAGAATAGTTACACTAATCAGATTATCTTTTAAATATGTAGAAGAAACATAACTTTACTTTTTCTGAGAAAAATAATGGTATAACATGGTAAAAATAGTTAAGTAGTTGAAATATACAAAAATATAAAGAAAAATATCCTATAATAACTTAATAAAACTAGAAAAATACACACATTTGAAACATTCTTTGATACCTATAAATATATAATTACCTCAATCTTTGATGGATCCATAGATACACCCAACTAAGAAAAAATATTGGCAATAAATTGATATTCTCATGTAAAAAATATCAAACAAAAATATTACCATAAAATTGATTATAATGAAAAATTCCCAAAATTATCTTCAAATTCTTTTCATGTTAATTGTCTAACCTCCAACAGAACAAAATGTTTATAATGAACACTACAATGAACTAATCAAGGTAAATTAATTGATCACTATCCTAGAGTTTAACTACCCTTCACGTTTTTACCCTTCACACATCCTATTTATCTTAACCCTAGAGTTTTCTATATTTATGTAAAGAAGTTTAAAATAGTGTAATATGGTTATTTGGTTAGATTTTTTGTCGTGTTGTTTTAAAAATTCATAATTCCTATTATAGATTTATTGATGAATCCTTCACTTTTATTCACCTTACTTCAATGATTTTTTATAGATCTCTGCTCTCTAGTTTTCCCACTACTGTGAACTTTCATTCTTTTAGTACTATGAATATTAAACCTTTATATTCTTGTATTTTTTAGATTTATTTTTGGTGTTTATCTCTTTTTTCATTGGGTTGGGTTTTTATTTCCCTTTTCTATTATCGTATGGGGTGGTCCCTTTTTATAGTTGATGGTCATGTTTAATCTCTTCTCGACCATTTCTTCTCAAAAATTTGTGTTAAATTCCTTACCTAGTATAGATTAATATTTTTATGGTTTTTTGGGATTTTTATTGTGGATTGTTGTTCAGGAGATCTGTTTTGATCTATATTTCAATTTTTGTATGATGGTTGTGTCCATTACATTCGATGATCACTATAATGGTAGTATTTATATTATATGATCTTGTTTCTTAATTAACCATTTTAAATTTTATTTTTATCTACTAAAATTTCTATCATGGTGTGTTGAGATTGTGTTGAAGAGTGAATCTATGTCTTTCTAGTGGGTGAGAATCAAAATACTTATGCCCTGCTTCTTTATTCCCAAATTCTCTAAGTCATGTTTTGAGATGGGTGTTGACAATGGAATGGAAAATAATAATAAGAATATCTAAGATTTATGAAACAGAAATAAATTATTATTGGTTCCACTATGTTGCATCTCTCGCATTCTAGGAGACTCTAATGATGGTGTATGAAATTTGGCATAGGAAAGGTAACTGGCATGGGTCATTCACATGGGTTAGGTTCCCCTTTCCCATGATAAAAACAAGATGTTATAAATGTATTCTCCCCCATACCATCAAATTGGGGGGGGGGGGGTTAATGTGGGTTACCTCTAAACCCAAGTCAAAAATAAAGATTCATGTATGGTTCCACCTAAACCAAATTAAAATGGGTTAGTTTAAAAAATATAAAAAATTAAACTTTCCACCAGTCTTGTACTATCAATGAAATATCAACTGTGTAATATCATTCTCCATCAAACTGTTACGATGACATACTTTTTTAATATACTCTTTTAAAAACTAGTTAGATCTATTAAAATGATTTAATAACTAATATATCCTTGGTAAATGTTATTTTTTCCTTACTATCACTTATATCAAATTCCAATAATTATTATAAAACTTTAAACTATGATCATCCCTCCTAGAAAAAATAATTAATGCTTCACATGGATTCACATAGTGGTGAGTATAACCTTTTTATAAAATTTATTTAATTTTAATTCGATGATCTCAAATATATTTGGGTTCAATACAATATAGAGGAAACAAATAAAAGAGACACTCAATTGAAACTCTAGGAAAAAATCAATACTATAATTCTTCCTTAGAAAAAAATAAAAAAATTCATCCAAAACCCAACAAATTTTTTAATTTTTAACCATATTACAAAAAAACATTAAATTAGAAAAAAAAAAGTTCTGATTAGATCCACACATCATCTATCCATATGGGGATCTCACTTACTAAATAAATTCAATAAATATCACTCCACGTAAATTAAAATAACCCAATTTTTTTAGAAATACATATAGACTTGGAGAGTGTAAAACCATGAAATTATAAGGATTCTATTATATGATTGTATCTATTGAAATATCTACTCCCATATACAATGATAAATTCTCATAATAATCCCACACTTATAACAATATTCTATAAATATAGTTTGAACTCCAATGGGGATTGATAAAAATAAGATTCTATAAAGTCTCTATACATCGAGCCCCAATATATAGAATAATGAAGGAGAAATAAAAAAATGTGCAGCACCAATAAATATTAATTTATAAGTCAATAAATAATAAAGTTATATAATATGTTAGATGATTTTTGATTCTTATAGGTGAGGTAACTTCATTATTTGAAGAATCCCACATCTAAATCCTCCACCTTGTTTTTCCTGATGTAAACTTCTACCTCATCCCCATTTTTTTGAGGTCATAAATGGTGAAGAATATCTCTTTTATATCTATAACATACACCACCTTGTATAGATGGATCAATGATTCATTGGTCATATTAATGAAGATATGGTTATGGTGGAAACTAATACCATATAAGAGCCTAAAACTAATGAGTTCAATTAACTATCATAACAAAAAACCCTTGTTGTCCACAAAAATATGAATAATAAGGGAAATATTCATTCACATAACAACCATAGGTGAAACATATCACACCAGTACCCCCAATTTTATGTTAATAACTATTTTCTCTATAAATAAAATAAAATTTTATTGTTAATGTATTTAAAAATTTCATAAAGCTAAATATCCCACAATTATTTTTGCACCCACTCAGTGGAGTACTATGATGAATCACCTTTATAAACATATCTTTTCAATATAAATTATTTTAAATCACCTCAAATTTTACCATTTAATTTTGAAAATTATTAGTGGTGAAAGATAAAACCTGATACTAAATCTCTTAGGATAAGATGATCCATAAATTTTATGTCATCTTCCGCTCTCCAACTAGTAAATATCATGAGCATAATAGTATATTAAAGTACTGAACTCAAAATTAATTCATACTAGACCTTCTGAATTTAGTAAATAAAAAACATATTATTGAGCCTCAAAAATATTAAATTAAAGAAATAAATCCTAAACTATCGCTAAAACTAATCCCAAAATACCCCCCATAAACATAATGATTACTAATATAAATAATTTTAGAATGTATGGATGCTCCATGTAATAAACATATCATTACTGGTATCTATTTTTGATTTAATGACTAAATCAACTAGAAAGAAATATTTATCTATTCTAGTTACTAGAAAATCTGAAACAAACCACACATATCACTATTATTTTCTATTGTAACTCATATAATGTAGTTTCAAAGGTTTTACAAGCTCTTGGATCAATACTTTAATGAAATGACTCATGAGATAACTATAATCACCACATAATTACATGATTTGAATCCTAAATTACAACAAATTAATCCATATGGTCTTTAGTTTTAGAGTTTTATAGGATTATGAAATCCATTAAATAAAAAAACCTTTTATTTTTCACGTAGTGTAAATTTTTTTCCATAAAAAATGTTCTTTAGATGATATAATTTGTTCATTCAAGAAAAATCACCTTAACTATAATTTTGACTTATGTATTGTTCTTACTAATCTTTAAACCCTATAAAAATAATTTTAAAATGCAAGATGAGATTATAAATCTCAATAAGAGGTATAAATAGGTAATAAAGATCATATGGTCATGAAAGTACATGAAAACTGATGAATTTTTAAGTAATAGTTGTTTTACACGTAAAACATTATAAAATTATTTTCAATCATTAAATTAAATTATTTTATAATATAAATTAAATCCAAAGTTTTTGATAAAAAATCATAATCAATACTAAAGGAAATAGAATAGTAATTATGGTTTCTAGGGATATTATATTCCTATAATAAATAATCAGTTGTAATCACCCATAATCACTCATAACAGAATAACACAATTAGTTAATTTCAAAATAAATTATTTAAATATTTAATCATTAAACAATGTATTTTGGTAAAATATTTCAGGACCCCCCATCATCATCAATAATGTTCAATAACCAAAATATGAATAATACATAAATAATGTTTCATTTCAAACCATAAATATATTCATTAAAGATAGGCCTAATGAATATAATGAAATGATTTAACCAATTCCCAATGGGAGGAAAATAAAAGGGAAGCATAAAATATCAATGAATAATGATATGTGAGATCGTGTGAAATAATTTTTTTACAAAACATTATATAGGTAATTAAGATATAGTCATTAAATAAATTAAAGGATTAAAATAAACACCTTACATCCTTCTAAGATAATTCTATGTGACATTTTATGTATAAAAAAAGTATAAATAATAATTTTTTGATATATAACAACCCCAAAACTATACTCCTGGATCCAAGACTAAAAACATAGTATTTACATTTATGGATTAATACTGATAAAAAAGACCCAATTTTATCCATCTAAAACATAAAAAAAATATAATATCACTTATATACCCAAGGACCTTTTAGGTTTAGAGTTCTAGAGAATTAGTATAGACTCCTTCATGAAACAACACCTATCTTCAAGTGATAATTTTACCCACTATACCCAGCTTTTCTTATTTAATTTTAAGTCTTAAGCATATCCTCTAAAATTATTCACACATGATTCCTTTTGAGATATAATTCATTTAACATCAATCTTGATAAAATGGGGAAATGGGAAACATAAGAAAGGTGAGATCAAACACTCAATAGGGGTAAATATAATAATTAACAATTGAATGTAATCAATGATAATAAGATGAACATAATGGTATAATGACATACTATAATTACATGATCATAACATAATATAATTAATACCCATAAAACATGGATCATAAATATTGATTTATGGAATAAATATTTAACAAATGAAGGTTTTATAAGAATCAGTAATCACGAGCCATGTGATTACAATATTAATCAATTGAACCATTAAAACTCATAGAAATCATATATAAAACGTGTTTGTATCTTGGAAAATTATCTTCATAAACCATGCTCACTGAGGTCAAAAAACAGATCCCAATCAAATCCCTAGGATAAATCTCCCTAGTTAGCTCTTGCCTTCTTTCCTTTAAAGACAAGGAACTTTACCCAATGAATTGGAAATATATATTAGTATCACCTAAAATATAATATATGAAGGGATAACTATTCATATAACTTGTATAAAGATCACCCATAATATAAGATGTAGTGGGATGACCCATCATCCTAAGATATGTTGAGATCACCTATCATCATCAGTAATGTTCATGTACTGTTCATGATAAAAACATTTATAATATTTCACTATTCAATATAACACCATTGAAAACAACCGTAATTACTTTATTATTTGTTTAACCTATAGAAATGAAATGTGTTTCATGATAATCTATCTAAAATAATAATCATAATCCATCCAATGAATGAATATATATGGTATCATAAGATAATAATCTCATTGAATTAAAGGAATCATTAAAGTATGTTTACATGGATGAAAATACCTTCAAAATAACACTTAAAACATTTCTTCGATAAAATTGTAACATACCCATTTATTTTGACATTTTTTCATAAAATGTTCCATAATGTGGGTAGAAATATTTTTTTTGAAAATAATATTGGTAACTTATGATGTAATACTAAAATTAAAGGATGGTTATGATGATGGGAAAATACATTCATGTTGTAAACATTAAAATTAAACCCTTTTTTCAATCTTCTTAAAGAGAGTATAAAGTGACCCATGTGGAAAAAATTATGAAATTTCCTTTTAAAACCATTTAATAGAATTTAAAAGTTCATGGAATTTTTTTTGAAATAATTTATCTTTATAAAATATTTTTTTTGAATTAATATAAAGAACGTGGATAAATAATTTGGTTAAAATCATTTAAAAACATTAAAACAACGTTTTTAATGAAAACCCCTTTACTAAATTTAAAAACCAAATTTTTTTAAAGAAATAACATTATAAGGAACATAAAACATTATGACTATAAAAATATTCATGATATTATATTTAATCATTTAGTTTATTCACCATATAAATGAATATAGGTGAATCAATCAAAACATGTCTGAAAGAAAAATGTTTGAGATGAGAAACCCTTGCATCTTGGGAAATAAATAAACAAAAAATCCATTGGATGAAGGAACAGAACATGATTCTATAAAAACATAGTATCCATGAAATAATATATTAAAAAAATAATGGGGAAATAAGTACACCATATAAAATAAATCATGGTTCATAACATGAATTATTTATTAAAGAATTGAAATTGATACAATGAAAACCGTTGCAACTTTTTTGACATTTGAATCAATATATCATGAAAAATAGAACATAAAAGGAATAAAAATTATGATGATCAATTATTCATTCATGATATAATATCAGATTCGACATCATATACACCTTATAAAAGCAAGTAGGTGTATATAACAAGATATGTATCAAAGAAAAAATATTGAGATTAATAATCATTACAAAGATCACATCATTAAAGTTAGAATTAATAAATTATGTGATTATGTGTAAAAATTGTAAAAAAAGTGTAAGTAAAACATAATAAAATAATTGTTCATTTCACACATAATATTAGGGTAACATAATTAATTAAGTAAAAGTATAAACTAAAGAATGTAAATTGAGTTATAAATTAACATACCACTTGGTAAATTTCAAGTCAAATACCATTAGATGAAATAATTTTAATTGTAATATAAAATAACTTAAAGTATGAATTATTAATGATATAACATATAAAATAGAATTATATGCACCACAAAAAATAAATTAAGATCAGAACATTAAAACATGCCTCAATTAAGATAAATTGAAACAAAATCCCATACATTGTGTCCAGAATTTTCATGTATGTCATTTAACTCCAATATAATAAACTTTTATGAATTATTTACTTGTTTAATAACCTTCTAAAAGTTTATCAATTTATAATTAAACCATTTTTTCTTTTCTTTAAATGTCATGTTTAATTTATTTAATTGGTTGAGTCCACATCGTGTGCTTTGAGGACGTTCAGTTCATAGTTACAAAATGACTTCGGTATTTTCATTACAGTAAAAAAGATAATTGTTCCATAATTTCAAAAATAATAATCATGAAATAATTATCTTTTTTATAAATTAAATATAACTTTATAAACATCCATCGAATACGTACATAAAAAATTAATCACATCGCTTCGTGGATGTGGTAATTCACATGGACACACGAATGACGTTATCATTTTTCAATGGATGGAAACATAAGAAAATAAATGATATATTAACTTTATAAAATTATAATAATGTATTTATTATCATATATAAAAATTAATTAAACCATTATAACTATATGAGAGGGTCGATTATGGGAAATAGATCACATCACTTCATGGAAGTGATAGTTTAGATGTAATCCTGAATGATACATTCATTCCATATTTTAAGGAAAAGAAGATGAGAAAGGTTATAAAATTTCATAAAAACATCTAAGTATATATTAGATACTGATTTTATTATATCACCGAGGTTTAATAAGATTTTTAGGACGTATAAGAAGAAGTAATATAAAAAAATCACAATTTAGAGTTATACCTCATCTTTAGAAAACCACCTTAGATTACACATTAATTAAAGAACCCAAATTTATTGAAAGTAATATTTGTGTTGTAATTTTTTGTCAATATATTTGTTTTATAAAAATTAAATGTGACATTAAAAATTCAACATGACATTAAAAATTCAATGTGACATTAATTGAAGTATGGAGTTGCTACCATTGAATTGTTCTAAACTGGAAAGATTGTTTTAATTTGAAAAACTTGTTTTATATGAAGAAACATTTAAATGTGATTATTGAAAATATGGTTAATAGTTCATAAGACATGTTTCATTTGTGATTTTTTTGACACATTGTTTTCATCATTTTAAGAAATAGAGAATTAGGAATTTGATGTTGGTTGGATATACAATTTAAGAATATTCCATGAAAAATGAAATTATTTATTTTGTATAAAGAGGATTTGGTTTTTAAAGAGGAATAGTTTTTTTGAGAAAGGTGTTTGTTATACTTGAATATTAAGATAGATTGGAATTACATTGAAGAAAGGTTTTTATTTCAATATGTAACATATAATTATTTTGATTATGAATTTTGGTTCTTAATAAAAATTGCTAGCCCACAAAAAGGCATTAACCGTCTGATTCACTCAATTGATTTTCTAAGCCTTCCATTAAAAGATGTGTGTAGTCTTCTCCAACAAGAAAACAAGAGGATAATATTCATCAAGATATTTATGATCAATGTGCACAATTGACAAAATCTGATATATTAAGATTCTTTTTAACATTCTAATATTTCTGATTGATGTTTCTATGCCATTTGATCTTCATCTAATATCATCTTCAACCTTAAAACATGATCAAGTTTTTTGGTCATGAAAGAAACTCACTTCATCAAGATATCCATGTGATTTCAACCAAATCTTGATCCAATCATACTGGTCATCTTTTGAGTATTTTAAAAATTTTAATATGATATAATTTATATGATGATTCATTTTCTTTATAAAACAATGTTCTAAATGTGGATTTGCAGTGTGTAGAAATTATGATTTTTTCATCGACGGTGGTCTCTGGAAAAGAAGATAGTGTACGAGTGAGATGATAAACTGAATGGATGTAAAGACCTGTAAATTCCATATATATATTTTTAAATTATTTGGGATTATTATGAATCTACAAAAATTGACGGCGTTTTGTTCTGAGGCCCAGTGTGCCCGGAACAGATTTTAAAACTTTTTTAAAGTACGTTTAGTAAATGTGAGAGATGGAATTTATATCTTTTGAACCAGTGATCATATTAAAAATATGAGGGCACCGTTGAATTATCAACACCGGTATTTTCTTAAGGGATGCTTAATTTCGACCGCAGTAGGTCAAGTGAAAACATTAGTTTTACAAAACAATTTAAAGAATAATAAAATAACAAAAAATTGTTATTTTATTTTTCTACCAACTGTTGAGAAGTGATGGAAGGAACGTTGTGTTGTCAATCCATTTAATGTCTTGACTCTTAAGTTTTGTAACCACTCCATTGAGAGTTAATATGTTCATTCATTAGTGAACCTCATTAACCTTTCATTGCATTAATAACACTTTCCCTCTATTTAAGTGAGGGTTGGGCCTAGGTTTTTGACCTAGAGGGGAGAAACCTATGATGAAGTTTCGCAGAGTCATCCACCAGTGAAGAACGGAGGCTTGGACAACAATGTTAGAGGAATTAATATGGATTTGATGAATTCTAGCGTCTTCATCATGCGTGGATTCTTCTTCCACAAGCGTGAAGTCTCCTCCGATTCTGAGGTAGAGGAAGTTTATCTTTAAATTCATGTGAAGTTGTTTCTTTTCCGCATTCTTGAAAGTCATGAAAAATCAAGGAAGTGTGGAACAAGTTTTAAATTATCTTTGTTATTTAATTATTACCTGCTTGATATGATTTCAACACGAAGGGCGCGGGCCAAACGAACAAGGCCCAGACCCTCTGACGCTTTGGTTTTTCTTGCATTCTTCATGGTTGATGTTTGAACTTGAAAAAAACATGAATACAAAAGCCACGCAGTGATGAAAGCATCCCAGGAGGCGTGTAGGTGCATTCAGAAGGGAAAAACCCACTGGAGCACACCCGGTGGCCTGCAAAAGTTCCGCCTCCAGCCAGCCGCAGTGGTAGCAGTCGGTGCGCAGTCGTGCGCCGCGAAGGGAAGCCGCGGAGGTTACCATGGGAGGCCGACCCTCGGCCAGACGCATTAGCAAAAGGTAGTACACCATTGTGTGCCACAGAGAAGAGCTATGATGGAGGGGACCTGCACCTCCTGGGTCTTGCTGACAAGAGGGCAACGCCACGTGGCACCACCGATTAATTAACCCAAATGGATTTTCTATTCGAGAAGGGGGGTGGTCGTCTGGCTGGAAGACCATGCCAGCCACTGGGCCGGATCGCCCAGCGGGCTGTGCCCAGTCGAGGTGGATCAGGCTAGTCTGGGGCCCAGCAGGACAAGCCCGCTGTAGCCCAGCCAGTTCGGGTCGGGCCAGGCTGGGTCAGACCCAGACCCTTTTCGGCCTAGATATGCTTAAAGGGACGTATCTCACAAACCAGACATCCATTTTGACAAACCGTATGCAGTAATGAAATCCTTGGAATGATATGTTCCTTTTGAGATAATCCACCTAAGGTTTGGGGAAATTTGGAATATGTCCGAGTTGGATCAAACCCAAATCCAACTGGGCCCTGGACATTAAAAAGACTATAACTCATAGACCAGACATCTGATCGATGCACCGTCTATTGCATTGGGACCCTTATGACTTGGTGGTCCTTTGGGTTACTCATTTTTGGAAATTCGTGATAGTTGAGGCAGTACCGATATCTTTAGGAGAAGATATTACCGAACTCAAGTGCACCGGGTGTGGGGAATCTCGTGGCTGAACATCAATTGAAGAGCGACCCTATGTGGATCAGCATCATAGAGAACCAGTGTGGATAAGAATCATAGTGACCCTATGTGGATTAGTATTATAGATACCCTATGTGAATCAGCCTCATAGAGACCCTATGTGGATCAGCGTCATAGCAACCTTGTGCGGATCAACATCATAACGACCCTATGTGGATCAGCATTCTAGAGACCCTGTGTGGATCAGCAGTGCATGACCTGATGAGGAACAAACATAGAGAGGTCCATCGTGGATCAGCGACATAAGACCCTGTTTGAATCGACAATTGAATAACTTTTTTGTGGTTTAGTTTTGGAAACTTCCTAATGGAATAAAATGACATACCATAAGACTAATCATCTTCATTCCTGATCTCTGAGTTGTATGCCTGGTTTGAGAAGATTATTTTCTTTTTCTTTGTGATTGAGATCATACTTTGTGGTTTTTCCTTTGTGGAATTCTGAGAGACCTTTGGGGGTCTCGAGGTACCTACTGGGTATTGTTATACTCACCTCTTCATGGGCTTCGCCTGCACATTGTTGTGTCTTGTGCAGATGACGAGCAGTTTAGCTGAGAGTTTAGGGAGACAGGACTAGGCGGTACCCAAAGGTGATTTGTTGTTGTGGATTGCTACAGAGATGAGATGTACCTACCCTTTAGGTAGGATCATTGGTGGATTATCTCTGGAACTATTTCCTATTGTAGTTGTATATTTTCAGTTGGGCTAGTATTCCAGCCCCTTTACTTTCAGTACACACTTTTACTACTGCCTTTTTACCATGGGGTTTTCATCTTGTCCTGTTCTTGGTCTATGTGATTATAGGTTTAAAGGCAACACCTTCCCACTTTCAGGGATATGCCTTTCCAGTGCTAGTCACGAACCCTTGTCCTATGGAAGGTGGTCTTGGGGTAGTCATGACACAGGCCCTAGGGGATGGGTTGTGACAAAGTGGTATTAGAGTAGTCGGTTCTACCAAAGAACTAGGACTCTGATATTTCCAATGGAGTAATAATGTTATATGTTTTGAGTGTGGTTTTTATCTTTGGGAGTCTAATGTTGGTGTGGCGACTGACGTATCCATACACCAGGACCCTGAATTATAATTTCCGACTTGGTGCATGAAAACACTGATTGTGTGTGTTTTGGAAATGTTTTATTTTTGATCTCTTTTGAATATTCTCACCAGGTATAACATATTAACCATAGAGCACCTGTTTCTTTTCAGGATTACGCCATGTAGATAGCCAACCAGGATTCCATAGAGAGTTTACAATGATGTCCCACCGAGAAATTAGGCTTCGATGCAGGGCCCTCTTACAGCGATAGCACCTTCGGGTGGTGCACCAGTAGCACCACTACTCATTGGGTAACATTTACCACTAGCCCCACTAACGAATGGTGCACACAGACTGAGTTCATTTCACAAGTTCCAACGATAGAGGCCTCTGAGATTTTGAGGCGAGACAGATCCCCAGTCAGTCGAGGAATGGATGGAGGTTGTGGCTATAGTTTTATGCCTAGTTGGGACACCAGCATAGAAGATGGCGATCCTAGGTGCTAGCCTCTTAAAGGGAAGAACATGGAGACGTTGGATCCTGACACTCCAGTTATATGATGTGGTGACCCTCACCTGGATAGAATTCGTGAGCCTCTTCAGGGTAGAGTTTACTCCAGCGAATCTACAATCTATGTGTTTTCAAGAGCTCCTACACTTACAGTAGGACAACCTAACTGTATCCCAGTACTCCGTGAGATTCACCGACCTCTCTTGCTACTCCACCGACATGGTACGAGACACTTTCTTCAGGGCCCTAACATTTGAGCACGATGTTCGATGAGAGATCAAATCATCGATGATATCACTCAATAACCTAATGTAGATTGGATTGCTCGAGTGATCAGTATTGGTAGAGAGCTTCTTAGATGAGACGACACTAACGATGAGAGCCACCACTGGATGACAGGTATCCAAGTCATTTGTAGTAGGTAGTAGATAGATGACGCAGAGGTCCAAGTGGGCTAGAACTTCTGGAGGATGACCCCAGGATGTAGGGTTGGAGGTGTGGAGCTCATGACGGAGAGTTGTCCAGCAGAGGAGAAGACTATGCTTCACGTGTGGCGGGCAAAGTCAGATGGATCGCGACTACCCGAGCCACCGCACTGACGATTAGTAGACGGTCAAGGGACCGCCAAGGAAGAGGCAGATATTTGAGCAAGGAGGTCTATAGGATGGACGATGTGGCAGGGGAGAAGGTCGTGCAGTAGGCAGTGGGAATCGATTTGAGGTTCTATATCCACTACCTCCAGGTGTTCCACCTCAACCTCAAGGAGCAGTTGGACATGGATGATCTCAGCTTTAGGCACCTGAGGCCTACGACCACGGTGCTCTAGAGATGATTCAGGGTACGATATGTGTATAATCCACCCTAGATGCGGTACTTATAGACACAGGTTCCAGTCACTATTTCATTGCCATGACTCTCATCTGGATCTCGGAGATTCTATAAGATCCATTGGCTCAATCATTACGATTAGAGACTTTTATGGGAGAGGATTGGACAATTACACACTGGTGCCGGAAGTGTGAGATTACTCTAGGAGGTGAGAGATTGGGCTATGATCTTCCAGTTGCAGCGTCAAGGCCATGCGATGTCATCATGGGAATGGATTGGTTATCCATGATCCATGCTCATATTGACTGTTTTAGCCAAAAAGTGTGGTGTGTCCGTGAGGATGGGATTAGGTTTTCCTTCACCGGTGAGAAGGGAACCTTTGTCGCACAAGATAGACTTTCTTGGAGAAGGGTGCAGCTAATCACTCATCAATTAGATAGACATTCACTTAGAGAAGTTGACGTGAGGAGTCCGAGCTATCATATAGTGGTGGAATAGTATGCTAATGTCCTTCCTAATGATGTTCCAGGACTACCTCCTCGCATAAGGGTAGACTTCTACATCAACATGTACCCTGAGATGACACTGATATCTAACCCATCATATTGGATGGCTCCCATGGAGCTTAATGAGTTGTGGGTACTATTGGAGGACTTGCAGAGGAAGGGGTTCATGAGGCCCAATGTTTCTCCATGGGAATTCCCAATTTTCTTAGTTAAGAAGGCGGATGGGAGTCTGAGGCTTTGCGTGGACTATCGGTGCCTGAACTAGGTGACCATGAAGAAAATGTATCCTCTTCCAACAATTGATGATCTTTTCGACAAACTTAAGGGAGCTCAAGGGTTTTCAAATATAGACCGCATATATGGCTATCGTCAGCTCAGGGTACGGGATGAGGACGTACCGAAGACAACCTTCAGATGTCGGTATGGTCATTAAGTGTTCTTAGTGATTCCCTTCGGTGTGACCAATGCTTTGGCAGTTTTCATGGGGCTCATGAATAGGATCTTATATCCTTACATCGATCGCTTCGTGGTGGTCTTCATTGATTACATCTTGATGTACTCAGTGTCGGAGGAGGAGCACACCATGCACCTACAGATAGTTCTGGATACACCATGAGAGCACCAGATTTATGGAAAGCTCTACAAGATCCAATTCTAGATAGGGGAAGTCCACTTCCTAGGGCACGTTAGCTCAGAGGCTAGATTTGTATTGGATCCGGTGAAGACAGAGGTAGTACTTGCTTGGGAGCCACCTAGGAGTGTGACCGAAGTGCGGAGTTTCCTGGGATTGGATGGGTACTACCAGATATTAGTACTTGAATTTTATAGATTTACAAAACCCTTATCATATTTGAAATATAAGGGACAACCCTTCATGTGGATGGAGAGATTTCAACATATTTTCCAGGAGCTGAGCCAGAGACTGACGAGTTCCCCCATCTTGAGACTACCAAAAGAGGGCGTTGGGTATGTAGCCTACTGTGCCACATCAGGTACTAGATGAGGTTGTTTCCTAGTGAAGAAGCGAGCATTGATCACCTATAGATCACAAAAATCAAGACAACATGTGTAAAATTATGCCACCCATGACCTAGAGTTAGTAACAGTGGTATTTGCGCTGAAGATGTGGCGACACTACTGGATGGTTTAACATTTTACAGTCTACTCTAATCACAAGAGTCTCAGATATATATTATCACATAAGGGCATGAACCTGAGATAGTGATGATGGATAGAGTCCCTCTAGGACTATGAATT
The DNA here is from genome assembly GCA_963277665.1 of Viscum album. Taxonomy (NCBI): domain Eukaryota; kingdom Viridiplantae; phylum Streptophyta; class Magnoliopsida; order Santalales; family Viscaceae; genus Viscum; species Viscum album. The sequence goes on along the minus strand of OY728130.1, from coordinate 1,157,234,341 downwards.
CAAGATATTATATACTCTTAGGAAGGGGAATGTTGTGGCAGACGCACTCAAGAGGTGGTCTGGTTCGCAGTTGCTGAGTGAGGTGACATAGTAGCTAGTTGTGTTGCAGTTAACCTTTTTGGATAGTGATAGAACAACTTAACTTCGGTATATGATAGTTACCTCCTCACTCCTTTAACGATTCAGGGAGGCACAACTTTTGGACATGAACTGCGAGGCTCGATGTTCTCAGATATTCCCAGGACATGCTCTTGATAGATTTTATAAAGGTAGGGAGGACATCATCCTTTTCAAAGGATGCACCATGGTGCCAGTGATGCTATGAGAGGAGGTGTTGATGGAGTTCCACACAAACCATTTTGTGGTATATCCTAGAGTGGAGAAGATGTACCAGGACCTCTGGTGTCAGTATTTGTGGCCAAGGATAAAGAAAGTGGTTGTGGAGTTCATTTCATGATGCCTCACTTGTCAGTAAGTGAAGGCTGAGCATCAGGTTCCAGCAGTCTTAGCACAACCACTTGAGGCACTGGAGTGGAAGTGGGATGGTATATCCATGGACTTCATGATAGGGCTACCACATACAACTAGGGTCCACGATTCCATCTGGGTGATTGTTGACCGTCTCACAAAGTCTTCCCAATTCCAACCCATATGAGAGCAGGGATCAGTAGAGAGATTGGGACGTCTCTACATACATGAGATTTTATGGATTCATGGGTTTCCATAAACGATCGTCACAGATTGTGATGCACATTTTACAACCTGCTTTTGGAAGGGATTATAGGAGGCATTCAGGACTCATCTAAATTTGAGCAACGCCTTTCATCCTCAGATAGATAGTCAGACCGAGCAGACAATACAAACACTCAATGAAATGCTTCGTGCTTGTGTCCTCGATTTTGGATGTAGTTGGGAGGACCATATACCACTATTTCAGTTTGATTACACTAAAAATTGTCACTCCACCATCGTTATGGCTCCGTTTGAGGCCTTATACAGGAAACATTAAAGGTCACTAGTATGCTGGACAGACCCAGAGGAGTAAGCACTTATGGATCCAGAGTTGGTACATGCTACCACAGAGAAGGTGAATATCATCCATGAGAGGATGAAGACTGCACAGAGTTGGAAGAAGTCTTAGGGAAATAGGAGACTGGGATCCATGGAGTTTGGGGAGGGAGACCATGTCTTCTTACGGGTCTCACCCCAACGAGAATTATAGAGGCTTAGCCAAGGCAGAAAGCTATATCCAAGGTTCATAAGACCTTTCCAGATCCTCAGTAGAGTAGACGAGGTGGTGTACCATCTAGATATACCCCTACAGATGCATATGGTGTATAATGTTTTCCTTGTGTCACAACTGAGGAGGTACATGCATGATCCATCACACGTTATCAACTTGGGTGAGCTGGACATCAACGATGGGGAGACGTTTGCAGAGTTACTGGTGGAGATAGAGGATTGAAAGGAGTGGGTCCTTCATGGGAATTTGATTCCTCTGGTGTGAGTTTTTTGGAAGCACAAGAATCCCTAGGAGAGCACCTAGAAGCGGGAGGATCAGATACGTGCTCAGTACCCCCATTTTCCCCTCGTTTTGTGGTAGCTTTTGGGGATGAAAATCCCTAAGGTGGGGCAAATGTAAAGATCTGGAAATTCAACATATATATTTTTTAAATTATTTGGGATAATTGATAGTCTTAGAAAATTAAAGGTTCTCAATTTCAAGGCCCGGTGTGCCCAGAAGAGATTTTTAAAAAAATTTAAGGTACGTTCTGTAAATGTGCGAGTGGAAATTTCTATCTTTTGAGCTAGTGCTTGGATTAAAAATCTGAGGGTACTGTTGGACCCGAAGCACCTATATTCGCTTAAGGGAGGATTAACTTTGACCACAGTTGGTCAGGTAGAAAATTTAGTTTTATGGACTTTCATTAAAGAATAATACAATTACATAAAATTTTTATTTTATTTTTCAACAAACTGTTGAGTGGCGGTGGTGGGACCGCTAAGTTGTCAATCCAATTAAAGGATTGACTCTTCTATTCTGTAACCAAACCATTGAGAGTTAAGAGGTTTAATCATTAATGAACCTCACTAATATTTCATTACATTAATCACCCTTTACCTCCATTAAAATGTGTCTTATGCTTGGGTTCTTGAAATGGAAGGGAGGAACCTCTGATGAAGTTCCACAGATTCTTCCACCAACGAAAAAAAGGAGGCTTGGATGAAAATGTTGGAGGAATCGATTCAGGGTCAATGAATGCTGAAAACTTCATCAAACATAGATTCTTCTTCCGCAATCCTGACATCTCCTCCGATTCTGAGGTAGTGGTTGTTTATGTTTAAATTCATGAGAATTTTTTTTTCTTTTTTATGTTTTGGAAATGAATGAAAAATTGCGGAAGTGTTGAATGGGTTATAGTTTATCTTTGATGATTTAATTATTACCCACTTGATATGATGCTAACGCAGAGGGCATGGTCCAAACGAACAAGGCCCAGACCCTCCACCACTTTGGTTTTTGTCATGTTATTTATGGTAGAAGTTTGAACTGGATGGACACTTGAATTTGGGATCCACGTAGTGATGTAAGAATCCCGGGAGGCCCATAGGCGTGTTCAGAAGAAAAAACGGACCACCAATGCTCACCCGGTGGCCCGCGGAAGTTCTGATGGTGGCGTCCGGTGTCGGTTGGCCACAGTGGAAGAAGGAGGAACGTCATTGTTCACCAAGAAGGGAAGCCACAAAATCATGTTGTGACCATTAGCAGGGGTAGCTAACCGCGTTGACGAAAGGCGGCACGCCGTCGTGTGTTGCGGACAAGAGCTTCGGCTGAGGGGACCCATGCCCCAAGGGTATCGCTAACAGGAGGGCGGTGCCACATGGCACCGCCGATTAATTAACCTGAATGTCTTTTCCATTTGGGAAGGGGGATGGTCACTCAGCTGGCGAACTGCGCATGCCATTGGGCCGAATCACCTGGTGGGTCACACCTAACCGAGGCGGGTTGGCCAGGTCTACGGACCAGCGGGTCGAGCCCGCCGCGGCCCAGCCCGCATTACACGGACCAGCAGGTTCGAGCCAGGCTGGGAAGAACCAGGATGGACCCGGACCATGTCTGGTCAACTAGAACTAGGTCTGGTTGGCCCGGTAAGGGGCAGTGAGGGTCGGTCCGACTGGTTCGGACCAGTCCCAGACCCTTTTTGGGTCAGATACACTTAAAAGACCATATGTCACAAACCAGATGTCTGTTTGACAAACCGCATGAGGCATTAGAATCATTGGAATGAGACATTCCTTTTGAGATACTACACCTGAGTTTTGAATAAATATAGAGTATAGTCAGGTTAGATCGAACCCAAATCCAATCGGGACCTCGGCACTAAAAAGTCTATAACTCACAAATCGAGCATCTGATTGACGCGCTGTTTATCGCGTTGGGCCTCTTACAACATGGATGTCCTTTGGTTTACCCCTTTGTGGAACATTGTGATAGTTTAGGAATGAATGATATCTTGAGGACTAGATACTACATAACTCAATCCCATAGGGTGTGGGGAATCCTGTGGCTGACTGTTAATTGAAGAGAGACCCTGTGTGGATTTGCATCATAGAGACCCTATGTAGATCAGCATCATTGTGACCCTATGTGGATCAGCATCATAGAGACCCTATGTGGATTAGAATTCTAGAGAGCCTGTGTGGATTGACAGTGCATGACCCGATGAGGACCAGCCTTAGAGTGGCCCATCGTAGATCAGCAACATACGACTCTGTGTGGATCAACAATGGAACATCTTCTTCATGGTTTAGCTGTGGAAATTTCCTAACAAAATAAAATGATGTACCATAAGACTAATCATCTTTATTCCTAATCTCTGAGTTGTATACCTAGTTTGAGATGAGTCTTTTCTTATGATTTGAGATTGAGATCATTCTTTATGGTTTTTCCTTTGTGGAATTCTGAGAGACCTTCGAGGGTCTTGGGGACCATATAGGGTATTTTAATACTCAGCCCTACACGGGTTTCTCCCTCACATTATTGTATCCTGTGCAGACGACGAGCAGCTTGGCTGAGACTTTAGGGATCCAGGACTAGGTAGTACCTGAAGGCAATAGTTTGACGTGGAGAGCTACAAAGATAAGCTATACCTACCCTTCATATAGGATTATTTGTGGACGATCTCATGATCTTTTTTCTGTGGTAGTTGTATATTTTTTTATTGGGCTTGTATTCTAGCCCCTTTACTTTTGGTACAAACGTTTATTACTGTGGTTTTCCTATGTGGTTTTTATCTTGTTGTGTTCTTAGTCTGTGTGTTTATAGGTTTAAAGGAAATGCCTTCCTATTTTTAGGGACATTCCTTTCTAGTTCTAGTCACCAACCCCTGGACTATAGAAGGTGGGTGTGGGGTAGTCACGGAACAGGCCCCAGGGGATGGGTCATGACAATGGATCTCTATAATTATTGAAGGTTCTAAAATGATATTTGTTTTATATAAATAAGTTTGGATTTCTAATTTCTTATTGATAACTTTATCTATCATCTAAGAGTTTATTTCATATATAAGAGCCAAGCATAAATTTGAGAGAGAAGTAGAGCCAATATCATAGTCTGTATTTGTGAAAGTGATTCATTGTATTTGTTCTGATTCATCCACATTTTTGATCACATGATGTTTCCAAATATCAGTTTCACTGTTTTGTTTTTATTTTTTTTTGAATAAGAATACACATACTATTTTATGCAAAGGAGAAGTATTATTATTCTACAAGTGCTCGTTATGTGCTTAGAACACTTCAATTTCCTTGTGAAAATTTGAACTGCGAAGCAACTGGATAGTGATTCAGGAATCTCCTTCTACTTCCGCACAGTGTACTGAAATTCCGCAAACTAGTGTATTTCACCTTACTATAATTTGTGAAGTGGAAGGATAACACATATTAATAAGGATGTGTAAACCATTATGGAATGAAGTTTGTAATTTTCATTATTTATCTTACTTATACTGTTACACAAAAAGTATAAAAAACATGCATGTAGTGATATCCATGAATACTGGTAGACTGTTTATTGAGAAATACTGTACATTCCAATTATTTCATTTAAATTAAGAAGGTAGTAGATTCGAGTGTTCTGTTTTGAGTTGAGTAGTGCCATGTGTATGATTTGAGAAAGAACAATATCACATGAATGAAGGTTTTGAGTCTTGGGAAGAAGAAGAACCGCAAGAAACTCTTATATATTGAACTTTTGATTTTATATGTGAGTTACAAAAAGTTATTTGTGGAATATGAGAAGGTTGAAACTGTGTATTCTTATGTAGTGTAAAGACACTTTAGGATCGTGAAAGGAGAAGAAGTACTGTTTCTGGACAAATATTACACAGTTTGTGTGTCTTCACATGAAGACTGTTATGAGTAACATCATACATACTTGGTTGTGCATTATATTAATGGTTCGTTACATATGTGAATTTAATTTCACATTGAATAAGTCGATATTTTGTGCATACAATGTGATTAAAGAAAACAAAAAGTAGATAGTGAGTTTCACATACTCTCGATCAGTGTATTTTCATGGTACCCAGAATTCACATGCATGTGATAAAATGAAAACTTCAGTATAATTAAGTTGTGTAATTTGTGAATTAAAGGGTGGTTGTGTTTTTATACATGCTACCTTTTTGAGAATTATGTGAAAGTTTCACTCATACTCATTTGAATTTGTAAAATGTAAACTAAAGTATTCTATAAATAATATCACAAAATATATTTGGTTTGCATAAAGATGTAAACATTGTGTATTTTCAGAAAAAAGATTGAAACCACACACAGTTTTATGCAGTTATTATTGCATAATTAATACACATAAATAGTGTACAAAATTACATGCATTAAATATTTTCATGTGATGATGATAACTACATGCATGGAGAATACACTATATTGATGTGTGTAATAATTGAGTTGAGGTGATGCAATATTATTCCATGAAGCAAAGATGAAGACAACTTTCTATTTATTGATACATCTTTAGTTGTTTATTCTATTACTATAGTGAGTTTAATTTTATGTGTTATCCTCTACAATTTAGGAGAGTTTACTGAGCCAGATTGTATATAGTGTTTTTATTTATATTCAATGGTAGTTGAGGTGGTTCAGCTGAAGTGAGAAATTGCAGTATCGGTTTATTTTAGTGGATCTAAAAGGAAGATCAATATTGTGTTACCGTGGAAGCTTGAAGTTCTTATGATATTTCTCATTATGTTAGTGTTGTGTTTGTGAAGAATTGGGGGGATTCTAATATAAAGAACACTGGTGGTATACCGGTATAATTTGGGAAATGTTTCATACATAACCACTGTGGTTTTAGGTTGATACTTAACCAACCCACTTGTAATTGGTGTTTCATTATTAGTAGAGTATCTATGTCTCAAATCATCCCAAACACAATAAGGACGTAGTCACCCACATCAGGGGTGAACCTTGTAAAACTATTTTCTGTTGTTCTTTATTTAATTTCAGTATTTCATATAGTATAATTGTGTTTCTTAAAAGGGTAGATTAACTCACTCTAAAAAGTGAAAAGTTTTGAATCAAAAAGTGTAAGAGAAAATAAAAATCGGTAAAATGTTGTATACATTGATTTACCCCCCACTCAGTGTACCTTCATGATCCACTAGACACTTCAGTTTTTATCAAAGCCTAGGTTACACCTCTTATTGGATCTATCTTATTATACCAGTGTTTTTATCAGACTTATATGAAGATCTTATTTGAATATGAACAAGTAATAGAGATGTATCATATGAAAATTTTAGTTCTTATCCATATCACTACCAACAAGGCGGTTTCTTCCAAAACCTTGAAAAAAAATAAGAAAGAAGCAAGGGAGCTAGGAAATAAATCAAATAATAAATAATCATCACAATCTAAATATAGTCAGAGTGGTAGTATACCAATAAGATCTTTTAAATTAGTTGATAAAGATCATTTTGATGAGTATGGTTCAAGTAGAGATGAAGAAGAATTTATTGGATCACTCAGTGATTTAATTCATAAATCAAAAAAAATATGAATACTTGTCCTTCAAAAGTTGTCACTTTTATATTTTATTTTATCAAGGTACTTTATGATGAAAAGTCACAAGTTGAAAAGGAATCTGAGGATATGAAGCAAGCTTTCACAACTAAGTTTCAGAGATGTAAACATCGCTCACAAATTAGTGAGGAAAAAGAAGAAATTGTATCACTTTGTAATGAACATTTATCCCCTGTTAAGGAACAATTGAAAACAAATATGTGTGAGAAAGAAGTTACTGATAATGTTCTTACAGAGATAATTTTTACACTTGAAGAATATCATAAATCTACCATGAATATTAATGACTCTCAGTTGTAAATCAAATACAAGGATGAGATATCAATACAAGATATAAAATATAAAGAACAATATAGATTTCATTATAATTAAAGACATACTTTGATTGAAGATGAATTACAAAAGATTGTTTTGAAGAAAAATAAGACTGAGATAGTTTATACAGAAATGATCCATACATTAGGGAATCTGTATAGAATCCCAATGAATGTTAAATAATTCCAACTAGAAGTCGAGGGAAAGAGAATTAAATAGTTGAATAATTATTTATTAGCCGTAAATCAAATTCATGATGATCAAGTTCAGAAAATGAAGACTCAATGTGAAGAAAAAGTGAAAGCTGTTGAAGATGAGAAAAATTTACTCTACGTAAAGTGTCTTGGAAAGGAAGTTAATTTAAAAAATAAGAAAGAAACATAATTAAAGAGTTCTTAGAAAGAATGTGAAGATGTGGTGAAATCACTTGAATACCATAAGAACTCACTAAATCTAAAATATCTTGAGCTGGAGGTCTAGTTAAAAAATATTAAGAACAATAAAAATGAATCTTCTCAAAATGTTGAGATGAGAAAACTTTCCAATAGTCTTAATTATAACAAGACACATTTTACAAGAAAAAAGAACTTGAGATTATCTAAAGATGAATACATTTAAATCTCACTAAAAAAGGTATCCCTTTATTCAAAAGTTTTTGTTTGTGCTAATTTTTTTTTATCTACATGTATAGGTTCCAAAAATAATTCTAGTAAAACATGGATGAAGAAGACTGATGAAAAATCCACCATGTCATCAAATGTGGACATGAAAAAGAGTATGATTTTTTGTTCCCTACAAAGACATCATATGAAGAATCATAAATTCAAAAGCAACATGATGTGAAATCTAGGAAACATGTTGCATAATAGAAGAAATAAATATTTTTTTTCTATTATTGGTGTTAGAAAAATTGGGCATTGGGATATGTTTGAATAATATTTCTAGACATGATATTTTCAAGAGGGCAACATTAAGGGGGAAAAGATCTGATGTAAAGATAAATCCTCAAAAAGTAAAGATTAATTCATAGTTGAAGAATGATTTGTCTATTAAAAATATATTTTAATTTCTTGAAGACTTATGTGATTATTGAAATAGAAGTGGTCAAAGGAATGATGAGTGCTGGTATGTACCAATCATGCACTATTCATATGGTGATATGGAGAAGAGTCCACATCGAATATAGAGGAAAAGAACAAATAAAGAAAAATCATCCTTAGGGTGTGAGAAAGAGAAGATAAATAAGAAAACTATGATTGAAGCTACACTTAATAATAATTACGAGATGAATTCCACAATAATAGAACAATGCTTCTACTGTGGAAGAAAAGGTCATATTATAGACCGTTGAAAATAGGCTATAAAAACCAATTCTAGTGGAAGTAAGCTAAATCATAAGAATAATTCATTCTCGGAAATATATAATATTATTGATTTAGTTCAAGAAAATCAAGGTGAAAAATTTAAATTTCATGAGAGGTTGTCTAAAAAGGATAACCCTATGATTGCTAGTGATTTGTGTGGAAGGTGAAAAATGTCTAGGAATATTCTGATAAATGTATTAAATGGTTTTCTAAACAAATAGATTTAGTTAAGAAAAAAAGAGATTAACCAATGGATTATTATATTAAAAAGTCTAATAAGAATAAAGAGTCTACACATAATAATAAGTCTAAGCATATACCAAAAGAAAACTTATTTTTATGGCCAGATCAGGTGGAATTGGCTAAAAATATAGAGTAGGTAAAAAAGAATGAAAGTTAACTATTTTTTAATGTGAATAAAACTATTACATCTAAGTTTAACACTAAAGAAATCAAGAAGTTCATAATTCCCTTAAATGACAAAATTTGGAAAGTCGAAGGAGAAAAGATGATGAGTTTCCATAAATTAGGAGTAGAACTGAAATGAGTTTCTGGGTTCAGAAATAAATCTCATCCCTATTTCTCTAACTGAAAATCATTTAAGAACCACTTTATTCCCATGTATATTTTGTGTTTGTTTCTTTTATGCAAGGAATTGATGATGATGTATAAATTCAAGGGGAATTATTAAGATACGAGTGCTGTGAAAATATTATACAACATTTAAGAGGTTATCCATCATGAAGTTTTATATTTAACTTAGTGGTAAAATTTTTCTCAAAGATCATTCTTGATGAAAGTCAGTCTTGATGAAGAATATGGATGAATTTCATCCCTATAGGGGGATAAAATATAGACCAATATCAAATTTGAATATCTCAACTGGTATAAAAATAATATTTGAAGTTCTAGTAAGAAATTTATCCAATGATTTAAAATTATTTTAATTGAATATTGTCATTAAAGAGTTATGTTCTTCTATCTCTATATGAATAAAAATTCTAATTCACGAGAAGAGAGACAGATAATTTGATGATAAGAGAAAAATGGATTGATAAAGGGGAAGTGCATTCTTGAAATTGAATGCTTTTAATTTGTTTTTCAAGATGAATTTAGGATATTAGTTAGATATATTTTGATTAACTCTTAAAAGAAGGTTTCAGTGTTGGAATCACATTCTAAAAAATTTATTGACAAAATTTATTTATAGATTTACATCTTAGATTTTATACATCGAGTTAGTCCATGTAGACTTGGAGCTAATTGATTAATGACACATTTCTTAAAAAAATGATGATTTCATTTTCTCAAGCAGATCAATTTGAATTTCTAATAAGTGAGATCTCTTATGAAATGAGTATATTGTATGAGGGAAGAATAAAAGCTTAGTTGTTACAAAATGAGATGATTTAAATTCATTCCCATACTTATATATTTGGTATTATTATAAAGTAAGGGGGAGAAGAAAGTATTGACTATGAAAGTAAAATGGGTATTTACAACAAATCCAAATGGGGATATTGAAGAACCAAAATTTCATAAAAGTAATATTTATGTTGTAATTGTTGTAAACACAGTTGTTTGATAAAAATTCAATGTAACATTAAAAATTCAATGTGACATTTTTTGAATTGTGGAGTTGTTTCCATTGAATTATTTTGGAATAGAAAGGTTATTTTAATTTTAATAAGTTTCATTAGATGAAGAATCATTTAAATATGATGGTTGCAGAGCTGGTCAATAGTTCATAAAACATGTGTCATTGGATTTTTTTGTTGACACATTTTTTACATCATTTGATTAAATAGATAATTAGGAATTTTATTTTGGGTTCCTATTAAATTTAGGAATATCCCATGCAGAATGAAAATGATTTATTTTTTCTAAAGAGGATTTGATTTTTCTATAGGCATAATTTTTTTTGTGAAATGTGACTTTGTTATACTTAAATATTAAGTTGGTTTGGCATGACATTGAAGAAGGGTTTTTTATTTAATTTTATTACTTATAATTTTTATAAGTATGGATTTTAGTTATTAATAAAAATTTACCACCCACAAGAAGGACTTAACCATCCGATTCGCTCGATTGATTTTCTGAGCCATCCGATCAAATTTGTGCTTAGTATTCTCCATCAAGCCACTGAAAAGCTTCTATTCATCAGGATATCTATAAGAAATGTTCACAATCAACTAAATATGATATATTAAGCTTTGATTGAACATTCTAAGATGTCTGATCGATGTTTCCATGCAATCTAGTCTTCATCCAATATCATATTAAACCTTGGCTGATGATCAAGTGTTCTAGTCATTAAAGAAACTCAGTTTTTCAGGATCTCCATGTGATGTAGACCAAATCATGATCCAATACTACTGATAATGTTTTTAGTATTATTAAATTATAAATATGATCAAATTTACAAGATGATTCATTTTAATTATAAAACTAAATTATAATAGTGGATTTGTAGTGTGTAGAAATTATAAATTTTCATTGATGGTGATCTCTTGAAAAGTAGATAGTGTATTAGTGAGATGATAAATTGAATGGGTCTCTATAAATCTTGAAGGTTTTAAAATGATATTTTCTTCTATAAATATGTTTGAGTTTTTCATTTATTGTTGAGAATATTATCTCTCATCTGAGAGTTTATTTCACATTTGAGAGTCGAGTGAAATTTTGAGAGAGAAGTATAGCTGATCTCATAGGCTATATTTTTGAAAGTGTTTCTATGCGTTTGTACTGATTCATCCAGATTTTTGATCACGTGATGTTTCCTCTAATCAATTTCACTGTTTAGTTTTTATTTTGTTAATAATAATAAGAACTCGTGTATTCCTTTTCACAAAAGAGATGTAGAAGTATTACTTGAGTGTTTGATATGTTCTTAGCACACTCAAATTAATTCACAATGATCTGATCTGTGATGCAATTGGATAACGCAGTAAGAATCTTCTTTAGCTTCTTCATAGTGTACTGAAATTCTACAAAACAGTTTATTTCACCTTACTATAATTTGTGAAGTGGAGGGATACATCATATTGAGAAGGATGTGTAAACTATTATGTGATGAAGGTTTTAGTTTTTATTATTTATCTATACTATACTGTTACACGATGAGTATAAATAATTCACATGTATATCCATGCATACTGGTAGCTTGTGGACTAAGAAACATTGTACATGCCAAGTATTTCATTTACACTAAGAATGTAGCATATTCAAATGTTCTATTTTGAGTTAAATAACATCATTTGTATGATTTGATAAAGAATAGTATCACATGAATGAAGGTTTTGAGTCTTGTGAAAATGATTAATGGCATGCCACTCATGTAAAAGGAACATTAGATTTTATACATGAGTTACAAAAACTTGTTTGTGGAATATGAAAGGGTTGAAACCGTGTATTCCTATGTTATGTAACTATACCCTAGGATTGTGCAAAGAAGAGTATTGCTATTTTAGGAAAATCACAACATAGTGTGTGTGTGTGTGTGTATTAGTTTGAAGAATTTTATAAGGAACATCATACTTAGTGGTTATGCAGTACATGCATGGTTCATTGCATATGTGAATGTACTTGCATATTGAATAAGTGGAAAATATGTTTATACAATGTGATTGAGGAAAAAAAATTAGACAGTGTGTTTCATTTGTATTTGTGTAAAGTGAACTAAATGATTCTATGATGAAGATCTCAAATTATATTTGGTTTGCATAAATATGTAAACATTTATTGTTTTCATAAAGAAGATTAAAATAATACATATTTTTTTTCATTTATTATTGCACAATGAATACACATAAATAAGGTTCATAATTACATGAATTAAATATTTGCATATAATGAAGGGAACAAAATGCATGGAGAAAACATGATATTGATGTGTGTAATAATTGATTTTATCTGAAGTAATATTTTTTAGTTAATAAAAGAATAAGAAAACATGTATATTATTGATACATCTTCAGTTATTCATTCTATTACTATAGTGAGTTGAATTGGAAGTGTTATATTATACAATTCAAGAGAGTATAATGAGACAAATTTTATTTAGTTTTGTTTTTTATATTTATTGTAATTTTTAGTGGTTCAGTAGAATAGATAAAGTGAATTATCATTTTATTTCAGTGGCTCGAAGAGGAATACTAGTTTTGGGTTGTAGTGGCATCTGGAATTTGTTGTGATCTTTCTCATTGTGTTAGTGTTCTGTATGTGAACCATTGATGGGATTCCAGTATAAATAAAATTGGTAGGATACTAGTATGATTTTGAAAAGGGTTCATACCTACCCACCATGGTTTTAGGGTGATACCTAACCAACCAACTTGTAATTGGTGATTCATTATTAGTGGAGAATCTTTTTCTCAGATCACCCCGAACACAGTAAGGATGTAGTCATCCACATTTGGGGTGAACCTTGTAAAAATACCACGTGGTGTGATTTATTTACTTTCAGTATTTAATATAGTAAAATTAGTATTTTTAAATAGGATATATTCATTCACTCTAACAAGTTCATCGGTTTTAATAAAAAAGTGTAAGATAAAAGATAATAAAAATTTGTGAAATCTTTTGTACACTGATTCACCCCCTCTTAGTGTACCTCCGTGATCCACTGCGCACTTCATTAATCCCTGTAGGATGAAATTTTAATGGGATAAAAGACTCTAGGTCATGTAGAAAAAGGTTTTAAGGTATTATATTAGGTATTGGATGATTTAGACTGCTTAAAATTTGTGATTAATAGAGGAGATGAGGTTACCTTTTAAAAGCGAGAGGATGGACAACATTGAAACTACATAAAGTATTAAATTAATAAAACATAATTGTCATAGAAAAGTGAAAAAATGATATATTTAGAGTATTTGATAATTATTATTTTAAATGCATTCATATAATAAATTTTTTACAATTTTAGGCAATGTTTTCACATTATCTCTTTTTTGAAACCCCATTTTATCCCTTTTGATGATTACCATGATATTAAAGTATTTTACTCTTTAGGGATGAAAAAAGTTAATATAAAAGGAAAAGTGATCCATAAATGGAACAAGGATTATATTTTGACCAAATACCATTCACTTGGATGAAGATATAATTTTTATGTATTTTAAATCATTTAATAATTTTTTTATAATAATCTATCATTAATATCATTTTTGGAACTATTCTTTTAATTTTACATTAAAGACAAAAAAATGACAATGGAATTTGCATATAAACCTTTAAAATATACATAAAATTTTATATTTATTTATTTAATTCACGAGACACAATAAATCTCCCAAATAGTATCACATTTAGAGTTTTTAAAATCAATTACTTGATTTTTCTACTACTTGTACAAGGACTATGTCGACGGTGTGTAACCATTTAAGGTAATTATTTCACCACTAAAAATTTAAAATAAATTTAAATTTTAAAAATAATTTATTTATTCCCAAAAAATATTTAATATTCATTTAAAACATCTTTTTATCCATATGTAAACATATAAGATAAATTTAAATCTGAAGTGTGATATTTTGTATTTTTCTTTACATAAAATAACATATACGTCATTTTCAAAGTAAAATATAAAAATTTGTTTAAATTTTAATATTTAATAAGGATTTTACAAAATCACTCAAAAAATATATTAAATTCATGTGTTCATATTAGTTTAATTCGTTAATATATTATTTTTAACCTTAATTTCTCAATTTAACCTTATTGTGGTGAAAAATATTTACCATGGTTACTATTAATAATGATAAAAAGTAAAAAAGTAAATATTTAAAAAAAATTAACCAAATGATTATAAATATATAATCATTTTTTATGATTCAATTTCATGAATAGGAAGAAATTATTTTTAGATAAAAAGAAAAAACACAATGAAATATAGTTTTTTAGAAAAATGTGTTTTTAAGACAAAAAATTGAACTTATACAAAAAATTGGTTTAAAGATAAATAGTATTTATTTTATTATATTTGTTTAATTAAAATAAATTTATTTTATTTTAATATCACATCGTAATTTTATATTACTTTATATAACGAAACAAAATGGTTCTTTTACAAAAATCTGTATTTTTTACTATTTACAAAAAATCAATATTTTTTGAAAAATCCCAAAATTTTCTAATAGGATAATTTTTATATGAAGAATTATAAAATTATATCCTATTATAAAATTTAAATTCTAAAATTTACAAATTATATTTTTAAAATTAAACCATATAATGCATGAAAACCCAATTTGGTTAGAAATAAATATTTTTTATTTTAACTAAAAAATTACATAATATCTTTATAATGAGTGTGACTATATAAAATATAATTCATGAATATTAATAAGGCATGAAATTTTTTTTCTATTAACATTACCTGGTTTGTTACATTATTCCCCCTTTTGGAAATGTTATACTCATAATTTTTTTTATGCCTGATAGAAAGGGTTTAAAATATTTTCAAAACTAGTTCCTAGGAGTGGAAGATAAAACATACATACATTAAAGTAAACCTTTTTTAGTATTTAAAAATAGCATTATTCAAACCCCACATAATGAAAAGGAATTATAAAACACCTTTTTAAAAATTGTCAAATGGAAATACGAATGTCATATGAAATAACATATAACTAGGTTTGTAAATAGGATAACATTTGTGGGAAGTGAAAATATGGAAATGGATGAAAAACATAATATCCAAATAATTATGGAGAGTGATAGAGAACATTGATCATAATAAAATGAATTATCCTAATAAATTTAATGAACAAAAAATTTATATACCAATTATGTATGAAAAATACCATCAATTTATCAGAAATGAAGGTAATAGGAAAAAAATTTATTTCATGATCCTTTTCCTAAATACTAGGAATTACTTTACCATATATACTAAGAAGATAAGGAAATATACTTACAATATTTTATTCAAATCCATAATTTCAATTTCATCTTTTTTTATGTTTTTTAAATAGTTTCCACCTTTATCTTGTCTTTTAATCTAAATGATAAGAATGGATATTTAATTTCTAAATCACTATAATACACTTATAATTCACCATGAGGTATAAAAAGTATAAAAATATATTCTTCCTATCATTAATAAAACCAAAATTGTTAGAACATGATAAGATAAAAAAATGAATAAACCTTCACATGAATAAATAACACAATAATCTCCAAAATTTAGTATTAATAAAAAATATTCAACATAGATCATTCTATAAATAAATAAACATATATCCCTATTAAACTCAATAACCTCAACATTAAATAATGTTCTAGTCAAAAAAGTTTTCTCATACATTTCAAATACATCCCCAAAAATGTAATATTATTCTTCTAAAATAATCCTTCATGTTAAACCTAAGGGTTATATATAACTCAACCCAAATGAAACATCTCCCAAAATATCATTAATCACCAAAAAATACCATCACTTAAAATCTAAAAAGGGATGTATAAACCTTTGAAGTTATGATCAAACTTAAACGTATAAACCCGTGATGGTTTCCATAACTCTTAAGTTTACCTAACAAGAAAACATACTAATTTCAAAATTTATTTAAACCCTCCTCTAATACCAACTATAAAAACTCCAAACTTCCACTACCGAATATAGTGCTAATTTTTTTTACATTTATATATTTGGAACTGTTAAACATGGCCAATTTGATCCATAAAAAACATAAAAATAAAATAAAATATTGGATCACTTACATACCCAAGTACCTTTTAGGTTTAGAGTTTTAGATAATTATGACAAAATCTAAAAATAACACATCAATTCATCATTCTTAAAACATGAATCCTTAAGACATGAAAAACACTTGAAATTCAGTATTCTTCAATTCAATATTCTTTACACTATACCCATATTTTCTTATTCCATATTAAGTCTTAAAAATATCTCATAAAATTCTTAACACATGAATCCTTTCTAAATTTAATACATTTAACATCAAATTTAATAACCTGGGGAAATGAAAACATAGAAAGGGTGAGCTCAAAATCTTAGTAAGGGTAAAATAGTCATTAACAATTATATATCATCAATGAGCATTAGATGAGAATAAAGGTATGACGACATAATCCATGTACAAGAGAATAACATAAGGTAATTTATACCCATAAAAATGTATCATAAATATAGATAAATGGAATAAATATTTAACAAATGAAAGAGTGATTAGAATCAATAATCATGAGCCATTTAATTTAAAAATAGATCAAAGGAAACTAAAAAAATCATAGAGAAAATAGAAAAAATGTGTTGGTATCTTTGAACATTATCTTAATAAATTATGTTCTCTATTGTCACGAATAACCAGATCCTAGTTAAATCTACAAAATAAAACTCCATAGTTAACTCCTTTCTTATTTCATTTAAATAAAAGGAACATTAAAAAATGAATTATATAGATATATTGGGATCATACATTATATTATATTTATTGGGATCAAACTTTTTATAAGCTATATTGCCATAGGTAATGAACTTTTAAGGGGAGATTATCATGGTAGGGTTTCTCCCGTCACCACCATCCACTCCCATCTCAGCATAGGGTTAGATGTGACTCCTCTCATCCACGATTTTTTCTTGGCAGGATCGTGGAGTGCGGTGGATCATTTATAGTGGCGGCGATGTGGTTTGGTCTTGGACGTCTTCCATGTTGATGCAATGATGGTACAAATCCAGATATGTTGCAGTTTGTGTAGGGTTTCTACATCATTGATTTGTGTTGACAGAATATTCTTTAGGTTGATTGTTATGGACTCCACGTGCGGTGTTAATGGAGGTCACATGTTTTATGAATCTGAATTGGTGCAGATCCCCCTCCATTTCTTCACCCTTTTCTAGATGAATGATATAGATTCAGGTCATCGATGTCATTAGTGTGGATCTGCCCCTGGTCCTCATGGGTTCCCCTCTTTTTCGATTTCTGTGAGGTTACTCATTTTCACCTTTTGTGATGGTTCTTCCTCAGCTATATCTGTTTAGATTCATGCCCAGAGTTGTACTTTTTGTCTAGATCGGCTTGGTCCCCCTCATCAGTGATGTTCTGTTGGGGTGGTTTTTGGGTCATCCAGCCTTGGGTGGCGGTGGCATGGCCTCTCACATCTTGGAGCATCTGGTTTCTTCGGGTTACTGGTCTACGGATGTGGTGTCAGAGGGAGCCATGTGGGTTCGTTGCAGTGATTCTATCTTATGGAAATGGTTTTGGAGTCCAGGATATAGGAAATTATAGAAATTATTTTCTGATTTGTTAATTTTTTGAATATGTGAATGAATTTCGTGGTGGTTTTTATAGTTTTGATCTATGGTGTTGTGATCTGTGTTTCACGTTTCAAGGGCACGTTCAACAAGTCCTTCTCCAAGGGGTTTCTCTAGATGAGGTTTAGAGTAGGGAGTTTTCACCATACAATTTCTATAGGGATTTGGACATTTGAGAGGGTAAGCAAATTTCTATCAGTACCAAGCCCACGCAGCTCTGCACGGGACAGCTGGTCGAGCAGCGATGAGAAGGTGGAAGCTGGTATTTACATTTTTTATACTGGGGAGGATATTTTACCTATTGTTTTGATCATGGTTGTTGATGTATTTTGGACAAGTGGGGAACCGATTTTATCTTTCAGTCCTTTATGTCATATTGGGTCCCCATTAGCCCTTAAAAGGGGGTTTATGTTAATAAAAAATTAATTTTTAGTTAGTAAGCAATATCAGCCTCACCCATTTTATAAGATGTATCGATCTATTCCATCATCATGAGATATATTAGGTTCACCCATAATTATCAAAAATTTCCCAATAACATTCATTAATAAAATATTTATAAGCTTTAACTTTTCAATATAACACCCTAGATAACAACACTCATTCCTTCATAGCTTGTTTAACCCATCAAAAAGAAATTATTTTTATGATCATCTCTATAAATATCATCTTAAATTATTTCATATAATTAATATGAATGGAATCATAATAATATAATCTCAATTAATAATAATAATACTTAAATTATGTTTATATAGACGAAAATACCTTAAAAATAATGTTTGAAACATTTATTTGAAAATAATGTAAAATACCCGTTTCTTTTGATAATATATTATAAAAATATCCATAATTTAGGTAAATGTTTTTGAAAATAAACATTTAAAAATATTAATTAATCTAAAAATAAAATTTAATTCATGATAGTGGATAAATCCATTCACATCATAAACATTAAAATTAAACATTCTTTTCATAATTTTGTAAGGAGAGTCCAAAGTGAACCATGTGGAAAATAATAAAAAATTTACATTTCAGTTATTTTTCAAAAGTTAAAATATCATAAAAAATATCTTTATAAAATGATTCATGTTTAGAAAAGAACATTTTAGAAATTAGACAAAGAATATGGATGAAGACTTCGGATAAAAGTCTTTAAAAACATTTAAATAATGTTTTTCAAAAAAATCCCTATATGGAGTTTTAAAACTAAAAAACCATTTGAAAGTAAGAATATAAGGAAGAAAATAAAATTCAGTGAATATAAAAATATTTATGATAATATTTTTCAATATTCAGTGTATACTCTATATAAATTGATAGAGGTGCATCAATCAAAGTATGTCTAAAAGAAGCAAGTTTGAGATGGGAAACCCATGCATCTTAGGTAAACCTTGAATAAAAAAATATATTGAATAAAATAAAATAACATGATTCTATAAAAAACATAATCTACATGAAAAATATGTTAAAAAATATTCATGGGAAAATAATTATAACATATAAAATAATTCATGGTGCATAACATGAATTATTTCTCAAAGAATTGAAATTGAGACCACGAAAACCTTTACAGTTTTTTAACATTTGAATCAATATATCATGAAATATAAAAGTTAAACGGAACTTAAAATATAATTATAAAAGAGTAATTCATGATATAATATCACAATAGTAATCATATACACTGTGTAAAAGAAAGTTTATTTTTATTAAATGACATGTCTCAAAGAAATAATATTGAGATGAATAATCCTTACAAAGAGCATATTATTCAAGATAAAATTAATCATTAAAGTGATTTTGTGTAACAATTATAAGACCCAATTTTTTTAAATATAATATAATACATTCATTGGTCATTTCAAACATAATATTTTCATAACATATTCAATGAAATAGAAGTATAACCTAATGAATAGAAAATGAGTTACGAATCCGCTTACCACTTGGTAAATTTCATGTCAAATCCCCTTAGATAGAATACTTTAAATTATAATATAAAATAATATAAATTATAAATCATTCATGATATAAAATTTTAAATTTTACTATATGCAAAATGTAAAATAAATTAGTTTCAAAACATTAAAACAAGCCCCATGAAGAGAAGTTGAGACAAAATCTTTTACCACGAGTCCAGAATTCCCGTCTATATACTTTAACTCCTATATAATAAAATTATATAAATTATTAAATAATTTAAGAACCTTTTACTGGTATATTTATTTGTCATTAAATCATTTTTTAATAACTTATTTAATTTACTCAATCAGTTAATCACACATTATGTGTTTTGTGGACATTCAGTTCATAGTTGCAAAATGACTTTGGTATATTGACAATTAATTAAAAAAAAATGTTCAATAATATATATAATAAAATTATTAAAATAATTATTATATTTGTATATTAAATTCAATTTTATAACCATTCATGAAATATTTACATGAAAAATGAATCACATCGCGTCGTAGAGGTGGTAATCCACACGTACCCACAAACGACATTATCATTTTCTAATAGATGGAAATGTAATAAAATAGATTATTTATTATATTTTTATAAAGATAATTATTTCAATAATATCATATATATATACATTATTTCCGTAATTATAAATATCCATGATATGTGGTGATGGAAAATTAAACACATTACTTTGTGGATGTGATAGTCAACATGTACATATAAATGATTTTTTAATTCCCCATTTGATAAAAAAAGAGATTAAAAAGGGTTGTAGAATAGTTAAAATAAATTAATATATTTTATATAATTATGTTATTATATCATCATTATTTTATAATATTTTAATGATGTATAATAAGAATAAAAATGAAAACACACAATTAAGAGTTATACATCCTCTTCAAAAACCACCTTTGGCTTACACCTTAATCCTTCTAGGATGGTAGTTTGATGAGACCAAAGACTCTAGGTAATGTATAGTAGGGTTTGGATGGGATTATAGAATTTTTTTCTGATATATATATATCCCAAAAGGAGGTCGAATAAATGAGAGTATATTTCCTTTTATAAGTGTTGGGAGGGGAATGCTTGAAATAACTTAAAGTATTAAATTAATGTAAATTCATTTTCATTAAAAAATAGAAAAAAATTATTATTTTGAATATAGTTTAATATGAGTATAAATAATTTCATAATATAAAATTTGGAAAATTTTAGGTGATGTTTTCACCCTTATCTCTTTTTTAACCCCTATTAACCCTTTTGACGATTACTGCACTATTAAAGTATTTACACACCAAGAACCAAGAAAGTTACTATAAAATGAAAATTGAACCATATAAAGACTATGTATAACAATTTAAACCATATAAAATTCACTTATGTGAGGATATTATTTTTATAAATTTTATATAATCTAAAAAAATATTGTTTGTTATAAAATATCATTAATACCAATTTTGGAACAATTCATTTAACTTGACTTTAAATTTATCTAGATAATAATAGATTTTAAATATAATCCATTTAAACATACCTAAAATGTTATATTTATCTATTAAATTTATGGAAACTATAAATCACCCACAAAAATTTACTTTTTGATTTTTTAAAATCCTTTACTTGATTTTTCTACTGCTTGCACAAGGAATATACCAGTGTTGTGTAAGAATTTATGATAATTATTTCACCAATAAAAATTTAAAAATAAACTTCCGTAATAAAAATAATATAATTGTGATAAAAATAACATTTAATATTCATATTATACTATTTTATCCCTATGTGAATATATAAGAAAAATTTAAAAACAAGGGAGTGACATTTAGTATTTTTCTTCATTTAAAATATTATTTAAGTCATTTTCAAAGAAAAATAGAACCAAAATTTCAATAAATTATAATATTGATTTATTATAATCTAGATAAACTCATAAAATATATTAATTTAATGTTTTATGGTCATTTTAATTCGTTATCAAATTATTTATAACCTTAATTACATAATTTACCCTTACCGAGGTGACAAATATTTACCATGATGACTATTCATAATGAAAAATCATAAAAGGGGGAATATTTAACAAATTAGGAAATCATTATTCCAAGTATTTAATTCATTTAAAGATTAAATTTATAAATGCGGTATAAATTAATTTTAGATAAAAAATCCAAATGCAATAAAAAACAATTTTTATAGAAAAATGTGTTTTAAGCCAAAAAATGAACTTATACTAAAATCACGTATAATAATGAATAATATGAAATTAATGATATTTTTCTATAATTAAATGATATTTTTTGCTTACTTTAATATAAAATGGTACTTTTAAATTTCTTTATTTAATGAAAATAAATCTCAGTTTTTAAAAAAATTGGGATTTTAACATTTCATTGTAGAATCAATATTATTATAAAAATACAAAAATTTCACCCTAAGATAATTTTGATATATATAATTAACAAATTATATCATTTTTATCAAATATAAATTCTAAAATTTATAAATCATATTTTTATATAAAAACATATAATGCAGGAAAACTAAATTTGGTTTGAAAGAAATCTTTTTTCCTTTGAAAAATCATATAATATTAATATAATCAATATAAATCCATAAAATATAATTCATGAAGATTAATAATCCATGAAATTTATTAACTATTAAAATTATATTTTTTGATAAAGTATTCACCCTTTTGGAAATTTTATCCTCCCAATTTTCTCTCATGCCCGATATAATAGTTTTAAAACATTTTGAAAATCAATTCTAATGAGTGGAAGATAAAACACACAATCATGAAAGGATGTTTTTTATATTTGAAAATACCTTTTTTTTAAAACCTATGGTATAATAATAAATTATAAAATTTCCTTTTTAAGAGAGGGAAAGGGAAATATTAAGGTCATCTAGTATAAAACATAATTAGGTTTTAAGATAGGTGAAAATTAGTGGGAAGTGAAAATATGGAAATGGAGGAAGAAAATAATATAAAAATAATGATTAATATTATAGATAACATCGATCAAAAATAAACTAAATGATCATAAAAAATCCAATGACCACAAAACCATAATCCAATGTGGTGTGAAAATGACCATCAATTCATCATAAATGAAGGTAAATTATAACATTTTTATTTTAATATCCATTTAATAAGGTTGAATTATTGATTTACCATCTAAACTAAGAACATAAAGAAATATTCTTACTTGATTTTATTCAAATTCATTAATGAAATTTTATCTTTTATTTATATGTTTCCAAAAATTTCCACATTTATCTCACCTCTTAATCTAAATGTTGAGTATGAATATTTAATTTCCAAAGAACTATAATCAAATTTTGATTGACCGTGAGGTATATAAAAGGATAAAAATATATTCCTCTTCTATTTACTAAAACCAATATTGTTTTAGTATGATAATATATTACCCAAATTGAATATAACTTCATATGAATAAATTACACATTAATCATCAATGTTCAAGAATAACACAAAAGGTTCGGCATAGATAATTCCATAAATAAATTACCCTTTATCCCAATTAACCTATATAACGTCATCATCAAAGATAATTTTAACCTCGAATTTTGTCTTATAACTTTAAAATTATAGCCCTAAAAATTTAATATCATTATTCAGAAATAATCCTTCATGTTAAACCTAAGGGTTATATATTCCTCAACCCAAAACATTTCTCTCAAAATATCATTAATCACTAGAAAATACCATAAATTAAAATCTAAAAATATGTGTCTAAAACATTGAAATTATGATCGACCATAAAGTTATAAAACCATGATGGTATCTATAAAACATAACTTAACCTCACATGAAAATATTATAATCTCTCAAGTTATATAAACACTCCTTCAACACCAACTATAAGAGCCCTAAACCCACACTTGAGGATCTAGTGATAGAAAGACGATCTTTAAATTTCTATCTTTGATACCAATACACATGACCCAATTACATCCATCCAAAAAATATGACAAAAAAATATTGAATCTATAACAATCCAAAGGAAATTTTAGGTTTAGTGTTTTATAGAATTAATACAAACTCTTTCATAACACTACCCATTTATCCAAGTAAACATTATTTCTGCTATACCTAGATTTCATTATTAAAAATCAATTCTTTAAAATATTACATAAAATTATTCGAAAATGAATCCTTTATATATATAAGAAATTTAACCTAAAACATGATTACTTGGGGAATTATAAAACATAAGAATGGTGAGATCAAATACTAAATAATGGAAAAAATAAGAATTAAAAATTGTATGCCCTAAGTGAGCATAATCTGAGAATAAGTGTATGATAAAAAAAATCAATGTACATGAACATAACATTATAGAATTCATATCCATAAAATGTAGATCATAAATCATAAGAAATATAATAAAACATTTAAAATTAATATAGTCATAAGAATCAAAAATCATGAACCATATGATGTCAATCTTGATAAAAGGAACTATAAAAACTTATAACAATTATAGAGGAAACATGTTGGTATCCTGGAACATTATCTTCATAACCCTTATTCAATAATGTTAGAAATAACTGGATCCATGTTAAATCCATAAGATAAACCTCCAAAGTTAACTCAATCAATATTTTACTCAATGAAAAGGAATTTTACCCAATGCATTAGACAACTATATCAGGATCACCCATTGTATAAGTTATACCAGGATCACCCATCTTATAAACTGAATCCGGCTCACCAGTATTATAATATTTATCTGTCTCACTCATAATAATGATAAATATGATCCTATTACAGAATTATCACTAATTTCCAAGTAATTTTTATTAATTAAACATTTATAATCTTTCAATTTTAAATATAACACCCTTTTGAACAACCTTCATTCCATTATAGCTTTTTTTAACCAATCAAAGAGAAACGAGTTTCATTATAATATCTTTAAAAAATTCCTCATAATCCATCCTTATAAATTAATTTGGAAGGTATCATAAGATTATAATCTTAGTGAAGTAGAATAATAATTAAATTATATTGAAATATATGAAAATACATTAAAAATAACACTTAAAACATTTCTTTAAAAACATCAGAAAATACCCATTTCCTCTGATAATATTTTATAAAAATTTAGAAAATATTTGTAAAATAATTAATTATAAAATAACCATGGAAATTTATAAAGTAATATTCGAGTAAAAGGATATTCATGATGGAGGAAAAATCTGTTCATGTCATAATTACTAAAATTAAACATTCTTTTTAAACTTTTTGTAAAGAGACTTTAAAGTGAACTATGTAGAAAAAGTTATAAAATTTCATTTATAATTTTTTTAAATAAGGTAAAATATCATGTAAAATATATATAGGAATCCATTTATGTTTTGAAAAGATATCTATTGAGATAAGCCAATGAATTTGGGTGATGAGTTTGGTTAATTTATTTAAAACTTTAAAAAAATGTTTTTAATAAAAAAGACTTTATGGCCATTCAAAACCAAAAACCTTTTGAAATAAAGAACATAATAAGGAACATAAAATACCATGAGCATAAAAATATTAATGAATTTATCTGTAAATATTTATTTTATATTCCATATAAATAAATATATGCACATCCATCAAATCATATCTCAAAGTTTGAAGTTTGAGATGAGAAACCCTTGTATTTTGGGTAATACATGAATAAAAAATCCATTTAATAGAGGAACAAAACATGATTCTTTAAAAAAACATAATATCTATAAAATGATACACTAAAAACATGAATGGGGTAATAAATACACCATGTAAAATAAATCTACATGAATATCATGAATTATGTCTCAAAAATTGAAATTGAGACCATTAAAACCATTGTAAATGTTATAACATTTGAATAATTGTATCATGAAAGTGAGAACATAAAGGGAACATAAAATATAATTATAAAATATTAATTTAATATATAATATCACAATATGTAGAATATAAAATTTCTAAAAGGAATTTCATTCATATTATAATACATATCTCAAAGAAACAATATTGAGATGAATAATCCTTAAAAGATCATATATGTGAAGTTAGAATAAATCAATGATGTGATTACATGTAAAAATTGTTAAACCAAAAAAATTATTTGGGAATGAAATATAATAAAATCATACCTCATTGCAAATATAATCTTGGTAAAACATGATCAAAGGAATTGATGTATAAACCAATGAATGGAAATTGAGTCAAGAAACCCTTTTCCACTTGGTAACGTTCAAGTCAAATCCCTATGGATAAAATAATATGAATTATAACTTAAAACAAATTGAAGTATGAATATTTATTTATATATCATGTAAAAGGTCACTATATTCACCATAAAAAATAAATTATGTGTATAATATTAAAACATGCCTCAATGGAGAGAAATTGAGACAAAATCCCATATCTCTAGTCCATATGTGCCATGTATTTTTTTTTTAAATTCTATATAATAATATTATCTCAGTTAGTTAATTATTTAATATCATTTTATAATATTATTAATTTTTCATTAAACATTTTTCTTAATTTATTTCAATTACATATTAAATTTTATTAATCAATTAAGTCCACACTGTCTGTTTTGGGGATGTTCGGTTCATAGCTGTAAAATGAATTCAATATGTTGACTATGGTCAAAATGTTAATTTTCAAATCATTTAAAAAATAATAATTCTGAAATAATTTTGATTTTTATACATTAAATGCAATTTTATAACAATCTATTAAATATATACATGAAAAATAAATTTTATCACTTCGTGGAGGTGGTAATCCACGCGTACTCACTAATGATGTAATCATTTTCTAACAGATGAAATGTTAACAAAATAGATGATTTATTAAATTAATATAATTAAAATCATTCAATTAATATCATATATATATATATGTGTAAATTCCATCATTATAAACATCCATGAGTTACGGTGATTGAAGGTGGAACACATCGCTTCATGGAGGAGTAGTCCACATGTATGCACAAATGATGTTTTCCTTCCCCATTTGATAGAAAATAATATAAAAAAGAGTTGTAACATGGTCATAATGAAATTTATATATAGGATATATTTATTTTATTATATCATTATGGTTTTAGAATATTAGAGAGAGGTAGAAGAACGAAAATGAAACCACACAATTAAGAGTTATACCTCTTCTTCAGAAAACCACATTTGGGTCACACCTTAAACCTTATAGGATGGTATTTTGATGAGACCAGAGCCTATAATTTCTGTATTGTAAGATTTTTAAGGTATTTGGGTAGTTATTATCTAAAATAGTCTTCTAAAAGGGTGTAAGGAATATATGAGAAAAAGTTCCCTTTTATATGAGAGGGGAGGGGCCCTCATTGAAATTACATAATGTATTCAATTAATTTAAATTAATTTTCTTGTAAAAGTAAAAAAATGACATATTTAAAATATATGTTGATTATGAGTCTAAATACTCTCATATAATAAATATTTTATATATTTAGGTCATTTTTTCACCATTATCTCTTTATTTTAATCCCATGTTAACCCTTTGTTGATTACCTTGTTATAAAAGTGTTTTAATATTTAGGGGTCAAGAAAGTTACTATAAAAGGAAAAATGACCCATAAATGGATAATGGTTGATATTTTCAACAATATCCTATTCACATGGACAAAGATAGTATTTTTATGAATTTTAAATCATTGTTTAATAAATATTTTTTAATATAAAATAACATTAATGTCATTTTTTGAACTATTCATTTAATTCGACTTTAAAGTCATCAAGAAAACAATTTAATTTGAATAAAAACATTTTATACATCTGTAATATGTTATATTTATCTATAAAATTCATTTGAAACTATTAATTACTCAATAAAATAATGTTTAGAGTTTTTAAAATCATTTACTTGATTTTTATACTACTTGCATAATGACTATGTTAGTATTGCATAAGAATTTATGGTAATTATTTCAACACTATAAATTAATAATAGATTACCATTATAATATTAATTTCATTATTCTCAATATAACAATTAATATTAATTAAAAAAATTATTTTTATCCCTATGTGAATGAAGAACCTAGTCCATATTGACCACTTGGGGGGGGTGAATCAATAGTTTACTTTTATGAATTAATTTATTTTGAATTCATCCCCTTAAAATTTTATATGTTTCTAGATCCACTTAGTATTTACAAAGTTTTATTCAAAAACCAACTTCTTTATATTTTGTTTAGACCGTCATCATGAATTATCCACTATAACTTTTTATCAATTATAATGGTTTTTGAAGTAACTAGTTATACACCATAATTGTTGATCATCTAGTTAATCCTAGTTATACCCCTAAAATCTAAGCCTTCTTCCTTAGATGGTTAGACACACCAAATATCTTCTCATATTCTGAAATGGTTATACTCCTAACCTCAAGCCTCTTCAGTAACTAGTTAGACCTCCTAGTAACAAGCTCCTTATTCTTTTTTTATCAACTGCAGAATGATCGTTGGATAATCCTGTTTCATAAGTTTACTGTATCACACATTCTAGTATACACCTTCGAGTAAGTTCAAAATCTACTAATAAAGTCTGTTGATCTTGAACCATAATTTTTATCACCTATATATGATCATTTTTTTATTGAAACTATTATTTAGTAGATATTATTTTGTCTGATGAAGTCTCGGCCTCACCTGAACATGTACATGTGATGTACAAAATTTCCACAGTATTATTCTATGTAAGAATAATAACAAACAGTTCAATCTACTCAATTATTGATATCTCAGCCTGATTTAATAAAATCCACTTCATGTATGGAAGTGTAATGAATGGTGCATGACATGTGAAACCCTAGAACACTTATTTTATTTATTATTATTTTATATTCTTTCTCAAATGTTTCTCAATGTGTGTTCATGAATTTGGTGATCACACGAAGGAATTGTATTCCTTTAAAGAATCATTTTCCATTTTGTGCGAACACTAATGAGTGTGAATGTCACAGTTCTTCTATGCACATATATTTCACACAAGTTCTTATTCATGAAAGTACCTTAGCACAAACATTGAAGGCTTCAAAAAACTTCATATATATTCAAAGATCTTAAAATGTGACTTATATAGAAAAAGGCATGTGGTATCTCAATTTCTTCATGAAACTCTAGAGTGTGAGATTCATTGGTCAATAGGCTATGAGATCTCCTTTTATCTGTAAGAAAAAATATTCATGGTGTTATTTTTCTACTCTATAAAATGAGATCCACAAAATGATTAATGATAACACCTATCTTAGCCTCAATGATTCTCATTTTATAAGAGATGTCTCTACTTCCAGTCCTTCAATTTTTATTCTATGTTAAGGCTTAATAATAATATCACCAAATATTATGATATTTAAATATTCTTCAAACTTGGATTTCCATATTAAGATCTTCATGATTCAATGAATCAAAGCATCTTCATGTAAACGGATTTTTACATCATGATCCGGAACTGACATTATTGGGAGTATATCACATTAATCACCACATGAATCACACTTCCTTGAAGAATATTCAAGTCTATATCTTCATTTAGAAGTGTCTCATTATTTATACTCATATGTATCTTAGTACCCTTACATTGGGAATGTATTACCTTTACATAGCCTCAATGTAACCTTACACATATACCTTTTTGCATGGAATTTACCCTTACACAAACAACCATTTATCCATATACATGTATGTATCCTTACATAGTTACCATTACACATGTGATTTACCCTCACATAAGAACTACCTACCGTTATGTGAGTGACAACCCATACACAAGTACCTTTACATAGAGCATAATATTTCATAGACATAGAGCATAATATTTCACAGATACCCTTACACAAGTGGACTATACCCTTACACAGCTTCATGTACCCTTACAAAGGATTCCATGCCATCGCTACACACGACTGGGAACCCTTACATAGATTAGTATCTATTTGGTTTACCCTTATATAGGAAAAAATTTCCCCATTTTCCTTCATGAAGGTATTGTAATTCCTCATTTACCTTTACATTGGCAAATAATTAAACTCAAAATAATCAAGTCCCTTCTCAAACTGATTAAAAACTTTATCATGTAATCACGTAGTCTTTAAATAAATATCCTAACGAAATAATATTTATATTGAGTAATCTTAATTAATTACTATTCTCCCTGATCACATTATTATTTTGAAAATAATTATTTTATATGGTATTCATTAAATTATTTAATGTCTAAATTGATCATCATTTTATTAACAGATTTCTCACACCAAAATCGGTTATCACATGTTTTGGAATTTAAGAAAAACACATAAATCATCACAATTACTAGGATAATTTCTCAAGAATTACATCCAATACCATTAAATGACTCCATAAAAATTCTCCAAGTATCATCAATTCATATATTGACTAGTTAAAAACAAATGCAACATTTTTTCTCAACAATTCCTGCCTTTGTATTTTGTTTTTAATATCCCTTCATATTATAAAATTCAATATGTGTGCTCAAATATTTTCTCTTCCTTATTTATAATCACACAAAAAGTATAAGTGTGAGTCTTCAAATCTCCTTAATTATTTTAAAAACATATTCTCCTCCCTTATATGATTATTTCTTTATTTATAAGAGAGGTATGATATCACATGGTTCTCCTAGAAAAGATCCTTTATTTAACAAAATCTAAGTATATAAGGGATAACCTAGTGTGTAAAACAAGAGAGATATAACCAAGGTTGTATATGTTGTCCATAAACAACCAAGATTGTGTGAGGAGGATAAAAATTTCTTTATCATCAAATAGGGAATCTTATTACAACAAATATATGCTTTTATACACAGTTTAACAAACACATCATAATGTTTAGGTGAATAAGAATAACCCCCCTTTGTCTCATATTTTCATAAACTAAACGACACATTAATAAATATTATTAATTCAATTAATAATGAGGTATGAGAGTGTGATTAAAATGTTTCAAAATAAATTATTACTAGGTTGTCTAGAATAATTACCGAATTATATGGAAATTTGGTGGCATACACTTTTATCAACTTTTCTCTCCATTAAGGGTTCAAATAATCTTCCTATATTTTCATTGATGTTAATAGAATCCACTAAAAAATCTCTTTAGGTAGTAAAATAGTGAAAACCTCAAAATTCTCCTTCAATCCCCTAAATGTTTACTCAAAAACATATAAAATAATATGGAAGGAGAAACCTTTGGATTTCTCCAAGTAACTCTGATGCAGAGATATTCCTCTTAACCAAGTCCAATATTTATTTACTTGTTAGGAAATATCTTTTTTCATTATAGTAATGTGATAACATGGATTTATAGGTGATTTCACTTTATTTAAGAATATATCCCATTTTTTAGTTACAATATCCATACAGTTTTATAGAGCGTGTCTAAATTTACCACACCGTTTACACAAGTCACCATATTTCTTTAAGTTTATAGTTATGGATAAATTCTCAAGAGTTTTTTCCTCATATTTGGAATCCATTTATTTTATTTGGATTTAGAAATTTTTTTCATCTTCCTCCATTTTCCTCTTGGTAGTTTTTGTTGGAAAACATTGGGAAACCTCTTCCTTGATGGCCAAAATTTTCATATTGGAAAAAATCTTCTTGGATGGAGTAGAATTTACAATTTCATACACCATCTTCACACTAGGAACAACTTCTTTTTTCTACATCCAAATTTTTCTTCTTTTCTTCTACGATAGTTGTTGCGAGCTCTTGATTTTTGGTTCTTAATACTCTTATTATTGATGCTTTTTTTAATCCTCAAACCATTTAACCAATTTTACATCTTAATAAAACTTTTTCTAGGGTAGGTAATCTCCTTGTAAGTTAAAAGATTGGAGTGTATCTATATAGTATATTTAACCTTTCATGTATTCCTCCAATTAAAATACCTTTCGATATGATTGAGGTTAGAAAAAATGAAACATTTATCGTAAGGGCCATACCTCATTTAGTATTTTCATAACTGGGATTTTAGAAATTCTGGATTTATTCTAAAAAATTTGGGATTATTGGAATCAAATAATATACTCATGATGTGCCCAAATCTTCTATAATAAAATCACTTTGGTGCTTTCTTATTTCCTTCTAGATTTTGAGTGGAATTACACTTTACTTCCATATTTTAGTTCTAGATTCCTCTTTATTGCTGCAAAAGTCAAGATAGATTTTTATGGGATCTTAATCTTCTATTTATAGGTGTTTATAATCTAATAAAGGTATCTTGTTTTCATATATTTCTCTTTAAACTGAGTAGCCATTATTTTCTATTTGAAGCAGCATCCTTACCTGATTGTCTCCATTCTTCAAGTTGGGTTTTGAGAGGTAGGATATTGGACTTCAACTATATCTCCATGGCCATCTACTTTAAAATATGTTTTTAATTCTCTTCAAAAATATCAATTTTCTCATTCCTCATGGTTCTCATTTTCTTTATGATAAGATTCAAGGGCACTTATTCTCTTCTCAATCATTTATTTCCCAGGAAAAATATTTTACAATCAAATTGTAAACATCATGCATAAATTTCCATTGGTATTATTCTTCATTTCATGAGAATTACTTAGAATATAAGCATGATTTTGTTACCTATTAATCCCAAAAATACCATATCCTTTTCATCTCCATGATAGAGTAGGAAATTTGACATTGTTTCTCTACATGAGGGTTAGAATTAGAGATAACATTAGGTCCCGATTTTACCTTGACTGGAGAACACAACTTATGAGATGTCTTATTCTTATTCTTATTTTCATAAAAGGGAATAATATTGCTTTAATCTCCAATCTAGGTTCATGAAAATGATGAATCACCATTAAAATTTATACTAATCAAAAAAAAATTTTGGTAAATCTAGGGAAATATGTTTATTTCCATTACAATTATACTCCTTTGTAAAAAATTTCCTTCTTTCTTAACTTTTCACTGTTTTAACCTTCTTGAAATAAAGGCTATGACCTCATTGAAATACCTTTGAGATTACATATTCAAATCTTATTAGATCTTTAGACGTAACAAGACTCTAAACATAATTATAGAACCCCATACTAGATTGACAAATGAAAATGGTAAATTAGTGGTTTAATTTTATGAATTATTTTTTATTGAATTAAACCAATTGAACTTGTTAAGGTTTTAGATACACTCAATGATATCTCACAGTCTCACCTCATATACATAAATACTGAAATAGAGAAAATACTATATTTAAAAGGTTTGGTACAATGACCTTATCCTTTCTATATTGTTTGGACCCCAAACATGGATTCTCTAATCTAATATTAATATCATTTATAAGGGGTTATGAATAAATTAGTTATACAACATAGTAGTCAATTCTATATTTTAACCAAGTTATACACGCCAATATTCCAACTCTTTTTCCACAATATGTCAGACCCCCTAATCAATTTCTCTTCTTCTTGACTGGTTATACACCCAGGTTTGAGCCTCTTCAGCAAGTGGTTATACATGAAGTCACAAGATCATTATTATTATTGTTGATCCACTTTAGAAATATATTTTTATAATCCTACTACATGAGATTACTAATAAAACTTTCTAATATACTTCTTCAAGTAACTTCAATATCTACTAATCAGGTCTACCAATCTTACTCATTAATTATAATCACCTGTATATGATCACTTTCCATAGTTAAATAGTTCTTGGGAAAATATTCTTCTTCTATATGAAGTCCCAACCCCACTTGAATCTGTGTAAGTGATGCACCCAATCTCCTAAATATTATTTTATACAAGAATAATATTTCATAATTGAATCCACTATATTCATAAATTCTCAACATGATTAAATCAAATTAACTTTATGCATGATAGTGTAATTTATGGTGCTTGGAAAGTGAAATCCTTGCACATTATTTCATTATTATTTTTTATGTGCTTTCTCAATTGTTTCTAAAAGCATGTTCACTTGATAGGTAATCGTATGTTTGAATTTTATTCCTTTCTCAGTCCAATTTATTTCTCAAGAAACCCCCAATGGTTTTGGATGTAACAATTCTTCTACACATATATATTTCACGAAAGTTCTTCTCTATGAAAGTACAATTTCATATTCCTTGAAGGCTCCACAAAACCGTAGATCTTTGTGAAGATCTTGGAATGTGTGTAAAATAAGATACGTGTCACGACCCGTCCTCGGGGCCCGTGCCGTGACTACCCCAAGCCCGCCTTCCATAGGCCAGGGGCTGACGACTAGCACCAAAGGCGTAAATTCCGATAACTGGGAAGGCATTACCTTTATAAAAGTAAACAAAACACCATAGAGTAAAGCGGAAGCAAAACACTAAGTACAAAAGAAAGTGTTGAAAAGTAAATGGGCCAGAATACAAACCCAACTGAAAGTGTAGTTACAACTAAACGAAAGTACAACAGAAAAAGGAAAATAGCTGGAAGAAGGAAGCAGCTCTTGGGTCGTCCTCCTCGGATCCTACCTGAAGGGTAGGTACAGATAGCGCAGCTCCTGGATCGGCCGCCACAAATCCTACCTAAAGGGTAGGTACAGATATCCTCCTCAATGCTCTCGCCCGTCAACCTCCTCCGTGTGTCGTCTCGCCGTGAAGTCCTCATCTAGATACTGATTCGTCGTGTAGTCCACCACCGGGTACCGTCTAGTCCTCGAACACTCGGCCTCCGTCAGCACTACCATCGTCTGCAACCAACACAACGAGGTGCGGGCAAATCCCATGTAGGGGTGAGTATGACAATACTCAATAGGGATCCCGAGACCCTCCAGGCCTCACTAAATCCAACAAGGATAGCCACAAAGAAGATCTCAACAGATAGCTTCTACTTAGGTATATGCCCATACATATACCTAAGTTATCAAGTAACCCATATCAATCATGAGGTAACACAAGGATCATGAAAACAACGGATAACCACTACCCAGGTTTATGCCCATACATATACCTAAGTTATCAAGTGACCCATCTCAATCATGAGGTAAACACAAAGGTCAAAAGTTTCAGCTCAAACTAGGATTTTCATTATCGAAACTGCAAACTGCTGAAGAGCTCCGTCTCTAGAGTGTACAGTGGTCCTGTCACGACTCTGAGGTACTTCTCACTAACCTAAGACTGCTGAGGTACTCCTCCTGTCGAGTACCGCGGGTCTGCGGCCTACTACCGGGCGCTCCGTCCGTTGTGGGTCTGTCGCCAAATACCGGGCGCTCCCCCCAATAGCCTACAGAGGTACTCATCCTGTCGAGTACCGCGGGTTTTCTGCCAACTACTAGGCGCTCCGTTTGCTATGGGTCTGCTGCCAAATTCCGGGCGCTCCGTCCACTGGGCTAGTCGACTCACTCCAAGCCGAGTCGGTCAAGCAGTCGTCAGGTTTCAGCCGGCTACACGGTCTCCGTACTCCGTACGCTCGTCTCCGGGAGGGTCCGCTCCACGAGCTATAGGTCGATACTCCAAGTATCACAGAGTCCCACGAAGAAGTATCTCAAAGGACTGTCTCGTCATAGGGGTCTCAACGCAACAGTCGGCGCGTCAATCGGACGCCCGGTCTGTGAGTTACTAGCCTTTTCGTCCAAGGGGCCCGGTTGGTTTTGTGAGCGAACCAACCCGGCCGTATCTCAACTGTACCCTAAACTCTCATAGGGTATACTCATAGGGACCGTTTCTCAATGTGATCGCCAACACCGCTGACGGTTCGTCAAACGGACGTCCGGTCTGAAAGATATCAGCTTTTCTGTTCCAGGGGCCCGGTTGGATTTAGGGTACAATCCAACCCGGCCACTCTCCAACAGCAACCAAAACTCGGGTGAAGTATACCAAAGCTTTCTTCTCATCAAGAGGAACTCAACGAAACAGACGACACGTCAATCGGACACCCGGTCTGTGAATTATTGGCTTTTTCGTTCCAAGGGCCCGGTTGGTTTCGTGAGAGAAACAACCCGACTGTACTCTGACGGCATCCAAACCTCGAGCGGAGTAAGCCGTCGCACTTAGAGGAAAACAACAAAGTCAACGGCACGTCATTCAGATGTCTGAAGCTCAAGATATAAGCGTTTCGGCTTAGAGGGCCCGGTTAGTTTCGTATCCGAACCAACCCGGCCGAACCCAATGTATTCCGAAACCTTTGGTGCAATATACCGAAACGACCGTCTTTTTCCAAGGATCACTACGCAACTGACGGTGAATCGATCGGAGGTCCGTAGCCCAAGATATGGGCGTTTGAACCAACTGAGTCCGAAAATAGGGGGTCTGGGCCTGGCCCGGCCCGACCCAGTACCCCCCTGGGTTGGCCGAACCGGGTCGACCCATCCCGGGAGGCGACCCGGACCGACGACCCGGCTCGTCCCAGAATTCCGGCCCGGCCGGCGGCGCGGCTAGTGCGGCCTTTGTGCCGCACATGCCAAGGGAGGGGTGTTGCCCCTCCTTTATGAAAACGGTGGCCCCTTTAGTTGGGGCCGCTTGAAATCCAGCCGGGGGAATTAATTCCCCCGGCTCCCCCTTGTCTGGCCGGCCCGACCTGGCTGACCGGTTTATGCTCAACGGGACCGGCGATGGCCGGTCCCCTTCCAGCTCCGTCACCGGCGGCCCGATACCGGCCGCTGGTCACCCTGCTCCGCCGCGGCTCAGAACCGGACGCGGCCCTTGTCGTCCGGCACGGTGCGACGACACCGTGCCCCTCCACCGCGGCCCCACTCCGGCCACGGCGTCTTCGGTTTTCTTCAACACAGAACGATGGTGTCGCGTTCTTAAACTTCTTTCCACGGCGCGGCGTGACGGCGCCCCGCGTTTCCTTTCGCTCGATTCCGTGTGGTGCGACGACACCACACCTTCCTGAACCAATCCACAAAGGAATCAATCATAAAAATTAAGAGGGTCGGCCGTGTTTGTGCGGTCCGACCCCCCCGCGTTATTCGAAAACAAGCGGTTAAATCCACGAAGATCAACAAGTTGGTATTCGTGAACAAATAAATAAATAAAACCCCTACCTCGGTTCCAGAACGGTGCACGTTAACGAGCCGCGAAAGACGAGTGTCGCAGAAGTCAGGCGTCGTGGAAAACGAACGTCGATTCCGTTGTCGTCGAGGTGCGTTCGAAGAGGAAACGTCGTTGGAAGAAGACGTCGCGTTCTTCGGCGGAGATGTTATTCGTTGAAGAACATTGTTCTTCGTCGGAGGTGTTCTTCGTTGAAGAACGGTGTTCTTCACGTTCTTCGTCGACGTTGAAGAAGAAGAAGACTTCAAACTTATCCCTTTCTCTCCCAAGTCTCCACCACAAGAACAAATAACCCCAAAATAAAATAATCCACCCACTTATTTTATTAACCCAACATAGGTTTTGAATTTCAAGAGTTTGAAAATTCAAAACCCACATTTAACTCACTTAAGTTATTAACATAAGATGTTATAAAATTAATGAGGTGATAAGTTAACAAAACTTAAATGGGGGGTTTAGAGGGGTTACGAAAGTGATGGGTTGGGCTCGTATGGGTCCCACCCTTCTTTATCCTCTTATGGTTGGTTATCACAAGTGGGTCCCACCCCCAACATCCTTACATAGGATAAAACTACCAAGTGGGAAAAATAAAAATTGTTAATTTTTATTTTCAACTACCACAAAAAATAATAACTCCCCTCGTGTAAACGCAACTCCGAAACAGGAGTTCCTAAGCAATTATTGTTGCTGCGGTTCTATCGGTGCCCTCAGAATTCGATTCCAGGCACCGGTTTAAAAGTTGGAAATTCCCGCTCGTTCGTTCACTGAACATACCCGAGCTAAACTTCGGATAGAAATTCCGGGCACACCGGGCCTCGGAATCAGGCGCCATAAAAAACTGCGTTCTTGTAAAATCCCAAAGAAAATTAAGAAAAAAATTTCCTTGGAATTTCTGGGTCTTTACATTACTCCCACCTCAGGGCTTTACATCCCCGTAAAGCTTCAACACAAACTAGGGATACAAAATCTGTACTGAGCACGCATCTGAGCCTCCCGCTCTCATGTGCTCAGTTGGAGGTTCCCGTACTGCCAGAAAAAGTGCACCCGAGGAATCGATCATCCTCATAGGATCCTCTCCTGTCGATCCTTGATCCCCACTAGAACCTCCGTAGAAGTAACCCCATTTCCGTTGTCCTGCTCCTCATGGTTGATGATATGCGAAGGGTCGAGCACATATCTCCTCAGTTGAGATACCTGGAAAACGTCGTGCACCTAGTGCAACTGAGGTGGATGGGTCAAGCGGTAAACCACCTCGCCTACCCAGCTGAGGACCTAGAAAGTTTCGTTGAACCTTGGAGATAACTTGCCTCCCTGGCCACATCTCCGTAAACCTCGTCGAGGTGAGACCCGTCTAAGGATGTGATCGTCATCCTCGAACTCTAGAGGCCTCCAAGTCCTATCAGCATAAGGCTTCTGTCGGCCCTGTGTTGTCCTCATCCACTCTTGGATGACCTGGACCTTCTCTAGTCTAACAAGAGCTTCTATGATTTCTTCTTTTCCTATAAGGTAAATCTGGTCTCATCCCCTGGATGAACCACATTCATTGCCTAATACAGTCAATCCTGACATGAATGATGCATTCATTCCATGGATGACGTCGTAAGGCTTCGACGAAACTACC
Source organism: Viscum album (assembly GCA_963277665.1). NCBI lineage: Eukaryota > Viridiplantae > Streptophyta > Magnoliopsida > Santalales > Viscaceae > Viscum > Viscum album. The sequence goes on along the minus strand of OY728130.1, from coordinate 1,157,195,647 downwards.
AAGAGATCCAACTGTCACTCTAGCCTCTATGGGTCGAGTCACACTGTCAGCATCAGTGTGAGATCACTAGGTCTCCTCCAGTAGAAATACCGAAAGTAAGGGTCAAGTCAATAGTCTTAACCAGGACCACTGAGTATCAACCAAACAAAAAGGACAGGAAAGAAAACTTTACAAAGATAAGTGTATTTTCATTATTGCAGCTCATAGTACAAAGACACAAAGCAACTACAGACAAACATCAACAAAACTAGAAGCAACATGATCAATATCCTCCAGGTCAGAAGCTAGGCCCGCTCATGTCCATCTGCTTCCGGAGCTCCATGACCGTAGGCCTCAGCTGCCTGAAGCTGAGCTCTCCCATGTCCTCTTGTCCCCTGCGGTCGGGGTGGGCCTCCTGGTGGTGGGGGTGGAAACACCCCGAAGCGTCGTCCACCTCCAGCTGCACGACCAACTCCTCTTCCATGGCCGCCTGCTCCTTGCATGATTCCCTGATCGAACCTCTGCCTCTGGCTGGGAGGTTCTTCATTTAACCGCTGGTCATCTGCATGGTGGGTCGGACAGTCACGTGTCATGTGACCAATCCTGCCGCTAGAGTAACAATGTCCACTCTCGGCACGACTGGCTCTGACTCCACCCCGGTTCCCCCAAACAACTGAACCAATGTCGTGCAGTCGGCCACCGGTAGGTCTGGTCCTCTTGGAACTCTGCGTCATCTGTCTACTGCCTGCTGTAGAAGACTCTGCCGCAAGACGGCTAGTAGTGGGTCCTGCTGCTGGAGACTGCTCAACAAGGAAACTCTCCACTAAGAGGGCTCTCTCCAACACCTTTGTCTGCGTCAGAATGCCGTGAGAAACAACAGAAGCTCTAATATCTCGCCTGAGCCCCTGCTCGAAGGTTCGGGCCCTGAAGAACAGGTCTTGTACCATATCTGTGGAGTAGCGTGAGAGGTCTGTAAACCTCGCTGAATATTGTGCCACTGTCATGCTACCCTGCGGCAGCTGAAGTAGCTCCTGAATACGCACCGCTCGAATGGTGGTTGGCACACACTCTGCCCGGAATAGGTTCTCGAAGTCTGCCCAAAGAAGTGACGCCTCGTCATGCATCTGGAGCATCAGGCTCCACCATCTGTCTGCTGCTGCCTGAAGAAGGCTAGCAGCAAGGATCACCACGAAGTCTGTCGGCGTCCCCACTAGCCTGAAGACTCTCACCACAGCCTCCAGCCAATCCTCATCCACCTGCGGGTCCGTCCCTCCCTGGAACCTGGGTGGTCTTTGGCGCTGGAACTCGTGTAGTGCACTCAAGCGACGTTCACTCTCTACTGCTGGGGCTGGTGGAATCGATGGCCCAATGGGTAGTAGTACCGCTGGTACCTCCGCTGGTGCCTCAATTGGAATAAGGCCCTGTACTAAGGCCTCGTCGCTCGGCGGGTTGTCATTACGTACCACTCTCGGGGCTCTAGCTGGTCGTCCATGGGGAGGCATCCTGAAGAAAACAACGTGACACGGTCAAAAGATTATACCTGGTGAGCTGACCTGGTTTGAGCTGATATTTAAATAAAACATCTGGAAAACACACATGCAATTTAGTGTTTTTGTGCACAGAGTCGAACTTCAGTTGTTAGGGTCCTGTTGTATGGATACATCGGCCACCCGCACCAACACTAGACTCCCTTAACAGAAAACCACACTCGGTACTCTTAACACTATTGCTTCACAGAAAGAAACATCAGAGTTATAAGTTCTGCGGTAGAACTGACTCCTTTGATACCAATTTGTCACGACCTATCCTTGGGGCCCGTGCCGTGACTACCCCAATCCCATCTTCCATAGGCCAGGGGCTGCCGACTAGAACCAAAGGCATAAATCCCAATAACTGGGAAGGCATTGCCTTTATAAAAGTAAACAAAACACCACAGAGTACAAGCGGAAGAAAAACAATAAGTACAAAAGAAAGTGCTGAAAAGTAAATGGGCCAGAATACAAACCCAACTGAAAGTGCAGCTACAACTAAACGAAAGTACAAAAGAAGAAGGAAAACAGCTGGAAGAAGGAAGCAGCTCATGGGTCTTCCTCCTCGGATCCTACCTGAAGGGTAGGTACATATAGCGCAGCTCCTGGATCGCCCGCCACTGATCCTACCTAAAGGGTATGTACAGATATCCTCCTCAACGCTCTCGCCCGTCAACCTCCTCCCTGTGTCGTCTCGCCGTGATTTCCTCCTCCAAATACTGACTCGTTGTGTAGTCCACCACCGGGTACCATCCAGTCCTCAAATACTCGGCCTCCGTCAGCACTGCCGTCGTCTACAACCAACACAACGAGGTGCGGGCAAAGCCCATGCAGGGGTGAGTATGACAATACTCAGTAGGGATCCCGAGACCCTCTAGGTCTCACTAAATCCAACAAGGATATCCACAAAGAAGATCTTAACAGATAGCTTCTACTTAGGTATATTCCCATACATATACCTAAGTTATCAAGTAACCCATCTCAATCATGAGGAAACACAAGGATCATGAAATCAACTGATAACCACTACCCAGGTATATGCCCATACATATACCTAAGTTATCAAGTGACCCATCTCAATCATGAGGTAAACACAAAGGTAAAAAGTTTCAGCTCAAACCAGGATTTTCATTATCAAAACTGTAACTGCTGAAGAGCTCTGTCTTTGGAGTGTACAGTGGTCCTGTCACGACTCCGAGGTACTGCTCACTAACCTAAGACTGCTGAGGTACTCCTCCTGTCGAGTACCGCGGGTCTGCGGCCTACTACCAGGTGCTTCGTCAGTTGCGGGTCTGTCGCCAAATACTGGGCGCTCCCCCTAATAGCCTACAGAGGTACTCCTCCTGTCAAGTACCGCGGGTTTTCTGCCAACTACCAGGTGCTCCGTCCACTGTGGGTCTGCTGCCAAATACCGGGCGCTCCGTCCACTGGGCTAGTCGACTCACTCCAAGCCGAGTCGGTCAAGCAGTCGTCAGGTTTCAGCCGGCTACACAGTCTCTGTACTCCGTACGCTCGTGTCCGGGAGGGTCCGCTCCACGAGCTATAGGTAGATACTCCAAGTATCACAAAGTCCCATGAAGAAGTATCTCAAATGACCGTCTCATCATAGGGGTCTCAACGCAACAGTCGACACGTCAATCGGATGCCCGGTCTGTCAGTTACTAGCCTTTTTGTCCTAGGGGCCCGGTTGGTTTCGTGAGCGAACCAACCCGGACGTATCTAAACTGTACCCCGAACTCTCATAGGGTATACTCATAGGGACCGTTTCTCAACGTGATCACTAATTCCGCTGACGGTTCGTCAAACGGACGTCCGGTCTGAAAGATATCAGCTTTTCCGTTCCAGGGGCCCGGTTGGATTTCGGGTACAATCCAACCCGGCCACTATCCAACAACAACCAAAACTCGGGCAAAGTATACCAAAGGTTCCGTCTCATCAAGAGGAATTCAACGAAACAGATGACACGTCAATCGGATTCCCGGTCTGTGAATTATTGTCTTTTTCGTTCCAAGGGCCCGGTTGGTTTCGTGAGCGAACCAACCCGACCGTACTCCGAAGGAATCCAAACCTCGACCGGAGTAAGCCAAAAGATCCGTCTCACTTAGAGGAAAACAACAAAGTCGACGGCACGTCATTCGGACGTCCGAAGCTCAAGATATAAGCGTTTCCGCTCCGAGGGCCCGGTTGGTTTCGTATCCGAACAAACCCGGACAAACCCAAAGTATTCCGAAACCTTGAGTGCGATATACCAAAACGACCGTCTCGTTCCAAGGATCGCTACGCAACTGACGTTGCATGTATAGGGAGGTCCGTAGCCCAAGATATGGGCATTTAAACCAACTCAGTCTGAAAATAGGGGGTCTGGGCCCGGCCCGGCCCGACCCGGCCCGGAATTCCGGCCCGGCCGGCGGCGCGGCTGTGCGGCCAGCACGGCCTTTATGCCGCGCATGCCAAGGGAGGGGAGTCGCCCCTTCTTTATGAAAACGGCGGCCCCTTTAATTGGGGCCGTTTGAAATCCAGCCGGGGAAATTAATTCCCCCGGCTCCCCCTTGTCCGGCCGGCCTAACCTGGCCGGCCGGTTTCTGCTCAACGGGACCGGCGATGGCCGATCCCCTTCCAGCTCCATCAACGGCGGCTCGGTACCAGACGCCGATCACCCTGCTCCGCCGCGGCCCGGAACTGGCCGAGGCCCTTGTCGTTCGGCACGGTGCGACGACACTGCGCCCCTCCGCCGCGGCCCCACTCCGGTCGCGGCGTCTTCGGTTTTCTTCAACGCGGCGCGACGACATCGTGTTCTTAAACTTCTTTCCACGGTGCGGTGCGACGGTTCCACGCGTTTCCTTTTGCTCGATTCCGTGTGGTGCGACGGCACCACACCTTCCCGAACCAATCCACAAAGGAATCAATCATAAAAATTAAGGAGGAGGGTTATCCGTGTTTGTGTGCTCCGACCCCCTCGCGTTATTCGATAACAAGTGGTTCAATCCAAGAAGATCAACAAGTTGGTATTCACGAAAAAGTAAATAAATAAAACCCCTACCTCGGTTCAGGAACAGTTCATGTTAACGAGCCTCGGAAGACGAGCGTCGCGGAAGTCGGGCGTCGTGGAAAATGAACGTTGATTCCGTTGTCGTCGAGGTGCGTTCGAAGAGGAAACATCGTTGGAAGAAGACGTCGCGTTCTTCGGTGGAGATGTTCTTCATTGAAGAATGGTGTTCTTCGTCAGAGGTGTTCTTCATTGAAGAACAATGTTCTTCACGTTCTTCATCGATGTTGAAGAAGAAGAAGACATCAAACTTAGCCCTTTCTCTCCCAAGTCTCCACCATAAGAACAACTAACCCCAAAATAAAAAAATCCACCCACTTATTTTATTAAACCAACATAGGTTTTGAATTTCAAGAGTTTGAAAATTCAAAACCCACATTTAACTCACTTAAGTTATTAACATAAGATGTTATAAAATTAATGAGGTGATAAGTTTACAAAACTTAAATGGGGGGTTTAGAGGGGTTAGGAAAGTGAGGGGTTGGGCTTGTGTGGGTCCCACCCTTCTTTATCCTCTCAAGGTTGGTTATCACAAGTGGGTCCCACCCCCAACATCCTTACTTAGGATAAAACTACCAAGTGGGAAAAATAAAAATTGTTAATTTTTATTTTCAACTACCACAAAAAATAATAACTCCCCTCGTGTAAACGCAACTCCGAACAGGAGTTTTTAAGCAATTATCGGCACTGCGGTTCTATCGGTGCCCTCAGAATTCGATTTCGGGCACCGGTTCAAAAGATGAAAATTCCCCCTCGTTTGTTCACTGAACGTACCTGATCTAAACTTCGGATAGAAATTCCGGGCACACCGGGCCTCGGAATCAGGTGCCGTCAAAAACTGCGTTCTTGTAAAATCCCAAAGAAAATTAGGAAAAAAATTCCCTTGGAATTTCCGGGTCTTTACAATACATCTTGTGATATCTCATTTTCTTAAAAAAAACTTTTGAGTCTGTGATTCACAAGTCAAGTGGTCATGAGATATCCTTCCCTATGAAAGAAAAAATCATTACGATGGTCTCTTTATCTTTTAGAAAATGAGTGCATAAAAATGAATAATGAAAACACATGTCTTGGCCATGATTATTTCTCTTTTATAGGAAAGGTCTCCACCACCACTCCTCCAAATTTTATTCCATGTCAAGGCTCGATAATAATATCACCGAATATCATAGCATTTAAATATTATTTAAATGAATGTTTATATATTAATATATTTATGATGCTGAAAATCATGGCATCTCCACGTCATCATATTCTTAATTCATGAGGCTAAAGTCACATGCATAAAATCATAAAACATGTATCATCTATGAATACACACTTCCTGGAATGATATCCAACTCAATATCTTCATTCAGTAGTGTCTCAATCTTCTTACTCTTATGCGACATAGTACCCTTACACAAGTAATGAATTATTATAATGTACCATCAATGTACCCTTACACAAGTACCTTCACTAAATGGAATTACCATTATTAGAGTGCATAATTTCTCTAATGTAGTTATATACCCCTACATAGTTACCTTTACACATGATATTTACTCTTACACAAGCACTGGATACCCATAGGTGAGTGGATACCCATACATGGGTACTTTTACACAACACATAATACTTCACAGCTACCCTTATGTGAGCATCCTATACCCTTACATATTTGCTCGTATTCTAATGAAAGCTTTCTTTCTACCCATATGCATGGAAGGGAACCCCTACACTATAAAACCCTGAGATTTTATGAAAAATATTCTTTTAAATTCATTAATGTCTTGTGTTGTATGCTACACCAAGATTACCTTGCGCTATACGCAACACTGTATTAGCTTGCAGTATACGCAACACTATTCTTGGATCGTGTTACACACAATTTTGATAATAGTCATTCTATGAAACATTGAGTGTCTATATATATATATATATATATATTCAATGTATAAATGAAATATGGTTGGATTCTGTTATACGAAACAATGAAGGATTCTTTCACAACACACAACCCTGACTTGGCTTGCATTACACGCAATCGCGACCTTCCTCGATAGCGTGTGTTGTACGCAATACCGGGTTTTACTAAACAACGATATATTATTATAATATTATTATGAACTAGCCGTTATGAATAGTATTAACTAAATTTTGAATTTTATAACATTATTATTCATCTTACACATTTTCTAGAACATGGTATAAGAACAAAATAATTTTTTCGGGTAAAATAAGTATTTTTCAAAAAATGCAGTTTTGCCGCCTTTTGATGGCGCATCCACTTTAAATCTAGTTTTTGACATGTTTATAAGTTCAATTTGACAAAATAAAATTCTTCTTTTGAAACAAGAAATAAAAATTTAGTTTGGATAAATTTTTCGTATTATTCTGGTAACTTTCATATTTTGATGAATAGTAAAAACACGCTATATTTTAATGAAAAACAAAATTTTTCATCGTAATTATTTATATGGTTAAATTATAATATTGGATGGTTTTAAAGTATAAATAGAATATATTTTTACCGTTTAATATAATTTATGTCATTATCATTGATTTTACATTGAATTCGTAGGTTAAATCAATTCAATCTTTTGCAATGTTTTAAACAAAAACCCGTTTTCATTCAACAACGGGATTAATTTTAATTTAATTTCTGTAACTTCTGTGTATTGAATTTGAAAAAATGGATTCCATATTTGGAATCAGTGGGTTTAAATTATGTTAATAGGCTATTTTTTATTTTTGGGAAATATGAATAGTAACTACGGTAAATTTTATTTACCATAGTTAAAGGTATATCGGGTAATTAAGGGTAAATATAATATTATAAAATTACCCCAACACATGACAAAATTCTATTGGATGGCTAAAAGTAAACCCATATCAACTAAGGGTCGGATTAGATTAATTTTATGGACTTTTGAACATGAAATTAATTTAATTATTATTAAAACCAAAGAAAGTGACAACATTTCACTATCTTAAATCTTATAAGTATAATAATTTTCATTTAGTGATAAACATCATAAAACTTCGAACATGAGTAGTCTACAGAAATATAATAAAATTATCTACATCATGATAATTTATTTATAATTTTTAGGGATTAAATAATTGTCATTAATGGTGATACATTAATGATACAGAAATTATATATTAAGTCGAAAATAAGTAATATAGTTTTTATTGAAATAATAATACCCATTAAAAGGCCCAGAAACCTGAACAAAAATTTCTGGTAGTGTATATAGACACATTAAGCATCCAATGACCTAATATATAACTGTTTGGATCCTTATAAAAGTGATTATTACACTTATATTATTTTATTTTAAATGATGCCAAAGTTGTCACCTTCATAATTTAATAAATATAACAATTTAAATATTGTGATTTTAGGATGATAAATTAGAGTAAAAGTATTATTATGAAATTTAATAGATTTATATTCATCATAGGATTTTATTTTAAATTTTTATGCAAAAAATCAGTGTATTAAATAATTATAAAAAAATGTTGTAGTAATTATTTTATTAAGAGATAAACAAAATAAATGGTTTTAAAAATAATAAAATAAATAATATATGAACTATTTAATGTTATACACTAATTTTATAGATACATATGACCTTTTATGAATCTATTAAAGCTTTTATTTCGAACATATCTATTTTAAATATTTTATTTAAATTCAAATAAATGAATAGTGTCAAAATTGACACTATTGTTATTTTATAAAAATAACATATTATAAAATTGTTTAAAAATCACAAAAATATTTATAAATTATAAATTTAAATTTATATGGTCTATAATATTATAAAGTAAACAATTGTGGAAAATTCACAACAAATAAGTAATTATTTGTTATAATTTAAAATTTAGAATTTTATTACCACAAATAAACTTAAATAGATTAAATAAGGATAAATCAAAATGATAAGGTTTAAAATAAGCTCCAAACATGTCTAAATTTGATTTGTTGATGAGATTACAGCCATATATCATCTAATATTTTAATATGAGTCATTTTGGGTGGTTTTTAAGTGTGGTTAGATTTATTATAAATTAATATTTTTGAGAAATTCCAAAGGTGCCCCTCTCCTCCCTTATAAAAGGGCACCTCCTCCCTCTACTCCTCACACCGATTTTAGCCTTCAAGATCGGCCAACCCCTGCCAAATTATCTTCTCCAATTACCTAGAAACATCCTAGAGCTTCTGGTCTACTTTAAAGACCAATCTTATTTCCCTAAGAGGAGGTTTCAAAGAGGCATATCGAAGAAGAGGTAATTTCTTCTCTCGATTATTTCAAGCTTCTTTCTTCTTCAACTTCTTCTTCTTTAGTTGTTTCATTATAATGTAATAACATCAGTATCACTGATATATATATTTGTTATTATAAATATGAAACAACCCTATTTCACCTTCTATCCATCCTACGGAAACCAAAATCACCGCGCATGTGTACGTACGGAATACCGTCTCCACGTCGTGGTGTAATATGTTTTTCCACCAACACCTTACATGGATGGGTATAATGGTATAAAGAATAAATATATATAGTTATTATAACATCATACTGATTCTGATATATTGTATCATCCACTCCAATTCAATTCAATAATTATGGAAACGATATCATCGCTCGTGCGTACGTACGGACTACCGTCTCCATGACGCGATGAGATTCATTCTCCATGTTAACCATTTAAGAATGATTGTAAAGTATATATAAGCAATAATAATGAAATACATGACATTATAAAGCTACTGAATTTATGTATATATGTATTTCAGCTACTTAATTCCATTCAACTCAATAAGGAAACGAAAACAGCGTTCAAGCGTACGTACGGCCTACCGTCTCCATGAACGGTGTATTTCTTTCCATTTATCGATCTATTATATATATGTATATTATGAATATATATTATATAAAAATCATGTTTTATATTATGGAATTATGTAATCGTTATCTAAATAATCATATGAATAATTACAAGTCAAAACACGGATGACAAATGAAACGATTTTACCCAAAACACTCTTTAACATGGAATTTACAAAAGAAAGGGTACTATAAAGTCATAAGTGAACCATATATGATATCATAACAATGAATATGATTCTGTAATAAGTCAATGACATTAATTAAATCATTATACAGGAGTTTTGGATACATACGAAGCATATCTGACATAAGGTAAGGGATAATTTTTCAAATCACATTTTTATCCGAGATTGCATATTTGTAAGTATTTACTGGGGTTATTTCTATCATCCATTTACAAGTTTTATAAAAGTATTTTCATGCATGTTTAATGTCATTTTTACCCATTTTCTGACTTTTACTACATGGTATGTAAGGAATCTTTCTTTTGTTTACGTTACAAGGTACTTTTTGACTTTTCCGGCAAAAGTACAAAAATAATGTTTTTTTAACTTATACGGCACGAACGGATATTTACGGTTTTTTAAAGCCTTGTTTTCATGAATATTTCTCCAAAAGATTTCATGACTATTTTCAACAAAATCCTTTTCTTTTAAAATTTCATGACATTTAGTGAAAAGAAAATGATTTTGAAGAAAAAGGGATATTTTCCTCAAGAATTCATTTCAAGTGTTTTATCAAAACCATTTTTCATCTAATATGACATTATTTCATATGTGTATGTTTCAAGTATAATGTCTCTATGATTTACATGGTTTCACTTCTCTTATTATGAAATGATATCCATTTCTTTTATATGGATTATGTGATGTTGGGATTATGTTTATGGAACCCATTTTATTTATTGGGTTTTTATGAATGATGTATGTTTATTTTGTGGCACAAGTAAAAATGATTTCATTATGAGATGGGTAGGACCTATATCTCACTCCAATGCATTTGGTAATGATTTTATATCTCATGAGATAGACACAGCTGGAATGATAAGTTAATCTGGTTCAGTGTTACAGGACTGAAACGAGGAGTGAACTCGATTCAGAATGGGACTTTGTCCACTAAGATGGTCTTGGCAGCAATGTCTTGGCTACTATGGAAATCATTACATGTTCTTAATGGATGCCACAATTACATGTTTTATTACCATTCTATTTTATCATGGTTTATGTTCCATTATGATCTATGCCTTATGTACTTCCATGTTTTATGTCGTTGCTCAAGATTTTAATGTTTAAACACTATGTTCATGTTTTTAAGTTCCAATGTATATGGTATGTTTTATTTTATCCATGCTTACCCTTAATGAGCATTTGAGATCACCCTTTTTATGTTTTATTTTCCCCCAGTATCAAAATAAAGGTTTTAGGTCAGGAAACAAAAAGTGGAAGATCTTTATGGGATATGTTGAAGATCTTTCACCACGATTAGAAGATTATGTTCCAAGTTTCCAAAGACACTAAACTATTACGGTCCTTGTGTTTCTGTTTCTGTTACGATTAAATATTCCGCAAAAGTAATGTAATGTCCATGTACGTCAAGTTTAGGGTCTCTACAGTTGGTATCAGAGGAAAGGTTTAGTCATCCTTTGGAAACTAGGATGCGAAAACGTTAGTTAGATCCCCAGAGATATTTCTAAGGTATGTCCAGGAATGTACCTAAGGATAAGAATACGTATAGGATATAGTCCTAGAACTACGGTAACGATCTTTTAATTTAACCTAAGATGTTAGATATTGAGGGTGCTGTAACGCCCCGACCCTAGTTACCCAGAGTCGGTGTATTATTACATAACATTGGCATGATCACAAGAAAGATCAAATCTCGAAAGACCGATTGGTTTAGAAGCCTTGGAAACACTAGATATATTCATAAGTTTTACATTACATCATAAAACAAAAAACTACTACAACTAAATATTGTCTCCATAATCCACACTCATATCCCCACATAATATCCCTGCAGGTCATTCATAACTTACTTCTTCACTTCCTGGGAAAAATAAAACATAGAAAAGGGGTGAGCTCAAATGCCCAGTAAGGATAACAATATAGCGGAAACTTTCATAAATAAGAATAAACATTTAAGGCAATGTATAACTAAAACAAAAGCCTTTCAACATGGTATGGCATAAATAAAATGAAATAATGCCATTTACTTATTCACATGGATATTCTACTAATCGAATAATCACATGCAAAAATCAATAACCACTTTCATAATGTTGGAATGCATAATGCCAGACTATCATAACCACATAGCCAAGGCCTCGTGCCAAGACTACAAATAAGATTTTGTCAAGGCCTTGTGCCAAGACACTAGTTTGTCTCTTGAGACCTACCGATGCATCGAGGAGCTATAGTGGGCTCCACCCGTCACATATTAAGTCCAATGCATTCCCATATGAAAAGGTTTTAACATAACATAAACATTCGTATTAAAACTAGAATACGAAATGTCAATAATTTCATCATAAACTATGAATGGTATAAAAATAGAACATCCACAGTCAAACATATCCCAAAACCTTCAATATAGAAGTTTTTTATCTTAATAAATCAACTACAAATAAGAATAAAATCCATCAAAGGATGTTGACATAGATGAAATCAAAACTCTTTTTAGAGAATTATCTCTTTCTATTTTTGAAATCATTTAAGAGTCATATATTTATAAAATAAAACATTTTCTTTGAAAATATTCTTATAATCTTGTAAGGGAAGGTTCCACGATTTTATAACGGCGGAAAATAGCTGCATCTGCCGTATAAGTTAAAAAAACATTCTTACCTTAATTTTGTCAAAAAGGTTTAAAAACACCTTGTTTGGAAAACGACGGAAAGATTCATTCATAAACCTCTTATAAAAAGTAAAACAAGGGTATAATGACTTTAACCCATATTCTTGTAAATAGTAAAAATGTTTTGAAATACATTTTTAAGAAACATGGATGTGGATGATAAAGAGATCCCAGTAGATTATTACGTATAAACAACCTCGGATAATGAAGAGATTGTGAAATAACCCTTACCTTGTACTTTTCCTTGGTTGGGGTAGGTTAACCTCCTGTATAATGGTGAAATAATTGTTATTAAATTATACAAGAATCAAATATACTAATATGATATCATATATGATCTTTTGACATTGATTTGTTAATAATATCTTAGAATTATCGTCGTTTCGGGTGTTAACTTACTCATTTTCTTTTATATGTTTTGTTACATAAGCCATGTTTGTTGTATCTTATTCGTATCCAGAATGATATCAAGTCCTTAAACATCATTTTTAAATCATCAAATGATAATTATACTTGAATGGATATGATGGAGAATGAATCTCATCGCGTTCGTGGAGACGGTAGTCCATACGTACGCACGAGCGACAATATCATTCTTTTGATATTAAAATAATATATAAATGGATGGTATATCATATATACAGAATCATTAACATTTTATATTTATTATTTACATGAGTTACACATCATTATTATACCCATCCAAATAATATTATATTGAATAACAATCACACCACGACGTGGAGACGGTAAGTCGTACGTACGCACGTATGGTGACATGTTATTCAAAGGGTGGATAGAATACTGAATATGGTTGTACCATATTTATAATAACATCACAGTATATATATGATACTGGATTTATTATTTTAGAATGGTAACAACAAAGGATGAAGTAGTGGAAGAAGAAATGAACTTAGAAAAGGGTGGTGAAATCATTACCTCTTCTTCGGGTTCTTCCTTTTGATTTGATCAAAAGGGATCCTTAGGTTGGCTTTCTGATCAAACTAAGGCCTCTAGGTTGTAGTGAGGGATGTTGGGAGAGTATTGGAGCAGAGTTTGGCCGAACCAAAAGGCTTTTAAGGTGTGAAGAAATGAGAAGGAGGAGTTCCCTTTTATAAGAGGGGTGAGGGGCACCTTTGGAAAAGCTAGAAATATTAATTTATAATAAATTCATATTCGGTTTCTAATGGCTCCAAAGTTTATTATTCAAAGGTTTAGGTGGGGATAGGTCGAAAACCACTCAACCAATAGAATTTAGACAGGTTTGGGTACTTATATTAACCTTATCATTAAGTATTAACTCTAAGTTAATTAGTTTCACTTTTACAATGTCTATTTGTATTTTTATATAATATGGTTAATAAACTTACTATATACATCCAAGCGACCCCCAAGTGGTCCATTAATGAAGAACCTATCCTGATATAAGTCTCTTGGACGAATCGTAGATTTTTTTGAATTTAATATCAATTAATAATATAATATTTGTTTTAAGGACTCTTTTATGTCAATTTTGACACTATTCAATAGTTTATTTTTGTGAAACTCATAACAGATTTATTACTTCAAACAATGTCAATTACATCAATCCTAATATATCATATTATCCTAGAAAATTATATTAATTCATTAAAAGTTTCATATTATATTTATTTGGGTATTTATAATATCAATTAATTTAATTTTTCACTATTTTAGTAATTACTGCATCATCATTGTGTCATAAATAAAATAAATTATTTAATGTCTAAAAATTATAAATAAAATATAATTATGTAGGAAATATTTTTATCTTTCTAATGAATATTTATAATCTAAAATCCAACATATATAACCCTATGTAATAATTGTTTTTCTAAAAGATATATGCTTGTGTCATTTTTGTATTCATTTTAACTTAATTAAAATAAAGTGTCCCAATCACCTACAAGTGGATCCATGGGGTCCCAAAATCGACCCAAAGATTCCCATGATAGACCATGTATCAACCAATAAGTCTAGGACACGTTTTAGGGTAATTTAGTATTATTATAATATTATTTGTTAACCCTTATTTACCAGATTTACCCTTAACCATGGTAAATAAAATATTTACCACAGTAATTTATTCAAAATGTCTAAAAATAAAAGTTACCTATTTACACAATTTGAACATCCTGATTCCAAATATGGAATCCATTTTTCTAAATTCAAAACACATAAGTGGCAGAAATTAATTTAAAATTAATTCCCGCTGTCAAAACAAAAAGCGTGTTTTTAAGAGATAATAACTATCAAAAGATTGACACTTGTTTATGTTCAGTTTAATTGTAAAATTATGTCCAATGACCAACATTATATTAAATGGTAAAACTATATTCTAAATATACTTTAAAACTACTAAAATTCATAATTTATCACTATTAATTATTTTGATTAAAAAAGTTTTTTTTAATTAAAATTTAGTAATTTTCACTATTCATCAAAATATGAAAGTTATCCGAAAAGTACCAAAATTTCACCTTAGGATAAATTAGATATTCCGAATCCGGAAATGAAGTCCATTTTAAAATATAAAATATATATAATTTTGAAAAGTAGGTATTACTATTCATAACGGCTAGTTTGATTGGTTGTGGTGTGTGTTAAAACTCAAGGTTGCGTACAACACACGCTACTGTATTATTCAAAGAAAGTGTACCGTGGAAGCTTGGGATGTTTCATTTTAAATTCTTGATGTCCCCATTTAGTCAAAAAGTTTAAAATATTGTATTTAAAAAGGGTTCACTATTAAAAGTTGATAAAAGTGCAATACTAAAAATGAATTTGTTCTTGCATTATATCTAAGAAACTCATAATATGGATTCTAAAATTATAATGATTATATAAAGTTTAAAATTTAGATAATACTATTCATAACCTCTTTTGAATGGCTTTTTTTTTAAGTCATGGTGTGATTGAACTCGGTGTTGCGTGTAGTGCAAGTTATTGAATTATTTTGAAGAAATAACACAATATGAAATCTTGGGGTGTTACATTCTCCCCTCCTTCAATAAATTGCGTCCTCGCAATTTGAAATTGTTCTTCGAAAATAAAAGGTTGAAAATACAAAATATATTTGTGGGAAAACCCACATCAGAAATTGGGTTACTAAAATTTAGTCTTAATATGATGAAAAGAGAAATCAAAGGGTCACCACCAAATTATGATCTCGATTAGGAGAACATTGGTGGCAATTAGAGACATATAATTGGAGGGAAAACGTAAATATTTATAAGTAGTGATTGAGGTCATCAATCACAAACAAGTATAAAATTGAGGTCCTTAAATTAATCAATCTATGATGATTTGAAATACCATCGGTTCAACAAAACATAGGGTATTAGGATAACACATTTTTGACGTTTCAAAATGTCTTAGTTGAAATCCCACATCGAAAAATGAATTAATGAGGCCTCTATTTAAAATAAAGAGTCGAAAGTATGAATATTACCAAAAATAACACATACTAGGGTTCCATGTAGGAAAATATGGATATGGAAGAAAAATCTAACCATCAATTATCTGATGGAGAGTGGTAGGGAACATGGCTATGAAAAGGCCAACAATCCCAAAGCCATAAATTAGTGATGATTTAAGGTACCATCTAGGACAACATTTTTGTTCTAAGTTCCTTTTCTTAATGTTGAGGAATTTATTTATGATATTGGATAAGATCATAAGGAGATATACTTACTTTATAATTAGAGTTTTATCCATTAATAAATTTCTACCACAAAATCATCTTTCACTCTAAAAGATAATAGAAAGTAAAAAATTCTATTTACACTATTCATATAGGGTTCCAAAATAAACAAATTTATAATTCATCTACAAGATCTTTTAATAAAAACTACATTATTTAATCTAGGACATCTCGTGGGCCAGTGGTAGGTGATACACCCTTGTCGCCCTTCGGTTGCGGGTTCAAGTCTCGCAGCCTTGCCGGACGCGATGGGTTGCCGCCCGACCTCCGGGTTGTCCTTTTATGGCAATCCAAAATAATCCAAACTAGAACTATCCAAAATACTTCTGTCCAAACTCACAGTCCAACATTTATAAGGAAGGTAAACCTAATATAGATCCTTTTTACACCGTAACAGCATATGAATACCTTCATCATGTATTACCATATTCCTTATTGATTACATTCATGCTCCATTATTCCATATAGAATGATGGATATACTTCATCAATCCAAAAATGTTTTAAACCCCAACGATGATGGAATATACAAATCATTAATCAGCTTCAAGGTAGTCAAGAATATCCAATATAATTTATCCAAAACAATCACATATTATTCCAAAATCACTACCTCAGTATCAGAACTATATTATGATTTATCATTCTCTCAACCATATATTTTCCAAAAATTTATGCTGCTATTGAGTCACTTTTCTTTGTTCTACACAATATCAAGTCCTTAATGAAATAGTACTGCAGTACAATCCTTATATACTCCATAATTATTATAACAAGTACATTGTTGATACAACACTCAATTCAAAATAATCAACATAAGAACTCTAATCATTCCTCTTCATCTGTGGTAGTATCATAACTTGATTATTATCCAATAACATCATTTGCGGCATAGTCTGATGACTGGGACATAGGTTCGCGTAGTGTCCAAACTCCTTGAAAATGAAGCATTGTACATTTGAAACCATTTTCTTACCCTTGCAGTCACGTACTTTGTGCCCTTTTCCTCCACACTTATAACAAACTCCCATTCCTTTCAGGAAAGTTCCAGGGTGTTTCTTTCCACAGTTACCACATATGGGAAAATTCTTCTTTTCCCTCTTCCCTTTATCCATCTTTCTCTCTTCCATCCTTTTCTTCTCTTGCTTCCCTTCAAAGACATAGGACTCAGTAAACTCTTTACTTATCTTATCAACACATGATATTATTTCTTCATATGATGATAATACATGGGAGACTATTTCTCTTATAAATTCTAGCTTAAGACCATGAAAGATATGATCCTTCCTTCTCTTTGGATCATGTGCATTTCTGGATTTCTCATTCCTTCTACTGGGTGCCATTTCTAAACAATGGCATACACTAGATCAGTTTATGAATCAAAATACATAATCCCATACTTATAAAACACTTAACATAAATTGAACTATTTATGGATATAATCCATAATCATAAAAATGTCTCCTTTGAGGATATATATACTCATAAACCCTTCATAATGGTTTGTAAAGAAAATGAGAATTATCCTAAGCATATCCCCCGAGAGTGTCGTAACCAAGAGTGCAGCAAGGCCCGTTGTCGTGCACCAGTTCCCGTTCGAGTCTAGCTCAAAGCGGTATTTTCGGGTTTTACCCCTAGGAACATCTGTGCCAGAGCCGCCTCTACCTACTCGTATCCAAATAGGGATGTATTGCTCAGAAAACTCACAAAATCTCTACAATACCAAAATTCTAGGAAGTTCTTCTAAACTAATCCTCAAAGTTCATCTTAGGTCTACGTGCTCTAATCAGAGTTTATCTAAATCTAGCTTCCAAGGTTTGTACTAAACTTCCTCTGATACAAACTGTAACGCCCCGACCCTAGTTACCCAGAGTCGGTTCATTATTACATAACATTGGCATGATCACAAGAAAGATCAAATCTCGAAAGACCGATTGGTTTAGAAGCCTTGGAAACACTAGATATATTCATAAGTTTTACATTACATCATAAAACGAAAAACTACTACAACAACATATTGTATCCATAATCCACACTCATATCCCCACATAATATCCCTGCAGGTCATTCATAACTTACTTCTTCACTTCCTGGGAAAAATAAAACATATAAAAGGGGTGATCTCAAATGCCCAGTAAGGATAACAATATAGCGGAAACTTTCAAAAATAAGAATAAACATTTAAGGCAATGTATAACTAAAACAAAAGCCTTTCAAACATGAACTTTCAACATGGTATGGCATAAATAAAATGAAATAATGTCATTTACTTATTCACATGGATATTCTACTAATCGAATAATCACATGCAAAAATCAATAACCACTTTCATAATGTTGGAATGCATAATGCCAGACTATCATTACCACATAGCCAAGGCCTCGTGCCAAGACTACAAATAAGATTTTGTCAAGGCCTTATGCCAAGACACTAGTTTGTCTCATGAGACCTACTGATGCATCGAGGAGCTATAGCAGGCTCTACCCGTCACATATTAAGTCCAATGCATTCCCATATGAAAAGGTTTTAACATAACATAAACATTCGTATTAAAACTAGCATACGAAATGTCAATAATTTCATCATAAACTATGAATGGTATAAAAATAGCACATCCACAGTCAAACATATCTCAAAACCTTCAATATAGAAGTTTTTTATCTTAATAAATCAACTACAAATAAGAATAAAATCCATCAAAGGATGTTGACATAGATGAAATCAAAACTCTTTTTAGAGAAATATCTCTTTCTATTTTTGAAATCATTTAAGAGTCATATATTTATAAAATAAAACATTTTCTTTGAAAATATTCTTATAATCTTGTAAGGGAAGGTTCGACGATTTTATAATGGCGGAAAATAGTTGCATCTGCTGTATAAGTTAAAAAAACATTCTTACCTTAATTTTGTCGAAAAGGATTAAAAACACCTTGTTTGGAAAACGACGGAAAGATTCATTCATAACCCTCTTATAAAAAGTCAAACAAGGGTATAATGACTTTAACCCATATTCTTGTAAATAGTAAAAATGTTTTGAAATACATTTTTAAGAAACATGGATGTGGATGATAAAGAGATCCCAGTAGATTATTACGTATAAACAACCTCAGATAATGAAGAGATTGTGAAATAACCCTTACCTTGTACTTTTCCTTGGTTGGGGTAGGTTAACCTCCTGTATAATGGTGAAATAATTGTTATTAAATTATACAAGAATCATATATATTAATATGATATCATATATGATCTTTTAACATTGATTTGTTAATAATATCTTAGAATTATCGTCGTTTCGGGTGTTAACTTACTCATTTTCTTTTATATGTTTTGTTACATAAGCCATGTTTGTTGTATCTTATTCATATCCAGAATGATATCAAGTCCTTAAACATCATTTTTAAATCATCAAATGATAATTATACTTTAATGGATACGATGGAGAATGAATCTCATCGCGTTCGTGGAGACGGTAGTCCGTACGTACGCACGAGCGACAATATCATTCTTTTGATATTAAAATAATATATAAATGGATGGTATATAATATATACAGAATCATTAACATGTTATATTTATTATTTACATGAGTTACACATCATTATTATACCCATCCAAATAATATTATATTGAATAACAATTACACCACGACGTGGAGACGGTAAGCCTTACGTACGCACGTATGGTGACATGTTATTCAAAGGGTGGATAGAATACTGAATATGGTTGTACCATATTTATAATAACATCATAGTATATATATGATACTGGATTTATTATTTTAGAATGGTAAAAACAAAGGAAGAAGAAGTGGAAGAAGAAATGAACTTAGAAAAGGGTGGTGAAATCATTACATCTTCTTCGGGTTCTTCCTTTTGATTTGATCAAAAGGGATCCTTAGGTTGGCTTTCTGATAGAACTAAGGCCTCTAGGTTGTAGTGAGGGATGTTGGGAGAGTATTGGAGAAGATTTTGGCCGATCCAAAAGGCTTTGAAGGTGTGAAGAAATGAGAAGGATGAGTGCCCTTTTATAAGAGGGGTGAGGGGCACCTTTGGAAAATCTAGAAATATTAATTTATAATAAATTCATATTCGGTTTCTAATGGCTCCAAAGTTTATTATTAAAAGGTTAAGGTTGGTATAGGTCTAAAACCACTCAACCAATAGAATTTAGACAGGTTTGGGTACTTATATTAACCTTATCTTTAAGTATTAACTCTAAGTTAATTAGTTTCACTTTTACAATGTGTCTTTGTATTTTTATATAATATGGTTAATAAACTTACTATATACATCCAAGAGATCCCCAAGTGGTCCATTAATGATGAACCTATCATTATATAAGTCTCTTGGCCGAATCGTAGATTTTTAGGAATTTAATATTAATTAATAATATAATATTTTTTTAAGAACTCTTTTATGTCAATTTTG
The DNA here is from genome assembly GCA_963277665.1 of Viscum album. Taxonomy (NCBI): domain Eukaryota; kingdom Viridiplantae; phylum Streptophyta; class Magnoliopsida; order Santalales; family Viscaceae; genus Viscum; species Viscum album. The sequence goes on along the minus strand of OY728130.1, from coordinate 1,157,175,202 downwards.
ACACTATTCAATAGTTGATTTTTGTGAAACTCATAACAGATTTATTACTTCTAACAAAGTCAATTAAATCAATCCTAATATATCATAGTATCCTAGAAAATTAGTTTAATTCATTAAAAGTTTCATATTATATTTATTTGGGTATTTATAATATCAATTAATTTAATGTTTCACTATTTTAGTAATTACTGCATCATCATTGTGTCATAAATAAAATAAATTATTTAATGTCTAAAAATTATAAATAAAATATAATTATGGAGGAAATCGTTTTATCTTTCTAATGAATATTTATAATCTAAAATCCAACATATATAACCCTATGTAATAATTGTTTTTCTAAAAGATATATGCTTGTGTCATTTTTGTATTCATTTTAACTTAATTAAAATAAAGTGTCCCTATCACCTACAAGTGGATCCATGGGGTCCCAAAATCGACCCAAAGATGCCCATGATCGACCATGTATCAACCAATAAGGCTAGGACACGTTTTAGGGTAATATAGTATTATTATAATATTATTTTTTTACCCTTATTTACCAGATTTACCCTTAACCATGGTAAATAAAATATTTACCACAATAATTTATTCAAAATGTCTAAAAATAAAAGTTACCTATATACACAATTTGAACATCCTGATTCCAAATATGGAATCCATTTTTCTAAATTCAAAACACATAAGTGGCAGAAATTAATTTAAAATTAATTCCCGCTGTCAAAACAAAAAGCCTGTTTTTAAGAGATAATAACTATCAAAAGATTGACACTTGTTTATGTTCGGTTTAATTGTAAAATTATGTCCAATGACCAAAATTATATTAAATGGTAAAAATATATTCTAAATATACTTTAAAACTACTAAAATTCATAATTTATCACTATTAATTATTTTGATTAAAAAAGTTGTTTTTAATTAAAATTAAGTAATTTTCACTATTCATCAAAATATGAAAGTTATCCGAAAAGTACCAAAATTTCACCTTAGGCTAAATTCGATATTCCGAATCCAGAAATGAAGTCCATTTTAAAATATAAAATATATATAATTTTGAAATGTAGGTATTACTATTCATAACGGCTAGTTTGATTGGTTGTGGTGTGTGTTAAAACTCAAGGTTGCGTACAACACATGCTATTGTATTAATAAAAGAAAGCGTACCGTGGAAGCTTGGGATGTTTCATTTTAAATTCTTGATGTCCCCATTTAGTCAAAAAGTTTAAAATATTGTATTTAAAAAGGGTTCACTATTAAAAGTTGATAAAAGTGCAATACTGAAAATGAATTTGTTCTTGCATTATATCTAAGAAACTCATAATATGGATTCTAAAATTATAAGGATTATATAAAGTTTAAAATTTTGATAATACTATTCATAACCACTTTTGAATGGCTTTTTTTTGTAAGTCATGGTGTGATTGAACTCAGTGTTGCGTGTAGTTCAAGTTATTGAATTATTTTGGAGAAATAACACAATATGAAATCTTGGGGTGTTACAGGTGCTCCCCCTTTACTTTGTAGTTTTCCCTAGCATGATTTTTTCCTCTCACACTATTCTTTTTGGGTTTTAGAAAATGGTTGGAAACAGGAAGATTCATGATAATGGAGGATATGACGGACAATGGAATGATTTTCATCATGAAAAACCAAATGAAACGGGATCTGGAAGTCCAAACATCGTTATTATGCCTAATCAGCAATCTCATAATATGATAAATAATCTCAACTATTGTAAGTTTCCCGAATCAGATAATAAGATAAAGATGGAGTTTCATGATGATCATAGAGGAAAGAAGGTTCAATTTCCCTCATGTAAATCATGTGGGAAGAGGCATCAGGGAGATTGTTTCAATGGAACTGGAAGATGCTTTGGGTGTGGAAAAGAAGGACAAAAATCCAGTAAGTTCAAAGGAAAAGGTTCACTTAACACCACAGACAAGGATAATGGTATTGCTACGACATCAATAATGATTAGATGTTTTAAATGTGGAATGTACGGGCATTATGCAAACCAATGCCCTAATTGAAAATCTCATGAAGAGAATCAGCATGGTCATATGGGTAATATTTATGTGGATGATGATGAGGAGACTACAAATTATATATGAGATGAAATAAGTGTTGAAGCTCAGTCGGTTGTTTTAGAAGGTAGTGGAATGATTGTATATTTATTGAGAGTTATGTTGTATAGTTAATGGTACTATGGAATAAAGAATCATCTAAGGATTGTTACACTATAGTTTTTTCTAAAAGTATTTGAAAGTATATGTTGAATGGTACCAGTAACCATGGAATGTTATTCAGATATTTTTGTAAAGTAGATGATATGAGCATAATGAAGGAATAAGAAGATAATGATATGTTTGATTGTATTCATGAGCTCATGATTGATATAAGGACTAAGTGATATCATGGTTTGAGTGTATATAATTTTGAGGATTTTGGTATGTGGAAAGTGTTAACTTTTAACTGCATTCATGTTTTCACTAAGGTTCAATGGGTATTCATTTTTCAAGAGAATACATGATTCACACCTTCGAACGTTTGTAATGTGACCAAAAAGACATATATTATGATATATGGGGATCAATGATGGTATTAACATGCTTCTTATATGAAGTCTCTAGTAATCGTTTTCACTATCATATGACAATGGATTGCAATATTATGGATAAGCCTAAAGATTGGAATGGATTATGTTGGACATAAGTTAGTATTGTTTAAGGATAGAACCTTTTTCGATATTATTGATGGGATGATATAGTAATGTAATTTTAGAAAAAGGACAACCTACAGGACGGGCAACATCCCATAGCATCAGACAAGGTTGTGGGAATCGAACCCACAACCGAAGTGCGACTGGCCTTTATCGCCTACCACTGGCCTACAGGAAGTCCCTGGTTAGTAGAAACTAGTTTTATTTTATTAAGCTGTATGATATATGAAGTATATGTCCATTGTAGGAACCATATATGATTAATCTCACCATAGATGGACTTATGTATATTTGATAACTTTTTCTAACCTTTTGTTTGAAACAGATGGAATGACCCATAATTCTATCACATGATCTGTTAACACTTCACGAATAACAAATTCAACTTCATTTCTTTAAGAGATGAAGTGGAAATTGTTCAAAGCACGAACAATAGTGAGATTGTACCAAAATCAAGGAAGTATTTCTTCTAATTCAAAATTTTCAACTTTAGGGAAATGATATTGAAAACCAAAAATGTTGTCCTAGTGCTCTTATATCCAATGAATCGGGTGGTACCTTAGATCATCACAAATTTATGGATTTGTGATTGATGTCTTTTTCATAGCCATGTTCTCTACCACACTCCATCAGAACTTGATGGTTAGATTTTTCTTCCATAACCATATTTTCACCTATGTTATCCTATATGGAAACCCAGTGACTAGTTTATCTGTGTAACCATTACATTTCATACTTTAGTTTTTAAAGATAAGTTTTGGTTTTCCTTTTTACGATGTGGGTTTCAATTAAAGAAACTTTCAAGTAGAAAAACCATTTATAACCCCGACGAATTTCGAGGGAGAAATTCATTTTAAGGGGGGTAGATTGTAACACGCTGAGATTTTATGAAAAATATTCTTTTAATTTCATTAATTTCTTGTGTTTTATGCTACACCAAGATTACCTTGCGCTATATGCAACACCGTAATAGCTTGCAGTATACGCAACACTATTCTTGGATCGTGTTACACACAATTTTGATAATAGTTATTCTATGAAAAATTGAGTGTATATATATATATATTCAATGTATAAATGAAATATGGTTGGATTCTGTTATACGAAGCAATGAAGGATTCTTTCACAACACACAACCCTGACTTGGCTTGCATTACACGCAATCGCGACCTTCCTCGATAGCGTGTGTTGTACGCCATACCGGGTTTTACTAAACAACGATATATTATTATAATATTATTATGAACTAGACATTATAAATATTATTAACTAAATTTTTAATTTTATAAAATTATTATTCATCTTACACATTTTCTAGAACATGGTATAAGAACAAAATAAATTTTTCAGGTAAAATAAGTATTTTTCAAAAAATGCAGTTTTGCCGCATTTTGATGGCGCACCCACTTTAAATATAGTTTTTGGAATGTTAATAAGTTAAATTTCACAAAATAAAATTCTTCTTTGGAATCAAGACATAAAAATTTACTTTGGATAAATTTTTCGTATTATTCTGGTAACTTTCATATTTTGATGAATAGTAAAAACACGCTATATTTTAATGAAAAACAACTTTTTTCATTGTAATATTTTATATGGTTAAATTATAAAATTTATTTGTTTTAAAGTATAAATAGAATAGATTTTTACCATTTAATATAATTTAGGTCATTATCGTTGATTTTACATTGAATTCGTTGGTTAAATCAATTCAATCTTTTGCAATGTTTTAAACAAAAACTCATTTTCATTCGACAACGGGATTAATTTTAATTTAATTTCTATAACTTCTGTGTATTGAATTTGAAAAAATTGATTCCATATTTGGAATCAGTGGGTCCAAATTATGTTAATAGGCTATTTTTTATTTTTTGGAATTATGAATAGTAACTACGGTAAATTTTATTTTCCATAGTTAAAGGTAAATCGGGTAATTATGGGTAAATATAATATTATAAAATTACCCAAACACATGAAAAAATTATATTGGATGGATAAAAGTAAACTCATATCAACTAATGGTCGGATTAGATTCATTTTATGGACTTTTGACCATGAAAATAATTTAATTATTATTAAAACCAAAGAAAGTGACAACATGCCACTCTCTTAAATCTTATAAGTATAATAATTATAATTTAGTGATAAACACCATAAAACTTCGAACATGAATAGTCTTCAGAAATATAATAAAAGTATCTACATCATGATAATTTATTTATAATTTTTTTGGGATTAAATAACTGTCATTAATGGTGATACATTAATGATACAGAAATTATTTATTAAGTGGAAAATAAGTAATATAGTTTTTATTGAAATAATAATACCCATTAAAAGGCCCACAAACCTGACCAAAACTTTTTTTTAGTGTATATATTCAGCTTAATCATCCAATTACCAAATATATAACCGTTTGGATCCTTGTAAAAGTGATTATGACACTTATATTATTTTATTTTAAATGATGCCAAAGTTGTCACCTTCATAATTTAATAAATATAACAATTTAAATATTGTGATTTTAAGATGATAAATTCGATTAAAAGTATTAATGTGAAATTTAATAGATTTATCTTCATCATAGAATTTTATTTTAAATTTTTATGCTACAGATCAGTATATTAAATAATTATACAAAAATGTTGTATTAATTATTTTATTAAGAGATAAACCAAATAAATGGTTTTAAAAATAATAAAATAAATATTATATGAACTATTTAATGTTATACACTAATTTTATAGATACATATGACCTTTTATGAATCTATTAGAGCTTTTATTTCGAACATATCTATTGTAAATATTTTATTTATATTCAAATAATTGAATAGTGTCAAAATTGTCACTATTGTTATTTTATAAAAATAACATTTTATATAATTGTTTAAAAGTCGCAAAAATAATTATAAATTATAAATTTAAATTTATATGGTCTATAATGTTATAAAGTAAAAAATTATGGAAAATTCACAACAAATAAGTAATTATTTATTATAATTTAAAATTTAGAATTTTATTACCACAAATAAACTTAAATAGATTAAATAAGGATAAATCAAAATGATAAGGTTTAAAATAAGCTCCAAACATGTCTAAATTTAATTGTTTGATGAGATTACAACCATAAATAATCTAATATTCGAATATGATTTATTGTTGGAGGTTTTTAAGTGGGGTTAGATTTATTATAAATTAATATTTTTAAGAATTCCAAAGGTGCCCCTCTCCTCCCTTATAAAAGGGCACCTCCTCCCTCTCCTCCTCACACCAATTTTATCCTTCATGCTCGTCCAACCCCTGACAAATTATCTTCTCCAATTCCATATAAACATCCTAGAGTTTCTGGTCTACTTTAAAGACCAATCTTAGGGCCCTAAGAGGAGGTTTCAAAGTGGCGTATCGAAGAAGTGGTAATTTCTTCTCCTGATTCTTTCAAGCTTATTTCTTCTTCAACTTCTTCTTCATTAGTTGTTTCATTATAAAGTAATAACATCAGTATCACTAATATACTGATTTGTTATTAATAATATGAAACAACCCCATTTCACCTTCTATCCATCCTATGGAAAACAAAATCACTGCGCGTGCATACGTACGGAATACCATCTCCACGCCGTGGTGTAATCTGTTTTTCCACCAACACCTTACATGGATGGGTATAATGGTGTAAAGAATAACTATACATAGTTATTATAACATCATACAGATTCTGATATATTGTATCATCCACTCCAATTCAATTCAATAATTATGGAAACGATATCATCGCTCGTGTGTACGTACGGACTACCGTCTCCACGACGCGATGAGATTCATTCTCCATGTTAACCATTTAAGATTGATTATAAAGTATATATAAGCAATAATAATGAAATATATGACATTATTAAGCTACTGGATTTATGTATATATGTATTTCATCTACTTAATTCCATTCAACACAATAAAGAAACGAAAACAGCATTCATGCGTACGTACGGCCTACCGTCTCCATGAACGGTGTATTTCTTTACATTTATAGATCTATTATATATATGTATATTCTGAATATATATTATATAAAAATCATGTTTTATATTCTGGAATTATGCAATCATGATCTATATAATCATATTAATAATTACAAGTCAAAACACGGACGACAAATGAAACGATTTTACCCAAAACACTCTTTAACATGGAATTTACAAAAGAACGGGTAATATAAAGTCATAAGTTAACCATATATGATATCATAACAGTGAATATGATTCTGTAATAAGTCAATGACATTATTTAAATCATTATACAGGAGTTTCGGATACATACGAAGCATATCGGACATAAGGTAAGGGATAATTTTGTAAATCTCATTTTTATCCGAGATTGCATATTTGTAAGTATTTACTGGGGTTATTTCTATCATCCATGTCCAAGTTTTATAAAAGTCTTTTCATGTATGTTTAAAGTCCTTTTTACCCATTTTTTGACTTTTACTACATGGTATGTAAGGAATATTTCTTTTGTTTACGTTACGAGGTACTTTTTGACTTTTCCGGCAAAAGTACGAAAAGAATGTTTTTTTTAACTTATACAGCACGAACGGATTTTTACGGTTTTTAAAGCCTTGTTTTCATGAAGTTCCTCCAAAATATTTCATGACTATTTTCAACAAAATCCTTTTCTTTTAAAATTGCATGACAATTTGTGAAAAGAAAATGATTTTAAAGAAAAAGGGATATTTTCCTCAAGAATTCATTTCAAGTGTTTTATCAAAACCATTTTTCATCTAAGATGACATTATTTCATATGTGTATGTTTCAAGTATAATGTCTCTATGATTTATATGGTTTCACTTCTCTTATTATGAAATGATATCCATTTCTTTTATATGGATTATGTGATGTTGGGATTATGTTTATGGAACCCATTTTATTTATTGGGTTTTTATCAATGATGTATGTTTATTTTGTGGAACAAGTAAGAATGATTTCATTATGAGATGGGTGGGACCTATATCTCCCTCCAATGTATTGGGTAAAGATTTTATATCTCATGAGATATACATGGCTGGAACGGTAAGTTAATGCGGTTCAGTGTTACAGGACTGAAACGAGGAGTGAACTCGATTCAGAATGGGACTTTGTCCACTAAGATGGTCTTGGCAGCAATGCCATGGCTACTATGGAAATCATTACATGTTATTAATGGATGCCACAATTACATGTTTTATTCCCATGCTATTTTATCATTGTTTATGTTCCATTATGATCTATGCCTTATGTACTTCCATGTTTTATGTCGTTGCTCAAGATTTTAAAGTTTAAACATTATGTTCATGTTTTTAAGTTCCAATGTATATGGTATGTTTTATTTTATCCATGCTTACCCTTACTGAGCATTTGAGCTCACCCTTTTTATGTTTTACTTTCCCCCAGGATCAAAAGAAAGGTTTTAGGTCAGGAAACAAAAAGTGGAAGATCTTTATGGGATATGTTGAAGATCTTTCACCACGATTAGAAGATTAAGTTCCAAGTTTCCAAAGACACTAAACTATTACGGTCCTTGTGTGTCTGTTTTTGTTATGTATTAAGTATTCCGCAAAAGTAATGTAATGTACATGTACGTCAAGCTTAGGGTCTCTACATACACAGTATAGTATCCACTTGGTTTATCCTTACATGGGTAAGGTAATTCACCATACACCTTTGTGTAGGTAATGTAATTCCCCATTTACCTTTACATAGGTAACCAATTGAACTCAAAATCCTATTATCCTTTCTCAAAGCTCTTAAAAAATTCTTGATGAAAACACATAACCTTAAAATAAAACTCCTAATTCAATAAATTTTATATTGGACTATATAATTTAATTCCTCCTCTTCTTTATTATGTCATTATCATGAAAAATACTATTTTTTACGATCTTCCTTAAATTCTTCTTCATTTAAATTCCTCAACATGTTATAAAAAAAGGTGATCACACCAAAATCCTTGAAGAAATCATCACTTCACTATTGAATAATTGGAAAAAGATGAAACACTTAGTCTAAATAGTAAACATATAATATAAATTTAAAAGCAAGAGATTGTTATATTGAATTATTTATTTATTTATAATAATATATGTCATTTTTAAAGAAAAATGGAAATTTATTTCCATAAATTTGAATATTGGATGTGGATAGTCAAAAAAGACATCCAAAAGATTAAAATAATGTTTTAGTATAATTTTAAATCCTTATCATATTATTTTGATCCTTAATTACCCACTTTATGCTTACCATGGTGACAGATATTTACCACCATTACTATTCATAATGAAAAATAACAAAATGAACTATTTACCAAATTTGGAACTTCAAATTAAAAATATGGAATCAAAATTCAATTTAAGGAATAGAAGAAATTAATTTTATTTAAAAACACAAAGCACAATAAAAAAATGTTTTTTTTGGAAAATGTATTTTTAAGGGAAAAAATGAACTTATACCAAGATCAACTATAATAACGACTCTTATGTAATTAATTATAAAATTTGTAATTAAAGGATTACTATGTTACTATAATATTAAATAAAAATATTAAATCACACTTTTTAATAAAAAGAAATGACATTTTTTCAAAAATTGGAATTTTTCAATATTCATTGAAAAATTAATATATTCAAAAAAATCCTTAAATTACACCTAATGAAAATTTTGATATGATGATTTAAAAAATGTTATCATTTTTTTAAAATAAAAATACTAAAATTTTTAAATTATTTATTTGAGTAAAACTATATATTACATGAAAAACAAATTTGGATAGAAATAAAACTTTTTCCTTTTGAATGAAAATTTCATAATATTCTCATAATGGATATAAATCTATAAAATATAATTCATTAATATTAGAAAAAATAATTTTATTTAATATTATCATTATATGGGTTGTTACATTTTAACATTAAAATAAGTTTATTATATAATTAAATATATTTATTTTCATTTATTGACTATTCAATTTGAATAAATTTTTAAGTTTCATATCCATGGTATAAATTTATTAATGTTCGATTTTTTTGGTAGTTAAAAATTGATTAATTTGGAAATTTGGTGTTATGTACACATTAGAGTTCAAAAAAACATACGAAATGTTTATTATAGAGTAATAATATCCATAATAATTATTTTTTTTACTTATTTTTGAAATTAAATTTCCCATATAATGTTTTATAATAAAATATTAATTTTTTAAAAAATTAATTTATAATTTTGAACATGTGTACAACTCATTTTTTCTGACAATACCAAGCTGATATGACCATATACATAAATACCTCAAATAATCCACCAATGTGGGTGATTTACCTCACATTGGAGTAGAGTATATTAAAAAAAGAACATAAAATAAATAAATTATTAAAATTTCTAAATGGATACTAAATCAACCCTCTATTATATATATTTATATAATTACATATCACCCATAGAAGATAATTTTGATACCATGTGGATTTAACATAAGGTCAAATGAATATAAATAACCCACAAATGAGTGTAATAACCTATCCATAAGTATCTTTAAAACATTTAAAAGAAAAGAGAAGTAAAGGAAAGGAAAATAGAAGTGAAAATAAAGTGAAATTAAGTGTTATGTATAAAAGAGTATACATTTGTGTGTTTTTTATATTTGGAATGAAAATTTAAGGGTTAAATCATATTTTTGGAGATCATATACATTCTAAATATATTTTTTCCTTATTTAAATATAAAAATATAAAGAATTATATAATTTGAAAAATCATTGGAAAAAATACCTTCATTGATCTTTAAAATAGGTACTTTAGTTGAGCGGTTGGTTTAAAAATGACATTAAAAAAGTTTAGGGAATGAAAGGAGAGAAATTTGGAGAGTTAATTATGACAAGAAATGATATAAATTTATTAATCAAATTAATGGGTTTAGAAGGGGGAATAAGATGAAACAACCTAGGTTTGAATATATAAATATATTTTACTTATTTTTATTATTATTAAACTGAAAACAATATATATTTTTTATCATATTTTTTTATATATTAGTATTTAATTCCTAACTTATGGTTTTATATTTAATTATTTTTTAGTGATTATTTGATGATAAATGATAATGATTCAAAAAAATATATTTTCATAAATATTATGGTATATAAATTTTAAATAAATTTTAAAAGATAAAACAATTAAAAAAATTAATTATAAGAAGATATATTTGGGAGTATTAAATGGTAATATACTATTTATTATGGTAAGTGAAATATTAATTTTATGTAAATATATTTAACTTTTTTAGAAATATTTAGTAGTGGAAATATATTTTTCTGGTGTATAAAACATTATAAGCAGATAATATTTCAATTGTAAAAAAATAATTATAGTGTAAAAGATATTAAATTTAAAAAAAATACAAAGATAAGATAAGGAGCACTGTGATAAATTTTTGATGAGCGAAATGATAAATAATTTTTTAAAAGAAATATATAAAATATTAATATGAACACTGATGGCATAATGAATTGAGTATATACAGGATACAATTAATGTATAAATTATAATAGTTATATTTATCATCACATATAATATATTAAATTTAAATATTAAAATTTATTTATAATTTTAGAGATATAAGTATGAAAATATATAAACTGTTAACTTTACATTAGATAATAATTATAAGTATATTATATCAGAGATGAAAATGTATACATACATATATGAAATGACAAAATGAAACACACACAGATATATATATATATACAAGTAATTAATATGCATATGCATATATATACACACACACACATATATATATATATATATAGAAAATTCATTTCATAATTGGATGTAATAAAATAAAATAATATATATATATATATGTGGTTTATGGATTAAGTAAATAATAATAATAATTATTATATATATATATATATGAGTATGGCATATAATAAGACAAACAAAAGGAATAAAAAATATAATAATATAAATAGTGTCGTACAATAATGGAAAAAAATTAATAACCATATATATAATATAAATATAAAAATTGGAGGATGGGTAAAGAATATTAAAAAATAGAGAATGAAATAGATATGGGATTCATTTTTTTGTACCCCATAAGGGAATAAAATAAAAAAAGTAAATAAAAATGAATAAAAACAAAATAAAAATAATTAAAGGAAAAGGTAGGCTTGGTATGCCTAAGGAAGAAAAAATTAGTCCCTCCTCAAGTCTCTTCCTAAAAAATAGTTTTATAAAAACAATTTAAATAGATATGATAAAAAAATCCAGTGATGATAAATATATAGATAATGATCTTATAAATAGAGGTTCTCCTCTTTAGGTGTTCATCATGTAAGTATATGTGTGAATTCCTTTGATGGAATTGATGGGATATGTTGATAAAATTATTATAACTATATTATGAAGTAATTTTAACTAAAAACATTTCTATTATGGGGATTTTTTAATAGGAATTTTTTTATTTAAAGTATTTTCATCATAAAAATTTTATACAAGGGATGATTGTTTTCAAAATTTATGTTTTAATTTTTTTATGTATTCTAAAGACCCTTGTTGTATGTATAAATTATTTAAAAAGCTTATCTTTAAAATTTTACAAAAAAATATAGATCCTCACCATAAAGGGAATACCATTTTAAAATTATCGTTTAATGTGCAAAATTATTTTAAAAGTTGATGTTTTAAAAATAAAATCCCTCTTAAGGGAATATTTGTTTTTTTTTCAAAGTAAGATTTATATGGATTTAAAACTCACATTTTATGTGAAATCATTTTTCCAAATCTCTATTTTTAAAATTTACAAAACCCTCTTATTAAGATATTTTTGTTTTCAAATTTGTGTGATTTCAAAATTACCAGACCAAGTTCAAGATGTTTTATTTAAAAATTATGGATTCATATTAAAAATATATTATTTTAAAGATTTTTTTTATGTCTTATCTAAGCCTTGATTTCTATTGAAATAATTTTATTCTGTGGATGTATTCTATATTTAAATTATTGTACAACTATGAATTAATTTTATTATGTATGGTGTTTTATATAATCTTGAAGATTCATGAGACTTTAGTTCCTTATAATTATTAGATTAAAGATCTATAGGTATATATATATATATAAATATATATAAATATAAATATATAACCATTGTAAAAGTACTTTTTTTATTAATTAATAATAATAAGTTTTATATGGAAAAATATAGTTGAAAAAAGGATAAATATATAAAATGTTTCATGAAATTTGGCACGTGGACTTTGTAAACATGATGAAGGTATGGGAGTGAACTCAAACCTCATGAAATATTGTCAACCATGTGACGGGTAGGCCCTATAAAACCTTCATAACTTTAGTTCACCTCAAGTTTTTATTTTCAAAACTTATGAAGTTCTTTTTGAATATATGTAAGTTTATTTTAGAGATTTGTATCATTTTTTATTTCTCTTTAAATTGTTTAACTTGATTTTCCAAAAAAATAAATGGCCTTGATTTTAAAACAAAAATATTTTCAGTAATTATAATTATTTACATGTTTTTCCTTGATAATAATTTTTTGGAAATACCTTATGGATCTTTATGGTGAAGTGAATTTTATTTTTAAATGGAATTTTTATTTAAAAAAATTTATTTAATTTTCAAAGAAGTTATTTTCAATGAATGTATTCTATTAGTTTCCAAAAATTAGATAATTATATTTTTTAAACCCATCACAGATCATTTTTCTCACCCCAGGTTTTTTAATATTTTTTCACAGGGATTTTAGATGAGTGAGTAACTCTGTAGACATGTAATGATTAAGCAGATTTGTAAATGTGGAGCAGGAATGATATCTTATAAATTTATATTATTAGTCAAAGTTACTAATTTATTAAAGCTATAGAACTAAAATATCTTTAAAAATATAAGACTATATAATACTAAGGGATGTTAAATATTTTATTTATAAAATATATTATAGCGTTTTTTACCACCATATCTGAGAGTGTGGGACTGGGGATGTTAAGTTGGTATTAGAGTAATGGTTAAATTTTTTGAGACATTATAATATTGAGGATATTTAAAATTTAGAAATGTTCTTATGAGGTTTTAAGTGAATATAGTTTTATGAGAATCTTAATATTTTAGATATTGTGACCTAAGTAAGGATCTTATAGACCTTATGAGGTTTTAGTGTGTTAGATTTTGGAATAAATGGAGTATTGTTTTGAATGAATTTTTTTCACTATTGTAATTTATTATAATTTTATATGAATAATAATATTATTATTATTATTCTCTTGTCAAAACCAAAGCAATCTTAATTAGGGAAAAATTTATTTTCTCTATACTTTAGTATGAAGTAAAACTTTGTCTTAGATAATTAAAATCTCAAGGATGCAAATTTTTAAAGGGGAAGAGAAAGTAATGTACTGTGTTTTAATATATATATTTATGTACATAGTTTTTATTATTATAATACTCAAAAATATATTTTTTTTATATTATTTGTTTATATACTGGTATTTATTTGTGAACTTATGGGATTCATATTTAATTAAATTTTAGTGATAATTTGATGATAAATGATAATGATTTATAAAAATAAGTTATTATATAATGATGTAATATAAATTTGAAATAAATTTATGGAATATAATAACAATTACAAGACAAATAAATTATTTAGATGTATATATATATTTATAAGTCTAAAGTGGAAATATACTATTTATTATAGTAAGTTAAAAATTAATTTAATGAATATATATTTTATTATGTTTGTAAAATTTAATAGTTAAAATATATTTTTTGTGGTGATTAAAAAATTATAAGTGGAATAAATTTCAGTAGTAAGATAATAATTTTTATGAAAATGATATTAAATTAAAATAAATATAAATATAATATAAGGAGTGGTATGATACATAAATTGTTGATAATAGAAATGAAAAATTAATTTTTAATGAAATATATGAAATATTAAAATGAATACCAATGACATATTGAATTGAGTATATAAGTAACACTATGAAGGTACAAATTATAAGAGTAATATTTATCATGACAAATAATATATTAATTCAAAATATGATAATATTTTTTTTTAATTTAGGGCATATAAGTATGAAAAAATATAATGTTTTATTTTTGAATTTATAAAACATTTTAAGAAGATTATATTAGAGATGAATAAATACACAAACACAGTCATATATATGTATAAAGATAAAATTAATTATATTTGGAATGCCATAAGACATCTCTATTAGATGATTACTACCCATTGGATGGAATGCACCCATTCACTCATCGAGCATAACTATATCATCAAACATGTTTATCTAGAGGCAAACACAATTGCAAATGGCATGACCAATATGGGAGTAAATCAAGACATCACTTGGTTTAAAGACCTCCCCACTTCTCTTATTTCCTTACCTGTAAAATAATGTAATATGATCTTGTATTTTAGACTTATGTAAACAATTTTTAATAATAATTATGCTTTGATCCTTTGGGTCCAAGGAATCACCCCTTCAAAAAAATATACATATACATACACACACACACACACACACATATATATATATATAAATTCTTTATGATAATTGAATGTGAAAAAAGAATATATATATATATATATATTTCATGACTTAAGTAAGTTAAAAAATAAAAAAATTATATATATATATATATATATATATGAGTGATGGATGTAAGGTGAAAAAAATTAGAATAAAAAAATATAATATAAATAAATAAATAAATAAATATATAGTGTGGTTATAAAAACGAAAAACAAATAATATATATATATATATGTGTAATATCAATATATAAAGTGGAACATGGGAAAAATATTAAAAAAATGAAAAAGTGATAGATATGGGTATGGGTTTTTTTGTATGGAAAGTTTAATTAAATAAAAAAAATAAATAAAAAATAATAAAAACAAAAAAAATAAAAGGGAAAGGTAGGCTTGGTAAGATTAATGAGAACAAAATTAGGACCTCCACATGTAATTTTCTAAAAAATATTTATAAAAGAAATTAAATAATTTAAAAAAATAGTGATGATAAAAATACTGGTAGTGGGATTATAAATAGGGGATATTCTCTTTGGTTGTTCATCAAGAAATTATGTCTGTCGGTGCCTTAGCTGTAATTGATGGGGGATGTAGATCAAATTATTGGAACAATATTTTGAAGGAATATCAACTATGAAGGGTTCAGTTAGTGGGAATTTGGTAAGGGGATTATAAATATTGGATCTTCTCTTTGGGTGTTCATCAAGTACTTATGTATGTCAGTGCCTTTGATATAATTGGCAGGAGATGTAGATAAAATTATAGGAATAATATTTTGATGGAAGCTCATCTAATAAGGGTTATGTTAGTGGGTGTTTAATAAGGAGAAAAATATATTTATTAAAAGGATTATATTTTAAATAATTCATTATAAGGGATGATTATTTTTAAAATTTATGTTTTAGATTTTTTTATGTTCTCTAAAAACCGTCATTATAAATTACTTAAAAAATTTATTTTCTAAATTTTCCAAAAAATAAGATACTCACCATATGTGGAAAACCCTTATAAAATTATCATTTCATGTGAAAATGTATTTTAAAAATTGATTTTTTAAAAATAAATCTCCATCTGAAAGTAATATTTTTTTGAAAATTATTTTATTTTCATTGTTAGATTTAGTTGAGTTTAAAACTATCATTTTATGTGAAATCGTTTCCCAAATATTTATTTTTAAATTTTACAAAACCCTCTTATTAAGAGATTATTGTTTTAAAATTTGTGTGATTTCAAAATTATTATACCAAGTTTAAAAATTTTTATTTCAAAAAATTGTATTCTTATTTAAATTGTTTTAATTTCAATTTTTTTATGTTTTATATAATCCATTATTTTTGTTGATATATTTTTAATCCAAATGTGTCTTCTATATTTAAATTTTTGTATGGTCATGCATTAATTTAATATTAGACAGATTTTTATGTATAATTTAATATTTATTTAATTTTATTTACTTATAATTATTTGATTAAATATCTATAATTATATACATATGTATATATATAAACTCATACATAACCATTTTAAAAGATATTTTTTAATAATAATAAGTTTTTGTTGTAAATCACTAGTGAAATAAAAGGGGAATGTAATAAAATGTTTTATAAAATTTAGCACTTGGACTTTGTAAACATGACGAAGGTTGGGAAGTGTACTCAAATATGAGGAGTCTTTTTCCAGTAAGTGAATGGTATGCCTTGTACAAGATTCAAAGTTCCATGTGACCTCAAGTTTTTTTTCAAGTATTGAAAAGTATTTTTTGAAACCCAATGTATTTATTTTGAATATTGGCACTATTTTTTATTTATATTCAAATGGATTATTTCATTTTTACAAAAAAATAAATGGTCATTATTTTAAAAGAAAAAGATTTTCAGTACTTCTATGTATTTTCATGCATTCTATTGATAAATATTTTTTTAAAATACCTTATGATAAGTGGATTTTATGTTTAAAAATGCTTTATTTAAAACAATGTTTTTATTTTTGGAAGAAATTATTTTCAAACAATGTTTTCTAGAAGTTTGAAAAACTGGATAATTTTATTTTTGAACCCCCTTATTGACCCTTTTTCTCATCCAAAGTTTTAAAAACAATTCATTGGTCTTTTAGATGAGTGAGAGTTTCTTTTGTGATAGTTTATAATTAAGTGGATTGGTTACAGTGAAGTTAAAATAGTGTTTTAGAAATTTATATTATATATATATATATCAAAGTTACTAACTTACTAAATTTTTATACCTAAAAGTTCATTGGGAATGAAATTCCATATATTATTCAGTGATTTTAAATATTATATTTAGAAAATAATATAGAAATATTTTTGGCACAATAACAATGATTGAAAGTCTAAGGTGCTTCATAAAATCTTTATTTATAGACAAAATTTGGTGGTGATATAAAAAATATTAACTCCTAAGGGGAAAATAATGTAATTTTGAGGTGTGAAGTGACTCATAATTTAAAAAATAAATATATAGATGACACTTATACATAAAAATATGTTGAAATATGAGTTTTTTATGATTTTTTATTCATTTATAAATCTTATTTTGAAAAAACACTAATTTCTATAGATTACTAGAGTTGTTTTTATAATTTGAGTTTAAAAATAACTAGTAAAATTTGGAATTAAAATTATAATACTTATATAAATTATTTATCAGTATATTTATGAATAAAATTTTATGATATAATTATGATTTCCCAATATTACTACTAATTCATCTTTTTTACTTCCCCTAAGATGTACTTGCCCTCAATTAACATTGATAAGTATTTTCATATTTATATTTAAATAAAAATTAATTCATATTAATTGTATATTTTTTCTTTGATATTTTAAGTATCTTATTATCTAATACATTTTATATAGATTTTTATAATTTTCTACACCATTTAAGTTAAAAATATAATAATATTAAGTATAATTCAATTTTAACTAAATTTTTTTTAAAGGAGTTCAAATGATTTTCTAAATCTGTAATGAATTTAAATTCTACTTTTGAATTTAATAATTAATGTTTTGTGTATATTATTTTTTATTAATGTTCAACACCTTTCTTAAGTGTTCCATGAATTTCTAGAAACATATCTATTAATGGGTCATAAATCTCAATTCGGACCTGAAATCTTATTCTTTTTAAAAGGGAATATAATTCTATTAACAAAACTCTAATAAAATGGAATTTTAATATTAAAATTATAAATAATAATATTTTTTGTAATATTACAAAATATTTTATATATCAATTAATTTTTATAAAAAATTATATATATCTACAAATTAATAAGTAATAAATTTCATTTTGAATTGGACCTCTCATATTTTAAAAGGAATTAGAATAAAACATGTCTCAATCAACTTATAAAAACAATTAATTTAAATTTTTACCATAAAAATGAATTCATTAATGAATTAAAAAATATAAATTGAAATTAAAATATCACTAATAATATTTCCCATTGTTTTTAAGTGAAACTATTCACCTTGGGCCACCAGTTTGGGCTTGATGTCCTGAAGTATTTCGGGCCACCCATGACTTCTGCTCAGTAGAGCTTTCCAGACACCATTAAGGCCTTCGAGCCACCTCATGTCCTTTGGGCCAAATGCAGTTTCCCCAGACACACTACAAAAAATGGAGTAGCCCTAGAAGAGGATTCATAGAAGGTGCACTCACCAGAGTAGAGCCATCTGGATTTTTCAGAATGAGAGGGTATGGAAATTCCATCGGGACCAGCCTGTTCTTTCATGGTAAGGCTTGCCAGATGACCATGCGAAGGTGGAGAGCTACTATTATGTTGCAGATTTTGGGGAGGGGTTGTTCCTTGTAGATAGTCTGGTTGAATTTTATAAGGCATTCGGGTCATGTAATCTCCTAAGCATATGGTCCACGTATTCTATGAGCCTACTAGCCTTTTAAGGGCTCCCCCTTGTCCCTTGAAAGAAGGGTTATCAAAAATCAATAAAAATGAAGGCGTTTATGCCATTCATGAGGAATCACATTTACTATTTATTATCATGCCTTTTTGTTTATAACTTTTTGACAAAATACCTTCCACTTGATTTTGGTATAATTTTTTAAAATACTTAATTTTTTTTACTAAAATAAATATATAAATACTAAATATTATATTTTAAAATAAAACTCAAATTATATTAAAAAAATATATTTTTAGAATAAAAAATATTTCATTTAAAACCAAAAATCACATTCTTTTTTCATACAATGCCATGATATTTTTTAAATATTTTCAAGATAATTGTTGTCATTATGAATTTATAAAATTAATATAAATCTCTATATATAAAAAATATTATAATAAATTAGATAAAATCAAAAATATTATTCAACCTTTAATTAAATAACTTTTTATGTAATGAAATAAACTCACACACATGTGTGTACTTTTAATTAGTTATTTTTTGTAGATAATACTAAAAAATTTAATTTTATAAAATATATATTATAAAACTCAAAATTAAAAATAGTATTCAAAACATATTTGAATTTTGTATTCTTTTAATCCTTTGGATCACCTTACTGGTCTCTCCTTTTCTTAGTCTCTCATTGGGGAAACAATGTGGGGGATTATTATTTATTTAATGTTTCTTCCCTTTTAGATTTTTATTTCAGGTTCCTAGAGTTTTTATGGTTAATTCATTAGGAGGTGGATATTGTTTTGTATATCCTCTGTAATACCCAAGACCCATCTGGAGTAGGTAAACACAATATGCTAAAATTTATCATACAATGCACACTCTATCACAATAGAAAGATCCTTTGTTCATTTTTAGAAGTTAAATTATTAAATTATATAATTTTTATTTGATAAAAGATAATTAATTTTTTTAATTTTACTTGAAAAAATTAACTAAGAGTGAATTTGTGATATTTTTATAAAATAAATGATATTTAGGTGAGTGGTAAAAAAGCAGTTTTTACTATAACTGTAGTGCTTATAAATAGGCCAAGAATTAATTAAAAATAAAATAATTATAATTTTTTTACATGATCTAAGATATATTAATGGTGTAAAAATATAAATTTATAAATACTATTATTAATTTATAAAACCTATGTTTAACATTTTATAAAGTTAAGTTACATTTCCTAATAAAAGAAACTAGATTTAGTCTTTTTTTCATTAAATATTATTTTGGTAAAATATGGTATTAAATTTATTTATAAGCCACATAAATTTTATAATAAACTAATTAATATTATGAAAATCTAAAACGTTTATAATTTTATCCTATACCAAAATTTTGTGCTTAACAATACAATTTTTTCTAAAAAAAAAATTTTATACGTTACATGCGCTAATGTTAAAATTAATTTTTCTTACACATAAAAATATAATTTGATAAAATGGATACCATATTTAGAACTAATTTATATAAATTTTTTAATAAATCTTATATACTTTTGGAAATTAAAATTTAACTACTTAGGTAAAAATTAATTACCACAATAAAACTGAAAATGGTAAAAGTGAAAAATTTAAGAGTAAAAGGCATGAAATACATTTAGAAAAAGAATGAAAATGAATAGTAGAGTTTTTAAGGAACTTATATCATCACACATTTTATTAGTACCCAATATGTATCCATTTACCCTTTAATATTTTCATGTTATCATTGAAAAAGTAATGGGTACATAAAAATATGAATTCTTCATCACTTATAAAAGGGAATCAATTCCACCAATTCATGATACACCTATTCCTTAAAATTTACTCCTACAATTATACTATTTTTCTCATTATATAATCTGATCCCAAATTCATAACTTATTGTCTCGATTAGAGAGTATAAGGACACTATTTATAAAGATATTTCTAATATAAATCTCATGTTTTCAATGAGATTCAAGAATTATCAAGGAAGTCAGAAATTGATGTATGTTTTTTGGCGTATCAATTATGATTCATTAGGATATGATTTATATTCACCACATTTTTATTTCTTGTAGTGTATAAATTTATATGGACATCTTTTTTTCTTATTTGACATGAATTTATTGGGATTTATGAGTCTGTATCATCATCCCACCCTCATGTTTTTTTAACACAACAGTTTTATAAAACCATTATGTAACTAAAACTTTTCCATAGTATAACAATTCTCCTAATGTTTTTTATACTAGAAGTTTTCTAGTAATTAAATCACAATATAGATATTGGAAATTGGATTTGGATATGGAATAAAATCTCTTAGGGAAAATCATCCCCAAAAAACTGGTTGAGTGTAAACTCGATCTTCAGCTGGTACATGATTAGTTGTCTAAGACTATACACCGGGATAAAAAATCCTAGGGGACATGCTTTAGATAATTCACATGCTCTTACAAACCCTTATAAGGGATTTTATGACCATTTATATGGTCTCCTTCTATTTTAAACTATTAAACTAAATTCTTATCTTTTATCGATAACCCATAAATTTGAATGTACCCTTCACCACTACATTTTCTTTATTTCATTGACAAGCATAATTTCCATTGAATCGTGAATGTTTCTATGGTTAGATATTCACATAGTGAGATACATAATTCCCTTGAAAAGGTAAATTTTGATAATCCATATATCTAATATTTCTATTTTGAAAACTATTGATTACTCAACCATGATTATGGATGAGGTTCCTTAGGGAACATTAACATATATATTTTTTAGTCATCAACCTTATTTCTATTGATGGTTTATGATAATGTTATCCATTTTTTAGTTGGGGAAAAGTATTGATATTTTGTATATTATAATAATAATAAATATATTTATGAATTCTAGTTTATTATGCATGGTATTGATATTAATATCTTTTATATAATAGATGAATTGGAAATAAATAAGTAGTGGGAATAACCCAGGATTATATAGCTCCTTGATGCAAAAGTTAGTCTCATGGGACAATATTTTGGGGTATTTGGTGTATGCCAACCAAATGAAAACATAATTTACTATCCCATAAACATATTGTATATTTTATTAATTTAATAAAGTAACCACCAACTCTACGTTACTGTAACATAGATGTTATAGTTGTAATTAAATGAAGTTTAATAGAAAACTTGGGAACTAGATTCTAGAAGAACGTATATATCAAAATAATTATGATAATTTATTAGGATAGTAAATATTTTTTTTTGGATAAGTATTTTTATGGATACATATTTATATATTTTAAGGTAATTATGTATATTCCATTTTTCGTGATGGTGCCTAATGAGAGGAAGGGTAATCTTATTAATACTTGTAATTAGTGTTGGGATTTACTTATAGAGAAAATCAACATGGATGGTGTAGTAACTAAGAGTATTATGACTATATTAGAAAAATTCACATAGGTTATGGATAAAAACCTTGAATTCATGGATAAACCTTCAAATACATAGCATGTCGCAACAATTTTGGACTGCTTCATGTAGAAAAAACCATTATCATTCAATGGGAACATTGATCCATTAGTAGTTGAAAAATTAATCAATTCTATAAAAAATATATTTCTCACATTGGAAAGTAATGAAAGGGAGATTGTTTTTATAAGTGTTTATCATCTAAGGGGAGATATTAGTCAGTGGTAGTCATTGATTAAAAATACTAAGGAGGAATAGGAGATAAAAAATTTTAATGGAAGAATTTTAAGGTGATATTCATTTATAAATACTTCCCTTGAGAGAAATGAGATGACCTGGAAAGGAAATTAATTAATTTGAAGTTGAAGGATGATGAGAGACGTTATGAGTATGAGTATAATTTTATAAGATTTTGGAGGCATGTTTTATACTATGTACATGAACTAGAAAATAGGTTTAACATTTTCTATGATTGGTTTATTCTGAGTCTCTCAAGGGAACTAGTCTCTCAAACTTTTTCATCATACAAAAATTTTGTATCAAGTTCCATTAAGACAAAAAAAACAATTCTCAAAGTCTTATAGTTTCAAAGTAAGTCAAGATAAGAAGAGGATGGTTGGGAATCACAGAAAAAGGAATTTTGAAATGAATAAGATGTGAAATATGGGTTATTCAACATGTGATAATTATATAAAGAAGCAACATGGTACTTTATTAAAGTTAATGAGAGTTTTTTACAAGTTTAGAGGTAAATTACATACAACTCTTAAATAAAGAATAAAGACAATATTTTCTATAACTTTATCCATAACTCAATGGGTTACTAAAACTAATTCTCCAATCATTAATAGAATCCACCTCTGAATAGGTTGAGGGGGAAATTACCAGATTATTTGATTACCATAGCTAAAGTAGAGGTTCCCAAAGATATGATAGTAGGTATATTGATCATAAAATCAAGGATTTATAATTATTTATTAAAATATTGATCATCTCACTCTTTTATGTCATTATTATTTATTGAAAATATTAAAACATTTATCAACACCCTAATAAATGGGATGTCAATAAATAAAACCAATATAAATATTATTGCAATAAGTGTATTTCAGTCTGTCCCTATTAAAATGTATAGACATACCCTGCATAAAAACATAATTATCATGCCTATTGTTGACTTTTATGTAATATTTTGTATGGATTTAATTTCAAATTATAATGAAAAAATTTAATTATAAGATAAATATATTATAATTCATAAAGGGGTAATTTAGTTCTTTATATTAAGAGGTGTGGAATCATTATTTTATTAAAAACAGTATGCACCTAAATTATTCCACATTAATGAAATACTTAGAGAAGATAATAGGACACATCTTATGAACTGAAAGGAAAATATAATAATAAAGGTTGTACCTATTGTGAATGAATATATTTATGTGTTTCTTGAAGAATTATATAATTATAGACATGATCATGAAGAAGAGTTTTATATTGAAAATATCCTAGAATAAAAACCTATATCTGATACTCCCTATAGAATAGAACCGATTGAATTATTAAAGTTGAAGAAACTACTTTAGGTTTTCTATGATAAGGGACTCATACACCCTAGTGTTTCACCTTGGTTATCGCTTGATCCTTTTGTTATGAATAAGAACATTTAAACGTTATTATTCATTAATTATAGTGAGATTAATTCCATTAATATAAATAATAAGCATCCTCTCCCATGCATCAATGAATTATTCTACTAACTTCAGAGAGTTAAATATATTTGAATGTTATATCTTTTTTTTGGTTAGCTCTAACTAAGGGTGTATAATTATGATATATCAAATATGATATATTGTATAAGGTATGAACATTATGAGTTTATAGTAACCCCTTTGCATTAAGACTTACACCTTGTATGTTTTCATCATAAAATGATATATTATGACGCCTCATCAAGACAAAAAAATAATTCTCCAAGTGTTACATTTTCAAATGAAGTCCAATTAAGAGGAGGACAGATGAACAACCTGGAAAAATAAATGTGGAAATGAAGAAGAATGGAAAGACGGGTCATCCAAAATGTGATAATTACGAAAAGAAATATATTGGTACTTATTGAAAGGGAATGATATTTTTTTTAAAAGTGTTGATATAAATCCCATATGACTACTGAACTTAAGGGAAATAAAGAAGCTTCTAATCTCTAGAACAATAACTATAAAGATATTTAGAATTACTCAAAATAGTTCCCAAATAGTTAATGGAATCAACCTCATAAGTGGCCTGGGGTTAAAGACCACAATTATGAAATTAACACATCTAAATTAAAATTTACAAAAGATATAATATAAATTACATTGACTGTACAATAAAATATAGAAAATTATTTATTCAATTTTTCAACTTCAACATAAATTAAGTTTTCTTTTATTTTCAAGACAGATGTTTTATGGTCGAGCAGTAGAAAAAACACCATCAGCGGGATCTAAAAAACAAAAGAATGTGAGATTCAAAATTAAAATGGTAAAAACAAAAAAAAAACTCAAACATAGAACCTGAAGAGATCTCAAGTTGTGATCATGCTCATCAGGTGAAGTCATTTTTCCAGCCTTCATGATTACCACCAGTTTCAATCATCTCCCTAACACCACCGAAGCCAATAACTGGAGAAAGATTTCTTAGAAGAAGAATCAGGGCAATTCTTCAACCCACTATCATTAAATACACCTTCTCTCTCATCTTCTTCGAAACACTAATTATGTCTCTAAGAGACAACACCAAACAAGATCACCACCATACAAGAAAAACACCTTCGAAAAAATTTGAATCAAACCATGGATTCCATTGATGGTCTCTTTACATGACACCACACCTTCATCAAACACATCACACACTATCATAATGCACCACTGAACGAAGGTTTAACCTCTTATAACACCAGTATCTACTTGAAAAACACATCCCAAATATCCCTTGATAACCACTACACCAGACCGACCTAGGGAGGGGATTTGGAACATAAAGTTGGAGAAGATTTAATGCAACTTAAAGTCTCTATAGGGATACACCAACTTCTCTAATAATTATCCAAATAACACAATGACCAAAACCAAACAACAAACCACAACATATATCATCCAAATAAATTCATAACTTCTGAAAGATAAGACAAACAAAAGTTGGAAAACATAATAGAAAAGTGCCTTCTAGTAGTTAAAGAAAAAGTTTCCAAATAGAAAAGATGAAGAAGCCAAATCCAAATAAGAACAAGGGTATGGTTACTGTCATCCTCCCTACAACTCCATCCCAAGATGAAAAAAATCTAGATCGAGCTCGACCAAAAATGGGTTCGAACAAGATGGGTTGACCAGTAAGGGAAGGGGAGACGGAGAACACCAAATGCCAACACCAACACAGACCCAAACCATTTGCAACACCAACACATAGAACCAACATGGTGGTCTGATGTGCCGAGTTACACAGAAAGAGGGGTGGTGAGGGGCATCCAATATCTAAACCAACTAATATCTCCATCCAAGTGAGGGGAAGGAGAAAACTTGACCGGGTGGAGGAATCGAGCCTAAGTGAAGTGAGGAGGCTAATTTTTCATCTTCTTAATCTTTTATATCTTTATTATTTATTTAGAATATAAATACACTTCCCAACACCCTAATAAATGATTTTTCAATCAAGACACCAAATTGAAATATTATTGCAATGAGGGTATATTAGATAGACCCCATTATAATGCATTAAAATACCCTACCTTAAAAATTTATTATCATACCTATGGTTTAATTTTACATAATCATGGGTATTGATTAGATTTTTAAGTATAATTAAAACATTTTAATACCAATATAAGAATATTATGAGTTTCTAATGTGTAATTTATTTATTTTTATTTAGATGGGTGGCTTTATTTTTTGAGTCTTACCAAAAACCACATTCAATATCCCACCTTAATTAAATCCTTATAGAAGAGAAAAATATGAAACCTATTGTTAGAAAGGAAAACATAGTAATGAAGTATATAACTATTGATCATGAATACATTTATGTATTTACTAGAGTATTATTTGGTCATCCCCTTGAGCATAATGTATAGTTTTCTATTGAACTCATACTAGAAGAAAACCCATATCTAAGAATCCCTAAATAATGGCCCTAGTGGATTTAATGGACCTGAAGAAACAAATATATGAGTTCTATGATAAATTATTTTTTTCCTGAGTGTTTCACCTTGGGGACCCCCTATTCTTTTTTCAGGTAGAAGGATGGTTCTATTATTTTATTAATCAATTATAGGAAGATAAATTCCATTGTTTTATGAAATATGTATCCAATCCCATGAAATGATGAATTATTTAATCAAATTCAGGGAGATCAATATTTTTCAAACATCAATCTTATCTTTGTTTATCACTAATTAATTTTGAATAAGGATGATATATCAGAAATGACATTTTATATGAGATATAGATATTATGAGATTACAATGATGTCCTTTCCATCGATCAATTCACCCTCTATGTTTATAGTTATGATGAAAAAATTATTCAAGGATTATATTTATGATTTCATATTAGTATTCATTGATGTAATATTGATATATTTTAAGATCTATATGGATCATGGGAATCATTTTCAAATCATCATTGAGACTCTTAGAGAAAAATAATTTTATGGTAATTTTTGTAAGTGTAAATTTTATCTCCATAACATTTCTTTTCTTGTCTATATTATATCTAAGGATTGAGTATGTGTTGATACTTCAAAGAAAATGGTAGTCACGGAATGGACCCCATTGAAAAATATAACCGATATATGTAGTTTTCTTAGCGTAGCAGGATACTATCAATGATTTGGTCAAAATGTTTCTTGAGAAACCAACCTGTTATGAAATTTGAGATGTAAATGGGAAAAATTAACTTGATCAAAAGAATATAAATAATGTTTTTAGGCTATAAAAATACATTTTTCAATGCATCGGTATTGAATATACTATTAATAGTGACAATATTTTTAATATACAGTGATTCATTGAATATTAGTATCGTTTGTTTCCTTATAAAAATGATAGGGAATTTTCCTATACGCCGAGACAATTAAAGATCCATGAGCTGAAAAATCCCACTCCAAATCATGAGTTTAGTTATGTAATATTTTCCTTAATGATATGGAGGCACTACCTCTATATTGATAGATGTAAGATATTTAAAATTAAAAATATTTTTAAATACATTTTTTCACAAATGGATCTAAACATGAGATAATGGAATGGAAAAAACTATAGAAGGATAACAATTTCACAATATACTACCACCCTGGGAAAGAATATAAGGTGGATGATACCTTAAGTAGGATATATCATACATTTCTAACCAAGATTTGGATATACAAGGATCCTATATTCATGGAGTTAGTATAATTTAATATTGAAATCATTAAATTAGGGGAAACATCACTAATTTTCCAAACGATTTCAAAACCATATTTTTTAGAGAATATGGAAAAGTTACAACACGAAGATAATGGTTTTAAAAAAATAATTACATCCATGAATGATGGGATATTAACAAAAATCAATTATATAGACTGTATGTTTAGGTTTCAAACGAGGATTTATGTTCCATCCATACCTAAGATAAATAATAAATTACTAGATGAAGAACATAGATCAAAATTTTCTATACAACATGGTAGCGCAATGACATATAGATAATTAGGGGAACATTTATTATAAGATAGTATAAAGTAGAAAATTTTGGACTATTTGTCCAGATACTCAGTATACCACTATGTATAATTTGAAATACGAAATTTTAAAGGAGTCATGTAACATAATCCTTTAGTAATATGAATGTGGGAAAATGATATAATGATCTTTGTGACTATAATTTAGGATATTGCTGAAAGGAAAAAATTCTATATGGTTCATTGTGGATTGCCTTAATAAGACTTCACATTTTTGGTAATAAGGGAGGACCTATCCATCAAATGACTTACACAACTATATAAAAATGAATAATTGAGACTTAAAAGTTCCCCTCTATCAGTTTATTTGGTCATGACCCTCATTTCACATCAAAATTTTGGAGGATCCTTTAGGATGCTCTCAACATTGAGATACATTTAGGAACTTACAATCACCCTTAAACCGATGGATAGTTTAGAAGGATTATTTTTACATTTGAAGTCATGATAAGGTTGTTCACTCTTAACATAAAAGGTTCATAGGAAGAATATCTAAATTTATTAGAATTTTATATAATAATATCTTCCATTCAAGTATCAAGATAGAACCGTAAGAAGCATTGTATTGGAAGAAGTTTTGTACTCTAACTAGTTGGGATGGGGTTTTATAGAGATAGATAGTGGGGACAAAACATGTTGAGAAGAAAATATTGAAGTTGAGAAATATTTATAATTTAATTAATACAAATAAAATTAGATAAATAGATATAATGATAATTGAAAAAGGGATCTTGAATCTCAAGAGGGGGATCCTGAATTCTTAAAGATATCTCCTTGGAAGGGAGTTATTATGTTTGGGTAGAAAGGGAACCTAAATACTAGGTAAATATTTGCTTTTGAAATTTTTGAAATAATTGGAGTTGTGGTCTACTATCTCACTATGTCACCATACCTTTCTAAAGTGCCTGAAAATTTTCATGCTTCATTGTTGGGTTAGTACATTTTAGACCAAACTCATGTAATCATTTATGATCCTACATTCTATTTGTGTTTTATTTGTTGTTAATAAATTATTAAGTGATTAATCACTTTATGATAATAATAATTTAGTAAAGAATATCTTGGAAGTTCATTGGTGTACCCAAGCATGTTTGGTTATATATTCAAGTGAATCTTTCTAAATAACTAAGGCTGACTAAAGAATCTTGAATGTGTTGATTGAAACTAGAAAATATTATTCTTAAAAGATCTATTTATAATTTGAAAATAAATAGTTTGAATTAGTTTATGTTTTGATGATGTTCCATTTATGGAATTTCAACGGTCACATGTTACATTTTTTAATGAAGTGGATTTAAGTATAATGATTATTTAACAAGTGATAAGTTCAAAAACATGTGTCAACGATGTTGAATAATTTCCACATATTTTAAATAATGAATACGAGTAACAAATAAAAGGAATTAAATGGTATTTTATTTTTTCATTTTCATTATAGAGGATGAGTTTTTTAAGAGAAATGTAGAGGGAGTCCATGAATGAATTTTAAAGAGGATTACATTCAATATAAATGAATGAGAAATACTATTTTTCATGTCATATTTATTCAAGGTTGGAATGTTATTAGTGTTTATATTAATTGTATTTCATTTGGGCTATAACAAATAAAAATCGGCCCACTATAGCTAGATAACCTAGCCATCTCGGCCATGAACTTCTGGGATAAATATTAAACATTCATATGAACTAGATAATCCATCCATCCTTGGTGGCATGTGTGAGATATTTGATAAGAAGGAGGGTATGTGAATGGGTGAGTGTGCATGGAGTTCCAAGGTCCACTGAAAAAGGGTATGTAATGGTGATGCTTTATCGGTGTGTGTGGTGTGGTTTTGGGTGTAGACCTCAAGCTACTCACATTTACTAAGTAAAAGGTATGGTTTGGATTTTATAGCACTTAACAACTGAGCATAGTAATGATTTCAGATGAGAGGCATGTAGTCATTGTTCATGAGTAAAAAATTTACACATAGAACATGGTCTAAATGATGATACTGATTTCAACAGTTTGATCACATATGGACTTTATCTTCAAACATCACCCATCACAAGATCTGCATGAGAGTTTGTGAAAACTGACAACCATAACTAGTGGTCAAGATAAGGGAACACGACATCCTCAGTCTCCAATACCCCATGCATGAAATCAAAGTCTTATATGCATGAGATAGTTTGAAGAAAATAAATCTGTTGAAGCATCACATTAAAATTTAATTCTGCACATTTATAAAATCGATCATATTAAGCCATTACATGAAAAACAATTTAACACAAGTAGGATCCATCATATAAATCATCCATCACATGATTACTCTGGCATTTTAGGGTAGCGTATCGACCGATCCATCGTAAGAACACATAGAATTTCTCAAATCCAGGATGAAAATCACTTTAGTGTCCCATGAAAATCAATATATGCATGAAGGCTTCGTCATGTATATACTTAATCACATAAATTTGTCAATAATTTTTTGATCTTATTTCCACTTTGGTGTCACATGATCAAGTGAATTTGACCATGTGATTACATGTTCACTTTGACATCGATTGAAGTTTAAAATACTGATAGTTTTGGAATTTAATAAGAAACTGAGATCATTGGTAATTTTAAATCATCCTTGAATCAACATAAAATCTGAATGAGAGGTGGTGGATCCTTTATTACACATATATAGGTATAGGTGTGGTAGATATTGATACCATTAAAGATATTTGAGAGTTCATTGAGAAACAGAGACTCTACAATAGTTCTTCATGGATCAGTTAATGTAAAGAGTTCTTGTACGATCCCATCATTTGAAGGAAGATTATCAATGAGACACTTGACTACATGAATAATAAGTTATTCATGTGATTCATTAATATGAATGAGATCTTACAAAACTTCTTAGTTATGTGAAGAAGAAGAAGGAATTATCTGACTAAGCTAGTCACACAAAGTATATGGAGAAGACGTGATTTTTTCATGTAAATGAGATAAATAAACCCATTATCTATAGTTAAATTTCATAAAAATGAAGGAAGAAAAATTATTAATGAATAACTTTACACTTTTTGAAGAATAATATAGATACTGTGTGCTTTTTTTGTTCTTGCAAAGAAGATAATGCATGCATGCATAAAGGATTACATGAAACACATATGCAAAATTTTATATATAACACATAAAATAATATAGAATATTATATTGATGTTATAAGGTTAAAAAACTTGGGATTCCCATGCAACACATTAAATAGAAATGATATATTTTAATTTAAATTTCATTACTAAAAATTAATATCACATATTGTTTTTCAAATATCAATTTAAGAAGAAACATTTGTCAACATGTTCATTTTTTTTTATTATTTGGGTGGGATAATTTAGAGATATATAGAATATGACTTGTTCATATTATTCTAATTGGAGGGAAAAGGATGAATCATTCCTGATTGATTCATTATGAGATAACCTATTGAATACTGGGTTTAAGGAATCCCTTTTGAGTTCTTTATTTTATGGGAGTCGATCAGAGTCATCAGAGTCCAGATAAGAGTATATGTATTAAATTTCTGATCACTTACAAAGGGATATGCCTATATCCAGTAATATTTTTCTTCAAAGATAAATATTCCATTGTACCTAGTTGGTTCGTGTAAAATGATTTCATGTTCATCCAATTTTTCATGATTTTATTGATGATAAAATAGAATCTACGTGAGAGTGGGTTAATAACCACCTTATATCTAGAAAATAGTCATCCACAATGGAGTAAATCCTCATTAAAAATACTGGTGTTCTTTGTGATTTATTGCTTTATGTGAATAATTTCTAATTACATGATAAGAAAATAGGAGAACCATTCACTAGATAAGTGACCGAGGTATTACAAAGGTTAAAATATTTGAAGTGGTAAATGTAATCCTATACTGATTCACCCCACCCTCTCAATTTTGTCATCTTAGAGTCATCCTAATAATTTGTATCAAAGGGACATGGGATAACTATGGTTGGATTCTCTTATTTAAAGTTTTTAAAATAATTTATTTCTCTAGTCAATTAAAAATGGAGTGAAAAAATTGGGAATATATATCTATTGCAGATCATAAATATATTTGTGCTAATAATTGTAAGAAAAAAGTAAGAAGATAATTGTGAAATTTTAAGAATCGATCCCTCTTGTCTGAAGAGGATGATGAGATAGTTTCCCAATTAACTATTCCAGAGCAAGACAAGTCATGCATGAGAGCCAAAGATCTGGTAGTTTATTTGTAAAGACCCGTAAAATTCAAGGGAAATTTTTTCTTAATTTTCTTTAGAATTTTACAAGAGCGCGGTTTCAGATGGCACCTGATTCTGAGGCCCGGAGTGCCCGGAATCATTTTCCGAAGTTTGGCTCAGGTACGTTCAGTGAACGAACGAGCGGGTTTTCCTAACTTTTGATCCGGTGCTCGGAATTGAAATCTGAGGGCACCGATGAACTCGCAGTGCCGATATTCGCTTAAAGAGACCTTTTCGGGAGTTGCGTTTGTTGCGGGTTGAAAGTTAGTTATGGGGATTAAAAGATAAGTAAAATAAAATTTTGTGTGTGAATTTTATTTTATTCATGGTAGTTAGACTCTCTCATGGGAAGTTGTTGGTGGGGCTCACAACCACCCAACTTCCCATGTGTGGTTATGAGGGAGGTGGGGCCCACACGAGCCCCCACCTTTTCAAATTCCCTAACCCCTCTAAACCCCCTCTTAAATTATGTGACTCTCCCCTACTTTAATTCTTGCCAACTTATATCTTCTTTTAATTTTGACAACTCTAGATTTAATTAATGTAATGAGTTAATGAGGTGAGTTGTGTGTGGTTATTGAATTTCAAACCTTTGAAATTCAAAGAGGTTGGGTTGTGTGAATAAAATAAGAAAGAGTCTTATTTTATTTTGTTAGAATTTTATCTCCTTGAGAGAGTAGGGAAGTCTTCTTCATCTTCTTCAAACTCAACGAAGAACGCGAAGAACGCCGTTCTTCAACGAAGAACTTCTCCGCCGAAGAACACGGTCCATCCGCGACGCCGTATCCGCGACGCGACGTACTTCTTCCGCGTCATCTCTTCCGCGACGGTTTTCCGCGACGAACGCCATCGACAACGACTCTTCCTCCGACGTCAAAGGAATCGACACCGATATTCCACGACTACGTCAACGTGCGACTATCGAGGTAGGGGTTCTTGAGTTCGTTGTTTTCTTTATTATTTGACTTTCCTCAAGACTTGACGAAGAACGCTCAAGTTCTGACGAAGAACGCCGCTCCGCTCTTCTTCGTCTTCCGTGTCAACGAGAGAGAACACCGCTTCTTCCTCGGACAACCTTCGTCGGCATACGAGGTTTCACCAACGACGTGTCTCTTCGGACGCATTCCTTCGTCATCGGATTTGATGAACGGCTACCGCGACGCCCGACCTCCGCGACGTCGTCTTCCGCGGAACGTTGACAATCTTCGAACCTTATACCAAGGTAGGGGTTGTTGTTTATTGTTAACTTATTTTATTCTTGCTCGTGGTTCGCATGACTAACGTGAGGATTGAATATATAAGTGATATTATTTTAACGTGAGGGGGCCGGACCGCACGAACACGGCCGAACCCTCTCCATCGTCCTTGTTGAATACCTTGCGGGTGGATGAATCAAGGTGGCGTGGTGCCGTCACACCACGCGGATATTCGCCAATCCTTTTTGCGCAACGCCGTCGCGCCGCGCCATGGAAGAATCATAAAGAACGCGACGCCGTCGCGCCGCGTCGAAGGGAATCAAATGCGCGGCGAAGGGGCGCGGTGCCGTCGCACCGCGCCGGACGACGAACACCGCGGCCGGTTCCGGGTCGCGGCGGATGTGAAGACCGGCGGCCGGGCCGCCGGCGTCGGAAGTCGAAGGCGGGACCGGAATTTCCGGTCCCGTTGGTGAAAACAGGCCGGCCAGCTGGCCGGCCGGATGGCAGAAAACCGAGGGAATAAATCCCCCGGCCGGTTCAACAAACCCCCCCCCCCCCCTCTTAATGAGGGGGCGGTTTCCTTGTGGGGGGGGGGGGGGCAAAGCCCCCCGTGTCGTCCAGCAGGCCCCCTCATGTGAGGGGGGCGGTTTTGTTTAAAAACCGGCGCGGCTCGTGCCGCGCCGCCAGGGGGAAAAACGGGGGAGGGCGGGGGTCTCACCCGCGCGCCGCCTGCCCGCCCAGCGCGCCGCCGCGCCGCCCCAGCGCGCCGCCGAGCCGCCTCAGCGCACCGCCGCGCGCCGCCGCGCCGCCTCAGCGCACCGCCGCGCGCCGCTGCGCCGCCTCAGCGCACCGCCGCGCGCCGCCGCGCCGCCTCCGCGCGCTGCCGCGCGCCCCGCGCACCGCCGGCCGAACCGGCCGGGCCGGTTCGGGCCGGGTCGGCCCGGACCCTTCCTTCTCGAACCAGAACGGTTATTTGCCTGTAACTTGAGCCACGGGCCTCCGAATGACGAACCGTCTGCGGCTACGTGATCCTTGGATCGAAACGGTCATTTCGGTATAACTCACTCAAAGTTTCGGATACTTTGGGTTCGGCCGGGTTGGTTCGTTCACAAAACCAACCGGGTCCTCGGAGCGGAAACGCTCATATCTTGAGCTACGGACGTCCGAACGGCATGCCGTCAGTTCTGATAAGTTCCTCTTAGTGAGACGGATCTTTTGGTATACTCCGCCCGAGGTTTGGACGCAGGTGGAGTACGGCCGGGTTTGTTCGTTCACGAAACCAACCGGGCCCTCGGAGCGGAAACACTCATATCTTGAGTTCCGGACGTCCGATTGACGTGCCGTCGACTTTGATGGAATCCTCTAAGTGGGACGGAACTTTTGACATACTCCGCCCGAGTTTTGGATACAGTTGAGATATGGCCGGGTTTGGTTCGCTCACGAAACCAACCGGGCCCTCGGGACGAAAAGGCTAATAACTCACAGACCGGGCGTCCGATTGACGCGCCGTCTGTTGCGTTGAGACTCCTTTGACGAAGCGGACGTATGTGGCACTTCTTCGTTGGAACTTTGAGATACTTGGAGTATCGACCAGTAGCTCGTGGAGTGGACCCTCCCGGAGACGAGCGGGCGGGGGAGCGCTTGGGTGTAGCGGCGGACCCGTGGTACTTGACAGTGGTGGTGCGCTTGGATGCAGCAGCAGACCCTTGGCGGTGGAGCTCTTGGTTGTAGCGGCGGACCCGCGATACTCTACGGAGTGTGTGTGCTTGGTTATAGCGACAGACCCGCGACGGTGGAGACGAGCGTGCAGAGTACGGAGACCGTGTAGCCGACTGAGACCTGACGACTGCTTGACCGACTCGACTTGGAGTGAGTCGACTAGCCCAGTGGACGGAGCGCCCGGTATTTGGCGGCAGACCCACGGCGGACGGAGCGCCTGGTAGTTGGCAGCAAACCCGCGGTACTCGACAGGAGGAGTACCTTAGTAGGCTATTTGGGTGAGCGCCCGGTATTTGGCGACAGACCCTCAGCGGACGGAGCGCCCGGTAGTTGGCCGCAAACCCGCAGTACTCGACAGGAGGAGTACCTAAGCAGTCTTAGGTTAGTGAGCAGTACCTCGGAGTCGTGACAGGACCACTGTACACTCTAGAGATGGAGCTCTTCAGTAGTTACGGTTTCGATAATAAAAATCCTGGTTTGAGCTGAGTCAATGATCTTTGTGTTTCCTCATGATTGAGATGGGTCGCTTGATAACTTAGGTATATGTATGGGCATATACCTGGGTAATGGTTAACCGTTGATTTCATAAACTTGTTATAAACTATGTAGACTTGTACTGTTAACCTGTGTGGATTTTACTGTTTACTCATCTTTGTGGATTGGGTTGTTCTTGGGCTCGGTGTTGGAGCCGAACGGAAATTGGTAACATAGGTATATGTATGGGCATATACCTAATCAACGTCGGGTGTTACTTTGTGATTGTATCTTCTTGTGGTTTATCCTTTGTGGATTTCAGGAGACCTTCGGGGGGTCTCGGGGTCCCTACTGAGTATCTTATACTCACCCCTGCACGGGCTATGCCCGCACTTCGTTGTGTTGGTTGCAGACGACGTACAGCGCTGTCTGCGGTTGAGGCTTACGGAGTAGGTCGGTACCCGGAGGAGGACCACTGAGCGGGACGTGCTCGGAGCGGACAGTTGGACCGAGGAGTTGTGGAGCTATCTGTACCTACCCTTCAGGTAGGATCCGTGGTGGACGATCCAGGAGCTGAGCCATCTGTACCTACCCTTCAGGTAGGAATCGAGGAGGACGTTCTAGGAGCCGCTTGTACTTTCAGTTGCTGTTTTCCCTTTCGAGTTGTACTTTACTTTACAGTTGGGCTTGTATTTCCGGCCCCTTTACTTCAGCACAGTTGTTCTAGTTTTGTGTACTGCTTTACTTCCGCTTGTTACTCTGAGGTGCTTGTTTACTTATTTAAGGCAATGCCTTCCCTTTTTACTGGGATTTTACGCCTTGGTGCTAGTCGCCAGCCCCTGGCCTATGGAAGGTGGGCTTGGGGTAGTCACGGCACGGGCCCCGAGGGCGGGTCGTGACAAATTGGTATCAGAGGCGGTCAGTTCTACCGCAGACTCTGATCTTTTTTCTATGTGAAGCAATAGTGTTTAGTGTATTGAGTGTGGTTATCAGTCCAAGGAGTCCAGTGTTGGTGCGGCGGCCGACGTATCCGTACACCAGGACCCTGACTTATGATTTCCGACTTAATGCATGAAAACACTGATTGCGTGTGTGTTTCCCAAAAGGTTTAAAGTCATCTCAAACCAGGTCAGCTCACCAGGTATACATCGTTGACCATGACACAACTGTTCAGGATGTCACCATGCTGATAGTTAGCAGGAGTTCCGAGAGAGTTCTCGATGATGGCCCACCGAGCAGCGAGACTCCGGTGCAGGCCCCTTTTTCAGTGTTGGCACCTTTGGGTGGTGTACCAGCAGCACCACCACCCGTTAGGCAGCAGATGCCACTAGCTGATGGTGCACGCTAGCAGAGCGCGATGCACGAGTTCCAGCAGTAGAGGCCTCTGAGGATACGAGGCGAGATAGATTTCCTAGGCAGCAGTGGACTGGATGGAGGCAGTTTCTAGAGTTCTACGCCTAGCTTTGATACTAGTAGAGCGGATGATGATCTTAGCTCCAGGTGTTTCCAATGAGTGACCATGAGGTTGGTCCTTATAGTAATGAGGCTTCGGTACGCGAACCGATACCTGGATTAGTACCTACGGGTAGTGCGCCAACTATGTCACTACCTGTTGGTCAGCAGACACTACCGGCGGTACCGGTAGCAAAGACTCACAGGCTTAGTGCCTTACATATGTTTTAGCACCAGATATCCCTCAAGTTTCGAGGTGAGCCTGACTCGTAGGCGGCTGAGGACTGGCTTGAGGAGGTGGTTGTGAGTTTTCTGGAGCTAATACAGCTTCGACAGTACGACATGTCGGAAGCAGAGCACTCAACGTGGCTTACCAATCAATCTTGGTACTCGTTGGTTACGTTGTGATCAGTTCTTTAGACTCGAGCTTCTGAGCGAAGTGTGTCTAAAGGACATCTGAACCATTTCTTTTCCTCTATGCATTCTTACCTATGTTAGGATGCTAGAGAGAACCTTTGTGGTTGTGAACGTTAGCAGTGAAAGACAGGAAACTAGCGCCAGTCTCAGAGACTCGGGCGTGTAAAATGTTTCAGGAGGAGGAAGTGCTAAGGACAGATGAATCTGCAGGGTAGCAGACGTGGAAGCGGAGCTTGGAGAGCAGCATGTGGTGGTGTACATTTCGACATGTTACGACCACCCGACTTAGTAGTCCCCGCCAGGCTCAGGGAGCAGGAGGGCTGGGGAGGAGAGTAGCTGCATTGCGGTCAAGTAGTGTGACCCAGGAGCTCTAAGAATGATTCGGGGTACGAATTATGTCTACTACGAGCTGCCATATCTATAGACATAGTAACCAATCATTCTACCCTTCCATGAATCATGTCCCAGACCTAGAGGTTCCGGGTAACCCGTAGACTTGACCCTCACGTCTGGAGATACCTTTGGGAGCAGACTCGATAATCACGCTTACGCCGACGGTGTGATTTGACCTCGAGGCGAGAGTTTCGGTTGGAATCTCTTGGTGGCAGCGTAGAGGCCTTACGACGTTGATCTGGGTATGGTTTTGATTCACAAATCATATTCTGGTTGACCGTTTTAGGCAAACGTCGGAATGGGTTTTCCTTGGTCGGCGAAAAGGAAACCCTGGGAAGCACATGTTAAACTCAGGCATAAGAGGGTGTGACCGATCACTCTTGAGTTGGTCAACCCTACCCTTGTGGCAGCATGAGTTTTTAGTTTCAGTTCTAACCTAAAAAGGGAAACCTCTTGAGTTCGAGGGTGATGAACACGTTCTTATACGGTCTCACCCGATGAGGTTTCGGAGAGGTGGCCGAGGCGGCATGTTATCTCCGAAGTTCGATGGACCCTTTTGATCTTTAGCAGGGTAGGCGAGGAGGTTTACCGCTTGACCCTACCACCTCAGTCGCACCAGGTGCATAATGTCCACCACGTGTCTCAGCTGTGGAGATACGTGTATGTTTCTTCACATGTCATCGACCCCGGGGAGTTGGACGTCGATGACAGGGCGACAAGCACAAAGGTTCTAGTAGAGATCGAGGATCGACAGGAGCAGGTTCTACGTTAACGGTTGCTTCCTCTGGGGTGCTTCTCGGGTAGCACGAGATCTTCAGGTGAGCATATGGGAGCGTAAAGCTCAGTTGCGTGCTCAGTACTACCTTGTTTCCCTTAAGTGTGAGTTGAAGCTTTACGGGGACGTAAAGCCCTGAGGTGGGAGTAATGTAAAGACCCGTAAAATTCAAGGGAAATTTTTTCTTAATTTCCTTTAGAATTTTACAAGAGCGCGGTTTCAGACGGCACCTGATTCTGAGGCCCGGAGTGCCCGGAATCATTTTCCGAAGTTTGGCTCAGGTACGTTCAGTGAACGAACGAGCGGGTTTTCCTAACTTTTGATCCGGTGCTCGGAATTGAAATACGAGGGCACCGATGAACTCGCAGTGCCGATATTCGCTTAAAGAGACCTTTTCGGGAGTTGCGTTTGTTGCGGGTTGAAAGTTAGTTTTGGGGATTAAAAGATAAGTAAAATAAAATTTTGTGTGTGAATTTTATTTTATTCATGGTAGTTAGACTCTCTCATGGGAAGTTGTTGGTGGGGCTCACAACCACCCAACTTCCCATGTGTGGTTATGAGGGAGGTGGGGCCCACACGAGCCCCCACCTTTTCAAATTCCCTAACCCCTCTAAACCCCCTCTTAAATTATGTGACTCTCCCCTACTTTAATTCTTGCCAACTTATCTCTTCTTTTAATTTTGACAACTCTAGATTTAATTAATGTAATGAGTTAATGAGGTGAGTTGTGTGTGGTTATTGAATTTCAAACCTTTGAAATTCAAAGAGGTTGGGTTGTGTGAATAAAATAAGAATGAGTCTTATTTTATTTTGTTAGAATTTTATCTCCTTGAGAGAGTAGGGAAGTCTTCTTCATCTTCTTCAAACTCAACGAAGAACGCGAAGAACGCCGTTCTTCAACGAAGAACTTCTCCACCGAAGAACACGGTCCATCCGCGACGCCGTATCCGCGACGCGACGTACTTCTTCCGCGTCATCTCTTCCGCGACGGTTTTCCGTGACGAACGCCATCGACAACGACTCTTCCTCCGACGTCAAAGGAATAGACACCGATATTCCACAACTACGTCAACGTGCGACTATCGAGGTAGGGGTTCTTGAGTTCGTTGTTTTCTTTATTATTTGACTTTCCTCAAGACTTGACGAAGAACGCTCAAGTTCCGACGAAGAACGCCGCTCCGCTCTTCTTCGTCTTCCGTGTCAACGAGAGAGAACACCGCTTCTTCCTCGGACAACCTTCGTCGGCGTACGAGGTTTCGCCAACGACGTGTCTCTTCGGACGCATTCCTTCGTCATCGGATTTGACGAACGGCTACCGCGATGCCCGACCTCCGCGACGTCGTCTTCCGCGGAACGTTGACAATCTTCGAACCTTATACCAAGGTAGGGGTTGTTGTTTATTGTTAACTTATTTTATTCTTGCTCGTGGTTCTCATGACTAACGTGAGAATTGAATATATAAGTGATATTATTTTAACGTGAGGGGGCCGGACCGCACGAACACGGCCGAACCCTCTCCATCGTCCTTGTTGAATAGCTTGCGGGTGGATGAATCAAGGTGGTGTGGTGCCGTCACACCACGCGGATATTCGCCAATCCTTTTTGCGCAACGCCGTCACGCCGCGCCATGGAAGAATCATAAAGAACGCGACGCCGTCGCGCCGCGTCGAAGGGAATCAAATGCGCGGCGAAGGGGCGCGGTGCCGTCGCACCGCGCCGGACGACGAACACCGCGGCCGGTTCCGGGCCGCGGCGGGACGAGGAGACCGCGGCCGGTTCCGGGCCGCGGCGGATGTGAAGACCGGCGGCCGGGCCGCCGGCGTCGGAAGTCGAAGGCGGGACCGGAATTTCCGGTCCCGTTGGTGAAAACCGGCCGGCCAGCTGGCCGGCCGGATGGCAGAAAACCGGGGGAATAAATCCCCCGGCCGGTTCAAAACCCCCCACCCTCTTAATGAGGGGGCGGTTTCCTTGTGGGGGGGGGGGGGGCAAAGCCCCCCGTGTTGTCCAGCAGGCCCCCTCATGTGAGGGGGGCGGTTTTGTTTAAAAACCGGTGCGGCACGTGCCGCGCCGCCAGGGGGAAAAACGGGGGAGGGCGGGGGTCTCACCCGCGCGCCGCCTGCGTGCCCAGCGCGCCGCCGCGCCGCCCCAGCGCGCCGCCGCGCCGCCTCAGCGCACCGCCGCGCGCCGCCGCGCCGCCTCCGCGCGCCGCCGCGCGCCCTGCGCACCGCCGGCCGAACCGGCCGAGCCGGTTCGGGCCGGGTCGGCCCGAACCCTTCCTTCTCGAACCAGAACGGTTATTTGCCTGTAACTTGAGCCACGGGCCTCCGAATGACGAACCGTCTGCGGCTACGCGATCCTTGGATCGAAACGGTCATTTCGGTATAACTCACTCAAAGTTTCGGATACTTTGGGTTCGGCCGGATTGGTTCGTTCACGAAACCAACCGGGTCCTCGGAGCGGAAATGCTCATATCTTGAGCTACGGACGTCCGAACGGCATGCCGTCAGTTCTGATAAGTTCCTCTTAGTGAGACGGATCTTTTGGTATACTCCGCCCGAGGTTTGGACGCAGGTGGAGTATGGCCGGGTTGGTTCGTTCACGAAACTAACCGGGCCCTCGGAGCGGAAACGCTCATATCTTGAGTTCCGGACGTCCGATTGACGTGCCGTCGACTTTGATGGAATCCTCTAAGTGGGGCGGAAATTTTGACATACTCCGCCCGAGTTTTGGATACAGTTGAGAAATGACCGGGTTTGGTTTGCTCACGAAACCAACTGGGCCCTCGGGACGAAAAGGCTAATAACTCACAGACCGGGCGTCTGATTGACGCGCCGTCTGTTGCGTTGAGACTCCTTTGACGAAGCGGACGTATGTGGCACTTCTTCGTTGGAACTTTGAGATACTTGGAGTATCGACCAGTAGCTCGTGGAGTGGACCCTCCCGGAGATGAGCGGGCGGGGGAGCGCTTGGGTGGAGCGGCGGACCCGTGGTACTTGACAGTGGTGGTGCGCTTGGATGCAGCAGCAGACCCTTGGCGGTGGAGCGCTTGGTTGTAGCGGCGGCCCCGCGATACTCTACGGAGTGTGTGTGCTTGGTTATAGCGACAGACCCGCGACGGTGGAGACGAGCGTGCAGAGTACGGAGATCGTGTAGCCGACTGAGACCTGACGACTGCTTGACCGACTCGACTTGGAGTGAGTAGACTAGCCCAGTGGACGGAGCGCCCGATATTTGGCGGCAGACCCACGGCGGACGGAGCGCCTGGTACTTGGCAGCAAACCCGCGGTACTCGACAGGAGGAGTACCTCAGTAGGCTATTTGGGTGAGCGCCCGGTATTTGGCGACAGACCCTCAGCGGACGGAGCGCCCGGTAGTTGGCCGCAAACCCGCAGTACTCGACAGGAGGAGTACCTAAGCAGTCTTAGGTTAGTGAGCAGTACCTCGGAGTCGTGACAGGACCACTGTACACTCTAGAGACGGAGCTCTTCAGTAGTTACGGTTTCGATAATAAAAATCCTGGTTTGAGCTGAGTCATTGATCTTTGTGTTTCCTCATGATTGAGATGGGTCGCTTGATAACTTAGGTATATGTATGGGCATATACCTGGGTAATGGTTAACCGTTGATTTCATAAACTTGTTATAAACTGTGTAGACTTGTACTGTTAACCTGTGTGGATTTTATTTTTTACTCATCTTTGTGGATTCGGTTGTTCTTGGGCTCGGTGTTGGAGCCGAACGGAAATTGGTAACATAGGTATATGTATGGGCATATACCTAATCAACGTCGGGTGTTACTTTGTGATTGTATCTTCTTGTGGTTTATCCTTTGTGGATTTAAGGAGACCTTTGGGGGATCTCGGGGTCCCTACTGAGTATCTTATACTCACCCCTGCACGGGCTATGCCCGCACTTCGTTGTGTTGGTTGCAGACGACGGACAGCGCTGTCTGCGGTTGAGGCTTACGGAGTAGGTCGGTACCCGGAGGAGGACCACTGAGCGGGACGTGCTCGGAGCGGACAGTTGGATCGAGGAGTTGTGGAGCTATCTGTACCTACCCTTCAGGTAGGATCCGTGGTGGACGATCCAGGAGCTGAGCCATCTGTACCTACCCTTCAGGTAGGAATCGAGGAGGACGTTCCAGGAGCCGCTTGTACTTTCAGTTGTTGTTTTCCCTTTCGAGTTGTACTTTACTTTACAGTTGGGCTTGTATTTCCGGCCCCTTTACTTCAGCACAGTTGTTCTAGTTTTGTGTACTGCTTTACTTCCGCTTGTTACTCTGAGGTGCTTGTTTACTTATTTAAGGAAATGCCTTCCCATTTTACTGGGATTTTACGCCTTGGTGCTAGTCGCCAGCCCCTGGCCTATGGAAGGCGGGCTTGGGGTAGTCACGGCACGGGCCCCGAGGGCGGGTCGTGACATTATTCTATTACAAAATAAAAGGAAAAAATTTCTACATAATGCAGTTATTTATCCTTATATGATGAGGGGGAAAATATCTTTTCAAAATTGTCCCAAAGATAATCTAATAATTAGTTGTAATGATAAAATTTCAGAATAATACATTATGGAATCTGTTACTATTTTGAATGATATTATGAACAATTATCTTGGGGAAATAAAACTTTTTTTCTCTGGATCATTCAATACAATGAAGGAATAGATCATTGATATTGAAGAAAAATTAAATAATAGGGAAAAATATATTGAAGAAAGAATAAAATAAAATATCAATCTCTCTAAATTCCAGATCTAAAGAAGTAGATATTGTTGAACATGAAGAAAGATGATCCATTTTTGAAGATTCATGGATAAATATAGTTTAGGATAAATAATATTCTACATAGGAATTTCAAATAAGTACAATTCATTAGAATAAAAATAGAAATCCATATTTGATGTCAAAATTATCAACTTGAAATTAAAGCAAACAATATCAAGGATCATGACACCTTACTATCATAGAAACATAAAATAGATGATGGAGAAGTTTTGAAGATGAAGAATGAATGTGAATATAGTATAAAGTCAATGGAAGATGAGAAATTCACCCAAAATATAAAATGTATTAAAATTTTGTTAAAATGGAAAAAATTATAAATGTTCGAGTTGAGTCTTTACAAAAAGATGAAGGAAGAAATGTTACTTTAAGAGTTACATCCACACAAACTTATAAGGGGAAATATAATCCTAAAATAACTCTACATGGTGGAAATAATATATTTAAACCATCTAATTATCAATTATTAGTAGTCTTAATGAAAAATATTTCATCAATCTTTGTA
This sequence comes from Viscum album, assembly GCA_963277665.1. Taxonomy (NCBI): domain Eukaryota; kingdom Viridiplantae; phylum Streptophyta; class Magnoliopsida; order Santalales; family Viscaceae; genus Viscum; species Viscum album. The sequence goes on along the minus strand of OY728130.1, from coordinate 1,157,130,807 downwards.
AATAAACATTTCACAAATTCTGGTACTATGCATAGTGTAGGTTCAAAATCAAAACATGTGAAAATGTGGTTGAATTAAGAAAATAAAGTGCGAAGGATGATAATTGAATACAAAAAAAAATTCTTTAAATAACCTCAAAATAAGATTAAAAGGAAATGAACACATAAAAAATTTCAATCGAGTCAGACTATTATTGAAAATAAGTGATCATGATTTATTTTCAATTTTTAGTGCTGTGAAATATTTAAGAACAATTAATCTAATTATAGGAAAAACATTATAGTATCTAAAAATCAATGGATTAATAAATCAAGGAGGAAGTATTAAAGAATAAAATTCAATATAATAAAGGAAATAATATTTTTTAAAACATATTTGACTGTTTGAAGAATCACTATGGGGTTTTCAATCGAAGTGTTCAAAGTGAAGAGGTATTCAAGTATAAATCATTCAATCATGCCACTAAACCAATTCAAAAGAAAAGAGAACATGAGTAAAATACTATTGGTTAGAAACTTTGGTTAAAAATAAGAATAAGACTAATGTCAACATAAACCCAAGAAGTTAACAAAGAGTATTACACCAAAGATAATAGGTTTCTTAATTTTTTATTGAAAAAATAGGCCACACCATGGAGAACTATAAACATGACATGTATATTACATTTTAATGTGGAAATATCAAGAAAAAAAGGATATACGAGTCCAAGAAAAAAATAAAAAGAATAAAGTGGTAAATTGAAAACCTGAGAATCCATGTGGATATACCAAGAATGTTGTACATATTTCAAATGACATATTGGTAATTTTCCCAAATGATGTGGAAGGAACGAGGAAAATTCATGATGTGCATAAGGAATAAAAATATAAAATAAATAAGATATTCCATAGGATTAAGTCGAATTTTAAGATAATTTTTAAAAAAATAATGACCAAATAATCTCAGATGTTCTGTGTAGAAGGTGAAAGAATGCTGGACACATCTAAGAAAATTGAATATTTATAACTCCAACACAAGAGGATATGTGGAAAAATATTTAGAAAGAACCTTTTGATGGATGTACTTTTATGGATAATGTAAATAAAAATATTACACACAAATAATTTTTTGAAATCAAAGATTCAATACTTCCTAAAACATATAAGAAATCTAAAAAAGTAATAATGATGAGTTCAACCTCACATAGGGGAGAAAATAAGGAAGTTTCATGGTTGAAAACTATTTTTATCCTTGTTTATCTCATTAAAAATCAAAGGAGTTCCACCTTATTCCCATATACTTTGGGTTTTTTAATTAATTGATGGAAATTGAGGTTGATTTACATACATATAGCCAGAAATATGTTTATGAAATTATATTTCAACATCTGTAAGATATAATACTCATTCCATGATTTATGGAAGCCACCATCTAGGTTTGATATATAAAACTGATATATTGAAGATTATTTGTTGCAAAATATTCAAGATGAATATTAATAAATATGATCAATCTATTATTGTTGATCAAAAAATATGATGTCACTATCATGGATGAGATCAAAAAAATTTGAATTCACATTAATTGACATTACAAAGAACAACTGGTGTAAAGATCCTTCTTGATGAAGTGAAAGTGAAGATAATCCCTAGGGGGAAGTATCTTAAGAAGTTTGTAGAGAATTATATATCATTAAACATTGATATTTATGGAAGGTACTTGTTCAAGAACTCATTAAGGAGGTATATTATAATAATATCATATCCTTATTGAAAATATTTAAATCAAGTTTTATCTTAAGGGGTATAACATTAAATGAATCAATGGAATGAACAAAATAATCTTGGAGAATTTGTAGGACTCATTTCAAGAATACTACCTTCCTATTATAATTGAATGTTTTAAATCTCTGTATTGATATGATTATAGGAATATTTGGTTGAATGTATCTTGATAGTTCTTTTTATAAGTGTCATTATAAAATTTCCACTTATATTGTACGAATTGGTATGAACCAATTACTATCATCCTGGAAGTGTTGAACTGTCTCTAAATAAATAAACAAGAAGTACATTATTAGTTGGTATCATATTATGAATTGAGAATGGAAACAATTAATGTAAAATTTAGACCATATTTTCCCTCTAAATCAATTATATATCACATATAATTGGAGTGAAATAATTTATGGAACATTTCTTAATAAAAAAAATACCATTCTCTCTCAAGAACTTTTCATTTTTTATCAATAAGGGGTAAATAATAAAATTTAAAAATAAGATCATAAATGAAAAAAATATTAACATAACATTTTTATATTGGTATTGAAAACAAATACTAAGGGGTATATTTATGATCATTATTTGTGTTTGTGTTTTATTTTTTATTAATAAGTCCATAAGTTATTAATCACTTTATGTCACTATGAATATAGTAATGAAGAATAACTTGGGATCTCATTTGTCTTTCTAAGTATTATTCGTTGAATATTAAAGAAAACATTCCCAAGAAACTAAGGTTGACTAAAGAATCTTGGATGTGCTGATTAGTACTTCCTAATAATATTATTATAAGACTTATTTATAGTTGAAAGAGAAACATTTTGATGTATATAATTTATTAAATAAGTTCTATCCATGGAAGTTTGAAGGTCACATGTTATAGTTTTGGATGAAGTGGATTTACATATGATGATTATTGAACTAGTATTATGTTTAAAGAAATATTTCAATGGTCTTAATTAATTTCCACATTTTTAGCAATAATAAAGGAGATTAAAATTAATTAGATTGCATAAGTATTTTATTTTTTCATTTTTACTCTATAAGATGAGTTTTAAATGAGGAATAAAGAAGGTTTACATGCATGAATTTTAATGAGTATTCCGTGAATTATAAATTCATGATAAATTATATTTTTTCATGTCATATTTTGTTTAGGTTATAATTTTATTAGCTCATATAATAAGTATATTTTTTTAGGTTTTAAAATAAAAAATGATCCAACAGTAGATGGATAACCAATCCAGCTTGACTATGCTCTTGTGTGAGAATTCTCAACCACAGATGGGAACCATCTTGGCCAACCAGTCATAGGGGCATAGGTGAGTGCCTACATGGAAATACGAGTTTGTGTATGGGTGAGAATGTATGGAGGTTCTAGATCCACTATTTAAGGGAATGGTATGGTTGTATAGTGGTTGTGTGGGTATGAGAGTGGACCTTGGGATTTTCACATATGCCGAGTCAATGGGACGAAATGTATTATATATGAATTCTTAACTAAATAGAATAAATATATGGGACGAGTGGGCTATATGCACTGTTTGTGTTTTAAAAACATATACATAGAACATAAGACAAAGGATGAGAATGAGTTTTCCTATTTGATCAACTATGAAATTTATCTTGAACCATATCCCATAAAAATATATACCTGTGATATTATGATAGTCAATGACAATCAATAAATTTAAATTCATTAAAATGAGACATCCTCAATCTACAAGACACCACACATTTAATATTTTTCTTGAATGGATATGATAATTTAACAAAATTAATTCCATTTAATAATATTGTGAAGTTTTAAATTTTCACGAGTACAAACTCTCTCACATGAATCAAGAACAAGAGAAAAACAACATAATGAAAGAATCCTCTATCATAGAAAAATTACATCATGATATTACTTTGGGATTTTATGATCCTGCATCCATAGAATCGTCATATCAACAAGACACATTTCTCGAAGCCACATTGAAAATCACTATTGTGTCACATGAAAATAGATTATTCATGAAGGTTTCATTATAGAAATCATTCATCACATGAAGCTATAAAAAAGTGTTTGATCACCTATCCATTGAGTTATCGATGATCAAGTGAATCCGGTCACATGATCATGTGTCCACTTATACATCACATGGATTTTAAAATACCAATAGTTTCAGATTTTAATGAGATATCAAGATCTTTGGGAAATTAAATTTCTATTTGACTTGATATAAAATATATAGGAGATGTGGTGTATCCTCACCTATATATATAGATAAAGAGACATGTAATATCTTCTTACTATTCTAGATACTTGAGAGTTATTTAGAAAATGGACACTCTATGTCATTTCCATGAGAATTAGTTTGTGTGAAGAGTTCTCACATAATCCCTTCATGTGAAGAAAGAGGATTTTTGAGCCACTCATCTACATTCATAAGAATGCAGTCACATGATTCATTCATCTGGATGATATCCTATAAACCTCCTTAGTTACATGAAGAAGAATAAGGAACTCCTGAAATAACCTAGTCACATGATATAGAAGAATAATATGTTTGATTTATTAACACAATGGAAAATAAGAAACACGCAATCCTTACATGATTTTCATGAAGAATATAAAAGATAAAGTATCCACAAATAAATTTCTCTTTCATGGTGAATAAAGAAAATACCGTGATTTTTTTAGTTCATGTGAGGAAGATAGTGCATGAATGCATAAATGATTACATGTAACTCATATTACTGGTTTGAGATATAGCACATGAAATAATAAAGAATAATTTTTTTATTATATAAGGATAACATGCTTGAGATTCCCATGCAACACAATCATGAAATACAATTGAGATATTTTAATTAATAATTTGACACTAAAATTTAACATCTCATGTTTTTTTTCTATGATCAAAGTAAGAATAAGAAATTTTGATCAAGTTATTATTTAATGATTATTATTTGCCTTAGATAAATTTAAGATATCAATTCCACTAAATATTAATATTATTCTAGTTGAAGTAAAAAAAGTTGGATTTCACGATTGTTTCATATATAATACAACCCATTGTTTTTAATGTTTAAGGGATCCCTTTTGATTAATGTATTTTGCGAATGTTGATGGGGACCATTGGTTTCTAGATAAGAAGACTTGTATTAAATTTCTAATCAATTTATAATGGACAAACTGATTTCCAATATTCATATGATTCAAAGATAAATATTACATTTCACCTAGTTATTTCAAGGAAAAATTCTTCTTGTCCATCCCCTTTCTTATTATTTTATTGATAATAAAAGAGAATTTATGTGTGAGTGGGATTATAATCACCATAAAACCAGGGTTATAGTCTTCCACAATTAAGGAAAACCTCATTAAAAATCATGGCGTTCTTTGTGATTTGTTGTTTTATGTGCATGATTTATAATTAATGGTTGATAAAATAAGAGAACTATTCACTAAATAAGTGATAGAGGTATTAAAAGGCATAATGAATTTAAAGTGGTATGAAGACAACCCACATTGATTCACACCAACACCCCCTCTAATCGTGTTCATCCCAAAGTGTTCCTAAAACTCAAAACCAAGGGAATATAATTGTAGAAATTAATTGCCTTATAATTAAGAGCCTACCCAAATAATTGATATTAGAGATCAAGTATTGAAAAATCAAACAAATCAACTAGTGAAATTCCTTTGAAGAAATAAAAACATAGAGGATGAAACTGAGGAACTAGAAGAGGAAATAATGAAGAATTACATACATTTATTTATTAGTATATGTAAATGAAATTTTTAGGGTGAAATTATTTAATGGGAAAGAAAGTAATACTTGAGATGCAAATGGAGTTTGTAAACACTATATATTGACAATTATCACACAATGCGCACTCTATCAAAATTTAAGGAGACTTTATTCATGTTTATAGTTTAAATATATAAATTCTAGAATTTATATTTTATAAAAAAGAATACCTTTTTTTAATTCACCCTAAATAATTTTCTTTGGTTGAAATTTGGGATTTTTCTAAAATAAATGATTTTAGGTGAATAGTAAAAAACAATTTTTACTAAAACAACAGGTTCTATGAATATACGAAGAATTAAATATAATAAAACAACTTATAACAAAATTCCAATGATAAAATATTCATTTATTGAGTACAATATACATTTCTAAATAGTAATATCAATTTATAAAACCTATGTTTAGCATTTTATAAACTTATATTATATTTTCCAATAAAAGAAACCATTTTCTCTATACTTTTAATTCAATATTATTTTGGTAAATGTTTCTGATGCTTCCGCCGGGGAGCGCGTGCATCCGTCCTTCCGCGGAGGAGGACGCGCGGCTTCGTTGCCCCGCCTTCCCGATTTCCAAAGGCGGGCGGCATTCGTTCCTTGTTCAGGTACGTCTGCTCCTTGATGGAAACGGGATGATGGGATGTCGGTTCTTCCCTCCGTGGTTTCCTCCTTGGAGCTCATTACCTAGTCCGGGTCTCCCTCATAGATTTAATATGTAGTTCGTGAAACTCTTCCCAGTGCCATGTTTCCATGGATTCCGGTTAATTACACTGCTTCTGTCGGGACATTCCAAAGGGTCCGGTCAGGGCAGCAACCTTCAGTCAGGGGAGTAGTCACGTTGAGGCATCAGTAGCGTGTCTGGATGCTGGGGCACCTGGCATGTCTATATGTTGTCCCTGGTCAAAGGGCTTCTCGAGGGCGTGGAAGCCCGATGCATCCCACATCGAACGCGGGGAATTGTATGCCATAGGCACATATCTGAGGTTTTCCTCAGCTTCCCATGTTTAACACAGGGTATGCCGCGAGTTTAACATCCAACATGGACGGGTCAGCCCGATCAGAGCATTAGCTAGGATAGATCGGATTGAGGGATTTCTCTTGAAGGGATGCCGATACCGGGGCCAGCCCATAGGCGGCTGTGAAGGGTGTAACGACATGGTCTCACCGGGATATGATGGTCTGGGCGAGGATCGAGGTGGATAGTGGATAATGGAGCGGAGGGGAGTGAAATGGGACTATCGCATGGGGCGACGGTGGAGTTGGGCTTGAGCCTTGAAGAGTCTTCCTACGTATCCCCGTGGCAGGGAATCAAAGTCTGCGTAGTTCGGGACAGTGCCAGTAAACCGGCATGAGGGTGGACCTTGGTCCAATGGGCTTTATCGGCGAACCGACGTGAATGTAGACCTTGGTCCGATGAGAGATGGGCTTGAACCCGAGGGAGGCTTCCTACGTACCATGCCTTGACATGGATCAAAGACCACATAGTTCAAAGGATTGATGGGATACAGTTTAACGTCATGTGGGACGGTAGTGAACCCTGACGTGAATAAACAACGGGCGGTGGGTGTCGGCGAACCGACGTAAATGAGGGACCTTGGTCCGATGGGAGATGAGAGTTTGGCACACCGACAAGGAGACGGTTTGGGCCAATGATTGTTGGGCTTGAACCTCGAGAAGGTTTCCTACGTACCATTCCTTGACATGGATCAAAGACCTCGTAGTTCAGGTGGAATACAGTTTAACGTCATGCGGGATGGGGGTAAACCGACGTGAATGAGGTCGGAACGACCGGATGGTGGGTTAGAACCTCGTAGAGGCTTCCTACGTACCATGCCTTGACAAGGATCAAAGACCTCGTAGTTCGGGTTAGTCACAACGGATTGCCATCGAATTGGAATTGCAGTTTAACATCGTGCTGGACGTAGGTAGAACTCGACGTTGAATTGGATGATGGGTGGGCTTGAACCTCGTGGAGGCTTCCTACGTACCAGGCCTTGACATGGATCAAAGACCTCGTAGTTCAAATGGGGCTTTGTCGGCGAACTGACGTGAAGGTGGACCTTGGTCGAGTTGTGGTGGGCTTGAACCTAGGGAAGGTTTCCTACGTACCATGCCTTGACATGGATCAAAGTCCTTGTAGTTCACTAGGGAATGGGTGTGCAGTTTAATGTCATGCAGGACAAGGATACATACAGTTTAATGTCATGCTGGACGAGAGTGTGCAATTTAATGTCATGCAGGACGTGGGTGTGACCCGACGTGAAAGTAGACCCATGAGTCCACTAGTGGTGGGCTTGAACCTCGTGGAGGCTTCCTACGTACCATGCCTTGACATAGATCAAAGTCCTCGTAGTTCAAATGGGATGAGTCGCAATGGCTTGCCATTGGACCGGAATGCAGTTTAACATCGTGCTGGACGGGAATGGGACCCGATGTGAAATGACGGGTGGGCTTGAACCTCAGGAAGGTTTCCTACATACCATGCCTTGACATGGATCAAAGTCCTCGTAGTTCGCTATGGAATGAGTCGCAACAGCTTGCCATTGGACCGCAATGCAGTTTAACGTCGTGCTGGACGGGAATGGGACCCGACGTGAAATGATGGGTGGGATTGAACCTCAGGAAGGTTTCCTACGTACCATTCCTTGACATGGATCAAATTCCTCGTAGTTCTCTATGGAATGGGGTCAGGGTCGGTGCTCAATCTAAGCCCACGTGAGTCATGCTCGGTGTGAGAAACAATAGGTTGCAAGGACCTGACGATCACGTCGCGAAGGATGCGTCCGTGAGAAGTGAAGAGGGGCTTACGCGTTAGGCGGCACATGGTGTTGGGACTTACTCCAGGATGGAGGCCCATGGTGCGACAAAGCGCGAGAAATATGGACCTTGGTCCAATGATGGGAGGTGCCTCATCCCATATCACGCCCTCCACTGACCTTGGTGGTGGGGAAGTACGGAGATGCAGAGGTGCAGCCATCCGTTGGGGAACTAGGGCACCCTTCTCCTACGAACATACGCCACTCCGAAAAGGAGGATATCACCCCTTGTGGATGGGTGATTCCATTCCCGTGGAGACGAGTGGTGTAAATAATGTTCGAGCTGGGGGGACCCTTCGTGAGAGACACGAGGTCGGATCACAGTTTAACGTCATGTGTTGGGGACGCGGTTCTTGGCAGTTTAACATCCTGCAGCTCGGACGAGGTGGGTTCACTCCACACCCTTAGGACTTACATAACTGGTACCCTCTGGTCCTTTGGGAAGGGAAGGTACCAGTAAGTCAATGGTCAAGGGGGGTTGTGGGATGAACCATCAAAGGGTCCACGTTAGCGTGGCTATGTGATGGAGCAATAGGCGAAGCAACGCTACGGGTGGAATGGTCCGTGGGACTTTGAAATCACATCGTGCAAACCTAGAGGGTCGCACGGGAAGAGGAATCTCTAAGCAAAGGATTGTGCTTCATGAAGTGGAGTGCCTTGGCCTTAGCACGGGGCATGGGTGGGAATGGAAGGTGCTTCGCGAAGTGGAACAGTGTTCGCGGAGCACTGCCTCGCGAAGAAGGAGTGCCTCGCGAAGAAGAGTTCTGCAAAGCAGTCTGCTTCGCGATGTGGAGTGCCTTGGCCTTAGCATGGGGCATGGGTGTGAATGGAAGGTGCTTCGCAAAGTGGAACAGAGCACTGCCTCGCGAAGGAGGGGTGCCTCACGAAGCACGGTCCTGCAAAGCAGTGTGCTTCGCAATGTGGAGCGATCCTGCCTTAGCATTGGGATCACTAGTATGGGTTGGGTGTTTCGCAAAGCACAAGTGCTCCGCGGCTGCTCGGGTTCCCTTGGGAATCCCCTTCCTTCGTGAATGTCCTTGATCTTCACGAAGGGAATCCCTCTCGGAAGAGGGGCTCAAAACGAGACAAAGCAGAGTCGTCTCGTGAAGTAGGAATACCTCGCAGAGCTCATGATTCCCGGGGCAAAGAGTGCTTCACGATTCGGGAGAGGAGAAGCTGAAAGGTCGGATTTTCCGTCTGGGGGACTCAGGGGGAGTTAAGTATTTATAGGGAAGGGGTGCCGAGAAGCAGAACTCGCGCGCCGCCTCTGTTGCTTCGCGGCGGCTCGCGAACGTCAAACGCGTTCGCGGAGCATCACCGCCTCTGGAGCTTCGCGGAGGCTCGCGAAAGTCAAATGTGTTCGCGAAGAATCACCGCCTCTAGAGCTTCGCGGTGTCTCGCGAATGTCAAATGTGTTCACGAAGAATCACCGCCTCTGGAGCTTCGCGAGGCCGCGAGGGTTGGGGCGCTTCGTGACTGGGCTTCGCGTGAATGCTTCGCGTCGTGGCTTCGCGAGGTAACGCGTCTGCATTCCTTTTTGCTCCTTTCTTTCGGGCCATATTTTGGCGCCAACAAATGCCCCCCCTCATACTTGGAGCCGCGAAGGGCAAGGGTCGAAATCTGTGGGAAAATCGCCATAATTGTTGGAGGTTCGCGATGCCGCTCCGCGAAGGGGGCCCGCGATGCTGACTGGGGCCATGGATCCGGATGCGCCGCGATGCTCCGTGCGGGGGACGCGCCACGATGCTCCGGGGTTGACGCCTATAAATAGGGGGGTCGACCTCTTTTGTCTTCACGTGACTTCTTTGTATTTTTGTGCTCTCGACTTCGCGAAGCTTCGCGTACTCCGCGATAGACCTCCGTGAATCGAGCTTCACGGGGAACCGCGGGTCTCTGACTCCGCGTCCGCGCCAAGAGAACATCTACTTGTCGGTCTTGGCCGGGCTTCGCGACTTTCTCTCACAACCGATCTTCACGATTCAGCTTCGCGATTCAGCATTGCGATCGAGCTTCGCGATCCAGCTGAAAAAATTCTTTTCTGAGGGCCAGAGATAAAATGTCCCATCAAGAGGCTGTATTGGGGGTATTGGTGGATGCTGCTCGTCGGGATGAGATGGTCAACCGTCCAGGCCTGGGGGAGATGGTCTGAAGCCACTCGGACCATACTTCTTTGACAGAGCTGCTATCAGAGGGTCAGAAGGACTATCCGCAATGCAAGAAACTTCCACTGTATGGCTTCGGGCTAAGGGATGACGTCTTTATCCCTGAGGCGAGTAAAGATGAGCCAGCATGCTGGTTCAGGAGCATACCATGCCAGCACCAACGGTTCAGGGAGGCCGATGGTCACGAAGAAGAGAACTTCACACCCGTCACTGCTGACTATCTCTACAACCATGTGAACGACATTGACGGGAGGCCACTGCAACCGGAGATATCCCCTCCTCTCTACCGCACCATACTGAAGGAGGCTTTGCAGGATTCGAAGAAAGGATGGTCCGATGAGTGGGACCTACGCCAGGTCGGCAACTTTACCGATGACTGGGCCTGGGCCTACTGGGTAGGTGCCTCATGCGAGTAGTTCGGGGCCGAGCTGAGGAGAGTGGGGTTGTATGAGGCAGCGTGGGCCTCCCAATTCCACATTTACCAACCAAAGAAACTGATGCCGGAGTTGCTGAGCAGATGGTCGTCTAGGACCAACACTTTCCACCTACATCATGGGGTGGTGGGCATCAGCCTGTGGGATGTCCACCAGATTTCTGGGGTCCCGATCTTGGGGGCCATGTATGACGGATTCCTCCCCGTCATCAGTGCATGGGAGGATACAATGTAAATGCCGCGACTGGCGTCGGCACTGATGGCACTTGTCCCTGAAGAGGACAAGGAGGCAGTGAGGGATGTCCATTTTAGGAGATGGTTCAAACGCTTCTTGAACTTCCCAGAGAATCGAGAGTTCCCTCCGAGGCCTTGAACTTGTCCGAGAGCGGCCCAACGGGGCAAGGGGCACTCGTAGTGGCGGGTCTTGGAGGACATCCAATGGAAGACTTGGGGTTTCAGTGTCAGCACTGAAAAACAGCCGATAGTCAGGCTGGCGGCGTTCATCGCGGCTTTCATCTGTGGTTTGATCCTACCGGTGAGAGATACAAGAATGGGGGTACGACCCAGCTCGTTTATCATGGCGTCGATGTTGGCCATGGGGCAACAGATCAATCTGGGGATCCCGATGCTCACCAAATTTTACAGAATGTTGCGGCATGTTAACGAGGGCAAGAATCCGCCAAGGATATGTGGGCCCTTCCACCTCCTGTATGGGTGGATCACAGCGCACATCAGAGGGATTTACGAGTATCCAAACCCCATTTCGCCGCCGGGATCGAACTTCCGTCCCTCCATCCTGAACGTGGTCGGGAGCTTCCCGTTCAAACTGGTTGTTCCGATGGTACTGAATCGGGTGTGGAGGGCGGACGAGTTTAAATTCCACCCATTCCCCTTGCCAATGGGGATACTTACTGATGACGGGCGGGGAACGGAAGAACATCAGGCTTACCTCCTGGCCTTCCGAGGTGGAGTTTTGGTGGCACAGATAGATCGTGAGCCACTCTGCGAACCGTACACCCCGCATCGGTTTGAGAGGCAGTTCCGGTGCCTCCAGTGGTTGACCCCGCAGGTCTACTGGGAGGTGCGTCACGAGGATCACCCGTGTGTGATGAGGCAGATGTGGCTCATGTTCACACGGGAAGATGGAAAGATGCGGATTTCCTTGCCTTTATCCACCGCTGCTTTCGGATTGGTGAAGGAGTACGCTATCAATTGGGAGGCTGCTTACCCAGGGGAGATGCTGAAGCAACCAACTATCCGGGTCGGTGACGGTGGGCCTCCTCTATCTCGAGGTCGGGGTCGAAGGGCAGCCAGGGCCGCTCATGGTAGCGGGGCTGTCATGGCGGCGGGCCCGCACCGGCTAAGGATATAGCAGTAGCGGTGGATTCGGTGATTCCGGAAGAGCAGGGCCATTCGGAGGGGCGGCCACCGAGGGGATTTCGAAGGATATCCACTCAGGCTCCGGGGAAGCATCTGCGTCATATTGACATGGCAGAGGATGCTGTCTTCCCGGAAGCTTGGGACATTTGGGATGTCAACCAGTAATTCCTCAGTCCACCCGAGATGTGGGCCCACATGAACCACCTCGGGATTGAATTACTGGGCATAGGCCCAGTTCGGGCTGGATTCATGGCGTCTCCGGTGGAGGCAGAACAGTACCTGGACGAGCTGGAGGATTACGTCCACTCCAGTGGTGTCCCTCGCCCAATGACAGACCGGGTGAGGGTACTATTGAATCAGATGGTCCCTCCACAGTTATCAGCTACCGATCTGAGGGAGCGCTTCCCCTTGTCGGAGGAATCAGATGACTCCTCTCGGGAGTATGAGGCTGGAGGAGGGAGCCCGTTGGAGGAGGGCGAGGTCGGAGACCGAGGCTCAGATTCTGATGACTTCACAGAGGCTCTCGAGGTAGCATTCCAAAATTCTCTCCTTACGATCCGTTCTTGGGTCACTATGGACTTCTCACCAATGTTTGGACCATGCAGGAGGAACTTGTTCGCAGGCCTCGTTCTCGCCACTTGGCGGGTGAGGATGCGGGACCTTCAGAACCCGCGCCCATGGCTGCATCCAGTTCTACGTCTTGTGGGACCAGAGCGCCTGAGGTGGCTCCTCCGGAATTTTTAGACCTTCCAACAGTATATGGAGGGCCTCGTCCGGTGGTCCCATCAGCACCAGCTCAAGAGCAGGGCCAGGAGGTCGATCTCCGTAAGTCTCCTCTACCGGTCCCCTCGTTGTCACATGTAGGCCATGTCAGCTAACGTTTGTGTCCCTCTCTGTCGTGCAGTTCTTCGACTGGCATGGGCTGCTGCAGCAAGACTGGTCGGGATGTCTGGTGGCATCCCTCCTAGGGGTATGCCGGTGATGGTGGCGATAGTCCCCCCATCTCCTCAAGCTGCGACGCACACCATCACTGGCGGTACCACCAGTGGGGCCGTACCCAAAGTCATTGAGGTGGACTTCGAGGAAGAGGATCGACTAGCCGGTCCCAGTCCTGTCGCGCCTACTTCGGTGTCATGTGTCGTATCGGATTCAACACCAGATGTAGATCCTGCCACGGATTTCTTGCGGGCGTACCCTGTGTATGAGCTTTCCGATCGCGTGGACTGGGACGAAGCAGCCTCCGACGAGGAAGACAGCAGCATAGTCTGCCGCCGGTCGTGGAAGCTGATCACGCGCTTTATCAAGGACACTCCCCAAGCGCAATGGCTGGTCGAAATGGGTAGACTCCGCTCGTGGTTGCGCGAACTGTGTGCTGGGAGAGTGGATGCCCAACGTCCTCACGCACTCATCCGAGATCTTATGGCTGAGAAGATCCGGGAGCATGATCGGGGGCTCAACGTGGGCTGGCAGCGGAGGAAGGCGACCAGCATCAAGAAGCTTCAGGACACTGAAGGCGAGGTCCAACAAATGCAGACCCAGGCAGACGAGCTTTCAGCCTCTCTTGATGCACAATCTGAGCTGGTCTCGCGACTGAAGGCCCAGCTGGCAGAGGCAGAAGAGAATATGGGGCAAACCTCTAGAAAGATATCTGCTGTTCAGGATGAGGTAGAGAGGGCCAGAGCCAAGGCTGATGAATTGCGCCCCGCCGCTGCTGAGGAGGAGCGGGATCTGATTCAGCAGCAGCAAGCCTTGGATGCCGCAAGTCAACAGGTGGCGGAGCTGCAACGCTCTTTTGACGGGGTCATCCCGTCCATGGGGGGAGTCAACCCCCAGGTATTGTAACAAACCCAAAACCCTTTTATTGGTACTTTCGTGCTTCAATTTTTTTCTTCTTTGTTTTGAATGTTGTAGCACGCACGATTTCCACTGTTTGAATTGCCTTGTTACATCCCTATAATGTTTGCGGGATGTTCAGCGACAATTCCCCAAGCCCATGTGGGTCGAGCCCGATGTGAGAAACAGGAGATATTCACCCTCTCATCCCTCCTAACATGGGAGTGGGGATCATGCTCCGGGAATCCGGGATTCGGATTACCAGTCCGGATTTCTGAAAGACGGGAGAGGCTTAATCAGAGAAGGAACTTTCAGGATAGCCGAATTACCGTTTCTTCAGCATGCTCTTATGCACGAACGGGGCAACTCCAGGGGCGCTGAAATTGGTCCAAACAGATGAAAATGGGGAGTTTGAATCACGATACCCATGATTCGGAATGCTGTGGGGATGGTGTGACAATAAGGGACAAACGTTAACCTCGGAGGAGAAGAGGTATCCTTACTGCGTTAGCCTGTAATGGGGACAACAAGTGAGGGTCGACCGTTGACCATGTTCGAAACACGGGACCATGTTACAAATGTTGTTGATCAATCCTTCGGGACGTTGGCCCAGGACAGTCGGCGGACCATAGGTCAGACATCCATACTTTTAGGGGGTCCTTCCAGGCATGACCCATCTTCCGGAACGTTGGCCCAGGACGGTAGGTGAGCCGATACGGCATAAGACTAGGCCATTAGGGGGTTCCTTCAGACATGAAAAGGGGACAAGGGTCCGAATAAGGGGCACGCAAAGCGTGGAATATGGAGTGATGGTTTGTCCGAACAGAATCCAACACTTAGGTAGTTACACCACCATGGTGGGAGCACACCAGTTGGGCGCATCGGTCTGATCATGGATCAGTCCTTCTTTGGTACAGGGCCTCTTTGGCGAGGGGATTTGTCACTTCCCAATGGGATCTTGGGGCATCCTGATCTTGTTCAGGGTAGAACCGCAGTTTACTGTCATGCGTTAAGGACACAACAGACCCCTGTAACGTCATTCGATAGGACGTGGAGCAAGAGAAAAGATCCCAGAGAGCGTGTAGCACGGTATATATGAAACCGACGTGAATGAGGACTTGGAGTGCAAATCATACCACATACCACTGGAGGAAACTCTTCAGATCGAGGGACCAAGAGTGAGGATTAGGCTGGGCCCAAAGCAGAGTGGTCGGGCGTTCCTATGTACCCCATGAGGATGGGAATCAATCCACATATAGTTCTTGAAGCGCATTTTAACGTCATGTGGGACGATGAGAAGCCTGGCCGTGTTGGTACACATCCTGCCAAAACTACTAAGCCCACGTGAGTCATGCTCGGTGTGGGAAACAAGCAGTAGTGGTGGGAATTTCCCGACACAAAAAGGGGCAGGTTAGGGCAAAGGGATGCTCGGTGTATACCCGCCCAGTGACACTAACACGATCATTTAGCGCACCTAGATGCGCGAAGAGGAAGAGCCGAGTATGATGGAATTCCACTTGAACATAAGGAAGTGGAAATGTGTGAATCATAGCGCTCGCGATTCAGACCACGATGATGGTGGCGTGACGATGGAGGATAATTGCTGACCATGTTCGCAACACAGCATCCTGTCGCATTGGCCTAGAATGGGGACAGACAAATGAGGGTTGACCATTGACCATGTTCGAAACATGGGACCATGTCGCAAATGCTGTCAAATATCTGTAGGGACGTTGGCCCGAAACGATTGGAGGGCCCTTAGGTCCAGCATTCATGGAGATCCCTTAAGCCTAGTATCCATGTCGTCCGAGGGTCCTTTTGGATGTGTAAGAGGATGAGGATCGAAATAGCGAGCTCACGAAGCTTGGTCATGGGATGAGGGGAATGTCCCCATGAAAATCCCACACTTCGGACTCTTTGTCGAAACACATCTAAATACTACAACGAGACATATTAGATAGGGGGAGCAGATTCCTTTCCCATGGGGAGATCTTAGTTTAGGGTCATAGAACTCGGAACATGGATGGGTAAGGGGAGTAGTGGATACATGGCAAGGTGGTTACAAAACCTGACGTGAATGAGGACCTAAGCCCTACTTACCATGAATTCTCTGGGGAAGTGCTCGAGTCGAGGGACCGAACACGAAGGCTAGGATGGACCCAAGGGAAAGTCTCCGGGCACTCCTATGTATCTCATAAAGATGAGAATCAAGCCATACATAGTTATGGAGGGTGGCATGGTAAGGTACCAGTGCCAGGGGAAAAGGGAAGTGTGGGCATGGCCCTTACACTAAAAGAAGCGGAATTTGATAAATATTGTTTGTCCTTTAAGGTGAATGGTTTTTTTTGTGAAGCGACAGTACTAGAATAGTAGGTCGTGGTTTCTCCACAAGGATCAAGCCGTGATGGGCGTTGAAAAATGGCATGGCACGTGACCAATACCCAATGTGATGTCCTCTACAACGAGGTCACCACAATGCAATGCCGTTTTTCGTCGTGCAGCCAGGATGATAATGTCATAGTTAGGGTCGTATCATAGGACCACGAACCATGGGAGCCCTGAAGGACGCCATATTGCAGCTTTATCTCCCTGACATGCAAAGGTGCATTGAGGGATAGCGCCAAAAGTGTCGAGATTCTACCTGGACATGATGAGGTGGAAGATGATGTGAATCATGCAACCAACATTCGAGGACCGAAGGGGATAGCGTGACGACAGAAGATTACTGCTGACCATGTTTGCAACACAGCATCCTGTCGCGTTATCCTAAAATGGGGACAAACAAATCAGCATCGACCGCTGACCATATTCGCAATGCGGAATTCTATCGATTTGTTGTCCGAAACCCTCGGGGGCATTGGCCCGTAATGGTAGGAGAGCCCTTGGGCGTAGTATCCAGGCCGTTATTGGGGGTCCCTCTAGGTGTGAAAGGTTATTAAAGCCCGAATGGAGGGGAACACGAAGCTTGACAAGTGGAAGGAACTTGATCTAGTTGAATCTGACACTCTTGGCCCTAGACCAGAGTACTCTTAACACATGGGTGAACCACTGCGAGGGGTCAAGAGACTCAACATGAGGGTAACCAAGAGATGGGGCTAGACCCAGAGCCTAGACATTCAGGTGGTCCTACGTATCCCATGAGGATGGGAATCAAGCCACTCGTAGTTCTGAAGGGTGCCTTTTAATGTCATGCGGGACAAGGAATAGGAGGACTGAACCTCATAATGGGGGCGTGCGTGGTGCAACTATTGAAAATCCGACATGAATGAGGACATAATCTCGCACCACGCCACGCGGTGCCGTAATCTGGGTCCTGAAGGCAGGACCAGAGAGGTGAATTTGCTAAACTCAAGCTGGACCCAAAGACAAGGGGTCTGGGAATTTCTACGTATCCCATTAAGATGGGAATCACGTTGAACGTAGTTTCAGATGAGAATCTTAGTTTATGGTCTTAGAGCTCGGACGGTGGATGGTGACAACTTCTCGAGTAAGCATAGATGTCAACCCAATCCCTAAGCCCACGTGATCCAAACTCGGTGTGGGAAACAAGAGGGGTATCCTCATCGCAATACATGGGGTGAGTCGAACGGGAGTTGGTAGAGAGCCCCGAAGGCCACCTTTGATGCAGCTTGTTCCCCCAATGCGCAGACGTGCATGGAGGAAAAGTACCAAAAGTTCTGAGACTCTACTTGGACACGGTGAAGTGATGAAGGGTGTGAATTGTGCACCCGACATTTTGGCCCTAATGGGTTGGCGTGGAGAGAAAGGAAAACTGTTAACCATGGTGGAAACGCAGCATCCATCGCATTAGCCTGAGGTGGGAACAACAAACGAGCATCGACCGCTGACCATATTCGCAACGTAGGATTTTATCGATTTGTTGTCCAAAACCCTCGGGGGCATTGGCCCGTAACGGTAGGAGAGCCCTTGTGCGTAGTATCCAGGACGTTCTTGGGGGTCCCTCTGGGTGTGAAAGATGATGAAAGACCTGATACAGGGATACACAAAGCCTGGAAAGCGGGTTAGGACGTGTCCGAGTAAAGCTTGGAATTCCAGGTAATAAAACAGAGTACTCTTAGGCACATTGGTGAACCGGTGAAAAGGGATCGACGAAACAGCTCAGTAGGGATAGGTACATGGCGTGGTCATTATGAGACCGAAGTGAATGAGTACGTAGTCCTACACCACACCATATAATCCTCTCATGAAGGAAGGGTAGGCCAAGGGGCCAAGATGGGATGATGATTCCCGAGGGATGGGGCTAGACCCGAAGCCTAGACGTTCTGGTGGTCCTACGTATCCCATAAGGATGGGAATCAAGCCACACGTAGTTCTTTAGATGTAGTTTAACGTCATACTGGACGAGGATGGGAGTAATATACCTCTAAATAAGGGAGGTGTAGGGTATGGCGAATAAACCGCCATGAATGAGAAAATAATCGCACGTCACACCATACGCTCCTATAAGAGAGGACCTGGGCCGGGGCCCGGAAAGGCCAAAGGGCCTGATAGTTAGGCATTGGTCAGGAAGGCCTGACCTGCTTTCAGTTTAATGTCTTGCAATGAGGACGAGGGTTGGGGAACCGAGAAGGCCAAGGGGCCTGAGGCTGGGCATCAGTTAGGAAGGCCTGACTGGTTTGCAGTTTAACATCTTGCAAAGAGGACAAGGGTCGGGGACCCGAGGAGGCCAAGGGGCCTGAGGCTGGGCATCAGTCAGGAAAACCTGACTGGTTTGCAGTTTAACGTCTTACATGAGGATGAGGGTCGGGGACCCGAGGAGGCCAAGGGGCCCGAGGCTGGGCCTCAGAAGGGAAGGCGTACGACATGGTACATGATCCCGACGTGAATGAGGACGTAGTCCTACACCACACCATACACCCCGGGTAAGAGGGGACCTGGGCCGAGGGGCCCGAGAAGGCATTGGGGCCTAAGGTCAGGCATCAGTCAGGAAGACCAGACTGGTTTAAAGTTTAACGACTTACATGAGGACGGGGGTCGGGGACCCGAGAAGGCCAAGGGGCCTGAGGCTGGGCATCAGTCAGGAAGGTCTGACTGGTTTGCAGTTTAACGTCTTACATGAGGACGAGGGTCGGGGACCTAAGAAATCCAAGGGGCCTGAGGCTAGGCCTCGGTCAGGAAGGCCTGACTGGTTTGCAGTTTAACGTCTTACATGAGGACGAGGTTCGGGGACCTGAGGAGGCCAAGGGGCCTGAGGCTGGGCCTCGGAAGGGAAGGCTTATGGCGTGGTACATGATCCCGATGTGAATGAGGACGTAGTCCTACACCACACCGTACACCCCGGGTAAGAGGGGACCTGGGCCGAGGGGCCCGAGAAGGCATTGGGGCCTAAGGTCAGGCATCAGTCAGGAAGACCTGACCGGTTTGCAGTTTAACGTCTTACATGAGGACGGGGGTTGGGGACCCGAGAAGGCCAAGGGGCCTGAGGATGGGCCTCAAAAAGGAGGGCGTACGGCATAGTACATGATCCTGACGTGAATGAGGACATAGTCCCACACCACACCGTACTCCCTGGGTGAAAGATTGGGCGGAGGGGCCCAAGAAGGCCAAGGGACCTATGGTCAGGCGTCTGTCAGGAAGGCCTGAGTGGGTTGCAGTTTAACGTCTTGCAGTAAGGATGGGGGGCCATGGGCCCGAGGAGGCCAAGGGGCCTGAGGCTGGGCCTCAGAAGGGAAGGCGTACGGCATGGTACATGATCCCGACGTGAATGAGGACATAGTCCCACACCACACCGTACTCCCCGGGTGAAAGATTGGGCGGAGGGGCCCGAGAAGGCCAAGGGGCCTATGGTCAGGCGTCAGTCAGGAAGGCCTGACTGGGTTGCATTTTAATGTCTTGCAGTAAGGACAGGGGGCCATGGGCCCGAGGAGGCCAAGGGGCCTGAGGCTGGGCCTCGGAAGGGAATGTGTACGGCATGGTACATGATCCTCACGTGAATGAGGAAATAGTCCCACACCACACCGTACTCCCCAGGTGAAAGATTGGGCGGAGGGGCCCGAGAAGGCCAAGGGGCCTATGGTCAGGCGTCAGTCAGGAAGGCCAGACTGGGTTGCAGTTTAACGTCTTGCAGTAAGGACGGGGGGCCATGGGCCCGAGGAGGCCAAGGGTCCTGAGGATGGGCCTCGGAAGGGAAGGCGTACGACATGGTACATGATCCCGACGTGAATGAGGACATAGTCCTGCACCACACCGTATAACCCTATGGGGAATCAGGGCCATGGGCCCGATTGCAAGCACCGCCCCAGGGGAAGTTTGTCACCTCGGGATGGGGTAGAATGAATCACTGCACTCGATGGTTGGGACATCTCGGGGTGGACCCGAAGATCCAGGACACTGTTGACCATGTTCGAAACACAACGTTCCTATGGTAACCTGATATGGGAACAACAAGTGAGCATCGACCGCTGACCAAATTCACAACGCGGGACTTGTATCGGCTTGTTGCTTGAAAACCCTCGGGGGGCGTTGGCTCGTAACGGTAGGAGAGCCCTTGGACGTTATATCCAGGCCATTCTTGGGGGTCCCTCTGGGTGTGAAAGACGATGGAATCCCAGTCAAGGAGTGGATGAAACATAGTTGTATCCATCCATGAAAGAGGAAAACATCTCCAGGGGGATGTGCAATCGGGTCGAGGCTTGATCGATGTGAATTGGGGCAAAAGTGTGCGCCCTGCCATATCTTAATCGGAGGGGAAGATCATGGCTTTTGGGCTGGGCCAACGGACGAAATGCCCGGGCATTCCTACGTATCTCATGAGGATGAGAATCAAGCCATACATAGTTCTTGAAGGCCATGCAGTTTAGCGTCGTGCGGTGAGGGCGTGGGAGGATAGAGGAACGGGAGTGGGCACATGGTGTGACCCTTACAATCCTTGTGCATGCGGGGTTGTATGAGTGGGGCTAAAAAAGCCTACTCATGCTGCACAAAGACTCTCCAAGGAAACTACCCCAAGGGGGGATAGTGGAAGAGAAATGCTTGGGGCTGGGCTCAAGACGAGGCGTCCGAGCGTTCCTACGTATCCCATGAATATGGTAATCAAGCCACACGTAGTTCTTGACATGCAGTTTAACGTCATGCGGGACGAGGGGCATCTCATTCGGGGATGTGTACGGTGCAGCAAGTAATCTGACGTGAATGAGGACTTCGTCCTACACCACACCGTACGATCCCGTAAGAGGGTAAGTCGGGGAAAAGCGAGGGGGCCTGGGGACAGACCGCGGTCAGGGAGACCTGACCAGCTTGTGGTTTAACGTCTCGCGGTGAAGACGGGGGCCAGGGGCCCAAGGAGGCCAAGGGGCCTGAGGCTGAGCCTCGGCCAGGAATGCCTGACTGACTTGCAGTTTAACGTCTTGCAGTGAGGGCGGAGATGCAGTTTAGGGTCGTGCGGGACCAAGGAGGCCAAGGGGCCTGAGGCTAAGCCTTGGTCAGGAAGGGCTGACTGGCTTGCAGTTTAACGTCTTGCATTAAGGAAGGGGATGAATTTTAAGGACGTGTGGGACCATGTCATAGTTTAGGGTCGTGCATGACCCTCTCGCAGTTTAGGGTCGTGCAGGACCACTTTTTCCCTAGGAAAAGTATCACTTGAGGAATTTGGCATTGGTGGGAGGGGTTATACGCTCTCCATCTGTGGTCACCAAGGAGTATGCTCCATTGGGGTAAACCTTATGGATGATATAAGGCCCTTCCCATTTGGGTTCTAATTTGGGTGGTTTCCTACCGGGAATCATTGGCGCTCGAAGGGCCAGTACCAGGTCGCCCTGTAGAAAAGAGCGGAGACGAACCTTCTTGTCGAAGGCCCTCACTATCTTGTCCTGATGCCTTTCCAGATTGTGCAGGGCATGAAGTCGGTTCTCGTCCAGTGCTTCCAATTCAGATAGACGGATCTCGGCTACCTCATCTGGTGTTTGGTGATCATAAACTGCAGTGCGTAGCGACGACAGCTGGATCTCAATGGGTAGGACGGCCTCAGCTCCATACACTAGGGAATATGGGGTCACCTAGGTGGAGTTACGAGTCATCATCCGGTAAGCCCAGAGGGCATTGGGGAGCTTGTCCGGCTAACTTTTCTTGTTCTGGCCAACCATCTTCTGCAGAATGTTAGAGAGGGTCTCGTTGAATGCCTCGATCTGTCCATTCGCCTGCGCGTGGTAGCGGGAGGTATGGTTCGACCGGATGTTGTACTTGGTGCACAATTTCTTTAATTCAGCTGCTCGGATGTTGGTGTCATTATCGGTGAGAACGGCATGAGAGACCCCAAACCGGTGGATAATGTTGGAGCTCACGAAGTCAACGATGGAACGGGCCTTGACCTCTTTGAGCGGAACTGCCTCTGCCCACTTGGAGAAGAAATCTGTAGCAGTCAGGATGAACCTACACTGGTGGGATGTTGCCGGTGGATATGGTCCCACTACATCAAGCCCCCATACTGAAAATGGCCAATAGTACTTGGTGGGGTGGAGGGGCTCCGGCGGCCGATGCAGGATGTTGGCGTGAACTTGGCACGCATGGTATCTCTTGGCATACCCAATGCAATCGTGGATCATAGATGGCCAAAAGTACCCTAACCTCCGGATTTGATGGGACAGCTTCGGCCCAGCTTGATGGGCGCCACAGGAACCAGCGTGAACCTCTTGCATAACTTGAGGTATCTTTACTCCATGGATGAAATGGAGGAGGACACCATCGAAACTCCATTTATAAAGAATCTTTTCATGACTGGGGCCACTCTAGAGGGTAAATTGCAGCGCGCGGCATCGGATTCGCTCGCGCTCGGCCCGGTCGTCCGGGAGGCGACCATTTTGGAGATACTCGAAAAAAGGTTCCCTCCAGTAGGGAGTGGCTTCAATCACTACGTCTGACGAGCCCGGGACCCCTGACGTAGAGGGTCCGACAGTGAGATGACTTACCCGTAGGCCATCATTGTCCTCTTGGGTGATGGGATCAATAACTCTCCGGTGTGCCACATGTATGATCAAATCATCTTTCTCGGGTTCTGCGAGCGATGCGGCCAAGCCAGCCTTGGCGTCCGCTTGGCCGTTCTGCGACCGTGGGACATGGGTGACCGCTGGTCGAGAAGAGAATTGGGCCATTAGGCAGAGGGTGTACTCCAGCAACGGTGCAAGCTCCGGCTTCCTAACGACGTAGTCGCCATTAACCTGTTTTATTACGAGCTCGGAATCTCCCTTCACATGTAGATGGGGCACATGGATCTCAAGGGCCAACTCGAGGCCAGCAATGAGAGCCTCATACTCTGCCTCGTTGTTCGTACAACCTTCTGACAGCAGGAATGAGTATGGCAGGACGACCTGTGCCGGGGTGATGAAGACAATACCCAGGCCCACTCTGTTGAGTTTGGGATCATTGAGCCTCCTCCCGGTGGGGCTCCGGGAGGCGCCGTCGAAATGCATTTTCCAACATGGGACAGCTTGATCGACCGAGAGGATCGTCTCGTCAGGGAAATCCAGGTCCAGGGATTGATCCACGGAGGTTGGATGGGCAGCTAAAAAGTCTGCCAACGCCTGTCCCTTAATGGCCTTCTAAGGTACGAACCTGATATCAAACTGCTGGAGAATCACCGCCCACCGTGCGAGTCGACCAGTCAGCATGGTGCGGTTCAGGATGTACTTCAGTGGTCTACCCGGGAGACCAATTGCACCTCATGGTGCTGCAGGTAATGTCGCAACTTCTGCACGGTGAATAGGAGCGCAAGGTAGCTCTTTTCGATAGGGGAGTATCTTACCTCCATATCGATAAGCATGCAGCTGTGATAGTAAAGACTGTTCTCAGTACCCTCGTTATTCTTCTGGGCAAGCAGCGCACTGAGGGATTTCTCCAGGGCAGTCACATAAATGACCAGCGGCTTTCTGGAGACGGGTGGCTTCAAGACCGGAGGTTGGAGCAGATACTGCTTGATTTCTTCAAAGGCGGTCTGACACTCCTCATCCCATTCGTAGGCGGCGCCTTTCTTCATGAGCCGGTAAAAGGGCTTACACTTGCGAACCAGATTCGCGATGAATCAGCGTATGTAGGCTAAGTGGCCTTGAAGGCATCGAAGATCCCGAATGTTGCTTGGGGGAGGCATTTGGCTGATGGCCTTGATCTTCTCTGGGTCGATCTCGATACCTCTATATCTGACAACAAAGCCCAGGAACTTTCCAGAGGTGACCCCGAAGGAACACTTCAGTGGTTTCATCATCAGGTGACGGGAACGGAGGAAACCGAACACTATCTCGAGGTCTTTGAGATGGTTATGGCGCTGACATGATTTGACTACGAGGTCGTCCACGTAGCATTCCACCAATGTCCTGAGGATCGGTTTGAATATGCGATGCATGGCCCTTTGATAAGTGGCACCTGCATTCTTCAAACCGAATGGCATAACCTGGTAACAAAAGGTACCTTGGGGAGCCCTGAAGGCAGTGGACTCCTCGTCTTCGGGGGCCATCCGGATCTGGTTATACCCGGAGTATCCATCCATGAAAGAGAGGTCTTGGAACCCGGCTGTGGCTTCAATCAATAACTCCGTCACCGGGAGTGGGAAGTCATCCTTTGGGCAGTGGTGATTAAGATCGCGGAAGTCGATGCAGACTTTGATCTGCCCATTCTTCTTCCTGACTGGCACAATGTTGGCAAGCCATTTGGGGTACTGGACCTCCTTAATGAAGTTGTCTTTGATAAGCTTATCAACTTCGGCCTCAACCATGACACCATGAGAAGGGTGCATTTTCCTGGGAGGATGCTTAAACCCATGATGTTTTGCCGGGAGGCCCAGACGGTGAACAACTACCTGGGGATCTAGTCCTGGCATCTCATTGTAACTCCAGGCAAACACATCACAGTGCTGTTTGAGGATGTCTACGTACTGCTTCCACTCCTCGAGGGACATGGCTGCACTGATCAATGTGGGTTTCGGATCTTCCTCGCTACCAAGGTTCACCTGTACCAGTTCATCAACCGTGGTGGAGACGTCTTCTTCAAAGGCAGGGGAGCATCCTCCAGGTCTTCCTCCCCACCCGTGGGGGGGCTTCCCGCGACTGGAGGTACTTCTGGTCCATCAAGATCCGAGGGGAAGCTGGTGCCGGCTTGGGCAGCAGCGGTCATCACATCGGGAGACCCACTTGCCATTGAGACTGTAGCAATGAGGGCATTCGATCCTATCCCATCGGGCCTTCGGCCTAAGGGGCCACGTTTGATAATATCAAAGCAGTGGTGGCGTGTCGGCCTGAGTTGGTGGATTCCAGCCTGACGGAAGAGACACATATGGCATACCGCTGTCGTCATAATATTGACGTCTCGGTACCGTACAGGGGTAGGACGTTCCTGGATGACTTGAGCCTGGTTAGTGTAGGAGTACGAGGTGATTTTCCGCCATCGCTTGGAAACGAAAACATGCCTTCCTTGCGTACCCGAAAAAACAAAACATTGCCCCATGTCGGGGGTCGTGGCCTCCAACTGGTGGATCAGTAGGATTTAGGTGTCATCCATGCTTGCACAAGGATCACCTGTGACCGGGGCGGGTCCATCCTCACTTACCAGGATTTGTTTACCCTTACTTTTGTAATAACCCGCATCCAGATAGCGGGCCTCACAAGAAGCGAAAGGGGACACATCTCCTTGGAGCATGCCTACTCGACCGTTGAGGGAGTACTTGAGGCACTGGTGATACGACGAAGGGATCGCTGCATGCAGATGGAGCCATGGCCTACCCATCAACGCGTTGTAGGCGGTGTCCTGAGAGACGACCATGAACTCGGTGCTGGCAACTAAGCCACCGAACTGAGTCTTCAGGTGGATCTTGCCGACTGGGGTTTGCTCAGTCCTGTCGTACCCCTGTATCCTGAGGTCAGAGGGAGTCAAATCACCTTCAGACAGACCCAGTTTTCGCAACGTCCGGGTCGGAATTATATTGATTACAGAACCCATGTCAACAAGACATCGGCGGATTTCCACGCCATTAAAGTGGCCAGTGATGTACAGCGGGCGAATGTGCCCCTGTATAGGAGGGTCATCATCTTCACCGGAGAACGAGATAACCGCCTGACACTCAGCGTTTTTAATCGCCTCGGTATGGAAGGCTTCTGCAGCTGATACCTCCGTCTCAAACTGGAGGGGGATCCTTAAGGCCTTGGCAAGTGCCTCGCGCATTTCGGATGACAGGCGAAGGGCCTCAAGGATGGAGATCCTCTCCAGAATGCCAGCCAGGTGCTTCGGGACATCATACATTCGTGCCAAGCGCGAACCTCTGCTTACAGGAGGTCGCTCGGTACTTGGAGGCACAGCGGGTCCTGCCGGTTGGATCGGCGATCAGCTAGTACTGGGTACATCCTGCCGACTGCTAGTAGAAGCCTGGGGGATAGTCGCCGGACTAGGATTGGACAGCAGAGGCTGGCCTGTAGCCGGGAAAGACTAACTGTCATACAAACGAGGCAGCTCTCCCCGATCCAGTAGCACAAACGGCGGTGGAGGTAGAGTTGAGGGCGTTAGATGGGGTTGCGCGTGCTGAGATCTGTGCTGATCCTGCTGCCTGGTCTCAGTAGCATGCACGGCTTGGCCAAAAGTGCTTGCTGATGTACCTCGATGACTGGTACGATTGCGATTCCGCTGACGTTGACGTCGGCTGGGAACGTTGGGGAGGTCTGCCTGGCGTTCCCCTTCATCGGGGGTCATATAGGGCTTTACCAGCTCCACGGTGTTAACCGAAGCGTACCCTTGACTATCGCTCGAGGAGTCATCCGCCACTGGGCGGATTCTGGGACGAATCCCCATTTCAGGGGGCATAAAATCACCGAGAGTGTGGGATGACGATGGCACCGGGGGTGCGCGTTGCTTCTTCTTGCGTCGTCGCTGCTTTCCCTTTTGGGAAAAGGTCGACTGTGAGGATGATGCGGAGGCACCGGCTGCTTCTTCTGAAGGCTCTGACTGCTTCAGGCACGCCCGGATGATACCGTGGGCACGGACGACAGTTTTTCGAGCCATCCAGTTGTCGTATTTCCGGGATCCGCAGCTGGGGACCTGCTGCCACTCACTTTCACTGTCGCTGCCGACCTCTGATCCTGCAAAGACACCCGCCACTTGTGCTGGTGCCGGGCCCAACTTGACTATGTTGTTGTTAATATGGTCTTGAAGCCAGTCTTTGAACACATAGCATTTCTTGATGGTGTGCACCAGAATCTGATGATAAGGGCAGTAGTTGGGGTGATCGGTGAGATTTGCCTCTGCTGGCCTTCTGCACTTGGGCAAGCGCACAATCCCTTGGTCTAGAGCACTTCGGAAATAGCCAGGGACCTGATTTTCGTTAAATGAATAAGTCTGGTGCCTTATTTCCGTATAGGGGGCCCTGGGGGCCTGGCCTTGACGAGGGGCCGGAGGGGCCTGCCGAGGAGGCGGCGCCGGATTGTCCCGCCTAGGTGGCGGTGGCGCATTGCCCGGGGGAACCTATCGGTTCTGAGGCGGTCGCTGCTGGGCAAGAACCTGTGCTTGAGGTGGAGGACCTCTGCGGGGTTGTGGGGGTGGTGCTGCCGGTAGCAACTCCAGCTACCTCGGGGCTTCTATTTGGGCCACCGCGGCAGGTTCAGCCCTGGCGGCCCTCCTGGCTGGGATCATGGGGGGCAACAAACGTGCCTGACTAGCCTATTGCAGGGCTTCCTTGAGGCGCTGAGCATTATCTGAGAAATCCCTGAACCCTCTAGGGTAGTTTTGGGTGATCAGAGAGGGTACCAGCTCTGTCTTTATGTTCCCCACACACATCTTCAGTAATTGCTCCTGAGTCAGTGGCATATCGAGGGAATACGTAAGTCCCTTCCACCGGGCGATGAAATCGCAACCCGCTCATTCGGCCTCTGCTTGCACTTGAAGAGGTCTGCAATGTTGGTCTTCCGTGTGGTGGAGCTGAACTGGTACAGGAACTGTCGGCGGAGATCCTCCCAACCGGTCACCGATCTGATAGGGAGCTGGCTTTACCAAACGAATGACGGACCTTCCAATGTCTGTACGAAACATCGGAGTTTGGCGGCTTCTTACTGAGCCGGGGTCCCCAGCATGGGGCCACACCTGGAAGAGAAATGAGCCAAGTGCTGGGGCGGGTCCCCTGTCCCATTGAAGGTCGAGAAAGTGGGGTTCCCAAAACCCGGAGGTGCAGGCATATCATCCACCCACGCGGGATAAGGCTTGCCATCCGGTGGGACCACCACCTGCCGTGTTTCTAACGCTTCAAGGCGGGCTGTGAGTGCTGCAATAATATAATCCGGGCGGGGGTCCCTATCTTGACGGGGATCCCTAACCACAAGTGCATTGCCAGGTTCTTCAACACGGTAGACGGCTTCGGCCGCTCGTGGGTCAACTGGCTGGATGACCTGCAGGGCGACTGGGGGAACTCGGACTGGATTCTTCGGGTTTCCCCGTCGCTCAGGGGGGGGGGGGGGGGGTTGGCAAAACGTATCACTCCCTCTTTCCTTACGTCCCGGCTTCTTCCCTGTCTGCGGCAGTAGCATGATCAAGGTTGCCCGGAGGCATCTCACCGGGGGGAAATTGTTCCTGCCCCTGCTGCCCCGGCCTGGGATTACCATAGTCGGGTCGCCACTCTGCGGCGCGCTCAGCCAAGAGTTCTTCAACCAGTCTCTTCTGCTCAGCAAGCTGCTGGCATAACGTGGCCTTCTCAGGATCTTCGTCCGTTTTCTGCATAGTAGCGGATGGGTCGGATTGCTGGACAGTTTCGACATGCTCCTTACCCTTGCCAGTGTTTCAACTAAGTATCAGCGACTCAATGGGTACGGGGAGGCCTAGCAGGTTCCTCTGCTGATGGGTAACTCTCCCTAATGGGTCCAGCAGTGACGGCACGCCCTCAAGGGGTAGGTCTCCATCAAGGAGTTTGAGATCTTCTTCCTTGTCCACGATGTCGGTCATGTGGACCGCAACGCCTCTCGAGGGCATGTCCTCGGTGTCGCATAGCGAATCGGGCTGCTGTCGGATAGGGTCGAAGAGGAGAGCAGCATAGTGTCTCCAACCATGGACTTGCACATGAGGGGTGGCTTCCCTGACGATTCTGCGGAGTTATTTAAAACTCTGAATGCATTTCCGTTGAAGGGCGCTCTGGCGGCCTGGAGACTCAGGGTGTTGGGCCACAAGAAGCGCGGCTGCATCGATCAGGCGACACTGCTCGCTGATTTCTTCAAAGTGCTCCCGACTTCTGGGGTACATTACCCGTTCGTAACGGAGGTGGAAGTGCGTCGCCCATAGGGTTCGACAAAAACACCCCACTTCCTCAGGGGTAAGAGACTCTGATACATGAAAATTCAGCGCTGCCGTCGGCCAAAACTTCTCCGGGAAGTAATCTGCTGCAAGAATACTCCAGAAGCTCCTGGGCCCGGACTCAGGGTCTGGCCCTGTGTTTCCACACTCGTCAACCGGGGTCGGCTGAGGGACCAGTAGTGGTACCGAGGCGGACCTCTGGGATAGTAAGCTCGGCGGCGAAGAATACGGCGAACGAGCTGACTGGCCGCCGAACTCTGGGCCATCCTCCAAAGAGCAAGGTGACCTGGCCACGATGTCACGGTACAACGGACTGATAGCCACAGCTTCCGGCACAGGAGTTGCGGCTACCGGAGCCTGGTCATGTTGTCGTTATACCGCCATTGGCCCCCAAAATATCTCTCTGTGATCTCTGGTAGAGGTAGAGGGCGCTTCTGGTGACGATGCTGGCCATTGCGCAGTCGAGACCTGCGGAGTTCCCAGAATCTCTTCCTCCTGGATGTACCTGCGGAGGGAGATGGGAATCCGGTGGACCTCATGTTCTGGGAGAATGAGGCTAACTCGTCTGGTTCCTGCCCCAGTCCTTGATACGGAGGAGCGGGGAGAAGCCTCCATGGCTGAGTCGCATTCGGACTCAGAGTCGGAGAAGCGGGCGGGTTTGATCTCCACCCGGGCTTTCCCGGGACTCTTCTTGTGGCGGCGACGACCTGCTCTCCTGCCCCGGGGTGGCTCTTTGGGATAGGGTTGATCCCTATCATGGAGTCCCGGGGCGGCGCTGGTGTCGTGGCAGAGAGGGCCCCCACTCGAGATGGCCTAGGTGCGAGGGGCACCGGGGCAAATGTCGAAGGGTACATGGGGAGGACCTCCACGAACAGCACCCGTGTGGGCGGGGCCTCTGTTGGAATTGGCAGGAGCACGGGGAGGACCTCCATGGTTGCTGAGGGCGGAGCGAGGTTGACCTTCACTCCTCGAGTTTCTGGGGCGAGGAGGACCTTCGCCGGTTGCAGAGAGGACGTAGGGAGGGCCCCCATGTTGGAGAAGGACCGGATGGACGGCTCCTTCAGATCGGCGGTCAGGGGTAGGAGGATGGACTCCATACCCTGTAGAGTGGATGCGGGAAAGGTTTCTGCTCCGAGCGTCACTGCCGCGGGGTAGGTATTCCTTCGGGATGGGGGTAGCACGAGGCATGCCTCCATGACGGACCCCGGAGCGGGGAAGGCCCACGCTCTTTGAAGTAGTGGTACGGGGAGGACCTCCGTACAGGGTGAAATCACCACGGGTTAGCTCGCGGCGATCACCACTTGGGCCGGCAACCCGGTGAGTCAACCCAGCCTGCCCGTGGGGCGGTTGGGGTCTCGATTCTGGTTGGGTAGAAGAGTGCCCTGCTCAGTGTATGCGGGGGCTTCGTGATGCACATCGGCGGTAGCTCGGGCCACTGTAGCTGTCGACGTCGACGCGCCTAGGCGAGCGTCCTCGGCCCGGGCTGGCACTGACGTCGGGTCAGGCGAGCTGGTGCAGGTGGTGCAGGGGCATGGCCTGCCTGCTCTTCCAGCGGAGCCGGACGGCGGCGCTGACGCGGCCGGGCGGGAGCTCTCGCCTGGAGCCCTTGGGTCGGGACCCTGAGTGGGCTGAGCCGGACGGCGCCCGCCTCTTCGGCGTAAGGTGAGGAGTCGTCAGGGCGTTCCGGGGACAGGCTCCCGAAATGGTTGAACGTTGGGGTGGGTAGCAGGGGCTCCCTGCACGGCCTGTTAGGGCGACGTTGACGGCGAGGCCTGGACGCCTCTAGGTCCATGAGGGCCATATCCCTAGTTGGGATGACCCCTTCCTCCTCGTAACTGCCCACGAGGTTGTTGATCACCCTTCGCTGGATGACCTCCGATGGGGAAAGGGGACATGGGTGCCCCGTATTCTTCGATGTGGCAGCCGTCGTAGAAGTAGCGGCACCATGTGGTGTGGCCATGGCGATGTTTCCCCTGCCCCTGCGTAGGCTAGCGTGCAGTGATCTCGTCTCTGTAACAGCAACCTGGTTCCTGAGAAACAAAGGGATCAACTCATCAGCACTGAGAGGAAAAGGATTGACAGTCAGTGCCCTAGTGTCCTTCCATTCTCCATGTCTGTAAGAAGGATCCACGCCAACACGCTGCAGAACGGAGTTCCCCACGTTCTACTGCCCCGACTTCCGGTGAGTTTCACGACAGGTCCGCTATTTGCTTGGCAGGACCAGGCGTCGGATATCTAGATCCGGCGACACATCAATATACTGGTGTCTCGAACACTACTAATCTCCATACTGAGGAGAATAATTTCACGTCGGGTTCACCATTTCTGTTTTCGACGCTTCCGACGGGGCGTTCACGCATCCTCCCGTCCGCGGAGGAGGACGCGCGACTTCGTTGTCCCGCATTCCCGCTTTCCTAAGGCGGGCGGAATTCGTTCCTTGTTCAGGTACGTCTGCTCCTTGATTGAAACGGGATGATGGGATGTCGGTTCTTCCCTCCGTGGATTCCTCCTTGGAGCTCATTACCTAGTCTGGGTCTCCCTCATAGATTTAATACGTAGTTCGTGAAACTCTTCCCAGTGCCATGTTTCCATGGACGCCGGTTAATTACACTGCTTCTGTCGGGACATTCCAAAGGGTCTGGTCAGGGCAGCAACCTTCAGTCATGGGAGTAGTGACGTTGAGGCATCAGTAGCGTGTCTGGATGCTGGGGCGCCTGGCATGTCTATCTGTTGTCCCTGGTCACAGGGCTTCTCGAGGGCATGGAAGCCCAAGGCATCCCACATCGAACGCGGGGAATTGTATGCCATAGGCACATATCTGAGGTTTTCCTCAGCTTCCCGTGTTTAACACAGGGTATGCCGCGAGTTTAACGTCCAACGGGGACGGGTCAGCCCGATCAAAGCATTAGCTAGGATAGATCGGATTGGGGGATTTCTCTTGAAGGGATGCCGATACCG
The DNA here is from genome assembly GCA_963277665.1 of Viscum album. Taxonomy (NCBI): domain Eukaryota; kingdom Viridiplantae; phylum Streptophyta; class Magnoliopsida; order Santalales; family Viscaceae; genus Viscum; species Viscum album. Next base: position 1,157,098,399 of record OY728130.1, on the reverse strand, counting down.
GGGCCAGCCCATAGGCGGCTGTGAAGGGTGTAACGACATGGTCTCACCAGGATATGACGGTCCGGGTGAGGATCGGGGTGGATAGTGGATGAATGAAGCTAAGGGGAGTGAAATGGGACTATCGCATGGGGCTATGGTGGAGTTGGGCTTGAGCCTTGAAGAGGCTTCCTACGTATCCCCATGGAAGGGAATCAAAGTCCGCGTAGTTCGGGACAGTGCCGGTAAACCGGCATGAGGGTGGACCTTGGTCCAGTGGGCTTTGTCGGCGAACCGACGTGAATGTAGACCTTGGTCTGATGAGAGATGGGCTTGAACCCCAGGGAGGCTTACTAGGTACCATGCCTTGACATAGATCGAAGACCACGTAGTTCAAAGGATTGATGGGATATAGTTTAACGTCGTGCGGGATGGTAGTGAACCCTGACGTGAATAAACGACGGGCGGTGGGTGTCGGCGAACCGACGTAAATGAGGGACCTTGGTCCGATGGGAGATGGGAGTTTGGCACACCGACAAGGAGACGGTTTGGGCCAATGATTGTTGGGCTTGAACCTCGAGAAGGTTTCCTACGTACCATGCCTTGACATGGATCAAAGACCTCATAGTTCAGATGGAATACAATTTAACGTCATGCGGGACGGGAGTGAACTGACGTGAATGAGGTCGGAACGACCGGATGGTGGGTTTGAACCTCGTAGAGGCTTCCTACGTACCATGCCTAGACATGGATCAAAGACCTCGTAGTTCAGGTTAGTCACAACAGCTTGCCGTCGAACTGGAATTGTAGTTTAACGTCGTGCTGGACGTAGGTAGAACTCGACGTTGAATTGGATGATGGTTTGGCTTGAACCTCGTGGAGGATTCTTACATACCACGCCTTGACATGGATGAAAGACCTCGTAGTTCAAATGGGGCTTTGTCGGCGAACCGACGTGAAGGTGGACCTTGGTCCACTTGTGGTGGGCTTGAACCTTGGGAAGGTTTCCTACGTACCATGCCTTGACATGGATCAAAGTCCTCATAGTTCACTAGGGAATGGGTGTGCAGTTTAATGTCATGCAGGACAAGGAGACATACAGTTTAACGTCATGTTGGACGGGAGTGTGCAGTTTAATGTCATGCAGGACGCGGGTGTGACCCGACGTGAAAGTAGACCCGTGAGTCCACTAGTGGTGGTCTTGAACCTCGTGGAGGCTTCCTGCGTACCATGCCTTGACATGGATCAAAGTCCTCGTAGTTCAAATGGGATGAGTCGCAACGGCTTTCCATTGGACCGGAATGCAGTTTAACGTCTTGCTGGACGGGAATGGGACCCGACGTGAAATGATGGGTGGGCTTGAACCTCAGGAAGGTTTCCTATGTACCATGCCTTGAAATGGATCAAAGTCCTCGTAGTTCGCTATGGAATGAGTCGCAACGACTTTCCATTGGACCGGAATGCAGTTTAACGTCGTGCTGGACGGGAATGGGACCCGACATGAAATGACGGGTGGGCTTTAACCTCAGGAAGGTTTCCTACGTACCATGCCTTGACATGGATCAAAGTCCTCATAGTTCTCTATGGAATGGGGTCAGGGTCGGTTCTCACTCTAATCCCACGTGAGTCATGCTCGGTGTGAGAAACAAGAGGTTGTAAGGACCTGACGATCACGTCGCGAAGGATGCGTCTGTGAGAAGCGAAGAGGGGCTTACGCGTTAGGCGGCCCATGGTGTTGGGACATACTCCAGGATGGAGGCCCGTGGTGCGACAAAGCGTGAGAAAGATAGACCTTGGTCCAATGATGGGAGGTGCCTCGTCCCATATCACGCCCTCCACAGACCATGGTGGTGGGGAAGTACGGAGATGCAGAGGTGCAGCCATCCATTGGGGAACTAGGGTCTCCCTTCTCCTACGAACATACGCCACTCCGAAAAGGAGGATATCACCCCTTGTGGATGGGTGATTCCATTCCCGTGGAGACAAGTGGTGTACAGAATGTTCGAGCTAGGGGGACCCTTCGTGAGAGACACGAGGTCGGATCACAGTTTAACGTCATGTGTTGGGGACGCGGTGCTTGGCAGTTTAATGTCCTGTAGCTCGGACGAGGTGGGTTCACTCCACACCATTAGGACTTACATAACTGGTACCCTCTGGTCCTTGGGGAAGGGAAGGTACCAGTAAGGCCATGGTCAAGGGGGGTTGTGGGACGAACCATCAAAGGGTCCATGTTAGCGTGGCTATGCAAAGGACCAATAGGCGAAGCAACGCTACGGGTGGAATTGTCCGTGGGACTTTGAAATCACATCGTGCAAACCCGGAGGGTCGCACGGGAAGAGGAATCACTAAGCAAAGGAGTGTGCTTCACGAATTGTAGTGCCTTGGCCTTAGCATGGGGCATGGGTGGGAATGGAAGGTGCTTAGAGAAGTGGAACAGTGTTCGCAGAGCACTGCCTCGCGAAGAAGGAGTGCCTCGCATAGCAGAGTCCTGCAAAGCAGCCTGCTTTGCGATGTGGAGTGCCTTGGCCTTAACATGGGGCATGGGTGTGAATGGAAGGTTCTTCACGAAGTGGAACAGAGCACTGCCTCACGAAGAAGGGGTGCCTCACGAAGCACGGTCCTACAAAGCAGTGTGCTTCGCGATGTGGAGCGATCCTGCCTTAGCATGGGGACCACTAGTATGGGTTGGTTGTTTCGCGAAGCACAAGTGCTCCGCAGCTGCCCGGGTTCCCTTGAGAATCCCCTTCCTTCACGAATGCCCTTGAGCTTCGCGAAGGGCATCCCTCTCAGAAGAGGGGCTCAAAACGAGACAAAGCAGAGTCGTCTCGCGAAGTAGGAATACCTCGCAGAGCTCATGATTCCCGGGTCAAAGAGTGCTTCGCGATTCAGGAGAGGAGAAGCCGAAAGGTCAGATTGTCCGTCTGGGGGATTCAGGGGGAGTTCAGTATTTATAGGGAAGGGGCGCCGCGAAGCAGAACTCGCGCGTCGCCTCTGTTGCTTCGCGGCGGCTCACGAACGTCAAATGTGTTCGTGGAGCATCACTGCCTCTGGAGCTTCGCGGCAGCTCGCGAACGTCAAATGCGTTCGCGAAGAATCACCACCTATGGAGCTTCGCGGCGGCTCACGAACCTCAAATGCATTCGCGAAGAATCACCGCCTCTGGAGCTTCGTGGCGGCTCGTGAACGTCAAATGCGTTCGCGAAGAATCACCGCCTCTGGAGCTTCGTGAGGCCGCAAGGGTCGGGGCGCTTCGCGACGGGGCTTCGCGTGAATGCTTCGCGTCGGGGCTTCGTGAGGCAGCGCGCCTGCATTCCTTTTTGCTCCTTTCTTTCGGGCCATATTTTGGCACCAACAGTAAAATTATGTTTTTTTATTTTAATTCCAAATAAAATTATTAACAAACCAGTTTATGTAATTTAAATCTAAAATATTTGTAATATTATCCTACACCTAAATTTTATTCCTAAAAATACACTTTCTATAAAAATGAGTTTTTACACGTTACAAGAACTAATGTTAAAATTATTTTTCCATAAAAATAGAAATATTATTTTATAAAATAGATATAATATTTATAATTAAAATTTCTAGATTATTTAATAAGACCTATATTATTTTTTTACATTAAGAGTAAACTACTTAGGTAAAAATTAGTTATAACAGTAAAAATAAAAAAAAATTTAAAAGTGAAATATCTAAGAGTAAAAGCCTTCAAAGATGTTTAAAAAATATATAAAAATGAGTGTTACTAGATTTATAAACCTTATCTCATATCACAATTCATTAATAACCACTTTAAATCCATTGAATCTTGAATATTTGCATTCCATCATTGAAAATGTAAAGGGTATTTACAAAATATTTTATTTAATTCACTTATAAAATCAGATCACTAACACCACTTAATGATACATATATTACATTTTATTTCTTCCAAATTTTTCCCCATTTTTCTCCTATCAGAATTAAATTATATATTTATAAGCCTTCAGTTTAATTATTTATCATAAGTACTACATTTTTAAATATATTTACAATAGAAATATAATGTTCTCAATGATATTTAATCAATTTTGTGGAAGTGATAAATTAAGATAAGGGTTTCCACATATCAATTATAATTTATTTATTTGTGATTCATATTCATCAATTTTATACTTTGTGTGGTGTATAAATTTACATGGATTCATTTTTTATATTATGAAGAAATATCATGGGATTTTCAAGTGTATATCATTATCCATTTATCATGTTCTTTTGACATAAGTGTTACTGAAAAAATTATAAAACTAAAACTTTTATATGTTACAAAACCATCCTAACGTTTTAGTAAAGTAATGGTGTGCATTGTTTCCAAGAAATTAAATCCTTATCTTGATACTGGAAAGTGGATTCAGCTATAACACAGATGCACCTAGGGGTAATAACCTGGAAAAAAATTGTTTGTGTAACACACTCGGTTTGTAGGAATTAATTTTTTTTGTTAAAGAAATTAAAATTCTTTGATGGCTTGCATTGCATGCTACACTTTGTTAAAATTTAATTAAATGAAACAACAAGTTATGTTTTTTCTAAACACAAAACCAAGCTCATATTGCAACTCAAGAAACACCAAGATTAGATTATGTTACATGAAACCCTATGTTTGGCTTATTTTATTCACAATTCCAAGTTCCTTTAATAGCTTGTATCATATGAAAGACCTAGTTTTACCAAACTATAATGTACTATTAATATTAATATTAAAATGTTATTATAGTTTTAACCTAGCCATTAAAATGAATGTTATGAATAAGATTAATTCAATTATGAAAATATGGTTTAAGAATATATATAATAAGAATTATTTGGTGACCAATTAACCAAATATAAAAATAAAACCCTTTTCAAAATATATGATTTTTTTGATAGAAAACTATATTTAAGAATTCAAACACATTTTACCGCAATAAATTAATTAAACTACATTTTATAAATTATTTAAATGATATATATATATTATATTTAGTAAACTATTTATCATTCATATTTTTTGTTTTCTATAAAAGAGATAAGATTAATTCTAATTTTATGCATAAAGATATATATTTTTCCTAAATAGCAATTTTACTAACTTTTAATGGAACACCTATTTTAAATCTAATTTTTAAACCTTTATCAATTTAATTTTAAAATATAAACTTAATTTTTTAAATTTTAATATCAAAATTTACTTTGGGTGAGTTTTTTTATTTTTGTAAGTTGTTACATTCTTTTGATGAATAGTGAAAAACATTGAATTTTAATTGAAAACTGAATTTTCATCTAATTAATTTATATAATTGAATTATATTTTAAATTTAATTTAAAGTATAATTTGATCAATTATAAATCAATTAATAAAATTAAATTAGTTAGACGTAATTTTACATTGAAAATGGATATAAAAAAATTTCAAACTTTTGAAAGTTTTCACTTTAAAAACTCGTCGTCTCATCCAATATGCAGAGTTAATTCTAAATTAATTTATACCAATTATGTGATTAGAATTTTTAAAATTGGATTCCATATTTTTAATAATAATAATTTCTATTTTCTAATAATTCCAACCTAAATTTTCACCAAAGTGATTAGTAAAAGAAGTAAAAATTAATTACAATAATTATGGTAAAACGAGTTTACTTAATGACTAAAATTAGAATATAATGTGTAAAAATGATGATAAACATGTCCAAAACCCATTTTATGGATATATTTAGACCTTATAACATAATTTATTGAAATTTTGTGTTATGTAATCCTCTTGTTTGGTAAAAACTTTGGGGGAACACAAATTCTGTTAAAAAATACCAAGCATGCCATTTCCCCCACTTATAAAAGGGAACTCACGCCCATCACTTATTAACACTTATCAAGGAATTTTGATAATAAGTAACCTATAAAAATATCCTCCCAAATTCTCTCCATTCATCCTATATTCCTCCCTTTTGGTATAAAGATAACCCATGAATCCCTTTGGTGAAAACCAAAAGGGATTACCCAAAAAAGAGTTAACATCCTTCAACAAGTACTTTTGTTTTATTTATTTATCCAACCCATATATTATTATTATTAAATTATTATATAATAAAATAATTATAATAAATATACTAGTATTTTTTACATTATGTTTACTACCTAAACTCACACACACTTCCATGAAATGGGTTACACAATCATCATTCTTGTTTACGGAGGACTGCCGCATTGCGAACCAATGTCGTTTGTTCTTCCATTAACACCTATCAAGGTTGGGAATAAATATGAAATTAATTTTTTTTATTATATATATGATATTTATTATTCCTTTATACTTATTAAATTATTATATAACACATACCTTCATTTTTTCCGTCTTGTGGGAATACGGGGACTTTTTTGTGGAGATATGGACTACTGCCTCCTCAAAGCGATGTGATTCATTCACGCCTTATATAAAATGTATTAAGGATGGGTTTAAAAAAATATGTGATATATATTAAATAATAATTCTACTATAATGATAATATATATAAAAATATGTTATATAATTTCTTTCAACACGACAATAAAATGGAAACTGCATTCATGCGTACATACGACCTACCGTCTCCATGAACATTGTATTTCATCTCTATTACTATTTTTATAGATTTTAATTAATAATTATATTGTAAATATATTTGATTTTATTTCATTTTTTAAATTCCTGAGATAAATAAATCATGATCTAAGTAGGAGGACCGAGAATAACATGGAAAAACAAGTACAAAAAACAAAGCAGTTATTACCTGAGACATATCTTGAACATGGTATTATTAATAAATGGGTAAAATAAAGTACTAAGTGAATAATAAATGGTATTATATATATTGATATTGTTTTTTATATTTATAATAAACTAATAATTATTATACATGAGTTTTGAACAAGTACGATGAGATTCAAGACTTAAGGTAAGAGCTTTCTCATCACACTTTTATTTCTGGGAGATATATGCTACATTCAAAAATTATTCTTATTGTGTAGTGTATATACTACCCTATGACATTTTATATAATGAATTTAATTTATTTAATTATATTAAAAGTTTCAAGTGATTTTATTCATTTAGGGATCTCATGATTTAAAAAGCTACTCAACTAGAATAGGGAATTCTAGTCTCACTTTTTTTCTGCGAGACTTATGCCTTATTCACCACTTGTTTCTTTTTTGTGGTGTGTATAATTACCATGAATGTATTATATTATTATTATAATTAAATTTATGGGTATTTAAATATACATTTTATGATCTCTCTTTCATGGATTTTATGGTTCAAAAGTTACGAAATCGGTAATGTAATTTTGTCTCAATTTTCTTTCTTTGAGACACATGTTATGTTATGCACCTATATTATTTGACATATTATATATAGCTTTATTTGAAATATGGTGTCATGAATATAATTATTTTAATGATATTTTAAGATTAATTTAATGTTATTATTTTATGGTGATTTTTATTCAATGTTACCAAAGTGGTAAGAGTTTATTGCTACAATCTCATCGTTTATTGTGATTGTTTATGATTATGCTTCAACTGATGAAATATTATGATCCATATCTCAATAATTATCATTAATTTTGTTATACTATTTATATTCATGATATATTCGAGGAATGGTATCATTTTTCAATCTTCGGTACTTAAGATAATTAAGAAAATGATTTTAAGAAAATACACCTTTATTTCTCTCTTCGGTGGAAAATCTATTTTATTCAAAAACCATGTTTTCAAAAAAAGTTTTTAAAAAAGTTTTTAAATTATATTTTAAGATAATATTCAAGGAATATTATTTTTAAAATATTTTATTTTTAAAATTTTTTAAAATGATTTTCAAATCTTCTTTTATATATTATCAAATGTTATTTTCCAAGAAAAGGATTTTATTGATTTCAAACATCAATTATATGTTTTCTAAGATATTTTAAAATAAAAAGGTTTTCAAATAGGTTTTAGGTTTAAAAATAATTTTAAATTATTTTTAGAGATTACTTTATATGTTTTCAATGGTTATTTTCAATGAAAAATATTTTAATGATTTCAAAGATTCTTTTATATGTTTTCAAATATATTCTCTAAAAAAAGGTTTTCAATAATATTTTATGTTTAAAAAGTGTTTCAAATGATTCTAAAATATTACTTTATATGTTTTATATGTTTTTTAAATAAAAATATATTCAAAAAGTTTTATGCTTTACAAATAATTTTCCAAATCAAAAAGTACATTTTCCTCATAAAATGTTTTAAATAATATTTTAGAATATTTTTACATATAAGATGACATCAATTTCTATTACCAATTCTTTACTAGTGTTATGATCCGACTGTACCATTCAAGTTATTTATCCTAATGTTTTATGTTTAATATGAAAAGTTTTTTATGAAATCCATTTCTCTTCCATGAGCTATACCATGTTAAAATGGTTATGAAACCTGCTTCTTTTCGTGGATTATTCTACGATGAAATGATTTTGAAACATGTATTGTAACATTCCTGGTAATTATAAAATAAAAAATTTTCATATCTATTAATATTTATGAATTATATATTAATTTTACTTAAAAATATACACAATTTATGATAGCGTACTCGACACACAACAATGGGTTTCTCTGAAATCTTATGTAGCACACAAGAAGGAGATATGTCAAAAAAATAATACATTATTTTTATTATTATTTTAAATGGGTGTTAACTACTAGCCCTTGTATTATCAATAATGAACAAATCTAACTATATTATATTTAAATATGTTTATTGAATATTTTTACCTTAATCTAATAAATTATAGAGGCTTAAAATGAGAATAAATCCAAATTTATGTCTAAAATACTCTAATATTTATTAATGGTAGTTTCACCATCTTTTGATGGAGAACCATTTTTAAATCTAGTTTTTGTCACATTTATATGTTCTATTTGAAAAAAATAAACTTCTTACTTTGAATTGGGACATCAAAATTTACTTTGGTTGAAATATTTCTATCTTTCTGATAAAAATCACATTTTAATTAATAGTGAAAAATACTGCTGTTTAATTCAAAACTATATTTTCCTCTAATTTATTTGTATTGTTAGATTATAATTTTATTTTTTTAATGTATATTTAGATTAATTTTTTTATTATTTAATCCTATTTTGGTTATTAGAATTAATTTATCATTGAAATATTATATAAACACATGTCAATCTTTTGATGGTATTTACTTTTAGAAAAACTTGTTTGATCATTTTGACCAAGAGAATTAATTTTAAATTAATTAATAAAACTTATGTGTTTTAAATTTTTTAAAATGGATTCCATATTTGGAATCAGTGTGTCCAAAATTATTTAAATAGGTTCCTTTTTATTTTTGGACATTATGAATAGTAACGTTAGTAATTATTTTTATTTACCATGGCTAAATGATAAATCATGTAAATAAGTGTAAAAATAATATTATCATAATATAAAACTAAAATAAAACTTAACCAAATTATATTTTATGAGATTTTAATTACCAATAATACCCTTGGGATTAAAATTTAGACTTTGGAAGCCACTTGAGGATGATTATGACACTTTAAACTTTTAATTTAAAGTTAAGTAAAATATTTTTTAAACATATATCTAATTACTAAAACAATTTTAATATGGGTTTATATAAGTTATATATTAGAATATAAATAGTCATTAAAAAGATTAAAGTATTTCATACATCATGGTATATTATTTATAATTTTTATACATTAAATGATTAAATTTAATTATGACCCAATGATGATATAGTGATTGCTTTATTAATGAAGGAATCAAATAAATGACATTATAAATATTAAAATAAATATTATTTGACATAATTTATATCATCCATAGTTTTTATAGGTGAATATGACATGTTATAAGACAATTAAATTATGTGGTTTAATGTTATCTCTATGTTCAAATTTTATTTAAATTCAATAAAATGAATAGTTCAAATATTTGACATAATTGATATTTTATAAAAATAATAATTTATTAAATAATTTAAAAATATTAAAAATATTTTAAAATCAGAAAGTGATTAGTATGAGGTCTAAGAGTAAATTAATTTTCTAGTTATGGGAAATTGACCCCATGTATGTAAAATTTAGAGCCACTTAATATTTAAAATGTTTTTACCACAATTATAATTAAAAGAGAAAAATTAAGGGTAAACTGAAAAGATAATGTTTGAAATAAAATAAATACATGTATAAAAATTATTGGATAAGAGGATTTATAATTATCCTCATATTATATTATACACATATAATGTTGGAGTAATTTTTATTAAAAAAATAATTTATATTAATTAAATATTTTAAGAGTTTCAAAGGGCAGCTCTCCCCTCTCCTATTAAAAGGTACCCTCTATAATCTAATACGCACACTTAAAAAGCCTTTTGGTTCAGCCAAGATCTTACAAAAACCCTTAATATAATACCTACCCATGCTTTTGAGGCCTTATTTTTGGAAGAAAACCCTTTTTATAGGCTTTAAGGTGTTCGTCTAAGGTGATCAACTGAAGTACATGTATCGTTTTCTAAGAGTTTCTATTTTATTCCTTCTTAAACTTACCTTAAATATTATTCTTCTAAGATGAAATAATAAATAAAATATCCCTAATATAATTAGATTTTATTATGTTAATATCATTCCCTAAATCAATTTATACTTCCATAAAATGGGAAAGGAATTAATTATTTGTGCGTACGTGTGAATTATCACCTCCATTAGCCGATTTAGTTCATTTTCTATTACCGTCTATCAAGATCAGTTATAATAATTGAATTGATATTAATATATGATATTCATAAAATATTTATCATTTTAAAATAATATTATTTCAATTATGTTCTTACCTTCCATGCACATAAAAAAAATAACGTCGTTCGTGAGTACGTGTGAACTATCACCTCCACGAAGCAATGTGAACCATTTTTATTCACCGAACCAATTGTATGATATATATTAGTATATTTAAATTATTATTATGATTCTAATAGTATTATGATAATTCTATAAAGTTAAAATAATAATTACCTTATTTCCATAATGACCGATGAAAAATGAAAATGTTACTCATGCGTACGTATGACCTACCATCTCCATGAATATAACATTGTTCATTTTTTATAACAATAATTAATGGTCTGATTTAAAAAGTATGATTAATTTATAAAAGTAATGATTATTTCATGAATAATATTCTATAGATGATGTACTTATGACCACATGAACTAGTGACATCAAAACTATGTTCATTTTCAACTCAAGTACCGAATATCAACAAAAAATCCTATATGAAATTAAATAATTATATAATTGTTATAACACGGTACTAAGAGATATAAAATGAATAATTAACTTGAAAAAGTTTTTAAAAAATCATAAATTAATCCATGTTTATTATTCTAGAATATAAAGAATGAACAAGATGAGTCAAACTCATGGTAAGAGACTTCATCTTAATCTCCTTTAATTGAAGAATATTTTGAGGTTATACACCACTTTATTTTATAGAGTGTAAAATAATCCCATTTGAATTTTAATTTCATTCAATGGTTCTCAAAAGGAATATTTTTTATATAAATCATTTTACTAAATGTCAAAAGGAATTTTTTTAACATATGCAGCAATAACGACCTTTATGCTGCTATGAACATTATTTGGTATTTCCCCGAATGGCCCGAAGGCCTTATTTTTTTATTTTATTACAGATAATCCCCCTTTTAATGGTTGAAGGGGAACCTGTACATGACCCATAAGACCAAGGCACAAGGCCCGAATGACTCGTAATACATGACCCGAAGGCCCAGAGGCATACCATGCCCAATACATGACCCGTAGGCCCAACCCACTTGAACTACCCCTCCCCAAATTCTACGTCATTGATCACCTTATCTCCCCACCTTGAATTTATGATCAGAAAGCATTCCCCCGTACAAAGTTGCATGTTTCCTGGTCCCGATGGCGGTTGTCATACTCTCTCATTCTTCCAATCCAGTTAGCTCTGCATCTGATGGCTGCTACTCTTGATGCTTTGATCCTCTTCTAGGGCATGTTCTATGTGAACTAGGCTACTACATGGTCATTGTGGCCCAAAGGCCCTGAGGCCCGAAGGCCTTTGATGACCCGAAGTCCCTTGAGACCCATAGGCCCAAACCGGTGGCCCAAAGGCACAAATCAGGTGAATAGTTCCGGGTGCTACAGTAATGAACAATAACCTCTACAGTAAAATGCTATAGTAACTGCTCTAGTACTATTACAGTACTACTAAAGTACCCCTGGAAATTCTCCTCCACACAGTTTTGAACCTGGGTCTCTTGGATGCCATGTATGAGCCCTGACCACTTGGGTACGAGCTTATTGACTTATTTGGTATTTGGATTCCTCTACAAGCCATAATTTTTTTCAAAGAAAAGTAAATAACATATTACCTTTTTCAGTATTTTGGAAATGAAAATGGTTTTCAAAATGGTTTTATTATATCAATATCTTGAAATTATATATTATGATTGTAATGTGGAAATTTTATTTTTCCTTTATGCATGTTTAATATGTTATGATTATATTATGTTTCTTGAGAATTTCTTATGTATAAGAGTGGTTCGGTGACAAACCAAGGGCGGGTGAGCCCATGATAGCACTCAAATGCATTGGGTAATGATACAAAGATAAAAGATAAGGTTTCCTGTATGAGAAGTAGGGAATATACTGTGATGGGTATTCCAAACATAACTATCAAGGATACTCCTTATATAGCCTTGAAAACTACAATGTAAGTATGATATGGATTCCATTAGTTACCTTTATGATTTTTTATTGTTATAATTTTTTTAGGATTCTTATGATTTCATGGGTTTATAAATATTCATGGAGTAATGTTTTCTTTCCTTATTTTATATCCCTTTCTGATCTTTTTGTGCTCATCCCATGTTTTTAAAATGTTTTCACCTGTTAGAAGGATGGGTAAGAGAAATGAAGAAGTCACGAAGTTTTTTATCATTAGAAAGAAATCATGTTTACTTTTAAAAAGATTTATATTGTGGAAGAAATGGATACTTTTATAGTGGTATCCACTTTGTATAAATTGGTGTTATTATGCATTAGTTATTTCTTAATTCTCTAAAACTATAAACCTAAAATGATCCTCAATGTGAATTATTTAGTTAACTCGTGATTATACAATTATTAAAGCTAGGGGCTTATAGCTTTTTTAGAGTTTGGTTTAGATAACATTAAGGGTTAGGATATTATTAATAGAATATCCATAAAATATTTTTAATTTATGGTCATATTGAAAAGATATAGCATTAGAAGATTACCATATTGATTCATCTAATATATGTCTATTCATAATGGTTTTCTATAGATAAAATTGGGAAACTATGTTGGGAAGACATTAATAGGAAAACAACCTTCCAAATCAACAACTTGAGATAGTCATAATCAAAACTAAATAGTTTTTTTAGTGATGGAGCAGTTGAATCAGGCTATAAATAGTGTTGGTATAAATGTACGAGATCAGACAGATCAACCACATAGGAACATGTCCGTCGTGGAGCATTTCATGAGGCAACATCCACCATAATTCAGAAGATCATATCACCCTATGCTAGCTAAATGGTGGATTAAATCAGTGTAAAAGATATTTGATGTCATGGGGTGTTTATAAAATAAAAATTTTAGTCTTCATGTTTACCATTTTTAACGTTAAGTCGATTAGTGGTGGTCGATGTTTAAGAATATCAAAGATAGTGAGGATCTTGATTCTCTGGATTGAGATGAATTAAAAGATACATTTATTTAGAAATATTTTCCTAAGGTGGTTCTACTTAGGATGGAAAATAAATTTTTGTAGTTAAGGAAATATGATAAATCAATGCTTGCTTATGAAAAAAATCCACTGGTCTGGAAAGGTATGCTCCAAATTTCATCCGTTATATTGATAGTAAAATAAATCATTTTTACTCAAGATTAATGCCAAAGTATCGAATGGAATTGGATTCTTATGAGTTCAAACGTTATGAAAAAAATTGTTCAATGTGCAGAGAAGGTGGAAATAGAGTTTCCTAATGATCAAGTTTTATTTGAAAAAATAGTAGAATCAGAGGTCAAGGTGGCAGGAGAAAGGGAATAATTCTTTGAAAAAGTATGACGGTAGGATAATTAAGTTTACAATTTGTGAATATTGTGGTAAAAATCACAATTGGGAATGCCTTTTTAATTATAGTAAGTACTTATGATGTGGTAAAATAGGACATAATGATCATAATTTCTCTAAAAAAGATCAGGGTAGTGGTAAGACAATATCTTATTTATAGTTAATAAAATGTTTTTTGTGTAATGGGAAGGGTCATTATGCAAATGAGTGTCCTATAAATAACTCAAATGATCGGAAACAACCATACTATAATAAAAAATTTGTAGTGAAATCCTTTTAAACTACTTCAAAAAAATTTGGGCCATAAAATTAAGTGGTATCAGGTACACTTTTTTGTGTATTCAGATTATTCCAATGTGTTGTTATATTTTGGATCTACACATTCTCTCATTTCTAAGAAATTTTCTGGTAAATTGGTAATTCGACCTCAATAAATTAATCTAGAAATTATGTTAAAAATACCTAGGGGAAATTTTGAGGCAAAAATAAATGTTAAGAATATTCCTTTCTTTATTTGTGGAAAGAATCTTCCTTCAAGCCTTATTGTTTGACCTCTAGTAGATTTTGTTGTTATTATTGATATTGATTGGATTTTTTTACCATGCTAATATAAATTGTAGATATAAAGAAGTTTTTTTCAATAAAAAACTTTCATTTTGTGTATAATAATGAACCCTTACCTCTGGTGACATATCAAGAAGCTGAGAAACTACTAAAATATATAAATGAATATTACCTTTCACATATTGTTGAAATAAAAATTTGTTCACATTATTGATGTTCCAATGGTAAATGAGTATCTTGATGTTTTTCATGATAGGTTTCCTAGTATTATACTTGATTGAGAAGTTCAATTTACTGTTGACTTAGTTCTTATTTCTAATCCAATTTCAAAACCCCCTTATCGAATGTCTCGGATTGAACTTTTAGAGTTAAATAAACAATTAAAGAGTTATTAGATAAAGGATTCATTTGACCTAACAAATCACCATGGGGTGATCCTATCTTGTTTGTTAAAAATAAATATGGTTCAACGAGACTTTTCACTAATTATAGAGCCTCAAATAATATCACTATTAAGAAAAAGTATTCTTTTCCTCATATCGATGATTTGTTTGATCAGCTCTAGGGAGCTCAGTATTTGTTTCAAAGGTTTACTTGAGGTCGGGGTACCATCAATTAAAAGTAAAGGAAGAATTAATTCTAAAGATTTTGTTTTATACTAGATATGGACATTATGAATTTTTAGTTATCTAATTTGGGTTAACTAATGCACCTACTATATTCATGGATCTTATCTATAGAATATTCCATGACTTCTTGGATAAGTTTTTGGTTGTGTTTATTGATGAAATTTTGGTACATTCTAAAAGTAAAGATGAGTATGAAAGTAATTTAAGGGTTGTATTGAAAAACTTAGAAGAAAATAAATTATATGGGAAATTCAATAAGTTTATGTTTTCGTTACAAAAAATTATTTCCCTGGTCACATTCTTTCTAATTATGAAATAAATATTGATCCTTATAAAACAAAATTTGTTGAAGATTGGCCAAGACCCAAAAATATAATCAAGATTCAGTGTTTCTCAGTTTAAAAGTCTATTAATGGAGGTTTGTTGAAAAACATTCTTGGTTATCTATACCACTGACTAAGTTAACTCAAAAAGGTGTTAAGTTCATCTAGAAAAAATAATGTGATGACTATTTTCAGGAATTGAAAAAAGATTAGTGAATACACCCATATTAGAACTACCTTCCAAAAATGGTGAATTATTAATATAAAATGATTCTTTGTTGAAAATATTCAGTTATGACATAATGCAGAATGATCAGGTAATTTCTTATGCTTCATTTCATTTTAAAACTCATGAGCTAAATTTCCTTACACATGATTTGAAATTAGATGCTTTTTTTATTTAAAAATCTAGAGGAATTATTTGTATGATGTAAAATGTGAAATATATACTGACCAGAAAAGTTTTAATTATATATTCTTTCAGAAATAATTGAACATGAGATAGAAAATATGGTTGGAACTAATCAAGGATTATGATTGCATGATTCATTACCATCATAGAAAAACAAAACAAAAAGTGTATGATGTTTTGATTCGAAAAATTAATGTTACATTAACCATGCTACATTTGGAACGTGATCCTTTGGATAATGATTTGATGAAGTTTGGCATGGAAGTTGTTGGTATAGGGAATTATTATATTTTGTTCTAGGTTTTAGTGCAATCTTTTCTATGAGACAGAATTAAGAAAGCACAGAAGGATGATAATGAGTTGTAGAAAAAGGTAGAATTGGTTCATAAGGGCAAGTTACCTAAATTTAAAATTGATAAAGACTATGTTTTTTGGTTTATTAATATATTATACAAGCCTTATGATTCATGGTTGAAGAAAGAGTTGTTATGTGAAGCTTATAGTTCTCTGTTTTCAGTTCATCCTGGCAGTACTAAGATGTACATAGATCTTTAGAAGTATTACTGGTGGGATGGAATAAAAAGATATATTTTTGACTTTACTATGAATTTTTTAAATTTTCATTAGGTTAAAGAAAATAGGTAGTTACTGAAAGGTATTATTCCTGCTTTTATAGTACAAGAGTGGAAATAGGAAAATATATCCATTGATTTCCTAGTGGGTTACCAAAGACTTCATGAGGAAAAAATGTGATCTATGTTATTTTTGATCGATTGAATAAATCTATTCATTTTCTTCCTATTCTACATACATTGTATTTAGATCAACTTTCTCGGTTGTATCATAATGAGATAGTTTGGTTATATGGAGTTCCCCTCTCCATTGTATCTTACCATGATCCTTGGTTCACTTATAAAATTTGGAAAGGCCATCAGAAGTAATTGGGAACTGAATTAAATTTTAGTTTGGCTTTTCATCCTCAATCATATGGGAAGTTTGAACGAAAAATTCAGACCTCAGAGGACATGCTACGTGCTTTTTCAATGGATTACTAGGGAATTTGGGATCAACATATTTCTTTGGTTGTGATTTTTTATAATAATGGTTTTAATTCTAGTATACATATGGCACCATATGAGTCATTATATGGAAAGAAGTGTCAAACTCTATCTTTTTGGGATAAAGTAGGTGAAAGGAAGTTGATGGGACCAGAATTAGTAGAAGATATGGCATAAAAATTTCAGTTGATTTAGAAACACATAAGGATTTCTCATAGTAGGCAAGAAAATTTATGTGGATAACCAGAGCAATGAACATTCTTTCGAGGTCATCGATCATGTCTTTCTTAAAGTTTCACTTGGAAAAGTGTGATGAGTTTTGGTAAGAATGGAAAGATGAGTCCGCAGTTCATTAGACCCTATGGAATCCTGGAGAAAGTTGGATCAATTTCCTAAAGAGTGGCTTTACATATATGTTTATCCAAGGTATAAATGTTTTTTATGTTTTAATATTGAAAATGTATTTGTCAGATCTATCTCATGTTTTGAGTCCTGAAGTAGTTCAATTAGAATAAAATATTTCTCATGAGGAATAGGTTGTCTATATTCTTGACCATAGAGAGAAAGTATTATGAAATAAGATGACTTATATAGTTAAGGTTTTATAAAAAACCATATGTTTAAACATGAAACATGGGAATTTGAAAATTTAATTAGGGAGAAATACCCCCACTCATTAGCTAAGTGAATAAAATTGAGAGAATTCAATTTCCAAAAGGTGAAAGGATATAACAAACCAAGTAATTATAAAATAATACATTTTCATATATATTAATATTTATGAATTAGATATTATGTTTACTTGAAAAAAGATGTTATGTGTGATAGCGTACTTGACATGTAGCAATGGGTTTCTCTGAAATCTTATATTGCACATAACACAGAGATATACCAAAAAATAATATATTATTTGTATTATTATTTTAAATGGTAGTTATCACCTGTCCATTTTATTGAGGAATGAACAGAAATAAATATATTATCTTTACAAATGTTTATTAAATTTTTTTACTTACATATAATAAACTTTAGAGGCTTAAAATGAGAATAAATTCAATTTTATGTATAAATTAATCTAATATTTTTAAAAGGTACTTTTACTTCCTTTTCATGAAGAAACCTTTTTAAATCTAGATTTTATCACCATTATATCTTATATTTGAATAAAATAATCTTTTTATTTAGAAGCGGGACATCAAAATTTATTTTGGTTTAAATTTTTGTATTTTTCTGATAAAATTATTATTTTAATGAATAATAAAAATACTAAATTTTAATTCAAAACCAACCTTTCATATAATTTATTTGTATTTTTAGATTATCATTTTAATTGGTTTTAAAGTTTATTTATATTTTTTTATCATTTAATCCAATTTTGTTCATTATAAGTAATTTCACATTAAAATCTGATATAAACATATGTCAATCTTTGGATGGTTTTTACTTAAGAAACCGATTTTTTTTGTTTTGACAACAAGAATTAAATTTAAATTAATTAGTAAAAATATTTTTGTTTTAAATATTGAGAAATGGATTCCATATTTTTAATTAGTGGGTCCAAATTATTTAAATATGCCCCTTTTGTTTTTGTACATTTTTTATAGTAACTTTAGTAATTATTTTTATTTACCACATCTAATGGTTAAATCAGGTAAATAATTGTAACAATAATATTATAATAATAAAAAAATACCTTAACACTATACTTAATCCTATTTTAAGAGATATTAATGAACAATAAAACCCTAGGGATGCAAAATTTGGCCTTTTGAAGACACTTGGGAGTGATTATGACACTTATAACTTTTAATTTAAAGTAAAGAAAAATATGTTATAAACATATATCTTATTACTAAAATAATTTTAATATAGGTTTATATAAGTTATCACTTTAACTATAAATAGTCATTATAGAGATCAAAATATTTCCAACATTATGGTATTTTATTTATAATTTTTAGACATTAAATAATTAAACTTAATTATGACACAATGATGATGCAATGATTACTTTATTAATGAAGGAATCAAATAAAAGATATTATAAATATTATTTGACAACATTTAACACATAAACAATTTTTCTATTTTAATATGACATTTTATAATACAATTAAATGATTTGGTTCAAAGTTTTCACTCTGTTTAGATTTTATTTAAATTCAATAAAATAATGTGTAAAAATTGGCATAATTGATATTTTATAAAATAATAATTTATTGAATTATTTAAAAATACTGAAAATATTTTAAAGTACAAAAGTAATTAATATAAGGTCCAAAAGTTAATTAAGTTTCCAATTATGAGATATTTACTCTATATAAGAAAAATTTATAGCCTCTTAAAATTTAAAATGTTTTTACCACAATTAAAATCAAAAGAGAACAATTAAGGTTAAATCGAAAAGATAAGTTTTAAAATAAAATCAATAAATGTATAAAAATTATTATATATGAGGATTTAGAATTATACTCATCTTATATTAAACATATCTCAAGTTGGATTCATTTTTATTAAAAAAATAATTTATATTAATTTAATATTTTAAGAGTTTCCAAGGGAGCCCCTCCCCTCTCTTATAAAAAGGTACCCTCTATTCTCAAATACTCATACTTACAATGCCTTTTGTATTGTAAAATATATGCCCAAAACCCTTCCTAGAATCCCTCCCCACATTCTTGAGGCCTTATTTTAGGTATAACACCCTTCTTATAGGTTTTAAGTTGTTTTTCAAAGGTGATCAACAGAAGAAGTGGTATCGTTTTTAAATGTTTATATTTTATTTCTTATGCCACTTACCTTAAATATTCTTCTTATAAGATAAAATAATAACTTTGGTATTATGAATATAATTAGATGTTATTATGTTAATATAATCCCCTAAATCCATCTCTTCTTTCATTAAATGGGAAAACGAATTTATCGTTTGTACGTATGTGCGAATTATCACCTCCACGAACCGATGTAGTTCATTTTCCATTACTATCTATCAATATTAGTTATAATGAAGGAATTAATATTTGTTTATGATATTCAAGATATATTTATCATTTTAAAAGAATAATAATTCAACTATCACCTCCACAAAGCGATATAAATCATTTTTATTCACCACATCACTTGTATGATATTTATAAGTATATTTAAATGATTATGATAGTGATAATGATATTATTATCATAATGGAAAGATAAAACAATAATTACCTTATTTCCCTAATGATCTATGAAAAATGAAAACACTATTCATGCGTAGTTACGACCTACTGTCTCCATAAATATAACATTATTCATTTTTCATAACCATAATTTATTTTTCGGTTTTAAAAGTACGATTAATGTATAAAAGTGATTATTATTTCATGAATATTATTCTGTGTATGATGTAATTATGACCACATGTACTAGTGATATCAAACCCATATTCATTTATGACTCAAGTACCGAATATCTACAAAACTTTTGACATGAACTTCAATAATTATATAATTGTTATAACGTGGTAGTAAGTGATATAAAATGAATAATAAACTTGAAAATTTTTCTCAAAAAAGTATAAATTAATCTATGTTTATTATTTAGGAAGATAAATAACGAACGAGATGAGTTGAATTGACGGTAAGGGACTTCATCTCAATCTCCTTTCATTAAAACATATTTTGATGTTATAGACCATTTTCTTTTATATGGTGTATAATAAAAACCTTTTAATTTTAATGTTATTAATTTTTTTCGAAAGAAATCATATTTATATGAATCATTTTACTAATTGAGAAAAAGAATGATTTTTTAACATATGCGGTGACAATGACCTTTCCACCACTGTGACCATTATTTGATATTTGGATTTATATACAAGCTGCAATGTTTTTAAAATAAAAGTAAATACCATATTTCATTTTTTAGTATTTTGGTATTGAAAATGGTATTGATAATGGATTTATTACATCAATATCTTGAAATGATTTTTTTATGATTTCAATGTGAAAATTTTATTTTTACTTTATGAATGTTTTATGTGTTATGATTATGTTATAGTTGATGGTAATTGCTTATATATATAGGTGGTCCTATAATAAACGGAGGGCGGGTGAGCCTATGATAGCTCTCCAATGAATTGGGGTATTATATAGAGTTAAATGATAAGGTTTCTACCAACATATTTAGGTAATATACTACGATGGGTGTTCTAAACACAACCATGAAGGTTAGTCCCTATATAGCAGTTAAATCTACAATGTAAGTATGAAAAGGATGAAACATGTTACCTTTATGATTTATTTGATTTTTTTAGGATTCTAATAATTTTATGGGTTTACAAATATTCATGTACTAACTTTTTCTTTAATTATATTATATCCCTTACTGAGCTTTTTATGCTCATCCCATGTTTTTAAAATGGTTTCACAGTGTATAAGGATGGGTAAGAGAAAGGAAGAAATCAAGAATATTTTTATCTTGAAAAATAAATCATGTTTACTTTTAAAAAGTTTTATATTTTGGAATAAATTGATAATGTTGTAGTGGTATCCACTTTGTATAAATTATAGTTATTATGTATTCGTTATATCCTAATTCTCTAAAACTCTAAACCTGAAAAGATCTTCAATGTGAATTATTTACATAAATCATGATTATACAATGTTTAAGGATGTGGAATTATATATACATATATCTTTTCCATAGGTTATTATATGACTAAATTTTTATGATACCTATTACATTTAACGGTTAAGGATATGGTTTTATGAAACCCATCCCTTTTTAAGGGGTATGATTTGATGAGTGTTTTATCATCTTGTGGAACACATATATATGATTACATTATGTTATGGGTGAGATCTATATCTCAATCCAATTAATTGGGTAATGGTAAATATTCTATGAGATCAAAGGGTATACGGGAGGGAATCCTAAGCCCATAAAAAGAGGGTATTTGGGAGGGCATGTAAATACCATCACATGAGGGTATAAAAGAGGCCATTACAATCCCCTAGAAAGAGGGTATATGGTAGGTTATTCAAATCCCGTAATAAGATGGTATATGGGAGATAATCCCAAGACTATAAAAATTGGCTATATGGGAGAGAATAACAAACCCTTAAAAATATGGTATATGTGAGGTCATCCCAGGCCCGTAATAAGAGAGTATATTGGAGGGAATCCAAAGCTCATAACGAGATGGTACATGGGAATCATTCCAATCCTAAAACAAGATGGTCCATGGGAGGCCATCCCAAGCCCAAAAAAGGTACATAATTTATTAACCCAAACCTAACATGTTATAAGGTTCTTGGTAGGTATCCTTGAAATAGGATTTTCTTTACTTATGTGTAGGCCATAATTCCATGTCTTATTCCTATGTTATGATATCATGGATTATGATTTTGATTATATTGTGATTCATATCTTATAAACTACCAATATTTATTCCATGACTCTTTATTATGATATTTTATATGTAGGGTATAATCTTTTCATGTTATGATCATGTTATCATACCCTTATACTCATGTAATGTTTATATATCTCCCTTGTTTACCCTTACAGAGAATCTGAGCTCACCACTTTCTTATGTTTCCTTTAGCCAAGTTATGAAGAATGGTTTTAAGTAGTATTACTAAAGAGGAATATATTTAATCTAGGAATTTAATATATTTCACAAATTTAGAAGATTGTGTTTCCATGTTTCCAAAGGCACTAAACTATTACTGTTTTTAGGCATATACTTTTTTAATATGATGAATATTCATCTAAAATGATGTAATATCCATGTATTTTAAGCCTAGTTAACTATAGTTGGAAACAAAGGAAAGGATTAGTCAACCTTTGGAAACTAGTATGAGAAACATTTAGTGATATACTTAGGGATATTTCTATGTATATGTCTAGGGATGTCTCTAAGGATAAGTCTAAGGATGAGTTAAAGTATAATAAAATGACCTGGATTTTATTGGTGAAGGATTGTGAAAGTGATTTCATAGTAATATATCCCTATATGGATACTACAACTGTATGTGGCTATGAAACATATGTACATAAGTGTAACAACCTCGAAAAAACTATATTGAGCTAGACTCAACTAGGAACTGGTGAATGGCAATGGGCCTTACTACACACATAGTTTCAAACTCTTGGGGGATATGCTTTGGGAATTCACAAAAATTTTACAAAACATCATGGAGGATTAAAATTGATTTTGACTTTGAATAACCTAGGATAAACCAAATGTGTAATATATTAAAGAAGTATGAGTCATTATTTAGACATCATATAACTTATTTTTTATGATTATTTGGTTTTTCATTATTATAATTGTTTCTCACACTATGACCTGTAGTTTTATTTAATAGAGAGAACTAGAAGGAACTAGTTTAACTTTAAATGTTTCAGATGTGGAAAGAACTTGAATTATGAAAATATATTTTCTAAGTGGAAATCCTAGGAAGAGAATCACGAAGGTGGTATGAATATTGGTTATACTACTGAAAATAAAGAGACTATGAATGAAATATGAAAGTTATGGGCTATTCTAATAGTAATATTTACATTAAACAGATGAAACATGATTAAATTGAGGTTGAGGAACATGAAGATATGATTCATAATTTATATACTAGTAAAGGGGTATTAAGGATAAAGATGATAAATTTTAATTAATGGTTTAAAATAAAGGTGAATTATTGAAGTGTATATGTTTTTGAATTAAAGAATTATGTTATATAAATCATGATGTATATTTTTTCCATTAAGGATTTTCAAAATTACATTGAATTGTTCTGATGACCTAGAAAATTGATTTAGTGAAAAGGTGATAATTTTATTAAGGGAAGGTATCCATTAATATATTCTAAATGTTGAAATTTTTTTTGTTTATCTTGGATAAAGAGATTAGTGTTATAGATAATATAAATTAGATAGTATTTATTACCTCATAAATAATAAAAGATATGTAGAAAATTTGGTTTATGATATCACGGAAGGAGTTTTGTACATTATTTAATTTAAGGAATATATCCAATAATCATTGGAATAAGAAATAATGTTTGTTTTTAATAATGATTTAGGGAAATTTAGGTTATTTTCATGTTTCAAGAGAATACATGATGAAGGTATTCACATGTTTTGTATATGAAAACCAATATATACTTTATGATATACAGGGATCAATGTTAAGATGATTTTGAGAAATTTAGTGACCTTTTTTATAATGTATTGTATTTTAAACTTTTGGAAGGGTTATAAGATTAACAATTTATAGAATGGTTTAAGTTAAACTTCAGATGAGGTTTTAGATATTAAAGTATTGTCTCACCACATGAGGATTTATGAATATTAGATAACCTATCCTAACCATTTTTCTATAATTTTAACTAAATACAAAAGGAAAGAACTATAATTATATTTATGTATCTCAGGAATGAAATATTCACTTTCATTTTTTAGAGTAAGAGATAAATTGTAAATTGATCAAGGCATAACCATAGGGTGAGATTCTGCATATGAAATGGAATGAAAACAATTAAGTATATCTCCTTGTGTGTGTTCTTAAATGTTATTATACCCCAAATTACCTAATATATATATATATATCTTGTTGAAAATTATTCAAATTATTAAAATTTTCTTGAAATAAAAATTTTATCATAGTAACTTCATTTTCATTGAATAAAATGGTTTTTTAAATCATTATAGATTTATGGTTTTGCGATTGTTAACACTATTCAGATCACATACTTTCTTATGATGAGTGATCTATAAAACTCTCTAAGTTATTTATTCTTTTCTTCTATGTTAAAATATTCACTTCACATATATTTTCTCTTAATTGAAATCCTCATTATGAGTTACATTGGGTAACTGTTATGTTTTCACATTTAATTTCATAAAGAAACTTTTATTTTTAATTTTCATGATATGGGTTTCTATGAAAGGAAATTTCAAGTATTAAACCTTTATCAAAAAAAAATAATTCAAGGGAGAAATTCATTTTAATGGGGGTATAATGTAACACCCTTAGTTTTTATGAATTATTATTATTTTAAATAAATTAAAATTCTTTTATGGCTTTCATTGCATGATACACTGAGTTTATCTCACTTTAAACACAACACCAAGTTAAGCGAGAACTACACACAACATTGAGATTATATTTCATCACATGAACCACCAATATTTTCTTGATTTACATGAAAAACTATGTTTGAATTGTGTTATACATAATGATAATTTCCTTCGATAACTTGCGTTACATGCCATACATAGTTTTACCAAGCTACAATGTACTATTAATATTATTATTAAAATATTATTATAATTGTCACCTAGAAGTTGGAATGGAATTTATGAATAATATTAATTAAATTACGAATATATGGTTTAAATATGTATATAATAAGAATTATTTGGTTACCAATTTTCATTAAATAAAAATAAAACCCTTTTAAAAATGTATTTTTTTTTTCTGAAAACATATATTTAGGATATCAAACACATTTTACCTCAATAAATTAATTAAACCAATTTTAAAAAATTATTATAATAAAATACATATATATTATACTCACTAAACTATTAAAATTTCATATTATATGTTCTCTAGACAAGAGATAAGAATAAATCCAATTTTACGTATAAAGATAAATATTTTTTCCTGAATGCAATTTTACCATATTTTAAAAGAACACTAATTTTAAATATAATATTTGACACTTTCAAAAAATTATTTGAAAAAATAAACTGAATTTTTGAAATAAAAATATGAAAATTTACTTTGGGTTAATTTATGGTATTTTTTGGAGAAGTTTCATTTTTTTATGAATAGTAGAATACAATAAATTTTATTTAAAAACTGAATTTTCTTTTAATTTATTTATATAGGTAATTTATATTTTAAGTTGGTTTTAATGTATAATAAGTTCAATTATACATAAATTAATCTAATTTAAGTCATTTTAAACAATTTAACATTGATATTGGATATAAAAACATTTCAAACATGTGACCTTTTTTACTTTAAAAACCCGTCGGCTCAACCCACCAGCATGATTAATTTTAAATCATTTTATGCCACCTAGGTGATTATAATTTAAAAAAATGGGTTCTATATTTTTAATTATAATAATATCTAATTTCTAATATGGTAAAATTAATTTTTTAACAATGACATTAGTGAATGAAGTTTAAATTATTTACAATGATTAAGGTAAAAACATGTTTACCTAATGAATAAACATAGAATATAATGTGTAAAAATGACCCTAAACTTGTAAAATAGCCATTATAAGTTCATATATAAACCTTAAAAAAATCATTTTATAGAATATTTTGTGTTATGTAATCCTCTTGTCTTGAAGAAACATGGGAGAACACAAATTATTTTAAAAAATACCTAGTGTGTCCTTTCCCCCACTTATAAAATGAAACTCACCCCTCACTTAATCACACCTCTCAATCGATTTGTATCGGAAAAAACTAGTAAAAATATCCTCATAAATTCCCTCCCATCATCATATAATCATAAATTTTGGAATAAATCCAACCAAGGAATCCCATCGGTCAAAACCAAAAGGAGTTAACCAAAGAAGAGGTAACATCCTTCAATAAGCAATTTTGATTTATTTGTTTGTCCACCAATAAATTATTATTATTACATGACTATATGATTACCTTAGTATAATAAATATACTTATATGTTTTTATGTTATCGTTAAGACCTAAAATCACACACACTTCCAACAAATGGGATACACAATCGGCATTTGTGTGTACAACTGAAAACCGCCTCACGAACCGACGTCATTTGTTCTTCCATTACCAACACTCAAAGTTTGTAATAATTATGGAATTAATGTTCTTATATGATATATATGATATTTAAAATGTATTTATGCTTATAAAATTATTATATAACATATAACATCATACTTGTGGGAGTACGATAACTTTTATTGTAGATGTGTGGACTACCAGCTCCTAAAAGTGATGTGATTTGTTCAAGCATAACATGAAATTTTAAAGGGTTGGACCGAAGCCTCATTATATTATTTAAAGAAAATACCTCTTTAGAATGGGTATAGGGAGACCCATTACATAGCCCAAAGGCCCAAAGGCCAAGTGGCCTGAAAAAAGGCTTGAAAGCCCCTTTTTGGCCAAAAGAGCCACTCGGTGAATATTACTGCTATAGTACCTAGGATGCTACACTACCTGATTCAGTACCACCGCCACTACAGTTCCTACTACAGTGCCTCTGCCGCTATAGTGTCACCACTGTTACAGTTCTTCCGCTGCTACAGTACTGCTACAGTGCCATGCTACAGTGCTGCTACAATACTGGGAATTAGTCCCTGTCTGGATTTGATCCTACTATAATGATGATACAGTACTCAGAAAATTACTCCCTACTACATATATATATAAATATATTATATACTCTCTTTTATTTAATACAAAAAGATAATGGAAACAATGTTCATGTGTTCATACGACCTATCATATCCTCAAATAGTGTATTTCATTTACTATTTATATATTTTATAGATTATCATAAATACATATATAATGAATATATGTGATATGTTTTTATCATTTTTTACATTTGAGAAATAGATAAATCATGATCTAATTAGAAGGACCAAGAATAAAAAGTCAAAACAAGTACAGAAAACAAAGCAGTTATTACCTAAGACATAAATTAAACATTGAATTGTGAATAAATAGGAAAAATAAAGTCATAATTGAATCATATATGGTATTATTTATTTTAATATAGTAATGTGTTTTATTTATATCAAAATTATATTTATTATAAATGAGTTTTTAATAAGTTTGATGATAGTCAATACTTAAGGTAATGTTTTTCTCATCTATATTTTATTTCTATGAGATATATGTTATATTCAAGACTTATTCTTGTTATGTGGTGTATATACTACCCTATGAAATGTTATATCATGGATTTAATTTCTTTAATTATATTAAAAGTTTAAACTGATTTTATTATTTCATGGATCTCATGATTCAAAAGCTACTCAAGTAGTAAGGGGATTTCTAGTCACCCTTTTATTTATACGAGACTTATACCTTACTCACCACTCATTTCTTTTGTGTGGTGTGTATAATTCCCATAAATATATTTTATTGTTATTATACTTAAGTTTATAGGTATTAAAATATAAATTTTATGATCTATCTTTCATGTATTTTATGATCCAAAAGTTACCAAATTGGTAATGTAATTTTCCTCAATTTTCCTTTATTGAGAAAGATGTTATGTCGTGCACCTATATTATTTTATGAGGTGTAGATAATTCCTTTTGAAATTTTGTGAAACTAATATCCTTATTTTATTTATATTTTAAATGTTATTATTTCATGGAGATTTTGATTCAAATTTACCAAAGTGGTAAGAGTTTATTTCTATAATCTCATCAGTTATCGAGATTATTTTTTATTATTCTTCCATTTATGAAATATTATGATCTATCCCTCAATAATTCTAATTAAATTTATTATCCTATGGTTATTCATGATATCTTCAAGTAACGGTAAAATTTAGTAAGAATTTTATATTTAATATAATTAATTTTTTTTAATAAAATCTAACGTTATTTCTATCTTCGGTGTAAAATCAGTTTTATTCAATAACCATGTTTTCAAAAAATGTTTTAAATTTTTTTAATGATCTTTTATGATAAATTTCAAGGAATTTTTTTTAAAATATTTTATTTTTAAAAATTGTTTTAAATTATTTTCAAAGAATCATTTATACTTTTTAAAGGTTATTTTCAAAGAAAAGTATTTCAATGATTTAAAAGCTTCCTTTATAAGTTTTCAAAGATATTTTCAAATAAAAAGGATTTCATTTTTTAAAAAAAATTATTTTATTTTCAAAGCTTTCATTATTTTTTTCAAAGTTCATTTTCAAATAAGATGATTTCTAGGATTTTAAATATTCCATTATAATTTTTCAAAACTATTTTGAAATAAATAAGTTTTCAAAAATGTTTTATGTTTAAAAAGTGTATTAAATTATTTTCAAAGATTAATCTATAATTTTTCAAAGTTATTTTTATATAAAACAGTTTTCAAAATTTTTATATTTTAAAAATATTTTTTTTAAAGGTGAAAGTACATTTTCATTAAGAAATTGTTTAAATGTTATTTTAGAATAATTTTATATTTATGACAACATTTGATTATGTTACCTTGGCCTTACTAGGGTTATGATATAAGGGTATCATTAATATCATTTATCTTAATAGTTTATGTTTAATATGACAATTTGTTTATGAAACTTGTTTCTCTTCCACAGTCCATACCATGTTAATATACTTATGAAGCCTACGTGTTTTCATGGGCTATTTAATGATGAAATATTTATGAATATTATCTATTTTCCATAGGTTATGATATGATTATATGTTTATGATACACATTTCATTTCATGGTTTATGATATGGTGTTTTTAAAACCCATCCCGTTTTAGGGGTCATGATATGGTGAGTATTTTATTATATTGTGGAATATGTTTGTATGATTTAATTATGTGATGGGTGGGACTTATATCTACCGCCAATGCATTGGGTAATGGTAAATTTTTTATAAGATCAAAGGGTATACTAGAGGGCATTCCAAGCCCATAAAAAGAGTGTATATTTTTTTGGAATAAAAATCCCAAAACAATAGAGATTATGGTAGGGAATCCCATGTCAAAAATAAGTGGTTATACGGGAGGGAATACCAACCCCAGAATAAGAGGGTATACAGGAGGTCATACCAAGCCCATAATAAGATATTATACATGAGGGAATCCTATTCTCATAATAATAGGGTATACAGGAGAGGATCCCAAGACAATGAAAAGAGGGTATATGGGAGGGCATCCTAATCCCATAACAGGAGGGTACATGGGGTAGAATATCAAGCCTGAAGCAAGATGGTACACTGAAGTTCATCTTAATACCAAATAAGGTACATGGGTGATTATCCCAAGACTAACATGTTATTAGGGTCTTGGTAGGTATCCTTGACATAATATTTTCTATACTAATGTGTATTCCACAATTCCATGTCTTATTAATATGTTATTGTAGAGACCTGAAGCTTGACATACATAGACAATACATTACTTTTACGGAATACTTAATACATAACAAAAACAGACACACAAGGACTGCAATAGTTTAGTGTCTTTGGAAACTCGGAATAAAATCTTCTAATCGCGGTGAAAGATCTTCAACAACTCCCATAACGATCTTCCCCTTTTTGTTTCCTTACCTAAAACCTTTCTTTACATCCTGGGGCAAATAAAACACAAAAATGGTGAGCTCAATTGCTCAGTAAGGGAAAACATAGATAACATAAAACAATCTATAAACATTTGGAAGTAAAAAACTTGGACATGAAATTTAAACATCAAAATCATTAGCAAAGACATAAATCGTGGAAGTACATAAGGAATATATCATAATAGAACATCAAAAATGATAAAATGGGAATAAAACATGTAATTGTGGAAACCATTCAGCACATGTCATGATTTCTATAGTAGCCAAGGCATTACTGCCAAGACCATCTTAGTGGACAAAGTCCCTTTCCGAATCGAGTTCACTCCTCGTTTCAGTCCAGTAACACTGAACCAGATTAACTTACTGTTCCATCAATGTCTATCTCATGAGATATAAATCATTACCCAATGCATTGGAGGGAGATATAGGTCCCACCGATCTCATAATGAAATCACTCTTGCTTGTGCCACAAAATAAACTTAGAACATTCATCATAACCCAAAGAATAAAATGGGTTTCATAAACATCATCCCATCATTTCATAATCCATATAAAACAAATGGACATTTAATTCTAAGAAAACATAACCATGTAAATCATAGAGACATTAAACTTGAAACATACACATATCAAATAATGTCATCTTAGATGGAAAAAGGTTTTGATAAAACATTTGAAATGAATTCTTGAAGAAAATATCCTTTCTTCGGCAAAATAATTTTCTTTTCAAAAAATGCCATGAACTTTTAAAATAAAAGTATTTTGTTTAAAATATTCATAAAATCATATAGAGTATGCTTCATGAAAATTAGGCGTTATGAAACCGTAAAAATCCATTCACGCCGTATAAGTTAAAAATAGCATTCTCCTCGTACTTTTGTCGGAAAAGTAAAAAAAGTACCTCGTAACGTAAACAAAAGAAAGATTCCTTACATACCATGTAGTAAAATTCAAAATTGGGTAAAAATTAATTTAAACATACATGAAAAAACTTTTATAAAACATGTACATGGATGATATAAATAACCACAGTAAATACTTACGAATAAGCAATCTCGGATAAAATGAGATTTGCAAAATTATCCCTTACCTTATGTCTGATATGCTTCGTATGTATCCAAACCTCATGTATAATGATTTAAATAATGTCATTGACTTATTACAGAATCATATTCATTGTTATGATATCATATATGGTACAATTATGACTTTATATTACCCGTTCTTTTGTAAATTCCATGTTAAAGAGCGTTTTGGGTAAAATCGTTTCATTTATTGTATGTGTTTCAACTCGTAGTTCTTGATATTATTACTTATATCCTGATTTAAATAATTACATGATGTAAAACATAATATATATATATAATATATATTTATTATATAAATATATATTATAGATCGATAAAAGGAATGAAATACACCGTTCATGGAGACGGTAGGCCGTACGTACGCATGAACGCTGTTTTCATTTCCTTACTGAATTGAATGGAATTGAGTATATGAAATACATATATATATATATACATAAATCCAGTAGCATTATTATGTCATATATTTCATTATTATTCGTTATATATACTTTATAATCATTCTTGAATTTTTAATCATGGAAAATGAAACTCGTCGCGTTCGTGGAGACGGTAGTCCGTACGTACGCATGAGCGATGACATCATTCCCATGATCATGGAATTGTATTGGAGTGTATGTATACTATTACATAATCAATAATACTTTACAATAATGATATATAGTTATTTATTTCCACCATTATACCCATCCAAGTAAGGTGGTGGTGGAAAATAGATTACACCACAGCGTGGAGACGGTATTCCGTACGTACGCGTGCACGGTGATTTTGTTTTCCATAGGACAGATAGATGGTGAAATAGGGTTGTTTCATACTTATAATAACATATCAGTATATTATTGATACTGATGTTATTACTTTATAATGAAACAACTAAAGAAGAATAAGTGGAATAAGAAATAAAGTTGAAAGAATCGGTAACGGACATTACCTCTTCTTTGAAACGCCTCTTTGAGACCTCCTCTTAGGGCACTAATATTGGTCTTTGAAGAAGACCAGAACCCCTAGGATGTTTCTAGAGAAGTGGAGAAGAGAAATTTTCAGGGTTTGGCTGAGATTTAATGCTCAATGTGGTGTGAGGAAGAGAGGGAGGAGGTTCCCTTTTATAAGGGAGGAGAGGGGCACCTTTGGGATAACTAAAAATATTATTTTGTTATAAAGTCATATTCGGTTTTTAATAGCTCCAAATTGAGTTATTTCTAAGATATGGTAGGGATGGGTCGAAATCCTCTCATGAAATAGAATTTATACAAGTTTAGGTTCCTATTTTAACCTTATCATTTAGATTTAACTTTAAGTTAGATAATTTTACTTTTACCGTATCTTTTTGTGTTCTTACACTATAAGGTTAATAAACATACTATAACAAGACAAAAGAACCACATGTTGTTTATTATTAATATATATAACCTTATCTTAGTCATTTTTTCGAATCATATATTTTTAGTAATATAATAACAATTAATAATATAATATTTGTTTTAAAAACTATTTTATGTCAAATTTGACACTATTTGGTAATTGATTTTTTTGAAAATCATAAAAGAATGATTAGTTCGATCAAAGTTAATTAAATAAACACTGAAATGTCATATTAACGTATAAAATTATTTTAATTCATAAAAAGTCTCAAATTACCTTTATTTGGGTATTTATAACATCAATTATTTCAATATTTTATTAATAAGATAATTACTGCATCATCATTGTGTCATAAATAAATTAAATTATTTAAAGTCTAAAAATTACAAATAAAATATAATCATGTATGAAATCTTTTTATCTTTCTAATGAATATTTATAGTCGAATTTATCCTATGTATAACCCTATATTAAAAATTATTTACTTATTAAACTTTGATTTTAACTATTTTAACCCTTCTTTAAATAAATTAATAATAAATGTCCTAATCTAATCCAAGTGGACCTAAGTGGTCATATTTTATTTCTAAGGTTGTTTTTGGTCGAATTACACTTATCCAATATAATTAGGACATGTTTTAGGGTAATAATAATATCATTTTTACCCTTAATTACCCTATTTACTTTTAATCGTGGTAAATAAAAGTAAAAAGTTACTATTCACCAAAAATTATTTTCATCTCATTGAACCATATTTTACTTAATGACATCAACTGTGTCTCTCGGATTTTTGAAATTCCATTCACAAAAGCGGTAACATTAAGTTTTATGTAAAATTCAGTTTTTTAACTACCACTTAGTGGTTTCACTATTCATCAAAAAATGAAAGTTTCCAGAAAAATACCAAGAATTAGGCCTAAGATATATTTGATATTATGAATCCAAAAATGATTTCTATTTTAATAAATTCAATACATATCAGTTTCATTGATTAATTTAAAATTTTAATTCCCGTCGTCAAAACAAATCGCGTGTTTTTAAGAAACAATAACTATCAAAAGATTGATACTTATTTATATCCAATTTCAAAGTGAAATTAATTCCAATGTCCAACATTAGATTAAACGGTAAAAATATATACTAATTACACTTTAAAACAAATTCACAATATAATCTATCCATATAAATTATTGCGATGAAAAAGTTGTTTTTAATTAAAATATAGCGGGTTTTGACTATTCATTAAAATTTGAAATTTATCAGAATAATATGAAAATTTTATCCAAAGTAAATTTTTATACCCTGATTCCAAAGAAGAATTTTATTTTTTTCAAATTGGACTTATAGACATGTCAAAAACAATATTTAAGTTGGGTGCGCCATCAAAAGGCGGAAAAACTACATCTTTTGAAAAATACTTATTTTACTCAAAAAATTGATTTTGTTCTCATACGATGTTCTAGAAAATGTGTAACATGAATAATAATGTCATAAAATTCAAAATTTTGTTGATACTATTCATAACGGCTAGTTCATAATAGTATTATAACCATATATCGTTGTTTAGGGAAACCTGGTATTGCGTACAACACACGCTATCGAGGAAAGTCGTGATTGCGTGTAATGCAGGCCAAGTCTGGGTTACGTGTTGTGCAAGACTCCTCCGTTATTTCGTATAACAGAATACCACCATATTTCATTTATAATTGAATATATATATATATTTATATATATACACTCAATGTTTCATATAATAACTACTATAAAAAATGTGTGTAACATGATCCAAGAATAGTGTTGTTTATACTGGAAGCTCATACGGTGTTGCGTGTAGCGCAAGGTAATCTTGTTGTAGCATACAACACAAGACATCAATGATATTAAAAGAATATTTTTCATAAAATCTCGAGGTGTTACATTCTACCCCCTTAAAATGAATTTCTCCCTCGAAATTCGTCGGGGTTATAAATAGTTTACTACTCGAAAGTTTGTTTAATAGAAACCCACATCGTAAAAAGGAATACCAAAACTTGGATTTAAAAACTAAAGTATGAAATGTAAGGATTACCCACATTAACTCATCACTGGGTTTCCACATAGGAGAAAATAGTTGAAAATATGGATATGGAAGAAAAATTGAACCATCAAGTTCTGATGGAGAGTGGTAGAGAACATGGCTATGAAAAAGCCATCAATCACAAAGCCATATATTTATGATGATCTAAGGTACCATCTAATTCATCGGATATAAGGGCACTAGGACAACATTTTTGGTTTTCAAGATCATTTCCCTAAAGTTGATGAAAAAGATATACTTACATGATTTCGGTACAATCTCACTATTGTTCGTGAATTGAAGAATTTCCACTTAATATCTTAAAGAAACAAAGTTGAATTTGTTATTCGTGAAGCATTAGTAGATCATGTGATCGAATGATGGGTCTTTCCTTCTGTTTCAAACAAAAGGTTAGCAAAAGTTATAAGTCCATCTTATGGTGAGATTAATCGTATATGGTTCCAAAAATGAACTTATACTTCATCTATCATGCCGCTTAATAAAATAAAACTAGTTTCTACTAACCAGGGACTTCATGTAAGCCAGTGGTAGGCGATAAAGGCCTGTCGCACTTCGGTTGTGGGCTTGATTCCCATAGCCTTGTCCGACGCAATGGGCTATCGCCCGTCCTGCAGGTTGTCCTTTTTCTAAAACTACATTATAAATAATATCAGAAAAAAACATAGCCTTCAACAATACTAACTTAAGTCCAACATAAATCATTCCAATCTTTAGGAATATCCAAAATACATATGTCTAATCTCATAGGATAAAGAAAAATATTACTTGAAATGTCATCAACCATGCATGTGAATACCATCATTTATCCCCCATATATCTTGTTGATCACATTCTAATCATGTGAATACCTTAATCATGTATTCTCTTGAAAAATGAATACCCATTGAAACTTAGTGAAAACATGAATGCTATCAAAAGGTAACTGTTTCCACATACCAAAATCCCAAAAAAATCTATATAATCAAATCGTTATATCACTTAGTCCTTATATCAGTCATGAGCTCATGAATACAATCACACATCTCATTATCTTCTTATCCCTTCATTATGCGCATATCATCTACTTTCCAAAAATATCTGAATAACCTTTCATGGTTACTGGTACCATTCATCATACACTTTCAAAACATAAGGAATGACAATAGTGTAACAACCCTTAGATGTCTCTTTATTCCATAGTTCCATGAGATTACTTATACAACATTACACTTGATAAAAATGTAATCATTCCACTACCTTCTTAAACCATTGACCGAGCTTCAACAATTATTTCATCTCACATATCATTTGTAGTCTCTTCATCATCATCAACATAAATATTACCCATACGACCACACTGATTCTCTTCATGATACTTTCTCTTAGGGCATTGGTTTGCATAATGCCCGTACATTCCACATTTAAAACATTTAACCATTGTTGATGTCGTAGAAATACCATTATCCTCATCCATGGTGTTAACTGAACCTTTTCCTCTGCACTTACTGGCTTTGTGTCCTTATTTTCCACACCCAAAGCATCTTCTAGTTCCTTTGAAACATTCTCCTTGATGTCCCTTCCCACATGATTTACATAGGGGAAATTGAACTTTCTTTCCTCTATGATCATCATGAAACTCCATTTTTCTCTTTTTAGCCGAGTCAGGAAACTTACCAAAGTTGAGATTATTGATCATATTATGAGATTTCTGATTAGGCATAATAACAATGTTTTGACTTCCAAATCCCGTTTCATTTGTATTCTCATGAAGAATATCATTCCATTGTCTGTCATATCCTCCATTATCAGGAATCTTCCTGTTTCCAGCCATTTTCTAAAACCCACAAAGAATAGTGTGAGAGGAAAAAATCATGCTAGGGAAAAAACATAGTAAAGGGGGAGTACCCTCTATATCTAACATCTTATGTTAAATATTAAGATCTTTACCTTAGTTCTAGGACTATATCCTATACGTATACTTATCTTTAGGGACATCCATAGACATACCATAGAAATATCTCTAGGGATATCACTAACATTTTCGAATCCTAGTTTCCAATGGTTGACTAAACCTTTCCTCTAATACCAACTGTAGAGACCCGAATCTTGACGTACATAGACAATACATTACTTTTTCGGAATACTTAATACATAACAAAAACAGACACACAAGGACCGTAATAGTTTAGTGTCTTTGGAAACTCGGAATAAAATCTTCTAATCATGGTGAAAGATCTTCAACAACTCCCATAATGATATTCCCCATTTTGTTTCCTTATCTAAAACCTTTCTTTACTTCCTGGGGAAAATAAAACACAAAAAGGGTGAGCTCAAATTCTCAGTATGGGAAAACATAGATAACATAAAACAATCCATAAACATTTGGAAGCAAAAACTTGAACATGAAATTTAAACATAAAAATCTTGAGCAATGACATAAATCGTGGAAGTATGTAAGGAATATATCATAATAGAACATAAGACATGATAAAATGGGAATAAAACATGTAATTTTGGAAACCATTCAGCACATGTCATGATTTCCATAGTAGCCAAGGCATTGCTTCCAAGATCATCTTAGTAGACAAAGTCCCTTTCTGAATCGAGTTCACTCCTCGTTTCAGTCCTATAACACTGAACCAGATTAACTTACCGTTCTATCTATGTCTATCTCATGAGATATAAATCTTTACCCAATGCATTGGAGGGAGATATAGGTCCCACCCATCTCACAATGAAATCATTATTACTTGTGCCACAAAATAAACTTTGAACATTCATCATAACCCAAAGAATTAAATGGGTTTCATAAACATCATCCCATCATTTCATAATCCATATAAAACAAATGGACATTTCATCCTTAGAAAGGTTAACCATGTAAATCATAGAGACATTAAACTTGAAACATACACATATCAAATAATGTCATCTTAGATGGAAAATGGTTTTGATAAAACATTTGAAATGAATTCTTGAGGAAAATATCCTTTCTTCGTCAAAATCATTTTCTTTTCAAAAAATTCCATGCACTTTTAAAATAAAAGTATTTTGTTGAAAATAGTCATAAAATCATGTAGATTAAGCTTCATGAAAATGAGGCGTTATGAAACCATAAAAATCCGTTCACGCCGTATAAGTTAAAAATAGCATTCTCCTCGTACTTTTGTATGAAAAGTCAAAAACGTACCTCATAACGTAAACAAAAGAAAGATTCCTTACATACCATGTAGTAAAATTCAAAAATGGGTAAAAATGACTTTAAACATACATGAATACACTTTTATAAAACATGTACATGGATGATATAAATAACCCCAGTAAATAATTACGAATAAGCAATCTTGGATAAAAATGAGATTTGCAAAATTATCCCTTAACTTATGTCTGATATGCTTCGTATGTATCCGAACCTCCTGTATAATAATTTAAATAATGTCATTTACTTATTACAGAATAATATTCATTGTTATGATATCATATATGGTTCACTTATGACTTTATATTACCCGTTCTTTTGTAAATTCTATGTTAAAGAGCGTTTTTGGTAAAATCGATTCATTTATTGTATGTGTTTCGACTCATAGTTCTTGATATTATTACTTATATGCTGATTTAAATAATTCCAGAATGTAAAACATGAATTATATATAATATATATTTATTATATACATATATATTATAGATCTATAAAAGGAGTGAAATACACCGTTCATGGAGACGGTAGGCCGTACATACGCATGAACGCTGTTTTCGTTTCCTTATTGAATTGAATGGAATTGAATATATGACATACATATATATATATATACATATATCCTGTATAATTATTATGTCATATATTTCATTATTATTCATTATATATACTTTATAATCATTCTTGAATGGTTAATCATGGAAAATCAATCTCATCGCGTTCGTGGAGACGGTAGTCCGTACGTACGCACGAGCGATGATATCATTCCCGTGATTGTGGAATTGTATTGAAGTGTATATATACTATTATAGAATCAATAATACATTACAATAATCATATATAGTTATTTATTTTCACCATTATACCCATCCAAGTAAGGTGGTGGTGGAAAATATATTACACCACAGCGTGGAGACGGTATTCCGTACGTACGCACGCCCGGTGATTTTATTTTCCGTAGGATGGATAGATGGTGAAATAGGGTTGTTTCAGACTTATAATAACATATCAGTATATGATTGATACTTATGTTATTACTTTATAATGAAACAACTAAATAAGAATAAGTGGAAGAAGAAATAACTTGAAAGGACCGATAACGGACATTACCTCTTCTTTGAAACGCCTCTTTGAGACCTCCTCTTAGGGCACTAATATTGGTCTTTGAAGAAGACCAGAATCTCTAGGATGTTTCCAGGGAAGTGGAGAACAGAAATTGGCACGGTTTGGCCAATCTTTAAGGCTCAAAGTGGTGTGAGGAAGAGAGGGAAGAGGTTCCCTTTTATAAGGGAGGAGAGGGCACCTTTACAATAACAAAAAATATTATTTTATTATAAAGTCATATTTGGTTTATAATAGCTCAAAATTGAGTTATTTCGAAGTTAAGGTGGGTATGGGTCGAAATCCTCTCATCAAATATAATTTAGACAAGTTTAGGTTCCTATTTTAACCTTATCATTTAGATTTAACTTTAACTTAGATAATTTTACTTTTACCGTGTCTTTTTGTGTTCTTACACTATAAGGTTCATAAACTTACTATAAAAATCCAAACGAACCCCAAGTTGTTTATTATTAATATATATAACCTTATCTAAGTCATTTGTCTGATCCTTATATTTTTAGGAATATAATAACAATTAATAATATAATATTTGTTTTAAAAACTATTTTATGTCAATTTTCACACTATTTGGTAATTGATATTTGTGAAAATCATAACAGAATGATTAGTTCGACAAAAGTTAATTAAATCAACACTAAAATGTCATATTAAAATATAAAATTATTTTAATTCATAAAAAGTCTCAAATGACATTTATTTGGGTATTTATAACATCAATTATGTCAATATTTTATTAATAAGATAATTACTGCATCATCATTGTGTCATAAATAAATTATATAATTTAAAGTCTAAAAATTACAAAGAAAATATCAACATGTAGGAAATGTTTTTTTCTTTGTAATGAATATTTATAGTGGAATTTATCTTATGTATAACCTTATATTAAAAATTATTTACTTATTAAACTTTGATTTTAACTATTTTAACCCTTCTTTAAATAAATTAATAATAAATGTCCTAATCTAATCCAAGTGGGCCTAAATGGTCATATTTTATT
Source organism: Viscum album (assembly GCA_963277665.1). NCBI lineage: Eukaryota > Viridiplantae > Streptophyta > Magnoliopsida > Santalales > Viscaceae > Viscum > Viscum album. The sequence goes on along the minus strand of OY728130.1, from coordinate 1,157,058,110 downwards.
CCTAAGGTTGTTTTTGGTCGAATTAAACTTATCCAATAGAATTTGGACATGTGTTAGGGTACTAATAATATCATTTGTACCCTTAATTACCCTATTTACTTTTAACTTTGGAAAATAAAAGTAAAAAGTTACTATTCACCAAAAAATTATTTTCATCTCATTGAACCAAATTATACTTAATGAAATCAACTGTGTCTCTCGGATTTTTGTAATTCCATTCACAAAAGTGGTAAAATTAAGTTTTATATAAAATTCAGTTTTTTAACTACCACTTAGTGGTTTCACTATTCATCAAAAAATGAAAGTTTCCAGAAAAATACCAAAAATTAGGCCTAAGATATATTTGATGTTATGAATTAAAAAATGATGTCTATTTTACCAAATTCAAAACATATCAGTTTCATTGTTTAATTTAAAAAATTAATTCCCATCGTCAAAACAAATCGTGTGTTTTTATGAAACAATAACTATCAAAAGATTGATACTTGTTTATATCCAATTTCAAAGTGAAATTAATTCCAATGACCAAAATTGGATTAAATGGTAAAAATATATTCTAATTACACTTTAAAACCAATTAAAAATATAATCTATCTATATAAATTATTGTGATGAAAAAATTTGTTTTTAATTAAAATATAGCGTGTTTTTACTATTCATTAAAATATTAATGTTATCAGAATAATATAAAAATTTTATCCAAAGTAAATTTTTATACCCTGATTCCAAAGAAGAATTTTATTTTGTCAGATTGAACTTATAGACATGTCCAAATCAAGATTTAAGGTGGGTGCCCCATCAAAAGGCGGCAAAACTACATCTTTTGAAAAATAATTATTTTACTCAAAAAATTGATTTTGTTCTCTTACCATGTTCAAGAAAATGTGTAAGATGAATAATAATGTTATAAAATTCAAACTTTAGTTGATACTATTCATAACGGCTAGTTCAAAATAATATTATAACCATATATCGTTGTTTAGTGAAACCTGGTATTGCGTACAACACACGCTATTGAGGAAAGTCGCGATTGCGTGTAATGCAAGCCAAGTCAGGGTTGCGTGTTGTGCAGGACTCCTCTATTTTTTCGTATAATAGAATACAACCGTATTTCATTTATACATTGAATATATATATAAATATTTATATATATACACTCAATGTTTCGTAGAATAAATACTATAAAAAATGTGTGTAACATGATCAAAGAATAGTGTTGTGTATACTACAAGCTCATACGGTGTTGCATGTAGTGCAAGGTAATATTATTGTAGCATACAACACAAGACATCAATTATATTAAAAGAATATTTTTCATAAAATCTCGGTGTGTTACAGTTATGATATCATGGATTATGATCTTGATTCCATTATGATTCATGTCTTATAAACTTCTAATAAATTTTACATGACTCTTGATTATGATATTTGATATGTAGGATATGATATTCTAATTTTATAATCATGTTCTTATACACTTATGCTCATGTTATTCATACATATCTACCTTTATTACCCTTACGAATCATATGAGATCACCTGTTTCTTATATTTCCTTTTCTTAGGTTATAAAGATAGTTTTTAAGTAGGAGTACTAAAGGGGAAGATCTTTAAGTGATATTTTGATGATATTTCATCTAGTTAGAAAATTATGTTTCCATGTTTCCAAAGACACTAAAATATTATGGTCCCCATGCATGTGCTTTGTAATGTGGTGAATATTACACTAAAATTGTGTAATATCCATGTATGTTAGGCCTAAGTCACTATAGGTTGAGTATCAACTCAATATTCACTTAGTGTACTAATAGTGGGACTAAGACTATACACCTAGATATAAACTCTAATGGGATGTGCTTTAAATAATTTTCACTATCCTAAAAACCATAATTATGTATTTTCCTTACTTTATTATGATTTCCTACCATTGAAAACAATTAAACTAGATTACAATCTTCTGTTGATAACCCAACACACTGAATATACCATTTTCCAATATCTTATCATTATTTATTTTACATGGTTACTTTTCCTTTCACTATTAATGTTATTATGGTTGGATATTTGATTATTGGTCCAAATTATTCCTTGAAAAGGGAAGCTTAGATAATTCATATATCTACTATTTCAATATAGATAATAATTGACTACTCAACCATGATTATGGACAAGGTTCCTTAGAAAACATTGATATATATATATATATATATATTGTTTATCCATCCACCTTATTTATATGTATGAGTTATAATCATGTTATCCCATTTATTGACACAGGAAAAAATTTCTTCATTATATATGTTGTTATTACAATATAAATGATTATAAAAATAATTTGATTATGCATGATATTGTTGTTCATATATTTCATATAGTGAATGTGTCAGACTTAAAGAAATGATATGTGTGGCTTAAGAATATATATCTTATCAGTGAAATAATTTTTTCCATGAGGAAATAAGTTTGGGTAATTATTTTATTCCTATTAAATAAAAGATTTATGTCTTTTTTGTAGCCTTGATGATAATAATGAAGACAGGGTTGTGAAATTTTTTAAAAGAATATTTTCTTGGATGAGCCTTTGATGGAAAAGATCAAGATATCGGGAATTATGCATTCCATTAGTATGAATTTAGTTATTTTATCCATGTGATAAATTTTAATTTCTATGTTATACATAGATATTTTTTATGCTCAAGATATTTATTATATGGATTGTTTATTGATTGTTCACTCTTCCATAATTTATATTCCATTTATGATATCTTACACTATACTTATACCCTTAATAACCATCTGAGAATCACCTATTATTTTTTTCATTCCCTTGGGTGTCAATAAGTGAACTATGAATAAATACAGAGATTCAGAAAAAGGTATAATGATTTAAGATGTTTTTATATTGTATCTTGATATTACAATAAAATATAGAAATCAAGTATGTATCTAGTATCCTAGGGCGACATACTGTTCGATCCTTTATGATGTTATCCATTGTATCTTTTACCAATTTAACTAAGTAACTATCGACTCTTGGTTACCATATCCAAAGAGTTATATCCTAAAGCCTTTCATCCAAACCCACAATTTCTTACCCCATATTTATTATAAAATAGTTGTGTGCATTATGGTTTTGGATGGTGAAGGTGGATTTAAATGTTCTAGAGACTACCACTACACTAGTGATATCTTAATTTTTTAGTGCTTATTATTCTTCCCTATGAGGTCATGTAAACCTATTCACTCTCATATTCCTATGTAAAACAAAATCTAGGAATGTAACTTGGTTGGGTGTGTTGTTTTCTAAATTGGTTTGGGTGGTGTAAGTGGTTTTGGTCAAAAGAAATGCTTATATGTGCGTTTCATTTTTTCTATCTTGAGTTTTTGGTTTGGTCGGGGTTGGATCCTCCATCATGGTGTGATTTTTTTTCTTATCATTATGAGGTAGCATATTATCCAAGTTAGTATTCCATTATCTGTTTAATTTTTTGTTTGCTATTTTTCTTAGGGTTCCTTCCTAAATGATGAAGATAATGATTCATGATTTTTGTTATAGAAAAGTGTTTTTCTATTGTTTTACTGATGGTCCTGGGTGGATAGATAAACGTGATCTAGGGAGGTCTATATCTCTTTATGATAGTGGTTTTATGTTGTTACGCATCATTTCCCAGTTAATTGTTTTCAATGTATACTTTTTAGTGGTTATTGGTTTATTCAATTCACGGAGGAGTCATCAAATGGCCTTTTATTAATACTTTTGTGGATTTCTTTATTCCTTATCACCACCTTCAATGAAATTGATGATCTAGTTATGGGTTTGAGGTTTCTTGGTTTTAGTAGTTATAGTGGTACCATCATTAATCACCTATGGTTGATGATGAAATCAAGATTTGTGACTTTGTTCCCTATACAAGTGTGAAGATCGAGGTAAGATACCCTCTATCATTATGCTCCCCACTTTTCATGGCCATATAGATAATTTAAAATTTTGAATGTTTTGGATTCCTAGACACTGTGGTGTGTCAAGTTTACTAGATTCTAGATTGTGAAATTTAAAATAAACAAAGATAATAAAGGCATAAAACTAAAAATATTAAAGGTACTTTATTTTGTAATACCTTCTCACTATGATCAAGAATAGGAACTAGTTTTTCATTATAAAAAGGATTCTCCTCCCACTGCAATACATTGAATTTCAATCTATTGAATGTTTTATATACATATTTACATAATAATGAAACTTGAAAGATATTATATTCATAAGATAAACTTTTAGGAAAGGCTCTTTGATAATACATTGATCTTATTTTCTCTATAATCTCATATGGACCAATAAATCATGGGTTTAATTTTTTTTATACCAAAAATGCATTACACTTTTACATAGATGTACTTTAGGAAAAAAGTATCTCATATATTTAATAAAGGACAATTCCTTTGATTATCTTGATATAATTTTGTCTATTTTGAGCTGCTCCCAAATGATTTTGAATCGATTTATTTTTTTCAACAAACTCATTCACCAATTTAGGTACAAAACACATCCTCTTTCTAAGATCATCCCAAAAATAAGAAGTTTGAAACCTCTTTCTATACAATTATTTAAATGGATCCATTTGTATACTAGAATGAAACCAATAATGGAAGGAAAATTCAAAAAATTAAATTTTTTGATCCCAACCACATTAATAATCCAATTAATAAGCACACATAATGTCCTATAATTTTTTAATTTCCTTCTCTATATTTCCATCAGTTGAGGATGAATGGATATGCTAAAATATAATTCATTACCCTATGAATTTTTATTTCCTTTTTAATAAAATTATGTTAACCAAGGATCATGATTGAACATAATAGAGAGTGGATATCCATGTATTTTTACTATAATAATATCACAGAGTCAATAAATATGATCCAAGTACATATTTTCTCAAATATAAATAAAATGAGCATATTTAGTTAAAAGGCCAACAATAACCCTTATTGAGTAATTTAATTTAGATTCATTTGGTAATCACATGATAGAATACATTGATAAGTGTTTTAATTTTCAATATAGAATTGGTAATATTCTAATAATTCCTTTATATTGCTTTCAATAAGAATTAACTAATTTATAAATCAATTATTTTAATGTAAAATCTATAATAAGTTTCATTATTCTTCTCCATGAAAAATATTCTTTAAGATCTATAAACATAATTTTTATTTCACAATAAATATGTTTTCAATTAAGAGTTATTCTATGAATATAAACTTTTTTGAAATCTTATTACACATTTTTCATTAATATTTAACTCTTGAAACTTTCCATTATTCTTCAAAATTTTCTTCTCTTGAAATCCATATTCTTATTTCTTAGCATATTTTATTATTTCCAATCAGGATGATTTATTATTAACTATACCAAAATAGAATATCCTTCCATCTTCACAATTTCAAATATAATTTTCATTAAATTATTAACTAATGGATTATTCTCTAAACATAACATGGTTAGTTTTTTCATTATCCTTCATATATAAATATTATACTACCTTGTTTATATTACTTGGTTGGTAATGAATTGTATAATCATAAAATTTTGTAAATTATAACAACCTAATTTGAATATTGTTCAATGTTTTTGGGTAAATATATACTTTAAAGTTTTATAACTCATACATATAAAACATTTATACCTATATAAATAATGTATCGAAATTATTAAATAAAAAATTTCCATTTTAAGATCATGTTCATGAAATGGAAACTTATTTTCTTAGCTTTTCATCTATCAAAATGTAAATAATATCACTCGATCATTTTTCATCAAAGCACAACTAATACCCTTTGATGAATAATCCATGTAAATAAATAAAAATCCCCATTTATTGATTGTAAAGATAATACTAGATCATTAATAAATCATATTTTTAATTCCTAAATACATTCACCACATTTATTTATGTAAATTAATTTATCTTCCTTTGAAGCTAACATGTTTATTAGGATATCTAAGTGATGTTCTTAAAAAACAATCCATCGCATCCCTTTAATCAAAGAAAAATACGAATTTCTATTATATTAATCAGTATTAGAAAATCAACCACCACATATGTTTTAGAAAGATAAACTATCATACCTTCTTTGTTGATAATATTCTAGAGTAGTGAAATTTATTACAACCAAACATCACATTTAATAAATTTTATACATGACTTATTTTATCTTATGGTCTGAAGAATAGTCCTAAAATTATTGTCATGATCCCCATAGATTTTGGAATATAAAAGAATATCATCAATAAATACCACCATAATGTTATCCAAATATTCTATAAATATTCTATTCATAAAATCCATAAATATAAAAGGATAATTTGTTAACTAAAATAGAATAAATACAAACTCATAGTGGCCATAACACATTCAAAAACCAGCTTAGGAAAATATCATGCCTTTAACTTAAACCAATGATATTGGGACCAAATATGAATCATTGAAAAATAATAATCCCATTAGAGTTGATGATAAAAATCATCAATATGAGGATAAGAATACTTTTTCTTAATAGTATTTTGATTTAGTGGCCTATAATGTAAAGATTAATCAAACCATATTTCTTCATAAAAAATAAAACAAGAACAACCCAATATGAAGTTATAGGTTAAATTAAACCCTTATTAAGAAACTATTGTAATTGTTTTATAAATTCTAATAACTTTACTCGATCTATTTGATAAGGTGGTTTTAAAATCTACTTATCATCTAGAACCAATACAACGATGAATTTTACCATTCGATAATGAGTAGTACTAGAAAAATCATTAAAAAATGAATCCAAATATTCATTTACCATTGGTAAATAATTAATATAGGCTATATAATTATTTTAAATGATAATGATACAAGTAAATTTCAACTTTATATTTTATCAATTTCTCATATTTTGAAATGTTTTAACTATTTTGAATTCACTCTAAAATAAATACATAATCTCTTTAGAAAAATTAAAGGTAACATTATTTTCTTTATAATCCATCATAGCATGATATTTCATTATCCATACCAAACACAAAATTACATAAAACTCCAATATATCTATATCAATAAGATTTATTGGAAAAAATTCCACTGATTATTATAGGAATATTAAAATAAATATTTATTTATTTAATACATATATCAGAAGTTTTCACCAAAAAATTAATCCTCTATTTCTCAAGATGATATTTCAATATTACTAGAAAATTTCCCTACAATAAATAAATATGTAAATATAGAATCAAAAAATATATTTTTATAATTTGATTAAAAAAATAAGGTATATATCACCACTTACATTGATGGATCAAAATTTTATATATTAATAGAAAATGACATTGACACACCATTATTTATATGATCATGATTATCACTAAATTGTATATATAATTTTAAACACACATTTTCATAATGAACTATCACATTTCAAATAAAATATTCTTTTTCTCGTGGGATACCTTGATAATATTTTAGTTGACCATTTTACCCATAAATTATTTGACCATTACTCATTTTATTGTAATAATGAGTTAATGACTAAATTAACACATTGATAACACTTCCCTGATATTATAAATAACCCCCCCCCCCCAAATAATTTTTTCAACATTTAGGGACTGTGATAAATTGATTTCTGCAACTTTCATACTTCTTTTTTGATATTTTCCCCATTTCTTTCCACATAGATAACTTATTATCCTTAATTCTATGATATATATAGAAGTAAATAAACTATATTTCAATTATAATAGTGCATCAAGAAATTTAATCATAATTTATATGTTCATATGTAACTAGAAACATTTATAAAATTTCATTCAAATCTGTTTAAAATATATTAGTTTTTCTTTCATGGCCTAGAATAAAATTCATAACATGAATTTCCAATATTTTAAAATTTTCATCATATATAGAAACTCAGTTCGCATCCTTTTATTTCATCTTCAAAAATTGAATTTCAATTTTAATAAAAATAACTTTAGTAAAATATTTTTTCCAGAAAAATATATTTAAATTCATTAAATTCCATAGTATTTATCTTATTCTTCTCCTTGGTATTATTAATTATATAGCACCACCGATTGGTTTTTCTAACAATATAATAACCTTAAATAGTTTCCTTATAATATATTGAACAACCAAAAACATCAATTACCTTCTCCAAATAATTTAATAATCTTTTATCTGTCTCGAGATCCGAGGTTACAAAAAATGCTGTATTATTTTCATATGAAATGATATAATAATTATATATTATTTGGTGGATGTTTTTTACCATATCATTTTTACAACCATTTAGAACTTTTTATAATTGAGTTAACATGGCAAAAAATTTCTTAAATCCAACCTCATCCATTTCATGTTGTAGGTTTGGAAGGTCATTATCCTCTTTTTATCTTAAAAATTTATTCACCATATTACTACTATTGAAAAGCATTCAAAAAATATGAAAATATTAGATAAAAAATTTATGAACCCCTACAATATAAAAAACTATCTTGTGTTAATATATCCATAAAATAGAATTTTATCCCTATATAAACATCTCTAAAATCTCTAAATTGTCTTTCATTTTCTTCTATAAAAGTATCCTAACAAAAAATCTTATCTAAAATGCTCTCTAATACCAACTATAATATCTCAAACATTACCACTCATAATTACATATTTTTAAAAAAAATATTACAAAACATTAATTCAAAATACCTTTAGGTTTAGTGTTTTATAAGATTAAAGAATCCATTACCTGATAAAAACGACACTTTTTCACTCATTGTACATTTTTCCTAATAAATAGGTTCTTAAATTATATACATTATTTTTTAGAGACAAATTACAGTTTATAGAATTCGGACTTTATTTTGGCTTCAAATCATTCATAAACCATGTAAAAATCATTTGAATACGTTGGATGAGAATATAAAACTCTATAAAGGGTATAAAAGAGGAAATAAAATTGTTAATTCATGAAAATACATTAATGTTTATGAAAAACAGTGTTTGAAATAATGCACTTTGAACTCATATAAGGTCAGCATTCTGGGGTGATGGATGGAAAGTACCATTCAATATTTTTTTCATGCTTTTCTAAGGGGTTATAGATATATAATCAAAATATTTAATGATGAAATAATCTTTTTTATACATGTAAATTAAATACAAATATTTTTGTAAAAAACACATAATTAATAATAACATAAATATGATAATACAGAATGTTTCTTAGGGAATAATAATCATATAACTAATAATCACTCGGAATCAACCATAATTGAATAACCTATCCAGTTAATTCTAAAATAAATACTCCAATGAATAAATAATTTTATAATGCAAAGATGAGATATATTTTGGGCCCACCATTTATGACCTCCCTCAGTTGGAGGCCGTTGATTAGTGTCCAAGCTATCTATTGCATGATATCTCAAGAATTCCTCCCCATATACCATAGGCTTCCTATTAAATGTAAGGGTCTTGGGTATTACTGTGGGGGAGACTATACCCTCATACTAGAGTGTAGTAATCAACTAAAAATAACGAATAAATATCCAAAATAATAATCAGTACATAGATCAATAAAAACATAAAATTTCATATCAAATTTAACAAGACATATAGATATACATCATGAATTATTACCACCTAGGCTAACCATATATACAATTATACAAAATAATTACAATAAAGGAGTCTCTAATACTATTATTGAGCTTCACCATCTCCAAATATCTAAAATCCATTCATGATGTCCCACTCAGTGATACAATATTGGGCCTCAATCCTTTATAAACCTGTGAATATTAAAGTTTTGTCAGGTACCCAAGTTCCATGGCCTTCCAAAAAAGTTGTGAGTATAACTCAATAGGTATCCACCAATGGGGTCCCTAATATAACTGATAAATTCTTTGTATGGTCATGTAGTTTGATAAAAAAATATTATATTGTTGAAAAATCGTGAATATATTATCAATATAGATCCTTGGATACAAACATGACACTCAGGATCGACCATACTAGCTTCAGCGCACATCAAGATGTCTCTGTGCACAATAAATCACCTCAGGGGGTATGCAAGTCCAACCCTAATATTACTTGTTTATAAAAAAATAGTTGTAAAAACCAGGTACCTATAATCCTCCAAGGAATCTCAAAATATTAGACACAATCTCTAGATCCTAAAGATAATACTAGGAATCTAAATAAATATTAGGTATACTACCAGATCCTAGGAATCTCAAATTATATAAAGTAAAACATCATATCTTAGGTATCCTAGGAAAAGAAAATTATATTAGGAAAATCACCATATCTTAAAAATCCAAGGATTATAAAATGATATTACTTATACCACCAGATCCTAGGAATCCTAGGAAACTCCAATGATATTAGCTATACTTTCAGATCCTAGGAATGCTAGGAATATCATCAAATTAAGAATAACCACCAGATCCTAGGAATTCTAGGAATATCATAAAATACCCCTAGTCCAATTGTTATATCCAAAAAATCACTTGGAATAACATCATAATACCCTTAGGTATCCTTATTAGTCCCAAGACCTAGGAATATCATATAATACCAATAATCACCCTACAAGATCCTCAGAATCACTATCCCTCTCACAAAACAACATTACTAATCAAAAAATCATAGCAATCACTAACCATCTCAAAAGGTATCCTCAGGACTCCTTTCAAATCTTAGATGAAACCCTAGTTTCTTATAAAATTTTAGACATGGCTACATAATCTTAAGAACTAACCTTTGAATCTCTTATAACATACTCAGTGGGTAAACTTCCACATGGTAACCTCAAATGATAATTATAATAATAAGGGTTGGAGTTCCACTCATACCTTTCACAAATACCCAAGGCCATCCTCTAATGTTCATGACCTATTCTCATCACTACCATTTTATCAGGAAAACACCAATGATTTCATATTCTAATGTGGAACCCACATGCCTCCCAATAATACCCCTCCCTAGGTTCAACATGATACTGGGTTACCCACTAGGGTCCCCTGGGTCTCATCTCAAAATGGATAACCTATGCGGGCTCCTCTATATCATTCAAATATCACTACCAAATCCCATAACTCATTGAGGATAATATACCTCATCATTACCATGATCATGTCAGGGCCTCATTTACATTCTATGAATAGACATTATTTCTTCACTCTAGATAGACGGAATAATTCCTGCCTCACTTATTGGGTCAACTAGGTTGCTTCTCACATGTATGACATAATCATGGTATAAAAAGTGTATAAAACCTTGTACTGACATATCAAATGGGTAGGAACAGTCACCCTAATATCTAATAAAAAAATATTATAAGGTTATAAGTTATCTCATGGTAAGAACAAGGAATACCTATTCTAATTACTCTCAATCATCACTCTCCCTTAAACAAAAAGGAAAAAGAAAGCCACTTAAAGGTCCTCTATATTTCACATATTATAATTCATTTAATTAGAAACCATCTAGGATTCATGTATCTAATTTTAAAAATTCATAAACAGGCTCTCAACTATTGGAATTCATGGAATTAATACTTTCTCTTAGTTTCTACAATGGCTACTGATAATTTCTTTGATTAATGAAATTTATTTTAAACAATTAATTTATGTTAAGAATATGGTCAATAACACTCAAGTTGTGAGAACACATATTACATGCACATAAGAAAATTCATAAAAAAGATCAATGTTCTGGGACCACCTACCTTATATGGAGTTACCATCCTTTAAAGAAGATCGACCATCATCCCCCAAGAATATCCAAGCCTTGACCATGTTTATACCACTATCTGAACACCTATCTCGATCAATGAAATTTAAATAATTTAATAATAAATATTAATAATAAATTTACCAAATTAATTCAATATAACTTAATTTTCTATAATCTAACTAAGTGATATACATTCATGGAAAAAATAAGCAATGGAGTTCAGTTATTGTGACCCAAACATTACACATTTAAACATTACATCATTTTATAATAATATTCAATATGTTTCAAAATAATTAATTCTAGGGGACCATAAAAATTTTGTGAATTTAGAATATTATATGTTTAAAAAACTAATACATAAAAAATATACACATTCCAATTAAGTTCATTAGAACTTGAACCCTTCTTAGACATATCTGATATTAAAATTTTCTTTATAAACTAGGAAAATTAAACATAAGAATGGGTGAGCTCAAATTCTCTATAAGGGTAAAAATAATAGATATCAGACAATGATTATATTTTATTATAAGACAATCATAATGGTATGATAACACTATAAATACTTATAATAATCATTCCCAATCTATCAATGATCATTAATCATGAAACATGGTGTAAGGATTTTTCAAATAATTGACATAATAAAGAGTGTGGAACAATCGATAATCAATCATGATCCCTGAAACCATTTCATAAAAATAATAAATATGTTTAGGTAATAAAAATAAACCTATAAAGTCTTTTCTTTAGTCAAGTATCACTATTGATACTATCATAGTGAATTGGGTATACTCCTCATTCCATCATTTCCTTCGTTCACTTCCAAGGCCATGTTATTAGAAAAAGTCCCCAACTAAACTGGATTCATTCCCCATTATAGTATTTATTATATATTGAGATTTCCATATTTAACAAATTAATTTAATGGTAAAATAATTTTGGTCCCACCATTTCATAATAAAATACATATATATATGTTCCATAAGATCACACAACATTCTTCATATCATAAAATTATATCTCATGAAGAGGATATAAGTTTCAAAAACATTTCCTCATCATAATCATAAGCCATTAATAGAAATAATATATATGGTAACATTTTATCATATCATAATTAAATCATAAGAAATATAAAATGATGTTTTTATAGATAAAAATAGCTTTAAAAGATAACTAGAACATTTCTAGAGTAAAATGCCCTTTTATTTGAAATAAATTATTTATAATATAAAAATATCAAAAATATTGAAAAAATAATTTGAGGAGAACCTTTAGAAATTATAAAGAAATATCCAAATAAAATTTAATTCATGATTTTGGATAATGTATTTTATGTGGTGTGCATTAAAATAAAATTACTTTTACATTGTCAGTAAAAATTTAGAAGAACTTTGTCCTCAAAATAAAATCAATATTCATTTAATTTTTTTATAGAAATTAAAAAGTTTTGAAAAATGACACTAATAAATTTTTGGATAATATTAAATATGTTATTAAAAACTTTTTAAATAAAATTATGTTCATGTAAGAAAATATTCTTAACCGAAGGGGATAAACAATGTCAGTTTTCCCTAAAAAACGTTTTTTTGGTCACCTGAGTAATTAAAGAGTGGAAAATAAAAGAGAAAAAACTGAAATATATAAAAATAAATAGATGATAAGAAAATAAATAATTTTCCTGAGTGGTATATCATAGAATTTTATTATTTTAAAATTTAACCATAAATAATCCTAGAAAAACATTGATTATAACATTAAACCATTATCGTTAGTATTTCCTTTGAATCATAACCCCCATAAAATTAATAACTTAAAATTTTAAAATTAAATACCTTGAATATAAGGATATTCATAATACAACATATATATGGTTCAATAGACACATCTCATAAAATAATCTATTTCTATAACATCAAACACATCTCAATGTAACAAAGTTGAGATAAAGAACCCTTATGACATTAGTAATTTTCAAAATGAAAGTCATTGGAGGATTGAAAATCATATGGTTGTATAAATAAATTTCATTAAATAATTTTTTATAACATAATAAATTGTTAAGAAGTATATAAACCATATAAATAATAAATTGGTGCATAACATTAAAACATGTCTCATTGAATAGAATTTGAGGTGAAACCCACACCTTATGTCTGTCTTGATTTTTATGTGATATAATATCATGTATAATAAAGTTAACTTATTTATAATTATATAAAATAACCATATTAATACATATATTATCATATATGATCCAATTATATCTTTTAAACTATTTTTCATTAACATTTCTCTATTAAAGTTGTCATTTCATGTGATAACTACTTCTTTTTTCATGTTTGTTTTAATTTAGTGGTAATAGTCATCACACATTTATCATGATTTATAAACCTCCAAAATATTAATCATTATATAAAATTAATATATATTCATTATATAAAAATTGTAACCATTAATTTTATGTGGTGATGAAGAATAAATTACATAACTTAGTGGAGATAGTAATTTTTATGTACACATGGGCGGTGTTTTCACTTTTTTTATGGATGGAAAGAAAGAAATTTAAATGATAATTATCCATTAAATATAATTATTATGTCATATATATCATATATTTTAATTAAATAAAACCTTTTTACCATAATATTAAATTAGAAATGATAACAAAATCACACCACATCCTAGAGGTGTTTGACCACACGTACGAACTAGCGATGTTATCATTTACCAATGGATTGTAATGTAAGAATGTGGATATGATATTATAATTTAAGATACATAAATATTTTATAAATACCATATATATATATTAAACCCACCATTATAAACAACCATGAACGATGGTGATGGAAAACGAATTGTATCGGTACGTGGAGGTGGTAGTCCACACATATGCAAAAGTGATTTTTTTATTTCTAATTTGATGGATAAGGTGTGGAAAATTGTTATTAAATAATTATAATACCATATAATTATATTTATGATAATTTCTTAATAATTTTTTTATGGATAAAACATGTTTATATAATTTATAATAAGAAATAAAATTGAAAGATCTTAGTTAAGATTTATACATCTTCTTTGAGAGACCCCCTTTGTCTTACACCTTATGCCATGAAGGATTGGTACTAAGAGAAGAAAAAAAGATATAATATGAATTAAAGTATTATATTAAATATTTTATGTAGGTATTTTATGATCTATAGGGCTAAAATTGTGTGAATAAGGGAGAAGGGAAGGTTCCCATTTATAATTTAGGGGAGGGACAAACATGAGATTTTTTAAAATATTTCAATTATAAAAGGTTATTTTCATGGGAAAAAATCTTAAAATGGAAAAATATTTGATTTTATGATAATATAATATCAAAATATATTCAAATAATAATAATTACATTGGTTTATTTGTAAACCCTAACTTTATCTCTTTGTTTACCACCCCTTAGTAAACCCATTTTAACTTTAGCTATGGTAAAAAAAATTACTTTTATTACTACTTACTGTAAAAAATATTAATTTTAATCTATTATATTAAATTAATAATAATTATTAAAAATATTGAGTCTATTTTACATGATTAAATTTCTATAAGTGCAATAATTTAATTTTTTATAAGTGTGAAACTTGCAAAAAAAACCCGTTTTAGAAGAATGAATCTTTAAGAAAAAAACATAATTTACTTACATTAATTTCCTTGCAAAAAACTATAAAATTAATGTTAAAATATAATATATAATCTATAATCTATAAATTTAATTAAAAATAGTTCGTAAATATATATTGATTTAATTTATTATGATAAAAACACATTGCATTCATAAAATAAGTTTTTAGAAAAATATGTTTTTAAACCCAAAAATGATCTTCTATAAAAATAAAATATTATTATGATTACTATTCCATTAATTATATTATTTATATTTAATGTTTAATTATGTTACTTTAATATTAAATTAAAATCTTAATGGCACTTTTACTTGAAAATAAATGGATTTTCGTTTACAAAAATAAACATTTTTCAATATTCAATAAAAAAATCATTATAGAAAAATCTCAAAAATTCACCCCAAGATCATATTTACATGTGTATTTAAAAGTTTTTATTCATTTCCTAAAATATAATTTATTAAAAATTTAGAAATAAATTATAATGTTCATGTTTATAAAATTCAACAAACCCCATTTTTTAAGAAAACCTATTTTAAAAAGCATAACATGACATTACTGAAAACGAAGTACTTTTATATTAAGAATTAATTAATAAATTTTCATTATATAAAACATTTATAAATATTTATCAGCATTTTTTTGTTCTCATTCATAATTTTAATTTAATGGCTAGGTTATAATATATCATTTTTCCTTTTAAACTTGGTGTTTCATGTAAAGTAAGCTACCGAACAATTATATTTTATTTAAAGAAAAATATATTCAAAAATATTGTGGTATTACATTATCCCCCTATTATTTAAATTGTGTCTATGATTTTTTTATCAGTAATCAATGGTTCTATATTTATAAATACCTTTTCGAAAAAATAAAATCGTATAAAGGAATAATAAAACTTTCCATGAAAGGGTAAGTGGGGAACATAAAGGGTACCCTAAATAGAACATATTTAGGTTCCCAGATAAGGATAACATTAAAAAGTAAGTGAAAATGTATACATGGAGGAGAAAAAAAATGTCCAATGAAATATAAAAAGTGATAGAGAATATATTCTTGAGAAAGTTAATGACAAAAAATCCATAAATCAATGAGGGGTGAAAAGAGAATCAACACATTAAAAATAGATGTAGCAAGGATTTTTTTAATTTTGAAGATAATTTTTCCTATAGATGAGGTGCAAGGGCCCAGATCCATGTGAACTTTCCCTTTGTGCATTTTCAAAGACCTAGGTACTCATAGGAGGCTTAGAGGAAGTCTGGAAGAGTTTAGCTGCTAAAAGATAGAATCAGGGAGATTTCACGCTATGTAAAAATTTACATGACGTGAAACTAAGTTTCATGATATAGAATAAATTATGGTTTTAAAATAAATAAGATAAAAATGTGATTCATTTTTTAGAGGAAACTAAACTCTAAGGATTAGATGATGTGATATGGGATTACACATCATGTAAATACCTGATGTTGTATGTTTTAAAAGTTTTTAGTCACTCAAGTTTGTAAAACCCCATGTCTAAAGAACCTCTATCTTGATTCCAAGAAACTTGATAACCACTTATTTGATGTTTTTTTTGGTTTCCTTTATTAAGGATCGATATCTAGCTTCCCCCCTTTGATCCGTCTCCAATCTAAGGTATGTTCAACCTACATTATTACAGTTTCTTCAATATTTTCCTCCCCATTCCCATTTTCCATGTGATGGAGATTGATCTCCATGTTTCCAAAGGATTTTTTTGGTTGTTTTTTATCACATTTTGGGTGAGGAATCCTTGAGTGGATGCAGTTCTTGCATGATTGGAAAACAACATTAGTCTGTTCTTATGAAAAGAATGATTACTCCTTTTTGATGTAGGGGATCCATTTCTTCTCTATTTATTTATGTGTAATGATAGAGCTAGAATGATTTATCCCCATTGATAACATGGAAATTAACCTAATAATTTCTTGAACTAGATTAAATAATTGGTATCGATTGTATGTCAATGTTGTTATTTTGTACTGTTATAACGGTTTTTCTCTTATTTTTATATAGAGTTTGGTTTCTAGGATGTGCTTGTTCTGCTTGGATTAGCATGTGGAATTGGTAAATAACATAAATATTGAATTAATTGTTAATTAATTGTCTTAAATATTAAAGAGGCATGTTTAATGAATCTAGTGTGTTGTTGTTTTAATGCTTCTATCATGTTTAAATGAATTGATCTTCCATGTGTTAATGGAATTAAATAAATATGTGAAGCATACTGATGCTTATTGATAAAGGAATTAAATGCATTTTAAGTTAATTGTTTAATTAATTTTTGAAAACATATAATAACTTTCTGGTAAGGTTTCACACATTTGGAAGTTGCAAATAATAAATTAGTTGATTTTATATGGAATAATAATCAGTTGTGGGATAAAGGATAATTCCTTTATAGGGATTGAGTTGCCTGATTTCTTGTAAATGCTGAGTACCTTGTGCTTTGTGATTATGAGGGATCATTGTGTGTTAAGTATATATTCCTTGCATTATGTCCAAGATCCTAGTTTCTATGTTTGTTTCATGTTGCTTGTGATGTGATCCTGAGATGGATGAGCTCAGAGGGATGTTGTGGAATATCGGGAGAGGTAGCTCGGATGTGATGTGTACCTAGTATGGATGATCTTGGAGGGTTTATATGGTATATAGGGTGGGTATTTCTGGTTATTATGTTAGAATTTTATGATTTTGATGGTGGGATGAATCAATATATGCATGTGGGTGTTGCGGAGAACACCTGAGATGACATAATGAGTTGAATTTAGGCTTACCTATTGTTGTGAAAGTTGGATGATTTTTTGAATTTGTTGTTTCTTGATGACCAACTTGTTTGTTTATCTACTTTCTTTTCCCACTTCTTGAGGATGATGAATGTGCATTTTTTATACCTTATTTTATATATTAGGATGTTTTCCTTGATTAATTGGTAATATGGAAATTAATTTTGTTAATTAATGAATAAATGTTTAACCCATGGGGGGGGGGAGGTTGTTGGGATGAAATACTGAGCTTATAATTCTGAGAATTCATGGACTCATTTTTCTTATGCTCTAAGAGCATAAAACTTTGTTGAAATGGTAATGAAATGTAATGTGGAAAATGTTTATAGTTAAATTATAGTATTGGAATTAATTAACAAAAATTAAAACTGATGAAAAGGAATAAAATAATTTAATGAATCTTTTTAAATGGTTGTATGCATATAGGATATCTGGTCTTAGTAGTGAAAGTCAAGAGTTCAATGTATATTAGTTGCAGTTGAAAATGAGACTAGGTTATACCCGTAGCATGGTTGTTATCCATATTATATCATGTATATTTTGTGTTTCCATAAATTACTCCACCCTATCAGTTAGAGAAACTCATACCCCAAGGATTTTGAGCCCTGGGGGGTGTTTTCCCCAACATCCTGGTGGAAGGATGGATGGATGACTACCCTCTTAATCCGCACTCTATTCTCTTGGTAGTTATTTGTGCTAATATTCATGATGGGTATTTTTCCTCATATATGCGTTTCGAGGGATATAACGGATTCTGGTTATTTCACACACATGTATTCTAGATATACTTTTCTAAGAACTACTAAAGGTATAATGTGTATAGGATGTGATGGATTGAGGACCCTTACTCAGTGTATGGAATATGATTTATTGATATATAATACCTAATGTATAATACACATTATATGGGTTGTGGTGGCTCCCAAAAACTACCTTGTTACTTTTGGTTATGTGTATGTGGTGGTGTGTTGCATGAAGTGAATGTTGTGGTGCTACACCTAAGTGTCTCTAGGCTAGCCTTTTTAGAGAGAGATGCTCAAGACATGCAATCTCGGGGTAGAGTGAAAAACCCATTGGGAAGTGATAGCAAGGTACTATTGATATTATTTATTATATTATATAATCTTTTATCTAATACTTGGTGAGAGTGGCCATGGTGACACTGATAACTTAGTATACCTATTTATGTGACGAGTTAGTTTCCCTTGTGGTTAGCAGTGCTTTAGCATGATTTATTTACCTTTTGTATAGGAGGATCTGGGTAGTGTTCTAATGATTATACTATTATACTCACCCTATATATATATAAACAATTTTTCAGTTAATTTTGAGTAGGTTGGAGATCCGGATGGTTACTACTATCTTGTGGTTTAGCAGGAGTTTTTTGAGATTTGTGGTCACTATCATCCTTACTTTTCTTTTGTTAATTATAGTTTTCCCTCCAGTTATAGAATTTCTTTCTTGTTATTACATATGTGAACTTGGATTTTCATTTATATTATAGTTTTAGAAGGATTTTGGTTTCTTTCTTATCTCTCTCTTTTACACGTGTTCTCTTAGAGGGTAATTCTTCCCATCTGCATGTTTATTATACCCTTAGTGCTAGTCTCTAACCTGGGGCCTATAAGAGGCATGACTTGAGTGTTAATATCTTTCTTCTCCCATTGTTGTCCTAGGAGGGGTACACTTTGTTGGGGGGGGGGGGGCAGGGTTGTGACATGAGGATTTATTTTAACATTTAAAGGATCTTAAGATCAATAAAATAAGGACAAGTCATTCCTTTAGTCTCTGGATATTTACCAAAACCAAGATGGTTATAAAAATATATACTATATGGAAAAATCTTTATTTGATGAAATAGTACATTAATCTCAAAAACCTCAATAATAACACCCAAAGTTTAACTTTAATCGTTCCATGAATAGTTATCTTCAAACTACTCAAAAATATATTTGACCAAAATCAAAAACACTAAAAAAATCCGAATGGTTTGATCCCATTTTTTTTTCAAGATTAACTTTAACATTCATCCCCAAATATTATAAAGCATATATTAATATAAAATACAATCCTAACAATACCGTGACCGTTTATTCTCTTAAAATATGCTAATAAAATTAATTTCCATAAAACCTCAATGAAAACAAATATGATTCCATAATATAATTCTTTAATTTTTCCTCAAATAAAATAACAGACTGTCTAACATATTTCATAATTCAAATAAATTAATAAAATTTCTGAAATATAACTTAAATCATTTTATCATCAAATCACCAATCAATTTTTATGTCAATAATACTATCCAATTTACATTTTTAAAATTAATCATTAATATTTCCAAGATAAAAATCATTATATAAACCTTAGACACATATTAATTTTTACCTATCCATCAATCATGTGTTTTCCAAAGAATACCACCTTACTACTAAATCACTTTCCCAGGTTATCATTACCATTCAATGTATTCTTAGAAATCCTTAAAAAACTACTTTGGAATAGATGTTTAATGATTCTTATAACAAGAATATAATTAAGAAAACACATCTGTAACATAATTCTAAAATCCCAATACATAAAAACTTCAATTATTCCACTTTAATGATTATTATAACATACACACTTCCTTAGTCTTAGAGTTAGTCCTTGGAATAGGAAATTATCTTGAATAATTCCCAAGTTCCCATAATATAAGGCATTGAACTCTTAATTGTTTTTTGGGATGTAATTTATTTACATCCATTCAAATCATTATTTCCCCCCTTTAATTACATGATTTATTCATTATTTTCCACACATTAAACATCTTCTTTTTCTTTTAAGAGATTCCCCTATGCGATTCTTCCCACATTCTCGACATGTAGAATTCTGAATATTTTTTCCCCTATGGTCTTTATGAAGTTATATTTTTGTCTTATTAGGTGTGGTAGGAAACTCAAAAAAGTTGAGGTTGATAATTATATAAAAATATAGACAATTAGTTATAATTAAAAGGTTTCTCATTCCAGCTCTCATTTCATTTAGTTGATCATGTGGGAAAACATTCCATTTTCCATCACATTTAGTATTAACATAATTCCTTATAGTTTCTTTCATTTATTGAAACCCAAAAATAATATTATGAGAAAAAATAATCATAGTGAAAAATTATATAATCATGAAAATCATTTATAGGATATCAAAATCATGAATCTTACTTTTCAATCTATAACACCTTATCCTTATCCTAGTTTATCCATGGTCATTGTCTTTTCAAATACCTCATAATGGAACTTAATGAAAATATAAATAACCTAAGAATATCCCTTGGGAGTGTAATACCATGTGTATAGTAAGGTCACATTAACTATTCACTATAATTATGGATGAGATATTCATGACCAACTATTTTCAGGGATATTATCCTAAGATGTGCCAATTCAATAACCACCCACCTGTAGTATCATGATAGGGATATATTTTATAAGGAAAACCACACTTATTTATTTACCATAAAATTGGCTGTTATCCAATACATATTATTCTCCTAATGGATCTCACTAAATTTCCATCATCATAGATTCTAAAAGTTACTAAACATTTCCTTTGATACCGACTATAGAATCCCAAAATTTAAATACATAAATATTACATAATTTGATATGAATATTAAATATATTTCATTATAATAGACTCTTGTAGACCATTGAGATTTAGTGTCTTTGGAAACATTGCAACATAGTAATCTAGTGCATAAAATATCTACATCATTTATCATTATGTCATTCAAAACTATCACCCTTCTTGGGAACTTCACACTTGAAACCTTTCTTCATAACTTGGGGAATAAAAACATAAGAAAGGGTGAGCTATGATACTCAATAAGGGTAACCATAATAGATATCAATTAATAATCATAAGTGAGAATAAGTTAAACTTAAGGGTATGAGGAAAATATCAAGACTTATAATAATCATACCCAATTAGTCAATGATCTTTAATCATTACACATGGCATAATGTTTTGTCAAAAAATGACATAAGACATATTAGTGTGGAACTATCAATAATAAATCTCGATCAATGAAAACATATCATAATATTAATAAATAATTTTTTCTCATACATATAAGCATATAAAATCATTTCCATATTTAAGGCTCACTATCATGACTATCATAGTGGATTGGCTTCACTTCTCATTATATAATTTCCTTTGTCGTGGTTCACTCCCAAGACTATGTAATTGGATGAAGTCCCTCAATGAAATGAGTTCACTCCCTAGTCTAGTAATTATAATCTCATGATACATCCATCATTAATAAATTAATTTGTGTTCCATATAATTATGATCCCACCCATCACATAATCAAAATCATGCATATGTGTTCCATAAGATCATTAAATTTCATCACATCATCAAATCATAAATCATTGAAAGGATATGGGTTTCCTAAAAATTTAATCATCATAATCATAAAATATCCATAGAAAGAATATAGATGTTATCAGTGGATCATATACCCAATATATTATAATAAACATAAAATGGTATTGTTATTGATAAGAATAACTTTAAAATATCACCAAAACAATTTTTGAGGAAAACACCCATTTTATTTGAAAGTACTTATTTAGAATCAAAATTTTGGAAAATATTATGAGAAAAATTATTTTAAAGGAACCATGAAAAATTGTAATGTAATATTCAAATAAAATAATTTTTATGATATTAGATAAATCTGTTCTTGTAGTGTACATTAAAATGAAAACCCCTTTTACATTTTCAGTAAAAAGTCAGATGCACATAGTTTGAAAAAAGATAATAAAATTATATTAATGTTGTTTAAAAAAAGTTAAATATGTGTAAAAATGACTTTAATAAATATTTAGAGAATAGTGAAGACATTTTGAAGAAAAATAGGGCTATTCAAGAAAATATTCTCGATGGAATAGAAAAAAAGAAAAGTTGGATTTCCTTAAAAACATTTTTTTAGTATATTGTATACTTAAGTAGAGAAAAAATGAAATGAAATCATGAAATTGATAAATAATTGAATGATAATAAAATAAATAATATTTTGGAGATATATATCCTAATACTTCATCATAAAAATATTTATTCATACAGAATTCCCATAAAAATGAGATTGTAACAAAAAACCTTATCATTGTAGTAACCTTGGAATCATAAATCACATGAAAGAAATAACTTCAACATAAAAATAAAATACCTTAAACATATTTATATTAATGATAAAACATATAAATGGGGTATTATATACACCTAAAAAAATAATATATGTTTATAACATTAAACATATCTCAATAAAATAAAATTGAGATGAAAACCCTTACGAATTCAGGAAATTTTGAAACAAAAGTAATTGGAATCTTGAAAATCATATGGTTATGTATATAACTTTAATTAAATCCTTTATTTTTTAAAAAAAATAATTTTTTCTCCATTATACACACTATAGAAATAATAAATTGGTGTGTCACATTAAAATATGTCATAATGAATTAAAATTGAGATGAACCACTAAGCTTATGTTTTTTTTGCTTCATAAGATCTCTAAACTCCAATAAAATAAATTTAAATTTATTATAATAATATAAAATAACCATATTAATACAAATAATATCATATATTATAAACTTATATTATTCAAACACCTATTTTTTAAAAATTATCTATTAAATATATCATTTTGGGTGTTAGCGGCTTCATTTTACATGTATGTTTTAGTTCGATGGTTGTGGTCCTTGAAATTTTATCAGGGTTCCTAAACCTCCATAATGTTAATAATGATATAAATAACATATATATTCATTAACTACATAAATATAACCATTTATATTAATTGGTTATTAGAAATGAATTACATCACTTCAAAGAGATGGCAGTCCATACATACAAACAAGTAATGTTTACACATTTTGATAAATGAAAATAAAGAATGTTAAATGACAATTAAACATTAAAGAATCATTATTTAATAATAAATATAATATATATATTATAAAATTATAATTATTACCAGCCATGCAAATAAGAAATAATAAGTAAATCGCATCGCTTTGTGAAAGTGGTACTCCACACGTATGCACGAGCGAAGTTATTATTTACCAATGGATTTGTAAGTAAGAAGGTATATATGATATTATAATTATATAAGTATAATTTCTGAATAAATATCATATATTAATGTCAAACCCATAATAATAAACATCCATGACATATGACGATGGAAAATAAATTGTATTGCTATGTGGAGGTGGTAGTCCACATGTACGCATGAGCAATATTTGTATTTCTCATTTGATTGATAAGGGGTGTAAAATGGTTATTAAATCATCATAATAACATATAAGTATATTTATATTAATTTAATAATCATTTTATTATTGATAAAATATGTTTAGATTTGGTAGAAGAATAAATAAAAATGAAATATTTTTTTAAGATTTATACATCTTCTTTGAGATACCCCCTCGATAAACACCTTAAGCATTGAAGGATTGGACTTAAGAGCGTAAAATAATAATTCAGATGAACATAATAATTATTTTAAGTATTTTTTTGTAGGTATTTAATTACGTATAAGTATCAAATGGTGTGAATAATGGAAAGGGATAAATTCTCTTTTATAAATGAGGTGTCGGACACAGAAGAAATTTCTTAGAAGATATTTATTATATAAGGTCTATTTCATGGTAAAGTGGCTTTAAATGGATAGGTATTATAATCTAGGATGTGATAAGGTTGATATATCTTGAAAAAAAATATAATTATATAAGTTTGGGGAAATACTACCCTTATCACTTGGTTTAACTCCTTAGTAAACCTTCTTAAACCTTAACCCTGTCAATAAAATGTTACTACTTTTACAAATTACTATCATAAAAAAATTAATTTTACCTTATTATATTATATTAATTTTGATTATTATAAATATAGAATTCATTTTAATATATCGAATTTATATAATTGTTTTAATTTAATTTTAAATAAGTGTGTAACCCGTAATGAAAATCTGTTTTAGAAGAATGAATCATTAAGTATAACACACAATTTTCATATATTCTATTCATTTTAAAAACCATATAATACATTTTAAAATATATTATTGAATATTTAATATCTAAATTTTATTAAAACTATTAATAAGTATATATTAATTATTTTCATTAAGATAAAAAACATTGTGCGTATAGAAATAGCTTTTAGAAAAATGTGTTTTTAAGCCCAATAATGAACATTTATAAAAATAAAGAATAATGACCATTATTCTGGTATTAATTAGTTTATTTCAAATTAAAGTATAATTATTTAAAATTTATATTAAATAAAAAACATAATGGTACCTTTATTTTAAAATAAATTATTTTGTTTCAAATATCTGTATTTTTCACTATACACTAAAAAATAAATCTTTTAAGAAAAATCCAAAAAATTACACCTAAGACAATATCTAAATTATAATTAAAAATGTATAATAATTTAGTCAAATAAAATTTATAAAAATAGTAGAGATAAATTATAATTTTTATGCATGTAAAATTGATCAAATACAATTTTTAAAGAAAACATATTCTAAAAGAATAAAATGACTTTAGTAAAAATAAAATACTTAACTGTTAAGATTTAATAAATAAAATTTAATAGTATAAAAAATTTATAAATATTGTTCTTAATGTGTTTATTTCTATTCATATGACCAATTTAATTGTTAGGTTATAATATATCCTTTTTATCTTTAAGATCGATGTTACATGTAAAGCAGGCTACCGAACACTTATATTTTATTTAAAGAAAAATATATTCTAAAATATTAGGGTGTTAGTTTATTAAAATCCTCCCAAACTGAAACAACAACGAAGAATCATAAATGAACCATTAGAATTATTCAATTCAATGGAAAAGTTTATGCAACATACCTTCATCAGCATGGTGTGTAATGAAAACATTTCATTCCTCAAATGTATTCTAAAAAAGTTACAAAAAATTCCCAATTTTTCTCAAATTATTTCACCATTATTCAATTAAATCATCACTGGTAAACCTTATTTAAATGAACTAAAATCTTCGAGAATAAGAGTAGAGGAATAATAAACGAATATGAGGAGGACGATATATCAACCACCATAGAAAATATCACCAAAATCATGAAAAATACATGGGGTGAAGTATAAAAGTGGGGAAGGGGCTCCCCTTTTATGTGTACATGAGATGGAGTAAGGAAAGGGGATTATGTTTTAATGACCAAGGGAGAAAATCGAAAATTCACACATCTAAAAAAAGTCTAGGTAGTTGAATGGTTTGTTAAAGCATCTACCAACCATGTGGTTGAAAGTAGATGAGGCCCACTTACTCAAATGGTTTTTCAAAATGGTTTTCCAAAACATGAAAAAAAAATCCTTATTAAGATGAAATTTTAGGTTTCACGTACCTTTTATACAACTCTTTACAAACCATGCACCTTACCCACATAAAAACCAACCTATATTATTTACCAACATGGTTTCCCTAACCGCATGGTAACTGTGTGATAGGGAGTAACCCTTTAAAAAATTTAAAATTTTAACCCAAATCTCCCATGAATTATCCCCAACACTCAATACACCACCCATGCGTCAATCCATTTCCAAAATTATCTCCTTGAGATGTTCTAAATCAGAGAATTCTCATATGAGTCCCAATTCTCAAAACAACCCCTACTCGAGGAATAACAAATTTTAAATTCTTTTAGAAATTTACATCCTAGAAATATATTAATTTTTTTAATCTCCTTTCCATAACATATCTCACCCCTGAGAAGGTTTGGTGGTCCTTCAACTATAATCCTGGCCCATTCTAGTAAAAAATTCAAATTTGACTTATCATATTCTACCTTGAAACACAAATGATATTCTGGTGCACAGCTCCATCACAAGCATACAATATTCATTAAAACCTAATATAACACTCATCGCCATCAAAAAATCACTATGATAAAAAAAAATTCATTCATACTCCCCAATACATGATGGTTTAATTTTATAATTCATCTCAATGCTTAGGGTGATCAAAAAAATAAGTCTCTACTCATAATGGCTGATTCACAATCCAGGGTTCTCACCACCATAAAAATATCCTACAAAATATAATTCTCTATGGTCCAATGATATTATTGGTTTGGTTTCCATCACACTAAAACCAATAATACATAGAAATAATTGTTTAATTTTGGTTCCACAATTTTAATATTCGTTTCTAGTTCTGAAATGAATCATATTAATCTCTATTATCCTAGAACAATCCTTTAATACATTGTATTTTTATAAAAACAACTAAGTTAATACTCAAAATATAACCATTGTACTTGATATGATATACCCAATATAGTTTTTAATCTAATTATTCCAATCTAAGGTAAATACACTGATCCAACCTCTTATGGAAGACTACTCTAGAAAACACATGGCTATAGCCATTGACATGTTATCATACCACCAGATCACAATGGATTATATATGGAAGGCATCTTGAGATCTTTCATACCCCCCCCCCACCAAATTTAAAACATGATTCTTAATGTAATTATATGGTTGGATACTCAAAAAAATAAATTGGTTGTGATACTCTCATCCTGAGAACTAATTCACCACTGATTTGAATCATGCTTGGATCATGTGAAATATGTTGTGATCCTAATTCCAAATATCATACTCCATCACACCCCACATATGAACTTCGGGGATAGTATCTACCATAGATATAGCTAAATTAATATTTACATGCACATAATAATCCCAATTTCATCATGATTATACAACGACCAACCTTATCACATCCAATACCCTTAAAGCACGAGGTCCCCTCACCTATGAACAATAGGGAACTCTACAAAACTATATTTTTATTATCTCCAGTCGACTAAATAAAAACACCAATTTTCATGGCCCACACACTATTCATTACCATACATAGTGACTACACTAGGCCATCCCACTCATACCTAATTTCCATCACAAAACATCAAATTATAATCATTCCCATCCCATTAGGAAAACCATCATCGACATCCACAGAAAATCCATTCCTAATGATTTCCACAACCTACAAAGTCCAATGATGCTCTCCCCACCATTTAGAATCCCTTATACCACTCCTTGAAAGAATCTTCTAAATATTTTAACAAAATTCTTTCTGGGTAATATAATTCAAGGAACAGAATTGTGTTGGAAATTACATGGATCCTTAATCAATTAATGATATCATCATAAATTTCAAGGAAACACTTTCCATTATCATCCATAGATCTGAGCCACCATGTCTATAAGTTTTTCATCAAGATCAGCAATCATCGGTTTATGTTAGACTTCTCGCTAGTCCACAACTGAAATGAACCATGTGTAATTAGTGTGTATTTCCTTGATCTCATATAAAATCATTGATTATATACTATAATATAACAAAGTTGTAAAAACCCAACTTACACACCCATGATTTTCTCAACATAAAACCTAGGATCAAATACCTAAACCACAAACCATTACCCACATAATTTCAATCTCATCAATCCATAATATCATCTATGATATTCTTCCAATAAGTCAAAGGTATCTCACTCATGCGAAGGATAATCATATAAGGACTCACCACTTTGGGTATCACGAAAAACCATAAGTGTATATCCTTGCCCAACCTATTCCAGTTCAACCATCAAGGAAGACACTTTATAATCTCACTAGGAATCACACTTGAATCCAACATGGTCAAACATCCTATAATTACTTCCCTCTAAAACCCAATCATGATACCTAATTCTCTATAACATAGAGTTATTTGCATCATAAAAGCTTAAGAAATTCTAAATTCCATACCCAGTGATCACTAAAGTGTCTAAATCCTTATTTAAACCCACTAACATTCAAATAAAGTCTTAAACATTGGCTCCATGTAAAAATTTAAAAAAAAGTAACATGTAAATCCATATAATGCACACCTAATACCACTACATGATCAATTCTAACCAAAATTCAATACCCAAAGAAATCTATGTTCTAAGTGATAGAAAGGAATAAGGAGTATACATGCCTACAATACACACCAGATTACACATACCATACACAATTGAAATTAAAGGAATATTCTTATGCCTCCCATGTCTAAGGTAACTGGAAATCTCTGACCAACCCCGTTCTTGGGTTAGCCTCATAAACCACAACTCATCTATAACAGTAGTAGGAATAACATCCTTCTACTCAAATTTAATAGGTTTATATTCATTAGGCACTACAACCTAACCCATAAATAACTACTCACATGAAACAATATCATAGGAAAAAAACACTCTTATCTTAATGATCATCTAGAAAATCACATTCTAGAACACCCATCCCAAGTACTCACATAGATCCACATTGGGAGCTACATGCCAAGTTATAAAACCATGTTAGGGAAATAATCCTCATGGAGCATTCTCATATGGTAATACACTCTTGATGATCATAATCCTATCTTTTATCATCCAAATACATCATCCTATGGTGATCCATGTCAAGAAAACCATATTAATAATCTTTAGTTGACTATAATACGAGTAAGAAGCTACATAAGAAAACACTATATTTATTTGTTGAATTTTAAGTAACTAAACTTATATTTATCTAAGTAATTATTACCAAGGAACCAAGATTTTATTATAACCCACTAATGATCACTAAGAATCCCTTACTGGAGGGACAGTATAGTTTTTTTCAAGTGGAAGCTATCTATATAATCCATATGATCTATCATCGGAAGAAAATATATTTTGTTAAAAGCTGAGGAAAATTTCATTAACAAGTTATATGGGAAAAAATAATATAATTTATTATTTAAACATCAAATAGGTTAAACCTATATCATCAATGATATCAATCAAACATAAGAAATGTAATGTCATGGTAATCATGTATGATATGAATGATTCATGTAAATAGATCTATTTCTGAGAGACCAAGATCCCAAACAAAAAAAAACATAAATTAAAAAACAAAAGTGCATCATTAAAGGTGGAATAATATAAATATAAAATTGAAAAACAATATTATTAACATCATAACAATGGTAACCTAAAAATTCCATTGAAAAAGGTGTTCATGACATACCAGTCGTAGGTCTATCATACACTATAGTACATCCCTATTTTACATTTCTACCATATCAACAAATTAAAAGAAAATATAAAACACTATGATATCACTTTTTTATGTCCCTCATTTAAATACCAATTAAAAATGGCCTAGATGATGATTCCATGGGACCTTAGCTGTGCCTCCCATATATCAAAGGCTACTAACTAACAGTGAAGACTTATGGTGTTACCTTAGAGAGAATATTCCCTTATACCAGAGTGGAGTAAATATTAGAAAATAAAAAAGAAACATCTCTAACAATAATCACAATATGTTTATATATAAAACATAAACATTAAATATCAAATAAAATGAATCATATAGTTATATATAATGACAGGTCTCCCACTAGTTAGACAATATACAAATATACTAATGAAATAAAAGAATAGAGGCTATACTTCCTTCCCTAAAAAAACAAATAATCTAAATCTCGGGACTTTATCAAAGAAATCATATCAATCAAGCAACAATATCCCTTTACCTTCTTAAAACTATATATAATGTGGTTTTGTAGGGTACCAAGTTCATGTATGTCTGAACAGGGTGTGACTATAGCTTAGAAGGGAATCACTAATGAGGTATCTAACATGACTATTAAATACATTATATTCACATTTGGCATGATAATAAAATAAAGGAATCATGTTTAAGTGTAAAAAAATAACATACATTGATTATAATGTTCTAACATGACATTTAGGATAAACTATACCAACTTTGGCTGCTATCGAGGTGTCTCGGACCATAACACAATACCAGAGGGGGATAAAAATCCTACCCCAAGATTTTATATATATGACACATCATATGTAATAACTAGGTAATATGAATCATTTTAGGTACCTATAATAACATGAACAATTTTCAGATCTTTAATTGCATCCTATGAATCTCAAATCATATCAGGTATATAAGGTCTCAACCTAAAAAAAATTATATAATCTTGATTTTTAAGTTAAGAATTAACTATATTTCATTTTTTGGATCTTTAAAGTTTATATTTTTATTTAATTGGGTCACCACTCTTAAAAAATTTAATATTACATCACAAGATGTACTCTTCCACTTAGTATCCATTTTTCCCTCAATACAAAACTTTTATAATATAACAAGTTTTATTTTCATGAAATATCTTCATAATTTTCTTATAAAACTCATAATTATCCTTAATCATCCTTAAAACCCTATGAATTTTTTTTAACAGGGGATATGAAAAAAAGTGTCAGTAAGGTACATATATCAAATAAAGAATATCGTTAGTCCATTTAAAAACCATCAGATCATAAAAGAGAGTTCCCCTTTAACATAATAGATTTTGAGCTGAAATAATCATATACTTACTCATGAAATTAGTAATATTAGACAATGTGTTTTATAATAATACTTTATAAGAAAACTGAAATGGAAAATCATAACAATGAGGGTTTCTTAGAGAATATGATAACCCATGAAAATATGTTTCTTAAAAAAACATTTTTACACTAAAAGGTCCTAATGTTTCCTTTGAAACCAAACAGCATTAGCTTACATTTTAAAATAAACTTATTTCCATGAAAATTCATTAGAAATAACAGAAAATTCATGTATATACCCAGGTAAATCACCTTTATAGAACCCTAACAAGTTGAATAACCAATACAATCAACTTCCAACATAAATCCATAGAGAACCTAATCAATACATAATGCATTAGAAGGCTATTACAGACCCACTGATACTTGGTTTATAACATAACCACCCATAACTGGTTTATAATATAACCAACCATCCTTGTTTTATAATGGAACCATCCATAATCATAAATAATTTCCAAGTATAAAAACATGCATGAAACACTTAAACCCTTTCAAAACTCATAACTATTTTTAAACCTGTAAGTAAAACATTTTCAGATACTCGTATGTGTTTTTCTTTTAAAAGAAAATCTTTGAAATAAAATACAAAGAAAATATGGAAGGAGGGTATTTATTTGATGAAAACATTAATTATTATAGAGGAATTCAAATATCAAATCATGTATGTAGAAGGGGGAAAATCTATTGATAATATATGTGTTAAAATAGAACATTATGACTTCCTTTTGAAAAGAAAGTAAAAATATTCCACAAAAATATACCTTCTAAAATCCATTGGATTAAAGTAAAAAGGTAATATAAAATTTAATTTTTAATCATTTTATTTCCATATAAATATATTCATAAAATAATTTTAAAAATATGGATATAGAAGAAAAATATTCAGAAAATAAATCATTAAAACATTTACAACTAGGTTTTTAAGTTAAATTATCCCTTACCTCGAGTTTGAATCATCACAAAAATTATTTATCTTCCAAAATAAAAAATTATGTTAATTATATACTTTATTAAGAAACTATTTATTTTTATTATTCCTTTTATTTTGTTACCATGTCATAATTAATTATGTTTACATCATACATTTTGATGATATCTGGCTCATATATCCAAAATGACTTTGGTAATTTGAATAAGGTCAAAGAGTTAATTATTAAATCATATAAACAATAATAATCATGAAATAATTATAATTTTTTACATTAATTATAGTTATAAAACAAAGAAAAAAATATGGTTATGAAAAATGAATTATGTTGCAATCATGAAGACGGTAGGTCGTGCATACGAATGAGTAACATTTCCATTTTTTCAAGAAAATGATGCGAAGAAGGTAAGTATCATTCTATCATTAAAAAAATTAATATTATATCATATTATTTATTTAAATATACATATATAAAGTATCCATGTGATGTGGTCATGAAAAATGAATCACATCGCTTCATGTAGGTGGTAATCCGCACGCACACATGAACGACATTATCATTTTTCAATGCAAGTAAATGGAAGAAATTATATGATATATTATCATTATATAATTATAAATATTTCAATAATATCATATATATAAATTAATTCCATAATTATAACCAGATTTGAAGGGTGGTGATGGAAAAAGAATTACACCAGTTCGTGAGGTGGAAGATTTTCATACAGAGGAATGATGGTTTAATTTATCATTTTATGGAAGTGGAGAAATATATAGGTTATTAAATTAACATAATAAAATATAATTATATGTATTATACTTATTTTACTATTTTATGATTATTTAAGAATAATTTAAGTAGGTATAAAAATAAATAAAATTAAAACACATGGTTAAGAACTATACCTCTTCTTTATACAACATCTTTTGGTTTGTAGATGAATACTTACTAGGTCGGTTTTCTAATCAAACCAGAGAATATAATAAATGGATAAGAATGTTTGGAATGTATTTTATTAGGTATTTTCCTTGACATAGTTCTAAAAATTGGTGAGGAAGATAGGATAGGGCGTTCTCGTTTATAAGTTAGGGGAGGGGAACTCTTGGAATTTCTAAAAGTATTAAATTAATATTCATAAATTTTCATGGAAACATGTATCCAAAATTTTATATTTATATTATAGAATAATTATTGTTCCAAAAATCTCATACAATAAAATTTAGAAATTTTAGGTGATGTTTTCACCCTTATCTCTGTTTTAACCCCCTGTCGACCCTATTGACACTTACCATGATATCAAAGTTTTTCAAATTTTAGGGGTCAAGAAAGCCACTATAAAAGTAAAAGTGACCAATAAATGGACCATATATGATATTTTAAACCATAAACGATTAAATTTTCCGAATATCATATTTTTATGAATTTTAAATCATTTAATATAATATTGTTTATTATAAAATAACATTAATGTCATTTTTAGAACTATTCAATTAATATGACCATCAAAACAACATAAAAACAATTTAATTAGAATATAATACATTAAAACATCTATAATATATTATTTTTATTTATAAAATTATTGGTACATTATAACTTACCAAAAAAAAAATTACCTTTATAGTTTTTATATTCATTTACTTGATTTTTCTACTGTTTGAACATGTACAAAGTCGTCGTTGTATAAGCACATAGGGTAATTATTTAATCACTATAAATAAAAAATAACTAATGTGATTAAAAAAATTCATTAATATTTAAAATTACCATTTATATCAGAAAATAAGTTTTTTCCCTGTCACAGAATATTATTGATATTTAAATCAAAAGACAGACACTTTGACTTTATCATTTACATAAATATAATAAAGGTAAAAGGCAGAGATAAATGAGAAAAGGGTTATATTTTTTGAATTTTGTATGATTATGTATAAATATATCCATAAAATGAATTAAATTCATTTTTTGAATGAATTTTAAGCCTTATCACATTAGTTTTTACACTAATTAACTTATTTTACCTTTACTGTGGTAACAAATATTTACTATGGTTACTATTCATAATGACCAAAATAAAAGGGTCCTATTTACCAAATTCGGACCTACTAATTCCAAATATGGATTCCATTTTCAAGAATCAATTTTTAAATGTGATAGAATTTAATTAAGAATTAAAATATCAAAATATGACGAAAAACAATTTTACCTAAAAATGCATTTTAATAATACTAAATGTTTTTATTCCAAATAGAAGTATAAAATTAATTCAAAATCCCATAATTGGATTATGTTTTATAAAAAGGATCCAATGAAATTTTAACACTAATCCATAATATAATTTTAATTTTTCAATACTTGAAAATAAAATACAGTTTAGAATAAAATCATTATTTTTCATTATTCATTGGAAAATAAAACCTTTCAGAAAATTTACAAAAAATAACCTTAAACCAATTTTTATATACTAATTTAAAAAATGAAATTTATTTTTTTCAAATTCTGTTTTTGAAATTTGGAAATAAAGCCTTTAAATAAAACCATATAATGTAAGAAAACGCAATTTTATTAGAAATAACGCCTTTTTCCATTTTGATTGAAAATATACCTAATATTATTATAATGAATATAATTCAATAAAATATAATAATAAATTTTAATAAGAAATAAATTTTTTTTATCTTGACATTATCTATTTTTTTACATTATTCCTCTTTTTTAAATTGTATCCCCATAATTTATTCACAAATTGAACAAGTGTAGATATTTTTACTTCATATCATTTTCAGATTCCCTTATTTCTTTTTCCAGTAAATGTTTTTTCCAAAAAATATTAACTTAATGAAATACCATATTCCACAACAATTTCTCTCTATGGTCTAGAATTTATACCGGTTGTTCTTCAAAAGAAATATTTTCTTCCAACTGAACTAATTTTGGATTAAAAACATGAGATGCATCTGAAAAATATTTAATTATAAATAAAACATGTAATATGTCATGCAATAGGGATAAAATTAAAGTAAATTCCCTTTTGTAAGAAACAGATGCAAATTTCTCCAAGATTTCATACAGTCCAATGAATCGTGGTCTTAGCTTCACATTTTTACCAAAACTGATTACCCTTTTCTATAGAGATACTTTAAGAAAAACATGATCACCCATCTCGAAAGAAATATCTTCCTCCAATTATCTATATAACTTTCCTTCATACTCTAAACCATCCTCATATGTTACTCAATCATCTTCAAATTATCAATCATTTCTTATACCAAGTTTGGTCCCATAAAATTCCATTTAACTAATTCATTCCAAAAAATCTAGAGTTTGAAACCACATTACATATAATGTATCAAAATGTCCCATCAATTTACTAGAATTAAAAATATTATCATAGTAAAGCTAAACTAAATAAATATGTTGATCCCAAATTCCCTAGTAATACATTGAGCAAGCACGGAGCATGTATTCCAAGGTATGAATTATTCATTCAGACTACCCATAAGATTGTTGTTTAAAATCTATATTAAATTTAATTTAGTACCTAATGAATTCTAAAGGACTATCTAAAAAATAGACATAAACCATGAATCATAGTAAGATACAATGGATAGAGGAACTCAGTATAAATTGACTATCTCCTTTATATTTAATCGAGAATGATGATATGGAGATATGATATATAGAATGGGTATATAATGAGAAGATTTAGTTAATTTAACAAATATTGACCAAATTATATTATGACCTAAATATTTATTTCATAATCTCATCATGAAATCCATTGATATATTCTCCTATTCCCATTCTAGCACTTGAAATGGTTGAATCATCCCCTTTAGTAATTATCATTTGATTTAACCTATTGAAAACTAAAACATTTCAAGTAAAAAACGCCATATATTTCTTTATTCCTCTTTCCAAAAATGTTCTCGAAGGTCTCTATACAATTTTTTTGTACCAGAATAAATAAAAAATAGAGTTATATAAGCCTCAATCAATAGTTTTTTCTTTAACAAGGGGTCACGTGAAACAGATAACTTTTTTTGAATATAAAAACACCAAATTTTCCAATATTAAATACAGGAAAATTACATTTCTTAATCATTTTCACATTTTCATGAAAAACACTTTTCTCCTGAGTTTGGTTAATCATTTATAATAAAGGTTATTATATCTAGGTTTGGAATAAGATAGTTAGAGTTCCTTTACGCATAATTTCTAGTCCAACATACATCAAATCATTAACTAAAGGGTCATATTCCAAATGTAGCATAGTTAAAGATATATTATATTTATGAATCAAATCACAAACTTGATATTTTTTTCACTTGGAAAACAATAAATTTTTCATTCATAATCCTTTATCAATTATAACTATATTCTCTATCTCATGTTCAACTAGTTTTGTCTGAATATATACTTCAAACTTTTAACATCATTATATATTTCACACTTTACCCCATTTAAATGACTTCTATTAATTAAAAAAACACTATATTTTTCAGTTTAAGGTTATGTGTAACATAATTTTGATCATGTTGTTTTAGTTGAAGTGAATCATAAGAAACGAATTGAACATTATGCATTAAAAAAATATCCCCATTAATGAAACATCATTGTATATTAAAATTTCTCCATTTTTGGATGCTAGGTCCAAAACTGAAGCATTCAATAATCATCCATTCAACTCCAGGAAACATTTATCACATTCATTTTTCCATGAGTGTAGCTCTATTTTTTGTTAAACTAGTTAGTAGGCTATAAAACAACGAAAATTTTTCAAAAAACCATTAATATTAGTCATCTAATCGAAAAATAAAATAAAAATATCATTAACATTTATATTTCTTAGACACTCATCGACCACTTTAGTTTTAGTAGGATCTATATTTATGCCATCATTACTTACGATATGTCCAAGGAATGAAATATGTTGTAAACTAAATTAACATTTGATAAATTTTCCATATAACTTATTTTGTTTTAAGTATTTAAGAATAATCCTTAGAAGTTCTTCACGATCAAAATGTTTTTTAGAATAAACCAAAATATCATCGATAAACATTACCCAAAAATTATCTAAATATTAATGGAAATCTATACTCAAAAGATCCATGAATATAGTTCGATCATTTTCAACCCAAATGGAATAAACATAAAATCATAATGCCTATACCTATAATGAAGCATTGTATTAGGGATATCATGTGATGGCCCGAACCCACACTTCCAGGTTCAGTATAATTTTTTTTTGTATATTTTATTTAAAAGACATGAAAAATAAACAGAACATTTTACATAACAATAACTTTTCCAGTATATTTTTTGAGAATTATAAATGCACATTAAATTTTTTCAAATCTATAGGAAAATAAAATAAAATAGTTAAATTTATTCATGTGACATCAATTTATAAGTGAGGCAAACACCTTCAGATAATTCCACTAAACCTGTGGAAATATTAATTTAAAACATAGTGTGAACATAAAATTTTCCACAACGGGGTTTAAAAATTACTGGTATTTACTTTTAAAATATTTAGTTTGAATAAAAAAATACAGATAAATAATTTTTAAAACATTAAAATTTAATAAGTTCATATAATTTTGAAAACCATTAACTTCAAAAGTAATAATAATTAGAAATAATTATTTTAGTTTCTCTATTTGAAAATAATAATTTTTTTGGATTAATCATGATACTAAGAAGGCCATAAAAAATCATATGGTCACTTAGTCATATCATATGCGGGACACCATACCATATAGGTCATGAATTTACTCCCCATACCACATTACATCATCCAATATACGAGTGCCATAAATCTTTGAAAAACAGTTTTATGGTTCTACCTTTCTCACTCATAACCCAAAACAATTGAAAAACAATATATAAATTATTTTAGTTAAAGAAAATAACCATATCATAGAACAAGAACGTTCTAAAAACATTTTGAAGAAAC
Organism: Viscum album; assembly: GCA_963277665.1. Lineage (NCBI taxonomy): Eukaryota > Viridiplantae > Streptophyta > Magnoliopsida > Santalales > Viscaceae > Viscum > Viscum album. The sequence continues at coordinate 1,157,019,463 of OY728130.1, read as the reverse complement.
CCTCAAATTCTCAAATTACATCAATTTAAAAAAATGGCCTAAAAATAATTTCATATAAATTTAAAACAATTACAATCATTATATGCATAAAATTTTAATGATATATTTAGATCATAGCCATATATGAATTATGAGCGACTTACATAGATGATCAAAGACATTTTAGAACATTAAATAATAAATTTTATTTATAAATAATAAATAAAATGATAATAATTATCTTTTTTAAATAAATGATACACATAAAATTATAACCAAAAAATGATATATTCTCTCTTGGATATTTTATTTATAAAATAAATGATTTAAAATAAAAAAACAACTCATTAAAAATCATAGAGTAATTCTTCAAACCATTATTTAAAATATATATATAAATATATATATATATATATATATATTTGTATATATATATATGTGTGTATATAGAGTTATTTGAAAATTACAATATAATGGGATTTCATAAAGGAGTTATAAATTAAATCAAATATTGAAAATAAATTAGAGACACAGACTAGATAAAATAAATAAAATACTAGAATAATTTTATTATATAACTTTGTTTGTATAAATATACTTAAAAATATATATACATATATATAAATTTTTAAATAAAAAATAACCCCAACAAAACAAATAAATTTGAAATATTTATAAAATTAATCCTTTACCTGAAATACAGAATGACAATTTTCATATATTGGACAAAACAGAAGAAAAGAAGAACGATGTAAAAGATAGTACAAGTTGTGTTGTGCTCAAATAGGGTGTGAATCAAGAGGGTTGTATATATATATATATATTATTTTTAGGCTTGTGGTGGAGACTGAAATAAAAATTGGAAATCATATAATTCATTAAAACAACACAAAAACATTATATATTATATATAAAGAGTAATTTTCCCAATTAGACTTCAGAAGAATCTAATAAATGGGGTTACCAATTTTGTTTGTCTATTTCACCAACGTGAGTTACTAATTCTTTATTATATTATCTTTTTTTCATTATAATTTTTCCTTCACATTTTTACTTTTTTTATCATTTGCTTTCTCATTTCTTTAAGAAACTCATTTAAAATATTGTTTTTCAGCGTTTTTCTATTTTTTATTTTGGTATCATATTTTTCCTTTTTTTATTCATTTTGATTTAGCATTTTTTTAATTCATTTAACATTTTTTTTGTGTATAATCATTTCATTTTTGTTTCTTCTCTCACATTACTCACTCTTTTGTCGCATCTCCTTTTCACTTTTCTTTTGACAAGTAAATATATTATTAAAATATATTATTATATTATCATTTCATGTTTTATTTGTTTTTATATAAAATTCATTTTTGTTAATAAAATAATTATATATATATAATTTCAAAAAATTATAAAAGAAAAATATAATATAATTATATATATTTATAAAATATATAATAATAATAATTTTTATTAAAAAAATATGTTTTACCGTTAGTTTCTATTATTATTATTATCACTAAAATATTAAAACAAATTATAACTTCCATATTTATAAGAAAATATGTTAGATTTTACTTGTTTTAAATAATGGTAAAAGTTTAATTATAATTGGAATCTTAAATATTAAATTATATATATATATAATTAAATATGTGTAAAATGTAATCATCTTAATTTTCAAACAAATTTAACTATTCAAAACAAATATTTTTACAAAAATAATCAAGTAAATATATTTATATAAAATTATTCTTTTAAATAAATTAATAACACATTAAAAAATACTATTTATTTATAATGTTAAATCAAAAGTGTTTTCCTAAAAAATAATAATATATTCAAAACATTAAATATTAAAACATAATTTTAAATAAATAATATATTTTAACTTTTTAAAAAATACATCTATTTAAAGAAATTAATATTTCTTAAAAAGTCATATATTATAATTTTGATCCAAAATATATTAGTTTTATAAAAAATTTAATTAAAAACAATTATTTTAAATTATAAAAAAAAATACTTAATTAAAATAAAATTAATATTATAATTTCTTGTGATGTTACATTCTTCCCCCCTTGAAAAAATTACACCCTCAAAATTCATTCGTCAGACACTAATTTTTTTTAAATTTTTCATCTTCAAAATTAGAAAAACTAGAACTGTTAAATTTATATACTATATTGAAAACTTATAATATTGAAATTTTTCTATCCCTTTTATCTGATACTAACTATGAAGACCCAAACCCATGCTTCTAGGTTCGTCGCATAAAAACGGTATGTATTTTTTTAATAGATAGATGAAAAATAAACCTAACATTTTACATACAAGGAACTTTTCTTGTCCAAGTTTTAGAGAACTAGATATACACTTTATATTTTATCAAAGTTATAGAAAAATAAAATAAAATAACTAAATTTCTTCGTGTGATCTAACTCCATAAGAAAAACGAACATCTTTTAATAATTCAACTAAAACTGTGGAAATATTAATTTAAAAATAGGGTAAGAAACAATTTTTTCAATAAGGAGTTATAAAAATTATTGCTATGTAATTTTAAAATATATCTATTGAATAAATAAATATAGAGATATCAGTTTTTAAATCATTGAAATTTAATAAGTGAATATAATTTTTTAATCCATTAATTTCCAAGGTATAATAATTTGAAATAATTCGTTAAGATTCTCCATTTGAAAATAATAAATTTTGAATATTAATCATAATGGTCAGTAGACCATAAGAAAACTATAAGGTCACATTATTGTATCACATGTTGTACAACATCCCTTAGAAGCTATGAGTTCACGCCTCATACCATATTAAATAATTAAATACACTAGTGCCAAAAATTTATGAAATGTATTTTAATGGTTCTTCGTTTCTCACTCATAACCCAAAACCTTTTAAAAATCATATATATAAGTTTTCTTGTTAAAGAAAATTTATCATACCATATCATATAAATGATCTAAAAATATTTTAGAGAAACCCATACATTCAAAGATTAAATTAATTTTAAAAAATATAATAAACACAATTTTATATAAATTTAAAACAATTACAATTAGTATATTACATAAATTGTGAATGATATATTTAGATGATGTCCATATCAAAATTACGAGTGACTTACATGGACAGGAAAAGACATTTTAGAACATGAAATAATAACATTTATTTATAAATAGAAAATAAAATGACAACAATTATCATTTGTAAATAGACAATAAATATAAAATGATAACCCTAAAATGATATCTTCTCATGGAGATTTTATTTATAAAAGAAACAATTTAAAATAAGAAAAAACAAGTCATTAAAAAACATAGAGTAATTATTCAAATCATTATTTCTCAACAATATATATATATATATATATATATATATATTGTTTTTTGAAAATAACTATATAATGGGATTTCATAAAAGAGTTATAAATTAAATCATAGTTTGAAAATAAATTAGAGATAGAGGCTTGATAAAATTAATGAAATATTAATAACAAATTATTATATAATTTTATAAGTATAAATATAATTAAACATATATATATACATATATATAAATTCGTAAATAAAAAATAACCCTAATAAAAACCATAAATTTGGAAGCTATATAAAATAAATCCTTTACCTTAAATTCAGACCGAGAATTGCCATATCTTGGAAAAAAAGTAAGTAAAAAGGTGTAATTTACCTCACAGGTTGTGTTGTGCTCATAGAGGGTGTTCATTAAGAGTGTTGTACATATATATCTTTTTTTACAGCTTGTGGTGGAAGCTGAAATAGGAATAGGTAATCATATAATTCCTAGACACAACACATAAAAATTGTATACTATAAACATATAGAAATATTCTTATAATTATTCTTGAGAAGAATATAATAAATGGGGTTACCAATTTTGTGTTTTTTTACCAATGTGAGTGACCAATAATTTTATGATATTATATCTTTTTGTTTGCATTACCATTTTTCTTTCATGTTTTTACTTTATTTTTTATCATTTATTTTATTATTTTTAAGAAACTCATTTCACATTTTATTTTTAAACATTTTCTCCCTTTTATTTTTGTTCCATGTTTTTCCATTTATATATTTATTTTTATTTAGTGTTTTTAAATCATTTTAATGTTTTTTTAATAATTTTTGTTTTTTAGTCTCTCACATATCTCTCTTCTTTCTCACCTATTCTTTTTTACATTTCTTTTGTCAAGTTAATATATTATTATATTATCATTTCTTGTTTAATTTTTCTTTTATATGTGATTTATTTTTGTTAATAATATAATTATATATATTTAAAATTTTAAAAAATCACCAAACTAAAACATCATATAATTTCATATATTTATAAAATATTTTATAATAATATTTTTCTTCAAACAGTATTTTTAAGATTTATTATTATTATTATTATTATTATCATTAAAATATTAAAAAATAATTTAATTATCATATTTAGAATAAAATATGTCTGATTTTATTTATTTCAGAATAATGGAAAAATTTTAATTACAATAATTTTCATAAATATTAAATTAGATATATATATATATGAACATTTAATTACATATGAAAATATATTAACTTTTAATTCAATATATTAAATTTTAATAAAATGAATTTAATTAACAAAATAATATTTCTTGAAAAATAATATTTTATAATTTTAAATCAAAATATCTTAGTTTTATAAAAGATTTTATTAATAATATTTATTTTCAATTATAAACAAAATAAAAACATAATTAAAATAAAAGTACTATTTTAATTTCTTGGGATGTTACATTCTTCCATACTAAGAATTATGCTCGTGCAATTCGTTCTTCGGACACTAGAAAATTTAGAATTTTTCATATTCAGAATAAAAAAACAAAAACCACTAAACTTATATAATCTATCATAAAAATTTAATCTCCAAATTTTTCTAAACCATTACTCTAATACCAACTATAATGATCCAAACTCGCACTTCCAGGTTAAGAACATAATAATGCTACGTATTATTTTTAAAGACATATGAAAAATATACATAACATTTTTTATACCATGAAATTTTTCTTATCTAGGTTTTGGAGAAGTAGACATATAATTTATATTTTATAAAAGCTATAGGAAAATAAAATAAAATAACTAAATTTATTCATGTGAGTTAACTTTGTAAGTGAAGCGAACACCTTCAGATAATTTCACTAAACCTGTGAAAAATTTAATTTTAAACATAGGGTGGAAATTAATTTTCCTAGTAATGGGTTTTAAAGATTATTGGTATGTACATTTAAAATAATTATTTTTTTCATATATAAATACTTATAAATAAGTTTTTAAATCATTGAAAATTAATTTGTTCAAATAATTTTTAAAACTATTAATTTAAAAATTAATTAAAATTTGAAATAATTCATTGAGTTTCTCTATTTAGAAAGAATACTTTTTAGGATAAATCTTAATACTCAGCATGACATATGAAAACCATAAGGTCACTTAGACATATCACATGTCGGAAAAAATCCCTTAGAGTTCATCTCTTCACTCTTCTTACCACATTAAATCATTTAATACACTTGTGCCATATATTTTTGAAAAAAATTTAATGGTCCTATCTTTCTCGCTCATAACCCAAAACTATTAAAAATAATACATAAATTATTTTCATTGTAGAAAATAATCATACAATATCATAAGAATGCCTTAAAAATATTTTGGAGAAACTCATATATTCACACATTGCATTAATTTTAAAAAAATACAAGAACACAATTGCGTATAAATTAAAAACAATTAAAATCAATATACGCGTAAAATTTTGATGATATATTTAGATGATGACCATATATAAATTAAATGTGATGTACATGGATGGGCATAAATGTTTTTGAAAATGAAATAATAACTTCTATTTAGAAGTAGAATATAAAATTATAACAATTATCAGTTGTAAATAAACGGTACACATAAAATGATAACCATAAAATGATATATTCTCTCATGAAGATTTTATATTTAAAAGAAACAATTTAAAATAAACAAAAAAACATTCTATATCCTAGAACAATTTTTCAAATCATTATTTCTCAATAATAATATATATATATATCAGTATATATATATATATATAGAGTTCTTTGAAAATAACTAGAAAATGGGATTTCATTAAAGATTTATAAATTAAATCAAAATTTAAAAATAAATTAGACATACAAACTAGATAAAATTAATGAAATACTAATAAACATTAATTATATAATTTTCAGTATAAATATAATTAAAAATTTATATAGACATATATAAATTTGTAAATAAAAAATAACCCTTACTAAAACAATAAATTTGAAATATTTTTAAATTAAATCCCTTACCTTATATTCAGACGATAATTTCCATATCTTAAACAAAATATAAGCAAGAAGAATAGTGAAGAAGACAACACGAGTTGTGTTGTTCTCGTAGAGGGTGTGACTAAAGAGGGTTACACACACACACATATTATTTTTAGGCTTGTAGTGGAAGATGAAATAAGAATAGGTAATCAAATAATTTTTAAAAAAAAACACACACAAAATGTATATTATATACATATAGTAATATTCTTACAATTAGGCTTGAGAGGATTCCAATTAATTGGGTTACTATTTTTTCAGTTTGTTTGACCAACATGAGTTACCAAATCTTATATTATATTATCTTTTATTGTTTTGTTTTTCTTTTTTCTTTCACATTTTTAATTTCTTTTTTTATTAGTTGTTTTGTTGTTAAAAAAACTAACTTCACAATTTGTTTTCAATCATTTTTCCCTATTTTATTTTTATATTACATTTTCCTTTTTTTATTCATTTTGATTGGGCATTTTTAATTCATATTAATGTTTTTTTGCTTAATCATTTCTTTTTTGGTTCTTATCTCACGTTTCTCTCTTTTGTCACCTCCCCTTTTTCACTTATATTTTGTCATGTTAATATATAATTATAATATATTATTATGTTTTATTTTCATGTTTTATTTTTTTTATGATTATTTTGTTAATAATATAAATATATATATTCATAATTTCCAAAAATTATAAAACCAAAAAAATCTAATTTCATATATTTATAAAATATATAATAATAATAATTTTCTTTTAAATAATATTTTTTAAACTTAATTATTATTATTATTATTATTTTCATCATTAAAATATTTAAACAAATTATAATTATTATATTTATAAGAAAACATGTCAGATTTTATTTATTTCAAAATAATGATAAAATTTTAAATATAATTAGTTTCATAAAAATTAAATTAGACAGATACACACACACACACACATTTCATTATATATGTCTAAAACATAATCGTCTTAATTTTAAAAGAAATCAAACAATTTAAAACTTTTATTTTTACAAAAAAATCTAGTAAATATATTTATATTAAAATATTCTTTTAAATAATTTAACACCACATTAAAAAATAGTATTTGGTTATAAATTTAAATCAAAATATATTTCTTGAAAAATAATAATATATTCAAAACATTAAATATAAAAACATACTTTTAAATAAAGAGTATATTTTAACCTTTTTTTAAAAAAATACATTTATTTTAAGAAAATAATATATCTTGAAAAGAAATATTATATAATTTTGAATCAAAATATCTTAGTTTTATAAAATTTTTTATTAAAAATAATTCTTTTTTATTATGAAAAAATAAATACATAATTAAAATAAATGTACTATTTGAATTTGTTGAGATGTTACATTTTTACCCACTTAAAAATATTGTGCCCTCATAATTCATTCATCAAACTCTCAAAAATTTTGAGCTTTTCATCTAAAGATCTAGAAGAACTAGAAATGCTAAAATTATATACTCTACTGACAACATATAATCTCCAATGTTTTCTAGAACGTTGCTTTGATACCATGTGTAAAGACCCAAACCCATGCTTCAGAGTTCAACACATAAAAATCCTATGTATTTTTTAAAGACAAATGAAAAATACACTGAACATTTTACATACCAAGAACTCTTACAGTCTAGGTTTTTTTGAATTAGACATTCACATTACATTTTATCAAAGCTGTAGAGAAATAAAATAAAATTACTAAATTTCATTATTTGATCTAAATTCTTAAGTGAAGTGAACGCCTTCAGATAATTTCACTAAACCCATGGAAAAATTAATTTAAAACCTATGGTGAAAATAAATTTGTCACATGGGGGGGTTGAAAAATTATTCGTAATTTTTTAGAATTAATAATGAAACTTGACTGTTCATAAGAAAACTATAAGGTCACTTAGTCATATCACATGGGGGACAACATCCCCAAGAGGTCAAGAGTTCACTCCTCACACCACATTAAATCATTCAATACAGTAGAGGCATAAATTTTATAAAAACAGTTTAATGGTCCTATATTTCTCACTTATAACACAACCCCATTAAAAAACTAAACATAAATTATTTTCGTTGATGAAAATAATCATATCATAACATAAGAATGTTCTCAAAATATTTTAGATAAACCCATACATTCACAAATTACATTAATATTTAAAAAGGGAATAAATTTTATTACATATAAGTTTAAAAAAATTACAATCACTATATGCATAAAATGACAATGATATATTTAGATGATGAATATATCTAAATTACAAGTGACTTACATGGATGAGAAGAGACATTTTAGCACATTAAATAATAACTTTTATTTATAAATAGCACATGAAATGATAACAATTATCATTTTTAAATGAATTATACACACAAAATGATTACCATAAAATTATATCTTCTCTCATGGATATTTTATTTATAAAAGAAACAATTTAAAATAAACAAAAACAAGTCATTCAAACTCATAGAGTAATTCTTAAAATAATTATTTCTCAAAGATATATATATATATATATAAATCAGTACACATATTTAAATATATATATTTATATACAGTTCCTTGAAAATAACTAAATAATGAGTTTTCATAATAATGTTAGAAATTAAATAACATTTTGAAAATAAATTAGAGACACAAACTAGATAAAATTAGTGAAATGCTAATAACATTTATTATATAAAATTTTAATTATAAATATACTTAAATATATATATAAATATATATAAAATTCTAAATAAAAAATAAACCATAAAAAATAAATTTGAAAGATTTATATAATAATTCTCTCACCATAAATTCTGATTGATAATTACCATATATTGGACAAAGCAGAAGCAAGGTAGAAAGGTCTAGAAGGGAACACATTGTGTGTGTTATTGGACAAAAAAGAAGCAAGGTAGAAGGTTCTAGAAGACATCGCAAGTTGTTTTGTGCTCATAGAGGGTGTGCAACAAGAGGGTTATACACACACAAACACAGACAGACACACAGACACAAATATATATATATATATATATATATATATATATATATATATATATATATTATTTTGAGACATGCGGTGGAAGTTGACATAAGAATAAGAAATCATATAATTCATCGACACAACACACAAAAATTGTATATTATATACATATAGTAGTATTTCTACAATTATTCTTGAGTAGAATCCAATAAATGGGGTTTATAATTTTTTTTGATTATTTGACCAATGTGAGTCACCAATTATTTTCTTATATTACCTTTTTTTTGTTTGCTTTATCATGTTTATTTCACATATTTGATTTTTTTATCATTTGTTTTTTTTTAAAATAATTTCATATTTTGTTTTAAAATGTTTTTTCTCTTTTATTTATGTATATTATTTTCCATTTTAGTTATTTATTTTGATTTAGATTTTTTTAATTCATTTTCAATTTTTTTTGTTTAATCATTTCTTTTTTATTTCTTCTCTCATGTTTCACTCTATTTTGTCACCTATCCTTATTCAATTTTCTTTTATCAAGTCAATATATTACTATATTATCATTTCATGTTTTATTTTATTATATAAAATTAATTTTTGTTAATAATATAATTATATATATTTATAATTTCAAAAAAGTATAAAACAAAAGCATAATATAATTTTCAATATTTATAAAATATATAATAATAATAATTTTATTTTAAAAAATATGTTTTACCCTTAATTATGATGATGTTGATGATTATCATTTTCATTATTAAAGTGTTAAAAAATTTATAATTTTCATATTTATAAGAAAATATGCCAAATTTTATTAATTTCAAAATAATGGTAAAATTTCAATTATAATTAGTATCATGAATATTAAATCTGTCACACACACAAACACAAAAATCATTACATATGTTTAAATTTTAATCATTATAATTTTTTAAAAAATTAATTATTAAAAATTTACATTTTTACCAAAATAATCAAGTAAATATATTTATTTTAAAACATTCATTTAAATAAATTAATACCAATTTAAAAAATATATTATTTATTTATAATTTTAAATCAAAATATTTTTTCTTAAAAAATAATAATATATTCAAAAAAATAAATATTAAAACATAATTTTAAATAAATAATATATTTTAACTTAAAAATAACACATTTATTTAATGAAAATAATATTTGTTGAAAAATAATATTTTATAATTTTGAATAAAAATATCTTAGTTTTATAAATGTTTTTATTTAAAATATTTATTTTAAATTATAAAAAAATACTTAATTAAAATAAAAGTTCTATTTAAATTTTTTGGATATTACATATCACCCTCCTTGGCCTTCAACCAATAGTACTAGGACATGAGAGTAATATTTGAAAAATATTGATCTCCCTAGATCTGATCAAACAAGTCATCAATATGAGGAAAAAGTTACTTATTCTTCAAAGTATTGTTATTCGGAGCTTAGTAATCAATGACAATCCTCTTGTAACCATCATTCTTTTTAACAAACAAAATAAGATAACCCCACTATGAAGTTCTATGCTGAATAAGACCTATATCAAGAAACTTATATGATTGATTTTGAATTATAGAAGTTCTACTTGAGCAATTCGATAAGGGGGTTTTGAATATTATTAGAATCCAGTACTAAGTCAATAATAATCTAAAATTCTCAATTAGGTATAATACTAGGTAACTCATTAGAAAAAACATCCATATATTATTTTATTACTAGCACATCATTAATATGAATAGTTCCTTTATTTTCAATTATATGAGCAAGATTACTTTCATTTCCATATGAAATCAGTTTCTCAGCTTATTAATATGTTATTAAAGAAATGAATTCATTCTTGTATATAAAATGAAACTCATTATGAAGAAATGACTTATTTATCTCTATAATATACCTTAGAAAGCTAAAAAGAATGACAATACATACCCAGAATAAAATGAAACTCTACGTGGTGAAAGTCAATAAGTTCTACAGGTAAGGTATTTCCACAAACAATAATAGAAAAATTATTATAATTTCTTTTTTCTTTAATATTTCTACCATGTGTTTTTACAAAAATTACTTGATTTATTTAATGAGGTGAAAAATTTAATTTATCAAAAAAAATCTCAGAAATAAAAGAGTTTGTAGACCCAAAATAAAGCAATTCATTGAAAAAATATGAATAATGATGTAATATACCTGGAACCACATCACTGTATAGTCCCATATCTAATAGTGTAATTGAAAATAATTTTACCACACATTTCTTTCTGTTTTCTTGATTATTTACATCCATCATTCCTATATTTGGAAAATTACCTGAATAATAACCCATATTATTAAAATTAATGCATCTTATCATCATATTTTCATTATTTTCATTATCATTTTCTTTGTAATCATGATCCACATGTCCAAAATTTTTACACTAGAAACACTTCCTAGATTTTATAAGATATTCTAAATGGTTTTCTTTACCACACAAATCATAATATGGAAACTTTATCTTCTTGCCTTCAAATTTATTTAGTGTATGATTCCACATTTTTTAAAATAAGATCTTTTTCTTATACTTTTTTCTTGGAATAAATGATTATCAGAAAACTCTTTTTATACCCTCTTGGAATATAAAAAAAGTTAATCATAACATTTGAATTCATGAGAATCTAGTTACATTCTATATCTTTTTATAAATCTTGAGTAAAACTGATTAATTTTACTATCAAAAGCCTAAATAAAATTTGGTTTGTACCTTTCCAATCAGGTAAAGTTTTCTTCATGCACAACCACTGATTGTTCCTCCTACCTCAATTCCAAGAAATTATTTTCCATCATAAGTCGAATAACATTATTAAAATATTCCTCTAGTAAAATATTCTTAAATTTTACTCATTACATAAATTCTATTTCTTCTCTATCTAGTATTCTTAACCATTGACCAACGTTGATCATTTTAACTGAAAAAATGGTAAATAGAAAGAGTTGCCTTTTGATGATCTGAATAACCCATTAATTCAACTATAACTTCCAAATATTTAATGCCCCCTGAGGTACCACTTAGTTAGAAGATACACTAAATGATTGTAGGTTTTTCTCATAAAATGTTCCACTATTGACATATTTATCTATTGTATATCTAGTTTCTCTCTATAATGGAAACCAACACTAATTATAGCCTAACCAAAAAAATATGTACATTTCTAATTAAAAACATTCTAGGTTACTGATTTGGAAGGATAAATTCTTCTTGGATCCTTCCTAAACCTACTTTCTTATTTCCTCTATAGAAAACTATTGTAATAAAAAATAGTTTAGATAAATAAACTTGATAATATTCAAGTACTATATCATGATAACCAAAAATTAGAATATCTTAATATTATTTACTATTATTATTCTAACCACTCAAATTATTGAAACCTTTTCTTTGATACCATCTATAAGGTCCCATCCTTTAAACATTACCCAATATTGAGTTTTAAGTCAATAAATAACTCTCTTATATTTTTAGGAACTATACAGTTTAGAGTTTTAGATAATTAGTTCATTACCCTTAAAAAATAAATATTACACCATAATGTGGGCACTTCTACTTAGTATCCATTTTTCATATAGTATGAAAAATTTTATATGTAAAATGTTTTATTTTCCTGAAATATCATCACAATTTTATTCTTCCCTTAATCCTTGTCACTACTCATCCTTAAAAACCTATGATTTTTTAAAACAAGGTATTTTCATGGCAATATCAGTATGAGATATATAAAAAATAAACATTTTTATCGATTTGAAAATCGTGATATCATAAAATATAGTTTTCCTTTAACATAATAATATCTGATCTTAAATATTCATTTACATACACATGAAATCAATATTATTGGGAATTTTGTTTCATAAAACACACCATAAAAACATAAAGGAAAAATAATAATGATGAGGGTTTCTTTCAAAACACGAGAACCCATGAAAATAATTTTCTTGAAAAAATTATTTTTTTACCTTTAAAGTACATAATCTTTCCTTTAAAACAAATGATCATTAACATAACTTTTTAAATCAAATGATTTCTATGAAAACTCATTATCAAGAAAGAAAAGTCATATTTTTTTCTTGGTATCTCATATTCATAGAACCCATATAAGTGGAATAACCAAAATATTAATCTCATAATATAATTATCTAGAGAACATAATAATCACCCAATGCATTGGTGGGTTATAATGAACCCACATGTCCCTAGTTTATAACATAACCACCCATCCTTGGTTTATAATGGAAAAACCTATACTTCATTTATAATTAACCCACCTATTGTAAAAAATAATTTCCAAGGACTATAACATGTGTGAAAAACATAAAATCGTCAAATGATAATAAAAAATATCTTTTAAAATCATAACTAAATCATTTTTCGATAATGATATATCCCTTTATTTAAAAAATAAATTTAAAAACTAAAACAACCATAACAAAAGGAATGAGGGAATTTATTTGAAGAAAAAAGTAATCTTATAATGGAATCCAAATATCAAATAACGTTTTTCTTAGAAATAAAAGTCATTGACACAATTTATGTTAAAATTAAACATTATTTCTTTCTTTTTTTAAAGAATGTCAAAATGTTACGTAAATATATTCATTTTGAAAACCATTTAAAGAAAGTAAAAAGAGACATAATACTATCATTTTTAATTTATTTATTTCTATATAAATACATCAATAAATAAATTTTAAAAATATGGACATGGAATAAAAAGTTTATAAAATAAATCTTTAAACATTTAAAATAAGGTTTCTAGGTTAAAGTGTCTCTTACCTCATGTCAGAATCATCACATACATTCTTTATCATCCTAAATAATAATTATTACATAATTATATTTTTTAAACAATAATTATACTTTTAAAACAATCCATTAATGATTTTTATTGAAAATAAACAATGTTACAATCACTGAGATGGTAGGCCATACATGCGTATGAGTAACATTTCCAGTTTTCAAAGTACATGAATAAAAGAAGGTAAGTATCATTATATATTTGAATAATGATGATTATATCATATTATTTATTACAATTTACTTATATATACTATCTATGTGATGTGGCCATGAAAAAATAATCACATCACTTCATGGAGTAGATAATCCACTCGTACACACGAATATCGTTATAATTTTTCAATGAATGGAAATCTAAGAAATTAGATGATATATTATCATAATATAATGATAAATATGTCATGAATATATATATATATATATATATAATCCATCATTATAACCGGTTTCAAGAGGAGGGGATGGAAAACAAATTGCATCAGTTCACAAGGTGGTGGTCTATCATACACACAAATGATGGTTTTATTTCCCATTTGATATAAGAGGAGATAGATATGAAATTTTTGGGGTGTAGTTTAATTGTTTTATAGGGAGTTCACAAGTAATGTTTTTTTCCTTATTTATTATTAATTTGATATGTAATTTAACAAAATAATTCATAACCAACAAAATTGTATCAAAGATTAATTAATGAGATAAAATCAAAGCGAAAATTTAAGAAAATCACAAATTATTTATGATTAATCAAAAAATTAAATAATTTCCTTGAAATGAATTATTTCATCGTTGATGAACCTAATAATGTTTCTACATCATACCATCATTGTGTTATAGGAATCAAAAGTAGATTCCATCCAATAGTGATCCACATGTGTTCCACAAACCACTGAACATCACCATTGGAATTTCTAGGTGGTAGAGTGGAAGATCTCTATACTTGTGATGTTAATCCTTAATAAACTCAAAATTATATTCATGAAAGGGTTCTATTTTATCACTTTAGACTTAAGAGTGGTGTAAAATACGAATCACTATCTGTTCTTGATAGAATTATGGGAGAGGGATATCTCTAGGGAATATAGATAATTCTCTCTGAATGATATTGTGCACAACCAATGAAATTAATTCCCTTTTTATCCAAGGAACTGGACACCGTGAACAAATTTATGCTTTGTTGTTGTATTCTATCATTGGTCCATACGATTTCATATGGAAGGCCCAAAATAGAGTTGTCTTTGATAGCCACAGGGCCTCTTTGAAGTCTGGGTTGAATGTGATTTACATGGTGGTTTTAGCAGCATCTAAAGTTCAAAAGGGAGCCCTGAATATCACTATATGTGACTTAATTATTCTGAAGACTCTCTATGTGCCTGACAGGGTCAATAATCCTATGGTGATAAAATCTATCAGATAGATCTCACCCGTCTTCCCATAGTTTAAAGTGAATTAGGATGGGTCGGCCTTGGGTGTGCTAGGACCGTCAGGCTGTGGTGGAATCTTCAACACCCATCGGGGCTTCGTTAAAGGATGCTTTTACTACTATATTGGAATTGGATCTGTTATCGAAGCTGAGATTTGGGCGATGATTTAAGCCATCAATTATGTGACTCAACATGGTTGGGTGCATATTTTGGTGGATTATGACTCTACCACAGTGGTCCAAATTTTGAAGACGCTTTCTCAGAATGTTACTTGGAAAGTGATTTCATCATGGTGTGCCTGTCTGAGTGATCTTGATCTCTTGTAGTTATATGTCACTCATATCTACAGAGAGTAAAATCAAACTGCATATGCTCTCACTAAGCAGGCTATAACGGAGGTCTCCTTGAGGTGGTATTTTATTACTCTTGATTTTTGTTCCCACTTTGTTGATTTAGATATGAATAGTGTGTGTTATTCGCATCTTTGTAATCCCTCTTGCTCTACCACTTTCTCTATTTTGTATTAATTTTATAGGGATCGTTTTTTCCCAGACCCTGAGCTTTTTTGGTAAAAATGAATAACCTTTAAGAAAATAATATCATTGGGTAAGGTTAGAAAATAATAATTTCACTTGCACTCTTATTATTTATCTAATCTATGAAAAACCCCATATCTATAATAATAATAATAATAATTTTTTCTTGACATGCGAAAAGCTCACGAATAAATTAAATATTATTTATTTAAATAATATTCAATATATTATTTTTCACTGAACCATTAAACTTGGTCTGGAATCCCTCCCCAATAATTATCATACATTGAATAATGAATGTTTTTTTAATAAATATATATCACTTTATTTTTCTCCCATAAATAAATAAATATTATATTCACTAAATAAAAAGTATGTATTTATTAAACATTATTTTCACACAATATTCTCATTAATAAATTATGATAGAATATATGGGATCAAGAAAACATGAATAATTACTAAACCAAATGCAAAAATAATGTTTATTAAACATGTTAAATAATAAATATTATTATTATTTTATTGAGGGTTTGGATTTACTTAGTGTGTGACCCTCTAGGCATATTTTTCAGTGTCATTAGGAAAATTAGCTCAAAGTACAAGGTTATCATTTATCAATAGTATTAGGAACAAAAAAGCAATATGTTAATGTCACAATTACATAAAACCCCATATAGATGCTTAATGTGTAATATAATCCTTTTATAATGATACTGGTAATAAAGCTAGTTGCATGCTGAGGCCACAAACCTATGTGATTGAAGTCTTTTTCTTTTAATTTCCAAAAATATAACTTTCTTACTTAACACCATGGCCATGGATTTACATAATATTTGTCATTTCTACCATGGGGATAAAGTGTAGTGACCCAACCCTAGAGATCCTCAAGATGATGTCTACTATCAATTACATTGGCATGATTATAAGAAATCAAACCATGAAGGACTAAGAGTTCAGTAGTATTGGTAAACTAAATGCATACATGAGTCTTGTATTAACAATTAATAAAATAATTACAACACTTTTTAAATAACTGATAAGATAATAAATTTATTCCAAATATCAATACTTTAATATCTTTCTTATGTCTTTGATTATTGGGGAAATGAAACATAATAAGGGTAAGATAAAATTCTCAATAAAGAAAAAATATAATAGAATAAATAGTTAAATCATTGAGAAAATTTGTTAGGGCATGGTAAATAACTGAACACACATACTATATAATCAAAAAACCTGATAAGGAAGTGCATAAAAATATATAAAGCTAATAAATAGAAACAAATTAATTCCAAATAACTATATAGGGAAAAATAACTATGTAAATGTAAGAAACTAAAACACAATCTTGTTAATCAATGAACTAAAAAAGATGTGAATCCATAAATATATAAATGTAAGATCTTATGGATAAATTATAAATGAAAATAACTGAGTAATTCATAACTATGGATATATATAACATACCACCAAGGATATTTTCCAAGTATATAATACCTTAATGGTTTCATTCCATAAATCTAATAATTTCAAGGATTCATTCGAAGAATCTAATAATTTTAAGGCTTCATACCATGAATCTAATACTATCATGGATTAATTCCAAGGATAAAATGCTTTTAAGGATTCATTATAATAATCTAATATTATAAATTCCTCATTCCATGAATCTAATATAGTTAAATTGAACACCATATAAAAAATGGTATATGGTTACGTAATGAGAATATCTATGATAAATGATATGGATAATTAGGGGAAGTTAAATTTCAAGTGATCATAGAAAATTAAATATTTCTAGGGGACTAAAAGGAATCAAGTAATTGAATGTGAATATAATATTTGGTCTATGGAATTATAAACTATCGAGAGTAAGAATATGGATTGTATCAATATAACATATCCTAAGTGGAGTAAAATAAAGGATTGTTATTGATGATTAATAGAAGTGCTATAAAAATAAATTTTAAAAAAATTATTGAGGAAAATATCTTTTGTTTTGAAAAAGCTTGTGAAAAAACTTTTCTTTAAAAACCACTTTGCTTTTTTTAAATATGGTTTTTATAAGAAAATAGGTTCTCTGACTAATGAGAGAAATGAATTTGGGTTTTTTAAAAATTATTTTCTAAAACATTTTGAGTACCAAAGAGTGGGAAAATGGTTCTAATATTTGGAAAAGGTCACAAATAATCATATGAGAGGAAAATGAAAGGGTTTATATAACAATGGTCATATAATTTCCTTGAATGGAAATACCATTGAAATATCACTGAAATTATTAATAAGGAAAATAATCATTAAACATTCCAAAGTGTCCCATACCACTTTCAAACATTTTAAATCATAAGACTTATTATAGAATATCATTAAACGATTGTTTTTAATATTATGAAGATAAATTAATTAATGATATAATATTTCAAAATGGGAAGTGGATAAATCAAAAGAAAGAAGTAAGTGGTGGACATGACATTTATCTCATGGATGTAAAAAGTGATATGAGAATCTCTTTCCTTGCGTCTGACTTGTCTCATGAGACTTTATATCCTCGAATAAAAAATTTCTGTTAATTATTTGATTTATTGATTTTTTTAATTTTTATCATAAATTTTATTTCACTTATTAATATTTCAGATACAACTACATAAATTATTAAGTTTACATCTTGTGTTATGACCAAATTTGGGTTATGTGTCAAAAACACCTTTTACAGGTCAACTATGGTCAAAGGGGTCATTATATAACTTCTCCAAAAAAATAATAATCATGAAATAGTTATCATATTTGTAAATAAATTATACATTAAAATAAATCATTAATTATGGTTATGAAAAATGAATCAATGTTACAATCATAGAGACGGTAGGTCGTACGTACGCATGAGTAACGTTCCCATTTTTCAGTGATTTTTATGAAAAAAAAGTTAAGTAACTTTATATATTTACAGAATGATAATTATAACATATATACCATATTTTTTAATCATATATACTTATTTATATAATTCTTGTGATTTAAGTGTGTGAAAGGGTAATAAATAAATAATATATTATCATTCTGTAAAATGATATATTATCACATAAATTAAATTTAAATCATTAATTATACCTTCCATGTATCGTGTTATCGAATCACGTCACTTTTAAGAGGCGTTACTGCACAATTCCACAAATGATGTTATCATATTCCCATAAAATGGTGTGCATAAAGATATGTGTTATAAATGAATTATATATTTATGAAGAAATTATAAATTATTCTTATTACAAATATGGAATACATTATTCCAAATTCCAATCACATAATTGGCATAAGTTATTTAAAATTTAATCCTACAGATGAAACGACAATGCAGGATTTCAAAGTAAAAACGTCTAGACATTTTCTATGTTTTATATTTATTTTTAATTAGAAATTGATTACAATTACATAAATTGGATTTATTTAAAATAAAATTTTATAAATAAACTTTATAACCAATTTAGAGAATGGTATAATTTTATTAATAAATTATATGAAAAAAAGTTTTTAACTAAAATTTAGTATTTTTCATTATTCATTTAAAATAAAACATCACAAAAAAATAACAACAAATTACTATAACTTAATTTTTATGTTTATATTTACAAGAATAATATTGTTTTTACATATCATATTTATAAAATATTCAAAAATTGGATTTAAAATTGGTTCTCTGTTAAAAGGAAGAAAAAATGCCTTAATAAAAATATAGTATTTCATGCAGAAAACTATGTTCGTTCTCATATTTTTTCTATAAAATCTATTGGATAAATTTTAAAAAAAATTATGTAACATATTATATATATATTAAATTAATATATCTCACTAATTTTAGTTAATTTAATTCAATAGGATAAAATATCATTGTGAGTATAAAAAAATTCTTCTATAAAAATATTTCATTTACATTCTATTAGTTCTTATATTCATTTCTAATTAATTTGTAACCGATGAATTCATTTTATATTAGTGTAAATGATATATTTCTATAATTTTGTTAATAATATACATAAAAACTACTTTATATCTTATTATATTAAATAAAAAAATTTAATAATATATTACTGTTCGATAAAACTCTATCTTGTGTGTAACACAATCCATCGAAGAAACTCATTGTTGCGTGCGACTCATACTAACTCATTTTCATGTGTATTGAAATATATAAAATAAATTGAATTTATTTATTATAGTAATAATATTATAAAATCTTGGGATATTATATTTCCTTTTGTTCTTACTGTTTCATGTCATAGATTCTTTCAAATACAATGTTTCTACTTTAGATTTTTAGGGCATTACATTCTCCCCAACTTAATTAAATTGAATTCTCAAAATTTAAACTCAATCATGGTGATTTATTTTTTAATATTACCCATGTTTGAAATACCACATCATTATTAAGTTTTGTAAAAAAATCTCTAGAAAATAGAGAATGATAATTACAAACCTCACATAGACTAATATGTAACAAGGTATCTAAGTAGAAGAACATTAGTGAGAAGTAAAGATACATAATTGGAGGAAAAGAATAAATATTTATTGGGAATTATTGAGGTCATCAATCAAAAACAATTAATTGGTAAAATGGATATCTTATAGCCTCAAATCCATAAATGTGCAATTATTTAGAAGGCCATTAGTTCAACAAAATTTAAGTTATTAGGAAAACCTTTTTTATGATCCTTTCATTCATGTAGAGAAATTCCTTTACTACATAATAATATAATGAAATTTACTTACTCGATACATTTTGATTTCATATAAAAAATTACATCTTTTGTTCATGATTAAATAAAATTATAATTCATTTATTACTTCAAGAAATAAATATCCAAAAATTAACATTGATAAATAAAACAATAAAATAAAAATTTTATGGATTGTAAGGCCTATAAAAGATTGAAAAGTATTATCATTTTTCTCTAACTATTCTCCAAATCCAATATTATTAATATATTAATTTCTAATCCTGAAAAGAAAATCTACAGGTTCATCATTAATATTTATTCATCAAATTTTTTAACTAAAAAATGAAATTTTAACCAGTACATTTCGTAGGTCAGTGGTTGGCATGAAACCCGTATCTTCCTTCGATCATGGGTTCAAGACCTGTGACTTTTTCAGACTTTATTGGTGGTCAACCAACATATAGGTTTTCCTTTTATAAAACAATATTAATATTGATTCCAAAAAAAATATTATATATATCCTTGTAATTTAATCATTAAATAGCCTATAGTTCTCAATAAAACCCCAAAATACAAATACTCCATCAATTTATTTACATATAGGTCTTTCCTTGGTCTAGGGTTTATCTATAATATCATTTATAGGATTTATAAATCATTACACCTTATCTTAAATTTAAACACATTAAGTTTTAACCTAGTCCATTCATTCATCTATTCAAATCCTTCATAATGGTTTATAAATAAAATATGAATTATCCTAAGTGTATCTCCCAGGAGTGTAAAACTGAGAGTGTAGTAAGGACTATTATCATCTACTGGGTTTTTCTGAATCAAGCCTTATACAACTTTTCAGAGTTGTTACTCCTAGGAACATATATGCTAAAACCATTTCCATTTTTAGTATCTAGACATGGATATATTTATATGAAGACCCACATAATATCTTCCTTATAGAAATTCTAGGATGTTCTTTTATACATATCCTCAAATTATACCTTAGGATTATCTTCTCTAATCTATGTTTTTCTAAATATATTTCCCAATGTATCTAATAAACATCCTCTGATACCAACTATAATGACCCAACCCTAGAGAGATGAGAGACAATGTCTGATATCAATTACATTGGCATGATTACATGGTTTCAAATCCTGAATGATTGAAAGTTTGGTAGTCTTAATAAAACAGATACATACGTGAGTCTTGTATTAAAAATTAATACAATAATTAAAAAATATTTTTTTCTAAATAACTTATAAGATAATAAATTTATTCCATATAGTATATCCTTGTATATCTTTCTTACTTCCTATATTCCTAGGTAAATGAAACATAATAAGGGTGAGCTTAGATACATAGTAAGGAAAAAATAGAGTTGAAACAATAATTTAATAAATGTTAATAATTATTATGGAATGGTAAATAACTGAACACACATCCCATATAATCAAAAAAATGTGAAGGATGTGCATAAAAAATATGGAAATATAATAGATAGAAACATATAACATCAAAATAACTAGATAAAGCAAAATAAATATGGCAAGGTAAGAAATTGAAACACATTCCATTTAATCAATTAACCAAAAATGATATGTATCCATAGATTTTTCGAAGCAAGATCTCATAGATGAATACAAACTAATGATAAAAGAATAATTAATTATGATGGATATCTATAACATACCACAAGGCTTCATGCCAATGATCTAATACTTTCATGGATTCATGCTAAGAATCTTATACTTTCAAGGGTTCATGTCAAGAATCTAATATTGTCAATGCTTCATGCCATGAATCTAATACTTACAAGGATTAATGAAAAGAACATAAGACTTTAAATCCTTTATTAAAAGAGTCTAATACTATCAAGTATTCATTCCATGAATATAATAAAGTGAAAGTGAACACTGTATAAAAAATGGTATACTATTTAGGAAACAAACATATCCATGATAAAAGATATATATAACTAGGGTAAATTCAATGTCTAGTGATCATAAAAAATTGAATATTGTAAGGGTACTAAAAGGAATCAAAGAAGTGAATTTGAATATTATCCTTGGTCAAAGGAATTATAAACTACCCATAAGAGGAATAATGATGATATTAATATTTTAGGATCAAAATAAAGATGTAGATTCTCAATTACAATAGAGGGGGGGGGGGGTGAGTTGTAAGTTTAAAAACTTTTGTTTTTTTCATGAAGCAAAAATATGATTAAAAAGGTTAAACAAGGTAAATTCACATGACCTCCATTAGTTATACAAACTTAATAGGTTCTAGAAATATGGTTCTGGAAATGAAACTTAATAAAAGTTTACAAGGAAAAGATTATACCATAAAGAGTATAGAATCTTACTTATTAAAGTATACAAAAGAATAAGAAAGTATAAGAAGGTTATACTTTCTTCCTTTATCAAAATACAGCGGCAATAAACATGAAACAAAACAAGTAACAAGTATAAAATCTTTTAACCCAAAGAGTAGGGTGTCCAATAACCTTGGATAAAGGTACCTTGATTAAGATGTTCAAGAAATTCTATCATACCCACACCAGGGTAATCCCTCGATATGAATATCAAAATCTGTTTTTCTATCCCTACAAGCCCTCGAACTTTAACGTAGTCAGAACCTCTATCTTCCTATCCTTAGAAGTCCTCTATTGTAAACAACAACTACCAGAGTCTCACAAAGCAAGCGGAACCAGATGTTTAGTATGCACAAGTCACGAGAACCTCTCTCTCTAGAAATCACTTCAGAAACATGAAATCTCTAGAGTTGTCAACCGGCTATGAGCTCGTTCAAATGTGCTCCTATTTATATGCAATTCCCCAATGGTCAGCTCCCTCCTCCAATATTCATATTATTCCTTGAATCTTAGAGGGACTTGTACACATGTCACTCAAACAATGGTTATTTAGAAGCAGAATGTACAATATCATTTCATATCTATAACAAGTGTAATCAAAATGAGGTTGCCAAACCAAATCTAATTTTTTGGAGTCTAAGGAAAAATAGCATTCAGAGTCTAAGAAAATAAACATATGGTGACTACAAAACATGGAAATTCAGATTCTGTTTTTCAAGGAATTCAGAACCTGAATTATATAGATTTCATAATTTTAATTCCAATGAATTCAGAGTCTGAATTCTAAGAAATCCGGATTCTGAATTCTGAGAAACTCGGAGTCTGAATTCTGATGAATTCGGAGTTTGAATTCTAAAAAATTCGGAGTCTGAATTCTTATAAATTTGGAGGTGGAATTCATAGGAATTAATATTTCAAATTCTAAATAATTTGGGGTCTAAATTCATAGGAATTCAGAGTCATTAATTTTAGAGAATTTGGAGTCTGAATTTCAGAGAATTCGGAGTTTGAATTTCATATAATTTAGAGTCTGAATTTTAGAGAATTTAGAGTCTAAATTTTAATGAATTTGGAGTCTAAATTTCAGAGAATTCAAAGTCTGAATTTCATAGAATTCGGATTCTGAATTTTAGAGAATTCAAAATCTTAATTTCAGATAATTGGAAGTCTGAATTTCTGAGAATTCAGAATATGAATTTCAGAGAATTCAGAGTCTAAATTTCAAAGAATTCAGAGTCTAGATTTTAGAGAATTTTAAATATGAATTCGGAACCTCAAATCAAAACCAGAAAACAGAATACTCTATAACTAAAGATTTATTGGAGTTCGAGGTTTTTTAGAAGTGAAAATGAATTTTACCCTTAGAAATAAAAAGAGTTATATTTAGAGAAACTATAGAATGAACAATTAAAATCATAGGCAATGATAAAATTTCCTTGGGGAAGGAAAATTTTCATTATTAAGATAACTCTTATGGAAAAAATAATTTTCCTTAAGATAGAGTGTTTTTGATTTTTTAAAATATAGAGGAATGGAAAATTCATAAGGAAACCTTATTGACTCAACAATCTTTCCCTTTTTGAAAATCATAAACATCCTTTTAAAAAATAATATAAAGACCTAGATTTTTTCTTTATAAACATGTAAATAAGAACTTATCTCCCTTTACTTTTGAATCATGGTAAATACAACTAGCTACCCCATAGGTTTTGAAATCCCTAGGGATCATATTCTTGGTTTCCTGAAAGAGATTTTACATTTTCTTGCATACAAAAATGTTATTTGATAATAACTTCCCCTTATATGAACTCCCCCTTACATAGGGAAATATATTATTTACTTATAATTATTTTTATCATTCCTTTCTCCACCTTTGTGATTTTATAAAAGTATTAAATATAATAAAAAAATATGCTACCTAAAAAATTAGTACTAAACAACCAAATATATGAAGAACAACCAAAATTCCATTATGATTGAAAAAAAATTTCAAAGAGGAAAATACAACAAAAGATCAGAATGGGGTAGAATTATCCTTCTTTCTTTTTTAGCATTAACTTTTTTACAATGGTTTTTAGCTTCTTTATCTCTGTATGATCTTCTTCCACACACATAGGCAGCTAATCCCGATCTTCATTCTTCTTTTCTAAGGATTTGATCTTTTTTCTTGAGCATTAAGAATATATACCTGATCCTTCAAAACATTTTATTGCTTAATAAGCTTGTCTTTAAAATAAATTATGAGATCCCTTTCTCTCTTCCAATTCAAAGACACTAAATTAAGCTTGCTATTCAAATCATTGACTTCTTGCTTCTGAGTTGTCTGTTCGAGAGTCAATGTTTCCTCAAAACTCTTAGTATGATCAGTAAACTTTCCATAGTTGGTGTCAAATTAATCCTTTAAACTTTCTTGAAATTCATCAAAGACTCTCAATTCTTCGATTGTCTTCCTTGACCAACTTGTAATATTCTTGCATGATCTTTTATGGGATTAATATTCAATGGAGAAGGTTTTGAAATCTGTATCAATCTTTACAAACTTATCAATAAGCATAGGGACTGAATCTGCTTTCTGATCAAATGACTGATGAAGGATCTAGAATCTATATTCCATACTTGGAAATAATATAATGGCATCAACCAACTTCTTCAAAGATTGAACAAAAATAATCGGATCTAAGAAAGGACGATTCTGAATTAGTGTGTTTGGTTGGTGATGATTCTTTTTCTAACTCTTCAGATTTCTTCCTCAATAAAGCACCAACGCCTTCCTTTTTCACCACATATTTCTTAGGTGTATCAACCAACACCTACTTTCCCTTATCAACTCTCATAATTATCTCTTCTTCTTTGGGTGATTCATTCCCACTATTAGATAACTTAACAATTTTATATTACTCAGGGTTTTCTTTCTCAGCACGTCCCATAATATCTTCTGGATGAATGAAGTCATGATTTCAACTCACTTCTTCACAAATTTTATTCACCTATTCCTAGTCATTTTCAACATTTACTGGTGTAAATTTTTTTTAGGATTCTACTTCAAAAGTTTGGATTGATAGTTTCTCAGAATGACTCTCCTTCTCATGATAATCCTCTACTTGCCTTATCATGTATTCGGTATCACCGCTTTCTTATTATTATTCTTCTTCTTATTCTTACACTTCTACCTCTTTAACTATTTCTTTCTCTTGTTCTTGTTCATGTTTCACTACCTTATTTCCTCGAGTCATAGTGAGTGATTCTTTCAAAAAACGATTCCGGTACTTGGATTTGTTCAGAGGATTTTTCAGCATCCTTAAGAATGGATTTAAATATCTCAGCTTCAAATATCTTCTTCTACTTCTTTTCTTTCTCTTGTTTATCAATATTTTCAACAACCTTCAACTTCAAGTCTTTTTTCTTCGTATGGTCCCAGCCAAAAGTAAGCTCCCATTTCTTCATGTTATTTTTGTCTTCTCTCCACTTAGCCACCACTTCATCGGGTTATTCCTTTTTTCTTATTTTGTTGTGGGGGTTCTTATTGATTTTCCTTAGACATATTATTTTTCTCTTTCTCGTTGGGTTCCTTCACCTTCCTCTTCTTTCTACCTTTCTTAGAAGTTTAATCCACTTCCAGATTATTTGATAGAGTGTTTATTTCTGATTCAAAAAAATCATAGAAATCTCCAGATTTATTATTAAAGGAAACTTTCATCCTTTTGAGAGTATCATCACTCAAAAACATCACTTTGAAATCTCTTGTCTTAGAACTACAAGGAATTTTGAAAGACTAAGGACAAAGAACTATGATCTTTGAGAGAATAACAGGATACATGATGATCTGGTAATTCAAATTTCCATTCTTAATATTCTCAATTTTAACCAAGATATACTTGACCAAGTTTATCTTTCTGAGGATCACTAAGAAATCTAGAATATAGATGTCACTTTTCTTCAAAAAATATTTATCCCCTTTTCTCAAAATATAAAACCTTGAACCCATAATTCAAGAATCTAGAAGTTTTTAGATAGATGAATAATCATCAGAGTCTTTAACTCTCCCAAGCCAAGGCACTCCAAAGCCTTTTCCTTCTTAAGAAAACCTAATACATCTGGTAGCTTGTGGGAACATCACTCTGCTTCTCTGTATATTTTTTATTCAAAGATTTCCATTACAAAAGACATTTATTTTTAAGGTGAAACTTGTACAGACAATCGAAATTATGAAAACCCTAAAGATTTAGAATGAACTTAAGTTGAGCAGTAGGGATTCATCACAAGAGAGCTTTGAAGATTGAAATGGGAGAAACATTAGGGGGGTCCTTATATAGTCATTTGAGGTGATGGTTCACCTTCCATGATTAATACAATGGTTAAAAAACATTGGATGAGATATAATGTTTGAGATGAAAGCTGAAGAAGAAATTTGGCAGGTTCCAATCTTTTCAGGTTTTTATAAATAAAATTTCATATTTAAGGAAAACTGAATCTCAAAAAATTAAACAAAATGAAAATACCCATATTTTAAAAAATATTATTATGAAAATTTTAGAAAAAAAAACATACCTTTCAGATTTTTGGGAAAATTATTCATAATGATGAAAATGTTTCATGAAGAACTTTGCATACCAAAATAATTTTTTTATGAAAAATTTTGATTATGAAAAATTTTGATTACAAAAATTTTGATTAAGAGGAAAATGTACTCTCCTAATGAAAAATATTTTCTTACAGTAAGGAGATAGGTTTCAACAAGAATTTAATATGGAAGATTACCTTACTGTTATCATTCCAAACTTCTATTCAATGTATTCAAATATATTGGAGGATAAAGATTTAGTGAAAATATCTACAACTAGATATTGCATTCCGATAAATTGAAGAATGATATCTTCTTTTTGTATATGATCTCTGAGAAAGTGATGCCTAATATCTGTGTGTTTTTCCCGCGAGTGATGTTTATGGTTTTTACTTAAGGAATTGCCACTAGTATTATCACACAATATTTGTGTTTTGGTAAAACTCATACCATAGTCTGTGAGTGTGTGTTGCATCCACAACACTTGATCACAAAAACTACCAGTAGCTACATATTTAGCTTCAGTAGTGGAAAGGGCTACTGAGTGTTTATTTTTGCATTACCAAGAAACTAATGAATATCATAGGAAATGAAAATTTCAGAATTTTCTTTTCTTATCAATTATACATCCACCAAATTCAGCATCCAAACAACTTTTTAAAACAAAACCATTTCCAAAAGTATAAAAGAGTCCTAAATCTATGGTTCCTTTTAAGTAATGAAAAATTCTTTTCACAGACTTTAACTAAGATTCATTAGGATTGGAATTAAATCTTTCACATAAGCATATTGAAAACATTAAGTCTAGAAAACTAGCTTTCGGGTATAGTAGACTTCCTATAATACTTATGAATGATGTTTGATCTAATGGTTTCCCAGCTTCATCAAGATCAAGTGAATTTGAGGTACCAATGGGAGTACTTATACTTTTGGTGTTGTCATATCCATACTTTTTAAGAAGATATTTAATATACTTATATTGAGATATATAAGTTCCTTCTGGTATTTGAAAATTTTTAAAACCTAGGAAAAATGTTAACTCACCCATCATACTCATATCAAACTCCTATTTCATTAGATTCTCAAAGGAATCAGTTAAAGATTGCTGAGTTGAACCAAATATAATTTCACCAAAATAAAATTGAACAATCACTTTTTTTCTTATCTTTATTTATAAAGAGGGTTGGATCAACATTTTTCTTAACATAATTGTTTTCTAACAAAAATATTGCAACTCTATCATATAAGGCTCTAGGGGCTTGTTTAAGTCCATATAAATCATTGGTATGTTTAAAAACATATCCAGGATGTTTTGTGTCTTCAAAACCATGAGTTTGTTCAATAAAACGTCTTCTTGAACACATCCATTAAGTAAAGAACAATTAACATCCATTTTAAAAAGTTTAAAATTGAAGAATGATGCATAGGCAAGTAGAATACAAATAGATTCAAGTTTAGCTACTGGATAATAGGCTTCTTCATAGTCAATTCATTCTTGTTGATTATATCCTTTAACGACTAATCTATCCTTATTTCTTAAAATGACTCCATTTTCATCACACTTATTTATGAAGACCCGTTTTACTCTAATAACCAAGACATCCTTAGGTCATTCAACCAAGGTCCATACTTTATTCCTTTAGAATTCATTTAGCTAATCCTACAGGGATTTTATCCAATAATTATCACCTAAAGCTTCATAAGTGCTTTTTGGTTCTAATTGTGTAAGGAATTATAGATATTCTACATCATTTTTTAAGGAACTTCTAGTCCTTATAGGTTGATTTACTTCACCAATTATACTATCACTGGGATGATTCTTAAGAAAAAACTGATTTGGGTTTTGTAAAACCTGTTCATCGACATATGGAAGGAAATCCTCTGGGGTAAATGATTTAGAAACATTTATTAAACATTTTTTTTATCAGAAATATCTTCTATCAAGGGTTGATAATCAGTTTTTGAAAACACATCCAATGATGTAGGTTGAGGTTGTTTAAAAACAAAAGGATCAGTTTCATCAAATTTAACATGTACTGTTTCTTCAACTATACAAGTATTTTTATTAAAAACTATATATGCCTTATAAGTTGTGGAGTAGCCTATGAAAATTCATTCATAAGATTTTGGTACAAATTGATGTAAATTATCATAAGTATTTGAAATGAATACTTTGCAACCAAATACTTTGAAGTAGTAAAGTCTAGGTTTTCTATAATTCCCCAATTCGTAGGGGGTTTTATTATGAAAAGTTCTTATAAAAACTTGATTTATAGTATAACAAGAAGTAATTACAACTTCAGCCCAAAAATTTTTAGCTATTAAATATTCACCCAACATGGTTATACTTATCTCTCGAATAATTCAATTTCTTCTTTCAACAACACCATTTTTTTTAGGAGTTCTTGGTGCTGAGAATTTATGAGTAATACCTTTTCTACTACAAAAAGTTTCAAAATCGGAATTTTGAAATTCTCCTTCATGATCACAATGAATTGTTATAAATGAATGATTTTTATCATTTTTAACTTGGGATATAAAGATTTTTAAATAAGAAAAAGATTCATATTTCTTTGCTATAAAATAGAACCACGTAAATCTAGTGTGATCATCAACTAGAACAAATACATAATATTTAACTCTAATGATTCCAGTTTTTGTTGGACTAAAAAGATTCATATAAACCAACTGTAATGCATCAGTAGTGGAGACTTTACATATTGATTTAAAACTTGATTTATGTTTCTTTCTATATTGACAAGGATCACAATCTTTTGAAGAATCCTGACTAAGGTCTGGTAGATCCTTAACAAATCTTTTCTTAGAGATTTTACAAAGTCTCTTATGGTTATAGTGTACTAACCTTCTATTCCATAACCAATATTGATCATCCATTACACTAAGACAAGGTAGATCTTGGCTCCTAAGGTCTTATAAGTTTAGTGTGTATACATTCTCTTGCATGTGGGTATAAAGAATAAACTCTTCCTTGGAATTGTGTACTAAGCATTTGTTATTCCTAAAATCCAAAAGGTAAAATTTATCACATAATTGGATTATGTTAATAAGGTTGTGCTTAGGACCTTTAAAAAATAAAACATTTGAAATCAGAGTTTTTACAAGAAGAAAAATGTTACCTATAATAATAATTTCTCCCTGAGAATTATCTATGAAATTTACTTTTCCTCCTTTCATTTTGATAATATTTTTAATGAAGTTTTTGTTACCAGTCATGTGCCAAGAACATATGCTATCCATGTATCATGTATTTTTATTGGTACTTTCTTTATTTTCATGAAAATAACAGTGTTATACTTTCAAAATAAAAAATTTTCTTGGATCTGGAAATTTCAGAAAGAAAGATTTTAGGAATCCACGTTTTCTTAGAAAAATAAGCTTTGTGAAAACCTAAATATTGAGTTTATATTTAAAGAATGATTTTTCCCAGTGTCCACCATACTGATATTTTATACAGAATAGAGAACTTTTAGGAACAAAATAGTTATTACTAAAAACTGGCTTAGAATGAGTATAACCAAATCCAAAATGTTTCCTTATACGATGAATTTGGGAATAAATCTAATCAAAGTTTTCCTTACCGAGGGTAAAGTTTGGAAAACAATTCCTCAAGGAATATATTTTTGACTTTTGTTTAATAACCACGTTTTTATTCCAAAAAATTAGTATTAGAACTAGAGTTAGTCTCTAAATGTTTTTTCTTAGAAATTACATTTTCAAGATCCTTAGAAAGTTTACCCTTATCAGAATTAAATTCCTCAAGGTTTTTGGAAATAATTTTAAAATAAAAAACTTTCTTATCAAGATCTTTAGAAATATTTGACACTTCCTTAGTCAGAATAAGAATTCTAGAATTTTCCTTATCAAGATTTTTCTTGAGTTTAGAATTTTCATTATCAAGAAGATTATCAAACCTAGATACTTACCCATAAGTACGTAATATATTATCCTCATCAGAAGAAGATTCCTCATCTAAATAGTTATAGTATTTATCACTAGTATAATTTGAATTCAAGTATACATTAGTGAGAGATTCATCATTGTGTACCTTGGCCATTATACATTGATTTTCAATGGGTAATCTGGCTAGTAGACCAAGATTATTCTAACCAGATGATTTATACTCTGAGGATTCATTAGAAGAGTCACCAACACTACCACTCCAGGTGTCATTCGCTTTCAAAACATTCTTATATTTAGCTTTTTTATACTTATTTATATTCCTCTCCGAATGCTTTTCCTTTCTATCCTTTTTCTTAAGCATAGGACAATCAAGTCTGATACACCCTTATTTTTTGCATTCATGACAAGTGAATTCTAAGTCTTTCTTGTGTTTTACTTATTTCTTCTTAAATCTATACTAAAAATATTTCTTCCCAACTACCTTGTTCATCCTTCGAGCAAGATTAGCTAGATCATTCTCAGAATGTTCACTTTCACAATATATAGATAAAATAGTGACTTTCATTGACTTTGGATCTTATAGACCGTTTAGGAATCTTGGATTTAGTTATGGTTAATTCTACACTTCCATTACCATTATTCTTCTTATTCATATCAGCATCTCTTTCAATTCTTGTCTCATGTTGAATAAGAGTTTCAAAAAGCTCATCAAGAGTAATTTGAGATACTTTCATATTCTATTCAATAGTTGTTTTCTTGGATTACAACTCATTAGGAATTATATATATAATCTTATCCACAAGATCCTCATCACCAAGACCTTTCTCACCCATAGATTTTAGATTATTGACAGTAGTCATAAACCTTTGTTGAACCTTTCACACTGGTTCTCCATAAGGAAATAGAAATCCATGGTGTTCTACTCTAAGAATAGCACTTCTAGTTTCTATGACTTTGGATGTACCAAAATGAGTAACCTCCAATTTATTCTAGATATAGTTAGAATCTTTACAAAAATAAATCTAACTATATATATTCTTCGTCATAGAACATAACAGAGTATTGCATACCTTGTAGTTTAGTTGATATTCTAAATTTTCATGATTAGTAAAATTTCTGACTTCCTTATCAGGAATCTTGTAATCTCCAGTAATCATAACAAAGTTTTCCAATCTAGTATTAATAACAAAAGTTTTCATAGGATCTCTCTAATATTCATAGTCATTCCCATAAAATATAGGATGTTTAGTAGGATTTATATTATCAATCGAACCAACATTCATTCCTTCCATATAAATGAAAATATCTTTCCCCAAAAAACATTTTAATATGGAAAAATTGTAAAAAATGATAAAAATTACTAATCAAGGAAAATATTTATAAAAATGAAAACTTGAGAAAGAAAACATACATGTGAATATAATCATTTTACAGACCTCCTCTGATACAAATTGTTGGATCAAAATAATGATATAGATTCTCAATTACAAGAGGGGGTGAATTGTATGTTTGAAAACTTTCATTTTTAACCTTAAAGAAAACTATGTTTAACAAGGTTAAACAAGGTAATTTCACAAGACCGCCTTTATTTCTACAATCTTACTTGGTTCCATAAATATGGTTCACGAAATGAAACTTGAGAAAAGTTTACAAGGAAATGATTCTAGCTTAAAGCGTATGGATTCTAACTTATTATAGTATACAGAAGAACAAGAAAGTATAATAAGGTTATAATTTATTCCTTTATCAAAATACAATAAAAAAAACTTGAAATAAAACAAGTAACAAGTATGAAATATTTTAAGCCAAATAGTAGGGTATCCAACAACCTTGGATAATGGTCCCTTGATTTATACTTTCAAGAAAGTATGTCTTACCCAAACTAGGGTAATACCTCGATAGGAATATTGGAATCTGTCTTGCTATCCCCGCAAACTCTCAAACTTTAAGGTAGTCAGCACCTCTTTCTTCCTATCTCTGGACATCCTTGTTTGTACACAACAATAATCGGAGTCACACAAAGCAAGCTGAACAAGATGTTCAGTACGCACAATGCACGTGAGTCTCTCTATCTTGAAATCACTTCAGCAACATATAATCTCTAGAGTGATCAACTGGTTATGAGTTCTTTTAAATGAGCTTTTATTTATAGTCACATCTCCAATGGTCATCTTCCTCCTCCAACAGTCATATTTTTTCTTTAATCTCAGAGGGACTTATACATGTGTCACTCAAACAATGGTTAGTTAGAAACTGAATGTTTGACATCATTTCATAACTATAAAAAGTTTAAGAAATATAAGGTTTCTTAACCAAATCTAATTTTTTAGAATATAAGGAAAAAAAGTTTCGAGAATAAGAAAATTAAAATTTGGAGAGTACAATACATGGAAATTCATATTCTGTTTTTCAAGGAATTCAGAACCTGAATTCTATAGATTTTGGAATCCAAATTCCAATGAATTCAGCGTCTGAATTCTAAGAAATATAGAATTAGAATTATGAGAAATTTGGACTCTGAATTCTAATGAATTTGGAGTTAGAATTCTATGGAATTCAGAGTCGGAATTCTGAGGAATTCTGAGTCCTAATTTTGAGGAATTTTTATTCCGAATTATTAATAATTGAGAGTATGAATTTCATAGAATTCAGAGACTTAAGTTTATAGAATTTAGAGTCTAAATTTCAAAGAATTCAGAGTCTGAATTTTAGATAATTTGGAGTCTGAATTTTAGATAATTCAGAGTCAGATTTTTAGAGAATTTGAAGTCTGAATTTCAGATAATTCAGAGTGTGAATTTCATAGAACTCAAAATCTGAATTTTAGAGAATTCAGTGTTTGAATTTCAAGGAATTTAGAATCTAAATTTTAGAGAATAGGAGTCTGAATTTCGAAGAATTTAGAGTCTGAATTTTAGAGAATTTTGAATCTGAATTCAGAACCTAAAAAAAGAATACTCTATGACTAAGGATTTATAGGATTCTAAGGTTTTTTATAAGTGAAAATTAATTTAACCCTTATTAATAAATAGTGTTAGATTTATAAAATATATTCAATGAACAATGAAAATCAGAGGTAGTGATAAAATTTCATTGGGGAAATAAAATTTTCTTTATTAAGATAAATCTTAGGGAAAATAATAATTTTCCTTAAGATAAAGTGTTTTTTATTTCAAAAACATAGAGGAATAAAAAATTCATAAGGAAACCTTATTGACTCAACAAAAACAATATATCCTAAGTGTAGTAAAATTTACAATTTTTGTCATTGATGAATAGAAATTCTATAAAAATATCTTTTTAAAAAATTATAAAGTTAAATATAATTTTTTTGAAAAACCTTTTCTTTTGAAAATGCCTTTTGAAAACATTTTAATAAAACATGATTTTTTTGAATAAAATACGTTCTCTGACTAAAGATAGAAAAGAAGTTTGGTTTTCTTAAAATAATTTTCTAAACTATTTAGAGTACCAAAGAGTGGAAAAATTGTACTAATCCATGAAAAGACCATTAATTACCATAAGAGAGTAAAATGAAAGGGTTTATAGAACAATGGTTATATATCATTATTGAATATAAATACCATTGAAAGATCATTAAAATTATTATTGAGGAAAATAATCTTTAAACATTCCAAAGTGTCTCATACCACATTGAATAATTTTAAATTATAAGCCTCACGAAAGAATAAAATTAAATGAAAATTTTTAATTACATTAAAATAAAAGGATTAACTCTATGATATATCCAAAGGGTAATTATATATATCACATGAAAGAACTGGTCAACATGACATTCATCTCACGTATGTAAAAAGTGAGATGAAAATATTTTACCTTATGTCTGATTTACCTTGTGGGTCTTTATATAATGAATACAAACTTATGTTAATTATTTAATTTGTTGATAAAATTTTTAATTTTTATCATAAATTTAATTTCACCTGTTATCATTTCATATTCAACTACTTAAACAATTAATTTTCTGTCAGGTGTTTTGACCAAATTCAGGTTATGTGTTAAAAACAACGTTTATAGGTCATCTATGGTGAAATGAGTCATTATACAACATATAAAAAAATTTAATTACAAAATTATATTATTTATACAGGAATTATAATTTTAATATCAATCAATAAATATGATTAAGAAAATTAATCAACATTACAGTCATGGAGATGGTAGACCAAACATACGCATGAGTAATGTTCCCATTTTTCAATGATTGTTATGGAAAGAAGGTAAATGACATTATATATTTATAGAATGATAATTATACCGAAAATAACTTATTATTTAATCATATATAATTATTTATATAATTCATCTTATGTAAAATGAATTACATCATGCTGATGAGGCGATAGTACACACGTCCACGAATGAAGTTATCACTTTTTAAGTGTGTGAATGGGTAGTAAAGAAAAGATATATTATTTTAGAAAAATAAAATTATTTGATGAATATAATATAGTTTTTTTTTATTTCACATATTTTTAATGAAATCCATCCATTATACATTCCATGTATTCTGTGATCGAATCACATAACATTTAGGAGGCAGTAGTCCACATTTGCACAAATGATGTCATCATATTCCCACAAAATGAAGTGCGTGAAGATATGTGTTATAAGGGAATTAAGGAAATGTAAATAAATTATAAATTATTTTTATTAAAAATGTTTAATAAGTTTTTCTGAATTCTAATCACAAAGGTGGTAGAAATTAATTTAAATTTAATCCCACAGATGGAACTATAATGCAAGGTTTTAATAGTAAAAACGTCCAAAAGTTTGATAAGTTTTATATTCAATTTCAATGGAAAATTAATTACAATGAAATAAATTGTATTAATTGATAAAACATTAATCTAATTAATCTTTAAAACCAATTTAAAATATGATTTGACCTTATAAATAAATTAGATGAATGATCAGTTTTGAATTAAAATTTAGTATTTTTTATTATTCACTGAAAAAATATACTTCATAGAAAAATACCAAAAAATCATCCTAACCTAATTTTTAGGTTTATTTTTCAAATATTAAGTTTATTTTGACATATAAGATTTATAAAATTTCCAAAAAGTGGATTTAAAATAGGTTCTCCATTAAAAGGCGGTAAAACTTCTTTAATAGAAATATAGTATTTTATGCGTAAAATTAAGTTTTTTCGAATCTTTTTTCTATTGAATATATTGGATGAATATAAAAAACAATTGATTGAATATATAATATATATATTAAATTAATATCTCTCACTGATTTTAGTTAATTTAATTTACTAGGATAAAATAGCTTTGTGAGCATAAAAATAGTTTTCCTTATACATATTCATTTTATATTCCATTGTTTCTTATATTAATTTCTAATTAATTTGTAACTAGTGAATTCATTTTCTATTAGTGTAAACCATATATTTTCATAAGTTATACAATAATATTCATAACTTCTAGTTTATATCTTTTTGTATTAAATAATAATGTTTTAATAATATGTTATTGTTTGGTAAAACTCTGTCCTGTGTGTGTCACAAGCCATCGAAGAAACTCATCGTTGTGGGTGACGTATGCTAACTCAATGTTTCATGAGTTTTACTCTATCAAATATATTAAATTTATTTAAAATAATAAATATATTATAAATTATTTGTATATTATATTTATTTACATGCTTGATGTTTCATGTTACACATGCTATCAAATACAATGTCCTTGCATTATATTTTTTGGTCATTAAATTCTCCCAACCTTAATTAAATTGCCTCCTTGAAAATTTAAACTTGTTCTTGGTGATTGAATGTTAGATATTTTATATGTTTAAAATCCTAAATCATGATAAGGTTTCATAAAGAATCCACTAGAAAAGAGATAATGGTATTTACAAAGGTCATATGGACTAACATGTTACTATGTATCAATGTAAGAGAATATCAGTGGAAAGTATAGATATATACTTAGAGAAAAAGTTCAAATATTTATAGGTATTGATTGAGGTAAGTAATAGAAAAAATGGATAGATCAATGGAATGTTGGGGGCATGAAATCAATAAATCAATGATGATTTTGAAGTCCAATGGTTTAAAAAAATTAGGGTATTATGAAAATATTTTTTAAGATCTTTTCCCTTATGTTGAGAAATTCATTTACTTCTTAAGAATATAAGGAAATTTAATTATTTGATATGTTTTTATTTAATATAAAAAATTCTATCTTGTGGTTGTGCTTTGATTAAATTATAATTCATTTCTTACTTCAAGAAATGGATATCCAAAAATTATCTTTGAACCCTGAAGCACTAAAATAAAAAAAATGGATTGTAAGGCCCATAAACGACTAAAAAGTCTTTAAATTTTCCTCTAAATATTCTTAAAATCCTATAATATTAATATATTAATTTCTAAACCTAAACAATAAAAACTATAGGTTAATCATTAATATTTATTCATCAAATGTGTTAATTAAAAATAATAACATCTTAACCATGACATTTCATAGGTCATTAGTTAGTGTGAAACCTTTATCATCCTTTGATGAAGGGTTCAAGACCCATGGACTTGACCAACTTGATTGGGTTTCACCTTGAATACAAGTTTTCATTTTTTAAAACAATATTCATAAAAATTCCAAAATAAATGTGATGGAAATCCTTGAAATTTATTCATTAAATAGCCTAAAGTTTTCAATACAACCGTAACACAAAAATAATTCATCAATTTATTTCCAAATAGGTCCTTCCTTAGTCTAGGGTTTATCCATAGTATCATTTATGGCATTTACAAATCACTAAACCTTATATTAAATATAAAACACCTTAGGTTTAACATATATCATTCATAGATCTATTCAAATTAATCATAATAGTTTGTAAAGAAAATTTAAATTATCTTAAGTGTATCCAGTAGGAGTGTCAAAATAGATATGCATTAAGGCTCATTGTCATGTACCAAGTTACACCGAGTTAAGCCCAACACACCGTGTCAGAGTTGTTACACATAGGTATATATGTTTTCAAACCAAATCTACTAGTTGTATCTAGACATGGATATATTTCTAGGATTACCCACATAATCTACACCGTACTAAAATTCTAGTATGTTCTTTTATAATGATCCTCAAATTCAACCTTAGGGTTATGTTCTATAATCTATGTTTTCCTAAATCTTGTTCCCATGGTTGCTACTAATATTCTTATGATACTAATTATATTGACCTGACCCTAGAGAGATCAGATCTGGTGTCTACTATCAATTACATTTATGGGATTACAAGGAATAAAATCCCAAAGGACTAAGATTTTAGTAGTCTTGGTAAAATTGACACATACATTATTCTTCTATCAAAAATTAATACACTAATTATAACATATTTTTTTCTAAATAACATTGAATATAATAACTTTATTGCATCTAGAATATTCTTGTATAACTTTCTTACTTCTTGGCCTTCTAGGGAAAGGAAACATGATAAGGGTGATCTTAAATGATCAGTAAGGAAGCAATATAACAGAAAAAAAATTAAATCAATGAGAATACTGATTATAGAATATTAAATTATATAAAAAATATACCATATAATCAATAAACTAAGAAGGAATTCCATAAACAATATGTAAAGGTAATAAATGGAAACACATTCCATCCAAAGAACTAGATATAGTATAATAAATAGCGAATGGTAAGAAACTGAAACACATGCGATTTAATAAATGAACTAAAAATGATATGTCTCCATAGATATGTCAACTCATGATCTCATTAATGAATAATAATTGAAAATAAATAATATATGCATAACAATGTATATCTATAATTTACCTTTGAGGATTCATTCCATGTATAAAATAATTTCAAGGCTTCATTCTAAGAATCTAGTACTTTCAAGGATTCATGCCAAGAATCTAATACTGTCAAGGCTTTGTTTCCTGAATCTGATACATTCAAGGCTTAATTCCATGAATATAATACATTAAAGGATTCATTCCAACAATCTTATACAACCAAGGAATCATTTCATGAATCCAATACAGTCAAAGTGAATGTCATATGAAAAATGACATACAGTTTAGGCAATGAACATATACATGATAAATGATATTCATAATTAGGGGAAATTCTATGTTAAGTGATCATAAGAAATTGAATAGTTTTAGGGGACTAAAAAGAATCATGGATGTAAATGTGAATAAAATCCTTTTTCAAAAAAATTGTAAACCATCCAGAGGAAGAATAAGGATGATCTCGATACAATATATCCCAAGTGGAGTAAAAAGGGGTTGTTTTCTTTGATGAATACAAATGTTATAAAAATAAATTTTAAACACATTAATAAAGTTAATATCATTATGTTTTGAAAAAACCTTTGACTTTTTATTTAAAATCACTTTTGAAAACATTTCAATAAAACATGGTTTTTATAAGAAAACATGTTCTCCAAATAAAGAGAAAAATGTAGTCTGTTTTTCTTAAAAACATTTTCTTAAACATTTTGTGTACCAAAGAGTAGAAAAATGGTATTAATACTTGAAAAAAGTTATGAATCACAATAGAATATAAAAATTAAATGGTTTATATAACAATTATAATATAATTTCTTATAATGGAAGTACCATTGAAATATCAGTGAAATTATTGTTTTCGAAAATAATCTTTTAACATTTCAAAGTGTCACATACCACATTGAAAATTTTTAAATAATAAGCCTCATGAAAGAATAACTTGAAATGAAAGTTATTAATACCATGAAGATAAAATAATTAATGATATAATTTATCAAAAGGGGAAGTATATACCCCACATGAAATAAGTAAGTGGTGAATATGGTATTTATCTCACGAATGTAAAAACTGGGATAAAATTTCCTTACCTTTTGTCTGACTTGTCTCATGTTTCTTTATATTCCAAAATAAAATAATTATGTTATTTACTAAATTTATTGAGAATAATTTTTATGTTTCTAATAAATTTTATATTAATTATTACCATGTATTACACAACTACTTAAACAATTAAGTTAACATCGGGTGTTTTGACCAAATTCGAGTTATGTTTCAAAACCAAGTTTTTTAGGTCAACTATGTTCAATGGGGTCATTATATATCATCTAAAGAAAAATAATCATGGAATAATTTTAAA
Source organism: Viscum album (assembly GCA_963277665.1). Taxonomy (NCBI): domain Eukaryota; kingdom Viridiplantae; phylum Streptophyta; class Magnoliopsida; order Santalales; family Viscaceae; genus Viscum; species Viscum album. The sequence goes on along the minus strand of OY728130.1, from coordinate 1,156,978,629 downwards.
ATTTATAAACCAATTGTAATTTTAAAATCAATCATTAAATATGGTTATGAAAAATGTGTCAACTTTACAATCATGGAGATGGTATGCCGTATATACACATGAGTAAGTTCCCATTTTTTAGTGATCATTATGAAAAGAAGGTAAGTGACATTATATCTTTACAGAATGATAATTTTTACATAAATACCATATTGTTTAATCATATATTCTTATTTATTGATTTATTTTTATTCAAATGGAATGAAATCATATTGGGGAGGCAATAGTCTATACATCCATGAATGACATTGTCACTTTTTAAGTGTGTGAATGGGTAATAAAAAAGGTGATATATTATATTTATAGAAAAGAAATTATGTCATGAATATAATATATATTTTTTTATGTCACATATTTTTAATTATTACCATCCATTAGACATTCCTTCCATCATGTGATCAAATCACATCGCTTTTAGGAGGTGCTAGTCCACACTTGTAAAGATGATGTTATCATATTTCCAAAAAATAGAGTTTATAAAGATATGTGTTATAAAGGAATTAAATAATTATAAATATATTATAAATTATTATAATTCTAAATATGTAATCCATTTTTCCAATTTCCAATCAAATAAGTGGAAGAAATTAATTTAATTTTAATCCCGCATATGGAACGATAATAAGGTGTTTTAAAGTAAAAACATCCAAAAGTTTGATAAGTTTGTACACTCAAATTAAGTGTAAAATTGATTACAATTACCTAAATTGGATTAATTCATAAAAACATTATCTAATTAAAATTTAAAACCAATTTAAAATTGGATTTATCCTTATAAATGAATTACATGAAAATCAGTTTTGAATTAAAATTCAGTATTTTTCATTATTTATTAAAAAATTAAACTACATAGAAAAATAACAAAAATTAACCCTAACCTAATTTTAATGTTTCCATTTAAAATATTACATTTATTTTTACATATAATATTTCGAAAAGTCTCAAAAAGTTTATTTTAAATAGGTTCTCCATTAAAAGGTGGTAAAAATGCCTTAATAAAAATATAGTATTTAATGCATAAAATCTGGTTTGTGCATATATTATTTCTATAAAACCTATTAGATAAATATCAGAAATATTTTATTTAATATATATATATATATTTCTATATATTACATCAACATCTCTCAATAATTTTAATTAGTTTCATTTATCAAGATAAAATAACTTTGTGAGCATAAAAATAGTTTTCTAAAAAAATATTCCCTTTATATTCAATTGGTTCTTATATTCATTTATAAATAATTTATAACCAATTAATACCTTTAATATTGTTTTAAACCATATAGTTTCATATGTTAGTTAATATTATTCATAACTACTAGTTTAAAACTTGTTATATTAATTAATAATATTTTTACAATATATTATTTTTTGAAAAAGCTCTATCTTTCATATAACACAAGCCATTAAATAAACTTGTTGTTGTGTGGGATGTATGCTAACTCAGTATTGCAAGAATTTCATTCCATAAAATATATTTTTTTTATAATAATTCATTAATGAAATATTATTTATGAATCACCCAATATATCCTACTTCACAATGATAATAAGTACTCAGTGTTTTCATCAATACATCAAAGTATGTGACTCATAACATCCATTAATAATAATATTAAATTACAAGGATCAATAAAAAGTTCTATGATAGAAACATCAAATTACACATTTAAATTTAGATTTCCTACTTGTGGGTCTCGTTCTCATAATATCTTATACTAGAAATTTCCAAGGGAATACACCCTAAGAAAGTCCCTAAAATTACTATGAGTCCCTACCCCTGATATCCTATATCATTTGTTTCACTCAAATTATATCGTCCATCTATAGAACGTATATTTAAGAATATTATCATCAAACTTATGGGTTCTCTTCACAGTGGAGAGATTCTATGTCCTTTTTGTATAATATAAAATCATTGTAAATCATCACATACTACATCACACAAATGAATAATCATGATGTGATAAGTAGTTTATTAATATTCAAAACTATGAATACCGGAAATCATAAAGTGAAAAAAAGTTGGTTCTAGGGAAATAACTCCAAAATACTCCCACTTTCACTATAAACAACTACCAAAAACATTCATTCTACTATCTCTCACATGATAATCATGTTTCTACTAAGATAATTATTTAGTCAAGAAGCTCACTATGTATTATTCCATGGAAAATTTATTGACTACAACTTCACCCCTTTTAGAAAAATACCTCAAGAGGTGATACCTCTAGAGTTTGTAATTTCTCTATTGGTGTGACCTTATCAATTTTTAATGATCCATCACTATAATATTATCACAATATAATGTGATAGGGAATTTAAATCTAGGTACCACATCAGATCATGATCAATGTTTCAAATCCAAATGGATTCTTTAGATGCACCAGAATCTATTATTTCCTTAGAATCTACTGTAGAATAAAAAACAGCAGGTTTCTTTAAACTCTTCCACCTCATAACTCCTCCATTAAGACAAAAAAATATCCTAACTATGAATTCAGATCATTCTAAACTATTTTAAAAACTATAATCAGTATAACCCCTAATGAATAGATCTTCATTTCCCCAATAAAACATAAACTTATACTTAATTCTTCATAGATACTTAAGGATTTACTTAATATTATCCCATTGATATTCACATAGACTATCTTGACATCTCCCTACCATGCTTAATGTGTAGTTAAAATAAAGTATAGTAAATAACATGTCTTATTTGATTGATCCTATCACAAAAGTGTATAATATATTAGTCATTATCTCTTTCTCTTTTTATGTCCAGTGAAAACTTTTCTTGGAATGATGTATACTGTTTTACAATAGAACTAATCCCCTCTTGGATTGTTCCATACTAAATATACTTTTTATCTGGTGAATGTTTATAAATTGACATAGTCCAAGAATCCACTTGGATCTATCATGATTGATCTTAATCCATAGAATAATGGCCGTTTCACCTAAGACCTTCATAGAGACACACTTGTTTTACCATTCCTTAAAATATTTTAAGACCGGTATCTCATTTCCAATAAGTAATATTCCATTAAAATATTCTAACATAATAATGACCAAATTATAAGTAAACCAATTATAAACACATGGATCACATTTTCCCTATATGAAACAAAATTGCTTTATAGATTTATCGAATAGAAGAAGGGGACGACCTGCTCGTGGTAGGAGTGGAAGCTCCTCTTGTCACAGCATGCACACTCGATCTTAGGGTACCTGATTTTTTATGCTACTGTTGTCCTTTAATGTTTTTTTATGATGTTCTTCCTCCTGTAATTTTTTTTATTTCAATAATAAGAGGCCTTGTGCCTCCACCTCTTTTAAAAAAACAAAACCTTGTGGTTCTTTCATATACATATCTTCATGTATATTCCCATTATGGAAAGCTATTTTGATGTCCATTTACTAAATTTAATTTCCATCTTAAGTAATAATCTCAAGTAGAATTTTGATGGATTTAAACATGGGAACTAGAGAAAAATATTCTTTATATTCAATGTCTTGATGATTTTTAAACAGTTTTGAAACTAGCCTTTCTTTGTAGGCACTTACATTACCTAATATGTTTAGTTCTCCCTTGAATACCCATTTTCACCCAATTTGATATACATCAACTAATGGATTGACTAGAACCCAAACATGGTTCTGATACATGAAAGAAATTCTATAATTCATGGATTCTTGAAATATTATATCTTGTTATCTCTCTACTATCTCTTTTGAGAATACAGGTTCATTATTTTCAAAAAATAATGAGTCACTATATTTAGTGACTAGAAAATCATATCTCTCAGGTTCTCTTACCTCACTAGTTCTCCTACACAGTACATTTGTTTTAAAAACTACTTATTCTATGGGGATCTATGGAATCTATTAATATAATAACTATTGTGTATCAATATCATCAACCTCATAGAATTCAATCATTCTCTATCTATCCTTCTTTAGGATTCTCTCCCTCTCAAGAAAGATGACTTTTTTGGAAACAATAAATTTATTTTCTAAGGGGTTGCATTGGTAGTATACCTTTTTTTATTTTTTATACCCAAAAAAGATACACTTTATTCCCTGAGGTTATATTTGGTTTCATGATATTTCAATAAAAAATGCCTCACAACCCCATAAATGTGTATGTGACAAAATGAGTTCTTTTTCCACTACATAACTCGAAGGTAATTCAATTTTACACATTTTTTGGTACTCAGTTTGTTGTGCATGTTTCATTTTGTATTTCATAACCACAAAATGATAATATATGACCCAAATTAATCACCATTGATCTTCCATGTCTAGAAAGGTATAGTTCATCCTTTAACAAACACCATTCCATTATGGTTTTTAAGGTGAAGTTATTTGAGAAAGAATCCCAAACACAAGTAGAAATTCAATAAAATATTAGTTTAGATATTAACCACCTAAATATGATCAAAGAATCTTATCTTATTTTTATATTGATTCTCTACTTCATTATTTAATTATTTTAATTTCTTAAAGGACTCAGACTATACCTTATCAAGTAGACACATCCATATTTACTCATGTAATGAGTTAAATTTATTATGTAATAATTCCCACCTCTAGATTCTAATATAAATGGTCTATACACATCAATGTGTACCAATCCTATATTCTTTGAGGCCCATTCAACCTATACATTTAATTGTTATTTGGTCATTTTCCTTGTAAACAAGCATGAAATCTTTAAAGTGTTTTTATCTCAAAAGAGTCTAAATAACCGTCTTGATATGGATTTTTTCAAATGATTCTCATTTACATGACCAATATGTTTATTCCACATATGGTTTTTATATGAGTTTTGTAATAATTTTTCATTGTTACTTTCCAATACTTGGTTTTCATAATTTAAAAAATAAATACTGTTATTTATATCTGTCATACCGTAACATATACTATCTTTTTAAAAGAAACAACTTTTATGTCTAAAATTGAAAAAAAAACCCATATGTATCTAGGAAGGATATAAAAATTATTTTTTTGGTAACACTCAATACATAATAAAGGTCTCTTAAAACCAATATCATTCATGTTATCAATGAAAGGTAGTGGACTTTAATAGTAAGATAAGTCAACCCGACATCACTGACATCCCACAAATCCACCTCTCCTATAGATATATTTCAAATTAGACTTATTTTCTATAGATGGATATATATTTGAGTACTGTAATCTATTTCTCATACCAAATGTAAATATACTAAAAGATTTCCCTCAATAACGAATACACCATTAAATTCCCCTTGCTTTTGGGTGTAGTTCCTCTATTAGTGGCCTTGTTTTCAGCATGAAAAACATATTTCTTCCCTTTCATTGAATCTTACTCTTCTTGTAAGGTTAGTTCATGGGATATTTATAATTGTTTCGAGTCTTGGTCCCTATTTCCTGGTTTTTCCATTTCTTATACACTATATGAACCATGTGTTTACAATTTCCCATGACCTTATCAAATTAAAGAATCATAGTAAGATGTTCCGTAAGACTCTTTCCATTTTTTATCAAGTTATTATTATCAATAAAAATATAGAAAGAATTTGGTAGTAAAGAAAGTATGAGATCTATGTGAAACTCATATGGGAATTTAATTCGCAATATGTTTATAGATTAAAAGTATCCAATAATCTTGAATACATGAGGCCCATATAGCAGCAACTCCCGAAGATCAGTTATAAATAGTAAATTATAGATCTCATATATCTCTTTTCATGCCTTCTATAAATAGGGATCCTTAAGGAAAGAAATAATGTTATACACATTCATGTCCTCATGTTTCTTTATAAGCTCAATGGTCATTGATAAAAGCATGAAACATTAAAGATTTGTGGCATCATTAAAAATTTTCTCATAGAGAGACAAATATTCCTCACTAGCATCTTAAAAAGGCACTTCAGGAATAATATTTTCTAGAAAATACAATTTCCTCTCATGCTATAGAATAACATGTAATTGCCTTTTCCATTATTTTAAATCAGTTTCTATGAGAAGGTTTTCCTTCTCAAGAATGGATTATAGTTAAATTTTTAAAGTCATATTAATTTTTATTTCTATAAAAATGAAGATAATAATTTTAGTACTTTATCTGATAAAAGTAGATAATAAATATTAAAATTATTAATCTCACTCTATTTTATCAAAACCCAACAAACCCCACCATTATATTTGCAATATCCCATTTCATAGAAATTCTTGTGGTAAGGATCTATATTCCCCTTACCATTACTGTGGATTTGGTAGGTTAAGAAATTTGATGGGTTTTTTTAGGAATTATTATTTTCCATCTACATTAACTCAAAATTCTTTGATCTATTTAGTGAACTCACCAATCTCTAAATCATTAAATTGGATTTGAAAAACTTTTGAGTCTTTGTTACACCGTGTATTAATTTAGAGGAAAACCCTTTATGTGAATTATGTTAAGTCAACCCATAATTTCAAATTAGAATTCCATGATAATTGAAGGTACCCCAACTTTGACCAGTCAAGAACCTTGAAATATGGTTTGATTTTAACTTAATTAGTGGAAGGAGATATTGACTTAATATATATAATTGATGTATTTTCATCATTATGTGATATTTAAACATATTATATTTATTGCATGATTGTTAATATTAATTGTATTTACTTAAGTGATTATCTATATATTAGATTATTTGTTCACATAATCCAATTTTTTTTAGTTCAATATTTTATGATCATTAATTTATTTATTCATTCGATCGAGAGATAACATTCATAATGAAAAAAACACAAAACTTGAAAGAAATAAAATAATAAATTTATATGATAATGATATTTTACTAATGGTTAGTTTATCTAGTGGATGATAAAATGAATATAGATCTTGGGGGAAAATACCTTTAAATATTTAATGGTTCATGTTACAACTTTCCACTTAGATAAATATATATATATATTTCTTGGATTGATTTTTCCTTGGCTTCAAACTTGAATGGACTCTACTCAATTAGGAGCTCCATCTATTACATATGATTTTACTCACATGAATGTGATGGGAACTAAAGGATTTCTTAAAGGGGTAACATAAAATAAATCATGGGAATGCTAGACCTTACATAATGAGAGGGGAGATGACACCTAGGATATAAATTTAATTTAATAATAAATAAAAATAAACCAATCACATAAAAAGTTACAAACTTTTCTCATAATAATCCATATAAATGAAAAAAATTATTCATTTAATAAAAAATATATTCAATTATAATCATTATTATTTAAGATAAATCATGTTCAAATCTATTAATTATCTTATTTAATTAATAAATTATTTTATATTATTTATCATTCTAAATTTTTTTAGATTATCATCCATCATAATTTTTTAAAAAATAAATTATTTTATTTAAAATTAACTATATATAAAAATATATACCTTGGAGGCAGCACGATGAGTACCTATTCAAACTACCCATCGTATATTGTATCCTTATACTATTTACTCATGCAGTATATGGAATACCTCACCTATAATTTAATTTAATTTCGTGCACAAATTAAAATAAATAACACACAAAAAATATTATTTTCAATGACTATTATGTTTCAATGTGATTAGAGTAATGACTATATTATGACTTATACATGATATGAAATTCCAAACATTATAAAGAAATTATTTAAATATTTAATATATATATAAACCATATGATGGAATGTAAATAGTCAAATAAATTAAACCCATAACACATTTTTATATGTTTTATGTTCTAAAATAAATTAATTTTAGTTATTCATGATTTGGTAATATAAAAAATGTGTACAATCTAGATACACAGTGTGTATTTTACTCACTGTCTATACAGGCAACATGCCTAGGGACTCGATGTGAAACTATTCCATGAAAATTAATGGAGTAAATGGCATGTATATAGGCTATGTGAAATGTGGTCTATGAGTTACACAGTCCCCAACCATGTAAAACATTTAAGGAAATACATATCTTATCTTTGAATAAAGGACAATATGTTATGTACAAATGTTACACACCATGTAGTATGACTAACCATGCAACAGTCTAGCCCGATCAATATAGGGTGTATTTAAATACACATCGTGTGTAATAAATCCATATAGAATGAATTTATTCTAAATTAATTCCTTTTTTCATTGAACATGGATACATAGTGTGTGACAACGGGCTACATAACATGTAATCTTGTGTAATCTTGTTAGAATCAATGAATCCTATGGATGAGTTCATCAAATGTTATTATATCATAATATTAATCAATTTTAATTATATTTTTCCATTCAATAGGAATAAGAGTGGATCTTGAAATTCGGATTAAAGAAAAATTGAACATGAATTGAAAAATACTGATAAATGTGTAAATAAATAAATAAAATTTAAATAATTATAAATAATCTTGTGACCACTCTCATACCACATGAAGGTTTTCACCATAGTGGAAGCATCATATGGGGCATTCCTAACATGGATTTTTTTTATAATCCATGATTAGTATGAGATGTACATCAATGAAAAAAATTGTGACCAATTGAATTTAATCAAATAATAAGAGATGAGATAACCCCAGAACAAAAATGAAAGATCATTACAATTTTTTATAATATATTTAATCAATAAAATAATTAATCAGTGATGAATTATTTCTTCATTCTTGAATCTGATAATGTTTCTATATTATACAATTATTGTGTTGTACGAATCAATAGTAGATTCAATACCATAATGATCCACATGTGTTCTACAAACCTCTGAATGTATTCATAGGAATCTCCTGGTGCTAGCGTGGTAGATCCTTATGATTATGTTGCTCATCTTTGATCACCCAAATAATCTCTTCAAGTATAGGTTCTCTTTAATGTATTTAGACTTAAGAGTCGAGGGGTAGGAGGATCACTCTCTATTCTTGAGAGTGTTCTTAGAGAGGGATCGCTCTAGGGATTTGAGGGAACTCTATCTAGATATAATTTTCCATAACTGAATAAATTTCCACCCCTTAATAAACAATATATAATTAGGTGTATATACTTCTAGGGTTTAAAAATAATAAAAGTATATGAACCCTTATTATTTATTTAATCCCTACAGAACTTGATGTCTACAATAATAATAATAATATTTTTTCTTGACATGTATGAATCTCATGAATTAATAATATATTATTTATTCAAATAATATTCAATATATTATTTCTGTTAGGCCATTATACTCAGTCTGTCATCCATCTATAATTTTATTAGACACTGAATAATGAATATTTATTTACTAAATAAATATTACTACATTATTCACTAATAAATAATTAAATATTATATTCACTAAATAAAAAACAAATATTTATTAATTATTTTTCACACAAAATAAAATCTAGAATAATTAGTTATAGAAGACATGTGATCAATGAAACCTGAATAATTATTAACCCCATGTAGAAATACTATTTATTTAACATCTTAAATTGAAAATAATATTATTATTTTACTGAGAGTTTGGATATAATTAATGTATGACCCCTATGCCACTTTATTAGAGGCATTAGAAGAAGCAACCCAATTTTCAAGGTTAACATATTGTAATATTCCAAGGAATCCATAGAAAAATAAGTTAATGTCGAAATTATATAAAATCTCATATATATGCTTACTGTGTAATATAATCCCATTATCGTGACCTATCTAATCAAGAAGGTTGCATGCTGGTTCCATAAACCTATGTTCTTGATGTCTCTTTTGTTGAATTTAAAGAAATAAAACTCCCTACTAAACATCACATCCATGTATTTATTTAGTATTTATCATTTCCATCAAAGGTATTTAGAAATAAAAATTCATAATAGAAAAGAAGGTACACATATTTTCTCATATTATTAATTGATGACATATTACTTGTGATGCACCCAACACATCTCAGTTCACCACAAACATATGTCTTTATAATTTTCCCCAATACATCAAAGTACAAAACTCATAACATGAATTAATAATAATAATATCCTAGGATCAATACACACATCTTTAGATAAGAAAATCCAATGACCTATGTAAATGTGTATTTCCTACTTGCGGGTATCGTTCTCATAATTTCCTACATTAGAAATTACTAATGGTTTACACAATTATAATGTGTCTCAAATTCATATGATTTAACACACCATATATCATGTATCATTTTTTCCCCATAAATTATTTCATCCAGCTATAGAAAATACATTTAAGAATACTATTGTGGCACTTCTAAGTTCTCATCATGACGGGGAACTAATATGATCTTTTTATTAAGACCACTTTGTATGAGTTATATTTAATTTCAATGATAGTTAATGAATATAGAATTCATTTATTTCAATATTTTGAAAATCAAATCCCCATTATTTTTAACAAGACATGTTGTTTAGCATGGAATATACGATTGGTTGGAGAATACAAGCCTATTAATAAAGAATAACTTCCTTGTATGATCTAATTTGAATAAAGAAGTTACTTGGATGTAGTTATAATAATTATTAATTATTTGGTGAAAACAATTCAATATTATCGATGAAGTGTTCCCATGTAATTGTCTCATTGTATCTAAGTGTTTCTAGGCTAGATGATATAACTTGGATGATTTTTTTGGAATATTGGTTTGATGTTAATTCCTTGGAGTTAAATGATATTTTGATGTAAAATGTGATTTGATGATTTAGAGTTACATTGAGACTATCTTAACATATCTATGATGAATAAGTATGAAGATGATTCATCCTCCATTATTATTAAAGAACAATGTTTTTGGATGATGTTTTTTATATAAAATAGACGATACTAAGTGATGTGTTATTAGTGATCATAAATAACGAATGAAGTTCATGATTCAAGAAAAATGATAGAAGAGAAGATGAAAGGAAATGGTGGGACATGACATGGTACAAGGTACCACACCACATAATCAGTAAACATGGTGAAATGTATTTATCCACACTCTCGAGGGTGGATGGGTCAGATTTTTGTGTCCTTGAAAAAATATGTACCTATATTGAATAGTGAGTTGGCCACACCGTAGAGGAGAATTAATCCTTGAAATTGAGAAGGACCATATCTCATAGGAGTATGAGTAGATTTTTGATGCCTTTGGATATATTTTCACCTCCACATCATTATGGATTTTCCATGCCGCAGATCTCTGTTACTGGTTTTGAGAAGTTTTAGAGATTTTTTCATCCCCACACAACAATCCATGTTCCATAATGTAGTGAAAACATGACTACACTATATCCTCAATGTAGAAATATGTAAACATCTAAAAACTGAATAGATATGTACAACGGACCTATACCACTTTGTAAAAGAGTTTTTGAAGATATTTTTGATGGTTCATGCTGATGTGGCTTCATCTGATGACTTTAGTGGTTATTTCAGTCTATAATAACTACAAATTCAAATTGGATTATTAGGATATATTGAGATAGAGATAAAATGGATAATATTTAATAATTTATTAGGAGTCTAAATTTTAATTTCAACTTCAAATTGAAAATATTTAAATGGAGGGATGCTTTGAAAAACATATGTATGCATAGTAAAAAATAAAGGGAAAAATAATAGGGTTTATATAAAGAGTGTTATACAGTGGATAGATTTAATATATATAAATAAAGAGGATTGAATCTCTATGATCTACATTTAATATCTAGGAAATAGATAGAAAGAGTGATCTGAATCTGATCTTTATATAGAACTTATATGCATTAGAGTTAGTGAAGAAATCTAGTGCAATAGAATGATTCTATGATGTTGACTAAAATAATTAGAAGAATAAGTGCTAGGAAAATATGATTTTATTGTAAATAAAAAGTAATTGTATCATTTAAATAAAGGAAATGACTATTTTCTAGTGAGAATAATAGAGTTTTTTTCATTTCTGTTTGAATAAAAATAAAGTGAAGGTCTATACACGCTGCTGTGAAAGTGAAAGTAGAAGAATAATAATGGAATAAACACATATATAAAAAGGAATTACTCTCAATTATTATTAATTCCATTTTTTAATCGATCAGGATGACCATAAGAAGAATTAGCGGGGCTCCGTAGAGTATAGGATGCACCAAACAATGGTACAAGGATAAACCCTACCCAATTATATCTATAGGTTGATAGCAGTAGAATACATGATCTTAATAGAATCTAGATTATTACATGGACTATAATTTAATTTTAAAACTTGAACATTGTACATATTTGTGATTCTTGTGTGTGTGTGTTTTTTTACTGTTCCTTAAAAGAACAAAGAACACAAGAGAGAGATAGAGTGAGAGAGATAAAGAGAACAATAGAATCATCATCTAAAATTGAAAGAGGTAAACATGAGAAGGGATAGAAAAAGTTATTATTGGAAACTAATATTAATTAAACCCCATATCAGTGTAAAACATATCCCAACTAATCCTCCTCAAGTAACATCAAAGGGATAGGTTGAACTATATTGGATTCTCAATTGGAATCAGATCCAGGTTCACCTCTGATAATATTCTCACTTTGTAAATTTTTATCTTTGAATATTTAATGTTTTTTTCAAAAAATTATTATTAATTATAGTTTTATAGAAGTTTTTTATATTTAAGGTTAGAGTTTATTTTCTACAAAGTCCTTGAAAATAAGAAAAACAATTACAATAATAATATGAATAAGTTTTTCCTCTTATCAAAAGAGGAAGATGTTTCAAGTCGACTGGGAAAAGAATTAAATCTTTACTATAAGGAGAATAAATTTTGGTTTTAAGTAATATAAAGGAAAAGGATAATTATTTTACATCAATTGGATATATTAACTCATGTAATCCAAGGTATTTGAAGATTATTATTTAAATTTTCCACAATAAGATGACTCAAGTGGGTGTGATCATATTTTGATGATTCATCTATTGATGCATTAAAGGAAATGATTCATGGATTACAGAATGAGATTTTTTCTCTAATTTTTTGGATTTTTGAATGTTTTCAGAATGATATCACTCATACTTAAAGTGGGATAGATAAATTGGATGGGACTTTCAAAGAAATAACACTTAATTTTATCAATCTCTAAAAACATGTTACTTTCAAAGAAGGTGAGAATGAAGAGATCATAGAATTGTAACCCAAATTTGAAGAGGATTGGATTAATTAAATACAAGATAAGGATGAGTTTATTATAGAGTTTCATAATAAGTTCCATTCATTGGATGATAATATGAGAAATAACATCAGATGTCAAGAACTCACAATTGGAAATCAAATTTAAGAGAATTATGGATCTTTTCACATCATTGAAAAATATAATTAAAAAGAATAATTAAGAATTTAGAATAATGGAGGACTATATAGAAATTTTTAGTATAATTTAGGACAAAATTAATATTATTTATATGAAAAATATGGATATTGAAATTAGATTATAAAACCTGGAAGAAATTAAAGAACAATCATCACGAAATATTGATAGAATTGGATATTTAATCAAATAAAATTATAATTAAATTTTTTTTTCAAAAAAATACTTTTATATGACAAAAATTCCATTAAAGTATTTTATGATATTCCTACTTAAAGATTAAATAAGAAGATACCATCCATATCATTATTTAATGAAATTTATGAATCCTCTTTAATGAAAGGTGTGTGGTATAAATCCATACCTGTATAGGTATGGATAAGAATATGTAGTGATAAGAAAACAATTACATTAATGGTATATAGAAATAGGAATAGGTTTTTTGGTTCCCCAAGAAAATAACAAGAAATAATGGATAATGACCTAAAACAACATGCTATTGAATTTGGAAAATTTTGGCAACATGCACTAAAGAGGATAAGATCAAGGTTTGCAGGTCAATTTTGGTGCTACAATAGGTTCATGCATTATGCATTGGATGGATGGTATAATTAATTAAATGAAAAAGCAAAAAGGAAGAATATTTTATTAAGGAGAAACCATAAGAAGATGAAACAATCATATATTAAGAAAATGTTTAATATTCAAATATATTTTAGTCTCTTGATTATATTTTTTATTTTTACAATAATTATGGTCACAATAGTGGTGTATGTTTAGATCACCATTTATTAAATTCAAATTAATGGATAATACAATAGGATTTTGTAAATAAAGAAGATCCATCCTTGGGAAAAGTTTTTGAAAATAAAACAAAACAAAATTCTCATAGGAAGTATAATAATATACGTGTAAGAGACCTAGAAAACAAGTTGAATGCAATTAAGATATAAATAAAAAGAAAAATTAAATGTCTTTTCACATCTAAAAGTCTGATGTGAAAAACACTCATGTTTTTTCATGTGGAGAACTCAAACAAGTTCTCAACATTCCTGAAGATAATATTAGTGTTCGGTCCATTAGATTTTGAAAATGAAAAAAGTTGGAAGTATCACATGAAAAATCATATAATAAATGGAAAAAATAAATATCCACACGAAGAAGATAAATTTCATGATAGGTTTGAAAAACATTACAAATCTTCTTCTAGAGAAGTTCTTTATAAGAAAATTAGTAAATTTGGACACATTGATAATGGTTTTCTAACCACATTTACATTACAAGAAGAATCCCTGAAAAGAATAAATATTTCATCATGATATATATATTATTTGATTGATAAAAGGATAAAAAGTATCTCATATAATGAAATTAAATAAACTATGAGATATATGCTACCAAAGACCAAATATGTTTTCAAAATTATATGTTAAATCATGAAGATTAATGAAAATAGAGTGACTTGATTTAGAAAATCTCAACCATGTTGTTCATATTAAGGAGCAAGGAGATACAAATTTTTTCCTTAATAATAGTTTATTGTATTTTAAATTACAATGTAGATAATTTAATGTTAAGCATGGAATCAGGTGAAGATCCTATGAAATTAATTAGGCTATCAATTATTTATAGAAAATATAAAGATGTATCCATCCTCGAATGGTTTATAAAGTGGTTTAATTTTTTATTAAGACTTGAGTAGGCATTTTCAACACTAGAAAACAAGTCTATGATGATACCATCCTTCATTTAGCTTATAAGTTAGTATTATAAAGAACATATTTTTGAAGTGAGTATCATTAATGATGATGTGGAAGTAGTCAACACTAGACATCCACATAAAGAATACCATTTTGGGGTATTATCATATTGGAACATCTTGAAATCCATTCGTGAAGAGATTCACCATTTTTAATAATTTTATGATTTTTACCCTTAGTATAAGATAAGTAAATAATGATAAATAAGATTTCAAAAAATATCATCTCATGTAAAATTGAATTCTTCTATAAAGTGATTGAAGTGGGTGTCATTGAAAAAAATAAATTATAATAATATATCATACTTGATAATAAGTATCATATTCTTATATAAAGGGAGATAATTGTTAATCAATAACTAAAAGGTTAAATATGAAGAAGTTCCAAGACTCTTCTATCCTGTTATTTGTACTTGAAATGTTTTAACCTATGTGTTGAAGTGAAATCAGAAAATTCAGGTTGATTAACCTCTTTATAAATTTGTATCATAATTGGTATCTCAAGCAGTATCATTAATGTTTCGACCTAGAATTGTTGGAAATACCTTGAATATTGATTTTCAGTGGATTCATTTGTAATCGGCATCAAATTCAATTGACTATGGATATATTAGATGTCTAAATAACACAATATTATTTTCTACACCGAGTATAGCTCAATAAACTTAGAGTGTAATGGTTATTGGAAATTTTCTAAATATGAATTGATATCCCCTTCTAAATTATTTTTATTTCATATAAATAAGGGATAAAGAAGGTAAAATTAAAATATTTATGAGAAAGGGGGAGAGAAATGAAATAAAAGTTGATAATAAGATGAGAAAATATTAACATATCATTATAAGATGGTATTATTAATGTAATTGTCAATAAATTAAAGCGGGGATACTTTTTATCCGACTTTTTATGAGTTTTATTTATTTTTATTGATAGTTAATGATACATTATTCCTTAATGTCAATATTTTTCTGAAGATATCCCAATCATGTTGAAGAAGAGTTTAAGTATATATTTGAAGATCTTATCAGTTTGATAATCTAATAATGTTAATAAAGAATACGTTTCTTGGATTTAATAATGACTATTAATAATTTTATTTGATGCATTGATCAATATTATAAATCATTAGGTATAAATCATTCAATATTAATGAAAACTTGTTCCCAAGTAAGTATTTCTGTGACACCCTGAGTTTTAATGGACATGTTTTTTGGAATAAATTTGAATTTTCATTTATAACATAAAATTCACTAAGGAAAATATTCCATTTATATGGAACCAAATTGGCGTATGTTCCACTAAACACTGACTCGGTGTATGATACACACAACACTGAGTTAGCGTATGATACACACAACACTGAGTTTCTACAAAATATAAATTTTTATTATTTTACTTTTAAAAAAATATAATTATAACCTAGAAGTTAAAATTTGTAATATGAATAGTAATAAATACTTTTCAATTTTTTTAAATTTTTTTTATAAATAAAAGATATTGATAATAAAAGATATGACTTTGGGTAAAATCATTTTTTTGTTTAAAACCATCTTTTTCTCAAATAAATTGATTTTAATAATGAAATTAATTTTAGATACTTTTATAAATTGAATTTGATAAAATAAACTTCATTTTTTAATTCAGAATATCAAAATTATATTAAGATTAATTTTTGGGATTTTTCTAACAGAATTCATTTTTTGATGAATAGTGAAAATAATGTTTTTTAGTTAGAAACTACCTTTTTATAATTAATTATTAGTGATAAATGATATTATAAATTATTTATAAGGTCACATTAGATTAATATTACATATACTAATTCATTAGAATCAATTCCACTTTGATTCTGAATATAAAATCATAACAAATGTTTGAACATTTTCCTACTTTAAAACCCCATTACTTCGTCCCGTCTATGGGATTTGCACTAATCTAAATTTTGATGCTTCTATGATTGGAAATGCAAAAAATATTAGATAAAATATTTTATTCAGTCTAATATTTGGAGTCTAAGAATTCCATGTTAATTTTTGACCAAAATGATTAGTAAAAGTGATTAAAATTAATCATAGTGGTTAAGGCCAAATTAAGCTTAATTAGGGACAAACCTTAAAATTAGGGGCTCAAATGACTTAATAACTTTTCCAAAACCAATTTTATATCCATAGTTAAGTCATAAAACTTTCAATATTGATATTGGTTTGTTTCATAATACTTTTTTAGGTAATACCATGTTCACACCTAATTTATTTCTAAATATTCCATGTGAGTCCTTTTCCTTCCCTATAAAAGGCTATCACCTATACTCATTCCTCACACCTCTCAATACTCTCAATTTATTCAAATATATACCCATTTATCCTCCCAAAAATACTCCCTTATACTTTTAAATACCCCTTGGGTAATAAACCCTCCCAAGGAAACCTTTTGGCTCAAACCAATAAGAGTTACCCAATTTAGAGGTAACGTCATCTTTCAAGCTCATTTCCTTAATTTTCCTTATCCACCACTCCAATATCTTTATATCCTTCTTGTAAGATTAAAATAGTATCATTAATATACGAGTATGTTTTTATAAAAAAATTATGACCTAAACTTATGCACACCTCCATCTAATGGATGTTGAAGATACTATTTTTTGTATGGCGAACTACTGCCTCACGAAACACTGATTTTTCATTTCTACATTACCACCAGTCTTGGTGTCCATTATGATGGAAACTATATTAATATATGTAATATATTATATTTATTATTTATTTAATCTTTTTTTATTCCTTTTTTAACACACATCTTTTTACCTTCCATTTTGTGTTAATAAGATAATCTCATTTGAGGATGTGTGGACTACCGCCCCCTCAAAGTAATGTGATTTGTTCACACTCCACATGGGAGGTTTTAAGGATAGGTTTAATGGAATTAAATGATACATAATATATATTCATGATAATTTAAAAATTATATATATACACATGTGTGTATATATATACATATTTCATTTACATACTTTCTTTCAATACGATAATAAAAATGGATATAGTGATCATGTGTGTGTACGCCTTACCATCGCTTTGAACGGTGTATTATATTTCATACTTCTATATGATATAAATTATTATAATATGAATATAATGGATATAAATGATATTTATATTATTATATACATTCTGGAATCATGGTATAAGTATAAGGACCAGCGATATAAAAAATTAAGACACATGTGAAGGACAAAGAAAATATTACCTAAAGTGAATCTTTAATATAAGATTGTTAATAAGTGAGTAATATAAGGTTTTAATAAAAATATATGTGGTAATATGTATAATAATATGATTATGTAACATATTTATAATAAACTTATATTTATTGTACATGAATCTTGTATGAGTTTGAAGAGAGTCAAGACACAAGGTAAGGAGAATTTCATCTCACTTTTAATTTCTCTAATATTAACATTGTGTTCACCACACTTTAATTTTTGTAGTTTATTTAATTAAAATTTGTTTAATTATATTTATACTATACCAAAATTTATGGTAATTTACATATCCATTCTATTATCATTCTTTCATGGGTTTTAACTTTAAAAGTTACCAAACAGTAAAACAATTTTGTCTCAATTTTATTTCTTTGAGACTCATGTTTTGTTATGCACCTAAAATCTTCTTAGAGGTTTATATAATTACATTTTACATGTTATATCATGAATCTAATTTTTTCATGATATATTAAGCTTAATGTAATTTCTTTTTCTTACATGGATAGTATGATCCCAAGTAACCAAGTTATAAGAGTTTATTGAGACAATCTTATTGTTTTTCGAGATTGTTTATGTTTATTCTTCCTTTTATTAAATATCCCAAGATTATTCATGAGTTTCATTCTCATCTATTTATTCAAGATATATTCACTATTTAATAACGTTTTTTCCACTCTTTTGTACTTAAGATAACGCTTTTAGTTAATTATTACCATCCCTCTCTTCAGTCGAAAATCTATTATATTCCAAAACCATGTTTTCAAAGATGTTTTCAAAAAAATTTCAAAAGATCATTGTAGATAATTTTCACATAAAAAGGATTTTATAAATGTTTTATTGTTTTACAAGATTTATTTATATGTTTTCAAATCTATTTTCAAAGAAAATAGATTTTAAATGATTTTATGTAGTGAAAAGTATTTTTTTCAACGAAAAAAGTATATTATCTTAAATAAGTGTTTTTAAAAGATTTTAAAAATTATTACCCACATAAAATAACTTCCATTTTTGTTTCTGATGACTTTATGGGTAAATTATTCAATGTTTCCATTCATATTTTTTATTTAAATGGATTACGTTTTGATGTAATATTGTTGTGAAACCTGTTTCTCTTTCATGGGTTATATGCTTTTGAAACCTGCTTCTTTTCACATGATATTTTTATGATGAAGTGATTATGAAACCTATCTCTTTCCACAGGTTATGATATATTTTCATATTTATGACACAAATTTAATTTAATGGGATATGATATGTTAATTTATGATCTTATGGCACATGTATGTCTGATATCATTTTATAATGGGTGAGACCTATATCTCTGTCTAATGCATTGTGTAAAGATTTATGTCTCATGAGGTAGACAGGTCTTGAATGAGGGTTTACTAGGCTTATTAATATAGGTCTATAATGAGGGTTTACTTGGTTCAGTAATACAGGGATGGAATAGGGTTTCACCATTTTCATTAATGGAATTTTCCCACCAACATGGTCTTGGAATTGATGCCTTGGATACTATGGAAATAAGTATATACTTATGTGTTTCCACAATTCGATGTCTTACTCCTATTTTATGATTTCATGGATTATGTGCACTAATTAATTTTTATTCATGTATTTTGATCTACTATGATTTATTCCATGATTCATGTATATGATCTTTGATATGTAGGGTATGATCATATATTTTCAAGGTCATGTTGTCATACCCTTATACTCATGTTCATGCTTACATTTATTCCTTGTTTACCCTTACTGTGCATTTGAGATCACCCATTTTTATGTTTCCTTCCCTAGGTTAGGAAGTTATATATTCTTTTTGATGTGTCTAAGAAGGGTTCTTGTCTTGAAGAACCAAGTGGGAGATAATGTGGCTCACTTATATACCAGTGTTTAGGTTTCCGTGTTTCTAAAGTAATTATACCAACTACGGTCTTTGGGCATCTGTCTGTATAATGCTTAAGTATTACACATATGTAATGAAATGTTATTGTTTAAAAAGTTAGGGTTTCTATAGTTAGTATCAGAGATAAGGTATAGTTAAACTTTGTAAACTAGGATGAGAAAACCTTAGTTAAAACTCTAAATAACATGTCTAGGGATAATTCTAAGGATTAGAAAAAGTTTAAGATGATGTCTTAGAATTTTGTAGAATTATAGAGTGAGTGGTTTTAAAGAAATACATCCCTATCTGGATTATAAAAGTGGATTTGGCTCTAGCATAGAAGTATCTATGGATAACAATTCCAACAAGATATTCTAAGCTTTAATTGGGGTAATTTGGTACACAGTAACAGGCCTTGCTGCACACATAATTTGACACTCTTAGGGGATATTCTTTGGGAATTCACAAACACTTCTTGAACCATTATGAAGGATTTAAACCTAATTTGACTATTAATAACCTACAATAAATGTAAGGTTTCATATATTAAGGAAGATTCCATAAGTTATACATCCTATAAATGATTTTTAATGATTATTTTGTTCCTCATTATGATAACTATTTCTTACTCTCTGCTTTTGGTTTTAGTAAATGGTTGGATCCCAAAAGAACAGAGTTAATGGAGATTACGATGGAAAATGCAATGATTTTGTACCCAAGAAACCAAATTATATGGGATTTGGAATGAAAAACCTCATTGAAATTCTCACACAAATTTCTCAAGCAATGAATCATAGTGGACTTCCAAATGAGCAATGAAGGGAACAACATTATATTGAGTCATTAATGAGGAAACAACCACCTTCTTTAAGAGGGTCTCCTAATCCACTTGTTGCTGAATAATGGATTAGTACCTCTAAAAATATATTCCCTATTATTTAATGTCTGGAGCCTAAGAAAGTTATTCTAGCAGTTTATCGCTTTGAAGGCGAAGCAGACCAGTGGTGGATTATAATCAAGAATATGAGGAAACATGATGATATTGAATCCATGGTTTGATATAAGTTTAAGATCTTTTTTTTCAATAATTAATTTCCTCTAATTCTTCATACCAAGATGGATAAATAGTTCCTTGAGTTGAATTAAAGGGACGATGAGTCTATTGGTACCTACGAGGCTAATTTCATGAGACTTGCGAGGTACACTTTAGGAATTATCATCAAACCCTAAAGTAATATTGATATGTTGTTTTGTGGTTTAAAGCCAAGTATCAAAAGGGAATTGAAAATAAAAGACTTTAGTATATATGAAGATATTAGGCATTATGAAATCAAGGTTGAATGGAGTTGGGAGTCACATATCAATCTCATGGCTTTGATAAGAAGAGTAAGATGAAGTTCAAAGGAAACTCTAAGAACCATAGAGAAAAGAAGATGAACTTTCCTTTATGCTCTATGTGTGGGAAGAAGCATGGAATAAATTTCCATAGGGGGGTCTAATTGAATTTTTTAAGTGTGTAAGGGAAGTATAATGTGCAATTTATTATCAAGGTGATGGCAAGAAGTATGATCAAAATGTTGCTGGAGAAAAAGCTGTACAGAATGAACCTCCCACTATTCAGTGCTACATGTATATGGAGAATAGGAATTTTTCTAAAAAATTCCCAAACCCAAGGGTTGGTGATGATGATCGATGTTACCAACCTCTTAATATGAGGGACAATGGTAAATCTCATGCAATATCAATATCTGATGAGGGGTGCGATAACGATGTGATGAAAGGTACACTTACCATCCACTCTAGAACTTCTAATGTCATATTTGATTTTGGATCTACCCACTATTTCATATATATAGAATTTTATAAGGGTGTTAATATTCCTATAAAATAATTACATGTGTAATTAGTAGTACAACCCCATATTGGTACGATGATTTCATCTTAAGTCTATGGATCCTCTCTGCTTGATGTTTTTGGAAATGTGCTTCCTGTAAATCTTTTCATTCTTCTTTTTCTCAAATTCTAGATCATATTAGGAATGGATTGGATTTATCTAAATAAATACCATATCAATTTTTAATTAAGGGAAGTTATGTTCTATATTTAAAACCCTTCTATGATCATCCATCAATGTGATGATAAGTCTAAACTTCCTATAGAGATTGCATCCAGTGTATGTATAAGGCCACAGCCTTAAACATTAAATAATCTTGAGTTATTAAAAGATTACACATTGAGGATCTTTTCAGGTTTAGAGTTTTAGAGAATTATATCATGAAACTGGCCTTACATTCCACATTTTAAAAAAGTGGTTACATAAAAGACAGTATTCATTCTTCCCATCAACAGAAACATATTTAAAATAAAACATGGATTCTTTCTTGACACTTCCTTAACACTATCACCACATCATGAACCTTTCCCTTGACCTGTGAAAAACATTTCAAAAAAACTTGGGATGAGCATAAAAATCCCAGTAAAGGATACACAAAGAAGGAAAACTGTTAGTTTTTCAAAAAAAAACAATTAATCCATGAGTACTTTACCAAAGTAATACTTTTCACCTTTATGAAGTAGTAAAAACTCTTCACTGAATAAAAGATCATTACTTACCCTTTTGTAACCAAAAGATTACCATAAAACCCATATAAAGAACACATAACATATAAAGGTAACATGGGACATAAACATACTTAAATGGAATAACCATACGGTCGACTTCCACGCATACTTAATGGAATATCCATACGGCCGACTTCCATACCCAATGCATTGGAGGTTATAACGTAACCACCCGTACTGGTATTCACGAAACCACCCGTCATATGTTTTATCACGTAACCACCCGTAAAATTTCCAAGTACCATCATTACACATAAAATATTGAAAATATAAACATTTCAATAAAAACATTTCATTTGCAATCACAATAAGTAATTCCACGATATTAAATTAATCAATCCATTTTCAAAAACCAATTAAAAGATATTTTTGAATCAAAGTGTCCCATACCACTTTGAAACTTTGAATGTAATTACAATTTTAAAACATTAGTGTCCATATAAATAAATACTGAAATCCATTTTGAAAACATGGACATAAAAGATAATGATTTAGAATAATGAATCTTTAAATCATTTAGAATGATATTTTTTCTAAAGAGTTTTTAACAAAATAAGAGACTCTTGAATACAAATAATTGCGGAATAACATTTAATCCGAACTTTATAATATCATGAGAATAAAGGGATTCATGATATAATATTCCAAAGGACAGTATACACACCATATAAGAGTGTATTGGTGCATAACAACAATGAAGTCTCAATGGAAATGTAAATTGAGATGAAATCTATTATAAACATGGTATCCTTAAATTAAGGATACATATATCACATAATTATGTGTGAGAAATATAAATAAACCCAATATAAGTGGATACTAAGTGTGAAACAATCATTGGTCATTCACACATAAACTTGTAAAAACAAAACCAATGACATAGATATTTAACTCAATGAAATGAGATTGAGTTATGATTTCCCATACAAGTTCGTAAGAATTTATCAATGAGATGATTAGTTGTAGATATAGTATATCCACACAAAGGTTTGTGGAAATTTCAACATATAGATTCCACACATAATCTTGGCCAAATAAAATCAAGAAGTAGAGGTTTAACCCAAAGAATTGAAAGTGGGTTAAGAAATTCCCTTAAGAAATCCGGTAGCCTAACGGCGTCACTTTAAATTTCATCAAATGAGTTGATGAGAGAGAAAATGGTATCTCATCACTTGGACATAAAATTTACATAAGTAAGGATATATAAGAACATATCCCAACATAATAGTATGTGAAATAAAAGACATAACAAAATAAGTCTTTTAAAAAGAGGAGGGTGAAAGGTCCCCTTACCGAGTTGGGTAACTTTCGAAACGTATACCCCAGGGAAGAAGGGTCATAAAATGAAGATTTAAATACCCATAAATGAAATTATACTACACAAAGAGTATAATTATGGGAAGTACATACACCACTCAAAGGAAATAGTGGCAAACATGGCATAAATGTCATAGGAATAAAAGTGAGATGAAAAATCCCTTACGAAAACTTGGTAGCCTAACGACGCCACTTAAAACTTCCAAAAATGGATTGTTGAGATCAAATAGGGCCTCTAATGATATGAACATAAAAGTAAAGAAGGAGGAATATAAAATAACATCCCCAAACATATGAAATATGAGATTAAAATAAATGACATAAAAGAGAGTACATAAAAAGAATGAGAGAGGTAGGATCCCTTACGAAAAATCGGCAACCTAACGGCGCCACTCAAAACATCCAAAATGGATTGATGAGAGAAAATAGGGTCTCTAATCATATGAACATAAAACATACAGTAGTATTAATATAAAATAACATCCCAATCATAAGAAAGATGAGCATAAAAGGAATGACATAAAAGAGTGTACTTAAAAAGAAAGAGAGAGGTTGGATCCCGTACCTTGGGTCCGACTTGACACGATCGTTCTTTAAAGTACTGAATAATGAACTTGAGTTAATTTATACATGATTGAGAACCTTTTTCAAGTTCATTATTACTTTTATATCACTTATTACCATATTATAAACATTATGTAATCATTTAAGTTAATAATGTTTGTTTTGTCGACATTTGGTTCTTAAGTTGAATGTGGACTTCTTACAATTACATGTTTTTCATGTGATCAAAGGTTCATTATATCCAAAATTATATTCATGATTTGGGTATCATATATATCATATATATCTAGAATATACACGTATTTATAATATTACATAATCATTTAGGGGTAAGAAATGAAATGCACCATTCATGGAGACGGTAAGCCGTATGTACGCATGAACGATACTTTCATTTCTATTTCATATTTTATAGAATGGAATCATAATGATATAAAGGTATATTATAATTCCAGTATAATATCATATATAATACCATTAATTACATCCTTTATATGTCCCACATATGACATTAACGAATCAAATCACTTTGAGGGGGCGGTAGTCCGCACTTCCTAAAATGAAGATATCGCGTTTACTCATAATGGTAACCATAAAGGATATGTCATAAATGAAAAATACAGAAGATTAAGTAAAACATAAACATATTATATATAATATTTAAATATAGTGACATCTTAATGGCCACTTTTGAAGGTGTTAAAATAATATGGAACAATCATCGTTTCGTGAGGCAGAAAATCGCCAATCACAGAAACAGTATCTTCTTTAACCATTAGACGAAGGTGTGTGTAAGTGTAGCTCGAATAATTCTTATAAAAACATCCTAATATATTTATGATACTGTAATTGTTACAAAAGAAATTAATAAAAATAATTTAGGGGGTTGGAGAAGCAAAATAAAACAAAAGGACTCAAGTGAAGACATTACCTTAAAATCGGGTAACACCCTTTGGTTTGAGCTCAAAGGCTTCCTTGGGGAGACTTCTGCCCAAAGTGAGGCTTCAAGGAGTTATGTTAGGACCAATAGGGGCCTATATACCCTGAGAGGGGGGGTGAATCAGGGTATGGATATTCTTTTTCAAAGTTCTTTCTGCCCCACTGGATCTTGACCTCTTTGTTACAAGGGTCACTTTGTTTGCACTTGTGTGGTTACTGTGATCACTTATCTCATTTACATGATGATGATTCTTTGAATGCAATGCAGGGAAGTAAGCAGATAGACACAGAGATTTTTACTTGGTTCACCGCTAAGGGCTACGTCCAAGGAGCATACGCCGACAAGTTGCCGGTTCGTACCAAATTCCACTAGACTTCACTAGCTGTGGATTACAATGTTCGGGCTAGATCACTTCTATGCCTAGGCTCACTGTCTTTACAATGTTTAGGGTCAGCTCACTGGTTTCCCAAGGGTCACTCCCTGTTTCTCTCTCTCTGGCTCACTGCCGGTGGAGAGGATCACCTTCTTCCTCTTCTTAAGCTCACTGCTCTTGGAAGGAATCCACTCACAGTTTATAGACTTGTAGGTCTCTTCATTTTCATGAAGGAATGCATCTTCCTCTGTATGTAGATGCTCTGTTGAAGTCCAACTTTCACCCGTAGATGAATCTCACTTCGCACCGGATATACCGGGCAACCTCAGTTTTTACGCGCAACCCTTACGGTGTCTTGCGCGCAATTTCTATGGTTTGCGCGAAATTCCTTTTTCGCGCAACCTCAAAATATTATGCGCAGCCTGGAAACTGCCTTGCGTGCAATTCACTGCTTTTGCGTGAGATCCACTTTTCGCGCAACCTTCCTTTTACGCGCCAACACCAACTTTCTGCACAGCCTTAGCTTTTCGCGCAACAGCTGACTTTACGCGCAAACTTTAAGTTTACGCGCAACACCCTTTCTGACTTCAATTTCGCACACCAGAGCTCGAGTATTTTCTATGTCTTGAAATCTGCTCAATGGAGGAGGGTCACTTCATATTTATAGGCAAAATAGACCCCGCACGAAAAACCCTCCTTGAGCGCGTAATCCGCTTTGATCGCGAAATACAAATCTTCCGCGCACAACCATTTTCCGCGCACTGCTCCATAATTTCGCGCACCTCATGCCTTTGCCGATTTTCAAGCTTTCGGCCTTAAAATATCTTTTGCGCGAAATACAATTTCGCGCAACCCGCTGTTTTGCGCGCCACACTTCAAGATTTCACGCAACCCGCTAATTTTGCGTGCCACGCTTAATTTTTCCGCGCACCTCTTTCATTTCTCTCTCCTCAACCTTTTCCAAAAACATATCACTCCATTTTCCATTGGCGATTTTCAGGCCCATAAATTTGGCAAACACTGGGAAACGGCGCCACCTTGTACTGCTCTTTTGTACCGCCTCCATATCGTCCTTTCCTTTGTCATAGTTCTTTGTCAATATGGAATGTCAACAACTTCTCGGGAACTCGACAATTCTTCATGGAAACCTTCTTTGTCAACAAACACAATCATCCCAAAAATACTGGAATGTTACCTTGAGGGATTTTTGCCCAACAATCTCCCCCTTTGGGTTTGTTGACAACTCTTCACAAATTTGCTCAGAATTATTTTCTGCACGTTGATACCTCACTGAGTCTTCTTCCAGCTGCTACCACCATTCGCCTCTTGCGATTATGATATAGTTCAAGGATTCACTTAACACGTACTCTAAGCCCACATGAGCAATGCTCAGTGTGAGAAACTAGAGTAGTATGAAATGTTCATCAATGAATCACTTCATGTCAGACCCCAATTGTCGATTCCACCTCTGATACCAATTCTTAAAATAAAACCAGTTGATGAACCACACTGATACCAATTGGTGAATTCTTTAGTTGATACCAATTGTTGAAAGTTGGACACCGTCGCACACCATTCCAACACCATTGTTCTGCTTTTATCACGATCCTCAGCTGTCGTGATTTCTATGATTTGATCGATCACTTCTAGCATCGTCAGATTTAGTAATCTCCCCCTTTCTCATTACTCCCCCTGTCTGGCTGCTCCACCTATCAGCTTCTCCCCGTATCAGAAATGATTTATCAAATCTTCGCACTGTCTCCCCCTTGAACAACCACTATCAAACACTTTTCTCCCCCTTTGTCAACGAACCCAAAGGACAGTCCTTTGTAGTCTATAACATTGTAGAGAACACATTAGCACAGTAGGGAAAACACAACATACCTCGGGGAGAGGGGGGTCCCATATCCACACTATTTCAAGTGTGGGGAATCGACTGAACTCCCAGAGCCAGTCAATGTCTTTCAAATGCTTCCTTGGGTAAGGCCTTTGTCAGAATGTCTGCAACCTGTAGTTCTGTAGGCACATACTCCAACTTCACGATCCCCTGCTCAACTTTCTCCTTGATAAAATGATACTTTATCTCAATGTGCTTTGTCCTAGAGTGATGGACGGGTTTTTTGCTGAGATTTATAGCACTTGAGTTATCGCACTGGATTCCGATCGGAGACTTCACTTCAACTACCATATCTTCAAGCTGCTGCTTCATCCACAATAACTGTGTGCATGCTTGAGTGGCCGCAATATAATCAGATTCTGCGGTGCTTAATGAAATGAAATCATGCTTCTTGCTTAACCAAGCAATACATAGTCCTCCAAGATAAAATGAACCACCTGACGTTGATTTTCTATCATCTGCTGAACTGGCCCAGTCTGCATCAGTATATCCCAATAACTCTGTCTGAGATTTGTCGTTGTATGTCAGCCCGAAGTCCACTGTGCCCTTGATATACCGAAGTATTATTTTCACTGCAAGAATGTAACTTTCCTTGGGATTACTTTGATATCTCGCTGCTTGGCATGTGGCGAAAACAATATCAGGCCTTATCGTGGTCAAGTACAACAGACTTCCGTTAATTTGCCTATATTCTGTGATATTAACTGCCTTGCCATCCTCATCTTTTGATAATCTCATCCGGGTAGCAACCTGAGTCTTCATTTCTTTGGAATTCTCCATTCCAAATCTTTCCTAAACCCCATTGACATATTCTGATTGAGAAATTAATGTTCCATTCCTTCCCTGTGTCACCTTTAGACCAAGGAAAAACATCAACTCACCAATCATAGACATTTGGAACTCATGTTTCATGGATGCAGAAAAATGTTTTGCACTGTGCATCATCTGATCCGCCAAATATTATGTCTTCTTCATATACCAGCCTCATCATCCTTTGATTACTATTGTGGTTGAGATAGATATCGTAAGAAGCTCCACCACACTGGAAACCAAGTATCTTCAAATACTGATGTAGCCTTCAGTTCTATACTCTTGGTGCTTGTTTCAGCCCACACAATTCCTTCTACAGTCGACAAACCTTATTCTCATATTCATGAATGGGAAAACCATTTGGCTTCTCAATATGCACTTCTTATTCCGGAACCCCATTGAGAAATGCAGATTTGACATTCATCTTAACCACTTTGAACTTTTTTTTCACTGCAATGGCTAGGAATAATCTGATTTTCTCCTGCCTTGCAACTGTTGAAAATGTCCTATCACCATTCTCTTTGTCTGAGCTAGAGATGACTATTCACCAATGATATTCTTCATGTCAATCTCAGCTCAATTCTTTGACAATTGTGAAGATGAGGATTCTTCTTTTCTAAATTAGCATTAGTTACTTATGCTCCCCCTTTGTTGCTTTCCTTCTCAACACATTCGTCAGGAAATTGTTCACTGACTCATTCGTCAGTGGCTTCATTTCTTTCCACTACTTCTCGCAGCTTCTTGGTATCCTGAAAACAGTCAGCTGATACCACAATGTTAGATCAAAATAAATAATCATGAAATTCTTGATCATTGCTGCTTCTCCCACAGTACGTCTTATCTCAATAGACAACACCTGAGCTGGGTCATCCAATTATTTCCTTGACGGATCTGGCATCTGATTTTGTTATCAAATGCTCCCCCTATGTTATGCAACACTTCCTGGGGTTAGACCCACTGTTTATACCCATAAACGTCATTCTTCTCCTGCATCATTTATTCTTATCTTCCACCTGTATGATTTATGCCAATCTAGCACTCATCATGGAGCCATTAACCCAATCTCTAAGCCTACTGAGTTGGAACTCGGTGTAGGAAACAAGAGATAAAGCTAATAACACAATCACATTCTATTGTGCTCTGTTGCTCCCTTTCTTCTTCAACTCTAGTACCCGATTTGAATCAATTGAAACTTTAGAGCATATCACTTCTCCACTTCGCATCCTTAGATGCCACTACCCCTTGTATTGTATCTCCCTAAAACCTGAAACAGACGGATCATCAGTTAATAGCATTTATATACATAGGGAGAGGGGAGTCTTCCGGACTCCTCAAGAGGAGGATTTCGGTTGATCCTGATGGGTCAACCCTTTGATTCTTTCTTGGAGGTCATCACACTCCTTTCTTGCTTCCTCCAACTTCCTATCCAACTTCAACTGTTCGGGCCATATGACTAGGCATTCATTGCCTACATTCTGAGCCTTTTTCTGATATGTAGATTTGGTAGGCCTGGATTTTCTCACCATTTGGGGTTTAAACCCACTAGTGCACATTTCTTTCTTTGATGTTCTACGAAAATTCCATTTTCCTTGATTATTTCTCTGAGCAGGAATCTCTTTTCTTTCCATCATCCCTTGTTTCTTCCACCATTGCAAGGGTCTGCCTTTTTCTTCCACTTCTCGTTGCAGGGCGAATTTTTCAATGCATTCTTTGCTTATCTACCTTTTATCAGATTTATGAGTCGCCACCCTATTTTTCATTGGTGGTGGGTCCTCCACTGAAATTTCATTCTTCTTTATCACAACTGGAGTAGATCTCCCCTTAATCTTCCAGTTTTGTTCACATTCTCTCCTTGAGAGCTGTTGTGAGTACGATAGAGGAGGTGACTGATACACCTTTTGTTCAGCTCCATGTGATTTCCCCGAGGCTCTAAGCCTATTCTTCTCCTTACCACTTTGTCTCCCAGTACAGGCTTCTTTCTTGTACACTTCATGTGGTAGAGATCTTTTTTCTTGGTCCTTTCCCTTTCCTGCTTTCTTATTACTGCAATGTCTCGCCATGTGCCCATAGTGAGAACATATAAAACATTTTCCCTCAAAGACATACCTCATTTCATCATCTCTATGTTGAGATGTTGATGCACCTTGATTTCTTCTTTTGATATTGGACTCCTGAGCTTCCTGACACATACTCATTGTGTGTCCCATTCTTCCGCAGTAATAGCATCTAACATATGCTTTCCTCTGAGAGACTCCTCTCTGATTTTCCATTGTACCTCTTCATGTTCTCAGATTTATTGAAGTTTCTATTTTCATATCCTGAGATATACTCCAGAGCCTCTGTACAGAAGCTTGATGTGTGGCCATGAACTCCGCAGAAATAGAACATATCATCACTCCTTGAAACTATCCTCATAGGCCTATCTTCAGCACCTACAAGATTTTTCTTACCTTTGGAATTTTTCACTATATTTTTCTTATCAGCCATAGGAGTGGGATTATCATATCCAATTCCAGATTTTCCCAAAAAGTATGACCTTGGGGATGATACAATCCTTTCATGCTTCTCCTCTGATGCAGCATATTTGGACTTCATTTTATCATCACCTGCTGAAGGATAATCAAATAATAGGTGCAAGGCATCCTTCATTCTAGGCTTTCCTTCAGCATTGCCTTTCTCCATTTCCTTCTTCATTGATTTTAGCTCCTCTTCTAACTTTTGAATCTTCATATCCCTTGATTCAAGTTTGACATCATTTTCTTCCTTGAGAAGATTCCCTCTACTCATCTCATCTTCCAGTTCATGCTTCAACTCATCAACCATGTCATTTTGCTCCTTTACCTTCAATTTTTCTTGAGCAACAGAATCAGAGCAACATTCATTCTCTTGTTGTAGTCTTTGATGCTTCTGAACTAGTTCAGATAGTTGTGTAGCCAGGTTATCACTCTTGGCTTCCAGATTCCGAACTTCATCGGACTCTTGATTCTCATCACACTCACCAGCCTTTTTTTCCTTTTATTTCAGCCAGCTTTTGTAGTTGCTCACCTTGAGAATCATTCTTCTCTGTTAGGTCAGTAACTATATCAATAAGCCTTTGATTTAAGCCTCTTAGCTTGTTGATCTCAGTTTCCAGATCATGGATCCGAATGCCTTTATATTTAATTTCCTCAGTGGATTTATGATCCAATTCTTTAGCCCCATGGACAAATTCTACCTTTTTGTTTAGGCCATCGATCTCTCTTTTCTGTTCTTCAACCTTCAGCTTATACTTACTAACTGATTCTGAGTTCTCTGATGTTGATAACTTAAGTTTCTCAATTTCTTCCATCAGCTCAGACTTCTCTTCTTCTTGCTGCTGCATATAGAGTTTGGCATCGCGATCAATTTTGTTAGCTTTCT
Organism: Viscum album; assembly: GCA_963277665.1. NCBI lineage: Eukaryota > Viridiplantae > Streptophyta > Magnoliopsida > Santalales > Viscaceae > Viscum > Viscum album. Next base: position 1,156,946,452 of record OY728130.1, on the reverse strand, counting down.
TGGTTTTGGCCCTCCAAACATCTATCTCTTCAAGAGCAGCCTCCAACTCAGCTCGCATATCAATTCTTCCTTAAATTTCTTCTTCTTCACCGTCAGTGGTTCCAACGTCACTTGGATAGTCAGGTTCTTCACTCATTCCATCAGCATCATTGACTAAGTAAGTATTTTTGTGGTATGATTTATCCAAATCATTTTTCTGTTCACTGCATGATTCCTTTAGTAAGTTGTTCGATTCTTTTAGTTGAATCACACTTTTTCCAAAAACACTTCCATAGTGAGGGATACCACCGGACTTCTGATTCTTCTTTGAAGATTTTCTTTTTCCCATGGTAGACCGAGATAAGCGCAAACAATATCTTCAACTACACAGATCGACTACACCAAGTTGAAGCAAACAAATCTGATAAAAGCAACCAGTCCCTCTGATACCAATTGTTAGGACCAATAGGGGCCTATATACCCTGAGAGGGGGTGAATCAGGGTATGGATATTCTTTTTCAAAGTTCTTTCTGCCCCACTAGATCTTGACCTCTTTGTTACAAGGGTCACTTTGTTTGCACTTGTGTGGTTACTGTGATCACTTATCTCATTTACCTGATGATGATGCTTTGAATGCAATGCAGGGAAGTAAGCAAATAGACACGGAGATTTTTACTTGGTTCACCGCTAAGGGCTACGTCCAAGGAGAATACGCCGACAAGTTGCCGGTTCATACCAAATTCCACTAGACTTCACTAGCTGTGGATTACAATGTTCGGGCTAGATCACTTCTATGCCCAGGCTCACTGCCTTTACAATGTTTAGGGTCAGCTCACTACTTTCCCAAGGGTCACTCCCTGTTTCTCTCTCTCTGGCTCACTGCCGGTGGAGAGGATCACCTTCTTCCTCTTCCTAAGCTCACTGCTCTTGGAAGAAATCCACTCACAGTTTATAGACCTGTAGGTCTCTTCATTTTCATGAAGGAATTCATCTTCCTCTGTATGTAGATGCTCTGTTGAAGTCCAACTTTCACCCGTAGATGAATCTCACTTCGCACCGGATATACCGGGCAACCTCAGTTTTTACGCGCAACCCTTACGGTGTCTTGCGCGCATTTTCTATGGTTTGCGCGAAATTACTTTTTCGTGCAACCTCAAAATATTATGCGCAGCCTGGAAACTGCCTTGCGCGCAATTCACTGCTTTTGCGCGAGATCCACTTTTCGCGCAACCTTCCTTTTACGCGCCAACACCAACTTTCTGCGCAGCCTTAGCTTTTCGCGCAACAGCTGACTTTACGCGCAAACTTTAAGTTTACGCACAACACCCTTTCTGACTTCAATTTCGCGCACCAGAGCTCGGGTATTTTCTATGTCTTGAACTCTGCTCAATGGAGGAGGGTCACTTCATATTTATAGGCAAAATCGACCCCGCGCGAAAAACCCTCCTTGAGCGCGTAATCCGCTTTGATCGCGAAATACAAATCTTCCGCGCACAACCATTTTCCGCGCACTGCTCCATAATTTCGCGCACCTCATGCCTTTGCCGATTTTCAAGCTTTCGGACTTGAAACATCTTTTGCGCGAAATACAATTTCGCGCAACATGCTGTTTTGCGTTCCACACTTCAAGATTTCGCGCAACCCGCTAATTTTGCGCGCCATGCTTAATTTTTCCACGCACCTCTTTCATTTCTCTCTCCTCAACCTTTGCCAAAAACATATCACTCCATTTTCCATTGGCGATTTTCAGGCCCATAAATTTGGCAAACACTGGGAAACGGCGCCACCTTGTGCTGCTCTTTTGTACCGCCTCCATATCGTCCTTTCCTTTGTCATAGTTCTTTGTCAACATGGAATGTCAACAACTTCTCGGGAACTCGACAATTCCCCATGGAAACCTGCTTTGTCAACAAACACAATCAACCCAAAAATACTGCAATGTTACCTTGAGGGATTTTTGCCCAACAAGTTAGATATGGATGTGGAGAGAAAAAATGGTCAGGGGTTGGCCGAGCCAAAGGCTTTGGAAGTGTGGGTAAGGAGCTAGAGGTGGGGGCCTTTTATAAGAGGAGAGGAGGGGCACTCTTGGAAAGTATATAAATTTTACTTCATTTTAGAATGAGTTTCGGATTTTAATGGTCCCACATTGATTTGTTTCGAGGATAAGGTGATAAGGGTTATAAATACACCCATACAATAGGTTTTGGCATGTGTAGGTCTTAGATTTTACATTATCTTTCCATTTTATTTAAATTGTTAAATAATGAGGTCATCGCTGCATCATCATGATGTCATAAATAATTTAATTTATTTAATGTATAAAATTTATAAAAAAATACTATGATGTAGGAAATATTTTTATATTTCCAATGAATATTTATAGTCAAAAATATGAATTGTATAACCCCATGTAAAAATTGTTTTAGTAAAACATTTCATGTTTGTGTCATTTTTACTTTAAAATTAAATAAAAAGTTATTTATGTCATTTTCCAACCAAAGTGGCTCCATGGGGTCCCCATGTTGACCCAAGGATTGTCTTGGTCGGCCATGACACATCCAATGAGGGTAGAACATGTGTCTAGGTCATTTCATTTTATTAAAACATTATTCTTACCTTAAACTACACTAATTACCTCTAATCACGATTAAAAACTTAATAAGTTACTATTCACCAAAAAATTATTTTAATCCCATTGAACCACATTTTAATTCTTAATGACAACCATTTATGTCAGAATTTTAAAATTCAAAACACAAAGATGGCAAAATTTCATTTAAACGGAAAATCAGTTTTTATAAGTACCACTTAGTGGTTTCACTATTCATCAAAAATTGAAGTTTTTCATAAAATTACCAAAAATTCAACCTAAGATATATTTGATATTCCAAATTCAAAAATGATGTCTATTTTAAAAAATCCAAAACATATAAGTTTCATTAATTAATTTAATAATTAATTCCCGCTGTCAAAACAAATAGCTTGTTTTTATGAAACAAAATGTATCAAAAGATTGACACTAGTTTAAGTCTGATTTCAAAGTGAAATTAATTCCAATTACCAGTATTGGATTAAATGGTAAAAATATATTCTAATTTCAATTTAAAACCAATTCAAAAGAAAATCTAATCATATATATAAATTATATTAAAAAGAGGTTTTGAATTAAAATACAACATTTTTCACTATTCATTAAAAATTGATTTTTTTTTCAGAAAAATACCAAAAATTTACACAAAGTAAATTTTGATGTCCCGATTCTAAAGAAGAATTTTATTTTGTCAAATATAACACATAAAATTTTCCCAAAGTGGATTTAAAAGAGGTTTTCCATCAAAAGACGATTAATCGGTCTTTTAAAGAATATTAGAATGTTTACGCTTAAAATTGGATTAATTCGCATTTTTAATCCTCTAACATTTATTGTAAAAATTAAAAATATTTGACAAACATATATAATCATTTTTTAGTTAGTTCTATTCATTCCCGCCATCACAACAGCTAGGCATTAACTACCATTTAAAATAATATTATTTTATTATTAGAGTGCAACGTAAGATTCCCAAGAAACTCGTTGTTGTGTGTTGGGTACGCCATCGAGCATAGCATCCCCTTTAAAGTTATATTAATATTTTATTCACAAATATGGATAAATGTAAAAATGTCAAACTTTTTATTTACCTGGGGTGTTACATCCTTCCCCCCTTTTGGGAATTGCGTCCTCGCAATTTTAAAAATGGGCATGGAAACTTCATTGGAAATACCACATCGGAACAAGAGTCAGTAAAAAAATCACTTTAAAAAATAATGAAAGATAATTACAAAGGTCAACCGAGTTAACCCATACTAGTATACCAAGTATGAAAATATGGACATGGAAGAAAAAAGGGTCATGTTCTGATGGAGAGTGATAGTAAACATATCTAGGAGAAAGTTAACCATAAGAAAGTCACAAACTTGTGATGGGTTAAACGGTATTCGATTCCCCTGTAGGAAAAGTCAATAGACAAAATTTTTGTTTAAAGTTACTTTTTATTGAGGAATTTATTCATAAGGAAACATAATCACTTATCATGTTGACTTTCAACTTTTACTAGATTCCTTAATCAAACTCATATTTTCTCCAAAAGAAGAGTATTTAGGAAGACTTGTTCGCATTAAGAGTACTATAATCAATTTCTAGAGAATCACCTAATCCACAATAGAAAACTATATACTTCCCATATCTTTAGACTCTAACCAAAACCAAAACCAAAAATTTTAGTACAAGATCAGATAATCCAGAAAAGGATAACCCTTTATAAAAAGAAAATCTATTCTTAATCTCCAATATTTGTCCAACAAAACCCAAAGTTCAACGAGGACCATTCGATAAACAATTTATCCATAAAAATTCTTCAAAGTAAACCAAACTAAGATTGAAACCCAAATATTTTAAGGATTTAGTCACATAGTCTTCCAAGTTAAATCGTAACATCTATCTCCAAACAATATCAGTTGCTCTGAATGTCTCGTATTGAAAAGTAATTAACCTAATCACATATCCTCCAAGATAGGTTAATAAATTTCCATAGATAACCCAAATTCAACTTACTCTTAATTCATAAAATCATATAACTAAAAAGAATCAGTCAGACTAACCAGGGACTTCACGTAGTCTAGTGGTAGGCGATAAATACCCGTCACACTTTGGTTGTGGGTTCGATTCCCGCAGCTTTGTCCGACACGACGGGTTGTCACACGGTCTGTGTGTTGTCCTTTTTCCAAAACTATATAATTCTCAAATCATTCCCAAAAAGAGATAAAATCATCAAAAATAACCATAACATAATTTAACCTCAATTTAATCTCATGCCTTTCACTTCCATCATAACATATAGTAACCCATAATTAACTCAAAAGTATGGAGCATATATTCCCAAATGGTTCTTTATAACTATGTCCACAAAAGAACAGATAACTATTCCTTGAATAAAATGTTCATATATTAAACATCAGGGTTACACATACTATAAAAAGTCTTCTAATGTAACCCCATCATCAAAAAAGACTTAATACTCTTAATAATTTCACCATAACTCTTGAAGCCCTTATATGTTGACTTCTTACTCATTCAACATTATGCATGATCCATTAACCATTCCTTTCCAACTTATTCTAAAATACTTATTTCCTATAAACAAAATCATGAATCATATCCTAAGATTCCAAAATAGGAAAACAAAAGTTATGAAATAATCCATACTTTTGATTGGTCATTGTCAGTTTCTTCATCCTCAATCGGAATGGCATTAGGTATTGGTAAATGAATATTTGGATGATCTTGGTTATCCCATTCACGAAACTTCTTCATAGGACATGTGTTTTTATAATGACCATGCACACCACATTTAAAAAATTCAATTGATCCCCCAGAAATAACTTCTTTCCCTTTCCTCGAGTCAACTGGATGCTTCCTTTTTCCACGACAGGTTATTTCTTTATGACCTTCATTTCAACATCTATAGCATATTTTTGTCCCTTTGAAACATTTTCCTAGGTGTTTCTTTCCACATCTTTGACACACAGGTTTTTGAACATACTTACCTTTATGATTATTACATGTAGTTCCGCAGGGATTTGTTTCTCGCATATATGATGACTTATAGAAATCACCAAGGTGTAGGTGGTCAATCATGACTCCAGATAGTTGGTTGAGGATAAACAAAAGAGTTCTCATTACACCTCCCATATCATTCATTTGCTTGCTCAAAAAACTGTTAGAGTTTCCTTCACATCCACTGTTACTTTGGTGCCTGCTAGATCCAGCCATTTACTAAAACCAAAAAGGTCAACGTGAGTATATCAACAAAACCATCATGTACTAATGAGGAAGATAAATACTATGATACACTTACTCATTCACTTTATCAAAAACTAGGACTCTTTCTAAATTCCTAACCATTATGGTAATGTCACTTATGCTTAAATAATACCCTAACCTCTAATGTTATCTAAACTGACCTCTGATACCAACTATAAGACCCCAGCCTTAAACCTTACTTAATCTTGAGTTCCTACAAGATTACACATTGAGGATGTTTTCAGGTTTAGAGTTTTATAGAATTATATCATGAAACTGGCATTACATTCCACATTTTAAAAAAGTGGTTACATAAAAGACAGTATTCATTCTTCCCATTAATGGAAACATATTTAAAATAAAACAAGGATTCTTTCTTGACACTTCCATAACACTATCATCACATCATTAACCTTTCCCTTGACCTATGAAAACATTTCAAAAAAAACATGGGATGAGCATAAAAATCACAGTAAAGTATACAAAAAGAAGGAAAACTGTTAGTTTTTCAAAAACAACAAGTAAACCATGAGTACTTTACCAAAGTAATAATTTTCACCTTTATGAAGTAGTAAAAACTCTTCACTGAATAAAAGATCATTACTTACCCTTTTGTAACCAAAAGATTTCAATTAAACCCATATAAAGAACACATAACATATAAAGGTAACTTGGGACATAAACATACTTAAATGGAATAACCATATGGTTGACTTCCATACATACTTAATGGAATATCCATACGGCCGACTTCCATACCTAATGCATTGGAGGTTATAACGTAACCACCCGTCCTGGTATTCATGGCACCACCCGTCATATGGTTTATCACGTAACCACCCGTAAAATGTCCAAGTACCATCATTACACATAACATATTGAAAATATAAACATTTCAATAACAACATTTCATTTGAAATCACAATAAGTAATTCCAAGATATTTAATTAATCAATCCATTTTCAAAAACCAATTAAAAGATATTTTTGAATCAAAGTGTCTCATAACACTTTGAAGCTTTTAATGGAATTACAATTTTAAAACATTAGTGTCCATATAAATAAATACTGAAAACCATTTTGAAAACATGGACATTTAAGATAATGATTTAGAATAATTAATCTTTAAAACATTTGAAAAAATATTTTTTCTAGAGAGTTTTTAACAAAATAAGAGGCTCTTGAATAAAAAAAATTGTAGAATAACATTTAATCCGAACTTTATAATATCATGAGAATAAAGGGATTCATGATATAATATGCCAAAGGACAGTATACACACCATATAAGAGTGAATTGGTGCATTACAACAATGAAGTCTCAATGGAAATGTAAATTGAGATGAAATCTATTATAAAGATGGTATCCTTAAATTAAGGATACATCTATCACATAATTATGTGTGAGAAATAAAAATACACCCAATATAAGTGGATATTAAGTGTGAAACAATCAGAGGTCATTCACACATAATCTTGGAAAATTAAAACCAATGACATAGATATTTAACTCAATGAAATGAGATTGAGTTATGATTTCCCATACAAGTTCGTAAGAATTTTTCAATGAGATGATTAGGTGTAGAAATAGTATATCCGCACAAAGGTTTGTGGAAATTTCAACATAGAGATTCCACACATAATCTTGGACAAATAAAATCAAGAAGTATAGGTTTAACCCAAAGAATTGAAAGTGGGTTAAGAAATTCCCTTACAGAAATCTGGTAGCCTAACGGCGTCACTTTAAAATTTAGAAAATGAGTTGATGAGAGAGAAAATGGTATCTCATCACTTGGACATAAAATTTACATAAATTAGGATATATAAGAACATATCCCAACATAATAGTATGTGAAATAAAAGACATAACACAAGAAGTCTTTTAAAAAGAGGAGGGTGAAAGGTCCCCTTATCATGTTGGGTAACTTTCGAAACATACACCCCAGGGAAGATAAAAAGTACAGAATGAGGAATATAAAATAACATCCCCAAACATATGAAATATGAGCTTAAAATAAATGACATAAAAGAGAGTATATAAAAAGAATGAGAGAGGTAGGATCCCTTACGAAAATTCAGCAGCCTAACGGCGCCACTCAAAACATACAAAATGGATTGATGAGAGAAAATATGGTCTCTCATCATATGAAAATAAAGAGTACAGTAGGATTAATATAAAAGAAAATCCCAATCATAATAAATATGATCTTAAAAGGAATGACATAAATGAGTGTACTTAAAAAGAAAGAGAGAGGTTGGATCCCTTACCTCGGGTCTGACTTGACTCAATCGTTCTTTAACGTCATTAATAATAAACTTGAGTTAATTTTTACTTTCTTAAGAACCTGTTTCAAATTCATTATTACTTTTATATCACTTATTACCATGTTATAAACATTATGTAATCATTTAAGTTAATAATGTTTGTTTTGTCGACATTTGGTTCTTAAGTCGAAAGTGGACTTCTTACAATTACATGTTGTTCATGTGGTCAAAGGTTCATTATATCCAGAATGATATTTGTGATTTGGGTATCATATATATCATATATATCCAGAATATACACGTATTTATAATATTACATAATCACTTAGGGGTAAGAAATGAAATGCACCGTTCATGGAGACGGTAAGCCGTACGTACGCATGAACACTACTTTCATTTCTATTTCATATTTTATAGAATGGAATCATAATGATATAAAGGTATATTATAATTCTAGTATAATATAATATATAATACCATTAATTACATCTTTATACGTCCCACATATGGAATTAACGAATCAAATCACTTTGAGGGGGCGGTAGTCCGCACTTCCTAAAATGAAGATATCGCGTTTACTCATAATGGTAACCATAAAGGATTTTACATAAATGAAAAATATAGAAGCTTAAGTAAAACATAAACATATTATATATAATATATAAATATAGTGACATCTTAATGTCCACCTTTTAAGGTGTTAAAATAATATGGAACAATCATCGTTTCGTGAGGCAGAAAATCGCCAATCACAGAAACAGTATGTTCTTTAACCATTATACGAAGGTGTGTGTAATTTTAGCTCTATTAATTCTTATAAAAACATCCTAGTATATTGAATATACTGTAGTTGTTACAAAAGAAATTAATAAAAAGAGTTTAGGGGGTTGGAGATGCAAAATAAAACAAAAGGACTCAAGTGAAGACATTACCTTAAAATCGGGTAACACCATTTGGTTTGAGCTCAAAGGCTTCCTTGGGAAGACTTCTGCCCAAAGTGAGGCCTCAAGGAGTTAGAGAGAGATGTGTAGAGACAAAATGGGCAGGGTTTGGAAGTGCGGTTAAGGAGGTAGAGGTGGGGGCCTTTTATAAGAGGAGAAGAGGGGCACTCTTGGAAAGTAAATAAATGTTACTTTATTTTAGAATGAGTTTCAGATTTTAATGGTCCCACATTGATGTGTTTCGGGGATAAGGTGATAAGGGTTCTAAATCCACCCACACAATAGGTTTTGGACATGTTTAGGTTTTAGATTTTACATTATCTTTCCATTTTATTTAAATCGTTAAATAATGAGGTCATCACAGCATCATCATGATGTCAAAAATAATTTAATTTATTTAATGTCTAAAAATTATAAACAAAATACTATGATGTAGGAAATTGTTTCATCTTTCCAATGAATATTTATAGTAAAAAATATGACTTTTATAAACCCATGTAAAAATTGTTTTAGTAAAATATCTCATGTTTGTGTCATTTTTACTTTAACATTAAATAAAAAGTTATTTATGTCATTTTCCAACCAAAGTATCTCCATGGGGTCCTCAAGTTTACCCATGGATTTTCTTGGTCGTCCATGACACATACAATGAAGGTAGGACATGTGTCTAGGTCATTTCATTTTATTAAAACATTATTCTTACCTTAAACTACACTAATTACCTCTAATCGCGATTAAAAACATAATAATTTACTATTCACCAAAAAATTATTTTAATCCCATTGAACCACATTTTACTTCTTAATGACAACCATGTATGTCGGATTTTTGAAATTCAAAACAAAAAGATGGTAAAATTTCATTTAAATGGAAAATCAGTTTTTATAAGTACCACTTAGTGGTTTCACTATTCATCAAAAATTGATGTTTTTCAGAAAATTACCAAAAATTCACCCTAAGCGATATTTGATATTACGAATTCAAAAATGATGTCTATTTTACATAATTCGAAACATATAATTTGCATTAATTAATTTAATAATTAATTCCCGCTTTCAAAACAAATAGCGTGTTTTTATGAAACAAAATGTATCAAAAGATTGACACTAGTTTAAGTCCGATTTCAAAGTGAAATTAATTCCAACGACCACTGTTGGATTAAATGGTAAAAATATATTCTAATTTCACTTTAAAACTAATTATAAAGATAATCTAATAAAATAAATAAATTATATTAAAAAGTGGTTTTGAATTAAAATACAACATTTTTCACTATTCATTAAAAATTGAACTTTTTCAGAAAAATACCAAAAATTTACACAAAGTAAATTTTGATGTCCCGATTCTAATGAAGAATTTTATTTTGTCAAATATAACACCTAAAATTGTCACAAAATGGATTTAAAAGAGGTTTTCCATCAAAATGAGGTTAATCGTCCTTTTAAAGAATATTAGAATGTTTACGCTTAAAATTGGATTCATTCGCATTTTTAATCCTATAACATTTATTGAAAAAAGTAAAAATATTTGACAAACATATATCATCATTTTTTAGTTAGTTCTATTCATTCCCACCATCACAAATGCTAGGCGTTAATTACCATTTAAAATAATATTATTTTATTATTAGAGTGCAACGTAAGATTCCCAAGAAACTTGTTGTTGTGTGTTGGGTACTCCATAGAGCATAGCATCCCCTTTAAAGTTATATTAATATTTTATTCACAAATATGGATAAATGTGAAAATGACATACTCTTTATTTACCTGGGGTGTTACAGTATGGGTCTTAATTCCCATTAAAAATGGTTGTTTACCTCAAATGGTTGGGGAGAAGATCGACAGCGATGATATACATTTGGTTAGAGATTTTTTTATATCTTTCCAAAATATTTTTCCAGTCTTCCACCAAAATTTGAAGTTGAGTTCTCAATAGAACATATACATAATTCCACACCAATTTCAAACACTTCTTATAGAATGGCCCAAATTGAGTTGTATGAATTGAATAAGAAACTCCAAGAAAACCTTGATAGGGGATTTATTTAGCCATGTGTATCACCTTGGGGTGCACAAATTCCTTTTTTGAATAAGAAAGATGGATAAATGTGAATCTGCATTTATTATCAAGTGTTGAACAAGATCAGAATCAAGAACAAGTATCATCTTCCACATATTTAAGACTTGTTTGGTCAACTGTGTGGAGCTCAATACTTTTCTAATATTGACCTTCATTCAAGATATAATCAATTGAGGTCCAAGATAAAGGATATACCTAAGAAGAAATCCCGTACAAGGTATGGCGACTAAGAATATATAGTGATGCCTTTTGGTCTCACTAATTCCTTTGTTGTCTTCATGGATTTAATGAACATAGTCTTTAGAGATTACCTCGACCAGATTGTGGTAGTCTTTATAGATGATATTATTATCTATTCAAATATAAAGGAAGAACATGAATATCACATGATAATTAGTACTAAATACCATATAGAAATAGAAGTTATATGAAAAATTTACAAAATGTGAATTTTGGATACCAAAGGTTTATTTTTTGGGTCACATAATCTCGAGAGATGGTATCATAATAGATCCATCAAAGTTGGAGGCTATTAAAAGATGGCCTAGACCTACCACTGTGACTGAGATCTGTAGATTTCTTTGTTTAGCTAGATATTATCATCATTTTATGGAGAATTTCTCATCACTATATAATCCTATCACCATGTTAACTCAGTAGGGTGTGAAGTTCCTCTGGATAGATGAATGTGTGTAAAATTTGAAGGAACTGAAGAGAAGGTTGGTCAGTGAACCTATGCTTACATTAATATATAGTAAAGAATTATTTTTAATCTATATTGATATATCCAAGAATGTATTGGGATGTTTTCTTATACAAAATAACATTGTTATAGCCTATTCCTCATGATAGTTTAAGATTCATAAGAAAAATTACCAAAATCATGATTTGGAGTTAACAGCGGTAATCTTTTCATTAAATCTATGGAGGCATTATCTTTATGGTTAAAATTGTGATATATATACTGATAATAAAAGTCTAAATTATATATTTAAACAAAAGGAGTTGAACATGCACCAGAGAAGATGGTTAGATTTGATAAAGGATTATGGCTGCTAAATATAATACTACCCTGGGAAAGCGAACAAGGTGGCCGATGCTTTGATTGAGAAGGATCATGCTAGCATATCTATGATGAGGATAAAAAAAGATCTAATATTTTTATATTTGAAAAGTATGGATCTATAAATACTAAAGGAAGAGGTAAAATATTATCTTTCTCAAGTGATTGATGAATCCTCTATCCAAGTGAAGATTAAGGAGGTGAAAAAGGAATATGAAGAGTTGTAAAAAGAAGTTATCAATGTTCCTGATTTTAACCTTGATTAGGATTGAATGGTAAGGTTCAGAAACCTTGTTTGTGTTCCTTTTGGGCCAGATTTGAAGAAGTGTCTTTTAGAGGAAGATCATAGATCTTCATCTTGTATTCATCCTAGAATCACGAAGATATATAGAGACATCAAATAATACTTCTGGTGGGATGAAATGAAGAGAAATTTCACAACGTCTGTATCTCAGTGTTTGGTATAGCAACAAGTTAAGGCTAAGAGAAAATAGTCTAAAGGGATGTTGCATCCATTACTCATACCAGAATGGAAATGGGAGAACATCACTATGGATTTTGTCATTGGAGTACCCTAAACCTATAAAGGGTTTAATGTTATATGGGTGGTAGTCAATCATCTTACAAAGTCATCACCCTTCATTGGTATCAGAGAAGATTTATCTCTTGATTATCATGGTAGGATCTATATTAATGTAGTTTTAAAGTTGCATGGGGTACCAAATTTCATTGTATAAGATCAGGATTCTAAGTTTACCTCTATGTTCAGGAAAAGAATTTAAAAATCACTTGATACATAATTGAGTTTCAGCATTTCTTATCATCCTCAAATAGATGGTTATTATGAAAGAATAACTTAAACCCTGGAGGATATTTTGAGATCTTGTTATTTGGATTTCAAAGGTAGTTGGGATCAACAACTTCCTCTAGTTGAGTTTTCTTACAATAATAGCTTTCACTCAAGAATTCATATAGACCCTTATGAATCCCTATATGGGAATAAATGTAGAGTTCCAATGTGCTGGAGTGAGTTTTGAGAAATAAATCTATCAAGGCTTGATATTGCTGAAGAAATGGTCGAGAAAGTTAGAACTATTCAGAAGCATATCAAGGCAGCTCAAAGCTGGCAGGAAATTTATTCTAATAACCATTACCATGACCTTAAATTTGAAGTTGGAAAAAATATTTTTTCTATGAATCTCGCAATAGAAAAATGTTATGAAATTCGAGAAGAAGGGGAAACTAAGACCTAGGTATATTAGCCCCATTGAAATTCTTGATCATATCAAGACGATAGCCTATCTCTTTAAAATTCCTCAAAATCTCTCTGAATTCCATGATGTGTTCTATGTATTACTATTGAGTAAGCACATTCATGAACCTTGACATGTACAAAACTCAGAGGTCATACCACTGGAGTAGTATCTTTCTTATGAGGAGAAAGCTAATGAAATTCTAGATCGATCGAAGAGATTTCTATGAAATAAGACCACTCTTTTGTTAAAAGTTTTTTAGATAAATCACCTGTTAGAGGAATCTATGTGGTAACATGAGGATATGATTAAGAATAATTATCCTCACTTATTTTTAAACAAGAGATGAATTTTTAGGGTGAAATTCATTTTAAGGGGGGTAGAATTTAACACCCCGAGTTTATATAGACATGTTTTTTTCAAATAAATTTAAATTTTCATTTATATCTTCAAATGAACTAAGTCAAAGATTTCTTTCACATGGAACTGACTTTTCCTATGTTCCACACAACATTGACTCAGCATATGATGCATGCAACACTAAGTTGGCGTACGATACATGCAATAGTGAGTTTCTACGAAATATCTTTTTTTATTATTTTAATTGTTTAAATAAGATTATTTTAACCTAATTGTTAAACATAGAAATCTGAATAGTAATAATTAAATTTCAAATATTTTTTATAATTATTTTATATTAATAAAACATATTGATAAAAAAAAGATATTATTTTTGGTAGTCTTTTTTATGTTTAAAAATGTTGTTTTCACGAATGAACTACTTTAAATAATCAAACTAGTCATAGAAAAATTTAGAAATTTAATTTTATAAAATAAAATAAATTTTAAAATTCAGAACATCAAAATTATATTAGGGTGAATTTTTGATATTTTTCTGACAAACTTCATTTTTTGATGAATAGTGAAAAATAATGCTTTTTAGTTAAAAATAACTTCTGGTCTAAAAAATTATTAATGATAAATAATATTATAAATTATTTTTAAAGTTAAATTAGATAAATATTACATCTAATAGTTAATTATAATCAATTACACTTTGATACTGAATATAAAATCTTAACAAATGTTTGACCTTTTTCCTACTTTAAAACCTGTCATTTCGTCCCATCTGCAGGATTAGCACTAATCATAATTTTTCTAATTCTGTGATTAGAATTTCAAAAATATGACATAAACCATTATATTCAGACTAATATTTATATTCTAAAAATACTATGTTATTTTTTGACCAAAATGATTAGTAAAAGTGACTAAAATTAATCACAGCGGTTAAGGCTAAATTAAGCTCAATTAGGGACTAACCCTTAAATTTAATAACTCAAATGACCTATAAACTTGTCAAAAACACATTTTATATTCATATTTTTGACATAAACCTTCCATTATTGATTTTTTGGGTTTATATTACTTTTTTAGGTAAGACCATGGGCACGCTTAATTTATTTCTAAAAATTCCATGTGTGTCCTTCTCTATCTCTATAAAAGGACAAAACATCTACCCAATACTAAAACATATCAAGACTCTTAAATTCATCCAATATATACCCAATTATATTCAAAATAATACTACCTTATTCTTTTAATTATCCCTTTGGGCATAAAACCTCTCAAGGAAACCTTTTGGCTCAAACCCAAAGGAGTTACCTGATTTAGAGGTAACGTCTTCTTTGAAGATACATTCCATTATTTTATTTAAACACCCCATAAAATATATTTATACACTTATTTTATTATTAAAGCAGTATAATCCATATACTAGTATGTTTTTATGAAAATTTTCTGAACAACACTTATACGCACCTACATGTAATGGATGTTGAACATATTATTTCTGTGTATGGTGAACTACTATCTCATGAAATGATGATTGTTAATTTCTACTTTACCACCAATCATGGTTGTCCTTACGACGGAATTTTTTATATATATGTAATATATTATATTTATTATGTCTTTAAAATTATGTATTCCTTTTGTAACACACATATTTTTACCTTCCATTTGGTGTTAATACGATAATATTGTTTGAGGAAGTGTGGACTACCGCCCCCTCAAAACAATGTGATTCATTCACACACCCATGGAATGTTTTAAGGATGTTTTTAAAGAAATTATAAAATATATATGATATATTTATTATAATTTAATAATTATATATATATATAGACACATTTTATTTACATACATTCTTTTAAAACAACTATAAAAACGGAAACATCATTCACACATACGCATGGATTACCGTCACAATGAATGGTGTATTCCATTTCAAACTTCTATATGATATAAATTATTAAAATATGAATATAATTGATATAAGTTATATTTATATAATTATATAAATTTTTAAATTAGGATATAAGTATAAGGACCAACGATATAAAAAATTAAGACACGTGTGAAGAACAAAGTGAATATTAGTTGATGTGAAACTTTAATATAGGATCATTAACAAGAAGGTAAGATAAGGTTATAATAATACAATTTATGTTAATAGATATAAGAATATTAATCTATAAAATATTTATAATAAACTTATACTTATTATAGAGGAATCTTGTACAAGTACAGAGAGAATCAAGACAGAAGGTAAGGGGAATTTCATCTCTCTTTTAATTTTTGTGTGATTCGCGTTATGTTCACCAATCTTTCCTTTTATATGGTGTATATGATTCCCATGATTTAATTATATGTATATTATAACTAAATTTATGTGTATTCACATATCCATTCTTTTATCCTTCTTTCATGGGGTTGAACATTCAAAAGTTACCAAATCGGTAAAATAGTTTTGTCTCAATTTTCCTTCTTTGAGACTCATGTTTTATTATGCACCTACAATCATTTTTGAGGAGTATATAATTCTATTGTACATGTTATATAATGAATCTACTTATTTTCATGATATCTTATACTTCATGTAATTTCCATTTCTTACATAGATAATATGATCCCAATTAACAAATTCGTACGAGTTTATTAAGATAATCTTGTCATTTTTCATGATTGTTTATGTTTATGATTACTTTGATAAAATATCTCAAGATTATTAATTATTTTACTTATACTCTATTTATTCAAGATATTATTCTTTTTTAGTACCATTTTCCACTCATTGTTACTTAATATAATGCTTTTAGTGAAATCCTTCCATCTCTTTCTTCGGTCAGAAATCTATTTTATTCAAAAAAAGGTTTCAAAAAAGTTTTCAAAACACAATTGAAGATTATTTTCAAGGAAAAAGGATTTTAATTTTTGATTTATTTTAAAATCTTCTTTTAAAACTTTTCAAATCTATTTTCAAAGAAAAATGATTTCAAATGTTTTATGTAATAAGAATAATTTTTCAAAGAAGAAAGGATATTTTTCTCAATAAGTGTTTTTAAAAGATCTTTCAAAATTATTTCATATATAATATAACATAAATTGTTGTTTCTCATGACTTTATAGAGAAATTATTAAATTTTCACATTCATATATGTTCTTTTAATGGAATATGTTTCGATGGAATGATGTTATGAAACCCATTTTTTTCACAGGTTATATGTTTTGGAAACCCGCTTCTTTTCACAGGTTATGCTTATGATGTAGTGACTATGAAACCTATACATTTTCATAGGTTATGATATATTTTAATTTTTAGGATACCCATCTCATTTCATGGGTTATGATATGTTTTTTTATGATCTTGTGTCACATTTATGTATGATTTCATTATGTGATGGGTGGGACATATATCTCCCTCCATTGCATTGGGTAAAGATTTATATCTCATGAGATAGACTTGGATTGAATAAAGGTTTACTATATTCAGTAATATAGGTCTGGAATGAGGGTTTACATGGTTCAATAATATAGGGCTAGAACAAGGTTTTACTTGGTTCAGTAATATAGGACTGGAACGGGGGTTCACCCAGTTTAGTAAAGGAGTTTGTCCACTAAGATGGTCTTGGAATTGATCTCTTGGATACTATAGAAATCAGTATATGATTATATTTTTCCACAATTTATGTCTTACACCTATGTTATTATTTCATGTCTTATGTACTTCACTCCCTTTTTATTTGTGTATTATGAACTTCGAAGCTTTATTCCATGATTCATGTATATGATCGTTGATTTATAGGATATGATATACTATTTTCATGATCATGTTATCATACCGTTATTCTCATGTTTATTCTTACATGTCTCCCTTGTTTACCCTTACTATGAATTTTAGCTCATCTGTTTTTATGTTTCCTTCCCTATGTTATATTGATATGTATTATGTTTGATGTGTCTAAAAGGGTTCTTTTCATGAAGAACCTAGTGGGAGATAATGTTTCTCACTTATGTACCAATGTTTATGTTTCTATGTTTCCAAAGGGAGTATACCAACTATAGTCTTTGAGAATATGTATATATAATGTTTAGGTATTCCGTATATGTAATGAAATGTTAATGTTGGAAAAGAGAGGGTCCCTATAGTCTAATTGTCTCTAGGTGTATCAAGGCTGGATGATATATTATGGATGTTTTTTTAGGATATTTATTTGATGTTATTGACATGTAAGTACATGATATATTGAATAGAAATGTGAATTGAAGATTTAGAGTTCCATGTAGATGATCTTAATATCTATATGATGAAGAAGTATAAAGATGATCCATCCTCTATGGTTATTGAAGAATAATGTATTTTGATGAATTTTTTATATAAATTATATGAAACTAAGTGATCTGTTCTTAGTTATCATATAGAATGAATAAATTTTATAATGCATGAAAAATTCATGTATATGTTGAGGTGGGATTAATTGGTGCACCATGGCATAAAAAAAGGTTCCACGCCACATAATTAGTGATTATGATGTTAAACAGACTAGGACTTCCATACATATATATTAGATCTTTTTAGATGAATATTCAATACATTTCACAAATATACACCCAATGATAGTAAAGTTGTAGTATATTTGGATACTAGATACATAATATTTTTATTACATGAAATATTTTAAACATTTCCCACAAATATATTCCCACATAAAACCCTTTATAGGCACACCCTATGTAAAACATTCCATCAAAACCTAGGGAAAGGAAATATATGTAAGGGTGATATCAGATGATCAATAAGGGTAAATAAGGGAGATATCAGCATAACAAGACAAAAAGGGTATGATAACACGATAATAACATTTTAAAACCATACCTTTAATATAATAGATCATATACATGAGACATAAAATAAATATTGGATGTTCAAAAGACATGAACCATAAAATAATTAAAGAACATAAGCTATAATAGGAACAAGACACAAAGTTGTTACATATGTATAATCATAGTAAATATTATGTTATTGATATCTACCATCACATTCATAACATGTTAGGCTTAGGCTATCCACCCGTGTACCTACTTTGGGCTTGGGATAACCTCTAATGTACCCTTTTTTAGGCTTGGGATGACCTCTCATGTGCCCTCTTCTAGGCTATGTATAACTTTCTATTTACCCATTTAGATTATAGAAAATCAATCATTACCCAAATAATTGATGGGATATATAGGTCCCAACCATCCCATAATCCTTAACATTTTGTGACACAAGATTATAAAACATTCATCATATCAGAACCCATGAAAATAAATTAGTTTTATAAACATTTAATGAAAGGGTAGCCTGTAGAAAATAAATGGGGTTCATTAACATCGTTTCATTATAAACATAAACCATAATAACAAATAATAAAGATGTTTTCATTGGATCATATCCTTAGTAAGGATTATGTAACATTGAATTATTTCACCTTACATGAATAATTATTTTGAAAGATCACATGGAACATTTCTTTTAGAAAATATCATTTCTTGGAAAATATCATTTTTCAGAGCTCAAAATTCCTAAAATATCAGAAAAATACTTTTATTTGAAAATAAAACTATAAAATTATAATTTAATATTCCATGAAAATAATGATCATAATTGTGGGAAATTCCATTCATTCTATATAAGTTAAAAGAAAACATTCTTATCATATTTTTGGTAAAAAGGTCAAAAGTGCCTTGTTTGGAAAATGATTAGAAGATTCATATTAAAACATTTTTAGAAAACTAAAATAGGATAAAAATGACTTTAAAAAATATTTTTATAATTTTAAAAAAATTATTTAATTTTTTTAGAAGACATATTCATGAAAGAAAAAGGGTTTTTGATTGAATGGATAAATAAAGTCAATTTACATATAAAAACATCATTTTGGTATATTGAGTACATTATGAGATGAAAATGAAATAAAAACATGTATTATCAATAAATTAACATATAATAATAAAATCAAAGAGTTTATTAAGAGATATATTAAAATATTTAATCATTGGAAGAATAATTATAAATAATCTTGATAGATAGTGAGATTGTAACCTAAAATCATTACCACATTGGTAACATTTGAATCATATACCCCATGAAATAATAGAATCATATGAAATGTTTAACTATATTAAAAATAATTATATTAATGATGTAAAATATCACAGAGTTATTATTTATGTTGGGAAAGTATTGTCTCAATAATAATCTATAAATATTAATGATTTTAATGATTAAAAATACCCCTATTTGTTTTATTAATGATTTAATTTGATTGTATTTCAGGAAATTTATATTATTTATAATTATTATATAGAAATAGAATTCGACTACTTATTTGTGAGAAATACTCTTTTACGTGTTAAGAAAACACTTAAGAATATTCTAGAAACATTGTTCACCATTTTTTGTTTACTAGAAATTCTATTCATTCAATATATCGAAGAAAGTAACGTATAGAAAAAACCTTAAGTTTATGTTGAAGGATTAGTGTGTATGGTTAATCAACCTCATGTTTGAAGAAACGTATGGTTAAGGAACATTATTTTTGGAAAATAAACTTATGTTTTTAAGAAAGGAAAATTATGGTTAAAGAACCCTACATAAGTATTGAAATTTTCAAATGTAAAGATCATCAACCTTAATTTTGTGATCGACCTTACATTGTCAAACTTATGTCTGAAAAAATCTACCAATGAATAATCAATGTTATTTCCAGAGATATATGTTGAAATTAACAAACATATGGATCATCAACCCTACATTATGATGATTGAACCATACGTTTTTTATTTTTTTCATTTTTTTGAAGGAACCTTATGTTTGAATTTTCAACGTTGGAAATTTGAATTTACGTCTTTATTGGAGTGTTTTGAAAATGTATCGGCAAAATGTTATGGAATTTTACAGCTCTATTTTGATTGATTCATAGCTCATTTTAAATGATTTCAAGAGCCATTTACAACATATATTTTCTATCCAATTCTGAATGGAAGTTGTGACTGATATGTATTCTTTTAATTTGAATTCACTTGATTTATCAAGTGTCTTTTGTAGATATAAAATCTTTCTATGAGATATATTGTTATATATATCTTTATGTGTCTGATATTTAGATATAGAGATATAGATATTTCTTGAATGTACTGATAATTATTATTCTTCAATATTTGTTTTACAAATTATTTCACAATTACAACGATCAAGAATCTCAGATACAAGAACTACATTTTGGAGATATACATGTTGAAATTTGGAATCCCGATGCACTAATTTTGTTGTTGTTCTTAAAAATAAAATATCTCTTGTGCAACATGATCTCTTCATATATTTTTCAAGATTATTATTCTTCTAAATACAAGATTCATGTTTTATCAGTTGTGTGCTGCTAAAACTATGATCTATATCTGTTTCTCATCAAAACTATATCTTATCTATTTTGAGTTTTGACTACTTGTATTCAGTCATGGTGGAGTGTCATCTTCTCGCACTAAGCATTGGTTTTATCGGTTCCCTAAAAAATAACCAGAAGGCTCTGTTTTGTATTCCTTTGTTTGTAAGGGTGAAAACTACCTGAAATCAGTCATGGATCAGTCTTATGATACGAGGAGGTGTACGGATAGAGGTGATCACGTGATTTGACGAAGCCCGAGGCGGTGCATGGCCCGAGGCATTGAAGGTGGTGGTTTTTGAATTTTTGAAGTATTTCTTTTTAATTTTGAATTTCCTGATGTGGTGATGTGGATTTGTAGTGTTTTGGGTACCGTCAAACCCTTAACCGGTTTCAGGGGAACCGGATACCCTCAAACCGGCCATTAGAAAATCAAAAAAATGGTTTGAAGGTCCCCAGCTCTATCTACTATTGATATGTATCGACAGAATTGTGATTTTTTTAAAAGAACACAATTCACCCCCCTCTTGTATTATCCCTATAGTCTTTATGACCTAACATTTGGTATCAAATATTGATCTTTTTAAGAGGTCTATAACTAGCTAATGTCATAAGATCTATATTAGTTTTGGTAATGGATAATCTCAATGATGGAAAGTCAATGGTTTGTGCTCCATATTTCAATGGTGAGAATTATAGATTTTGGAAGTCACGAATGATAATCTACTTAAAAGTTCCTAGATTTAGAGTATACTCAAATATTGTTACTCCTTACACAATTCCAGAAAAACCTGAAACTTGGTTAACTACTACAGAGGTTGAGTTTGATATGAATTTGAATGCAATGAATTCCATTATTTGTGGTCTTAGACTAGATGAATTCAACCATGTATCGCAATGCCCAAAAAACTGTGAAAAGTGACAGAAAATTGCAGTAGCCTATGACGGTTCTGAAAATGTTAGACAAATGAGATATGCTACAATGAAATTAAATTTTGATACTTTCAGAATGTATGATGGAGAGATCATCACATAGATAAATGGAAGGCTGAGAGAAATTGTTAATAATATAACATATTTAGGTGAGCCTACCAGCGAACCTAATCATGCTTTCAAAGTTCTATGTATTCTACCTACGAAGTGAAATGGAATTTCTGCCGCAATCCACCAATATGAACCTATCAAGAATCTTAAAATGAGAGAATTAATTAGAACGTTAATAATGTATGAGGCTGAAATGGGATATAATTTTTATGATCAAAAAGTCCAAGTCAAAAATGATAATAGTACTATAAAAGTTGTATCCCTAAAACAGAACAGAAAACTGAAACAAGAAGAAATAAATTTAGACTCATCAAACTCAAAAATTAAGTTGGCTCAGTTACTTAGAAAATTCAGTAAATTTTATCGGAAGAATAAATGATTTAGAAGAACCTTCAGAAAGGATGAAAATGACTTAAGGGATGTAAGATATTATAAATCCAAAAAATTGGGCCATATAAGACCTGATTGTCCTCAATTGAAAGGAGAGAATAGAAAGATATAGAGAAATATCATAAGAATTCTAATTATGAGAAAAAGAATATAAGATATATGAAGGCCACTTGGAGTTTTTATGAAGACTCCAATAACTCATCAATATCTGATTCAGAGAAGGTAGAATCAAATCTAAAGTCTAATATGTGCTTTATGGTTATAGAAGAGAAGGTATAATCCTACTATTCATTTGATCCTGATTCAAGTTACTCAAATTATAAAATGACTACCTACTATACTATGCTAGAAGAAATATATGACTCCTTGTTAAAGAAAAAAATATTTAAAAAATATTCATAATGGTATTTTAGGAGAAAGGGACACTTTACTTAAACAACATCAATAGTTAGTCGAGAAATTTAGTTTATCTACTACAAACTATACTGACCATGAAAATAAGATTAAAAAACTGCAGGATGAAGTAGAAACTTATAAAAGTGCTGCTCTTGTATTTACAAAAGGATAAAATATACTAAATGAAATTCTTGAAGAAAAAATGTAATTAAAAAGGAATGATTAGGTATAGTCAATAATGGTGAAAAACCAAAAATGTACAAAAACTATTTTGTTCTTGGTTCTTATAGCAAAAGCATGTCTACTGTTCAATGTTTTGATTATGGTATTAATGGGAATTATGTTAATCAATGATATTTAAGAAAACCTCAATTATGTGGTGTCAATAATGTTAATTATTCAAAAGCTTTATCTAGTTTTAATTATAATAGTGTTGATCAAAATAAATCTGTTTGGATTCCTAAGTCTTTGATAGCTAACACTACTGGACCCAAAAAAATATGGGTACCAAAAGAAATTTCTATTTAATTTGACATTGTAGGTAACATGTCACACTAGAGGAAAAGATATATGGTATATGGATAATGTCTATTCAAGACATATGAGTTTAAATTCATCAAAGTTTTGTACTCTGACCAAAATAGATAGAGGCATAGTCACCAGTAGTGGCAATGCCAATGGAGAAATTATTGGACTTAGAATAGTTGGAGATCCAGATACTATCTCAATTAATAAAGTACTCTATGTACAAGGATTGAAGAAAAATCTAATAAGTATCTCTCAACTATGTGATAATGGATACTATGTTCATTTTTCTAATAATTTCTATTCTATTTTTAAAAATAATTTACTTAAATTTAGAACACCTAGAATAAATAATGTCTATACTTTGGATTTAAATTCATTCTTTAAAATGAAAGTGAACTTTTTAACTACTAATGTAAATGAGTCATTGGTTTATCATATAAGACTTGGTTATTGTAATATTTTTCTTTATGTAAGTAAGATAAGAAATAATTAGTTTCATATTTGAAAAGTCTCAAATTTGATAGTAATAGAATATGTGATGCATGTCAACTAAGAAAGAAACACATATCCTCCTTCAAATCTGTTAAAAAAATTAATACTTTAAATCCCCTAGAAATTATTCATATGGATTTTTCTGTACAATCTACAATAGATAGTTTGGATAGTAAATTATATTTATATGTTTTAGTTAATGATTATTCTAGATTTACTTAGGTATATTTTCTAAAACTAAAAAAATGAATATTTTTCTATTTTTGAAACTTTTTATAAAAGAGTTGAAAATGAAAAATGTTTTAAGATTATTTCATTAAGAAGTGATCATGGTGGAGAGTTTGAGAATCACTAATTTCATTTTTTTTATCAAATATGGGTATTAATCACACCTTCTTTACATCAAGAGAACCTCAATAGAATGGAATTGCTGAAAGAAGAAATAGAACTATTATAGAAATGGCTAGAATAATGTTGAATGAATATAGTCTTCCAATATACTTTTTGGTAGAAGATCTAAGCACAAAATTCTATATTATAAATAGAGGATTAATTTGACCTATTTTCAAAAAGACTCCTTATGAACATTAGAATAACAGAAAGCATAAGGTAAAGTACTTTAAGGTTTTTATATGCATGGTATATTTCTTGAACATCGACGATAATCTTGGAATGTTCGATCCAAAATCCGATGAAGGAATATTCTAAGGATATTCTAAAACTTATAAAGATTATAGAGTATTTAATAAAATGTCAAGGACTATTAAAGAGTCAGTTCATGTGATTTTTGATGAAACTGAACCTTTCAATAATGGAAAATATCAAACAGAAGAAGCTGTTGATTCTTCTAACAACATGATACTTGATAACTTGAAAAATTATTTTGAAAATATAAATAAAATTCAGTCCAGTTCAGAATAACAAGATACTAATGAACATAAAAGTTCTCTGCCTAGAAATTTTAGAATCCTGAAGAATAACCCTTTAGAGACTGTTATATGAGATCTAGACATAGGAATAAAAACTTGAATAAGTGTAGGAAACTTAGTGTAATTTTCTACTTTTCTATCTGAGTTAGAGCTTAAGTATTTTGAATAATCCTTATAAGATTAAAGTTGGTTTTTAGTAATGAAAGAATATATAAATATGTTTTAAAGAGAAAAATTATGTAAATTAGTTGAAAGACCATCAAATTATCTATATATAGGAACTAAATGGGTTTTTAGGAATAAAAAAGATGATCAAGGTATTATAACTAGAAACAAAGCTAGATTAGTAGCTTAAGGGTTTAATCAAGTAGAATGTATAGATTATGATGAACCATTTTCTTCCATAACTAGACTAGAAGAAATTAGAATTATTTTGTCCTATGCATCTCATATGAATTTTAAATTATAGCAGATGGATACAAAATGTACTTTTTTAAATAGATATTTAATAGAGGATGTTTATGTTGAGAAACCTCCTGGTTTTGAAAATTCTTAAAAACTAATTTTTTTTAAACATACTGAAGCTCTCTGTGGACTTAAACAAGCACATAGAGATTGTTATGAAAGATTAAGTTCATTTCTTTTGAAAAATAGTTTCATTGTTGGTTTGGTAGACCCAATCCTATTTAAGAAAACAGTTTTTTCTATTTTATTATTAGTTCAAATCTATGTAGATGATGTTATTTTTGCATCAACAAATACAAAAAATTCAATTTTTTTTCAGAACATATGCAAAAATAATATGAAATGATCATGACGAGAGAATTAAATTTCTTTTTAGGACTAAATTTTTTTAAAAAGATTATATAAATGTATTAAATCAAAGTAAATATAATACTTATTTATTGAAAAAATTTGTTCTTGAGAGAAACAAAACATATTCAACTCCCATGTGTACTAATATTAAACGTTACTTGGATGAAGATGGAAAACCAATGGAAAAAAAGTTATATAGAGGTATGATTAAAAGGTAACTATATCTTACTTATAGAAAACCTGATAATATGTTTTTTGTATGTATTTGTGATATAATTCAATCAAGTCCCAAAGAATACCATCTTGTTGTTGTATAAAGGATTTTTAGATATTTAAAAGAAAAGTTATTCAATCCCTTATTTAAAAAAAACTTAAGATTTTAATTTATTATCATATTCAGATGCAGATTTTAGTGGATTTAGATTATATAGAAAAAGTAATTTAGGAACCTGTCACTTTTTTGGAAAATCAGTTGTGTTATGGTCAAGTAAGAAGCAACAATCAGCATCAATATCAATGGTCGAAGCAAAATATATATCTACAAGTAGTTGTAGTTCACAAGTGTTGTGGATGAAAAAAATCTAATGGACTTTGGACTTAATTTAAATATTACACCTATTTTATGTGATAATACAAGTTCTATAAACATTTCAAAAAAAATCCAATAAGTTATTCAAGAACTAAGAATATTGATATTAGACATCATTTTCTAAGAGATCATGTTCTCAAAAAAATATATATCTTTAGAATTTGTTAAAACTAAAAATCAATTAGATGATATTTTTACTAAACCACTTTTCACTACTTATTTTGATTTTATTAAGGGGGATTTAGGTTTATTTAATTTTTATTTAAATACTTATTTTATTATATTTTATTTACTGTTATTTTATTTTAATTTGTTTTATGATTAATTTATTTTTGTAAATGTAATTTACTTTTATTATTTTTATGTTACAATGTTTTAGTTAATATCTGTTATCTTAAATCTATGTACACCACATAATTATTAAATTTTTGTAATAATTACTCTACGACACAAGAAATGAAGACATCTGTAATTTTCAGAAACCATTCATTTTCCAAACCCATCATCTTCCAAACCTTTTGTTTACCCAAAAAAACCCCCACTTCATCAAACCATCAATCATCATTTTTTCTTCTAAATTCTAGATGCTAAAAACCTCGTTTTTTTATATATTTAGTAATGATGAAAATAAATAGAATCGAATAAGGAGAATCAAGGGAACCAAAAAATCAAAGAGTTTCAGGAAGAAAAATTCTTCAGGGTAAGGTGATTAATCTCAAATGGTTATACCAGATGAACTTATTTATAAAGAATGTGCTATCTTTTGAAGGTCTTGAGATAGAATTCAATGATATAAAATCATAATCTCTTTATGATGTTATACTAAATTCCTTTTATATGAGTGTGCATTTTACTTTTGGAGGTACAGAGAACATGATTTTTTTGGTATCAAAGATAGGTATTTCTCTATATCTTTTACTAAAGTAGAATTTTATTTTGAAATTTCCACATGATGGATTTTTCTATTTTGTTCTTAAATCGATTGGTGACAAGGAACATTATTCTAAAGACATCATGTCATTTTTTTTCAATTCGATTCACATCATAAAGATGTTTTTAAAGGATTTAGAACCTGATCATAAGATTTTGTTGATATTTTTTCTAACAAGAATATTTCCAAGGATATTTCAGATTGAGAAAATTCTTTACCCAAACATGTATATAATTTTCCTTTTTCTAAGTGAAATCAAATTGATTTTTACATGGTATTTATTTCATTATATTCATTAATATTTGTCACCAGATACGAGAATGAATTTATATCCATATAGACAAATAGTTTCAAGGATTTTTTTAGTGAGGATATGATCAAACTGGTTAAGGAAAGAGTAAAATGTCATCATAATAATGTGTTGAATGATTGAAAATTAAGAAAACTTCGATTTTTCTAGAGCACTGTAAAAGGTAAAATTTTACCTATTAGAGATGAGGAAGAATAGAGCTTAGGCGGAGAAAGAAGGTGTTCGAAACGAGGTTGTAGCTGAATCTCAAACAGATGCAGTTTCACAACCATCTAAGAGAATACTTATATTTCACAATGAAGAAGAAGAAGAGGAAGAACAAAGTTAAGAAGGAATTGTTATGAAAACTAGAAAAAGATATTCTACTCAAGTTGAAGAGAAAATGGTGGATTTTAGAGAAGCAACATGATCAATACATTTGGAATAAATTATTGTTGAAGAGGAAATTCAATTGGAGAGTAAATCTAGAGAGCTTTTAATTGTACCTTTAATTAGTGATCAAGTACAAGAAAGAATTATGGTAGAAATAGTTCCAGAACAAAATACTCCATCTGAAAATGATCAATCATATATTGTAAGAGAATAAGTTACTAAACAAGGAGATGTTCAAGAAGGATATATTTTACTAGAATTAGTTATATAAATTCAATCTTTAATGATAGATTAGACTGTGAAATAGTATGATCATATTTCTGGTGAGCGGACTGAAGTTTTGCATAATAAATCTTTTTCTTGTGAAGAATATGTAATTAAAATAGTGTAAAATCCTTTGCCAACTGAAAATGAAAATTAATACATGATGAAGATGAAGTGACATCTAATTCATTATCTCATCAAGTTTGATAAGTGGTAATTAAATTCAACAAGTCTCAAGAGGAGAATTACACTATGCAGTAGGAACCGGAAGTTGCAAAGAAAAAGATTATAGATCTTAATGGGAATACTGCTTCTAGAAGGGATTTTGATACCTTCCAGAGAGACATATTAAGAGAGATTAGAATGATTAGAACTGAAGTTGTTTCAAAAGTATATTTTTCATAATTAAAATGGTACTTGGGAAGTAAATTTTAATTTGTAAAAGGGTCAGTGAATCAAGCCAGTGCATCTACTCCTATCCCTGTAACCTTTCCAGATTTGATTAGAAGGTTTCAGTCCATTACAACTGTTATGGTAGATATGAATATTCTCCTTCAAGTCCTTCAATGTAATAATTCTCCTCTATCTATTTTATTGGAAAATTAGAAATTTATTTTTGATTAGTAAACTTAGGGAGAACATAGAATTTGATTGATGCTGAGTCTGTTTTAAGAAGATTTTGAGTTGTTCATGAAGCAAGAGGAAAGACTTCATGAGTTTCTAAGAGTTAATAGAGTGGAGAATATTTGTGTCAATAATGACTCCAGGTAGATGATAATTCATCTAGGATACAATTTGATGAAGAAGCTAATATTGCAGATGGATGATCTGAAAGACATGTTTGAATCCGTACAAAATTCTCATCCATCCAATACTTATACTTCTTTTTCTTTCCTACCATGACCCATGAAAATGAAAGTTTTTTTTTATTAGTCACAAAATTTATTTTATTAATGTCTTTATTGATTAATGAATTTGTCTGATGTCTATATATTTCATTTCATTATTTTATCTTCTTTTGTATTTATTCCTGATAAAAAAATCAATTTTTATTTATTCATTATAGTTACTTATAACATTCACATATCATTATATTAAATATTAAATGTGTTTTGATCTATTTCAATACTCTCTTTTTGATATCACAAGAAACGGGGAGAAATTTAGATAAATATAACATTTATTTTATTTGAGAAATAATTTTATTTTAGAACTTTAGATAGGAATACCCATTTCTTTGAAATTTATCTTTGGGGTAGAAATTATAATATTTCTTATTTATCGAAATAATTCTTTCAAATCTATTTTATTCTTTTAATGATTACAAAATGCTAAATTATTTTGCTAAAACTAGAGTTTTAATTTATGGGTTTTGTGATCACCAAAAGGGGGAGAGTTTTGGGAATGTATTGTCTCAACAATAATCTATAAATATTAATGGTTTTGATGGTCATAAATACCCTTGTTTTTTTTACTAATGATTTTATTTTGAGTGTATTTCAGGAAATTTATATTTTTTATAATTCTTATCTTGAAATAGTATTCAACTATTTATTTGTGAGAAATATTCTTTAAAGTGTTCGGAATGATCTTAAGCATATTATGGAAATATTGTTCACCATTTTTCTTTTACTAGAAATTCTATTCATTCAATATATAGAAGAAGTAATTTATGGAATAAAACTTACATTTATGTTAAAGGATCAGTGTGTTTGGTTAATCAACCTTACGTTTGAAGAAACATATGGTTAAGGAACATTATGTTGGGATAATAACCTTACATTTTTCAGAAAGTAAATGTATGATTAAATAACCTTATTCAAGTATAGAATATTACAAATGTATGGATCAACAACCTTACTTTTGTGATCAAGCTTCTGTTGTCAACCTTACATTTGTAAAAATAAAAGAATGGATAATAAATGTTATGTTCAGAAATCTATGATGATGTAGACAAATGTATGGATCATCAACCCTATTTTATGATGATTGAAACCTACATTTGTTATTTTTCCATTTTTTGAAGGAACATTATGTTTGACTTTTCAACATTAAAAATTTGAATTTACATCTTTATCTGAGTATTTCGCAATAGTCATTGTGAAATGTTAGGCTATTTTAAAGATTTATTTTAATTGATTCAAAGTTCGTTTTAAATTTTTTAATGGTTCGTTTATAGTTGAGATTTTTCTCCCATTCTTAATGAAAGTTAAAACTATTTTGAGATGTATTATTTGAATTTGAATTCACATGA
The DNA here is from genome assembly GCA_963277665.1 of Viscum album. NCBI lineage: Eukaryota > Viridiplantae > Streptophyta > Magnoliopsida > Santalales > Viscaceae > Viscum > Viscum album. The sequence goes on along the minus strand of OY728130.1, from coordinate 1,156,915,948 downwards.
TTTATCAAGTGTATTTTATGGATATGATATCTTTCTAGGAGATATATTTTTATATTATTTTATCTATGTTGGATATTTATATACGAAGATCTGGATATTTCTTGGTTGTATTGATAATTCTTATTCTTCTAGATTTATTGTACAAATTATTTCACTGCTACAACAATCAAGCATCTCAGATACAAGCACTAAATTTTGAATATATAGATGTTCAAATATGGAATCAGTGTGCTCTATTTTTTTTATTGTTCTTAAAAAATCAAATATATCTTATGCAACCTGACCTCTTCAAATATTTTTCTAGATTATTTATCTTATGAAGACTAGATTCATTTTTTATCAGTTGTATGTTGCTGAAACTGTGATATACATATGTTTATTATCAAAACTACATATTATATATTTTGATTTTTTATTTCTCGTATTCAGTCATGGTGGAGTGTCAGGTTCTCTCATTATGTGGTCATTTTATCGGTTCCCTATAAAAGAACAATAAGGTTCTATTTTGTAATCCATTATTTTTAAGGGTAAAACTCTCTGCACTCAGTTGGGGATCAGTCTTATGATATGGGGACCTTACAAGTGAAATTCACCAAGACCACAGAGAGGGTTATTAGTGGAGTGTACTAGGGGATCTTTGTGCCATGAACCACTATAAATCACTATGCCTTGTTCTCTATTAATATCTGTCGCATATATATATTCATATACAGAAACGTCGCCAACTCAATATATTGTTGATATGAATCGATAGAATTGTGAATTTTTTTAAAAGAACACAATTCACCCCCATCTTGTTTTATCACTATAGTCTTTATAGCCTAACAATATACTCCTCATAAAATAAGTTTGGTGCATAACAGTACTTATGTCCTAAATAAGGAAAATTGAGAAAAAAATCTCTTACATTAAGTCTTGAATTCCTTCATACTCATTAGAACATACTATATAATAAATGTAGGTTTTTATACATATATTATATAAACATAATCATATATATCATACCATAAATGATTTCCTAATGATATTTTATTACCTTTTTATTAATAATTCTTTGTTAAAATAACATTTTGGGTAATAACTTTTTTGTTTTTCATGTTTGTTTTGATTTATAATTTTTGGTCCTTTTAATTTTAACAGGGTTAAAAATATCTAGAATTTTAAAAATGATATAAATATATTATATATTCATTAAATATGTATTTATATTAATCCATTAAAGTTATCTATATAAAATGATTTACAATATTCATGGAGACGATAGGTCATACGTACACATGAAGATTGTTTTCCATTTTCTAAATGGATGGAATGAAATGAAGTTAAAGAATATATCACCATTTAGTATGAATAATTATGTTATATATATCTGATAAATTAATTTAATTTTTTTTATTGTCTTCCATGTACATCGTAAGTGAAAAATGAATCACAAAGTTTCACGAGGTGTTAGTCCACTGTACACACGAACGATGTTATCGTATTCCTACAAGATGGAAAGTAAGAAGTTATTTATGTTATTATACTTGAATAAATATAATAATTCCATAAATATAATATATAATTATTTAATTCATCTTCATATCCATCCATGAGAGGTGTTGATGGGAAAATTAATATCATCGGTACGCAAGGTGATAGTCTGTCGTACGCAAGATTGACGATTTCATTTCCCATTTGATAAAAGTAGAGATTTATATAGGTTATTAAATTTACCAAATTAAATCATAGTATATTTTAGATACTTATTTTGTTATATCATTGATTTATAATAATATTTTAATTATTTTGAAGAATAAATAAAACAAAATACTTGTTTAAGAATTCACCTCTTCTTTGGAGAGACGCTTTAGGTTTATAAATAAAGTAATATTATTATGTTTTAATAATCAAAATAATACTTATATGATGTCTAAAGGGGATTAAGGAAGTAATTTGAGAAGTTAATGGCTTAAGGAAAGGGTTTTGAAACTTTGAAGAGGAGAGAAGAGGGGGTTGCCTTTTATAAGTGGGGAAGAGGACACATTTTGAATTTTGGGAAAGAAATAATTATACCCATGTTTATTACTAGAAGAAAAGGTTCAAATATGGATCATTATAAAACTATAAATATTATAAGGTTGAAATATATATATAAATTATTAATTATCATTATTTTGGGAAATTTTTAACCCTTATCTATTTAGTTTAACCTCATGAGAAACCCATTTTTACCTTAATAATGGTAAACATTTTTTTTTATTTTCACTATAAATTAAGATAAAAAATTAGGTTGAAATTATTTAGATTAAAAATATCAAATCCATTTTTCCAAATTAAATTCATATAGTTGGAAAATTTAAATTTAATATTAAACCCGTAGAAGCAATGAAAAAACGGGTTTCCAAAGAGAAAATGTTCCTAAGTATAGAAAGTTTTAACATCAAAATTCAATATGAAATTTATTATAATGATATAAATTTTATTAAAAAATATATAATTTAACTAATTATACATTAAAAAAAATTAAAATGTATCCATATAAATTCTTTAAATGAAAAGTCATGATTCAATAAAAAATGTTATTTTTCACTATTCATTGAAAAATTAATCTTTTTAGAAAAATAAAAAAAAATCACCTTAATATAAGTCAAAATTTTGATTGATAAAATGAATTTCATTACATAAAAAAATTTATGTTCATAGAGAAATTATTTTTATTATTTTTTCACAAAAATAAATAAAAATTATTTTTTATAAAAATATGTTTTCAATAAATATTAAAAACATTAATAAAAATTAAGTTCTTATCCATAAATTTATTTTTTACCTAAAACCATTGTACAAAATTTTAAAATTTTAGTTATTACTATTTATAAAAAAATGTTTAATGGCTAGTTTATAATGATCACATTTAAATAATAATATTAACAATATGTTATGGCTCGTTAAAACTCAGTGTTGCATGTGATGCATGATATCAAAGGAACGAAATTTATTCAAAAAAATATTTCATAAAATATCAGTGTATTACAAGAGTATTGTAATTATCCACATCATAAAGGAAGTATGGGTTAGATTTTGGTGCCACTGGAAAAATAATCTTCTACATAGTGTAATGGGTTGTCCGCACCGTAAAGGAGAAGTTCTCCACACCACAGAGAAAGACCATAGTTCATAAGATGTTGATTAATTATTATTATTTTTCCTCTATATATTTTGGAACCTATATGTTGTAGTGGAATATCCGCAACATAAATCTCTCATACTGTTTTTCTGTGGTTCTATAGATTTGTTGACCTTCATACTGTATCCCATTTTCACACTACAGTGAGAACATGACCATTCCACAACCTCAACTAAGGTATAGGAAAACTGAAAAAAACCAATATAATACACTATATCACCCTGAAAAGGACTTATAAATCTTTTTCTAGATAGTTTCAAGGGTTCATGTAGATGTGGCTTTATCTTTTGTGTTTAGTGATTATTTCAGTGTAAAATAACTACCAATTCAAATTAGACGATCATGATATTTTGGGATAGAGATACAAATGATAAGATTAAAGAAGTATTTGTTGGTTTGAATATTAATTTCAAATTCACATTCAAAATCAGAAGATAGAGGTCTGTTAGGGAAAACTACTATATACATATAATAATTAAAGAGTAGAATAACAAGGGTATATATATAGAGTGTTGTGAAGTGGATTTCTTGAATGTATATTAATGAATAGGAAATAATATCAATGATATACATTGAATATCCAATAAATTGAGAATTAGAGTGATATGAAACTAATATTTATATAATGATTCTTTGTTTTGATGTCAGCATGAAAATCCCATGCAATTCAATGATGCACTGGAGTTAGAAGAAATAAGTACAAGAATAGGTGATGTGAAAATATGCGTGTATAGCGAAGAATAAGTCTTGATATCATTGTAAGAAGTAAATAATCATTTTTTATAAGATAAGAGTTATTTTAATTCCTATTTCTATAAAAAACAAGTGAATGTTTCGGCACGCTACTATGTAAGTGAAAGTAGAAAAAGAATAAGGGGGAAAACACATTTACAACAATTCAGGTGCCTCAATCAGGATTATTCTTTCTTTTTTTATTCTTTTTTATTGTAAACTATCTTGATGATATTATGGAGAATATATGGGATGTTTTGTAGTGTGGGATGCACCAAAAATGGGTATAAAGAAAAAAAATTCCCAATTGTATCCACATATTGATACTAGTGGATTGAATGTTCTTAAAGGAATCATTATTATACCAAGAAGTATCCTTTTAGTTTAAAAGGTAAAACATGTAAATATTCACCTCTATCATGTGTTTTTGTTTTAAATTTTTTCTTGAAATATCAAGGAAAAAGATACAGGGAAATATATAAGGTGAAAAATAAAATCATTACCTTACATCGAAAAAGGTAAATGTGATAAAGTATTTAAAAAGTTATTATTGTAAACCTTCACTAATTAAACCCACCTAATTGTATAAAATATTCCAACCAATCATACCCACTTTTACTGTGATATATAATCTTAGGAAATTATCAAATACTATTTCATAGAGAAGAACAATAATCATGTTATAGTAGTTTATTAATATTCAAAACTATGAATATAGGTAATAATAAAGTGAAAAAAGTTGGTTTTATGGAACCAAATACAACAGTATATAGTTCATTAAATTAAAATAATTAAATATTAGTAAATCAAATATATTGATTTTATTATTTTAAAAATTTTGAATAATATTTAAAGGAGTTATAAAAATAAATGAAATGAAAATGCTCGCTGAAGAACTTTACCAATTCTTCAGAAAAACTCTTCAGGTTTATACCTAAATCATTCATTGGATGGTTTTATGATCAAACCAGAGACCCTATGAAGTGGGTATGGATATTAATAATGGAATTTGGTTTGGATTCACCAATATAGAGTGCTCAAAATGTGTGATTAATATAGGGTATAAATTTCCCTTTTAAAAGTGAGGGGAGGGACACCCTTGGAATCTCTTAAAGTATTAAATTATTATAATTAACTTTTCCTGAAAAAATTGATCAAAACAAATATATTTAGAATATATAATGAGTATGGATTTATATAATCTCATAGAATAAAATTTGGAAAAGTACAGGTTATTTTTTCACCCTTATCTCTTTGTTTTGACCCCTTATTAACCCTTTTGACAATTATCTTGATATCATATTTTTTTCCTCTTTTGGGGTCATGAAAGTTACTATAAAAGGAATATCTACCAATAAATAGATCATGGTATATATATTAAACCATATTTTATTCAATTGAATAATTATTTGGTTTTTAATAATTTTAAATCATTTAATAAAATATTTTTTATTATAAAATATCATTATTGTTATTTTTCAAACTATTTAGTTAATTGAACTTTCAAATCAACTTTCAAAAATTAAATTCAAGTATAATAAATTAAATTATGAACAAAATGTAATTTTTTCTATAAAATTCATTGCATTCTATAAATTACCCAAAAAAATTACTTTTAGATTTTTTAAAATCATTTTCTTGATATTTATACTACATGCCTAAGAACTGAGTCAGTGCTGTATAAGCACTTGAGGTAATTATTTCATCACTAAAAATTAAAAATAAATTAATTGGAAAAAATAAAATCATATTTAAAATAATGATTTATAAAATAATATAACTTTTTTTATCCCCATAAAATAATATTATAGATATTAAAATCAAAAGAGTGACAATTTTGGATTTATTATTTTTATAAATATTATAAAGGTAAAAAACAAAGATAAATGAAAAAAAATGTCATATTTTTGAAGTTTGAATGATTATGGAAGAAATGGAATAACTAATTAAAATAAAGAAAAGTTTTATAATGAATTTTAATCCCAATTGTATTTTTTAAAACCTAATTAACTCATTTTACCATTACCATTGTAACAAAACTTTATTGTAGTTACTATTCATAATTATAAAAAAGGATCTATTTATAAATTAATACCTCTAGATTCAAAATATGGAATCTATTTGAATAGATAAAAATTCTATAATTGGAATATGTTAATTTAAAATTAAACCCATAAAAATGAGGCAAAAAATAAATTTTCATAAAAAATGTCTTTTATGTATAAACAAAATTTAAAATAAATTCAAGTATAAAATTTATTACAAATACCACAATTGAATTTTTTTTAATTAAATGTATCTAATTAAATTTTAAAAAGAATCCAAAATAGAATTTTACTTTGTAAATACTTTAAAATAAATTAAAGTTTCCAATAAAATCTCTATTTTCCAATATTTATGGAAAAAACAAACTTTTCATAAAATTCTTGAAAATTGACCCTAAGAAAAGTATGATATAAGGATTTAAAAAAATAAACTTATTATTTCAAATTCTAAATCTAATATTTTAAAATAAATCCTTTAAATAAAACCATAAAATGTATAAAAACGAATTTGGTTAGAAAAAATGATTTTTCCTCCCGACTGATTTTTTTGATATTATTATAATGAATATAACTCTATAAAATATAATTAATGAATGTTAATAAGACAAGAAAATAATTTATCTTAACATTACCTAGGTTTTCACAAGTTATAACACCAACTCCTAGGCATCTTAGGTGTCTCAAATGATATTAGGTATACCAAAAGATCTTAGGCATCTTAGGCATCTCAAATAATATCAAGTAAACCACTAGATCTTCAGAATTTTAAGTACCTAAAATAATATTTGGTTTAATAACATTTTATAAGAATATTATGAATCTCAAATGATATAATTTATACTAATATATCCTTTGAATCTCCTTACATCTAGCATAACTATTAGATCTTTGGCATTTTAGGCATATCATAAAATACCCATAGGCTCATCACGAAATCCGATGAATCACTTGGAATATCATAGAAATACCCTTAAACATTCTTCCCAATCCATAGAGGCTTAGTAATATCTTATAATACCAATATTCATCCCTCCAATCACTATAATTCACTAAGTATCTCGTATAATATCATCATACTCATATCTAGACCCTAGGAGTCATTAAGCATCTGATAAGGTATCCTTAGGTATCCTTCCATACCATAGAAAACATGATATAAATATTATAAATTTTTGTTGTATGCCTATAATATTATAGGAACCAACCTAGGAATCTCATATAATATACTCTATTGACCGATTCCACTTGATAACATAATATGATAATTAATTTAATAGGGACTGACCATCCACCAAATCCCTTGAGACATACCCTAAGAAAACCTCTCATGTTCGCAACCTATTATCATCACTACAATTATATCAGGCTCCAAAAATTATTCCAGCTTCTAAGGAAACACCCAAAATTGATAATACCCTCATCCTAGAACTACCCCTCTTAAGGGTCAAAATGATACTGGGGAACTCACAAGGTTCCCATGGGTATCATATTTACCTAGATACTCTATGCAGGATTCTCTAACTTGTTCAAATATTAAGGCAAAATTCCATAACTGAAAGTCCATATAACCCCTCATCATTACAATGATTATTTCAATGCCTCATTATACCCATAATCATAACCACACTTTCATAATTATAGAGATATATAATAATGACCACAACACTTCTTGAGTAAACTAGGTATGTCCTAACAAGACCAACCTACTCATGATCTACTAAGGGTATACCCACCTAGTACTCACATATAAAATGGGAGGAACACTCATCCTAATCTCTAATCAACAAGACTCTAAGGATATTAGGTATTTAAAGGTTAAAATAAGTGCTACTCATGCCAAATATTCTCAAACATCACACTCACTTACCTAGAGAGGAAAAGGAAACATATCCCAAGGTCCTCAATATATCTCTTTTTTTCATTTCATTTAATTAAAATCCCTCTATGGTTTATGTATCTCATAACACACATTCATAAAGAGCATCTCAACCATCTATGGCCAAGGAATCCGGCCCATGAAAAAGGGCCCATAATTTATTTAAACACTTTATTTGTATAATGAAACTAATTTTAAATAAATCATTTTATTTTACACCTAAGGTATAGTTCTCTCACATATAGAGACCACATATCACATGAATATAAAAAAAATTCATAAACATACAGTGGTGTTAAAAGATTAACTATCCCTTATTGAAATACCAATATTTAATGTATCTTGGTAATTCTTGAGTAATCCCATCCGGGAATTAAAAATGTTCATAAAATCTTCTAAGAACCTATATCAAAAACACAACATTTAAATAATTTAAATATAAAAATTTATAATTAATTTTAAAAAGTATTTAAAATCAGAATCATAACTTATGAGCTCTTCATATGAAATTATCTCATTGAAACCTTAAGAAACAAGGCATGGTCCACCCCCTACATTCACTCAGACTTAATCCACACAAATGACCCAATTTAACTACTTGATTAAATGGACAGTTTCTTATAATTTAGGTGAGAACCCTATGAAAATTCTATGAGCTACATACCTTTATTGGAACAACATGCAATGACATGATTTTATCATGTAATGATTTCCTCACACCAATCCATGTAGAATCCTCATTGTTCGATGATGATAACACCATTTTTTGAAGAAATCATCACCAAATACCCTATCCTGATAAACCACAATTAGTTAGAATAAGATAGGAGAAATAACACAAGAATAAAATGAGTATAGTAACTAACACTATTGTAGAAAACATCACAAAAATCACCAAAAAAACCTGAGAATAAAAGAGTAAATATATGAGGGGATTATTTAGGTCTGCACACATGAGATAAAGGAAGTTTATGGGATAAATGTTTAAAGATCAAGTGGGAATGGAAAATTGACACATTTTAACAAAAATTGGGTAGTTTCCTGGTTTGGATTCATCATTTTTAAATTTATGAAACATTTAACTAGTTGACTTTTCCATATGGTCTTAACCCAATTAGTTTAGATGCATAATTTTCCAAATCATGCAAAAAAAATTTAAATGCCCACTGAAATGAAAATTTAGGTTTCACAAAGACTGTTTTCAACCATGTAGAAACTTTACAAACTACCCCCTTACAAACGAAACCACATAGTTTACCTGCATGTTTTTTCATAATCATATTTTAATCATGGAATATAGTAAACCCATTTCCAAAATTTTAAATTTCAACCTAAATCTCTTGAGTCTTTACAAAGCACATGAGAAACCTTCTAATCCTCAAACCATATAAAAAATATCATTGAGATACTCCAACTCTTATAATTTTATCAAATCCTAATTCTAAAAATAACCCCTACTTCAGGAAACAAAAATTAAAAATTCCTTCTAAAATTTACAAACTATAAATACATGGGTCATTACACTCTTCATTTCTATAATGTCCAAGAACCATAACATGAATAAAACACATCAACTTATATATTTTAACCCTTAAACATAAGCATTAATATCAACCGCAAACAAAATATATGAAATATGTTAAGCAATTCACTATTGAGAGAAAAATAAAAGTTAAGCATATAATATTGATGAATAATTATCAATAAGTACATGGGAGAGATAATTATCAGAAAACATTAGAGATAGATTTGAGATTAAGACGTCTAAAAATTCAAATGATTGGAAGAATATTATTACATCCAACCATGGTTCTTCGATGGGACACTTATTGTATAAAAATAATTTATAATGTGTTACTATTTATTTTAAAATTAAAAACACATTTATTATCTAATTCCATATGGTTTCTTTAATTCACTTAAAACCATATTTTAATCTAATTTTAAGTTTCATATCTGCAATATTTAGTTGTTGAAGTTTAATGGGAACATAATTTCAGAATTAAATCCTTATGAAATTTCATGTCCCAACTTTAAGAGTGAAAATATATATATATAATTTTTATTATAGAGTAATAAGTCCCATATTAATAGTGTGTTTTAAATATATTTTAAATTCCATCACCCATATATTATTTAGTAATAAATTTAGAATTTTTGAATTTTTTGTTTATAATGTTAAACATGTAATTATATATATGTATTAATTCTGGTGATCATACATATACTTTTAAAAAAATCCACCATTATGAGTGATTTTACACCCATGAGAATTGATTTAATTTAAAATAAAAAGAAATGAATTATTTTTTAATATTACCATGTGAAGACATAATCGACCCAATAATATATATTGTTACATAACTCTAAATCCACAATAGGGTATAATTATATTAGCCCTTAAATTTAAAATTAGGGTAAATGAATATGAATACCCTATCCTTGAGCCTCATATCCTCCCCGTAATTTTCTTAAAAATAAAAGCAATAAAAGAGAAAAATGGGGCAGGAAAATAGAGTAGAAAATGAAATCTAATTAAAATTTATGTATAACAAAGTTAGAACATGTGTGAATTATATATTAAGAATTAAAAATTGAGGGTTAAATTTTATTTTTTTAAATAATATGAATTTTAAATATAATATATTACGAATAAAATAGAATAATGGAAAGAAGTTTAAAATTTTAAAATGAAACATAAATCATATCATCGTCGATCTTTAAAACAACTACTCTGATTGGGTCATTGGGTTTAGAATGTACTTTTAAAATGTTTGGTAAATGATATAACAAAACCTTAAAGACTAAATAGAGGTATTAAAATGATATAAATTCTTGTATCAAAGGAATGTTTTGAGCAGATAGAGTAAAAACCCTATTTGCAGGAATGATTTATTGGTTTTTCACAAATATTCATTCTTTAAGGCTTATCGATATTATTTTAAAGTACCAAATGGATTATAAATGGAAAATTTAATGTCTTGTAATTTCCATGTAATTGTTTTATTTATATTTAATTATTTCGTGACCATGAAATTCAACGGCACACGACTGAGCAGAAAAGTTACGTTTTGGACTTTTTCGAGAAAAATAATAAAATTATAAAATTATTCAATAAAATTATTTTATTTTTTTTCTCACTTTTAAGTGGTGGATGATGACACCGTTGGGGGGGGACTTAACAAAGGTGATGTGCATCAATGAGGCTCATTAATGGCTCATTAAACTCATAGCATAACAATGCTTTAATGACGCATAAAAGCGACACTGTTTCTTAAATAAAAAAGTGTAACGACACGATGTTACATCATAATGGGAATGATGTGACATGCTCTTATTTATAGTTTGACATGATAGAGAAAATGTGGATTAAAGATTTTGAGGATTCTCTGGTGAACCTTTGATGAACTTCCAACCCAGCAAAAAATTAAGAACGTCGGCGGAACTATATCTTCTTCATCACGCCTTTCGAAGATCATAGCCGAGAAGTGACACTGATTCCTTGAGCCCTCGAGGACAAACTTGTGGCAACAAACTTCAAAGAGGTGGGTTTTTCTGAATTTTTTTCTTCCTCATCCTTTTCTAGAAACAATGAACATGGTTCAACCAAAAAATAGGTGGACCCGTGATTCGTGCATTTATACAGGAGGGTGTTTCATTCATGGGTATTTATTTTTGGGGTTCAAATCGTGGCATGTAATGATTGAATGGAGACTCCCCAAAACTCCCCCATGTTTAAACTTTGTAACACATAGGGTAGGAGTCGACAAGAACAGATGCCCAGACCCCTCCATTTGTGCGCACCTGGTGACTGATTTTTCTAAAGCGACGATAAGGCAGCTAGGAAGGATTCCAAGTAAAGAGGATTCTCGTCAAAGGTTGTTGGCGCAGAAGGCACAAAGAATGGACCACCGGAGCGTGTACGGTGGTCCACCAAAAAAAATTTCGGCACACCAGTGTCGGCAGTGGTTGAAGATATCTATGCCAGCAGCATTCCCCAACCATGTTCCGGATGTGCCAGCATCCAGGTGTAGCGGTGTGCCTCGGCGACAAGCCGGTGCAGCAGAAGCTACGACGGATCGGGCCATAGTGCTGGAGACCCACGATGTCAGCTTGGTTCTACGTTGACTAGGGTCAACCTGTAGACTGATTCTGCAAGAGATGTGGAGGGTGGATGGTCCTCACCAACCGTGGTCACGTGAAGGAGTAGCCTGCTCCTTTCAGGATGTGCTCGGATAGGGAGAACACGGCGGTTCCCACGTCCTAGGCACACCACATCGATCACAAATGTGGTCAATCTTCATACCAGAAGGTCGTGCCCCCCCAGTGGGTCGCACCCCCCAGTGGGCCGTACCCCCCCCCCCCTGAGGGTCGTGCACTCATCAAGATATACCCATGCCCCTTTGGGCCGGGCCAGACTAGACCGAGTCGGACCGGGCCCCGTCGCAACCGGGTCAGAACGGGCCCCATCACAACCGGCCCCCTGGTTACTAAAACACCCATATATTGCAAACCATGCATCCTATTCACAATCCTTTTTTGGTATTGAGACCCTCTCGAGGAGGTGGATTTTTTTTGGAATGCTTTGTGGTGACTTTCATGAATGTCTAGATGTGAAAAATGGTTTGATGATCATTTATCCCATACATGCTATGTACGAAACATTACTATTGGTTGAGCCCAGAAGACTACTTGACGATGGCCTAGTAGGAAGCAGCTCTGTAACCTGGAAGGACCACGGTGGGGAGCAGTTCTATGGGACTAGACAGACCCATGGTAATCAAAAGGATGAGTACCTAAGTTTGACCAAGGTGGGAAGTGACTCTGTGTAACCCGACATGACCACAACGGGGAGCGACTCTCTGTGACCGAGGATATCCATGATACTAATCACTGATGAGTACCATAAAAATCCAATTTTAGTGAGAAGTGGCTCTGTGTGACCCGGATTACCCACTATACATGATAGATGTGAAGTTCTCCAGTGTCCAAGGAGTTCAATGTTTGTGACTGGCAATACTACTGTAACTACCTAAGAATATACCTGATGTGAGTTTTCTTTTGTTTCATGATTTACTTTGAATAACTTTTGTTTGGTATTTCCTTTTTGTTTTGGGGTCCCCACTATGTACTATGTCACTCACCCCAACACGGGCTTCACCCACAGTTGTTAGGTCTAGTGCAGACAACCAACGTTTTGATAGGGGTTCTCAGTAGGACGGGACTGATAGACGATTTGACGGTGGACTTGGTGGCCTAGGACTAGGTAGGGCCCAATAGGACCAGGCGGACAAGACATACTATATCAGCTTCCAGTATCTTCAGTACTCTCGTGATCAGGTGGGATTTAATAGAGATGGCCCTCAGAGTTTCCATTTTGAACTTACTGTTTTCTGTTCCTTGTTGGGTTTGTATTCTTGCCCACTTATTTTTAGTTGTACATGCACTAAAATTTATTTTAGTTGTGCTTGTTTCCCCTTTTTAGTGTGTTGGGATGTGTTTGTGTGTGTTCATGTGCATACAAGTACTTAGGAAAATTCCTCCCACTTTCTGTTTAACACCTTCGGTATTAGTCGCCAACCCATGGCCTTTAAGAGACGGGATTGGGGTATTCATGGAATGGGCCATGGGGGATTGGTCGTGACAAAGTGGTATTAGGTGGAGGTCAATTCCCCCTCAAAGACTGGGAGTCTGACGTGTTGTTTTGGGGAAACTGTGTTAAGTGTTGTGAGTTCGACTTTCAAATTCGGGGAGTCCAGTGTTGGTGCACCTACTGACATATCTGTACACCAGGACCTTGAATTCTATTTTCAGATCCATACATGAAAACCCTTGTTTCATAAGTGTCTCGTTATTTTTGAATAAAATTCATCTCATCAGGTATAACCGTCTAACTGTGGTACATCTTGGTCTATCTCAGGATGCCTCCAAGTGGACGACCATCCAGGATCCCGATACGAGGTCTTGAGGACATCCCCCTAGATATGAGGCATCTGTTTAGGGACCAGTTCTATAGATGGCTCCACCGGGGGATGCACCAATGCTACCACCACCCGATGGTCATCATCTACTGCTGGAAGTTCTCACAGAAGATGTTTGTACACTAAGTTCCCTAAATGTGTTTTAGAGATAGAGACCTCCTAGGTTTGGGGGAGAGAAAGATCATCAGGTCGCTGAGGACTGAATGGAGGATGTGACATTGGTCTTCCGCTTAGTGAAGACACCACATGACCAGATGAAGATCATGGTGGTGAGCCTTCTACAGGGCTCGATAGGGAGATGGTGGATCATGACCATCCTCACTCACAATGAGGTGACCCTCACTTGGGTTTACATTGAGAAGCTTTTTGGGGGGGAGTTTTTTCCCGCGATGTTGTGCTCTGTGCACATTCAAGAGTTACTTCTCCTATAGTAGGGCATCATGGTAGTGGTCGAGTACTTGGAGAGGTTCACAGAGCTTTCCTGCTACTCTACAGACATGGTGTGAGACCCTTTATACAGGGATCAAGACTTCAAGCAAGGACATAGGTGGGAGATCAGGGAATCATTGTTGTCTCTACGCATCCCTACCTAGGCCAGAGTTCTGGAGTGAGCTATTCTTGTAGAGCGCTTCTTGGCGGAGTAAGTGTCGAGAGCTAGAGCCCCCAACAGACCCAAGGTGACAGAGTCTTCGGAGGGCAAAAGAAAAAATATTCGTTGGCCTAAGCGGGCCAGGTATTTCAGAGGATGACCCAAAGACTCATGGTCGGTGGTGCAGGGATCATAGTCCAGAAGGGAGTCGGCAGAGTGCCAAGTAGTGCTACATGTGTGGTGGGCAGGGACACATGGCACATGACTTCCTGACCCATCGTAAAGTTGACCAGAAGACGGTTGTGTGGCTGCCGACGCAGCAACAACAGTTCGAGTGAGTAGGTCTGTAGGGTGGTGGACATGGCAGGGGAGCTGGTCGAGTGGCAAGCGGTGGGAAATAGTTTGAGAAGTTACCGCCACCGCCCCCAGGTGGTCCACCAGTCCTTAGAAAACAGGTGTACAAGGGCGAGCTCAGGTCCATTTAGTAGAGGATTACGACCACAGAGTTCCAGAGATGATCTGAGGTACGATCTGTGTTTTCTCTACCCAAGATTTAGTACATATAGACACAGGTTCTATGCATTCCTTTCTTTCCATGACTATCATTCAGATCTAGGAGATTTCAGTGGAGATCTTGGCTTGATAATTATAGCTAGATACTCTTACGAGAGATGATTTGATGATGAAACAATTGTTCTGGAAGTGTCAGCTTACTCTAAGAGGCGATAGATTTTGTTGGGATCTCTTAGTATCAGCGTTGAGGCCTTACGATTTCATCCTGGGTGTGGACTGGTTATCCATAGTCCATGCTTAGATCGCCTGTTTTAGGCATACGGTGTTGTGTGTCTGCATAGATGGGACCAGCTTTTCCTTCACCGGTGAAAAGAAAATCCTTTCAACATAGGAAATACTCTCTCAGACGAGGGTGCATCTGATCACTCACCATTTGGATAGCCTCTCCCCAAGTGTAGTTGTGGAAATGAGTCCAAGTTTTCCTATAGCGGTGGATGTGTACAAGGATTTTCTTTCCAAATTAGGTTCCAGGACTACCTCCTCATATAGCGGTAGACTTCTGTATCGACCTGTTCCCCATGAAGACACTGATATCCACATCGGCATATCGAATGGCTACCGAAGAGCTTCACAAGCGGAGGGTACAACTAGAGGAATTGTAGGATAAGGGGTTCGTAATACCCAGTATTTCACCATGGGTAGCCCCGATGATTTTTTCCAAGAAGATTGATGAGAGTTTTAGGTTGTACGTGGAAATACGGAACCTAAACGAGGAAACCATGAAGAAACAGTATCCACTACTTAGAATTGATGATATCTTCAACCAGCTAAAGGGGGAGAAGTGGTTATCAAAGATAGACCTCACATCAGTCTACCACCAACTTCAGGTACGTGACCAGGATGTACCGAAGACGGTCGTCAAGTGCTATTACAACCACTATGAGTTCATGATGATTCCTTTAGGCATGAGAAATTACCCAACAGTGTTTATGGGACTCATGAATAGGATGTTTCATCTCTACCTTGACTATTTCATTGTGGTCTTCATCTATGAAATCTTGGAGTATTCAGTTTCGGAGGAGGAAAACGATACACACCTACGGATAGTCCTAGATACACTTTGAGATCATCATATTTACGGTAAGCTCTCAAAGTGTCAGTTCTGAATATGGGAGTTCCACTTTATGGGAAACTTCATCTGAGAGGCTAAAGTTTCATTAGATCCGGCGAAGATAGAGGTAGTGCTTTCTTGGGAGCCACCAAGGAGCGTGACTGAGGTGTCAAGATTCTTGGGTCTATCTGGTTACTATCATAGTTTTGTCCCCAAATTATACAGAGTAGCATAACCCATGTTATCTTTGACACAGAAGGGACAACCCTTCATGTGGATAGAGAAATTGCATCATAGTTTCTAGGAGTTTAGGAAGAGACTGACTAGTTTCCCCATCTTGAGACTACCCGAGGAGGGTGTGAGGTATGTAGTTTACTACAACGCATTAGAGACTGGAATGGGTTGTGTCCTGATGCAAGAGTGAGTAGTGATTGCCAATGACTCACGATAGTTGAGGAATCATGAGCAGAACTCTACAACTTATGACCTGGATTTAGCAGTATTGGTTTTTTCCTTGAATATGTGGCAAAACTACTTGATGGGTAGCAGTTCACCATTTACTCCGACCACAAGAGTCTCAGGTATATCTTCTCCCAAGAGGACCTGAACCTGAGACATTAGATAAGGATATAGTATCTCCAAGGATATGATTTTGAGATAGTCTATACTTATGGAAAGTGTAACATGGTAGCAGAAATTCTCAGCAGGAGGACCGGGTTGCAGCTGGTGGGTGAAGAGATAGATCAGTTAGCTGCAATGCAGATATCCCTCATAGATGTTGGTGAAGTTGTTTACCTCAAGTCAATGGTTTTTACTCCCCTAATCATACAAAGATTTATGGAGTCACAACTAAGGGATGTTGACTATGAGGCTCGATGTGATTAGATACCCTCAAGACATGCTCCTTATGGATTTTTGATAGGTGGGGATCTTGTCATCCTTTTTAAAGGGGCACCTTAGTAACAATGTCATTGCAGGAGAAGGTTTTTAGGGAGTTCCATACTTCCCCTATGGCGGTACATCCTAGAGTGAAAGATATGTACTAGGTCCTCCAACATTAGTACTCATGTCTAGGGATGAAGAAAGCACTGGCAGATTTTGTTTCACGATGCCTCACTTGTCAGCAAGTGAAGGCTGAGCACCAGGTTCCGGCAGTCTTGAATCAGCAACTCGAAGTATCGTAGTGGAAATGGGATGGTATAACGATGGAATTTTTGATGGGGTTACCACATACATCTAGAGGTAATGACTCTATTTTGATGATCATTGACAAACTTAACAAGTCAGATCACTTCCTACCCAATTGAGAGCAAGAAATGATAAAGCGATTAAGATGCCTATATGTCTAAGAGATAATGTGGATTCACGGGGTTCCTTTTACGATCATCTCAGATCCTAACGCCCTCTTTACATCCCTGTTTTGGAAAGGATTATAGGAGGCGTTCAGGAGGTAGCTGCGTTTGAGCATATCTTTTCATCTACAGTCGGATGGTCAGATAGTGCAGGCCATGCCAACCTTGGAGGACAAGATTTGTGCTTGTGTCCTTGAATTTGGTTCTAGTTGGGAGGACCACCTTACACTAGTGGAGTTTTCATACAATAATAGTTACCAACCCACCATTATAATGGAACCGTTTGAGGCCTTGTACGAGTGGCCATGCAGATCACCGATAAGCTGGACAAACTAAGGGGAGTGGACACTCATGGGTCTAGAGTTAGTACAGGCTACCACTGAGAAGGCGCAAATCATCCATGAGTAGATGAGGACTGCACAGAGTAGGAAGAATTATTATTTCGAAAATAGACAGAGACCCTAGGAGTTTGAAGAGGGAGATCATGTGTTCCTTGGAGTCTCACCCAGACAAGGATTGGGGAGATTTTCCCAAGGCGGTAAGCTATATCTGAGGTTAGTCGGTCATTTTCAGATCCTGATAAGAGTTTTCCAAGTGGAATACTTCCTAGATCTCCCCCCACATATGCACCAGGTGCATGATGTTTTCCATGTCTCACAGTTGAGGATGTACGCACATGATCCATCACACGTCATTGACTGTGGCGAGTAAGAAATTGAAGATGGGGCGATGTTTGCAGATTTCCCAGTGGAGATAGAGGATCAACATGAGTGGGTCCTATGTGGATGGTCGATTCCTATAGTGCATGTCCGATGGAATCACAGGAATATCTAGGAGAGCACGTGGGAGCAGGAGGCTTAGATTTGTGCTCAGTTCCACATCTTTTTGTTTAGTTTTATTTAGATTTTTGGAACATAAATCCTTTAAGTGGAGATAATTTCACGTCTTAGAATTTACATGTAAATTTTTTATTTATATGGAATTATTTCGAGACCACAAAATTTGATGGCACATGATTTTGAGGTCTTGAGAGCCCGAAACAGACGATTGAACTTTTTTTAAGGTACATTCTGTAAATGTGTGAGTGAGATTTTACATCTTTTGAATAGTACCATGGATCAAAAATCCCAGGGCACCATTGAATTCAGAACATGAGGATTCTCCTAGAAATGAATTAACTTTAGCCGGCAAGGGCAGATCAGAAAATTAATTATTCATACTTTTTTGATAAACATAATAATGTTATTTAAAAAATTATGTTATTCTCTTTATCACTTTTGAGTGGAAGATAGATATGTTTTGGGGAGGCAACTGAGTGATGGTGATACACATAAATGAGTCTCATTAATCAATTTTTAAACTCACAGTATAACGATGATTTAATAATGCGTAACAGAGACAATATTTCTTAAATAAAAAATCATAACGATGTGACGTCACATTATAATGGAAATTCTACGATGTTTTCTTATTTATATTTCCAAACGCTGGGGAAAATATGGATTAAATATTTGTATTATTCTACGGAGAACCTCCGATGGACTTCCACCCTAGTGAAGAATGAATAATTCTAGTGGTACTACATATTTCTGGTCATGCCTTTCGAAGATCGGAGTCGAGATGCGACGTAGACATATTAAACCCTCAAGGAAGAACATGCGGAATTGAACTTCAAAGAAGTAAGGTTTTTTTCAATTTTTATTCTTCCTCATCATTTTCTAGAAATGAATAACATGAGTCAACCCACGAATAGGTTGACCAATGATTCATGTGTTTATGTGGTGGGTGTTTCATTCTCAGGGATTTATTTCCAGGGTTTAAATTGTGGAATGTAACGATTGAACGGAGACTCCCCAAACATTCCCCATCTTTAAACCTTCTAGTGTGGAGAGTGAGGTTTGACAAAAACGAAGGATCGGACCTCTCTGTTTATTTGCACCTAGTGAATGAT
This sequence comes from Viscum album, assembly GCA_963277665.1. Taxonomy (NCBI): domain Eukaryota; kingdom Viridiplantae; phylum Streptophyta; class Magnoliopsida; order Santalales; family Viscaceae; genus Viscum; species Viscum album. The sequence continues at coordinate 1,156,896,632 of OY728130.1, read as the reverse complement.
TTGTCTGAAGTGACGACAAGGCGGATTTGTAGGCTTCGAGGTGAAAAAGATGATCCCAGGAGGCTGTGGGCATATGAAAAATGAAGAATGGACCACTAGAGGGTGTCTGGTGGTCCACCAAAGGATCTATCGTTGCAACGGTTCTGGAAGCAGTAGCACACGACGGTGGCAGTGGAACTCGCCAACTACTGTCAAACGACAGGATTAGGCTGTCGGTCGTGCAAGTGACCAAGTGGAGTGGCACACCCTAGCGACGTGACAGTGTGGTTAAAGTCATGGCCGATTGGGACACAATGTTGGAGACTCGCGACACTAGCATGGAACCATGTTTACAGGATTAAACCCACGAACTGAGTCTGCGGGTGACGTGGAGGGCGGCCGGTCGTCACCGGCCACAGGCGCATGAAGGAGTGGCACTCATTCCGAGCCGCATTTGGACAAGGAGGGATGTGACAGTTTTCCGTGTCCTAGGTGTACCCTACATGCCAGTAATGCATCTAGTCATTGGACCAACGAGTTGCGCCCCCTACCTGGTCGTACCTACACTCAATGGGACAAACCTCGTCCCTTCATGATGGGCCGGACTAGACTGTGTTGCTTGGCGACCTGGCAGGCTGGACCCTTGGCCAAATCTGGTCTGGTCCAGCAGGGCTTATTGGGCCTGGCCTACCGGCCATGCCAAACCAAACTCAAATAGACCCATAAAAGTTTAGGTAGAGTCCGTTTAAATGAACCTGGGTATGTGAATCCCCCGGGCCGGGTTGGTTGGGTCGGTCAGACCGGGTCAGACCAGGCCTTGTCGCAACCGGTCCCCTGGTTACTAAAACACCCATATCATGCAAACTGCACGTCCTATTGACGGGCCGTTTACGACGTTGGGACCCTCTCAAGGAGGTGGGTATTTTGGAATTCATTATGGAGACTTTCATAGAAGTCAAGATGAAAAAAATGGATTGAGGAGTGGTCCTCCCAAGAACTCTATGTATGGAACCCTGCGAGTCGCTGAGACCTGAAGACTGCTCGACGACGGCCTAGTGGGAAGCGACTTTGTGTGACCAGGTAGATCCATGGTGGGGAATGACACTGTGTGTCCTAGAAGACCCATAATAATCGATAGGAGGAGTACCTCAATTTGTCCAAGGTGGAAAGCATCTCTGTGTGACCCGGCCGACCCACAGTGGGGAGCGGCTCTCTATGACCCAACATACACATGGTTATAATCAGGGATGAGTACCACAACAGTCCAAGGTTATTGGGAAGTGGATCTATGTGACCTGGAAGGCCCACTGTACTCGATAGAGGTGGATTTCTCCAGAGGCCGATGAGTTTGACTTCTGTGACTAATGATGCTATTGTTACTACCCTAGAATATACCTGGTGTGAGTTGTATTGTGTTTCATTCTTTACTTTGAAGAATTTCTGGGTAGTAATTATTTTTTGTTTTGGGGTCCCTACTGAGTACTATGTTACTCACCCCTGCAAGAGCTTCACCCACACATGTTGTGTCTAGTGCAGATGACTGATGTTTCAACATAGGTGCTCAGGGAGACGGGATTGACAAACAATTCAATGGTGGACTTGGTGGCCTAGGAATAGGCGAGGACTAGTAGGACTAGGCAGAAAAGACATAATACATTGGATTACAATTGATTCACTACCTTCATGATCTGGTGGGGTTTATTGCAGATGGCCATTAGAGTTTCCTTTTTGTACTTATTATTTTTAACTGCTTGTTGGGTTTGTATTCTGGCTCACTTACTTTCAGTTGTACTTGCACTCAGTTTTTTTAGTGGTACTTGTTTCCCCTTTTTAGTGTGTTAGGATTTGGTTGGGTGTGTGTGTGTGCAAATATGTACTTAGGAAAATGTCTCCCACTTGTAGATTGACACCATCAATGCTAGTCTCCATCCCCTAACATTCGAGACGCGGGCTTGGGGTAGTCACGACACGGGCCCCTGGGGATGGGTCGTGATAGATAATAGAAAAAATGTAACTAAATTATTCATCATCATTTGACTAATGAATTTTTTTTATAATATCTTATTAATTTATAAATCATTTTAACTAAAAAAATCCAGTTTATATAGATTTTCAAGGTTATTATTGAAATTTTTCATTAAAAATAGCATAAAAATTATGGATTTTAATTTATAGTATGTATATAAATTATTTATCATTATATTTATCCTAAAAAAATTTGAAATCACATATCTATTCTAAATATCATCACTAAGTCATATTTTTTTAATTTTGTGAAACAATTACGTCAACATTGATAGGAATTTTATTTTTTATTTTGAGAAAAACATTATTTATATTAATTTAATTATATTTATATTATATTTTAATTAATTTATCATGTAATTCACACTTAATTTTTTTTAATCTTTTACACAATTTTAGATAAAAATATATTTATAAGAAGTCGAATTCCATTTTAACTAAATTTATAATTTTAAATGGAGAGAAAATGATTTACTCAATATATAACCGGTTAAAATTTACCTTTTGACTTATAAAATTAAAGTTTCGTGTATTTTTAATTTTTTTTGAAACATTACTTACCTTTATTAAGTGTTCCACAACTTTCTAGAAATATATTAAATAATATGTGTGAAGGTTCTATTTGAACTTGAACTCTTATTAAGAAAATAATTTAATATTATTAGTAAACCTATAATCAAAAGAAATTTGAAGATTAAACTTATAAATAATAATATTTTACATTTTAAATATTATAACATAATATATAATTTTTTCAATTTTTATTAAATATTATAGGTATTTATAAATTAATAAGTATGGATTTCAATTTGAAATCAAACTCATATTTTCAAAATGAAATTTAAACTCAAATTATCCCTCAAATTATGAAAATAATGTATTTGAATATTGAATTTCAATATAAATCCTTTAAATTATTAATAAAAATAAATAAAAATAAAAATATCATTTATAAATTTTTACCATATTTTTAATAGAAACTTTGATAATACATAACATTTACTATTTACTATCATCTAATTTTTTATTTATTTTTAGAATACCTTTCACATAATTTTAAAATAATGATTCAAAATACCCAATTTATTTTACTAAAATAAATATATAAATTTTAAATTTTAAATTTTAAAATAAAACTCATTTTATATTAATATAATATATATATTTTTAGGATAACATGTATTAATTGTTAAATAAAAAATTACATTCTTATTTCATCCCATTCCATAATATTTTCATAAGATATTAATGAAGATGGTAAAGATTGTGAATATGGGGATAGAGATGAGGATGAAGATTAATAATAGGGTATTACATAAAAATTAAATCACGATGATTATATTAATTTATTTTAATAATTATTCACGTTTATTTAATTTTATATTATTTTTTCCCTTAAAAATGATACATTTTATTTTTTATATTTTATATTTTAGAAGTTGGAATATGTATTTTTGGTTCATTTTTCATAACATAGTTGTGACTCATTACTCAACGATGACCTTTATACACCATCATCAACTCTATATGTTGAGGATAATAGTGTTATATCAGGTTAGAGGGGTGGGATACCTATTATTTTGATGATTCTGGACCATATTTTAGAGTAATGTTAGTGTCCTGATTTTTATTATTATATGATGATGTATGTTAAAGCTATATTATTATAAAACATTAATTCATTAATTTAATTTATCAATGGTTTGGATATTATTTTAAATTATTTTCTCAATATTTTTTACATTAGGCCATCAGTCCAGATATTGTAATATTTAGTAACAATTTTTTCACTCATTGATTCCATGGGATAGGGTTCTCATAGATATGCATCGTCGCATATTTAGTCATTATATAGTACATATATAAATTAATATAATTGTTTCTTGTAAAGTATATTTATTTAATATTTTTTTTCATTCATGTTATATAGGTTCTATGGTATCCTATTGATAATTATATAAAACCCTTAATAACAAAAATCATGGAAGGATTTTATGATTGAATTATTTCATCATTGTTTAAAAAAATCATAGTAGAGCAATGTATTGAGATTACTTTAATATCTTTGATTTTTTTTATTTTATGATCTCAATAAATATAATTCCTTACAAGAATAGGAGGGGTTTTGGACCTAATATATATGTTAATACTTTTATAGGATATCCCTTATAGCTCAAAAACGTTGATCAGTATTGGATATGACTAACATGAATTGGATCTATACTTCTGATTGTGATAGGAAGGTAAATTTTGACTAATAAACATGGGTAAATTAGAGGTAAAACTCAAATATGAACTTTTCATAACTTTTTATCATTTATAATGTAATTGGATACGTTTTTAATAACTGAATGGATTGTATTATGATCCCAACAATAATAAGTATTTTAGAAAATAGAATTGAATGATTGAGAACACACAAATATAATGTATTATAAGGTTCCCAACAATCTTTTCATCAAGTGGATATGTCCTTGGTGAATCATAAGTTATCATCATAATAACTACATCACCAAATTATTATCAGTGATGTATGAATCAATTGATTGAGCAAAGGAATATAATTTAGTAACCAAAATAATGTTAAATAAAATTATAATGGAAATAGATTAGCAATAATAATATCTTCTGTAAGTGTGGTGCTTCCTCAGTCTTTCTTTTGTGTCTCTGGGATTTGGACTAGATGTGTACCCATGTTCTTCCATCAATAAAAAACGAATAGGTAGACCTCTAATTAATTCATCTAAAATACTATTTTATTAGGTTCAATGAATAATTTTTTATCTTAATGGATGATCCTTTTATAGATACATTTCACATCTCTATATCTTTAATAGAAATCCTAATCAATTCATGAGTCTCAGATCTCCTCAAAATTCCCCATATGATTTCTTATTGAAATACTAAAATAAATTTAACTAGTTGAATATTTATGTTTCTTGTTTTTATCCCTTGTCTCATTCCTGGAATATAGGGTATATGATTTTGTTAAATTTGGTAATCAACCAAAATATGATGTAGAACATCAAATTAATGAATAATACTTGAATTTTTTCATTGATAAATTCCTTCCGATAAAATACTTTGATCAAACTATATATCCAAAAATACTATCTAAAATATCACTTATAATTTCCAATTATATCCATTCAATGTACCTTTTACTTGTGATATTAGCATGTATGTTTAAAATTGGCATATATATCTTCTCATGAGGTTACCTCAAGTTGTACCGTGAACTGACCTACATAACAAAGTGACTCCATAAATTCCAAAACCATGACCTCTTAAAATTATATCCACTTAAATTGGTGTATCATTGTTCCCTATGTTATAGTGTGGTAGGTTTTATACTTATATAACCAACATAAAATCAATCTCAAGAAACTAGAATAATTTTAGTTTGGATTTTTTTATTATTAAAAGGTCATCATTACCTCACTAGACCTTAACCATTACATTGAAACATAAGACCACATGGATCTTAAACCAGTTTTTTATTAACTTATCCAAGATGGTCTTCACAATATGTCCAACATCTATCTAATTACTCATATTACTTGTTATTATGCAATATATAAGATTGTGGAATTATTATCTTTACATTAGATTACCTCAATTCACATTTCATACGAACTCAATGGTGTATCTTTCCATCATATGAATAATTCATCCTTATATCTATATCCCCACGGAATAAATAAAATATCATTTTTTATCATAACTTAAAATTAAACTCATTCATATGAAATATTTACTCAATATTGTTATATCAGGTTAATTATAATTCATATTGTTATTTACAAATCCTTAAAAAACATTATATCAAACTAAAATACGTTATGGAATAATAAATTCAAATATTAAATAAGGAATCTACATAATAATAAATTCTTATTATAGATCAAATAATCATGATTTAGTGATTTTCCTTGAATGATATTCTACAAATCAGAGAATTATTGAAACCCAACCACCGGTTTTCCCATGTTTTCTCCATCACCCATAATGTTCTCCAATATCCATCATGATGCTATAGAGTCATATCATGATTCTACAATAACATTTTGACTTGATATTCATCTTAATTATCTTTATCCAAGTAAAAAATATGTGTTATATGTTAATACTTATTCAAATGACAAGGAAATATTATCAAGAACACCTACAATATTACAGTACAACACATGAATATTTGAGATATGTTGGTGTGTCAGAAATTCATGTAAAATAAATTAGAACACCTATCTAGATTAATTCATAGGTTATTTAAGACTAAGAGATGTTTTTGTAGATATTTAGTTCTTTATAATATTTTTATAACCCATTTTAATGTTTCTTATATTTTTAGTTTTGAAATTTTATTCTATAATGTGGTACTTTTTGAGATAAGAAATATTAAATTAAACAATTTGAGTGGATTTTTTTACTGTGTTGGATTTTTTTTTCGATACAAAAATATCATTCAAAATAAAAAATTATAATGTATATTATGTGATTTTAAGGTTATTTTGATGTCTGGAAGTGATTAAATATTTTTTAGAGAAATTTATAGAAGAATTAAGGATGTTCTAATTCGTGTCTTCCAAATTTAGTGATCATGCATGTGATGTTATTTCATATATAATATATTTTTATTTAGTTTTATTCTATATTAATGATATTTTTTATTATTAAAATGTGATAAGTAACACTATATATTTTAATCTATAAAAATGTAAATGGTAGTTGAAAAATATGATATTTATCCATACATAAGATATTTTTTGAAGATATCTCAGAAAATGGAAAAGGAAAGAGTGTACTTTCTAGCATTTGTAATATATATTTCTATGGAATATAATATGAAAATCGAAAATTAATGAGATCAACAGAATAGATAATGATACATTATATATTTTTTAAAACATAAGATATTTGAGAGAACTCAGTGAAGAATTTTTGGAAAATTTAAAAAATTATGCATTGCGTAAGATATTTAGTACAACTAATAGTACATAAGTTTTTTGAGATAGAAGATAAAATGATGCAATTTCAAAAAAATTACATTTAATTTAAGATATTTCTTTTCAATTAGTTGAAAAGATGTTGAAAAAACGTAATATTTTTTATGAATAAAAGTAGATGAGGAAAAGTGAATAAACCTACACATAAACATAATATTATTAAAATCCTATATATCACTCGATAGTATTAGAAATTATAGAAAAATTAATATTGTTATACAAATTTTTAAGAAATTGTGTTGATTTTTAAGAAGAAAAGTGGACAAGGGATAAACCTTATGCAATTAATACAGAATATAAAAACATACATGTGGGTAACATTCAAGGAAATTCTCAAAGGAATGAATATTACGTTAGTCCAAATACTCATGTTGAGATACAGAATGTATTATAAAAATAAATTAGATGGTGATGTTTCTATGACCAAATGATTTAAACATAGAATATGAGTTTTGATTCATGATATTGGGGAAATTGTGTTCAAACCTTGAATATGTTTTTTGTTTCATGAAGGAAGAAGTTTTGTTTTAGTTTTTTAGAAAACAATTTTACCATGATGAGGTTCATTCATTTGTGCTATAATAAAATGAAAACATTAGTGTAAATAAAAAGATAAATATGATAAGAAGTTGGAGAAAGTTATTTATTTGAATTTAAATTCAAAATTAAAATTCAATTCAGATACTAATAATACTATGTGAGATAGATATATAAGATCTTACATACACGAGCACTGTTGATGAATGAGTGTTTTCATAAAAAATGAAAAAATAATATATTTTTTGAGTGCTACATATATGATTAAATAATCACAAGAATTATTTAGAAGTGATTAAGAAAGAGTAATTGGAAGAACAAGTGGGGAAAACATGATAAAATTTTATTTAATAGAAGACTCTCTTATAGTTAAAAAACCAATTTCATATCATGTATTTTCGTGGTATCACTTTACATAGTTAGAAGACATATTTGTGACATTAATTCATAGATAAAGCCTAATTGTTTGTAATCCACATGATAAAACTTGTGGAATGTATGATCTTGGGTAAATATTGATCAGGTTTGGGATTAACCTTCTCATTTTGAGAGATAAAACTTATACAATCCATTATACATAATTTGAGTGTTTTTTAGTGTGTTGAATAGAGAAAAAATAGTAAATTCAATTGGTGGTGAATTTGGTTTATAAAATAAACAAAAAATATAATTATAATTTCTAATTCACCGCCACTCAGTGATTTGTACTAATCTTTAGGTTCATTTTCATGTGATATCATATCATGGTTCAAATTTTTCTTGATCTTTTTTTTAAGATTCAATGATCATCTTAGTTTTGAGAGTTAGTGAATGAATTTATATTATAGGTATGTACATTATTAATTTAGTGAACAGTTAGGATATTCCCAATTCTAATGGGAAAAACGATTTCATTTTGAAAGATCAAAGGTAGACTTATCATTTATCAATCAACTTGGCTATTTTTTTTTTGGATTCAACTGATGGATTTTTCCTCATACTGAATGTGTTTCTTTGAAGAAAACTAATTTTAAGAATTTAAATATTGATTAATATTCTTCGAATGTTATTTTATCATCTCCTTTGGAGTATTATTTTTTGATGGTAAAATGGATTATGATAGCTAAGGAAATATGGGGTATGTTAAAAAATATATAAATGCAATGAAAAGGAGAAGTAATTTAAATTATATATTTATAGGTTTAATTATAAAGACCTCAATATTATGGAAGATGAAATTTTAGATGAATTATTTGACTGAGTTAATGAAATTGTGAGTACTCTCTGAGGTTTTGGTGAAATTACAATGGATATAATGATTTTTTATAATATAATACATGTTGTTATATATAGGTTTTATGTAAAAATATCTATTATTAAATATTTTAATATATTTACTCTTACTTTTGATGATTTAAATAAAATCCTTATTACATATAAGATAAAAAATTTACGTTTCTTTAATAAGAACTTTAAAAAATTGATGTCACTCATCTGTAGAAGTATAAGAAGTATAAAATGTTAGTTTAAGGGGAATCTTCCCCTAAAGTATATTAAGTGTGGAACCATTGGTTTTTTTATGGAAAATTATCTAAAGATAATTATAGTAGAATGAGGTGATAATGAAGACAATAATACTTGGATATTCTCTAATAAGAAAGAAAAAATAGTAGATAAATTAAAGTTCTCTTTAAAAGTGAAGGGTATGAATTTATATAAATATAAATAGATAATATTATTATAAATAATTATAATAGTGATTGTATTGACGATAAAGAGTAAATTGGGACTTCCATAGATGATCTTGATAAAATTAAAATAATTTCTATTGAGTTTTAATACACTAGTGATGATAGTACAGACCTTATGCGTGAATAAGAAACAGAAATTGAATTCATGATGAAGAGATAACTTAAGGAATATCTCTAAAATATCTCAATGTTTAAAAGAGATAATAAATTTGAATAATGATAGTATATCATCACGCACTAAAGATTCTAATAAATCTACAGAAGAATCAGGTTTGATGAAAAATATTGAATATTTAAACTATTTTCTCACTGAAGAGAAGATTTTAAATGTTTAAATACAATACATATTTAAAATGAATGAGCATTTTCTTCAAATTTTCCAAATGATGTTGACCAGTTCTAATAAATAACTGGAATTGTAAAAATCTAATTTTTAAGAATTATAATAATTAATTTAGATGAATCTAAATAAATAAAATTATTATAATAATTTTTGTATAGATTTTAAGTTCAATACACTGATGATTAAAACCATGTTTGGGGAAAATAGAATGATTCTTAGAAATAAAAAAATTGAGTGAGTATTTATTTCAAAAAAACTACTATATTGAGTAAGTAAAATAGGGATATAAATAATTATATATCAAAAAATATGATATTGGGATTCTAGAAATATTTTTGTTCAAAAAAAAGGGTCCATTATTGATGGTCAAAATAAGAAACAGGTGCAGGGGTCAACATTTGGAAAACAATCTATTTATAGAGGGAATTATTCATTTTATGGATACTCTTTTAACAATGAATATTTTTGGAACATTTCATGAACTTTTGGTTTTAATTACCAATATTTCTATGCGCTTAGAAGGTTTGAAAGACATAATTTGGGGGACAGTCATCCCACATGATGGAAAAAAGTTTAGAAGCAACCAATAAAATTATGACTAAAGGTTGAGAATACATTTCAACCATTGAAATATGTTTATAAAATATCTGATCTCCCTGATCACTTTTTTAAGGATTGTATCACCATTTTACTGGAAAATTGAATTTAAAATTCAGTACTCAAAACTCTCATAAGATTAAAGAAAACTATAAGGAAAAGAATTTTGTTATTGAAGTTTCACTTAAATCATCAAAAAGGGAATGTCCATGGACTCTAGATAGAGGATTTTCATTACACATAATAGGATATATACATAAGTTAAAGGATATTTAAAACTAAAAGGAATCATTAATGACCTTTGTAAATGATGGGTCACTCAAAATAAAAGGTGTTGGTTCACTATTTATAGAAAAAAAGAAGTTAAATTCCAATAAAAATTTATTTATTGACAAGAAGAAACACCACCAATTAAGTGAATCAAAACTATGAGATGAAGGTAATGAAGTGCTTTACTGGAAGGATAAATTCTTAATAAATAGGTTATAATATGGATGTGTTTTAACAAGACAAAAAAGGGGAATCTTATTTAAGTTTTCTAATGATGAAAATTCTAGCTACTTATACTTGAAAAAAAGAAAATAAATTATAAAATCTAGGGATTATACATTTGGAGAAAAGAACATAATAAATATTTTCCAATGAGATAATTTTATTTATGTGCTTAAGCCAAAATAAGAGAGAAACGAGATGTCATATATATTTCAATAGGGGATGATTGTAAATTATTTACACAAGAATGTTTAAATCCTCACATCACGTTCATTGGAGATCATTCATTTAGTAATTTTATAGCCTATGAGTAAGTAATAAAATAATTAATATAATTACATTATTTTATTTATTAATGAATTTACTCATATCACTTGTATTTTTTTGTGATTCATGAATAAAATTTTATAAAAAAATTTAAGTGTGTTTAAAGGAGTGATAAAAAAGAGTGTGGTTTCTCCTTTGGTAATTTTAGCTAATAAACAATGTGATATGGGGTGCTAGGGGCCATCAATGATGAAAATGTTGGGAAGGGGAAGATCAAGTGTAGTTTGGCTAGACCTTAGGGTAATTTATTGTGCATTTTTCCTTTGGTCCTTCGGGTCTTGTACTAGGCCTTGTGCCACTGGCCCTATAGGTCATATAAGGGTTCCCTTTCAACCTAGTTAAAAAGGGTGTTATTTAAAATAAACAAAAAATCAAGGCCTTTCGTCCATTCAGGTGTGGTTTCTCCTTGATAAAGATCCAGATAGACAATACTGTAGAATTTACTAGTAGAGTATTATAAGTATATATTGAAAAACATGGTATTACCCATTAAATATTTGAACAATATACACCTCAAAAAATGTTAATACATAATTAAAGAATATAGGTTTGTAACTTATGGATCATTCTTTGTTGATAGATATTGATAGTTATTCATATTTATGGAGACAGTCTATTACAGAACTACTTCACATTCAAAACTATTATTAATCTATTAAAAATTAAAACATATAACTTTAAAATATGTATTATGATAATTAACCAAGTTAAAAACATGTAAGGATATTTTTAATCCCCTGTATTATAAAATTTAATGGTGACAAAATGAGAAGTTTGAGTTTATAGTAGTTAATGTATTTTCCCTAGGATATCCTTAATATAGAAGGGGATACCATTATTACAAACAAATAAATATTAAATATTATGGATAATACTGATATAATGGTTTTATAAAACTAAAATAATGATATTTCAAATGAAAAGGAAATTTTTAGATGTGATACTGATGAAGCTGTTTTGTTGAGAAGTGGGAATTAGCTACGAGAAATAATATGAGTTTAAAAAATGCATATAATAAATATGATGATTCAGATGATTATATTGATAATTAGAAACCTAAATTATCCAATAAAATGTTATGAAAACAAGTTTGGGTCAAAAATATTATTAGAGAATAAGTAAAACCGGTTCAGAAAAGGGAAGGTTTAAGGAAAAAAATACACACCTCACAGCTGTATCTTATTGAATCAAGAGACGTTAATGAGGAATTAATGAATCAAGATTGGGTTAATTTTTTGAATGAAAAATTAGGTTAGATATAGAATAATTACACTTGAGAGTTGAAATCAAGCCTGAAAAGTGTAATGTTATCAAAAAAAAGTGGGTGTTTTGAAACAAATTAAATAAATGTAGATAAGTTATAAAACATGTGGAAATACTGGTTTATTAAGGGTATTCATAGGTTTAAGGTATTTAGTTTGATGAAACCATCATAATGGTTGTTATACTAGAGAATAATAGAAAATTTATTTCTAATGAACCCAAAAAGAAATATAAGCTTTCCAAATCAATGCAATGTCATTCTTCCATAATGAAGATTTGGAACATAAAGTATACACTAATAAAACTAGTGTTTTTAGCTTGGTAAAGATGATTGTTATATTTTTAGGTCAAAGAAGCTTCTATATGTGTTAAAAATCCCCCAAGATCATGATTTTAATATTTATATATTTTCTTGAAGAACCTAAAGTTCAATAAATAAAGACTGGAAACCTGTCTCTACATTAAATATAAAAATAAGGAATCACTTGTTATTATTGTTGATATAAATTACATCATCATTTCTAGAAATGAAAATAATTTTTCTGTGAATTTCTTTGGATATGAATATTTTTTTAGAAATATCCATTCTTAGAGAAACTAAATATTTTATGGATTTATAAATTTTATTAGATGGAGATCATATCATTATTACTTAAGATAAATATCACTGGAAACTTTTAAAATGGTTTGTCATGGAGGATTCAAAACTTTTTTTCAACCAATATTAATAAGATTAGTGTAAGTTTCACTTATTTGATAGATTCAAGGTTGAAAATTATTTATGTTGTTACACTAAGATATATATATCAAAGTACAACATGATATTCTCATTTTAAGGATTTGAAGATAATTATTAAATATATAAAAGGAACAATAAACTATGTTTTAAAATATGAAAGTAAAAAAAATATTGATCCCTTTGGATATAAAAGAACAATATTTTCATCCAAATGTTAATGATAGAATATCTAAATTTGGTGGAGTTTTGTTTTCTGGTGAATTATGAGTATGTTGACACACTGATAATAAAAGTAAAATGACATTGAGGACTAATGAAGTAGAATATATGTAAAATAATACATCTATATCCCAATTTATGTTGATGAGGATTTATGTGTAATTGAATCTACCGTTTATTGTGGGTTATATTAATCAAAGTTATATTAATTTTTCAATAAATCCAACCACTTAACACCCTAATATTTAAGTATGTATTATTTTAAATAAATAAATCATTGAATAGCTTGTATTAAACACAACACTGAACTAAAAATAACCAATATATACTTTATTATAATTCATGGTAAATATTAGTATATTATGAATATGCAATGTGAAACATCATTAAGAAAATTACAATTATAGTAAAATCTCAAGAAAATAAGAAGATAAAAAATACTTTATATATATATATTAACTACCAATATATTAAGATGATTATTATTATTGTTATTATTAATAATTAATGGTTTAATGTCTTTCAATATCAATTAATTTATTAAAATTTAATTGTTCGAAGACAAATAATTAATGGTATGTGTTTAAAACCATTAAATATTAAAAGAGTTATTTTTTAGAGAACTATATTTATAGTGTTGTATATTTTTATCTTAAATTGAATTAATAATTTTTGAATTAATATTATAATAAAATTTATTAATGTACAAATAATTATATTAACACACATCTAATTGGTAATTGATATAAAATCTGACCGAGAATAATTAAAGCTTAAAAAATTCAATTTTTCATAAAAACAAAGTTTTCCATAATTTTTTATACTTTTCTTTAAAAATTAAACTAAAATTTTATTTGTGTTTTAATCAGATAATATAAAATTACTTTTTGTATTCATCATGTAAAAATTATCTTTGGGTGAATTGTTTAGTGTTTTTTTGAGAATATTGATATATTTTTTAATAGTGAAAAAAAGTCTTTTACAAATATAATAACATTTATTACATAGTCATGATATAAACATCAAATAAATCTATATTTAACCATTTTATTGAAAATAAATTATTTTAGGAGTAAAATATTAAACTTAAAAAATAATACATTGAATTTACAATCCTATGATTAAAACTTTTCAAACTATGTTATAATTTATTCTAATAAAAAACTAATCTGGTTTTTTTAATTAATTATCCATTCACATGAATCAATTCAATTTTTGATTAATTTTTTAGTCACATAACCATAATTTTTTATTAATAAATAAATAAATTTCATGATAATAAATACTGTACATGATTTGGGTGTAAATGCATTTTAATTCCTAATAAGGAATGTTTCTAGAAACTATTTTTCTTATCATGTGTGAAATTATGTTAAAATTTATTTTTATCACCTCTAAATGATTAATCTTGTAAATTGGTTCTCATATTTTGAATCATTAAATTCAAATGAGGTAATAAGTCAATTTTATTTATTTTCCATAAAATGTGTTATCATGGTAAGAGTTAATCGTCAATATAAAAGTTAAAATGGTTAAATGGGTTAAATTAAGGGATAAAGACAAAATACCACAAAAAATATATTTTTTTCAAATGGGAGGATAAAGGTTTTATTAACCTCACCCTTATCACTTTTCAATTTCTATCCATTTTAGATTTACTTTCCATGAATATTACTAACCATCTTATATTAAGAAACTAATATTTACAAAAATATTACTCTTATCCCCTATTAAATGACCACTTCACCAACTCAATAATCCCCACACTTAAAGAATTTTATCTTTAAAAAATTCTACAAAAACCTCTCATTAACCCAATTTTCCACATCTTAGTTGTTCTGGTATCACAAAAAGTGAAATCTAATACTTCTTAAGGAGTGATTTAAAGGAGGATATAAAAGGAATATGTAATTATCTTAACCAAGTTCTTTCATGTCTTTTCTTCCTCTACCTCCTCAAAAAACTTATAACCATAACAATATAATAAAATTTGTATCATTATTTTCATAAATAGTTTAATTTTTATGTTAGAACTGTTATATTCCTCCCTCACATCCATTGTAAAATGAAAACATCTCTTGTGTTATGTGTGGACTACCTCATCCATGAACGATGTATTTCATTTTTCGTCACTGCCTTAGAGGTATGGTTATAAAAATATATTAAATGAATAAATATGAAATTAATATTTATATAATTTTTTATATTTTTTAGTGGTCATATTATTTTCTAGCCTCTTATTAATATACCACATTTTGTTCGATAAAAATTACTAAAAAAAGTCTTCTACTGGTTTCAAAATTTATAATTATACCTAAAATTCTAATGGAATATACCGGGAACATCATAAATAATTATATAAAATCCATTAAAATAATTTTATAATTCAATTAATAATTAACTCAAGACTATGGAATGGTAACATAAGTTTTTATATAGAATCATCCAAGGGAATTTTAAAACCACACACACCAAAATTCAACATAAGCTAAAAATAAATAATAATTATATAATAAATTTATATATAATAATAATATAAAATTTTATAGGAATGAATAAGGTTCCAAAATATATTTTTAATGAGTATTATTTTATTATACATTTTGTTTGAGTGTGTCTGACTAAGAAGAAGTCTTATGTAAGGGTTCATTATCTCAATTTCAATATATTGAGACTTGTTTATTAATATGCACTAATTTACTTTAATATAGTGTAAATACTAACCTATATAATTTTTTTATATATTAAATAATTTTTTATTATTTGGAGTTTCACTTTACTTATAGTGCTTCATTTTTCTTGTCCTTCAATTCATATATTATCAAATTCATAAGGGTTATTGTCATCTTAAATTACATTGATTAATTTATAACTATTTTTCTTGAACTTATTCCCTCTATGTTTATTTACACCCTATGGTAATATGATATTATATACCTCATTTTTAATTTTCCACTAAAAGTCTTCTTAACATTTCACCCATATTTGGTTTACAATTCAACGAAATTTTTACTTGTTTGTGGACTAAACCTTATCTCTTCCTTCGAGTTGACAATATTTTTCATCCATATCCATATTTTTTATATTGTTTAAAGAATTTTATTCTCTATAATTTAAGGATTTATTATTTCATTTCCAAATATATATGAAATTCTTAAAAAATTTAAAATTTATTATCCTTGACCCTCTAGGATGACTTGGTGTGTGTGTTGTCTTTGGTTTATAATCCAATTTACCTAATTTTTTTAATTTCATTAGGAGATTATGAAAATGGTGTTTTTTATAATCTTTTTCATGAACGCATTTTCTGACCATCATGACTATTATTCACAATTAAGCTTCCATTCCATGTTTCCATGGTAATTTATATAAAATTCCATTCACATTTTTTGTGATTTTTTCATTTAAAAAAAGTTTATTATTTTCTAACAACACATAAAGGGATTACATTACAATTATGTATATTTTTATCTTTCACTAAAAGATTTATCTCTTTAACATAATTTATATTCAAGGTTTTAATATCTGGAATTATCTAAATTATGGTTTTAAATTTCCTCTTTTTATTCCTTTGGAATGTAATTTTAATGCGACTTAAATGTTTTTTTACAACTATTTTACAAAAGCTTTAAGAAAATTATCTTCATAATTTCATTTCCATTTTCCTCAGAATTTATAAAATATCTATATCATTTGGATTTATGATTCACATATCACCAATTAATTTGTAATTAATTTATGGTCTTCGTTTATCCCCAATGAAATTATAGTACATTCCTTACTCTGTTCAGAATGTTTCATTATCATTCATTCCCTTTCTTATGAATATATTCTCCACCACTCTTTATCTCTCTCTTGAGATTATTTTTATCATTAATGTCCACATTATTTAATCTCATGGATATATTTTATAGGCCCATGAAGAATTATTAATTCTCTATAATCTCAATCGGTTTATAATTATTAATGTGTATGAACCACAACTCGGTAAATTTACAACTATGTAGTATAAGATAATATAAGTCCAAGGTTAATCCCATGAGGATAGAGTTGTATAATACTTCAATTAAATAATTGAAACACTAAAATATAATGAAAAAATATACATATATAATACTTGAATTCAAAGAATAAATTTTGATTATGGTTTGAGAGAATGAGAGAAAAAGTAAAATATTCTACCGATCATTAATCATCATGGATCATGTTTTCGTAGTTGTGTAGGACAAATAATTTAAATTTGCTGTTGTCAAAACTGGTTCATAGAAATCTCCTTAGTTTGGGTGATAACTCTCTCCCTCTATCATAAATTCCCCTTTTCAAATGGTTCTGTACTTTGGTTTATTAGTTATAATGGTAAACCAAAACCATTTTTTTAAAAAATAGAACCTAACCCACCAAATGATCATAAAGAATATAGAATTATAGAAATAATATTAAAGAACACATGGAGAAGTAATGTAGAATTTTCATAGGTGAATACAAGTAAGATAGGTGAATAAGATAATTTAATGAAGAATCCAAATTTGAATTAAATATAAAACCATAATTATACTAGAAAAATTCCCCTTTCTAATCATATGTTGGAACTAAAAAGTAACCCCCTCATGTTATACGTGAGAGGGTGAAGAAAATAAAGGATAAAATATCATACAAAAATTTAAATATGTATCTCTTATCCAAAGTAGCAATTCCCTAGAAGTATCTCTCCATGTACAGTTTTGGTCTGTTCAAGAATCCTCCCAGTACAACAGTATTTCACCCTTGTACTTTTAGAAAAAATTGCTTTATTCATATAAAATATCACATCTGACTCATCTAAGTCACTCATAAATATCCATGGTAAAATATGAAAAATTACTCTTAAAATCAAGAACAATCGTATTTTATTTCCCTTCTAACTAAACCATTCATGGAGCTAACAATTTTCATGATAGAGATAAATAATTCCATACTCCTCTATTTTTGGCATGGATTGTGTGGTTTTTGAAGAAAAATATTCAGCTTGAAAAATGAAATCCTTAAATATTTTTATATTTCATATCATCAGATTCATATTATGCCTATTATTCTTTGTGGAATGACTTAATTATAGATTATATACATTACCATTGTATGTACGTTCATTCCATGAGACAACCTCTTCACACTAAGAACATTTATTATGAAAATTAGAAAATGATTCCATTGAAATTAAATTTATTCTTACATAGACCATACATTAACATTACATACCTCACTTAGGACCTTTATGTAGCACTTCAAAGTATCCTTACATATTGATCTCAACATATACCAAAATTCCATTTAACTTTATGTATAATCCATTACATCTTTATATACCGTATATGTGGTGTCAAAAATTTCATTAATGAAAGGCTTCATCACTAGGTTCTTATCTTTCAAATGGATGGTTTGGGCTCCCATTGTTGTCATTCATGGATTTATTCATAACATAGGTTTCATTGATATCATTCATTACATAAATAAGCCCTACAATTGGTCAAAAATTATTGTCTAAGATTAGAAAATCATTTAGGGTGGTTTAAACTTTTCAATGGTGGTAATACCTAGGCCCAAAGTTTTTTAGTTGGTGGAAATAATGAATTATAGTGGTATGTTGTGGTCTTGTATAAATGAGGTGCAACAATAACTTTTTTGGGCTCTACCAGACATGGATGACATGATAACACACATTAAACACAACCATTTCTACAATTTGTGTGCTATTTAGGTAAGGTAATTTCCCACATTGAACTTTTACACGAGCAGTGTCTTGTCTATATAATAGTTTTCAGCATGAGTGGATCAAATTAATATCCCCAATGCTAACACATATAGAACCCTCTAGCCTAGTGTCTACCAGCATTGGAATATCGTCCTGATATTGTTGACCTCTTGCCATGTAATGACCCACAAATGAAGTGTTACAACCCCTTTTCACCTAAAAATGTGTATTTTTTTCCTTAGTTAAAATCTATCCACAACTTTATAATTAAATTTTATTTTATTAAAAAAATTATTTAATATATTAATTACCCATAAAATAATTTAATTAAATAATACATAGAAAAAATAATTAAATATAATTGAAATAAAAAAATTTAAATTGAAAAAATGGAATGAATAAAATATACATATCAAATCCTCCAACACTTACAATATTACTTATCCTTAAGAATGAAATATCAATATGTATCACAAGGAAACACCATCCCACAAATATTTTAATTTAAATTTTAACAAAATAAATAAATTATCAATGGGATCAACTCCACATTGTTTTATGAGACAAATAAAATTATTTATTTTAATTTAATTTTCTTTAATTGAAAATAACTCTCCTAATCTCCATTCATATTTTCTAATTCAACATTAACAATCATTCCAATTGTGATATACCTCATTTGAAATTATTCTTTCTCATTATTCAAGGTAGAAATGTAAATAGAGTAATTATCAAGATAAAATCGGTGCTCCTTACCATAAGATCTCATGATATCTCAAAAATCTTCCCCATAGATAAAAATATCACAAATAATCATTTGTAGATCACATCTAGGTTCAAATTACTCTAATGATTAGAGTATGTAGTTAATTTAAACAAAAATAAGGAAAAATTGGTGGTTATCTCTAAAGTACCTTATATGACATTCAATAAAGGAAAGATGAATGAATCCTACGAGAATGATATCATCCTAACTTCCCTCAAACATAAAGTAGGATTATGAATATAAAAAGTAATTATAAAGAATTATATACACCATGTTGTTTGTTTTTAATGTTTTTCCTCACTTTCACATCTATTTTTTAAAATTTCACTTGATAAAAATACCGCATCCCTACTGAAACCATTTTTGATCTCCTTATGACACTAATTATAATATTTTTAATGAGATAAAGGTATATAAAGAATATTTTTTGACCTACCCAAGATACAACCCATTTTCCATAACTTTTTCGACTTTTTTATTTTTTATTTTTTATTTTTAAAGAGTGATAAAAATGAAATATAATGAATGAATAAACATGAACCATACCATAATAATGATCAAATTCCCCCATATTCTCCACAATGAGATAAATACTTATCCATCATCAAAAACATCTCCTCCACACTTATTAGAATGAATATAATGAAAAATAACAAGAGTAGTGGTAAGAAGGATATAATCATCTTGTAATGTGGGACATTCATAAAAAGGTATATCATAGATTCTAAATTCTTGAAAAATGGTACAGTGAGAAATCAAGTCAAAAGGATAAATGTATTAATAAAAAAATCCCTAATCATATTAAATGTGATTTTTTACATTCATTGTTTTGATAAGATACTAATTACTATTATAAAAGGTGAAATTCCCCAAGTTAATCTTATGAAATATTCTTAAAAAGAATATGAATTATTTTTTTGAGATGATTCACAGGAATGAGAAAATATTAATTGGATAATAACACATTGAAGACACTCTAATAATAAACTAATTAATACAAATTTCATAAATTTAATGAATATCACATTTAAAAATAATTTCATTTATATAAACCAACAAGTTCCCTCAAATTATGGTTCCTAAAATCTATTCCCAGATGCCTACACTTACTATTTCTCCCCATATTTTACTCAATTAATATTATCGATAATAAAATATAAGCCATATAAACATAATTATATTAATAAATTTTTTACCCTACGTCATAATCCAAATATGAATCCAAGAGGGGAATGTAATTTTCCTTTTCAAATTTACAAAAAATCATTAAATATAGGAGGAATTAATCATAAATAATGAAAAAAAATCACTCCCCTTTTCACATGGAGGTCCCCTTCTATTAATTATTATTCATTTATCTGTGATGATACTTTAAAAATAAACACATAAGTGAAAGTATATGGACCATTCTTTAAAGATAAAGAATATAGGGTAATTACAACTAAATTACAATATATTACTAATAAAAAAATAATGGCTAATTCCTTAAAAATAAATTAGAACTTGGTTTTACTCCTTTAATCACAATATTTATGATCTTTTAGCTAAACCTTACCTCATTACCTAATGTGATAGGAGTATGGTATAAATAAAAAATTATATTAATCAAATTATGAAAATTTAGAGAACCTAGGATTCTTCCTTTCTACCTCTTCATTAAAAGTAAATTGAAATTTTTTAGAGTTGGAAGTCAAAATCATTATAGATTCAAAGATTATAGAAGTAGTAATCATTCTCATCCGAAGTTTTATCCTTATTAATTTTCTCATAATTTGGGAATCTCTTCCAAATCTTCAGTGTTCTTCATAGTTTTAACTACCATAAACTTATATTTTATTGAAATTTTCACTAACTTTTTAATATTATTCATTTAATTTATCAATTTTAGTATCCATCTCTTATTCATATTCAATGGAGGATTCTTTTTCTTATTTTTTCCAAAATCTACAGTGATATATTTAATGAACACAACCACGGACTCAATTAATTATATTTCTCCTCCTCCTCCTTATACTACTAACTCTTCTTTATCTTCTTCCTCTTTCTGATTCTCCCCAACAAGTGTAAAATTACATTATCTCGTAAATTCATATTCAAATTCGAACTAAGAAGTTACCTAAGATTCTACATTATATTTCACCTTACTCCCATTATTATTTATAAGTTTTACCTCAATGTGCGATTCCTCCTAGGTCTCTTATTTGGACTCTTGTTCTTCTATGGAGATTTTTTAAAAGTTTCACAACCCTTATTTGAATGTTTGATCCATTATATAAAAGAAAAAATATCCTTACTCGAGCTTGATTATGCAATCAATGTTTTAATTTTTCACCCCATCCTTGGATTAGGATTTTCTAAGTACATCTATATTTTTTTGAAAAAAAAATAAAATTTGGATATTGAGATTAATTTTATCTTTTAAGCTGTACAAGTAACGGAAAATTCCCTTGATCATAAAAACAATAAAATATAACTCCAATGTAAAATCCAAAAACGAAAATTGGGAAATGATAAGATTTTGTTTAAATTATCAAATTAAAAATAATCTACTTACACAAAACCCTAGTAACTCTATCAAAGACTTTACAAACCAAGGGAAAATAATTGATTCTCTACAGGTGCAATAAGTTTATAATTTAAAATTTTAATGAACTAAAAATCACAAAATCTATAATATATTAGTACAGGACATTGAAAGTCTAAGGCCTATCCCATAAGGAAAAGTTTTAATAATACTTTAATTCAATAATTAAATAACTAAAATGTGATACAAAAAAGGTAAAGATACATTACTTGAATTTGAAAAATATACATTGATGATGATTTGAGAGAATGAGAAAAGAAAATAAAAATAAAATACCAAGAATATCATATTTCTGTTCGTGCATTAGTGGTTTTAAATGATTAATTATTTAATATCATTGTTTTTAGAATCGAATCCTATAAATCACCTTGTTTTGAGTTATCACTCTCTATCTCTCTCTCTCTCATAAATTCCCCTTTTATAATGGTCATGCATAATGATTTAGTAGTATGAAAGGTAACCCAAAATCGTTTTTTAAACATAGAACATAACCCACCCATTGAACATGAAAAAGATACTATTATAGAAATTAAATTAAATAAAACACAGTTAATTAACACAAAACATTCATGAATTAAATAAAGAAAATAAGGTAAGTATATAATTCAATTTTAAATCCTAACATGAATTAAATATTAAATCAAACTTATACTAAATAAAATTCCACTAATACAGATATTGAAATAAATAAATTCACCCTCTCATGATAGGAATGATAGTGAAAATAAAATAAAGGAATAAAAATCCTATAGAAATAGAAATTAGAATCAACTTGATAAAGAATTATTTTCCTATTAAAAACTTTACAAGTCTGTGTCTGGTCTCCCCAAGACTCCTCTTTGCATAGGGGAAACACACCCATGTATTTATAAGAAACAATTATTAAAGTGCATGAAAAATTTATTCTAAAATATCACATATAACTCATCAAAGTTATTACTGAAGATATATCTTCAAATATTAAAACATTCCTCCTAATATCTCACATATTTGTATTTTTATTTTCCTTCAAGATAAAAAATTCATGGTAAAAATAGTGTCTGAAGTAGGAAAAAATAACGATAACTTCAATTATCTCATGAAATGCGTAGTTCTTGACGTTATCATTAGCTCATGACACAAAATACTGCTTAAATATTTGAATATTTCATATTATAATCCATTCATTATAAATATTATTTTTTTTCATGAATCATATGTAAAAAAACACATATCACTTCTATTTCTGAGTTTATTCCATTAGAAAAAATATTAACGACATAAATATTTTCTATAAAACATATAGTGTTTCCTTTTGATCTCTAATTTACTCTTACATATCAAATTAATTTCCATTATGTGTCTCACCCAGGACCTTTAGATAGATCTTTAAAGAACCCTTACACTATCAACTCATCCTTTATTCACATTCTTTTTACTTTTATACATAATCCAAAACACTGTTATACAACTGATATATGGCATGAATTGTTTCTTATATGCATGGAGTCATCACTTCATTTTGATCTTCCAAGTGGAATGATCAAGCTCCCATTTTCCCTATGCATGGCTTCATTCATCAAAGAGGTTTCATTGTGCCACTGCATTTCATAAACTAGTCTCACATTGGGTAAAAAAGATCGCCCAATCTACACAATGCATTCATGGTGGTTTTAAACATCTATTTAGTGATAGTATCTTGAGACAAAGCATTAAAGATGGTATAAACTATGATTTCGGTGGTATGGATTTTTATGGGTCGTTGGTGGCACAACATGAATGAGAGTGGGCTCTTTCTATGTCACGACCCGACCCTACCCGGGCTCGAGCCGCAACTACCCCAAGCCCGCCTCCATAGGCCAGGGGCTGGCGACCAGCGCCGAAGGTACAATAACTCGGGGAGGCCTTTGCCTAAGCACCTGTACACACACACGCAGCAAACTCAATGCAACAGTGCAGAGTAAAAGTATAGACAAGAAAGGAAAAGGGAAAGGGGAAACTAATATATAAATACCACAAAGTGCATCGACCTCTACAGGTACAAAGGACAAACTGAAAAGAAAGGGGCAAAACACAAGCCCAACCAAAAAGTGCCACAACCCGGCAACAGGTAATAAAAAGAAACAGCTGACGGGTCTTACACCTGGAACCCGGCCACGACCACCGCACGCGGTCCAAGCTCCCAAGCTCCTACGCTCCCCTGAAGTCACGCTCCACCTGTCTGTCGTCTGCAAGGGCACACCAAGTGCGGGAAAATCCCAAGAAGGGGTGAGTATAAAAATACTCAGTAGGATACCCCGAAGGCTTGAGGGAGCAACAAAGGAGGTACCGAAGGGTGAGCGGTAGAGCGAACAGAAAAGTAGAGGAGTACAACTGAAAGTGCAGTAAGAGTCCGCTCAACCCAACAAAAGGAACGAAGTAGACTCTTCCAGGCACAAGGAGCTGGAAACGCTGAGAAGATGAACTTCCCGTCGAGTCTTTGCTGCCTATAGCAGGAGAGTAGACTCGTCCAACCACGAGATGCTAGACACGGAAAGCACGTGGCATACCCCGCGCATCTTCACCTCGCCTGGAAGGAACCCAAGAAGGGGGTACCAGAAACAAGGTGTATACATATCCTTATGCTCTGCCAAGAATCCCTAACAAACTCGTAAGGGGATCTCTATCCTGTAGCTCATCCCAAGAAAGGTGTCGCCAACAGTCCTAGAAGTAAACTCCATTGATGCCCAGCATCCCGCACGTCCACCTCGAACCGCAAGCCAAGGGGCTCAATCACCGCACCTTGATACTATCCGCATTGGGCGACACTGACTCGCCCGCACCGTTTTAGATCGCGTCACAAGAACGCGTCTCGGTGGGGAAAGCGCCCCTCGTACTTGAGAGTTCTAGGAAAGTCAAGCCACACCTCGTCACTGCCCCGCAGTCGAGAGGTCTCCTCAAAGTCAAGTTGTTCCATCTCCGACCCGTACAACCAAGGTTCCCGCTCTGGTAATCACGGAGGAAAGCCACAGACTAGCCTAGTTGGAAGGATTGAGTCTGGAATGCTAACTGGTGTCCCACTGCCCAGCCCCACTAGAGGGTAATTCATAACCAAACATCGGGTGACCCACTACCCAGCCCTGCTGGAGGGTAAACCTTAATACATCGTCAGGAGACCCACTACCCAGCCCCACTGGAGGGTAAACCATATTCAGATATCGGGTGACCCACTGCCCAGCCCTGCTGGAGGGTAAACCCTAACACATCATCAGGCGACCCACTGCCCAGCCTTGCTGGAGGGTAAACCAAATTACATCATCAGGCAACCCACTGCCCAGCCTCGCTGGAGGGTAGACATGGGATAAGTCGACAGGCGACCCACTGCCCAGCCTTGCTGGAGGGTAGACCTGGAACTAGACGACGGGCGACCCACTGCCCAGCCCTGCTGGAGGGTAGGCCCTAAGAGGTCGTTGGGTGACCCACTGCCCAGTCTCTGCTGAAGGTTAGACCCTAAGTGCATCTGGTGACCCACTGCCCAGTCTCTGCTGGAGGGTAAACCCTAGAAGTCCGTGAGCAACCCACTGCCCAGCCCTGCTGGAGGGTAAGCCCGACGAAGTCGATGAGTAACCCACTGCCCAGCCCTGCTGGAGGGTAAAACTCAGAACTGCCCTAGCCACATCCACTTAAGGGTACAACAATGGCCAACCAGACGTGGAGTGGGTATCGTGCAACCACCCAACTCCAGAACAACTCACCCAAAGGGGGTTCAGCGTCTGTTCCATCACGAGGTGCCACTAGCACTATTACTGGTCGATCCATCGAGAACGAAACCAGGGGAGACCACTCAACCCTACTGTTCAACAAACGAGCACCGATCCAGGGGAAAACTCCACCCTTCTGGTCAAACAAACACACCAAGGGACCCTCTACGTCGCGAGAGGTTAAAGTACGTGAGGCAGAACATGGCACGCACATGGGGCCAACACGACGTGTGGCCCCAAGTCAACCCCAACTGAGGGCACAAACGTCTCAGGTAAAAACCACACGTACCTCCAAGTGCTCTCGTATACTCCCAGAGTATACCTCGTCTCCAGCCCAAGGCTATTGTGCACACAGCACCCAACGTCAACGCGAAGGCGTGACGTAACATCTCCAACTCAAAGGCCCAGTCATGGCCAACCACATCTCGTGGACCAAATACATCACTCTCCCAAGAGTGCGCGATCACACGCCAAGGGTCCGCTACAAACAAGGTAGGACGAACCGCCAGGGGAGCACCTCTCATGCTTCCACTTTTAATAAGATCGTGCAAGAGGCTCTGCACAACCAAACGGATCACACCGTTGTAATCCTCACGAAAAAACACGCGAGATCGACTACTTACTCACCTCAAATGGATATCTGACGGAAAAGTCACCAACACTGCCTCTCGCCCGAACAGCGTCCCGTGATCCCAAGCCTCGGCCCCAAAAACAGTCGGGTGCATCGCACCATTGTGATCCCCTCAGGAAAACACGTCAAAAGCACTACTCACATGAGTGCAACGGATATCCAGAGAAAAAGGTGCATCCCGGCGCACCGCACACGAGCGGTGCCACGTGGGACCCGCATCCCTGTCCCGAAACACAACGAACGGATCACACCGTTGTGATCCTCTCGAAAAAGCACACATGATGGACTATTCACTCATCCAAAATGGTCGCCCGGTGATAAAACTGGAAATCACCGTCAACTCCCGAAACGGCCCTCGTGGACCCCGCACCATCGTGCCGAATTAGAGCGGGCGGATTGCACCATTGCAATCCCCTCGGAAAAACATCCAGAAACGACTGCTCGCACGCCCCGAACGGACGTCCGATGGAAAAGTCGTGAAACGCCGCACGCAGCTCAAGAGATGGGCCGTGGGGCCCATGCCTCAACTCCGGCCTCAACGCCTGAAACTACCCTGCAACCCTCCGCCTCGACGACAGGGTCCCAACGCAACTGACGGCGCTCAAAACGGAAGTCGGATGCGTCCGCGCCGTCCAAAATAAGAAAATTTGGAGAACCACTCATCCACTTAAGGGTGTGTCACACCTCAGCGACCCCTCGTTTCGGGAATTAAAATTCCCAAAAACATCTCAAACAAATCCCCTCGACGCACGCTCTGCGCTGCCACAGACAGCGAGCAAAACGGACGCTCGTAGCCCGAAA
The DNA here is from genome assembly GCA_963277665.1 of Viscum album. Taxonomy (NCBI): domain Eukaryota; kingdom Viridiplantae; phylum Streptophyta; class Magnoliopsida; order Santalales; family Viscaceae; genus Viscum; species Viscum album. The sequence goes on along the minus strand of OY728130.1, from coordinate 1,156,869,146 downwards.
TACGGGCGTCTGAAAACAAAAGGGCAGAGCCCCTTGGGCCGGACCGGCCCGGTCCAGCCGAGCCACGGGCCGCCGCTCCGCGGCCCGCCTCCCATTGACACCCGCGCGCCGCCGCGCGGGTTCTCCACCGACCGGCCAACTGGCCGGTCGTGATTCCAACAGCGCCCAGCATATCGCGGGTCGCGGTCTGCCGCACGGGGCCGCGAGTCGCGCGGCCCCCCTCTCGATCTCGCCGGTGCCACCGGCCGCCGCCGCCGCGCCCAGCGCCACGCCACCTTCCGAAGCCACGGCCGCCACCCTGCGCCGCCGTTGAAGCCCGCCGGACCACCGGCCGAAACCCCTGCCGCCGCCGGAACCCGCCGGAAACACTCAGAAAACCCAAATTTCCCGCAAACTTCGACGAGCGATTGCGGACACCCCCGACCTCCGATTTGAAATCCGAAACAAGCGTCGGGAAGAGAAAATTGTGTAAAATGCGGCCATGGAATTGTTTTGAAGATTAAACAACAAATAGATGCTATAATTGGGGTTTAAAGGGGGCTCGGGATTTAAAACTCAAACAACACCACCTACCTCGTTGGGCTTCGCCCTGCGCTTCCCGCGCGATCCGCCGCGCGCCATTGCCTCGCCGGATTTGGCTCGTCAGAGCTCACCTCGCCGGAGCTCGCCGGAAGGGAGGAGGGAAGGGGAGAGGGTGAAGAAGAAGAAGAAGAAGGAAGGTGGGTGTTTAAGTATAAATCACTTAAACGCCCGCCCGACGGCCCCGAACCCGAACTCCCGACGGGGTCAGGATTTAGCCTCCCCTAGGATGAGAACCACGCTCTGAGCGCAACGGCGGTCTTGTAATTTTTTTCCGAGACCCCGTTCAAAAGTTATAAAATTTAACGCCCGAAACCGCTAAATTACGAAAACGCCCCTGGGGCCATTTTTCACAAACGGCCCGCGCCCGCGAAACTTATACCCCTTATAGGGTAAACGGCATGCTCCGAACTCAACGATGCCCTCGGTTTTCTATTCCGAGCCACCGTTTAAGAGATACTAGCGTTTCACCATTAAACGAATAAATTAATTAATTTATTTATCCGTTTAGCGTTCCGGGAGCGGGCGAGGGGTCCAAACATCCCGCGCCAACAAGTTTTATGTCGTTCCTATGGTAAACACCCCATTCCAGACCCATCAGTATACTCGGATCCCTGATCCGGAACTTCGTTTAGGAGTTATCTCATTTATTTGGCATTTTCAGTGTGAACGCACCGAAAATTTAATTCCGACCACTCCGGGGCTCGAAATCGCACGCCGTCTGAAGGCGCTGCTCCGGAACATTATCAAGAATATTCCATAGTCTTTCGTAGCAAAACCTGGGTTCTTACATCATTCCCTCCTTCAAGATTTTCGTCCTCGAAAAGAAAAACTAGGGAGCAACACATGGTACTAAGCATACACCTGGCTTTCCCATACCCAGAAGAACCCACGCACAACTCTGTGCCACCGCACACAAACCAAAGGATTGATCTGTTCACGCAAGGTCGGCCCTTGCCGATGTCATGCACCCACTCCGGACTTTGGGGCTAGGGTAAGGCGGTAGGGTACCTCGCCATCCCATTGCCTGGTCTCAAGCGGCCCGAAGGCCCTCAGGGGTAGATCACTTCCCCGGTCAAACCTCTACGTCGCACGCCGCGACTGGAATCACCGCCCGTACCTGGAACAAGGCCCAGTGATTCCCTCCTTCAGAATATCCATATGGTGAAACACCCAAGGATATCTGGTCACGCAAGGTTCCACAGTCGATGTCTCTCTTACACGCTCAAAAGGCGAAAGAGTCAACACCATAGACTAAAGGGAAAGGTCTCACGCCTTTTTCCTTACCAACATAGGGTCACACCCGACGCCCTGCGTCACCCTGGTAACACCTCAAACAAGGGGCAGGGAGGAAACCAGATCACACACAGAGTATAACAATTCTACTACAAAAAGGGTAGAAGAGATGTAGAGCATACCTCTTATCTCCTCATGCTCTGCATGATCGTAGACATCCCATGCTCGCAGCTACCCGCGGTCCCAACTGTCAGCTCCCGGAGCCTGACGTGGGCCACCTAGTGGTGATGGGGAGATCTCGTAACGTCGTCCCCCACCTCCAGCTCCTCTCGCTCCTCTACTAGCACCACCTCTCTGGGTACCACTCTGATCACGGTGTTGTCTCTGCCGTGGCGGTGCACCTGCTGCCTGCCCGATGCTCCCAGCAACTCGGGTCGGGCAGTCTTGTGCCAAGTGACCTCGCCCATAACAAGCAAAGCACTGGCGCTCTCTGGGCTGCCCTGGTGCCCTCCGGCACCACTGTGGTGTACGACCATGGACCGGGATCCACTCACGGAATGGCATCCTCGGCTGAGGCCCTGCGCCTTTTCACCATAGTGGTATACGACCACGTCTCCGGAACCGGCAGTGGGAAGGCCACCTGTATCGAGGTCCTGTCCTCCGGCGCCTGCTAGCTACGACAGACGTCCTGGCTCCGTCGCGCCCACTGTCACTACCAACCGCAAAACATGACAGGAAGCCCTCTGTCACCAGCGCCTGCTCTAGCACCCCAGCATATGTGGAAATGCCCAAGGGTACTATGACAGCACGGATCTCTCGGCGGAGACCCTGCTCAAACTCCCGCGCTCGGAAGTTGTCGTCATGGACCAAGTCCGGGTAAAAGCGTGCACGATCTGCAAAACTAGCCGCGTACTCGGCCACTGTCATCCCTCCCTGCTGAAACTGCAGGATCTCCTGAATCCGAACGGAGCGCAAGCAGGAGGGGCAAAACTCCTCACAGAGCAACAACTGAAAGTCGTCCAATGAAAACGACGACTCGTCAAGAAACTGTGTCACGAGACTCCACCAACGCCAAGCTGCTCCACGAAAAAGGGTGGCTGCCAAAGCCACTCTCTGATCTGTCGGCGTCTGCACAAGCCTGAAAAGGCGAACCACTCCCTCAAGCCAAACCTCTGCTGCCTGAGGGTCTGGCTCACCATTGAACCTCAGCGGTATCTACTGCTGAAACTCACGGAGCGTGCTCAACCTGCGCTCAGGATCAACCTGCTCTACTGAAACTGCCTGCTACTCAACAGATGGGGGTGCTGCTACCGGCCCACCTGGAGAAAGGGCTCGCATGATGGGTTCTGGACTGATCCCTCATAGCTCACAGGGTCGTTGTCAGGTACCCAAAGCTGGTATCCTGGCTGGCTGTCCTCGCGGAGACAACCTGAATATTATCAAGGAGTTCTGCGGTCAAATGAGCATACATGTATGTACCAACAACAACAATGATGGGGAGATAACTCAAGAAGGACAGTCAAAGACTCAGTCCTATGTGATGCATAAAAAAAATTCCCTGCAACAAGTGTCTCAGCATGCCGAGTCGACAAGCGGGTTATCAAGGTCATGGCGAATGGATACGTCGGCCACCGCACCATCACTGGACTCCCTGGCCTGAGAGCCGCACTCGAGACACGTTAACATTGTTGCCTTGAATCCCAACCAATTCCTATTTTAGGGACGTCCGCACAACGTCCCAAGGAACGAACCACCTCTGATACCACTTTGTCACGACCCGACCCTACCCGGGCTCGAGCCGCAACTACCCCAAGCCCGCCTCCATAGGCCAGGGGCTGGCGACCTGCGCCGAAGGCACAATAACTCGGGGAGGCCTTTGCCTAAGCACCTGTACACACACACGCAGAAAACTCAATGCAACAGTGCAGAGTAAAAGTATAGACAAGCAAGGAAAAGGGAAAGGGAAAACTGCTATATAAATACCACAAAGTGCATCGACCTCTACAAGTACAAAGGACAAACTGAAAAGAAAGGGGCAAAACACGCGCCCAACGAAAAAGTGCCACAACCCGGAAACAGGTAAACAAAAGAAACAGCTGATGGGTCTGCCACCTGGAACCCGGCCACGACCACCGCACGCGTTCAAAGCTCTCAAGCTCCTACGCTCCACTGAAGTCACGCTCCACCTTTCCGTCGTCTGCAAGGGCACACCAAGTGCGGGCAAAGCCCAAGCAGGGGTAAGTATAAAAATACTCAGTAGGATACCCCGAAGGCTCGAGGGAGCAATAAAGGAGGTACCGAAGGGTGAGCGGTAGAGAGAACAGAAAAGTAGAGGAGTACAACTAAAAGTGCAGTAAGAGTCCGCTCAACCCAACAAAAGGAAGGAAGTATACTCGTCCAGGCACAAGGAGCTGGAAACGATGAGAAGATGAACTTACCATCGAGTCTTCGCTGCCTATAGCAGGAGAGTAGACTCGTCCAACCACGAGAAGCTAGACACGGAAAGCACGTGGCATACCCCACGCGTCTTCGCCTCGCCTGGAAGGAGAGTAACCAACCCAAGAAGTGGGTACCAGAAACAAGGTGTATACATATCCTTATGCTCTGCCAAGAAACCCAAACAAACTCGTAAGGGGATCTATATCCCTTAGCTCATCCAAAGAAAGGTGTCGCCAACAGTCCCAGAAGTAAACTCCATCGATGCCCAGCATCCCGCACGTCCACCTCAAACCGCAAGCCAATGGGCTCAATCACCACACCTTGATACTATCCTCTTTGGGCGGCACTAACTCGCCCGCATGGTTTTAGATCGCGTCACAAGAACGCGTCTCGGTGGGGAAAGCGCCCCTCGTACTTGAGAGTTCTAGGAAAGTCAAGCCACACCTCGTCACTGCCCCGTAGTCGAGAGGTCTCCTCAAAGTCAAGTTGTTTCATCTTCGACCCGTACAACCAAGGTTCCCGCTCCGGTAATCACAGAGGAAAGCCACAGACTAGCCTAGTTGGAAGGACTAAGTCTGGAATGCTAACTGGTGTCCCACTGCCCAGCCCCACTAGAGGTTAATTCATAACCAAACATCGGGTGACCCACTTCCCAGCCCTGATGGAGGGTAAACCTTAATACATCGTCAGGTGACCCACTACCCAGCCCCGTTGGAGGGTAAACCATATTCAGATATCGGGTGACCCACTACCCAGCCCTGCTGGAGGGTAAAACCTAACACATCATCAGGTGACCCACTGCCCACCCCTGCTGGAGGGTAAACCAAATTACATCATCAGGCGACCCACTGCCCAGCCCCGCTAGAGGGTAGACCTGGGATAAGTCGACAGGCGACCCACTGCCCAGCCCTGCTGGAGGGTAGGCCCTAAGAGGTCGTCGGGAGACCCACTGCCCAGTCTCTGCTGGAGGGTAGAACCTAAGTGCATCGGGTGACCCACTTCCTAGTCTCTGTTGGAGGGTAAACCCTAGAAGTCAGTGAGAAACCCACTGCCCAGCCCTGCTGGAGGGTAAGCCCGAGGAAGTCGATGAGTAACCCACTGCCCAGCCCCGCTGGAGGGTAAAACTCAGAACTTCCCTAGCCACATCCACTGAAGGGTAAAACACTGGCCAACCAGACGAGGAGTGGGTATCGTGCAACCACCCAACTCCAGAACAACTCACCCAAAGGGGGTTCAGTGTCTGTTCCATCACGGGGTGCCACTAGCACTGCTACTGGCCGATCCATCGAGAATGAAACCAGGGGGAGACCACTCAACCCTGCTGGTCAACAAATGATCACCGATCTAGGGGAAAACTCCACCCTGCTGGTCAAACAAACACCCCGAGGGACCCTCTACGTCGCGAGAGGTCAAAGTTCGTAAGGCAGAACATGGCATGCACATGGGGCCCACACGAAGTGTGGCCCCAATTCAACCCCAACTGAGTGCACAAACGTCTCAGGTACAAACCACACGTACCTCCTAGTGCTCTCGTATACTCCCAGAGTATACCTCGTCTGCATCCCAAGGCTATTGTGCACACAACACCCAACGTCAACGCGAAGGCATGATGTAACATCTCCAACTCAAAGGCCTAGTCATGGACAACCACATCTCGTGGACCAAATACATCACTCTCCCAAGAGTGCGCGATCACACGCCAAGGGTCCGCTACAAACAAGGTAGGAAGAACCGCCAGGGGAGCACCTCTCATGCTTCCACTTTTAATAAGATCGTGCAAGAGGCTCTGCACAACCAAACGGATCACACCGTTGTAATCCTAGCGGAAAAACACGCGAGATCGACTACTTACTCACCTCAAACGGATATCCGACGGAAAAGTCACCAACACCACCTCTCGCCCGAACGGCATCCCGTGATCCTGAGCCTCGGCCCCGAAAACAGTCGGGCGCATCGCACCATTGCGATCCCCTCGAGAAAACACATCAAAAGCACTACTCACATGAGTGCAACGGATATCCGGAGAAAAAGGTGTATCTCGGCGCACCGCACACGAGCGGTGCCCCATGGGACCCACATCCCGGTCCTGAAACACAACGAACGGATCACACCGTTGCGATCCTCTCGAAAAAGCACACAAGATGGACTACTCACTCGTCCAAAACGGTCGCCCGGTGATAAAACTGGAAATCACCGTCAACCCCCGAAACGGCCCTCGTGGGCCCCGCACCATCGTGTCGAATTAGGGCGGGCAGATTGCACCATTGCAATGCCCTCAAAAAAAACATCCAAAAACGACTGCTCGCACGCCCCGAACGGACGTCCGATGGAAAAGTCGTGAAACGCCGCACGCAGCTCAAGAGACGGGACGTGGGGCCCACGCCTCCACTCCGGCCTCAATGCCTGAAACCACCCTGCAACCCTCCACCTCGACGCCAGGGTCCCAATGCAACTGACGTCGCTCAAAACGGACGTCGGATGCGTCCGCGCCGTCAAAAATAAGAAACTCGGGAGAACCGCTAGTCCACTTAAGGATGCGTCGTGCCACAGCGACCCCTCGTTTTGGGAATTAAAAATTCATGAAACCATCTCAAACAAATTCCCTCGACGCACGCTCTGCGCTGCCGCAGACAGCGAGAAAAACGGAGGCCCGTAGCCCGAAATACGGGCATCCGAAAACAAAAGGGCAGTGCCCCTTGGGCCGGACCGGCCCGGTCCGGCTGGTCCGCCCTGCCTGGGCCGGCCCGCGCCGGCCGGCCCTGTCCAGCCGAGCCGCGGGCCGCTGCTCCGCGGCCCACCTCCCTTTGACACCCATGCGCCGCCGCGCGGGTTCTCCACCGACCTGCCAACTGGCCGGTCGTGATTCCAACAGCGACCCGCATATCGCGGGTCGCGGTCTGCCGCACGGGGCCGCGAGTCGCACGGCCCCCCTCTCGATCTCGCCGGCGCCCCGCCGGCGCCACCGGCCACCGCCGTCGTACCCAGCGCCACGCCGCCTTTCGAAGCCGCGGTCGCCGCCCTGCGCCGCTGTCGACGCCCGCCGGACCACCGGCCGAAACCCCTGCTGCCGCCAGAACCCGCCGGAAACACCCAGAAAACCCGAATTTCCCACAAACTTCGGCGAGCGATTGCAGACACCCCTGACCTCCGATTTTAAATCTGAAACAAGCGTCGGGAAGAGAAAATTTTTTACAACGTGGCCATGGGATTTGTTCGAAGATTAAACAACAAATTGATGCTATAATTGGGGTTTAAAGGGGGCTCGGGATTTAAAACTCAAACAACACCACCTACCTCGTTGGGCTTCGCCCGGCGCTTCCCGCGCGATCTGCCACGCGCCATTGCCTCGCCGGAGTCGGCTCGCCGGAGCTCGCCTCGCCGGAGCTCACCGGAATGGAGGAGGGAATGGGAGAGGGTGAAGAAGAAGAAGAAGAAGGAAGGGGGGTGTTTAAGTATAAATCACTTAAACGCCCGCCCGACAGCCCCGAACCCGAACTCCCGACAGGGTCATGATTTAGCCTCGCCTAGTCTAAGAACCACGCTCTGAGAGCAACGGAGGACTCAGAATTTTATTCTGAGACCCCGTTCAAAAGTTATAAAATTTAACGCCCGAAGCCGCTAAATTACGAAAACGCCCCCGGGGCCATTTTTCACAAACGGCCCGCGCCCGCGAAACTTATACCCCTCCTAGGGTAAAAGGCACGCTAAGAACTCAACGGTGCCCCCGGTTTTCCATTCCGACCCACCGTTTAAGAGATACTAGCATTTTGCCATTAAACGAATAAATTAATTAATTTATTTATCCGTTTAGCGTTCCGGGAGCGGGCGAGGGGTCAAAACATCCCGCGCCGACAAGTTTTATGTCGTTCCTAGGGTAAAAACCCCATTCCGGACCCATCCGTACACTCGGATCCCTGATCCGGAACTCCGTTTTGGATTTATCTCATTTATTTGGCGTTTCTAGTGTGAACGCACCGAAAATTTAATTTCGGCCACTCCGGGGCTCGGAATCGCACGCCGTCTGAAGGCGCTGCTCCGGAACATCATCAAAAATATTCCATAGTCTTTTGTAGCAAAACCTTGGTTCTTACATCATTCCATCCTTTATGCTTTTTATCCTTGAAAAGTAAAACTAGGGAGCAACACAGGGTACGAAGCCTACACCTGGCTTTCCCATACCCAGAAGAACCCACGCACAGCTCTGTGCCACCGCACACAAACCAAAGGATTGATCTGTTCACACAAGGTCGGCCCTTGCCGATGTCATACACCCACTCCAGACTTTGGGGCTAGGGCAAGGTGGTAGGGTACCTCGCCATCCCTTTGCACGGTCTCAAGCGGCCCGAAGGCCCTCAGGGGTAGCTCACTTCCCCGGTCAAACCTCTACGTCGCACGCCGTGACTGGAATCACCGCCCGTACCTGGAACAAGGCCCGGTGATTCCCTCCTTCAGAATATCCATATGGTGAAACACCCAAGGATATATGGTCACACAAGGTTCCACAGTCGATGTCTCTCTTACACGCTCAAAAGGTGAAGGAGTCAACACCATTGACTAAAGGGAAAGGTCTCACGCCTTTTTCCTTACCAACATAGGGTCACACCCGATGCCCTGCGTCACCCTAGTAACACCTCAAACAAGGAGCAGGGAGGAAAGCAGATCACACACAGAGTATAACAATTCTACTGCAAAAAGGGTAGAAGAGCTGTAGATCATACCTCTTATCTCCTCATGCTCTGCAGGATCGTAGACATCCCAAGCTCGCAGCTACCCGCGGTCCCAACTGTCAGCTCCCAGAGCCTGACGTGGGCCACCTAGTGGTGATGGGGAGATCTTGTAATGTCTTCCCCCACCTCCAGCTCCTCCCGCTCCTCTACTAGCACCACCTCTCTGGGTACCACTCCGATCACGGTGCTGCCTCTGCCATGGCGGTGCGCCTGCTGCCTGCCCGATGCTCCTAGCAACTCGGGTCGGGCAGTCTCGTGCCAAGTGACCTCGCCCATCACAAGCATAGAATCGGGGCTCTCTGGGCTGCCCTAGTGCCCTTCGGCGCCACTGTGGTGTACAACCATGGCCCGGGATCCACTCACGGAAGGTCATCCTCAGCTGAGGCCCTGCTCCTTTTCGCCACAGTGGTATACGACCACGTCTCCGGAACCGGCAGTGGGAAGGCCACCTGTATCGAGGTCCTGTCCTCCGGTGCCTGCTAGCTATGGCAGACATCCCGGCTCTGTCGCACCCACTGCCACTACCAACCGCAAAACATGACAGGAATCCCTCTGTCACCAGCGCCTGCTCTAGCACCCCAGCATATGTGGAAATACCCAAGGGTACTATGACAGCACGGATCTCTCGGCGGAGACCCTACTCAAACTCCCGCGCTCGGAAGTTGTCGTCATTGACCAAGTCCAGGTAAAAGCGTGCACGATATGAAAAACTAGCCGCGTACTCGGCCACCGTCATCCCTCCCTGCTGAAACTGCAAGAGCTCCTGAATCCGAACGGAGCGCAAGCAGGAGGGGAAAAACTCCTCACGGAGCAACAACTAAAATTCTTCCAACGAAAACGACGACTCGTCAAGAAACTGCATCACCAGACTCCACCAACGCCAAGCTGCTCCACGAAAAAGGGTGGCTGCCAAAGCCACTCTCTGATCTGTTGGCGTCTGCACAAGCCTGAAAAGGCGAACCACTGCCTCAAGCCAAACCTCTGCTGCCTGAGGGTCTGGCTCACCACTGAACCTCAGCGGTCTCTACCGCTGGAACTCACGGAGTGCGCTCAACCTGCGCTCAGGCTCAGCATGCTCCGCTGAAACTGCCTGCTACTCAACAGATGGGGGTGCTGCTACCGGCCCACCCGGAGAAAGGGATCACATGATGGGTTCTGGACTAAGGCCTCATAGCTCACATGGTCGTCGTCACATACCCAAAGCCGGTATCCTTGATGGTTGTCCTCGCAGAGACATCCTGAATATTATCAAGGAGTTCCGCGGTCAAATGAGCATACATGTATGTACCAACAACAACAATTATGGGGAGATAACTCAATAAGGACAGTCAAAGACTCAGTCCTATGTGATGCTTAAAAAAAATTCCCTGCAACAAGTGTCTCAGTATGCCGAGTCGACAAGCGGGTTATCAAGGTCATGGTGAATGGATACGTCGGCCACCGCACCATCACTGGACTCCCTGGCCTGAGAGCCGCTCTCGAGACACGTTAACACTGTTGCCCTGAATCCCAACCAATTCCTATTTTAGGGACGTCCGTACAACGTCCCAAGGAACGAACCACCTCTGATACCACTTTGTCACTACCCGACCGTACCCGGGCTCGAGCCGCAACTACCCCAAGCCCGCCTCCATAGGCCAGGGGCTGGCGACCAGCGCCGAAGGCACAATAACTCGGGGAGGCCTTTGCCTAAGCACCTGTACACACACACGCAGCAAACTCAATGCAACAGGGCAGAGTAAAAGTATAGACAAGCAAGGAAAAGGGAAAGGGGAAACTGCTATATAAATACCACAAAGTGCATCAACCTCTACAAGTACAAAGGACAAACTGAAAAGAAAGGGGAAAACACACGCCCAACCAAAAAGTGCCACAACCCGGCAACAGGTAAACAAAAGAAATAGCTGACGGGTCTGCCACCTGGAACCCGGCCACGACCACCGCACGCGGTCCAAGCTCCCAAGATCCTACGCTCCACTGAAGTCACGATCCACCTGTCCGTCGTCTGCAAGGGCACACCAAGTACGGGCAAAGCCCAAGCAGGGGTGAGTATAAAAATACTCAGTAGGATACCCCGAAGGCTCGAGGGAGCAACAAAGGAGGTACTGAAGGGTGAGCGGTAGAGCGAACAGAAAAGTAGAGGAGTACAACTGAAAGTGCAGTAAGAGTCTGCTCAACCCAACAAAAGGAAGGAAGTAGACTCGTCCCAGCACAAGGAGCTGGAAACGGTGAGAAGATGAACTTCCTGTCGAGTGTTCACTGCCTATAGCAGGAGAGTAGACTCATCCAACCACGAGAAGCTAGACATGGAAAGCACGTGGCATACCCCACGTGTCTTCACCTCGCCTGGAAGGAGAGTAACCAACCCAAGAAGTGGGTACCAGAAACAAGGTGTATACATATCCTTATGCTATACCAAGAAGCCCGAACAAACTTGTAAGGGGATCTCTATCCCGTAGCTCAGCTCATGAAAGGTGTCGCCAACAGTCCCAGAAGTAAACTCCATCGATGCCCAGCATCCTGCACGTCCACCTCGAACCGCAAGCCAAGGGGCTCAATCACCGCACCTTGATACTATCCGCTTTGGGCTGCACTGACTCGCCCACACGGTTTTAGATCGCGTCACAAGAACGCGTCTCGGTGGGGAAAGCGCCCCTCATACTTGAGAGTTCTAGGGAAGTCAAGACACACCTCGTCACTGCCCCGCAGTCGAGAGGTCTCCTCAAAGTCAAGCTGTTCTATCTCCGACCCGTACAACCAAGGTTCCCGCTCCGGTAATCACGGAGGAAATCCACAGACTATCCTAGTCGGAAGGACTGAGTCTGGAATGCTAACTGGTGTCCCACTGCCCAGCCCCGCTGGAGGGTAATTCATAACCAAATATCGGGTGACCCACTACCCAGCCCTGCTGGAGGGTAAACCTTAATACATCGTCAGGCGACCCACTACCCAGCCCCGCTGGAGGGTAAACCATATTCAGATATCGGGTGACCCACTGCCCAACCCTACTGGAGGGTAAACCCTAACACATCATTAGGCGACCCACTGACCAGCCCTGCTGGAGGGTAAACCAAATTACATCATCAGGCGACCCACTGCCCAGCCCCGCTGGAGGGTAGACCTGGGATAAGTCGACAGGCGACCCACTGCCCAGCCTTGCTGGAGGATAGACCTGGAACTAGACGACGGGCGACCCACTGCCCAGCCCTGCTGGAGGGTAGGCCCTAAGAGGTTGTCGGGTGACCCACTGCCCAGTCTCTGCTGGAGGGTAGACCCTATGTGCATCGGGTGACCCACTGCCCAGTCTCTGCTGGAGGGTAAACCCTAGAAGTCAGGGAGCAACCCACTGCCCAGCCCTGCTGGAGGGTAAGCCCGAGGAAGTCGATGAGTAACCCACTGCCCAGTCCCACTGGAGGGTAAAACTCAGAACTGCCCTAGACACATCCACTGAAGGGTACAACACTGGCCAACCAGACGCAGAGTGGGAATCGTGCGACCACCCAACTCCAGAAAAACTCACCCAAAGGGGGTTCAGCGTCTGTTCCATCACGGGGTGCCACTAGCACTGCTACTGGCCGATCCATAGAGAACGAAACCAGGGGGAGACCACTCAACCCTGCTGGTCAACAAACGAGCACCGATCCATGGGAAAACTCCACCCTGCTGGTCAAACAAACACACCGAGGGACCCTCTACGTCGCGAGAGGTCAAAGTATGTAAGGCAGAACATGGCACGCACATGGGGCCCACACGACGTGTGGCCCCAAGTCAACCCCAATTGAGCGCACAAACTTCTCAGGTACAAACCACATGTACCTCCAAGTGCTCTCATATACTCCCAGAGTATACCTCATCTCCAGCCCAAGGCTATTGTGCACACGGCACCCAACGTCAACACGAAGGCGTGACGTAACATCTCCAACTCAAAGTCCCAATCATGGCCAACCACATCTTGTGGACCAAATAAATCACTCTCCCAAGAGTGCGTGATCACATGCCAAGGGTCCGCTACAAACAAGGTAGGACGAACCGCCAGGGGAGCACCTCTCATGCTTCCACTTTTAATAAGATCGCGCAAGAGGCTCTGCACAACCAAACAGATCACATCGTTGTAATCCTCACGAAAAAACACGCGAGATCGACTACTTACTCGCCTCAATCGGATATCCGACGTAAAAGTCACCAACACCGCCTCTCGCCCGAACGGCATCCCGTGATCCCGAGCATCGACCCCAAAAACAGTCGGGCGCATCGCACCATTGCGATTCCCTCGGGAAAACACGTCAAAAGCACTACTCACATGAGTGCAACGGATATCCGGAGAAAAAGGGGCATCTCGGCGCACCGCACACGAGCAGTGCCACGTGGGACCCCCATCCCGGTCCCGAAACACAACGAACGGATCACACCATTGCGATCCTGTCAAAAAAGCACACAAGATGGACTACTCACTCGTCCAAAACGGTCGCCCGGTGATAAAACTGGAAATTACCGTCAACTCCCGAAACGGCCCCCGTGGGCCCCGCACCATCGTGCCGAATTAGGGCGGGCGGATTGCACCATTGCAATCCCCTCGGAAAAGCATCTAGAAACGACTGCTCGCACGCCCCGAACGGACGTTCGATGGAAAAGTCGTGAAACACCGCACGCAGCTCAAGAGACGGGCCGTGGGGCCCACGCCTCAACTCCGGCCTCAACGCTTGAAACCACCCTGCAACCCTCCGCCTCGACGCCAGGGTCCCAACACAACTGACGGCGCTCAAAACGGATGTCAGATGCGTCTGCGCCGTCCAAAACAAGAAACTCGGGAGAACCGCTCGTCCACTTAAGGATGCGTCGCACCTCAGCGACCCCGCGTTTCGTGAATTAAAAATTCCTGAAACCATCTCAAACAAATCCCCTCGACGCACGCTCCGCGCTGCCGCAGACGGCGAGAAAAACGGACGACCGTAGCCCGAAATACGGGCGTCCGAAAACAAAAGGGCAGAGCCCCTTGGGCCGGCCCGGTCCAGCCGAGCCGCGAGCCGCCGCTCCGCGGCCCGCCTCCCTTTGACACCCGCGCGCCGCCGCGCGGGTTCTCCACCGACTGGCCAACTGGCCGGTCGTGATTCCAACAGCGACCTGCATATCGCGGGTCGCGGTCTGCCGCACGGGGCCGCGAGTCGCGAGGCCCCCCTCTCGATCTCACCGGCGCCACCGGCCGCCGCCGCCGCGCCCCGCGCCGCGCCGCCTTCCAAAGCCGCGGCCGCCGCCCTACGCTGCCGTCGAAGCCAGCCGGACCACCGGCCGAAACCCCTGCCGCCGCCGGAACCCGCCGGAAACACCCAGAAAACCTGAATTTCCCGCAAACTTCTGCGAGCGATTGCGGACACTCCCGGCCTCCGATTTCAAATCTGAAACAAGCGTCAGGAAGAGAAAATTGTGTACAACGCGGCCATGGGATTTGTTAGAAGATTAAACAAAAAATCGTTGCTAGAATTGGGGTTTAAACGAGGCTTGGGATTTAAAACTCAAACACACCACCTACCTCGTTGGGCTTCGCCCGGCGCTTCCCGTGCGATCCGCCGCGCGCCATTGCCTCGCCGGAGTTGGCTCGCCGGAGCTCGCCTCGCCGGAGCTCGCCGGAATGGAGGAGGGAAGGGGAGAGGGTGAAGAAGAAGAAGAAGAAGGAAGGAAGGGGGGTGTTTAAGTATAAATCACTTAAACGCCCGCATGACAGCCCCAAACCCGAACTCCCGACGGGGTCAGGATTTAGCATCCCCTAGGCTAAGAACCACGCTCTGAGTGCAACGGCGGTCTCGGAATTTTTTCCGAGACCCCGTTCAAAAGTTATAAAATTTAACGCCAAAAGCTGCTAAATTACGAAAATGCCCCTGGGGCCATTTTTCACAAACAGCACACGCCCATGAAACTTATACCCCTCCTAGGGTAAACGGTATGCTCCGAACTCAACGGTGCCATCGGTTTTCCATTACGAGCCACCATTTAAGAGATACTAGCGTTTCTCCATTAAACGAATAAATTTATTTATTTATTTATGTGTTTAGCATTCCGGGAGCGGGCGAGGGGTCCAAACATCCCGCGCCGACAAGTTTTATGTCGTTCCTAGTGTAAAAACCCCATTCCGGACCCATCCGTACACTCGAATCCCTGATCCGGAACTCCGTTTAGGAGTTATCTCATTTATTTGGCGTTTCCAGTGTGAACGCACCGAAAATTTAATTCCGGCCACGTCGGGGCTCTGAATCGCACGCCGTCTGAAGGCGCTGCTCCGGAACATCATCAAGAATATTCCATAGTCTTTCATAGCAAAACCTGGGTTCTTACATTCTACCTTTTCTAAAGAAAGAACAACCTCAAAATTCCATAGTTTATAAAAGCTGTATAGTGATAATGTGATGGATTGTCCCACATATAAATTCTTCATGGGAGGTGTCATGTTTATATGACATTTTGGATCATCAGTGGCTCAAATGAGTAACCCAAGTGTTGATACGCAATGGACATTACATCCTACTGTTGACCCACATAAGGCATTCCTCTTGACATTATTGACCTCTACAAATGTGTAGACCCATACACAGAATGATTATACCCTCCTTTTATACCTTCAAACATGTATATTTAATCAAGTAAAAATATATCAAAAATATCATAATTAAATTATATTTTTCCCAATATTTATTTAAAAACTTATTTACCCATGTAATAATTAAAACAAATAATAACTAAGTTAAACTGATTAAATATAATTGAAATAAATGAATTTAAATAAAAAATGGAATTCATAAATTGTTCTTATCAATATTATATATTATTTATACTATCTATAAATGTTTTTATAGTATTAAATTAATTATATACCCCTTAATAAATATGGTTTCACATTAAAAGGTGCATAAATATAAAGTTATTCTATTTATTAATTAGGGAAATATTAAAATTTTTACTGAATGAAAATTATTTATTTATTTTCTAAATGTCTTTTTAAGGAATATCTTTAACCAAATACAACACACAATGTTTAAAAGTTATAAGAAATTTAAACAAAATTTGTACATTAAAACCCAACACCAAACCGTATGAGGTCTCTATCCAATTGTTACCATGTCAGTCGGTGTGACGTCACTACCATGTGCTATCGTCACCAAGGAATGAAACCTCTGTTGTCGACATTGGCATTGGTGGGCCACTGGAGATAATGATCGGTGGGAATAAAACCAACTATCAATGAACCCGGAGCAAACATTACCTCAACCAGAATGAGATTACAGAGAAAACCACAACAAACCTTCACCAAAAAATGTCTTTGAAGAAGAAACACCACAAAAAGATCTTGTCATCGTTGCTCGTATCCCAAAAAAATAGAACTAACACCCATTGAAGGAAAAAATAGAATTCACCAACCCATCATGCAAAGAACACAACTGACCGCCAAGTACCTCATCCCATGGTCATGGAGGCCTGTAGTGATGTACCCCATGTGTTTCCTCATAAATGAAAATTTTACAAGCATGAAAGAAGAGACTAAAGATGAAAAAATAGAAAGTAGGGAAGAAATTATTCCCTTTACATCGATAATATTTATTACATTGTTCCCTTATTTCCTTGTATGATGAATCATAGTACTAAGAGATAGACAATTTATGAATTCCCTATTTATATAAGAATCTAAGCAGTGATCCTTCATGTTACATTCAATGTAATTGGTGGTAAAATTTTAATCCACTTAAATCACTTCAAGCGATATATTTCAATCCAAGCATGTAGATAACTACTCATTTCGGATTTGTATTCTGTTGTGATAGGGTTTCCTACACCATAAAAGGCTATGTAAGCCATTGTCACTTATCTGAGAAGGCCACAAATGATTCCCCCTACCTCCCATAATACTATCAAAGTATGATCTATTCAAATTAATTTTTAAACCCATAGAGGATAATATCTCTGACAACCAATGGTTGAACAAACCGATGGTTAATGGAGAACCCAAACTAACACTAAAAAATGATCTAATTCTTTAATCCATTGGCAGATATATTTATATAATGAATTTTAGAAATCACCATCTACTTTGGGAGGGATTTATTGCATGGACATTAATTAAACCAGAGAGCATTTTGAGCATCCCAGATGCACCAAAAGTAGTTATCCATGAAAACCTTACTCCCCATTCACCAATCTCCATTCGACATACCGTCTATAATCCATGATTCCACTAATAGGCTGAATTTCTCATGGAATAAATATATCCCCATCCATCTTCCTATGAAAATTTATAAAAAAAATCCTTATCATAGTTAAAAAAATATGGTTTGTCAATATGTTCAGAGGGTTTGAGTAGTAGGTGCACTTGGATACTATTGGGACACCATTGGTTTGAACAACCATATTCCTGGGAACTTCATAAAGATAAACATGCCATATGAGGAAGAAGAACTTGAAAATGAGTATCAAATCCAAAAATAATAGAACTCCAAGGATCTAAATCTATTTGAACATTCTGAAATTAATATAAATCTTGTCACAAACTGGACTAGGCTTCTATCTATCCAGAAACCCTACCCAGATCGTGGAATGATCCAAAGGGAATTACCGAACCCCATGGGTTGAGAATGAGTTCATGGGCATCAAACATAACATTAATGGAATGATTTCTCCCATAATAATTCAACCATAAATAATCCATAAGAATGAAACATTATATCATGAGAACTATAACTGAAATAAATAAAACTATCACAATTTAATGCCACAACATGAGTTAATATTTTATATTCCTAACAAAAAACCAAAATACCAAAATGGGGGGGGGGGTGACAACACAACCAAATCTACATGTTATATGAATGAAAACAACTTCAAGACACATCCACAAACACTTGAAAGAAGATGGACCACTATAAACCATATCCACCACCACCAGCACCATATAATTTTTTTACTTTACATGGGTCAAACATAACAAGGTCATAATACACCTAAAGGTTCATGTAAAGTGTGATACAATTCCCAATAGGATTCCACAAAAAAGTTTTTACACGCCATAAAATTATAAGACAAATTATCATTTACTTTTTAAAAGAAATATAGGAAAATGTTGAAAACATTTTTAATGAGACATCCTTTGAAATTTTAAAAATAAAAGTAAATACCAACACAAGCTGCATGATGGTCATTTCCTTACATGAGCACCATAGGAAAATACTCAGGTACTAGGGTTTGTGGCATCCTTGTATCCTTATACCTTATGGATATGCATTAAAAAACACAACCCATTGTGTTCTCATGCCTGATACACTAGACCGGAACACATCACAAGGTTTAGTGGTCTTCAATCATCATCACATGTTTAGTTTGTATTGTAGCATCAATCTTGTTTGGGGAACCGAGCCTCAACCCTGTTTGACCCACTAGAATACTTGACCTAGTTTACCTAACCTATTTACCATGGATTCCCCTTATTGTCGATTCTATCACATATGTCGCATAAACTTCCTCTTCTATGCACATACTTTCAAAGATTGGATAATACATTCCAAATAGACAGTTTTTATTTTGAAAATCACAATTCAACCCATAGGCACCCCAAAAACGATTCAAAACAAAATTCATACCAACCAAACAATCCATATAACTCATTTAGAAATAATAAAAAGCATAATAAAATCATAAAACAATTATAAATCATTTAATCACATTCCTTTCTCTTTATAACATTCTAAAACTAGTTGATAAACATAACCACACAACAAGAAGACCCTATCAGGGAAAGAACATACCACAACCATTAAGATTTAACCCCAGAAATCATGATTGAACCCTCATTAGGTCAAACCAACTTTTAGAGAAATAATAACCTTAATAATAAGGATAATTATACCAAGAGAAAGGAAGAAAATAATATAGGAGAGTATTACATAGATTTACTTGAACATTCCCCACCAAAACCACCCATGATTTAAAACCCAAGGGTGAGTAAGGGGGAGAGAGAGAGGTACCTAGGGATGGATATTCTAAATGGGTTGACTTATTGGTAGATTAGGGTAAACACTAGGGAAGGATAGTTTAGAAAATTCAATATTTTTAAGGTTATGTCTTGGTTGTACGGTTAGGCCACATTATTTTCCAAACCATGCGGAAGGCATGTGACACCTCATTTCAATTGAAAATGTGGTCTTACGGTCTACTGGGGGAGGGTGCACACCAATGTGGTCGTTAATGTTTCTAATACAGACCCACAAGTCTAGTAGTATGGTTAGACGCACACCCGTTCATGGGTTGTTCACCCTGGAGAGTTCAAGTGTCCAGGGTGCACAATCTACTCTAGGATGACATGTTGTTTCTACTAATCTTGCACCTACCATGTTCCTAATTATCTTGGGTAACTAAACTCCGTTTTAAAAAAAAATCCAAGGAAATATAATTAAAAAATATACAACAAAAAAAAATTAGAATAATACCTCAAAATAAAATCACGGATGAGAAAAATATCCCCATGTGAAAAATTTCATCCCTCAGAAAGTCATTCCAAGGATTGATCAAAGAGAAAAATTAGTACTACTCCTCAACTCAATATCACGACTCACATGTATCATGCTCATTATTCGCATGATACTAAAGAACCCAAACCAATAGTATGGGATTCCCCCGCAAAACATTCTCTTGGGAATCCACAATCCATACTGGCCTCTCAAACATAGAAAAATCAAGTTTTGACTCCAAATCATCCCAATCCAACACATGAGAAAGCTCTGGATTGTACTTCTTCAACTACGAGAAATGGAACACATCATGTATTGACTTCAACTGAGATGGTAAATATAATTGGTATTCTACCTTAATGAATCTCTCAGTATCCTAAAAAGGTCCAACATAGATCAACATCAACTTCCCTTGATTACCAAAATATTGATGGCCCAATTGAGGGGCCACCTTAAGAAACACTTGATCACTAAATAAGAGTTCCAAGGCTCGACAACACTGACCAATATAATACTTATGGATGATCAGTGCTTTCAACAACCATTTCCTGATCAACTTCACTTTATCAAAATGTCTCCCGCATAAGTCTCGGTCCCAATAATGAGGTATCACCCCCCTCTTTCCAGTACAAAGGTGACTGACATGACTGAACCTAAAGAACCTCAAAGGGATTCATTCTTATTAATGATTGATAACTTTTATTATAGAAAAATTGTACCTATCCCCAATGGGTATCCCATGAGCCTCTAAAATCTAACACACATGACGGTAGCATTTCCTCCAGAATATGATTTTCCTGCTCTGTCTGACCATCCATTTGAGGATGGTATATCGTGCTCAAATTTTCATATAACCCCATTGCATTTTGAAGACCTTCCTAGAATAGGGAAGTAAAATAGGGATCCCTTTTTGAAATTATCTCCAAATGCACACAATAAATCCTCATAATCTCCTAAATATACAACTTACCCAATTCATTCACTTTGGATGAGTCATTGATCTAACTAAATTTGGATGATTTTGTTAGATGGTCAATACCCACACAAATCACATTATTTCCATAGGGTGTAATAGAAAATAGAATAATGAAGTTCATGGAGACCCCATCCCACTTTCATGTGGGAATATGTGATGGATGAGGAAAACATGAGGGTCTTTGTTGCTCTGTTTTAACCTTCTGATAGGTATAATGTCAAGATACATAATTATCTATATCCTACATCACACTTAGCGACAAAAATCAAAGGCTCATATCATATAACATCTTGGTTATCCTAGGATTAACAACCCATTGAGACTGTTGGCTATCCAACAATACCATATTTTGCAACGATAATGGAAGATTGAGGCAACCCTTGAATAATAGAATTATATCTGATGATAAAGACCACCCACTAGATACATCCCCACCATTTATAAGCTATATAGAAAATAGGAATATCTCATCACCAGGTTTCTCTTGTTGAAATAGAACCATAAGGGGGTTATTTAGATGAACACTTTCCAAGAATTCACTTCCTCTATTCTTCTATGTCTCCAAATGCATATAGGAAAAGTGAACCATCATAGTACACTCATCACTCAACTCTTTTAAAGCCTACACAAGTATCTTCATACTCATGTAATTTTCTACAACATCACCTTTTCTTAGGGTATAAACGATATCAAAATTGAACATCCAAAGGAAATCAACAAAATGGATCTACTTTAAATTTGGATTCTTCGGGAAAAAAAATTAAACCAAGCTACAAAATTCTCATCCAATAGGTAATGACACTATGTATTCAAGGCATGCATCATCCCTGCCAATTCTAGTTCATGGGTTGCGTATCTATTTTTGTTTGGTCAATGTTGGTGACAATCATACGCCACTACATGATCATACTACATCATCATATATCCATGTCCTATACTTGAAGCATCACATTATACCATGTATATCTTTCTATAATTGTGAAAGGTCAAAAAAGGGGTTTTGGTAACCACGACAGAAGCTCCTCAAATAAATCCTGACATTCTAGGATCTATTCAGACTTTACACATGCCTAGGTAAGCATGGTCATGGGAGAGGAAATGCAAGAAAAAAATTTAACAAACCACCAGTAGTACCCTACTAGGTCCAAAATTCTTAAAATATTGAATAAATTTTTTAGTTTCTCCTAGGAAATCACCACTTTGATCTTATTAAGGTCCACCAAAACCTCATGTTCTAATATCCCATGTCCATGAAATTTCACCACCCTGATCAAGAAGGTACACTTGGAATGATTTGCATAGAGATATTGATCTCAAAGAGTGACAAACATGATACTCAAGTGATTCTCAAAATCTTACTCAGTACCAGAATAGAATATTATGTCATCCACAAACATAAAAATAAAGAAATAGAGGTACTGATGGGATAGTAGGTTCATAGTTTCTATGAAGACCATTATAGAAGTTATAAATCCAAAAGGTATGAAGAAATACTCAAAATTGGTTGTACCTTCTTTAGAAGTATTTGGTAGGAACATCCACCTATCTTAATCTGATTTGGTAATACCTAAAACCTAAATTCATCATATAGAACCACCTATCCCCCTTGATATTATCAAAAAGTTTATTAATATGGGGAAATGGGTACTTATTTTTGATTGTTGCCTTATTCAGCTTTTAAAAATCAATGTACAACTGAATAGATACATCACTAAGGTGAAAAACTTGGTAAAATTATTCCTTTGGATTCTAAATCATCGAATTATATATTTAATTACCTCAACTCGGTGGGGTCCATATGGTATGACGGAGTTGATATCAACTATGTTTCCAATGCCAAATCGAGATTGAACTACACATCCCACTTTTGAGGAAGCCCCATGAAATCATCTAAAAACTCCTTTTAGAACTCATCCTCCATATGAGTTAATCCACCCTTAGAACTTATATAATCATCCACAATAATGAGTGATGAGATGAAAAAACAAGACTACCCAATTCTAGAAGTGTCTCTCCCACATGTCCAAACCTAGGGTCTCATTGACCTTGAAAAACATGGGTAATCCCATCAAGTTCCACAAAAATCACTTGCGGACGATAAAAATTGATGTGTGCCTTAAATTTCAAAATCCAATACATAATAAAGATCATATCAAAGTGGTCCATTTCCAAAACTAGGAAATATCATTACAACTCAAACCTTGACAAGGTGAGTGCCCATGATGGACAACTAAAACCCTAATCCCTCTTCTAACTAAGTGGTGTCACTAAATCCATCCCATATGACATGATCTCAGTTGAAATTTTCAACAAATCCATTGGTTTGGAAGAAATAATGTAATTTTAAGCACCCATGTCAAATAGGGAAACAACTTTGCATGATAAAATAAGAATCATACCTAGAACTATGGAAGGTATTATATATTATTCCATAGTCACTTGATCCATACCATTTAGATTCCTTGTATCTTCATAAGACGAATAATGAACATCATTTTGTGGCTCAAACTTAAGCTAACTTTGTCCAAAATAAAATCCATCCCTTCCTCTACAACTTCAAAACTGAGATCCCGTTATCTTGGAAGGTGTTGACTAGGATGTTGTTCCCTTAGAGACAGTATAACCCACACCATCCTGATATGGGTGTGCATATTTACAAAACCACAACAAATTCCCCATATTTGCACACTAATGACAATGTTTAGGCTTGGTTGGACATAAAATCCTCATATGCCCTATCATTCTACACTGATGGCACAAGACTATGAAAACATTTGTATCCATAGATAAAGGTATCCTGGAAGGATGGATTCAAGGACCAACTCCCCTATTTTCCTACACATCTTACTTCTCTTTTTTTAGATTAATCACCACTTCCCTGACCCACTATTTAAACTACACCAGAAAAACCATATTTGATGGAACGATCTATTTCCTTGATTAAGGATGAATTGACCACCTCATTATAATCATAAACTTAAATAGGAAGACTTGGGATCATATATTAGGTTGTAACCCCTTGTAAAACCATTGATCCATCATAAACTCAATGGAAACTATGCCGGCTGTTGAACAAACCAGTTTATCAAAATGCTTAGTATACTGAAAATCGGTCTGATCCACCTAGTGGAGATCAAAAAACTTAAAGGCGTCAGAAAATTATAAGGTCTCGGGGAAATAATTATTATTGATGAAAACCTTGAAGTCCTTCCAACCCATCTTCTCATGACTCTCATTCTGAACCACTGAGTCCCACAACCTCTGATTGGTACCTTCTAATAAGAACAAATCACATTTCACTTTAACTACCTCAGGAGTATCAAGAAACCCAAACATATTTTCAATCTTGTCAATCTAATCATCTACTTTATAGGGGTCTATGATACCCCTGAAAGAAGGAAGCTTGTTCTTGAGGAACTCATAATATTTTTCCCTTCTAGTACATGATTTGGATTTCATAACATGAGCAATAGTAGGGCCCACTCTTAGATCCAATGCTCGAATAACTCAAACCACCACTTCCACTAGTATCTCATCAACTGTTGAGGTAGAAATATCTCTAGAACCTTTCTATGGTTTCATAAGAAGTATTTGGGGAGGTATAATTCTCAAATAATTAACATTCATAAGAGAAATAATAAATACACCATTCTGAAATTTATTCAAATATAATGATAATTCCCAAACACTTCTAAAAATCCAAACAAAATCAAAACGAGCACAATAATGATTCTGACCACTCCACTCCCACTCTGTGTCCATGCATATTCTATAGCCTGCACGTCTCACATGGATGATGAATCAAACCAAATCCCAACATCCCATGGTAACCCAAGGTTTGTCACAAGATGTTTTGGACAGACACCCCACTCACGACTAGAACCTCAAGACCCAAAATTCCTAGATATCATCTATTCAGAATCATGAAAATAAAATGACCCAATGAAAAAATGAAACTTCCCTTTGATACCATTTATTCATGAACTATCTTGGGATTCCATCCACCCCAACACCCAACGCAGCATCTGGGAAGGCCCGAAGGGCATTTTTGATCGCCACAAGCTGGAAACTAGTGCATAGGAATAAAACAACATGAATCACAATTTAAATCCACAACATGAGTTTTTATTTTATAATACTGACCAAAAAAATACAAAAAATGTAAAGGGGACCAACAACACAACCAAATATCTATGAAATAGGAGGTCCAACACCCTTAATCCACTTCCACTAACACCTACAAGAAGAGGAACCACTAGTAATTGAATCCACCACCACAACAATGGATCATCTTACCATTACTCAAGAAAAACATAACAATGTATACATACACCCAAATATGTATGTAGGGTGTGAGATAATGACCTGTATTATTCTACCAAAAATATATTCCATTCCATAATATTATAATAAAAAATTAAAATGACATTTTTTACAAGTAATAAAGGAAAAGTTTGAAAATATTGTAATGAAATATTATTTGAAAATTCAAAATGGAAAATAAATACCATGAAAATCTATATGACAGTCATAGAATCACTTGAGAACCATGGGAAAATCCTAAGGTACTAGGGTTAGAGGGGTCCAAGGATCCTCATACTTTAGTGATATGGATTAAAAACCACAACCCATAGTGTTATCATGCACAATCCACTATAGGGAAATATATTCTGTGGTTGGTTGGTCTCTAATCATCATCACTTGTTTAATTAGTTTTATATTGTTATTCCTACTAGGGGAACTATGCCTCATCCCAACTAGAACAACTAGTGTACTAGTCCTTATCTAAAAAACCTAGTTACCATTGATTCCCTTTGTGCACAATTCTATATCCTTTGTCACATAAACCACCTCTTTCAAACACATTTATACACTTGGATTACACATTCCAAACCAACCATTTTTATTTAGAAAATCACCATTAAACCCATACAGACACCAAAAAATTTTGAAATTACAATTCTAACCACCCAAACAATCCATATAACTCCTTTATAATGTATATAAATCATATTAGAAACATTAAACAATGATAAATCATGGACTCACCTTCCTTACACATAGAAACTTCTATAAACTAGTGGAAAACAACAACAAAACTTGAAGAAGACACTATAAATACATGAACATACCACAAACATCAAAATTGTATCCAATAAATCACGATGGAACTCTCATTGTGTCAACCCACTCGTTGGGGATAGAAGAACCCAAAGAAGTTGGAGGAGACTAAGAAGAGGGAAGAAAAAATGGAAGAGTGGATTAATTGGAGTTTCTTGAAGATTCCCCATGATAACCTCTATATATTTAGATCCCAAAGGTGAGGAATGTGAGAGGGATAGAAACATAGGGATGGAAATACAAAATGGGTTTAATTAGGGGTATATTTAGATTAAAATAGGGGAAGGATATTTTAGGAAAGATTGCATTTTTAAGGTTTTGGGAAGGCCACACGGTTTGGAAAACCCTATAAAAGTCATGTGTCGCATCCTTCCAAAGGAAAATGAGGTCATACAGTATCCTAGGGGAGGGCGCACTCATGTGTCGTCAACTTTGAACCTCAGATAGACCCACTGATCTAGGTGCATGGAGATCCACAAGCCCGTGCATGGGTTGTGTGCTGTGGATAGTGCAACTGTCAAGGGTAAATGGTCTCCTCTGGACCAGCGCATAGCTTCTTCTATTAGTGTGCCAACATTATTCCACCTCTTATTGGGTCTAAAAACTCCATTTCCCAAAACCCTCTCATGAAATATAAAAAAATGATATTACCAAAATAAGAGAGAAAAATAACTCATATTAAAATCACTTATGTGACAAATAATTATAGTCGATGAGTCCCAAATTGGTTGGAGAGAAGTTAAAATAATCATATCTCTCTTCCAATAAAATTCTATTGAAGAGGATCTATTGGGAATTGTGGAGGAAATACAAAGTAAAACTTGGTAAGTCCTTTCTTTCATGCGATTATTTTCATTATTAAGTTATATATAGATATATTACATGGACATATTATTTTTTTATATGGAATTATTTTATTATAATTTATTCATACCATACTATTCATGTGTTGTTTATTTTGTGATAGTTTATATTGTATGCCACCCTTACAAAGCATTTGAGTTGAGAATTATTGTGTTTCCATTTTCCCACATGATAATTAA
The DNA here is from genome assembly GCA_963277665.1 of Viscum album. NCBI lineage: Eukaryota > Viridiplantae > Streptophyta > Magnoliopsida > Santalales > Viscaceae > Viscum > Viscum album. The sequence goes on along the minus strand of OY728130.1, from coordinate 1,156,842,541 downwards.
TATTAGTAAAAATGATATGTTTATAACAGTATCATGTTTGGATAATTTTGTGGGATATATTAATTAAATATTATGGAATAATAAATTATTATTATAGTGAGAAAAATTTATATTAGATGATAAAGATATGGGTTTACTTAGCTAATGTTTAATCATAATTATATAAATATCTACACATAAATGTCTTGGGAATTTAAGTGACCTTATGTGGGTTATTGATATTGAAATTATGTAGTCTTTAGTTATGATCAACTCAGTTGGTATCAATTCCAGTCTATAATAAATGTGTTTTAGAACATTTTATAGGAGGGTAAGTCCAAGGAATCATAGTTGGAATCAAAGTGTGGCTTATATACCATTATAGGATATGATGTTATTTCATGAGGATATGTTAAGATTTTTGGATGATATAATGAGTTAATAAGTTTAAGGTTTATTATATTTTTAATTTTATAGATAAAACGTTTTAGTTTATATGTGGTGGGATTTTATAGTTATATTTTGGGAGTTTTTTATTGAGTTTTTGTAAGAATTAAGGATCAATGTATAGATTCCCCTTAGGTTTATAATGTGAATTAATTTTGGGGAAATTATTCTTAAATTGTACAATAGTTTAGTATATTTTTTTGAATATAAGTTGAGCAGTATAAATAACCCGGGGGATTAAAAATTATTTTATTGTCAAGGATGTTTAGGTTATTTTGATAAAATATTACCATATTTTTGGGAGTATATATGATTAAGGTATATATTTATTGGTGTAATACTAATGTTTTTTGGGGATAAGGTTATGTCGTTATCTTAAAGCATTAGTTTTTATGATTTTTGGAGTTAGAATATAGTAAGAAATATAATTGAAAATTCAGGTACAACTATTTCAGTGGACTGGGTTATTTATATTAAGAGGGTAAAACATAATGAAATCTTGGTTGAACTAAAATAGATATAGTTTAAAATAGTTTATCCAAATATATCTTGAGTTTAAATGATTGTTTAATAGAATAATACATATTAAGATTGATTTACCATATTAATATCAATTTTTATCATTAGGACTTTGGTTTTTGGTTGAGTATAAGATCATAAAAAGATTTTTGGGAAAGTTTTATATCTAGAAACGCTTAAGACTTATATCACGAGTCATGATTATATGAATAATAACCTCGTATATTTTCATTGGTAAATGAAATTAAATTTGATAGGATGTAATTTATTTAAAGGGGTAGAATCTAACACAATGAGATTTTAGTATGTATTATTATAAATAAATACAGTATTGAATATCTTATTTCAAATACAAAAATGAACTATATATATATATATTATTAAAATGTAATGTAAAAGTCAGTATATTATAGATAAGAAATTTTGATCATCATTAATAAAAGTAAAATGGTAGAAAAACCTCAAGAAATTAAAAATATAATAAAATTATTTATTACAAAGACATGAAATACCTAAATAATTTATTTTAAAATAACATTATCTTTGACAGTGTATACTACATGCAACACTAAGATTAACAAATCCTAAAAATAATGTTAACATATGAATATTATGATCAAGTCATTGGGTTTACAGGTATTAATAATAATAACAACATTAAAAATTTAATGTAAGAAAAATTTTATTTAATAAAAACAATAAATTCAATCAAAAAATTTAACATCTAATTGTTGTAACTAGAAGAAAACTAACAAAAAATTCATTTTATGATTTAAAAATAATTTTCTTCAAAAAAGGATTTTTGGGCATTTTATTCTAGGGAAATTAGAGTTAATTTATTCTACTTTTAGATATTTTATTTGAAAAAGTGAAAATCATTTTTGAAATCAAAACATCAATATTATCTTCTAGTGATTTTTTGGATTTTTTTGAAAACATTACTTTTTTTTGGGAATAGGGAAAATTACTGAATTTGAAAAAAAAACTATCATTTCTTTTCCTTAAATAAAGAAACCCAAAGACCCCAATAAAATTTATATTTTAAACAAATATTATCATAAAACATTAATTAAAAATAATTTAATTTTCTGTATAGAAATTTTAATGCCTCAGAATTTCTATATATATTTTTTAATTATATGAAAATATTTCGACACGATCAAATTTGACGGCACATGATTCTGAGGCCCGGAGTGCCCAGAATGATTCGTCAATGTTTTGTTAAGATTTAATTAGAATGCGTAAGTAGTTTTACGAAAAATTTGGAATAAATCTTATATGATTTCCCAGATCAGAAATCTGAGGGCATCTTTGTATTCTGGATGTCAATTTGACCCTAGGCACGACTTACTTTTAGTCGACGCAAGCCTCTTGTGAGAAAACCCTAAAATGGAATAGCTGTAAATAAAATAATTAAATAAAGTTATTTATTTATCAAATGATTATTACTCATGAACGATGACTCAGATTAAAAATTTGAGACCATCACTGAGGTTGTGGTGGTATGCTTTCTTTTGGTAGATATTAACATTGGCCAGTGCGGGCCAACAATAGAAGTTAGTTTTTGGCCATAAATATAATAATTAAGTAAAAATTATATTATTGTTAAAATCCATAACTTCTAAACAATAGCTTGGATTGAAAATATGAAAGTATTGTTGAGTTGGTTGGGGAATGTTCTCCTTAGGAAGATCCTAACCTTGATCGGTATGGGTCGAGGGTGAACGTTAATAATTTATTGAACTTTTTTAAGGTATGTTCAGTAAATGCATGGGTGCCTCTTTATATCTTTTGAACTGATGCTCAGATTAAAAATATGAGGGCACCATCGAATCTACAATACTGAGATTCACTTAAGTGAGACTTCACTTCAACCACAGTAGTTCAGGAGAAAATGATAGATTTTGGGACTTTTAAAAGAGTAATAAAATAACTTAGATATTTTATTTTTTTCAATATTTTCCTCCAAAGGACAAGCAGAAATGTGGTACCAATGATGTGTTAATCAATTAACTGTCTTGACCCTTCAAATCCTATGTAACCACATCGTTAGGAATTTGGAAAGTTCCTAATTAATGAACCCTCATAAATCCCACAAATGTTAGACACCCCCCCTCTCATATTTATATGGATCTTGGGGAGAAGTATCGACACTACTTCACTAAGCAATGAAGTGCTGAAAGAGTGTCGCAAATCCAAACCCTTGGAGGACAGATCTAGTTCCAAGGAGCGGCGATGGGTGATGCCAAAAAACGAACCAAAGGACGACGTACAAGAGGCGTCGTTGGAAGTTTGTTTCAGGAAGGATGAACATCGACCGACTTCCTCAATCTCGAGCGTTCTCCATCATTATTGAGGTAGGGATTTGATTTTTGTTTAATTCAAGGGATTATTTAATCCTTTAATCCTCCCTCATGATTATGGCCTCACGCGGAGGGAGCGGGCCTAAAGAACCTGGCTCGGACCCTCCGCTACCTTTCTATCCTTGTTTTTTCCATGGAAGACCACAGGTGCAATGGCAGAAACCGACATTGATGGAGGAAGTGCGTCATCACGCGCCACAAGAGAAGGCTACAGAACTAAGCCGCAGTGGTTTGCAGAGCGGCCGACACCAGCCGACCATAGTGGCGGTGTAGCTCGCCGTCACGTGCCATCGGTGAGTAAGGGCCTATGGTCGAAGCCAAAATGAGTGAAGGAGGGAGCTAACACAAGCCGGTTGTGGATGAAGGAGGTGGGGCAGTGAGCCATCACTCACATCCAGAGGAGGCTGCGACTTGAAGCCACAACAGTGGAGGAACCTGCACCTCCTGCAGGTTCTGCGGCGACTAGGCAACGCCCACGTGCCGCCACTGCTTTACAAGCCGAATGAACTCTGGTTCGTTCGGGAAGACCGAGGGTCTCACCCTGAATACTGGCTATGGAGGACCCCATCGTCGGCCAGACTGGTGGGTCGTGCCCCACAGTGGGCTAGACCGCACGATGCCCAGTGGGCCGTGCTGCCCATTGGGCCGTGCTCCCCAGCGGGCCGGGCCTCCCCTTGTTGGTTGGGTCGTGCCCCTACTGGTCGGGTCAGACCACATCCCAGTGGGCCGAGCCGTAGCAGCCATGCCCATCCAAGATGGACCCAAACCGTGTCAGGTTGGGTCAGTCCGACCAGGTCAGACCAGACCCAGGCCCAACCGGACCCATAAACACTTAAAGGGAAATATCTTGAGAACCACATGTCTGTTTGACGAACCATATATGGTTCTAGGATCCTTGGATCGAGAAGGTCCTTTTGGTATACTCCAATTTAGTTTTGTAAATAGTTGGAGTACACCCAGGTTGGATTGAACCTGAATACAACTAACCCCTCAGAACTAAAACGCTTATAACTCACAGAACTAGCGTCTGATTGACGCACCGTCTGTCACGTCAGAACCCTTACAACAAGATGGTCCTTTGGGTTAATATTTTTTGGATCTTAGTGGTGATTGAGTTATGAATGATATCTCAAGGGTCAGATTCTATGAGACTCAAGCGCACCGAGACAGAGGAATCTTGTGGCTAACTGTAATTTGAAGAAAGTGCATTGATCCTACTAGGTCAGTATATATCGATCCTATGGGGGTCAAAATCTATCAGATCTATGTGGGTCAGCGCTCAATGATTCTTTGTAGGTCAGTGCATACCGATCCTATGTGGGTCAGATCCTGTGTGGGTCAGTAGGGGTTATTAGCTACAAATCCTATGTGGGTCAGCAGGAGAGCTTCATAACAGAATAAGATGATCTATCTTAAGAATAATCATATTTACTTCTATACATAAGTTATACCTTGTGGGAGATGAGTCGTTTACCTATGTGGTACCATTATCTTCATAGTGTTATCTATGTGGTACTTCAACCTTCATAGTCTTTCCTATGTGGTAGTTCTATCATTGTGGTGTTACCTGTGTGGTACTTCTACCTTCGTGGTGTTATATTTATGGTGTTACTTATGTGGTACTTATATCTTCATGGTGTTATCTGTGTGATTCTCCTATCATTTTGGTGTTGTCTTTGTGGTGTTACCTGTGTGGTACTTCTATCTTCATGGTGTTACCTGTGTGGTACTTCTATCTTCGTGGTGGTACTTGTGTGGTACGTATACCTTCGTGGTGTTATCTTTGTGGTGTTACCTATGTGGTAATTCATGCTTCTTAGTGTTACCTATGTGGTACTTCTTCCTTTGTGGTTTTACCTATGTGGTACTTCTATATTTGTGGTGTTACCTTTGTGGTACTTATACCTTCCTGGTGTTATCTTCAGGGTGTTACCTTTGTGGTACTTCTATCATCTTGGTGTTACCTGAGTGGTACTTCTACCTTCGTGGTGTTGTATTCATGGTGATACATGTGTGGAACTTCTATCTTTGTAGAGTTACCTGTGTGGTACTATAAGGCCCCGACCTTAAACCTTACTTAATATTGAATTAAATGAATAATTCACATTTAGGATATTCTCAGGTTTAGAGTTTTAGATAATTAGATCATAAATCATGAATTAAATTCCACATTTAAACAATGTGGTTACTTAAAAGATAGTATTCGTTTTTTACCATCAACGGAAACAGATTTAAAATAAAACATGGATTCTTTCTTGACATATCCTTGACACTATCATCATATCATGCACCTTTCCCTTGACCTGTGAAAAACATTTCAAAAACTTGGGATGAGCATAAAAAGCTCAGTAAGGGATATAAAAGTACGAAAAGAAAACATTAGCCCATGTATGAAATCATACTTTACTCATAAAACATAAGCATTTTAACATAACTCATCAAATCATGAATAAATCATAGAAATCATAAGGAAAAAAGGTAACTTGAGGCATTCATAACATTCTTACGTAGGGAGTAACCCTCTTGGTTATGTTTGGAATACCCATCACAGTATATTCCCTAAATCTCATCGGAGAAACCTTAACTATTAACTCCTTTGCGTTACACAATGCATTGGAGAGCTATATCGGGATCACCTACCCTTAGTTTATCACGGAACCACCCATCTTCATAACAATGCCCAAGAACCATAACATAATCGTATCACATAAAACATGAATAAAGGAAACATAACATTTCCACTTTTCAATCACAATATATCAATACAACACATTGATATAAAAACATTATGAAAACCATTTTCAATATCAAAATAAAATAAAATCAAAACATGGTATTTATTTTTCAATCAAAAAAGTTATGGCTTGTAGAGGAAGTCGAAACTCAAATAATTGTCACGGCGGTGGAGAAGTCGTTGTCGCCGCATACGTACGACAAAAACATTCCATTTTTTCATTTAGTAAAACACTTCATATAAAAAAGATTCCTTTTACATAAATGTAAAAGTCAAAGGGATTTATAAAACATATAAAAGAAAGTTGTGTATAAAACAAAATATGCATCAATGAAAGGAGATTGAGACGAAGTCCCTTACAAAGTCGGTATCCTTAGATTAAGGATAAATCAATTACATGATTATGTGTGACAAACGAATACACCAAATATAAGTGGATATTAAGTGTAAAACAATCAGATTTTATTCACACATATTCATATAATGACATATTCAAGGAGTACAAGTTTATCCCAATGAATCAGAATTTGGTTAAGAAGTTCCCTTGCAAAAATTCGACAGCCTAACGGCGTCAATTCAAAATTCATAAAATGATTTGATGAGAGGTAAAAATGGTATCTCATCACTTGTACATTAAATTTACAGCAATAAGGATATATAAGAACATATCCCATCATAATAATATGTAATTTAAAAGACATAACAAAAGAAGTCTTTTTAAAGAAGAGGAGGGTGAAAGGTCCCCTTACCGATTTGGGTAACTTTCAAAACGTACACTCCATTGAAGAAGGGTCATACAATGAATATGTAAATACCCATAAATGAAATTATATTACAAAAAGAATATAATAATTGGCATTACATAAATCACCCAAATGAAATGGTGGAAAATGTAGCATAAATCTCACAGGAATAAAAGTGAGATGAAAAATCCCTTACGAAAACTCGGCAGCCTAATGGCGCCACTTAAAACTTCCAAAAATTGATTGATGAGATCAAATAGGGTATCTCATCATATTAAAATAAAATTTACATAAATAGGAATATAAAATAACATCCCCCAACATAACAAATAATAGATTAAAAGAAGTGACATAAAGGATATTACTTAAAAAGAAAGAGAGAGGTTGGGTCTCTTACGAATATTCGGCAGCCTAACAGCGCCACTCAAAACATCCAAAAATGGATTAATGAGATAAAATAGGGTCTCTCATCATATTAACATAAAATTTACCTCAATATTAATATAAAATAACATCCCCCAACATAACAAATAGAAGCTTATAGTAAGTTACATAAAAAGATTACTTAAAAATAAAGAGAGAGGTTGGATCCCTTACCTCGTGTCCGACATGACTCGATCGTTCTTTAATCTCCTAAATAATAAAATTTGGTCAATTTATAATTTCTTAAGGAACTAATTTAAATATTATTATTCAGTTAATATCACATATTATAATTTTATAATAATTGGTTAATAATGTGAGTTCATATCAGATGTTTTTGTCGATGTTCGGTACATGAGTAAAAAATTGAACTCGTTGGAAAAGAATTTTCCATGTAGTTATAGGTACATCATATCCAGAATAGTATTGATGTTTTAAATATCATATATATCCATTATATATTCATTTTATACTATTCCATAGCATTTGGAGATAAAAAAATTAAAAGCACCGTTTATGGAGACGATAGGTCGTGCGTACGCATGAACACTACTTTCATTTTTTGTCATATTAATGGAATTAAATCAAAATGAGAGATATATATTTTATAATTCCATAATGATATCCATAATTTATATGTAATATATTACATATATATCCATTATTTAAATGTACTTATAATAGTACATAACATTTGGAGATAAGAAATGAAATGTACCGTTCATGGAGACGGTAAGCCATACGTACGCATGAACGCTACTTTCATTTCTTTTTTTTGAATTCAATGGAATGAAATAATAATGATATAAAGGTATATTATAATTCCAGTAGGATATCATATGCAATACCATTAATTCCATCCTTTATATGTCCCACATATTGCATTAACGAATCAAATCACTTTGAGGGGGCGGTAGTCCGCACTTCCTAAAATGAAGATATCGCGTTTACCCATAATGGAAACCATAAAGGTATTCCATAAATAAAAAATACAGAAGATTAAGGAAAACATAAACATATTATATATCATATATAAATATAGTGACATCTTAATGTCCACCTTTGAAGGTGTTAAATGAATACTGAACAATCATCGTTTCGTGAGGCAGTAATTCACCATCCACAGAAACAGTGTGTTCTTTAACCATTAGACGGAGGTGTGTGAAAGTGAAGCTTTAATACCTATTATAAAAACATCCTATTATATTTAATATACTTGTTTTGTTACAAAAAAAGTAACAAAAAGAGTTAATGGGTTTGGAGAAGCAAAATAAAACAAAAGAACACAAGGAAAGACATTACCTTTAAATCGGGTAACTCTCTTTGATTTGTGCTCAAAAGATTCCTTAGAAAGGATTATGCACAAAGTGAGGATTTAATGATGAAGAGAGGGATGTGGAGAGACAAAATTAGCATGGTTTAGCCGATACAAAGGCTTGAGAGGTGTGGGAAAGGTGGTAAAGTTGGGGGCCTTTTATAAGAGGAGAGGAGGGGCACTCTTGGAAAGTTATAAAAGGATACATTATTATAAAATTCTTTTCATATTTTAAAGGTCCCAAAATTATATATTTAGAGGATAAGGTGATAATAGTTCTAAATACACCCATAAAATATTTTTTTGACATGTTTAGGTCTTATATTTTACATTATCTTTTCATTTTATTTAAATCGTTAAATAATGAGGTAATCGTTGCATTATCATGATGTCAAAAATACATTAATTTATTTAATGTCTAAAAATTATAAAAAAATATAATGATGTAGGAAATATTTTTATATTTCTAATTAATTTTTATAGTCAAAAATATTACTTCTATAACCACATTTAAAAATTGTTTTAGTAAAACAACTCATGTTTGTGACATTTTTATTTTAACTTTAAATAAAAAAGTTATTTATGTCATTTTCCTACCAAAGTGGCTCAGTGGGGTCCCAAAGTTGACCCATGGATTGTCTTGGTCGAACATGACACATAAAAGGAGTGTAGGACATGTTTCTAGGTCATTTCATATTATTAAAACATTATTCTTACCTTAAATTACACTAATTAGCATTAATTGTGATTAATAAAACTTAAAAGTTACTATTCAAAAAAAATTATTTTAATCTCATTGAACCACATTTTACTTCTTAATGAAAAACATGTAAGTCGGATTTTTTGAAACTCAAATCACAGAAGTTGAAAAGTTTCATTTAAACGAAAAATTAGTTTCTTTAACTACCACTTAGTGGTTTCACTATTTATCTAAAATTGAACTTTTTCAGAAAAATACCAAAAATTCACCCTAAGCTATATTTGATATTCTGAATTAAAAAATGATGTCTATTTTACAAAATTCAAAACATATAAGTTGCATTAATTAATTTAATAATTAATTCCCGCTGTCAAAACAAATAGCGTGTTTTTAAGAAACAATATCTATTAAAAGATTGACACTTGTTTAAGTCCAATTTCAAAGTGAAATTAATTTCAATGACCACTATTGGATTAAATGGTAAAAATATATTCTAATTTCACTTTAAAAACAATTCAAAAGATAATCCAATCATATAAATAAATTAGATTAAAAAGAGGTTTTGAATTAAAGTACAACATTTTTCGCTATTCATTAAAAAAAATGAACTTTATCGAAAAATACCAAAAATTTACACAAAGTAAATTTTGATGTCCCAATTCTAAAGAAGAATTTTATTTTGTCAAATATAACACATAAAATTGTCAAAAAGTGGATTTAAAAGTGGTTCTCTATCAAAATTTGGTTAATCGACATTTTAAAGAATATTAGAATGTTTTTGCTTAAAATTGGATTCATTCGCATTTTTAATCCTCTAACATTTATTGTAAAAAGTAAAAATATTTGACAAACATATATAATCATTTTTTAGTTAGTTCTGTTCATTCATGCCATTACAATGGCAAAGCATTAACTACCATTTAAAATAATATTATTTTATTATTACAGTGCAACGTAAGATTCTCAAGAAACTCGTTGTTGTGTATTGGGTACGGAATCAAGCATAGCATCCCCTTTAAAGTAATATTAATATTTTATTCACAAATATGGATAAATTTGAAAATGCCATTTTCTTTATTTACTTGGGGTGTTACATCCTTCCCCCCTTTTGGCAATTGCGTCCTCGCAATTTTAAAATTAGGCTTGGAAACTTTATTGAAAATCCCACATTGGAACAAGAGTCACTAAAACAATCACTTTAAAATAAAGAAAGAGAAGTACAAATGTCACCTGAGTTATCCCATACTAGGATTCCATGTAGGAAAACATTGATATGGAGGAAAAAACAAAGGGTCATGTTCTGAGGTAGAGTGATAGTAAACATGTCTAGGAGAAAGTTAACCATAAGAAAATCACAAACTTGTGATGGGTTAAATGGTATTCCATTCCCCAGTAGGAAAATTTAACAGACAACATTTTTGTTTTAAGTTACTCTTAATTAAGGAATTTATTTTTGATCCTAAATAAATCATAATGAAACATACTTACTTGTCACGTAGACTTTCAACTTTTACTAGATTCCTTAATAAAACTCATATTTTCTCCAAAAGACGAGTATTTAGGAAGACTTGTTCACATTAAGAGTACTATAATCAACTTCCTGAGAATCACCTAATCCAAAAAAGAGAACTATATATTTCCAATGTCTTTAGAAAAAATCCAAAACCATAATTGTTAGTATGAGATCAGATAATCCACAAAATTAAAATCCATTATAAAAAGAAAATCTATTCTTAATCTCCAAAATTTGTCCAAAAAAACCCAAAGTTCAACGAAGACCATTCGATAAATAATTGTCCATAAAATTCTTCAAATTAAACTAAACTAAGATTGAAACCCAAATATTTGAAGGATTTAATCACATAGTCTTCCAAGGTACAAATTAACTTTTATCTCCAAATAACATCAGTTGCTCTTAAATTCTCATATTGAAGAGTAATTAACCTAATCACATATCCTCCATGATAGGTTAATCATTTGCATAGATAACCCAAAATAAACATACTCTTGATTTTAAAATCATATAACTAAAAATAATTAGTCAAACTAACTAGGGACTTCACGTAGTCCAGTGGTAGGTGATAAATACCAGTCGCACTTTGGTTGTGGGTTCGATTCCCACATCTTTTTCCGACGTGGCGGGTTTTCACATGGTCTGCGTGTTGTCCTTTTCCAAAACTATATAATTATTAAAAAATTCCCCAAAATGAGATAAAATCTTCAAAAATAATCAAAACATATTTTAAACTCAAGTTTATCTCATGCCTTTCATTTTCTATCATATCATAGAGTAACCCATAATTACCTTAAAAGTAAGGATCATATAAACCCTAATGGTTACCTTTATAATTATTACCTGAACTTATACATCAATTGTTCATCTCGTACATGATGCATTACAGAACATACCATGGTTCAAGTGGTTGATCATAACTCCTTGATAGTCGGTTTAGAACAACCACAAGTTTCCTCGTTGAATCCCCCATTTCATCCAGTCTCTTAATCAGAGAACCACCACAGTTTCCTTCAAACCTATTTTCACTTTGGTTCCTGCTCGATCCATCCATTCACTAAAAACAGAAATATCAGTGTGAGTATATCAACAAAACCATCATTTACTAATGAGGAAGATAAACACTAAGATATACTTACTCATTCACTTTATCTAAAACTAGGAATCTTTCTGAAATCCTAACCATTATAGTATTGTCACTTATGCTTAGAGAATACCATAACCTCTAAAGTTATCTAAACCGACCTCTAATACCAACTATAAGGCACCGACCTTAAACCTTACTTAATATTGAATTAAATTAATAATTCACATTGAGGATCTTTTCAGGTTTAGAGTTTTAGATAATTAGATCATAAATCATGAATTACATTCCACATTTAAACAAAGTGGTTACATAAAAGATAGTATTCATTTTTTCCAATCAATGGAAATATATTTAAAATAAAACATGGATTCATTCTTGACACTTTCTTGACACTATCGTCATATCATGCACCTTTCCCTTGACCTGTCAAAAAACATTTCAGATACTTGGGATGAGCATAAAAAGCTCAGTAAGGGATATAAAAGTACAAAAAGATAACATTAGTTCATGTATGAAATCATACTTTACTCATAAAACATAAGTATTTTAACATACCTCATCAAATCATGAATAAATCATAGAAATCATAAGGCATAAAGGTAACTTGAGGCATTCATAACACTCTTACGTAGGGAGTAACCCTCTTGGTTACGTTTGGAATACCCATCACAATATATTCCCTAAATCTCTTCGGAGAAACCTTAACGTTTAACTCCTTCACGTTACCCAATTAATTGGAGAGCTATATCGGGCTCACCCACCCTTAGTTTATCATGTAACCACCCGTCTTCATAACAATTCCCAAGAACCGTAACATAATCGTATCACATAAAACATGCATAAAGGAAACATAACATTCCCACTTTTCATTCACAAGATATCAATACAAAAGATTGATATAAAAACATTATGAAAACCATTTTCAATACCAAAATAAAATAAAATTAAAACATGGTATTTATTTTTCAATAAAAAAAGTTATGGCTTGTAGAGGAAGTCGAAACTCAAATAATGGTCACAGCGGCGGAGAAGTTGTTGTCGCCGCATACGTATGACAAAAACATTCCCTTTTGTCATTTAGTAAAAGACTTCGTATAAAAAATATTCCTTTTGGATAAACATAAAATTCAAAGGGGTTTATACACCGTATAAAAGAAAGTTGTGTATAAAACAAAATATGCCTCAATGAATGGATATTGAGAGGAAGTCCCTTACAGAGTCGGTATCCTTAGATTATGGATAAATCAATTACATGATTAAGTGTGACAAATTAATACACCAAATATAAGTGGATATTAAGTGTAAAACAATCAGAGGTTATTCACACATATTCATAGAATGACATATTCAAGGAGTACAAGTTTATCCCAATGAATCAGAATTGGGTTAAGAAGTTACCTTGCAAAAATTCGATATCCTAACAGCGTCAATTCAAAATTCAGAAAATTAGTTGATGAGAGATAAAAAGGGTATCTCATCACTTGTACATTAAATTTACAGAAATAAGGATATATAATAACATATCCCAACTTAATTATATATAATTTAAAAGACATAACAAAAGAATTCTTTCTAAAAAAGAGGCGGGTGAAAGGTCCCCTAACCGATTTGGGTAACGTTCGAAACGTACACCCCATTGAAGAAGGGTCATACAATGAATATGTAAATACCCATAAATAAAATTATATTACAAAAAGAATATAATAATGGGAATTACATACACCACTCAAAGGAAATTGTGGCAAATGTAGCATAAATATCACAGGAATAAAAGTGAGATGAAAAATCCCTTACGAAAACTCGGCAGCCTAACGGCGCCACTTAAAACTTCCAAAAATGGATTGATGAGATCCAATGGGGTCTCTCATCATATTAAAATAATATTTACAATAACAGGAATATAAAATAACATCCCCCAACATAACAAAGAGTAACTTAAAAGAAGTGACATAAAGGAGAGTATTTAAAAAGAAAGAGAGAGGTTGGGTCTCTTACGAAAATTCGGCAGCATAACAGCGCCACTCAAAAAAATCAAAAATGGATTGATGAGATCAAATAGGGTCTCTAATAATATTAACATAAAATTTACCACAATAGAAATATATAAGAACATCCCCTAACATAAGAAATAGGATCTTAAAGTGAGTTACATAAAAAGAGTACTTAAAAATAAAGAGAGAGGTTAGATCCCTTACCTCGTGTCCGACATGACTTGATCATTCTTTAATCTCCTGAATAATAAAATTTGGTCAATTTATAATTTCTTAAGGAAATCCTTTAAATATTATTATTCAGTTAATATCACATATTATAAATTTATAATAATTGGTTAACAAATTGAGTTCATATCAGACGTTTTTGTCGATGTTCGTTACATGAGTAAAAAATTAAACTTGTTGGAAAATAATTTTCCATGTAGATGTAGGTACATCATATCCAGAATAGTATTTATGTTTTAAATATCATATATATTCAGTATATATTCATTTTATACTATTCCATAGCATTTGGAGATAAAAAAATTAAAAGCACCGTTCATGGAGACGGTAGACCGTACGTACGGATGAACGCTACTATCATTTTTTGTCATATTAATGGAATTAAAAAAAATAAGAGATATGTATATTATAATTACAGAATGATATGAATCATTTAGATGTAATATATTACATATATATCTATTATATATATGTACTTATAATAGTACATAACATTTGGAGATAAGAAATGAAATGTACTGTTCATGGAGACGGTAAGTCGTACGTACGCATGAACGCTACTTTCATTTATTTTTTTTGTATTCAATGGAATGAAATAATAATGATATAAAGGTATATTATAATTCCAGTATGATATGATATGTAATACCATTAATTCCATCCTTTATATGTCCCACATATGGCATTAACGAATCAAATCACTTTGAGGGGGCGGTAGTCCGCACTTCCTAAAATTAAGATTTCACGTTTACCCATAATGGAAACCATAAAGGTATGACATAAATGAAAAATACAGAAGATTAAGGAAATAATAAACATATTATATATCATATATAAATATAGTGACATCTTAATGGCCACATTTGAAGGTGTTAAAAGAATATTGAACAATCATCGTTTCGTGAGCCTGTAATTTGCCATCCACAGAAACAGTATGTTCTTTAAACATTAGACGGAGGTGTGTGAAAGTGCAGCTTTAATCCTTCTTATAAAAACATCCTAGTATATTTAATATACTGTTTTTGTTAAAAAAAAGTAATAAAAAGAGTTTAGGGTTTTAAAGAAGAAAAATAAAACAAAAGAACACAAGGGAAGACATTACCTTTAAATCGGGTAACTCTCTTTTATTTGAGCTCAAAGGATTCCTTGGAAAGTATTCTGCTCAAAGTGGGGCTTCAATGATGAATAGAGGGATTTTTAGAGACAAAATGGGCGTGGTTTGGCCAAGCCAAAGGCTTGAGATGTGTGGGTAAGGTGGTATAGGTGGGGGACTTTTATAAGAGGAGAGGAGGGGCACTCTTCGAAAGTTATAAAAGGTTACTTTATTATAAAATGATTTTTGGATTTTAAAGATCCCTAAATTATATATTTCAAGGATAAGGTGATAAGAGATCTAAATAAACCAATCCAATAGTTTTTTGACATGTGTATGTTTTATATTTTACATTATCTTTTCATTTTATTTAAATCGTTAAATAATGAGGTAATCGCTGCATCATCATGGTGTCATAAATAAAATAATTTATTTAACGTCTAAAAATTATAAAAAAAATATAATGATGTAGGAACTCTTTTTATATTTCTAATTAATATTTATAGTCAAAAATATGACTTTTATAACCCCATTTTAAAATTGTTTTAGTAAAACAACTCATGTTTGTGACATTTTTATTTTAACTTTAAATAAAAAGTTATTTATGTCATTTTCCTACCAAAGTGGCTCCATGGGGTCCCCAAGTCGACCCATGGATTTTCTAGGTCGGACATGACACATTAAATGAGGGTAGGAAATGTTTATAGGTCATTTCATATTATAAAAACATTATTTTTACCTAAAATTACACTAATTACCTTTAATCGTGATTAATAAAACTTAAAAGTTACTACTCACCAAAATTTATTTTTATCTCATTGAACCACATTTTACTTCTTAATGACAACCCTGTATGTCGTATTTTTTAAAAATAAAATCACATAAGTGGAAAAGATTCATTTAAATGAAAAATCAGTTTTTTAACTACCACTTAGTGGTTTCACTATTCATCTAAAATTGAACTTTTTCAGAAAAATACCAAAAAATCAACCTAAGATATATTTGATATTCCAAATTCAAAAATGATGTCTATTTTAAAAAATTCAAAACATATAAGTTTCATTAATTAATTTAATAATTAATTCCCGCTGTCAAAACAAATAGCGTGTTTTTAAGAAACAGTATCTATTAAAAGATTGACACTAGTTCAAGTCCAATTTCAAAGTGAAATTAATTACAATGACCACTATTGGATTAAATGGTAAAAATTTATTCTAATTTAACTTTAAATACAATAAAAAAGATAATCTAATCATATAAATAAATTAGATTAAAAAGTGGTTTTGAATTAAAGTACAACATTTTTCATTATTCATTAAAAAAATGAACTTTATCGGAAAAATACCAAAACTTTACACAAAGTAAATTTTGATGTCCCGATTATAAAGAAGAATTTTATTGTTTCAAATATAACACATAAAATTTTAAAAAAGTGGATTTAAAAGAGGTTCTCCATCAAAAGGCGGTTAATCGACCTTTTAAAGAATATTAGAATGTTTGCGCTTAAAATTGGATTCATTCGCATTTTTAATCCTCTAAAATTTATTGTAAAATGTAAAAATATTTGACAAACATATATAATAATTTTGTAGTTAGTTCTGTTCATTCTCGCCATTATAACGGCCAGGCGTTAACTACCTTTTAAAATAATTTTATTTTATTATTAGAGTGCAACGTAAGATTCTCAAGAAACTCGTTGTTTCGTATTGGGTACTCCATAGAGCATAGAGTCCCCTTTAAAGTAATATTAATATTTTATTCACAAATATGGATAAATTTTAAGATGTCATATTCTTTATTTACTTGGGGTGTTACAGGTACTTCTACCTTGGTGGTGTTGTCTTTATGGTGTTACCTGTGTGGTACTTATATCTTTGTGGTGTTACCTGTGTGGTACTTCTACCTTCATGGTGTTACCTTTGTGGTATTATTCCCTCATGTGTGAGATGAGTATATCCGGATAACATAGGTATATTTATGGGCATATACCGAAGTAAAGTTAATGTCTATCATGTCGTGCTTTGATTTTTGGTCTTTCTTTGTGGTATTTTTTCTGTGGAACTCTTAGAGACCTAAAGGGGTCATGAGGTCCCTATTGAGTATTATTATACCCACCCCTGCATGGGAAACGCCCGCACCTTGTTTTGTCTTGTGCAGATGATGGAAAAAATTGATCGAGGATAAGGGAGATAGGTCAGGATGGTACTTAGAGGTGGACCATTTGGCATGACGAGATATAGGGACTACTGATTGTGAGTTGTAACTATCCTTCAGGCAGGATCCTTGGTGGACGATATAAGAGATGTTTTTCATTATGTTGTTTTATTACTTTTTAGTTGTACTTGTACTTTTCAGTTGGGATTGTATTCTGACCCCTTTACTTTTAGCACACTTTTACTACAGCATTTTACTTTGTGGTTGCTTCTTGTTGTGTTCTTGGACTGTGTGTCTGTATAGGTTAAAAGGCAATGTCTTTCCATTTTAGGGATACTACTTTTTGGTGCTAGTTTCTATCCCCGGCATATGGAATGTGGGTTTGGGGTAGTCACGGCATGAGCCCCGAGGGAAGGGTCATGATAGGAATCATCATCATTTTTGTTTTTTTATAATTTAATTTTTACGCCTAAAAAATCACTTTTATTGAAATCTTTTTAAGGTATTTTCATACTTATATTAAAATAAATTTATTCCAATTATTGAAATTAATTTTTAAAATTTTTATTTCATATTTCTAATCACTAGTTTAAAATTTAGTAAATATTTCAATTTGATTTTTATCCATAATTACTACTGACCATGTTAAAGGTCTATCACCACGATAACATTTAAAACTGGTTAATTGAAGTTTAAAACAAGGGAAAATATCTAAAAATAAAAAAATGAATTTATTTAATTGTCTGAAATTAGTTCAACCATAACCATCCTATATTAAAAAATATTCCATTTTGGTTCCACATTCATTTGATTATGACCTTTATATTATTTTAAGTTAAGAATAATTACAAAAGTTAACTCTCTTTATTTTAATATCTCTTATATATTGCAATTGGGATAAAAAAGAATATATGAATATTTATAAGTGGTTATTTTTAATATTAATATATTATATTTATTTTTTTGATTTATTTTTAATTTTTAGTGTTAGTATAATTTCCTTGATCGCCAATGCAACGCCGACAGAGTGCTAGTGAAATCCGTAAAACCATCAAATAAATGATATTAAAAACATTAAAAACTATATATTCTGGATGATTTATGGTTACCCACTATTTTTTTATAATTATAATTTATAATTTATGGTTAAAGTGTTTATATTATAAATAAATTATTATATTTATTCCTTTGAAGTCAAGATATGTGAATTGTCCCTAAACTGACATTAAAGTGTATTTATTGTTTAAATTTTAATTTTAAATAATTATAAAATTATGAAAAACCTATGTTGGATAAAGTTAATGGAAATTTTTTGATACTATAATTCATGTTTTATTTGTTTTCCACTTCGAGTTTTTAAAATTAATTTTAATACTATTAAAGAGTTAACAATTTGTTATAATGGTTAAGGTTAAATTGGGTTAACGAGCGTGTTAAACCAAATGATAATGTTTAATATGAAACATAGACTTGTATAATATTTAAAATTTGATTATATAATTACCTTAAACACATTATATTTAAATATAATACAATCATGAACCGTTTTAAATGAGTTATACACATATTATATATTAATATTTCAATTATTTACAAGTTTTCAACCCACATCACTTTTAAAAGGGATCCACCAATCCACTCTAATTAACAAACATTGAGATAATTATCTAGAAAAATATCTAAAAATTACCTTCATATATTCAATCCCAACATTCTATATCATCTATTATTTCCCTAATACCCTCCTAAAAAGTGTTAAGGTGTAATCTAAAGGGGGATTCTAAAGAAGTGGTTTAACTCTTAACTGAGTTGTTTCATTTTATTTCTTCTTATAAATAATTCAATTAAATCATATCCATACTTGTGTAATTAAATTATAGTATTATATATACATAAATTTTATTATTATTATAACAAAACATGTATTCATCTAAATTTACATCCTATGGAAAATGAAAACATCGCTTGTTCATATGTATGACCTACAGTCTCCACGTAGCAGTGCAATCTGTTTTTCATCACCTATTTGAATTGATTGTTATAAATGTTATACATGATCTACCTTCTTACTCTTCCATCCATTGTAAAATGATAATGTTATCCACGCAAACTTGTGGACTACCACCTTCATAAAGCGATGTGATTAATTTTTCTATTACCACTAGGAATGGATATATTTAAAATTTTATAAAATAAATACGTATTATATTTATTAAATTATTAAAATTATGTAGAGAATGAAACCATTTTATAACTGATTTCACCAAGAAAATATACAGAAGTAGTTTTAGAGAAGTTGACCGAACAACTGTAAGTGGTCGATGTAAAAAATAATTATTCAATGAATAGATTTCATGTGATTATAAAAAACCATAAAAGATGGAATTTAGATTAAAACATTTATTAATAAATTATTTAATAAATTTAAATTTATTATATTAGATTACTAAACAAGTACGACTAAGTGGAGACCTAATGTAAGGAATTTCTTTTACAATCTCATTTTATTTCATAATTTTTTAGGTTTAGATACCCTTATGATGAATTATAATATCATAATCTTTTAAAATATATATATTTTTTATACTATTTTTTTGTGGTTAATATTTTTATTTTCCATTTATTATATTTTTTATTAAAAACTAGTATGTTGGTTACAAGTAAGGGTAATTTTGTCTTATATCAACTTCAATGAGACATGTTTCACATAATGAACCGAATTTCTTTTAAATAGTATATATACTACCCCTTGAACATTTTGTACCATGTATTAATCTATTTTAATGGTATTCATTGTTTCTTATTCATTTTTTCTCTCATAAGGTGTTTTGATTCAAAATTTACCAATGTTGTAATGATTTATTTCAATATCTCATTTTTTATGAAGATTGTTTAGGTTTTATTATATGTTGAAATAATTTTATGATTTATTATCCTTAATAACTATCTATTTTTATATATTATAGTTATTTATGATTTTTACATGTTTTTTAAAAAAATTCCTCTCTTTGATAATTAAAATTATCATTAAAATTTTTCTATGAAAATTCTACTTTGTTTCATTTTTGGTCGTTGAAATTTTTATTCAACATCCATGTTCTTTAAATTTTATTCCATAATGTCATTTTCATTGATAAAATTATTATTTAATTTCATTTTCAAACCTATTTTAATTTCATTTGAAATTTTAAAAATAAATCTTCTTTTTATTTTTTAATGAGGTGTTTTTTTACTTTTTAATAAAAGTGTCAAATAAATATATGTAGTAACGTTTACTATAAAAATAAATTTTACCACCATTATAATAGATCTTGTATTTAAATTTTCTATTAAAACATTCAATGGTTGTTTTAAAAGAAATTATTTTTATCTATATTTTTTGGAATTTTTATTTAAAATATTATCAAAATAAAAGTGTATTTTTTTTCTAGAGGAATGAAAAGAATTTCAGAAATGATTAACTGCTTCATTTTTAAAATACAGTTTTAAAATGATTAAGGAAATTTATTTTCAAATTTACCCTTCAATTTTACTCTATAATTCTAAAAATAATTTTAGTTGTTAATTTTTTTTATTTCGGTTGACTTTATGGCCTTCTATCATCCTTTAATGATTTATGGATTATACTATATTTTGATATCATTCACTTTATTATGATCATATTCTTTATCACTCTCCAATATTCAAAGGACATTATTTATATCCTTCATGTATATATTTTCAATATCATGGATGTATTGATTATCATTTTTTCTAAATAATATAAATTTTTTGTATGTGGTTCTAGTGAAATTATGTTTACTAAGAAAGTTATTTCATTAACCGGGGAAATATTTTCTATTATTGATTCAATACATATAATTTTTTATTTCCCTTTCTTTTTTAGAATTAATTTTATTGATCATTAAATATATTAGCAATGAATTTGAAATGCAAGGGATTAGTGGGGTCTGGTTGTAGATATAACCTCAATACAATGGTTGGTCTCGTGAGACAAAACAACATGCATTCCATATTAGATGGGTATCTAGTTTACAACTACGCATTTATTATGGATGCGTTAGATATGATATTTATGGAAATATTAATGGTATATTGGTCAAGGACCTGATTGTAAGATCCTAAATATTTATATTAATACATTTCCTTCATTGAGAATTCATTTTTAATATACATGTTGTTACTATATTGATATTATCCATGTATTTACATTGAAGACAACTTATTGATTAAATGTAATTTATTTTGATAATCCAATATTCTATATTAATTTTTCCTTATCTTCAAATGATGGATTTTTTTTGAGAAAATATCCCCTTTTAAATTCCATGAAGAATAATATACTTTCAAAAGAACATTCATTCAGAATCATTTCATCCTTATGGTTTCCCATAATTTTTCTACTGACAATATATTCTAAATTAAGGATATTTACAACATAATCACCACACGAAATCAAAATTCACAAAATATTTTGTGAAAAAAGGAAAAAATAAATGGAAGAAAAAAATGAATTACATGGTTCAGAAAAAATTAACACACCCATGGGAGAACACTACAACCACTATGATAAAAGATAGTACAAAATATTACGACCGTTATCACATTCAAATCACTCTATAATACAATAAAGTATACAAATATTATTTATTAAAATATATTTATTGAACATACTTCACAAAAACTAGTCACACCTCATATTTATAGAGGTATTTAACTGATATATCAATTCCATTACCCTCCGAAAAACATGGTTCTCAATCCATTAGAAGTGACAACCTCTGATTCACTTTTTCACCATTGGTTTGACCATTTAAAACTTGAAAAATTTCATTATGCACAAGTATCAAAAATTTAATTATGAATATCTAAACTTAACATCATATAATCATGCTTTATTATGAATCCTTTGGAAAATTATAAGGTTTACAAAAACTTTCAAAATTTTCATTCAAGAAAAATGCTCCATATGGAAACTCTCTTTCTAGAAATCCCAATCTAGGAAAATAGAAGATACTAAAAAACACCAATAATCACACAATTAATGAATATTACAGGGAATTTTAACTCTATCCTTATCTGTTAGATCTCATATCCATATAGTTCATTTATCATTATCCACATCCTTTTATTTTTCCAATTTAGATGGAGGCACAACGTTACCACATAATCAATTAAACTAACTACATTATAGACATGTTTGAATGATTCTTATTTCTAATCAAATTTAAAAGTTCTAATACTATATATTCTATAATATTATTGATTAAGTTGACTATAAAGTTTTAAAAAATACAAAATATTCTATACCATGATTCTGTTGATGTAGTTTATTAAAATCGTGAAATAGATTTTACAAATCCACGGTTTATTAAAACCATGGAAATAAAGTTCCCTAATATTTCCAATTACCACCCTATTCAATACCCTTATATGATCAAATCCATACTCTAAAAATTATCACCCTAACAGTTCCCCTCTTTCTATGATTGACTAACTTAGTAACTCTGGAAATCATCTTACACCATTCTAACCCTCACGATCAACCAACCCCCACTCCCCCCCATTTCATGTTTCACCTCACTTCCCCTATTAGTGTGATTAAAAAAACCAATATCTCTAGAAATCTTCTTTCTGTATGTAGTGGAATGATTTCCTCATGATTCCTCTTTTTTCTAGGGAGGCTCCTCATAATTAAATTCTAGTGATTTATTCACCTTTCCCTACAGGTAATAAAAATTATTTCACTATAATACATAATTCGAGCTACTCTAGCATTAAATAAATTGAATATTTAAACCATTATTGTATTGGATAAAAAAATTAGTTTTCATATTATATTAAAAAATTATTTTTATTTGAATATTCTTTATGTATTATTTTGTTGAAAATTTTGATTTTATGTTACTTTTAATATTTATTATTTCCACTTTAAAAATGAACCATGATTATTGTAGTGTTTTTATTCTAATGTGTGTTATTTTTGAAGTAATTGGATGGTATATATGTATAAAAAATAGGGGTTCAGACACCACAAGTTTTGGAGGAACAATAGTGCCACACCCACTAATAGTTCAACAATTTAAAAAGAGAGAAGGCATAAATAACATGTTTATCAGGATTGACTCTATTGTGAGGAATCCTTCTATAATTTACTATGTTTAATAAATGTATTAGTTTTGATGTAAATTTACTATAATTCATTTTATATATTAAAGGAGTTGAATTAAAAATATTCCATAACAATGAATAATTTTTGTTAAATCGGTTTTTCTATAAATGACATTTTAAATATGAGAAACTTATTTAAATATAAGAATTAGTTCTAACCTTTTTTTAATTAATCATTTTACCACATATTGGTCCCTATTTTTGTTATTAGATGAATAAATTGGTTTTTACCAATACCACATATAATCTTTAGCAATATTTATTTGGGGAACCATGGTTATTATACATGCGATTATTAATGACTTGTTTATCTAGATATCACTGAACCAAGTATTTCCATTTACTCAATTACCAATGCATGGTATGACATGCCACAAGACTATATTATGGTGGAATAACCCTCATTTTTCTATTCACGCATTGTTAATTCACTTTTTAGGTAGTTTTTTATTTTAAATGTGTTTTACTTGTGAAATTTTTATTTTCTTTATTTTGAAAATAATATTTTCTTGAATATTCAATTTCTATAATTATATTAAAAAGGAAAATGATAGTTTTTTTCGTTTAAAATTATTTTTTCACTTATTGAGGATAAATTAATTCATTTAATTAGGTAATTTTATTATTTTATTTTTTATTATTTTTCTTTTATAAGCTAAAATATGATGTTGATGTTATTGGTAAAACCCATGAGATTAATTTCATTTTTATGAGACAATTTAATTATTTGAGAAAATTAGTATTGTTGTTTCATGCCATATGCTAAACATATTTTTATAAGTATTATTATATCATTTTAATGAATTTAAATAATTCTTAATTGTTAAATAATTAAATGAAAATACATTTATCTATTCTATAATAAAATAATTGTACTTCATAATTCATTAATAATTTGGATAACAAATTAATGATCTTATATAGTAATGGTAATAAGCACGAATGAGTTGAAATTTTTTAATTGAAAATCAAAAATGTTAATTTTTTTTATTCATATTAGAATAGATAGAAGTTTGATGTAAAACAATGATTATTCATTGATGAGTTTCAAAAAGAGTTTTATTTTTTTGTATTTTTCATTCAGTAATGGTTTAAAATCCCAAGACTACTTGGTCATAATACTTTAAAATGTAAAGGAAAAATTGAACAGAAAAATATATGTAGAATGTTACTCATAATAATTTTAAATTTAAAGGAAAAATTGAAATATTATTTTCACTTATATTATGATTTAATGTATTGTGGTATGAAACTAATACTTTATCATGAGTTAATTAGATATAATTTTTATAAAATCCCCTTTTCTTATTTTCTATAAAAACTGTATAGAAAAAAATATTCATGTCATGGATATTTTGAATTATTAAGATGGTTATTCATGTAAAATTTGGCTATGATTTAATACAAGATATGTGAATCTAAAATTCCTAAAATCCCAAGACTACTAGGTCTTATTACAAGAATTTATTCCTATTTATATTCATTGTTTACTGTCATATAATGTTAGAGTCATTTTTGTAAGATTATGTCACTTTTATTGGGGCCTTTGTGATAAAATATAGAACAAAAGATCTGTATAAAAAATATATAAATTTGTGCCAATCATTCCCTGTGACTTGTAGAAAATTTTCCCTCCATTGTTTTTTACAAGTATGTTACATCTAACTGTGATTCTTCTAAAAAAATATTTTTCTATTGGTCATATTTCTTGTTTATTGATATAATAAAAATAAATATTGATGTTTACATTTAAATATTATGTGACAAATAAGAATCATCCATAAGGATCTAGTTTGAAATGTTATTTATAAAAGGAAAGCATGGATTTATGTTCAATATACTTGGAAACTTTCACTATGATATCTAACTAACCAATGATAAATTAAGATGAGTAATATGAACCTGGTGATCCTATATTTCCATTACTTTCCTAAATAAGGTGGGATATATGTATCATATAGGTGGTGTACTTTGAATAGGAATGAGTGGGAAATAGATCATTGTATCGTATTATTCAACAATGGATTGGTTGATGAGTACAATAAGTAAGTAAAATTATAAATATTTTTTATTGTATATTTTTTCATATCTTCCAACATAATAACATTTTCAATTTATAAATAACTTAGTGAACTTATAAAAAGAAAGAATATTTCTTTATATTTTAAGAGGACGGATAAATTACATAGTAAAAAATATTTTTCTTGGTTAAAGTCAAAGGAAACAAATTTATTTTTTACATTACCAAATCAAACGTACTTGTTTAATATATGATTTTGATAAATTTCAGGTTCAAATTTTACCAATGGATGATGTATCTTAGGAAATAAGGGAATTAGAATTTGGTTGAAACTTTATAGAAGGTGTTTGTAAAAGAATTGGTTGTTTATGGATTTAAAATAATTATAATTTTTTTAAAAGAAACCTAAAAACATAGAATGATAGTGTCTCAATAAGTGAAATAATAAATTTTTATGATAGTGCATCAGATAGACAATTTCACTCACATAATGTTTTATATAATGGGGTTGTTGAGATAATTTATCTATTATATTACTATTCACAAGGTCGTGTAATTATTATGAAATAAAATTGGTATGATTCAATGACACAACAAGGCATGTATAAATATAGTTTTGGATTTAGAGTGATTAATATGAAATAAAATATTCATACAAATGAGCCTTACATTCTTGAATTGAAAGCTAGATGATTTTTTTATATAAATAAACATTTAAAATTATTAGTTAGTGTTAATTTTTATGTTATTCCAAGACATATTTTTGATTAAGGAGTGGATTATAGTTATGTTTTGGATAAACTAGTTTATATTCATTAAATTTTTTCATTGGATGACATAGATGATTCAACTGTAAGAATGAATTATAAAATAGGAATTCCAACAGAGAATGTATAGAATTGATAGGTTTGGAAGTATTTAGTTTATATTATTCTGATATATTATGTGTTTTTTAAAATTTAATACATATTACATTATTAATTTTGTTATATATATTATAATAATTAACTAGTTATATATTTTTTATACATATTATATATTGTTTCAAAAATATTTTAATTATCACACTATCTGTTAGGATATAATTATTATAGTGTCACATTCAGAAAATTTTTTCTATAAGTTCTTATTATTTAGTCCTTTATACTTGAATATAATTAATATTGTTGAAATGTTTCTAATAATTTATAATAAAATTTAATTCAATTGGATAGGAGATTATATTTACAAATAAAATAAATTGTTTTTTAATTTTTTTTGTATTGTCACATGCCTTCCACATCATTAAAATGTGTACAAAATATGAATTTTTAGGTAATAAATGGAAATACAATACCATGTTTTTATGGTTAACTTAGAATAAAATTTATTTACACAACTGAATGTTTTCATAAAATAACTCATTAAATTCATAGATCAATAAAGTGAGTAATATAAACATTTATGAAATAAAAAATTCATAAAACTAAAGAAAGATTAATTGAGTCAACATCATCTTGTGAAGGTTTCAATCCTATTGATAGTACTGATCAAACTAGCCTGGTGGCATTTGAAATTTACATAATAGGTGAAAATAATTTAGTAAAAAATAATTGAAAATAATTATTTTTCTCGGTTTGAAATTTAAGTTTGTATCATATATTGTTGTATACAACTTCCCCTTCCTGTAGTTCCCCTACATGGAATGCCTCACTCTCCATGGATCTACAATCATAAATAAATATTCCTCACATCATGATTCCCCCTTATATTCCATACCCATAAATTAGTGATCATATTTATCCATTTCTGCCTACTACCATGCAGGGTAGTCCCACTCCCTCTATCCCCTCAGCCTTTTTACTTTATCCACCTACATCCCGATAAGGTACCTCTCCATTTTTTATGCCTCGTGTATGTCTGTACCATCCTACCCAACTTTAGAATTTACAATCTACTCATAAGACAAGACACTAGTTTATTACCCCAACATAGTTTACATGTTATAGAAAAAAATAGTACTTATGGTTATCATTTAAAAATTAAGTAAATAATTTTTGATAAAATTTAAATTATATATATGTGTACTAAATATTCATTTCTTTATTCATGAATATCTTCCTGTAAAACATGTAGTTGTATACAAATTCATGCAATGTGGAATTAAAATATGACAATCATTTACCAGTATGATAAGGGGTAGGAAATAATTGAAAAAATGGTAAATAATTGTGATGTTTCATGGGGATGCACAAAAAATATATTAAAAGTATTCCAGATCAAGTAATCCCCTGGAGAAAAGTAAGAGATGAAATAAAAGACAAGGCTTGTTCTAAAATATACATAAAATATTATTTGAAATTCATTATCAATTTTTTAAAAAACTATTATGGAAAATTTTGTTTTAATATTCAACTCTAATATAACATCCCTAATGAGACACAGGAAAATACACTTAGGTTAATGGAAATGGGTGAGATGTGGCAGGCCTAAAAGTATGAATTTTATGTAATATGGAAGAATAAATGAGGTAAATATCTTGAAAATATAACAATATTGAATGAATGTCTACATATAAAATAAAAATACCTAATTTCATACTAGAGTAGTTCTGAATTTAACTTAGTTTACCGAATTGTTCATTTAATTTATTATTTTTCTATTAAGATTCATTATCTGTTCATATAATATAATACATCTTTGTATTTAAACTATAGTTTTTGTATAACCAATAATTTATATTTGAATTTTATTATATAATTAAAAATAATTATATTTTTTATTATATATAATTGATATAAATTAATGAAAAAATAAATGTATGTTATGTTTCTTAATTTTTAAATGTGGAAATATTTTAAAAATCGTTATAAATCACTCTTAGTTATCATATAATTCTTTTTCTATGATATTAAAATATTAAAAAAAATTATAAACATCTTTCTATAACATTATAGTCTTTATTCTCAAGTTGTTAGTATGTCTCGTCTCTAGTTTTTTTTAAATAAGGAAAGATAATATTAATGACGAATATCACCAGTCGTACATAAGTAGAGTCATGAAGGTAAATTTTCCATCCATAGCTGGTTGACATCGAATGGGCCTGAGGCCTCCAGCTGATGGGCCGCATTGTTTCCTTCCCTTTTGGTAAAGGAGAAGTTGCATCAAGATAAGCCTTGGCAGAGTGAGCCGATTTTCTTGATGATGAAGCCAAAGGGCTGGAGTCCGGCGTCATTTTGGTTAATAGAATTGATAAAAGTAAGGCAGTCAGAATCAATAATGATATCATCCCATCCACGTTCTACAACGAGCATCATCCCTGCAAGTATGGCATAGGCCTCAGCAACTATAGGTTCCTAGAAGGCATGATGTGATTAATATTTTGCTGCAATGATCAGCCCCAGATGATTTCGAGCCAGGAGGTCGAGAGCAACAGGACCATCCTTAGGGAGAGAAGAATCCATGTTAAGCTTAAGACTCCCTTCCATTGGGGTGGTCCAATGAGGGGGATAGGAGGGGGTAACACCTGGAAATAAGTGTTCTTTGCATTCCTTCCAGCCTTCAATCCATAGAGTGGCTCGTTCGATCCAGAACTCGGGAGGCTGATGAACGTGGTGGAAAACTGAATCGTTACACCGAACCCAACTGATCTAGGCCAAGTTGCAATGAGAGCTTGCATTAGATGATGAAATAGAGGAACACCAGCACATCAGAGGATCGGGGAGGTCAGAGGCAATGTCCAGTGAAGCATCCGAAGCCAGGCCCCATTTACTCCAAATTTCCTTGGCTCCCAGGCAGTGAATGATGGCGTGCCAAGGAGTTTCAGGAATATTCGAGCAAAGAGGGCAGGAATCAGCACTAGCCATATGTGGGAAAACAAGGAGTCTCATGGTAGGGAGGGTGCCTATGCACAACTGCCACCAAAATTGGAATATTTTTTTGGGGGACGTTGAGCTTCCAAAGCTCTTTCCATGGTCCCTCATCACGGTCGAGAGAGTCGATGCCAAGAGCCAGTCTGTACCCGGATCTCACCATGTAATATCCTAAAGAATCATTGGTCCAAAAAAGATGGTCGGGGCCTGCATTAGAGAACCATGGGATGCTCAGAATAATTATTTGGTCTCTTTCATTAGACCATTCCTGGATCTTTTCCACACACCACCCCGGACCGTAGTCTAAAAAGAGGAAGTTGATACTGGCATCTTAAAGACCTGGTTGGGCAGGTTATGTGGCCCGCAAACCATCCTTATCGACAAGCCATGGATCGGTCCAGATGTTGATATATGAGAAATTTCAAATCCTCCACCCTAGCCCTTTTTCCTGGAGATTTTGGGCCCCCCAAATACTTCTCCAGAGTAAGATAGGACGAGGGACAAGATAGGAACCATGGAAGTCCATGTGGGGAAAGTACTTGGCATAGAGTACCCATGCACATATATATGATGGACGGTTAATAAGGTGCCATCCTTGCTTGTCCAACAGTGCGTCATTAAATAGAAGAAGATTCCTTAATCCCATCCCTCCCTCTGACTTGGGTTTGCAGACTTTCTCCCAGGCCAACCAGTGGGGTCTATTTCATCCATTATTTTTTCCCCACCAAAATTTGGCAGTATGTGAATGGATCAGGTTGACGATGGTTTCCCAGAGCTTAAACATAGACATAAATTATCTGGGGATAGACTGAATGACTGCATTAAAGAGGGTTCCTTTTCCATCATTGGAGATGCTTTTTGGGGTCCAGCCTTGAATTGTTTTCTCAATCCTATCCACCAGAGCTGCAAAGATTTATTTTTTGGACCAGCCAATCACCGTAGGGAGTACGAGATACTTCTGGTGTTTATCGACCAAATGGATGCATGCAGATTCACAAATCTCATCTCTCTTGAGAGGAGGCACCCCTGCGCTGAAGGAGATTTCTGATTTGTTGTGATTGACAGACTGTCCAGACGCCCACTCATATTGCTGGATCGCATGGTTGATCACTCGGCATTCATTAATAGTGGCTCTAGAGAAAAGGAGGTAGTTGTCAGTAAATAAGAGATGTGACACTTGTGGGCTCTCACGATAGACCTTTACACCATGAATAGACTTAGAGGATGTAGCCCTAGAAATAAGGTCGGAGAAAACATCATCCACAAAAATGAAGAGAAAAGGGGGGAGAGGATCTCCCTAACGTAGGCCTTGGGTTGGGGAGAATCCTTTGGTGATCTCCCCATTGGCCTTGATTCTAAAGGAGGCGTTCGAGATGCAGTGAATGACAATATCTATCCATTTAGTGCAGAAGCCCATTCTCAGCATCACAGGTCTAAGGAACTGCCATTCCAATTTATAATAGGCTTTGGTCATATTAATTTTCTATTCCAGGGTTCCTCTTTTCGAAGTGGAGCACATTTTCATAGAGTGGAACACTTCATGGGCCACAATTTCATTATCAGTAATTAGCCACTTGGCCACAAAGGTGCTCTAGTTTTCGGAGATAACATAAGGAAGCCAAGGACGCAGCTGATTGAAAATGATTTTTGAGAAAATCTTATAAGAGACATTACAGAGGCTGATAGGTCTAAAATAATGGATCAACTTAGGTTTCTTGATTTTGGGGATGAGTATGAGGACAGTTTCCTTGATGGCGGGAATGCTTTTATTCCCCACCCAGATGTTTTTTATCATTTTGCAAATGTAGGGACCAATAATGTGCCAGTATTGTTTAAAAAATAGTGAGTGAAAACCATCCGATCACGGGGTCTAAGTGGGGTGGATATGTTTCAAATCCAGTTGTATCTCATCATTCGTCACATCTTTTGTAAGTTGTCGATTAATCTCATCGGTGATCACATGTTTGATGCATTCTTATACTTTAGCAGACATGATAGGAGTTCTTGTGGAGAATGGGTTCTGGAAATATCCTACCAAAGCTTCGTGAATGCCGCAAGTGTTAGAAACTTTGCTTCCATCAGGTCTTGATAAGCTCCTGATAGAGTTTTTCTGACACCTAGCTGACTCTTTTAGGTGAAAATTCCATGTATTAGTGCCACCCTCTTTAATGTGGATGTCATGCGCACAAATAGCCCAAAATATTTCCTTAACACTAAGGGGCCCATCCAGCTCTGTTTGAGTGGAACCAATCCTGGAGATGTTTCCTTTGGATGGGGGTTGCCTGAGTAAGTTGTGCAACTTATTTTCAAGGACATCACAATGCCTATAAGGTTAGTGGAATTTCATGTTGCTCCAAGATCTCGTATTGGATGCAACCTATTGGAGATTGAGGCCAACATCTTCGTGGGAACTCTTCAAACTTGACCGGACCACCTCTTCACATTCCTTGTCTTTTGACCAGAAGCTCTCAAATCTGAAGGGTCTACTGAGTTATCAATTTCATTCGCCTTTCAAACCATCAATGAGAATTGGGCAGTGATCCAAATAGTTAAGGGTCATGTGGCCACCATGATACATGTTGAATAGATTAAACCAAACAGTAGAACCTAGAAATCTATCAAGACACTCAGCGATGCAAGTGCCTTCAGTATTGTCGTGGAACAATGTAAAAGGATTACCTATGTACCCCAGATTGACCAGGTTCTCCCTAGTGACTGATTCTTTGAAGTTAGACATCAAGGCTAAGTGTTGAATACTTCCGCCTCTATTTTACTTATGTAACATGATCTCATTAAAATCACCTACAAAAAGAATAATGATAGGTAAATCTTGTCGCAGCTTTCATAGAAGGTTCCATGACTTCCCCTTATCAGAATGGGATGGCCCACCATAGAATCCCACAAAGGTCCAGGGTGGGTGCAAGTCAGTTTGAATAGTCGTAGCCACATGGTGCATGGAGAAAGACAAAATTTTGACGTCAATATTGTCCTACCAAAGGAGACAGAGGCCCCAAGAATGGCCTTGTCTGGGCACCGGAAAGAAGCCTTGGAAGATACACTTCATAGAAATACCATTGGTGTCCTTGTTTTCCAGTATGGTTTCAGACTAGAAAACCATATCTAGGAGACTTTGAGCGCAATTGCACTGAAGCATGCGAACTGTTCATGGGTTTCGAAGCCCACAACAGTTCCAGCATAACACAATCATTACTCTAGGCGGGGCTAGGTCGAACCCACCGCCGCCTTTGGTTCCTCCAAACTAGTTTCACCACTTGTTGTTTTCCATATTTTGGTGGGATTCCACCCCAATTGGCATGTTTCAGTTTGACGTTTCCTGAACCCGGGGTTAGGGTCTTCCGCATGACCATCACTTCCTCCACGTTTCACCCGTTTCCAAGTGCGACGAGTGATTGGCTCCGGTATTGGAGTTCCTGTCATTCCATGGGCCTCCATTGGTGTTATATCAATGACTGAAGATTATGGATCTGGATCCGGATCTGGTGGCTTGAAGTGCATCAACATTGGCATTGAACATTGCCTTGGTGGTTCTTTTTGCTTCTTCACCGACCTTATGGATGTTTGAGTTTTGTCCTTCAGGGGGTTAGGATGAACTCAAGCTTCTCTTTGAGTGGTATAGATAGCATTAGAGAAATCCGGAGGTCTGGGCATAATGGCATGTCCATGTGTAGGTTCCACCTGACTGGTATGTGCCAACGTGAGACAGTCACGGTCCTTTTTTCGTCTCAGGAATGAAAGCATATTTAATCATTTATTCATGGAGCCAAGGTCCATATTGAAGGGTGATGTCATCTGATCCACTCTAAGGTTTTATGGTACACGTTCTTTCTGGGTGGACAAGATGACCACATAAAAAGTAGAAGAGTGGGAGTTTCTCAAATTTAAATTATATCCAGGTGTTGGCGTCTTTGATTTTTAGGAACATTCCCCTCATTAGGGGCTCTAACACCTCAATTTAGGCATTGATCTGAACCTCGGGGCCCCATTGTATTGGGTCTGAGCAATCCCATTCAAGAAAGTGGCCTAGACTATCCCCAATTTCCCTCATTATGCGTTATGTTCTAGCATGGAATGAGATTCCTTTAATTAATATCTAGAAGGGGGAGCAGGTTAAATTCACTCCCTAGATATTGTCTCCCCCTTTGAATTCATCCATGAGGATGACTTGATTATCAAAGGACCATGATATTCCACCCACGATTTTATCCCTATCTCTCTCATTAAAAATCTCTAAGAGGATGTGATTATTCCCTGCCTCCCGAATAGCCACTCTTGCATCAATTTTTCAGATGGTGTGAAGAGTGTTTTTGAGATCCCCCTGATTAACTGAAATGTTTTCAATGAAGTTTCCCACTACGAGTAGAGACATGCGTTTTTTCAAGAGTGGGTCATCATTTCTCTATGCCTCGATCTCCACTTTTTTTTTGTCTGTTAGGGACAAACTCTTCCATTTATTAACTAAGTCAGAATCTATAGCGCAATTCAAAGTTTGAATGCACTATCCTCCTTAAGGGTCGACACCCTTGAGGATCCCAAACCACCCTCACTTCAAACAAGACATGGTCCACCAAAAATGTCTCTGGACCGAATCCCTCTTCTTGGCCCCTTACGTAGTCCACCCACCTGAGAAAGGCTCCCCAGCCTTTGCGGAGCAACTCCCCATAGCAGGCCTTCGTGGCTTCACAACACATCAGGCCTTTGTGAAAAAACTACGCCTCGGAGCATCGCGGTAAGAACTTTGCAAAACAACCACTGTGCGATCTCGAAACTCCTCCGAACTTTTCTGCAGGTGTTTTGTGAATCGGCCTCTTCACGAACTCACCTCACTACCAGAAACTTCACACACACACAACACCTCAGACCTACGTGGCATGTTCTTCGCGAATCAATCACAGCGCGAACAGAAAAATGCCGTAAAACTTCGCGGAAGGTGCTTCAAGAATCAAACTCTTCGTGAATGAACCTCTTCAGGGAAGGTGCTTCGCGACTCAACCTCTTCGTGAGTGCTCAAACGTAGTGAACCATTGCAGAGGGTGCAACGCGAATCAAACCCCAAATCGGCGGAAACGTCGCACCGACGTGGAAACTAAAACCTGCCCCCAATCCGTCCCCTATCTTCACAAAGCAAGAATGAAAGCCAATAAAGAAAAGGAAACCATGAACAGAGAGTGCATGGGTCAAAAGTTAAGAGGGATGCGAATTAGGGTTATTAATTCCACGGAAGCTGGTGAAGGTCTCGAGACATAGAATTCTCGAATCCATAATGAAGGTGAAGCTTGAGATGTTTGCGATCTGGAACCGTCCTCTCACTCACAGATCTGACACCAATGAAGGATGACGGTGCCATGAAGGATTGAAAGGTCCCATGGTAGGCCGGAGCTGCACCAGAAGGAGAAAACTAGCATAGAATGAAGGCCGACTTCCTCTGAGACACAAGAGGCGGTTCCGAAAATAGGCGGAGACTCCCAAGAGGCAAACGGAAATAGTGACTTCGCCACGTAGGTTTGAGGAGCGGCACAAAAGAAGCTTGAAAAATGACCCACAAAATGTCGAAAATCCAAATCTCCAACACGGATGCAGAAGAGG
Organism: Viscum album; assembly: GCA_963277665.1. Lineage (NCBI taxonomy): Eukaryota > Viridiplantae > Streptophyta > Magnoliopsida > Santalales > Viscaceae > Viscum > Viscum album. The sequence continues at coordinate 1,156,807,606 of OY728130.1, read as the reverse complement.
AAAACACTACAACCATAGAAGACACCGCCAACCCTGAACCAGAGGAGGTAAAACTAGGGGAAAAATCTGAACCAATAGTCGCTGCAGAACCAGAACTCTAAGGAAGGAGACGCCGGTCCCAGGAAAAACCTAGGACGGAAACTCTCACCCTCTCTTTTATTACTCTTCTTAAAGAATCCCGTGATAATAATAGACTCTATCGAGTAGAATATTTCCCCCATGGAATCTATAATCCATAGTAGTGTCTCTATATATATAAAATATTGGTTTGACTCAACTACATCATATCTAAGAACATTATTAGGATCTATCAAATACTTCTTTAATATAGATATATAAAAGACTATATGAATTCAGACATAATATTCTGGATGTGACCAATAATATTCTACCTTTCTGATCCACTCAAAAATTTAAAAATATCCCATAAAATAAGTAAATAACATCTGTTAACTTCCAAGACAAATATATCCTATCCTAAAATATATTTTCATTATTATTATATCTTTATCCTTAAACCTCAATGTCCATCATATCTAATATGAAAAAAGATTTGGTTAACACTATACTGATTTCACATGACTCTCAATCAAAATGAATAACTCTATCAACTCTAAAAAAATATAGTAAACCTAATATAACTCTCCCCTAATTTAGTCCAATAAAATGGAAACTCATATGGTTTTCTGTACAATCCCTCAAATGGTTGCATCATGAATTGTGTTCTGAAAATTTTTAGAGTTTATTTGAAAAAGGATAATGTTAATTTATGTTTTATGTACATTAGAAAATACATTGAAATGTTTTTATAGATTCATAATATTTTTATTAAGTTACTTGAATAATTTTGAGTTTAATTTAAATGGTTTAGGATTTATAGAATGAAATTTTAAACGTAACAGATGAATTATGGAAGTTTCTGAATTTTAGATTGATGGAAATTTTCGAAATCTCAAACTGTGTATGAGTGTATAGGAACAAAACATTCATATGTATGAATAACATTGTTCTATATAAGAGATATACCACACAAAAACTGAGATACATATGAGTAAAAAGGTGTTGCTTAAAAATAACATTGATGAAATAGAGGATAAATAAAATTAATTGATGGATGGTATTGTTATGTTAGTGTAACAAGAATATTGTGTGAGTATAAAAAAAATATTTTGAAGGCTATTCGGGAGAAGTATCAACATATATATGAGAAAATCACATTTATAAAGGCTGATATAAGAGTAACTTAAATTTTATGAATGACTAACCTGATGTTTTAAAGGATATGTAAGATACCTATCATGGTTATATAAGATTAACATTATCTTCTTGGTAAATTATGAGTCATAATTCAAATGATGTTGTGATGTTCTTAATTGTTTTAAATATAATTTTTTTTTGTAAATTTTTATTCAATCTATTTTTTAATGTTATGGAAAATTTTATTTTACCAGGATGAAATGATTCAAACTTTAGTATTATTCTAAGAATGTAATCATGAACATATAGAGTAGAGTTTTAGTTTTTCTGGAAATGTAAATAAAACTAGAACCCAAATATAGAAGATAAATTCAAGGATAATTATTTATAATCTTCATTGTGATAATTATAGAGTTTTAAGGGGAATCCTTGACTCCATTTATGAAATAAAAAAACTAGAGTATTTCAAGGATGAAATTTTAATAGTATTAAAAGTTAGAGATTATAGTGCTAATATTAATGGTAATTTTCATATTCGATATATGAAATTATTATTTTAGTAATAATTTTGAATTTCTATAATAATAATAAATGGTGAAAATTAGTACGGAAAAATAAATGCGTAGAAAATGATGCAACTATTTAGAGATGATATTTTTTGTCAGTAAGTTCTATAACAATTCTGATAAAACTAGAGAAGTGGAGAACCCAAATTTTTTTTTGAAAAGAAGATAAGTAATAAAATCACATCCATTGTAGCCAATAGTAACTTGAGATTTTATGGAAATTATTCTTCAAGAATATTTTTTTATAACTATATTATTCTAATTCCAATCTAAATAGATTAATTGGTAGAATAAGATAGGTAAATGTTTCACACAACATGATACATGTGTAATAATTTCCTAAAGAGATAAAAATATATTAAAAACTATATTATTTGGATTAAAAATAAATCAAAATTTTGTTGTAACAAATCAAGAAGAATTAAAATAGCATGTTTAAACAAAATTTTAAATAGTATATTGAATATATCCCCTATATAAATCATTAAAGTACAAAATATACTACTCAATATACTTTAACAAATTAAAGAAATAAAAAATACATACTTGTGTTTTGTGAAGATAATAAACTTATATTAATTCATATAACATATCCTTTATTAAAACCAAAATAATAACTTCTTTATTGAAAACAACTAAATAAAATAGATCATAATACATAAAATTAAAAATAACATCTTTATTAAAATCAAAACAATCATAACAGGTAGTAAACAAAACCGAAAAATTGTTGTGTTGAACATAATTGAAAAGACTCAAATGTATCTAGATAGAGTACACTTGTTATCTTTTATTTATAAAATATATTTTAGATATCTGATAAATTAATGTTTAATGATGGTATAAAAAATAGAATTTTCTTAATATTTTTTCTTGTTGGTTGATTCACAATTTTTATGTTGATTAGAATAGATGATTTAAATTTCATAGGATATTAGAATTAATTAATTGGGTTGAAAATTGAATTTAAATTTGGTTACTATGAATGTGTTTGGTTTTATGAAATTGAACAAACCTTGTTATTTGAGTTATGTATCGAAAGTATTAAATTATTAAGTATAAATGGGGTTGTTTTATCCATTTTACATTGTTATAATGCTTGTATATTTTTTTTTACAAATCAGATTCATTTTGAACATAAAAATAAGTACACCATGAAATATATTTATACTTTGTGGTGCACTTCAATGCCATATCATGAACTATAACTGGTAATATATAAATTAAAATCAAATATTTATTTGTTTTTTCATTTATTTATTATAATTTTTTTTTAAAAGTTGGCATTAAGTATTGATAGATGTGTTCCTTGATCAATATTTTATCATAAGAGTAGAAAAAAGATATATGAAACAACTGTGAATCCAGAAACATAGGAGAAATCTGTAATACCATTTTTAAATTTTTAGTTTGATTATATTTTCTATATTATATTCATGTTTTATTTTATTTATTTATTTTATTATCTATTATAGTGGTAGCACACTTTTATAGGATGCTCTAAAAGCTCTAGAATTTAAGGAACCAAATATATTTGAACCAAACAATTATTTACATAATGTACTATGTGACAAAAAAAGTGAAACAGTTGGTTGTAAAAATGGAAATAAAAACGTTTCATCTAGATATTTGTTCTTCAAGTATTGAATATTTTAAAAAAAATTCAAGTATGGTTACACATGAAAACTTAAATCCCACCATTGAGACAAAAAATCAAAAAGATTGATAAGAGTAATGATAGAAGAAAAAGATGAAAAATTGTTATAAGTGATATCATTATATGATCTTCACTTCCATTAGAGGGTGAAACAATAGTAGATTTATTTTTATTAAGTATGTACTTGATTTATAAGGATAGAGATGATTTTCCATCTGTTGTTGATAATGGTAGTGGAGAGGGTGCTGATTATAGTGAGGATTTTGGTGGTGACGATAGTGGTATTAGTTGTAATGATGGTGGTGATGGAATCACACATACTAATGATGATTATAATGTTTTTGATATCGATACTGACAATGATTTCATTGATGAGGATTCAGATGACACTATTGATAAATATTATTGACATTTGTTTATTTACAAATCTGTTCATTTTTTCTTTAATTTAATATAAAATAAAAATTTTATATGTGTTATGTTGTATTAGTTTTCTATTTAGTGTTTGTTTTATTTTTGGATTTTGGTGAAAAATGAATGGTATAGTTTATTCTGTTGAATTTGGATTGCGTCATAAGTTTATTTTTTTCCATGGTAGAAACTCTTGTTATTGATTCTTAATCCACTGAATTCTAGATCCATAAATCCACACATCATCCATATATAAAAGTAATTTTATGAATTTTTTACCATACCATTGGTTCTAATAGTAATAGTGATCAGAATGATAATGAGTGAAACTTTCCTCAAGCATTATGTATCAAACTTATGATTCCACTATCAACGGGATTAATTCAAGCCATATAGGCTTCTATTAAACTTTTAAACAAGTTTAATATTTTTATTATAATATTCAAAATACATGGAATGAAATATATATATATCTCATCCTTTAAATGATAATAAATAATTGATGTTTTGATATCCTTATTATCCAAGTGAAACTTATTTGAAGATAAAATACTTAACTTTATTCTGATATTAGTTTTATTGATGATCGGTGATAAAATATATGAGAAATTAATTCCTTCCTTTTATTTGAAACCTTTTACCACCAATTTTGATTTGTTCCTCTTACTTATAGTAGTTTCTCCCATTATATGGAAGAAAAATTTGTATTTATGACATTTCCTCTCTTCTAGAAGTTCCACTAGATCCCATATTTTTTTAAACTTCAAGGATTTAATTTCCTCCTTCATGGAAAACTCCCACTACTCCAGGTCACTAAGAGTAGTCATTGCTTCCAAAATTTCTTGTCTACCAATATCAGATAAAATTAAAATGTTCACATCATCACTAAACCTTTTACGTGGTTCTAAATATTTAGTTGATCACCTCAATTGAATTTTTTGGTTTACATAACTTGGTTCCAAAATCTCTTCTAGAACTATTGCTTCTAAAACTCTCTTGAGTTCTAGCCCCTTATGAACATTATGAATTTCCTACTGAGTTTTGAATAAGATTCTTTCTTATAATAATATCATTTTTGATATATTTAACTTCAACATTTTATTTTTTTCTTAACTTTTTTATCTGTCAAGTTCCAATATTTCAATTGAAGTTTCATATTGAATACAAAATATCTTTTATGGATGATTTATTTCTTCTCATCATCCCATAAATGATATCTAATGTTCTCAACACTAAATCTGATAAGAATAAAAACTTTGTATTTAGCCTCTAAATTATTTATATAATTGGAATCAATATGAACATATAGCACACTATTGAATATTTTTATATGGTTATCTTCTAATTATTAACCATAACATAGTTCTTCTAGAAGTTCTAATACCAAATAAAATATAGACTTTTTTTTGATAAAGTAAGATACTATTCTTGTATCTTCTACCCATATTCCCTTAGGAATTCTAAATTGAAGTCTCATACACCAATATTTCTCTTTCAGAGTTATGTTTATTCCTCTATATAATCCATTATATTTTTCAGTTCTAGGAACTTCCTTATCATTCCTAACTCCCTTCTTGAGATAAAATTTTTGTAATTTATGTACAATGTATTCCCCACCATTTTTTGTTTAGAGGCACTTTTTATTCTAAGGGGACTCCATTTCAACTAAATATTTTTACTAAATAAATGCCTTGAAAACATCAAGTTTATTATTTATAAATTACACCTAGACCTTATAATCTGTATCATCAATAAAATGCACAATATATAGAGATAATATGTTGAAATTCATAGAGAAAAGTCCTTAACATTAGAATAGAGAAGTTCCAGGTTCCAATTCCTTAGTTTTCATCCATCCAAATTTAAGAATACCTTATTATATTTCCTAAAAATATAAATATCATATATTTTGAAATATTTTTGATTGATATTAAGTATTCCATTTAACGTTAGAAAGTTTATATTATTCTCAATGAGGAAGATATGTCTATTTTTTCATTCTCCCAAATCTTCTGTTGATTTACTTTTGATCATTGTAACATCATATTTTCTTCCAATAATGTGTATATTTCCATTCTTTACTCAACAAGAAATCACTATGGATCCTTTGGTCATATTTTATACTCTATCCAGTTATTTTTTTTGAAACTTACTTTTTCATGTTTTCTAACTAATATTATCTTCTTCTAGAGTCATGGAATGTGTATAAAATATTTTAGCTTCACAACACATCCATTATTTATTTGAATAACCCCCTCTCGCTTATTGAATGTAATCATGTACCTGAGTCAATAAATTATGATTCTTATAGAATATTTATACTTAATAAACTTTTTTTACCTCCTTCCATAACATTGAAAGAATTAATTCTTCCGAAAATGATGTAATATCTGTAGATTCCATCTAATTTCCATAGTCCTTCTTTCCAAAAATCTAATAAGTGGGGGCTTGAAAAATCTATTTACTCTATCTTCTTCCATTTTACTTATCATCTAATAACTTATTCTAATAATCATTCCATTGAGTTTTTTATCCTATATTCTAGAAATAAGATAACTTCTAGAGGTTACTTGGACTTTGTTAATCTTCAAATATTCATTAAGAATCAAAATTTTAATTTTATCAAATACAAGTTCTATATTTCCAATATAATTACTTATTGTTGTCACCATAAGAAACATATCTTTATAGAAGTGATTATATAAGAAGAAATACCAACAAAAAATATATGAAAGTAATCTTCAGTGATTCAGTATGTCCTCAAATCATGTTGAAATCATTCACATATTCTGTTAGTGATATTATTTCTAAATATATCAAACTAAACAATTGCTAAATCATAATGACTTTGTTGAGTGCCATGAATTTCTAAAAACTATCACCCAAAGATTTCAAAACATTTGTACTGTTTTGATTCTCCCAAATATTGAAATATACATTCTGAGAAAGAAGTACTATTAAAAAGGATAGAGCCTTCCTATCCAATTTCTCCCAATCTAATTTCCCAATCATCACAAGATATTTTCTAGAAAATGGAGAATCAAAATATTTCTATATAGGAATATCATCAAACTATATCTTCTAGAATCCAAACATTATCCCATTGAACATGTTAATTATGATATTTCCTTCATTTGACACTATTCTGTCTTTTTTATAACAACCTTTCTATTTATTACACAATTAAAAGTGATTTATTACATAAAAACCATCACTTGATACAATATATAATATCAGGAGGTCTATTGTCTTTGGGTATTAGTAACATTACATAAAAAATTATAACATAAAACAAAACATCTTTATTGAAATCTAACTTCCTTTACATGACCACTACATTCCCCCGTACTTAGCATTGGATGGGATAACTTAAAGACATACATAAGAAAATGGTGAGATATAAATCCTAGTAAGGGAATAAAAAAATACAATGAAGAATACAATTCATGTTAGGAAATAGTAATATCAATAGAGAATAAGATAAACATGAACATAAAGGCATGCTATAACATGATTAACATAACATCAAAAATGTGGCAAGAACACATAACATGGTATTGGCATGATCCAAGTATAATTGCACATGAATCATGGGTAAACCCTCATTTCACTTGAATTATCATGATTAAACCCACATTTCACTTGAATTATCATGATACTAATCTTTACCTAATGCATTTGAGTGCTATCTGGGCGCACCCTTCTTAATCATTTCATTTCATGCATAAGTGTGCCACATGGATCACATAACATGGATTCATTAAACACCATAATTTATTACATGATAATGGAATTTATAATTCATACATTAAACTCTATAATCTACAATTAAATTTTCATAAAGGTGGATACCCTTGATAGATAAATAGGCATGATATTTACTACATGAAGACATTGGCTTGGAAAATCATCATTCAATTTCAGCAGCATAACAACATGACATAAGAATTCATAAAATTGGATGATGAGAGAGAAAGGGGTTTCTCATAATATGTACATGAAATTGAATGTAAGGGGGAAATATAAATACATGTCCGAATATATGTAATGGAATTTAGATTCATAAAACAAAATAATTTCTAGAATGTAAATGAGAAGGGAGAAATCCCTTACGGAATTTCGGCATAGTAATAGAGGTACATAGTAGGAATTAATGAGAGATAAATAGGTCTCTCATAATTCAAACATAATTAGGGATGTATGGGGGAGGATATAAATAATACTCCAACATTTTTAATTGAAAAAATGGTATAACAATATAAAGAAATTTGGACAAAAATGAGAAAGGAAGAAATCCCTTACTTGGAAGTGTGATCCCAAAGGCTTGGGACGGTCTTGAAAGAGGCTTCATTGGAGATAGGTGTGACTTGGGAGGATTATAGAGATATTATTTAATAGGTTGGTCTATATCCAAATGATTTGAGTGAAGGGGATGTGGGAGCTTGGGCGGGTTTATATAAAAAAGAGAGGGAATTATTTATTATTTAGGTTTTGGCCACCACAAAATAAACTAGTCAAAACCACAAGCCAAACCATGGTTTTTGCCATTTTTTGTCTACCAAAGGGGAGTGGAAATCATTATTTTATAATTCCAATAGACTAAAATCTTAAAATATTAGTCTTTATTATGTGGAGGTGAGTCACACTCTTAAGAAAATCATTTTAAAATGACAAAATGTTTATTAGTCTTGGAGGGTCCACTAAGGATTTGTAAAGTAAATCCAAAAAACCTAAAATAACATTATTTTAATGGTAAAACATATATTTTCCAATAATATCATTTATATTATTTTTCTAAATCACTATTGAGTCATTATGATGTCATAAAAAACATTATATATTTAAACGGTATTTATTTTTTACCCAAAAACTCAGCTGTCTCAAAAAATTATATAAAATTCACCGTTGGATAATTTTGACATCCTGATTACGTAATAATATTCATTTTATCTAAATAATTTTCTAAATATATGAATTTTTACTTTCAAAATAAAACCTGATTTTTATCGAAAATTCAAGGGTTTTGATAAAAATGACTTTCAAATCTTAATAAAAATCACAATTGTATTCATAAATATTATACGATAATTTATATTTAATAAAAATAAATTTGTTAATAATATTTTATTAAAATATTATTTAATTAAAATATACATTAATTCATCAAAATTGATCTTTTAATTGAATATTAACTAAAAACACTATTTGTGGTTGAAAAATAATTTAAAAAGTAACAATAATAAAATGAATATATATTATTTATTATATAAAAAATAATGCACATAATCATAGTGATAAGGTCTTGTTAGATATCCTCTTATACCACCCTCATATGACCAAATGGTAAGGTGTGTGATGGTGACAAACTCTTGGGGTGGATCAGATAATATCGCTCTGGTGGTAATATCCATCAACATCCACTTCTTCCATAGGTGATTCTGTTCGATCATAACCTGTTGAAGCTCAGATTGGGATTGGTCAAGAGAGAAGCCCAATGACACCAACTCCATTCTGAGCTCAGCCAAATGGGCTTCATAAGGGGAATGTCTACCAGATGGGTCCATCACTTCCTTCTTCTGAGTGAATTGGATTTTTTAAAGCCCTATATTCATACTAATCATGTTATCACTATTCAACAACTATATTTGAAATGACAAAAATTCATAACGGTATTTTTAAATTTAAAATCATAAAACCAAATAAGTGAATACATTATATAACTACTGTACATAATAAGACATTTAATTAGATCAAGAGCAATTTACGTTGATAAATGTTTTGTTCATTACAATCTTCCCCCCTAAATAAATTTCTCCCTCAAAATTTCCTTTTCCCATAATAAAATAGATGCAGGTAACCCTGCTTCATCACTTCCTCTAGTTCCCATATTTCCCCTTCAAACTTGTGGTTTCTCCACAACACCTTGATGAGGGGAATTTTCTTATTTTGTATAAATTCTTCTCTAAGATCTAAGATATTCACCAGTTTATTTTCATAGGAGAGGTCATTCTCCAATGGTACCACCTCTGGATTGAGTTCATGTGATGGTTCAGGTATGTACTTCTTCAAGAGTGATGTGTGGAATACATCATGTACTTGAGATAGGTTCTGTGGGAGTGTTGGTCGATAGGCCACTACTCCAATGTGATCAAGGATCTCAAAAGGGTTGATGTACCTTGGAATAAGAATTACCTTCTTCCCAAATATCATAACTCTCTTCCATGGTGATATATAGAGGAATATAATATCACTGACATCAAACTCTAGGTCCGATAGATAACTATCAACATACCTCTTTTGTCGACTCTTAGCAGCTTTAATGTGCTGTTGGATGGTCTTAACCTTCTCCACCATTTCTTTGACGATTTATCGACCTAGGAGTTTTCACTCCCTAACTTCATCCCAACATTTCGGTGTTCTTCACCTCTTCACATACAAGGCTTCATAATTAACCATTTGGATACTTGAGTGGAAACTGTTATTGTAAGATAACTTAACTATAAGAAGACGTTGATCTCATATTCTTTTTAAGTCCATTGATCATTCTCTTAACATGTACTTGAGTGTTTGGATAGTCCACTCAGATTGACCATTATTTTAAGGATGATAAGTCATATTGAAGTTCAGATAAGTATCCAGAGCATGTTAAAGAATCTTCCAAAACATAGAGGGGAATATTAGAATTTGATCGGATATAATCGATAGTGGTACTCCATGCAGCCTTAAAACTTCTCTGATATATATCTGTGCTATTTGATCTAATGAGAAATCCCCCTGAATTGAAATGAATTGTTCAATCTTTGTAAGACGATCCACAAAACCCAGATAGCATTGTTTATTTTTGGATGTCTTCAGATTTCCGATGACAAAGTCCATGGTGATTTTCTACCATTTCCATGATGGTGTGGGTAATGGTTGCATTATCCCCTTAGACTTCTTCATATTATCCTTACCTTGATAACAAACAAGGAAATTTGATGTATACTCAACGATCTCCTTATTCATGTTATCCCACCAAAAACTCTCTCGAAGATCCAAATACATCTTTGTGTTTTCTGGGTGAATGGAGAAATTTGAATTATGTGCATCATCCAAAAGGTCTTTCTTTAACTTTGGATTTTATGGAACACATAGTCTTGTCCCAAATCTTAAAATTCCTTCTTCATTAACATTGAAATCTTAGGATTTCTCTTTTTTGATAGTTTCCACTTTCTTTTGAATTCCCACATCATCATTTTGAGCATCCATTAACCTTTCCAAAAGATACGGTTGAGCAATCATTTGTGAAAGGATTGATGATTTTCCATTATTTATGATCCCCATGTCTATCTTCATCAAATATAAGAAGATTGTATCCTTTTCAATGCTCATAAATGACAGGATTTTTGGGTTCTTTTTACTTAGAGCATCTTCCACCTTGTTCACTTTTCTATGGAGGTAATGCATTTTGAAGTCATAGTCTTTGATCATCTCTATCCATCTTCATTGGCACATGTTCAAGTCTTCTGTGTGAATATATACTTGAGTATTTTGAGGTCCGAATATATTTAACGCTTCTTCTCAAAGTGGTAATGACACAAAATTTTTAAAGCTATGATAATTACAGCCAACACCATATCATGTGTTGGATAGTTTTGCTTATGAAATTTCAATTTCCTTCAAGTATAGGTAATTAATTTGTCATTTTTCTTCAACAAACAGCCCATACCATTCTTTAAAGAATCACTAAATACCACAAAACGTTATCCAATTATGGGTAATGTGAGCACATGTGCAATGATAAGCCTCCTTTTCAACTCCTTGATGCTCTCTCTGCATTCATCACAACTAGAAAACTTGACTCCCTTCCAAGTTAGCTTGGTAAGAGGGTTTGAAAATGGTGATAAATTTCTCACAAACCAGCAATAATATCCTGGTAACCATAGGAAGCTATATATATCCATTACCAATGTTTGCCTTGACCATCCCCCAATTGTACCTATCTTGGAGGGATCCACATATATCTCATTTCTTGTGATGATATGACCCAAGAATGAGACCTTCTTCAATCATAACTCACACTTTATGTACTTTTCATAGAGATTCGCCTTTTGCAAGGTCTCTAGTACAGTTCTTAGATTCTCCTCATGATCTTCCTTGATTTTGGAGTATATTAGAATATCATCTATACAGACTACCACAAATTTGTCAAGGTAATCACAAAAAACTATATTCATCAAGTCCATAAAGATTACTTGAGCATTAGTGAGTTCCAAAGGCATTACTATGAATTCATAGTTCCTATATCTTGTACGAAAATCTATCTTGGGGATATCTTCCTTCTTCACCCTTACTTGGTAATAACCCGACCGCAAATCCACCTTAGAGAGGTATTGTGCTCCTCATAGCTGATTGAACATGTCATCAATTTTGGGTCATAGTATTCTAGTTCTTTATCGTTATTTTTTTAATCTCATGTTAATCAATACAAAGGATCATTAAAACATCCTTCTTCTTGATGAAGAGGACTAGTGAACTCAATGGTGAAGCACTTGGGCGTATAAACACTTTATCCAGACTCTCATGTAGTTATCTCTTTAGCTTCTCAAGCTCCACAACAACCATTCTATATGGAGTCTTGGATATTGGCAACTCCCCACGTATAATATCCATTGAGAATTCAACATGTCTTCTAGGAGGAAGACCAGGAAATTCCTCGAGAAACACTTCAGAAAATTCCCTCACAATATTTATGTCGTCAAGGATGGTTGCATCCTTAGAATAAGTAATTTGAGATTGATATGCATGCTCATAGGGTAGTAATATCCATTCTTGATATGATGGTGCTAAGGAAGATTCATACTCCTCCTTGAATTTGTAGAAAATTTGAGGTTGATTCTCCATATGATGAGTGATTTCCCTCTCATGGAAATTTATGTTGGATCTATATAAGGAAAGTAAATACATTCCAATAATTTCATCAAATTCCACTATAGGGAGTACGATAATGTTTTTTGGGATGTTCAATCAACAAATTATGTTAGGTGAGGAGTTTTATTCATGGGATGCAATGATTTCCCCATTTTCCATACTCACCAATATCTTTACTTCCATGATTTATGGTGGTGTTGGCATTGTTGTACTAATATTTCGAGATATAAAAGAATGCATAGAACTAGAATCCAAAAGTACATTCACTATTCTTGAATAAGTAACTAGCGTACCTATCACCACTTTGTTGTTGGTGTTCACTTTGGTGGTAGTAATAGAAAAAACTCTCCCTTTCTTTATTGGAGGTTGTTTCTTGCCTCCGAAAACCCTTGGCTTAGGGAATTGGTTTGCAAAGTGCCCCGGTCCTTTGAAGTTGAACTAATGAAGAACGCATTGAGAGTTGACTAGAGATTCATCTCCTCTGTCACACCCACTAGTTTTTTTTTCCAACAGTTAATTGGTAGGTTCACTTCTATTCCACACCTAAAGATTTTTTTTTCACCTCCAGGCAATTTACGAGGTGCTTCTTTTCGCACCCTTGGCAAGCGGGGTGCTGATTTTTATTAGCACTATTGTATTTATTCGTCCGACTTACAAGATTAAATTCCACCTTATGCTTCTTATCCATATGATACCCCTGATATTAACCAATCTCCATTTCGACTTTAAGGTATTATCATACAATTTCCTCATAGATCTCGAAGTCATGGATCGTTAGGGCTTTCCCTAGGCTAGGTTTTATCCTTCCAAAGAAGCAGTCAACCTTGCATTCGTGGGTAATGAAAAAGTCGTAGGAATATCATTCAAGCCTTGTAGTTTTTTCCTCATACACTCTAATGGATTCATTATCTTTTTTCTTGAGGGAAAGGAATTCCTTATCCATCTTAAGTAGGAGGGTGCAAGGAAAATATTTATAAAAAAACATTTTCCAAAAATCTTTCTATTCAAAAACCGTGATCTCTTCCTCTGTATTTTTGATCAATGTACACCATTTATCATCTTCACCCTTCATAAAATAAGTATCTATAAGAACCATATCTTGTTAGAAACATTTAAGGATGGAGAATATCTTTTCAATGGAGTTGATCCATTATTCAGAAATTGAGGTATCAGATGATCCATTAAAAGTAAGAGGTCATTGTCTCATGAAACTCTTAATTGTGACTTGTTCTTTATTAGGGGGAGTTTAATGTTCCTCTTGACCCATTTTTATATTCCAAACTTGAGTTAACTAATAGATTATCGTGACAAATTTTACGATTCCTGCTCCCATCGGATTGAGAATCTCATTAGAACAGTCATCACATTAATCTTCACAATGGTTGTTAGCACAAGTCCTCCTATTACCACCCATTGGTAGGAATAAAAGTAAATTTAAGGGTAAAAAATAAAGGGTAATCCAAAGACAAAAGGAGATATCTTATAAATTACTTTTATTTCCTTAACTTATGAATTTATATGCTTCAATCTATGTTGTCTATGATGCAATTCCCAACATATATTCTTAGGTGGATTTTTGTATTCCCTTAATAATAGTTCATAATAAGATTATGAATTTACCAAAGCATATCCCATGGGAGTGTAATTAGAAAGAGTGTATCAAGGCCCTTTTTTGTGCACTGCACTAGTTCCCATTCGGGTCTAGCTCAAAGAGATGTTTTTAGGTTTCACCCCTAGGATACCTCTGTGCTAGAGCCACCTCTACCTATTCTTATCTAGACAGGGATGTATTTTTTTTATAAACCACATACTTAATACTCACAAAAATTTAGGGATGTTTTTATTATTCATAGTCTTATCCCTAATCCTTTCACTAGGGTTTTCTAATCCTAATCCCAAAAATAACTAAACCTATCCTCTATTACCAACTATAACAACCCTGATCTTTGTTACACATTTAAATTTGATTTATTACATAAAATAATTACCTTGATAAAATATAGAAGATAGATTGGTCTAGTGTATTTGGGTCTTAGGAACATTACATAATAACTTATAACATAAAACACAACATCTTTATTGAAAAATTTCTTTACATGACCATTACATTCCCTCGTACTTAGCATTGCATGGGATAACCTGAGGACATGCATAAGAAAAGGGTGAGGTATAAATCCCAGTAATGGAGTAAACAAGGAATAAAATGAAGAATAAAGTAAATTTTATGCAATAGTCATATCAATGGAGCATAAGAGAAACATGAACATAAAGGCATGATATAGCACGATTAATATAACATGAAAATGTGGAAACAACACTTCACACGGTATTAGCATGATCCATGGGTAATTGTACAAAGAGAATGATTAAAACGTCATTTCACTTGAATTATCATGAGTAAAATCTCGTTTAACTTAATATATCATGAAACTAATCTTTACCCAATGCATTGAATTGCTATCAGGATTCACTCTTCTTAATCATTTCATTTCTTGAATAAGTGTGCCAAATGGATCATATAACATGGATTCATTAAAAATCGTCATTTATTCCATGATAAAGGAATGTGGAATTAATATATGAAACTCTATAATCAATAAGTAATGTTTGTAAAGGAGAATACCCTTAATATAGAAATGGTCATGGTATTCACTACACAATGACTTGGGCTTGGAAAATCATGGTGCAATTTTGATAGCATAACGGTGTGACATAAGAATTCATAAAAAATGTTGATGAGAGAGAAATGGGTGTATCATCATATTTACGTGAAATATAAAGTAATGGGGTCATATAGATACATTTACCAACATATGTAGTGAAATTTAGATTCATAATAAAAAATAATTGCTTGAATGTAAATGAGAAGAGAGAAATCCCTTACAGAATTTCAGCATAGTAATGGGTCTACATGGGAGGAATTATTGAGAGAGAAAGAGGTATCTCATAATTAAAACATAAGTAGGGAAGAATGGGGGAGGTACTAAATTATAACCCAAAATTTTTAATTGAAAACAAAAGGATATACCAAAATAAAGAAATTTGGACAAAAATTATAAGAGAAGAAATCCCTTACTTGGAGGTGTGATGCCAAAGGCTTGGGAGGGGCATGAGAGAGGCATCCTGGGAGATTGGGGCACATTGGGAGGATTATAGAGAGAGTAAGGCATAGTTTTTTAGAGCTATAAATTAATTTTGTGAAGGGGAAGTGGGATCTTGGGTGGGGTTAACATCATAGTAACATTCTTTATCTAGAATCTTTATGTAAAAGTCAAGATCCACATTCATTGTCAAAAGCATCATTCTAAAAAATAATAATACTTCTAGGAACTCTCCTTTTGAAATCTATATCCTAAAAAACTAGAAAATACTTCACAAATCTAGACAATAATCCTCTACCTAAAAAACTTACCGACCATATAAGATTTACCGATACTATTTTCCTTTCCCCAAGATAAAAAAGAATGAATCTTTTAATTATCTTAAATAATGAAATAAGGTTTTTCATGATATGTTTAATTTTTCCGATGTTATTTGGAAATAATTTATGTATCTAATTTACCAATACTTCTAAACTGATCAATTTTTCATGATGTGATCCCCTATATCACATAACAATGTAATAGGTAATAAATGGATCTTAATTACTATATTTGGTGATACTATAGTTTATATAAAATTAATTTTAATAGGGACCTAGAAAAAAGATTTTACATTAACATAGATAACATGATAATTCTGATAATCCCATAATGTATTTGAGATCTTTTTAGGGATATTTATTATATGGATCAATATTCATGATAATTTTAAGCGAAGTAAGTGAGTGTAATTATTTTTGGACGGTGAGCAGAAAAAGTAAATAAATCAACACTCATGGTCAATGTAGGGATTACCGTGCTAAGCATGTCAATAAAATGAGTGTTAAAGATACGAAAATTACTCAGGATTTGATTAATATCATTTCATATATAAATAAACTATACAGGAGTGAATCTACAATGAAGGATCATATAATTAGGCCAAACCTACTATCATAAGTTATGAAAAATAAATTTCACCAAACAGAATTTCATTAAAATATGTGAAAAGTGGAGTTTCTTGAATGATCATGTGATAAAGGCCTTGGAAGGAAAAATATTCAACATCCCATGTGTTAAAAATATAGGAAGAAGAAATTGGGTAAATTCTTAAAGAGAATGGTTATTTTTTACAAGTTTAGATATAAAATCCATCCTTATGATAATCGAATAGGAAAGAAAGAATATATTAATTTCCAGTTCTTAACTATTAAAAGAAAGAACATTATTAGAACCAATTAGAAAATTATTAAGGATTATCCTGATAATTATGTTTTCGTATAAATTAGTGATATATAGAGATATTCTAATATTTATGAAGAGAATGATAATTAATGGATATAATTTTGAACTATTTTAGAGGGAAAATAGTTATATGATAAATTTATTAAGTGTGAATGTTGAATTTGGGAGGTTTCTTTTCTTATAAATATTTTCTCCATTTATGTAATATCTACAAATATTTTGATGAAAAAAGGCAATCAAATAAAAACACTTTTTGATGAATGTAACCTTTAAGGATTTTAATTTTGGGTAATTATAGTTAAATTATATTATATATGATTACAATGTAGTGGTACTAATCAATAGTATTTTAGTATGATGATTAAGATAAAACATACAAGTATTGTTCTAAAAAAATTCATCCCAAAAAATTTATAAAATGTGAATTTTGGAAATATATATTGAATGGTATCAGTCACCTTGAAAATTTATTTTTATGAAAATGTGATATTTATGTAGATATTTATTAAATAAATTATAAATAAGAAATGAGGTTATTATTTGATATGAAAAGGTGATCCTGGATTAAATTTACTACATTTTTTAAAATTATACTTGGAAATATATAATTAGCATATATACATATTTGAGTGATAAAGGATGTTTGGGGATAACAAATGAAATTATTTTGAAAAAACTAAAACATAAAACAATTCTAAGTTTTGGGTTCAAATTTAATTATCCATGTTTGAGGATTTTTTAATTATTTTTTATTTGATATTAATATTTTGGTTATTTATTTTTAAGAAGGTTTGTTCTTATTGGTTATTATTTTAGGTTGTGCTAACCATTTCGATTTTATATAGGTGGAAATAATTTTTATCTATTTATGAATCTCACAATCAATTAAAAGTTTATTTTTATAATCTAGGGATGAAAAATTCAACATGATCATAATTATTCACATCAATGGATGAAATCATAATTATAGAATGGTTATAAATCATGTGGGTAAATTTTATCATATTTTTCTTTCTCAATGGTAAATTAATTTCACACAATCAATAAAATTTAAGATAAATCTATGAAATATTATATGTAATGTAACACTAAATTGCTAAGGTATTTTTTTCTAAGCTTATTTTCAAGTATTCATCTAATATAGGTACGTGTATAATATGTTTCATAGTCACACCTGGAAATTAAATTTCATGATAAAACTTATATCCAATTTTATTATATTTTATGAAATATTATGTTTAGAAATGAATAATTAAAATTATAAAGAATAAATTTATATAAGGCATGGATAATGTAATACCCTAATATTTTAGTTTATTTTATCCTATAAATGAATGATATGTTTGAAAGAATACAATATATAGAACAATAAGGTTAAACGAACAACGAAGTAATATTTAAATATGAATTTTATAACCTAGATATTGGGTTGGTGAGTATGAATATGAATGAACACATTACAAAAATATATGTAATGGAATTTTTAATTAATAAAATAAATGAATTAAATTAAGACATTTTGCATTTATCTAACTGTTTTATCTAGGAAAATAATAACAATAAATTAATTTTATACTTTAAAAATACTTTTCTTTTAAAAATGGTTTTTAGGAATTTTATATATGGGTATTTAGAATTAATTTTTGTTACTTTTAGAAATTATATTTGAAAAAATTAAAAAAAATTAAATAATCACATCAAAATTACCTTATATTTAATTTTTGGTTTTTTTAAATGATTGATTTTGGTTAAATAGTGAAAAATACTGATTTTGGCGAAAATTATCATTTCTTTTCATTAAATAAATTAATCTTAAAGTACCATAGTAATTTGGATTTTATTTTAAATTAATTTAAATTCCATTTAAATTAATTTAATCTAATTAATTCCATATTAATAAACATTAAATTTTATTTTGGTATAATTTTGTTTTTATTCATAAAAACACATTTCTCTAGGGACTTTTTTCAATGCATTTTGTCGACTTATATTAAAATAAATATTTTCCAATTATAATAATTGAATATTTTAATATTTATTTTATATTTAGGATCCAGAAGTTCAAAATTTTAAAATAATTAAATACTATTTCCCGTCATAATGAATAGTAACCTCGAAGAAAGATTATCTCCATGGTAATAAGTAGAACATATTAATTAAGGTTAAAACTATTGGATATGCTCTCAAATTCAACTCAACACTTAACTTTATTTTATTAAATGAGTGAAATTTTAACATCACAATCCTAGAATTGAAAATCTATTATTTTGGTGCCACTTTCTTTTAGTTATAACCTTTATATTATTTTAAGTTAATAAAAATTACAAAATTACACTCTCTTTATTTTAATATCTCTTAAATGTTTTGATAGAGATAAAAAATATATGAATGTTTATGAATATTTATTTGGAATATGATAAATAATATTTTTGACAGAAAATTATTTTTAATTTTTGGTGATAGTATAAATTTCATGAATGATTACACAATTTCAATGTAGAGCTCGTCCAAGTGGTCAAAAAATAAAACAAATTATTTTAAAAACATTAAAAAGTAATAAATTTCAGACCAGTCTAGTGTTAATGTAATACCTCAATATTTCAAAGTCATTTTCTATAAAGTAATTCAATAGCTTGCGTTGTACGCAACTTTGAGTTCTAGCACACCATAACAAATTGAACTAGTTGTTATGAATAGTAAAACCCAATTTTTAAAATTTTTAAAATTTTATTTTTCAAAATGGACTTCTTTTTTGGATTTAGAATATCAAAATTATCTTAGGGTGAATTTTTGGAATTTTTCTGAAAAAATTCAATTTTTGATTAATAGTGAAAAACATTACATTATTGTTTCAAATCGAATTTTTATTTAAATAAATAGTTATTTTATTTATATTTATTTAAGGTAAAAATGGATAAATAATTCCTATATATGTTCAATTTAATTCTTTAGATTCATTTTATAATAATATTAGATATATAAAATTTTATTGAACTTTTTACCGTCTTTTACCCTCCTTCTAGGCGCATTTGCAAATTTGCATAAAACGTAATTTTACTGCTTCTGTGAATTGAATTTCAAAATTCTTATAAACACGGTTGACATAATTAGGTAATATGTGATTCAATAATATGAAAATAATTTTTGGTGAATAGTAACTTTTGACTTTTATTTACCACAGTTAAAAGTAAATGGGGTAATTAAAGGTAAAAATGATATGATAATTACCCTAACACATGTCCTAATTCTATTGGATAAGTTTATTTCAACCAAAATCAACCTTATTAATAACATATGTTCCTTTTTTTCTACTTGGATTAGATTCGGACATTTATTATTATTTATTTAAATAAGAGTTAAAAGTGTTAAATTCAGAGTTTAACAAATAAACCATTTTTAATATAGGTTTATACATAAGATAAATTAGACTATAAATATTCACTAGAAAAATAAAAATATTTCCTATATAATAGTATTTTATTTCAAATTTTTATACATTAAATAATTAAATTTATTTATGATACAATGATGATGCGGTAGTTACCTTATTAATGAAAGATTAAATTAACCAATATTATAAGTATTCAAATAAAAGTAAATTGAGACTTCTGATGAATTATAATGATTTAATAGGTTAATATTACATGTTAGGGTTGATTAAATAATTTTTTTAAGTGATAATGTTGTTATGACTTTCACAAAAGTAAAATACCAAATAATGTCAAAATAGACATAAATGAGTTTTAAAAACAAATACTATATTATTAATTGATATATTATTTATAAAAATATAAGGATCTACCAAAGGACTTAGATAAGGTTATATATATCAATAATGAACCACTTGGGGTTCACTTGTATTTTTATAGTAATTTTATTAACCATTTATTATAATAATACAAGAATGCATGGTAAAAGTTAAACTATTTAACTAAGAGTTAAATCTAAAAGATACGGTTAAAATGGTGACCTAAACCTATCTAAAACCTATTGGTTGAAAGTTTTTCGACCCATACCATTCTTATACTCGAAATAAAACATTTTGGATATATTATAAAATGAATATTATTGAATAATAAAATAATATTTCAAGCTTTTCCTAAAGCGACCCTCACCTCTCTTATAAAAGGGTACTTCTTCTTCTCTCAAAATCGCACCTCTAAAGTATTTTGGATTGGCCAAAACCTACCAAAATATCTTCCCAACTACCCTCAATTCAACCTAGATTCTTTATTTTTATCAGAAATCCAATATAAGGATCCATTTTGATCAAATCAAAAGGAAACATCCAAAGAAGAGGTAATAGTTTCACCACCTCTTTCAAAGTTATTTTCTTCTTCCACTTCCTCTTTATTTTTTGTTTCCATACCAAAATAAAAAATCCAATACCTTATAAATACTATTCTGTTATTATAAATATGGTACAACCATATTCATTATTCTATTTATCCTATGAATAACAAGTCATCATACGTGCTTACGTACGGCTTACCGTCTCCATGTCCTGGTGTAGTTTGTTTTTCAAACACTTCATTATTTGGATGGGTATAATAATGAGTATAATTGATGTAAATAATAAATATAAAATGTTAATTATTTTGTATATATGATATACCATCCAATTACATGCGATATCACCATCAATAGAATTATATTGTCGCTCGTGCGTATGTACGGATTACCGTCTCCAGGAACGTGATGAGATTCATTCCCCATCGTAATCATTCAAGAATAAGTTTCATTTTAAGATTAAAAATAAAGATTAAGAACTTAATATCATTCTGTATATGAATCAAATATATGTTATCCATAACAAACTTGGCTTACGTAACCAATCATATAAAAGAAAACGAATCATTTAACACCTGAAACAATGATACTACTGAAATATTATTAACAACGAAATATTATAATATCATATATGATATTATATTTATGTATTTAGTTGTTTTATAATTTAATAAAAATGATTTAACTATTATACAGGAGGTCAACGTACACTCTATCAAGAAAAAGTACAATGTAAGGGTTTTTCTTCTCAATTTTATTCCCATGAGATTCATGTTATATTTTCCACTATTACCTTTTGTGTGGTGTATATACTACCCAAGATTGTGTTATTTTTATAATTTACTTTAATTTATGACTATTTACATCATCATATTATGAACCTTATTTCATAGGGTGTTTGTTTTGAATGTTACCAAATCGGTAATGGAATTTTAAATTTAAATTTCCATTCATTGGGTTTTACGCAAACTTCATTGATTGTTTTACTCTAAGATAATGTGTGAAATAACTATTTAATTACTTATATAGTGATTTACAATCTCCTTTGTGTGGATATAATTTTTATTCAAATAATAACTTCATTGATAAATTATCAAGTCATCGATATGAACTTGATTCGTGTAATTTTAACTCATTTTCTATTCATTAAGTTAAACATCCAAGTCATTGGTGTTGTTTTTACAAGAATATGTGTGAATGTACTCTGATTTATATACAAAAATATCCAATCATATTGAGTTCATTTATATTTGTCACACATAATTATGTCATTGATTTATCCTTAACCTAAGGATACAGTCTTTATAAGGGATTTCATCTCAATTTACATTCCATTGAGACTTCTTTGTTATTATGTGCCAATTCACTTTTATATGGTTTATATATTGTACTTTGACATAGTATATCATTAATCCATTTATTCTGATGATATTATATAGTTTTTATTACCTCAATTATTTTTATTTAAGAATCTCTCATTTTTCTTGGAACTCTAACTAAAATATCATTTTAATTGTTTTAGTGATTTATTCTTTTAAATATTTCTCATTAATGTCCATGTTTTAAAAATGGTTTTAAGGATTTATTTATATGTAAATTAATGTTTTAAAATTAAAATTCATTTTAAAAGATTCAAAGTCATATGGGACACATTGATTCAAAAAACTATTTTAAATGGATTCTTCATGAATAGTGAGACTTTTAAATTTTTTTAAGAAAAATGGGATATTTATCTCAAATAGTTTTACTGATTACATTAATTTATGCAAATATCCTTCATTAATATTGATTGAGGTAAAATTATTATAATAAAATCTTCCATACTGATTTTAATTATTTATACTTGACTGTGGATGTTCTATTTTTATACCATTCAAGGTGTATGGTTAAAGTATTAGCATTTCATATGCTAGTTTTAATATGAATGTTTATGTTATGTTCCACCCTTTTTATATGAGGAATTCATTGGACTTAGTAATTGACAGGTGGATCCCGCTATAGATCCTTGATGCATCGGTAGGTCTCGTGAGACAAACTAGTGTCCTGGCACAAGGCCTTGACAAAATCTTATTTGTAGTCTTCAAACGAGGCCTTGACTATGTGGTTATGATGTCCAGCATTATGCATTCCATCATCATGAAATTAGCTATTGATATTATATGTGATTATTCTACTAGTAGAATATCCATGTGAATAAGTAAATGAAATTATTTGATTTATATTTTCCATATTATGCTAAAGTTTTTGTTTAAAAGGCTTGTGTTTTAGTCTTATAAATTGTCTTAAATGTTTATGATTATTTATGAAAGTTTCTGCTATATTGATATCATTAATGAGCATCTGAGCTCGCCTCTTTCTATGTTTTATTTTTTCCCAGGATGTGAAAAATTATATCATGATTAACCTACAATAATAGGCTATGGTATATGAGTGTTTTTAAATGGGACACAATGTTTTTTTCTTTATTTCATGATGTAATGTAAAACTTGTGTATGTAACTTGTACTTCTAAGGATACTAAACTAATCGGTCTTTCGGGACATGATCTCTTCTAATCATGCCAATGATATGTAATAATGCACTGATTCTGGGTAACTAGGGTTAGGGCGTTATAGTTAACCAATAATTTACTAGATAATTAAAATTTACAAGTTATTTTTAATTTTTTTATATTATCGTTCCATTGATAACTTGATTCCTTTAAAATTAAGATATGTGAATTGTCATGAAAATGACCTTAAATGGTAATTAATGTTTAAAAATTATTTTCAAATCAATATAAACATAAATAAAATTGAATTTTAACTCAATTTAATGATAAATTATACATAATATTAGTAAATTTTCATTTATATTGCACTTGGAATATTTATAATTAAATCCATGATGCTTAAAGACTGAAACATTTGATACAATGATTAAGGTTAAACGAGATTAATGAGGGTGTTGAACCAAAAGATAAGGTTTAAAACAAAATTAAACTTATCTAATATATATGTGTTATTTATATATCAATTTTATCTTAATTATCATAGAATATAATTCATTTTGGAACCATTTTACATGATTTAAACACATATTGCATATTAATATTTCATGTATTCATAATTTTTTCACCCACAATACTTATAAAATGGAAGCTCCAGTCCACTCTTATTCACAAAATTTGATTCAATTAGCTCAACCAAGACCTAATAAAATAAATTAAAATCTTTAATTACCACATCTTAGAGATTATTTTACTTCCCTAATACCATCCTATGAAGAATTAAGGTTAATCCAAAGGAGAATTATAAAAAAGATTTATAACTCTTAACAAAGTTATTTCATTTTATTTATTCTTATACCTGCATCAATTATATCTTAACCATGTTGATATAATAACAAATATATATTTAATATACTAAAATTCTATTATATTTATTTCATAACCCTTATTCATATCCTTTTACATCCTATGGAAAATGAAAACATCACTCTTGCATACATATGGCCTACTGTCTTCACATATCGGTGTCATTCATTTTTCATCACTAATTTACATGGATGGTTATAAAGATGGAATTAATGAATATATATGATATTTATGATATAATTATTATTATATAAATATATTATATAATCTACCTTCTAACCCTTCCATCCATTGGAAAATGATAATGTCACTCATGTGTACATGAACTACCACCTGGACAAAGCGATGTGATTCATTCTTCTGTTACCACCAATCATGGATGATTCTAAAATTTTATATAATTAATAAAAATTATATTCCTAGAATTATTAAAAATTCTGAGATAATTAAACCATTAAAAAACTTTTTAAAGCATGGATATTATACAAAAGTAATATTAGAAAAATTGACCAAATAACCTTAAGTAGTTAATGTAGGAAAGAACTATTCAATGAATTAATTTCAAATGATTATAAAAGGACCTTAAAATATTTAATATAAATGAGAAATTTTCATAATATTTAATATATTTAGATTAATTATAAATTATGATGAAACATATATTACTTAGAGGAGACTTAAGGTAAGGTATTTCTATTAAAAGTTAATTTTGTTTCTGCATTATTTATGTTCAGATTGCGTTTTGGAAAATTTTATGATCATAATATCTTAAAACCAGTATATTTTCATATCAAAATTTTATGATTGGGTTTTTCAAATTTATTTACTATTTACAATCTTGTTGGATCAAGAATAAAAAAGTATGTTACATGTATGTGTAATTTCATCTCATTTCCACTTCAATGAGATATGTTTTACATTATGCAATAGATTTATTTCACAGAGTGTTTATAAAACCACTTCAAAAAGTTATAACAGGAATTAATTTTTATTTATGGTGTTAAAAGTTTTTGATTCATGTTTTCTCTTTTAATGGGTTTTTATTTAAATGTTACCAAAATATGAAGGATTTTTTCCACAATCTTATTTTTACTATGATTTGTTTTGTCTTTAAAACTTTGTTGAAATAATTTTGTGATCTATTCTACTCAAACCTTATCTATTTTCATATATTATAGTCATTTATGGGGTTTTAATACTTTAAACCAACTTTCCTTCTCTCTGGTTATAAGTACTAGTCATTAAACATTACATAATTTAGTAAATTATTTTAGAATTCACTTATTTTCATTCTTAAAGATCTTTTAGTTTAGTGTTTTATCAAATTAAGACATAATTCATACATATCTTCCCAAGAGAATAAAAAGTTTACACTATTAAACCAATATCTATTTATTCCATAACAAAAACATTTTTTTAATATAATCATGAAATGATTTAATGAAAATTATTAACATCATTCCTCTTGGACTCTCCTTTTCTCTTACCAATCCATAAACCCTATGAAAAAATTTTAAAACTTGGATTGAGTAAAAAATGTAGTAATGCACATAAAAAGAGGGATAAAAATCATTATTATATGAATACTTATAAACATATGATATAATTTTCACAAATACATTGTTCTCACCTAATTAGTATCATATATTTACTTTTTAAAAACTTGATATTTCCATAAAACATAGAAAACGTAATAATACTATAATGGTAACATAGAGAATTAAATACTTAATATTGTAATCCGCAAGTATAGCATATGATCTCCATCTCTCATGACTACCTTACAATGTAACCCTCATAAGTACCTTATAATGTTACCCTCATGGAAACCTTATGGTGTAACCATCGCAGTTACACTTGGAGTAACCATACAGCTGACCTCCAACATAAACATACCCAATGCATGGGAGGGAGATATAGGTCCCACTATTAATCATAAAAAATTCCCAATAAAAAAAAATAAAATCACAAAACATAAATTGTTTCATCATAAAAACATCAATTTTGAATTTTGTAATAATATAAATTTAAAAGAGGGTTTTAAAATAAAAATTCCCTTACAAATATCATATATTTTATGTGAGAATTAATAAAAATAATGAAATATATTCATACACTAAAAATAAACATAATAAAACATAAAATAATAAATATTAATTTCACAAATAATTTTAGTACCATATAATCAAAAAAGTAGAATATTAACACAAAGAATTGAAATTGGGTTAAGAATTCCCTTACCTTGGGATCGACTTACTTCAAACGTGTTAAAAACTCCTCTATAATTATTTGAAGAGTGTCATTAATATATTACAGAACCATATTAATATTTTTAATTACTCATATGATATTATTATAACATCTTTTCACACCTTTATTAATAATATTTTTTTATTTTCATTGTTTCATGTGCATTTATTTCATGGTTTCCATGGTTTGTTCATTATGGACTTTCTTGTCGAATGGAAGAAAAACTACAGAAGTGTAAAGTTAAGGTAATATAATGTTTCCAGAATTTTAAATGAATCCATATATCATTTTTTTACTATATTAAGATGAATCATTAGATAACACATTAATGAAAATGAATTAGTTTATTATGGAGGTTTTTACGACCATCATGAACTTAAATCATTTTATGTAATATCATGTTTGTAAAATGGTTCTGGAATATTACATGACATATTATAAGTATAATAAAATATGATTTAACCTTATTAATGGTATTATGACTATACTTAAATGTGGTAATGGAAATTTAAAACATATCATCCCTGATGTCTGTAAATTAACACATCATGGATGATGTTTTTATTTTTAGAATGAAATGGAGAGGAGGAGGTTTTTGGGGATGGATTTTTCAATAAACCTGATAAAATTCCAGTATATATATGATAATTTTTTTTATTAAACTTTCATAAGGGTAGGTTAATATATTATAAGAAAACAAAAAAAAATTAAAAGAATATAAAAGAAAATGAAAGAGGATTTTTACATCTTGAATTCTCCTCCTTGAGAACATCTTTAAGTCCCTTGGTTTTTTCCCTTTGGTGAGACAAAAAGGTATTGAAATTTGGGAAGGGGATTTGTAAATGTTTTGTGTATAAATTTAGGAAGCTAATATTATTTTATGTGTGAGGAGAATATGTGGTGAGGGGTAGTATTTATAGTGGAGGAGATGAGTGTTTTCTCGTTATTTTATTCATTAATTTATTATTTTGGATCAAGAATATGAATAGTTTGAGAATTATCAATAAATATATTAAAATAATTATGGATTTTGCTAGATTTTGGGCCTACATCAGCCTTATATCATCTTTGACTCAATAAATAATGTATTTAGCTTATATCGTTAATTATCGTATTTCACTATTCAGAAAAACTTCACGTATTTTACAAAAATACCAAAAAAATAAAATTAACCATTGATTGAAGTTTAGAATTAAAAAATGAACTCCATTTATAAAAAATAATTTGATAATTATGAAAAATTTAATTTTTAATTAAAATCATCATTTATTCAAAAAATACAAGTTTTAAAATTACAACTAATTTTATGACACTAAATATTTATTTAAGGTCTCTTAAAATTATATTATAATCATAAAAAATATATATATTTATTAATATATTTTATAAAAATATATTTTCTTTTAAAACATTAAATTAATTATAAAATTTTAATTAAATATTAATGACATACAAAAATACAAACACTTAATTTATAATTTCAAAAAATATTTATTGACTTATTGCATGACATGAATATATCATGATTACACTTATAAGATATATAAATTTTATTTATACTCTAATAGGTGAGGTTGCTATTTTATTGGCTATATTAATATTCATATAGTCAAGTTTTTGTTCCATCAGTATGAATTTATTAATTTCTATT
Source organism: Viscum album (assembly GCA_963277665.1). Taxonomy (NCBI): domain Eukaryota; kingdom Viridiplantae; phylum Streptophyta; class Magnoliopsida; order Santalales; family Viscaceae; genus Viscum; species Viscum album. The sequence goes on along the minus strand of OY728130.1, from coordinate 1,156,778,995 downwards.
AATATCACTAACTTCATTATACATTTATAATGAATTTGACTATTTAATTCTAGAATTAAAAGAAATTATTTTATAAGTACCTTGTTTGTTAAATTCCCCCCACCTTCTAGAAATTTCATTATATTAATGTTTATTTACTTATTAAACAAGCAAGGATACATTTAACTCACAGCATTTTCAGATTCTCATATTGCTTCTTCACCCACGTGGTTTCACCAAAAAGCCTTAACTTGGTGAATTGCCTTATTTTGTATTACTTTCTCCCTATGATCAAGAATATGTATAGGAATTACCTTATAATAAGGTTATATTCTATCTGAAAAACATAGGGGCCCAAAAAATGAGATGAATCCATTACATACTTTCTAAATATCAAAACATGAAAAACATTGTTTACCTGAGATAAACTCAGAGGAAAAGCAACTCGGTAAGCAACTAGTCAAACTCTTTGAAGATTTTAAAAGGTATAATGAACCGTGGAATTAAATTTCCATTATTATCAAAATTCATTACACTTTTCTATGGTGATATTCTATGAAAAAACATGATCACTTATCTCAAAAGAAAATCATTCTTCCTGTTTTCTTCATAACGTTTTTTCCTAGCCTGAGCTATACTCATGTGTTACTAGATCATCTTCACTTTTTCAGGAACTTCCTCCACTAATTCAGGTCTAATCAACTTTCTTTCCCCGACTTAATACCAAAAAATGGAAGTTTGAAACTATTTTCCATATAATTTCTTAGAAGGTGACATATGTATACTAGAATGAAAGTTGTTATTATAAGAAATGTCAACTAAAGAAATATGTTGATCCCAAATTCCTTGGTATTATATTGAACAAGCTCAAAGAATATCATCCAATGTCTAAAATTTTTTCTCAGTTTTTCCATTATATTTAGGATGAAAAGTTGTGCTGAAATTTAATTCAGTTTCCAATGACATCTAAAGGCCTTTCAAAATGATAAAAGTGAGCCTGGGACCACGATCAGATAAACTATATAGAGGAACACCATGTGACCTGAAAAGATCTTTGAAGTAAATTTGAGAAAGATGATCTAAATACATAGTATCTTGAATAGGTAGGAAATGTTCATATTTATTCAGTAAGTCAACAATTACCTAAATCACATTTTTACCTCAAGAAGAATTTGGTAGTCCTTCCACAAAGTCCACAGATATAATTTTCCATTTCCAATCTGTCATTGGAAAATGTTGAAACATATTCTTTGGTAACTATCTATCTACTTTAACCTATTGATATGCCAAACATTTCATGGTAAAATATGAAATATCTATTTTCATTCCATCCCACCAATAATACTCTTGAAGGTCTCTATACATTTTAGTACATCCAGGATGACTGAAAATTCAGAACTATGAGCTTGAATTAATTTTTTTCTTAAAATGTGAATCACAAGGAACACATAATATCTTCCCAAATACAAAGAGAAAATCTTTATCAATATTAAATTTTTTAATCTTGTCCATTTCACCAATTCTACATTTTTATGTAACTCATCGTCTTCCTTCTGCACATTATTTTTTCTATCTGATAGAGAAAACTTCCCTAACACCTAAAACAAAATAGAGGAATTTCTTGGAACAACAAATTCTCATCCAAAATTCATCAAATAATTAATCAAGGGTTCATGTTCTAAATGTTAAATGGTTAATGATGCATGATGTTTTTGAATCATGTCATCTAACACTTTGTCTTCTTTTCCAGGATGGTAATTGATTGTGAAATTGTAATCCTTTATCAGTTTAATCCATATTCTCTACCTTCTGTTCAATTTATTTATAGTGAATATACACTTTAAACTTTTATGGTCAATATATATTTTACATTTGGATCCATGTAAATAATGCTACTAAATTTTCATAGAGAAAACTAAAACTGATAATTCAAAATCTTGTGTACGATAATATAACTCATGATGATTTAGTTGTCTTAAAGAATAATCAATTAACTGATCATTCTACATTAGAACAAAACCAAGTCCCTTAAATGAAGCATCACTGTAGATGAAAAATTCACCATTTTTTGAAGCCAGGTCCAAAACTAGAGTATTCACTAATCTCTTCTTCAGTTCCTAAAAAAACATCACAATATTCATTACAAATAAATTTAACCCCTTTTCATGTTAAATTAGTTATCAGTCTAGATAAATGTGAAAATTTTATAACAAACCATAGGTAATAGCCTATTAATCCAAGAAAAATATGAATCTATGTATCATTTTTTGGTCTTTTCCATTCATCAACCACTTTTTGTTTTGGTGGGATCAACCACTATTACATCATTATTTAAAATGTACCTAAGAAAATAAATCTATTGCAACCAAAAATCACATTCGCTAAATTTTCAATAGAACTTATTTTTTTTTATGGTTTTTGAGAAAATACCCAAATGTCTTTCTTGATCCACATGAATTATTAAAAAGACAAAAAATATCATCAATAAAAACAACAAAAAATTTATCCAAATATTCATGGAATATTATATTCATAATATCCATGAATATAGTAGGGTCACTTGTTAAACCAAAGGGTATAAAAAAACTCATAATTCCCATATCTAGTATGAAAATTTGTTTCCAGGATGTTACACTACTTCATATTCATCTACTGGTACCTGGATCTCAATTCAATCTTTGAAAAATATTGATATCCTTGAATATGATAAAAAAATTCATCGATATGAGGCAAAAGATACTTATTCTTAATAGTAATTTTATTCAAATATATATAATCAAAACAAAGTATCATACAACAAACATTATTTTTAATAAACAAAACAGAATAATCCCATGGTGATGTGCTAGGATGAATAAATATTTTATCAAGAAACTCCTCCAATTATTTTTCAATTCCAGATGTTCCACTTGATCCATTTGATAAAGGGATTCTGAAACTGGATTAGCATCAGGAACCAAGTCAATAGTAAATTCAAATTCCCAATTACGTATAACATTGGGAAACTCATCAAGGAAAACATCTACGAATTCATTTACCACTAGAAAATCATTAATATTAACAACTCGATTAATTTCAACAATACGAGCAAGATAAATTTAATTTCCAAATTTTAACAGTTTCTCATCTTCTTGATATGTTATCAATTTTATTGGTTCATTCCTGTATAAAAACTTAAAATATTCCTAAAAACAACTTATTTAGATCTATAATCTATCTTAACATGATAAACATAAAGCTAATTTATACTCATAATTACATCAAATTGTATTAAGAGAGAAACAAAAGGTTTGTATGTAATGTATTTACACAGACAATAGTAGGAATATTCTTATAATGAATTTTTTCTGTAATATTTCCCCTAGAGTTTCAACCATAAGTTTTGGTGTCATTTCATGAGGTGAAATTTCTAATTTGATGGAAAATTTCTCTGAAATTAAGGAATGTGTATAACTCATATAAGACAATACATTATCAACATCATAGTAATCAAAAAAATTACCTGATACCACTTCATTAGATAACATGACATCTACTGATGTTGTCACAAAGGATCTCATTATAACTTTCTACTTTCAATATGGCTATTTTCCATCATTATAATAATTATTTTGGAAGGTATTTTCATAATGACCCATCTCTACACATTTATAACACTTTATAGTTTTCTTATAATAAGTATTCTAAAAATAATTTTTATTACAATATAAGGCCATATGTCCCAACTTACCATATCAAAAACACTACCCAGATTTTTTAAGGAATTCCCTGGTGTGGTTTTACCCACACTTTTTACAAAATTGAAATTATTCTTTCTTACCTTTATATTTCTCTTATTAATTCTCACCCATTGCTAGCCATGTGGACCTCTTCTTCTACTTATTTTAAAACCACATGTGATCATAATAAAACTACATTTCTACCCTCTAATCACATCAGACAAGTTTCTCAAAACTTTTTAATTCATGGTAGGTTAATTCCCTTCGATATCTTCCCTTCAATAATGAGTAAAAACAATTTTTTTCTATCAAGATCTCTAATAACTTTTAAAGAGTACCATTCCAATAAGGTTATGTTTTCTTCATAAAAAGGTACTGAATATTCATCCTTTTGATTTAATTTAGGGAATTTAATTTCCATCCTAATTTGAACAACCTTAGGAAAATATTTTACAAGGAAGAGATTCCAAAATTCATCCCATTCCAAGGCATCAATCTCATCGATATCCCTAATATTCATTGCCATTGACCAACAATAGTCAACTTTACCTTCAAAATGATAAATGGAAAGAATGAAATTTTGATTATCTAAATACCCCATAACATCAAATATTTTTCAAGAGATTTAATATATCCTACAGCCGCCACTAGGTCAGAAAATCCACTGAATGTAAAAGGGTGTTGTCTCATAAAATGTTCCACTGTTGTCATTTTTCTTTGTGGTAGCTCTGGTTGTTTTCTTCCATGGATTCTACTGCCATTTATAGCCTACATCAACTAAGAAATTACTATATCAAACTATTAAATTTCAATTCCCACCATTATAGGTTTTGGATTCAAAAAGATATCACACAATCAGTGCCTTCCTACATAATCTTCTATAAAAAATCCTTCTGAAAAGACATGTCATAGATAAATAAACATGGTAATATAAAAATTATATATAATTTCAACATGAAAATAAGGTAAAAATCATTTATGGTATTCTAATAACATCATACTAACCCTTAAAGTTATATATACCATGATCTGATGCCAACTATAAGGACCTATCCTTAAACATTACACAATGTAGTAAATTTTTTTAGAATTCACTTCTTTACATTACCAAAGATCTTTTCAGATGATAGTTTAGGAAAATTATAACATAATTCATATATATCAACCCACAAGCATAAAAAGTAGGTAATACTAAAATGCTATCCATTTATTCTTTAATGCAGATAATTTTTTAATAAAAACCTGAAATCATGTCATGAAAGGTATCCAAAACATTCATCTTGGATTCCCTTATTCTCTTACCCATCCTTAAACCCTATGAAAAATATTTTAAAACATGGTATGAACACATAATGGTTAGTAAGGGATATAAAAATAATGAGAGAAACCACTAGTACATGAATAATTATAAATATATGAAATCATTTTCACAAATACATACTTCTCACCCAATAAGTATCATATATTTACTTTGTGAAAACATGAGATTTCCATAAAACATAGAAAACATAATAATACCATTATGGTAACTTGGGTTATTAATTTCACAATATTTTAACCCAATTGGATACCATATGATTTGTAGCTCTCATGGATAACTTAAAATGTAACCCTCATGAATACCTTACAATGTAACTCTCACAGATACCTTATGGTGTAACCATCGTAGTTACACTTAGAGAAACCATGCATATAAGAACTTGGTTCTTCTTTGATGTATATATCTTTTGTCTTTAGTTAGTTAATAGTAAAATTTAAAAAATATGGCCAAAGGTTTATGCTCATTTGGGTCATGAAGGTCTCTAAGGTGTATGGGGCTAGTCGCTGGAGCCAAGTACCCAAAGGTTGGATGTTTTTATCCTGGCCCACATTTAGTGCAAACTGTGCTGCATAGGCCACAAAGTTTGAATAAACTATTTGGGGATGGATAATGGGGTTCTATAGTCCACACTATTTGGGTAAATTGTGTGAGATGATCTGCACGACCGTTAAACAATTCTGTAGTTTTCAGTAGTTTTGACAAAGGGTTTAAGAAAGGTCTGTGCATGGTTTATAAACCGTGGAGGGTAACCATGCGCTATGACTCAAACCTATAATAGACCATGAATGGATTTTACATGGTTTTAAAAACCATGCGAAAACATCCTGCGACCCTTTTTGTGTTGGAAATTTTATAATTTTTAATTAATATAAAAATTATTTTAAAACCTAATTTAGGTTCATTATTTATTCACATAGTAGAGGAGAACATTGGAAAAGCTATCAAGCTTGACTAATATCGTAATTCATATTTATAGAGGAAGAGAGGGGTGTTTTCTAATTATTATATTCATTAGTTTATAATTTTGGATCAAGACTATGAATAGTTCGAGAAGTAGGAATAAATATATTAAAATAATAAAGGAGAGATCAATATTTTGGGCTTATATCAGCATTATTCCATCTATGACTCAATAAATCACGTATTTTGGAAATATCTTAAATCATCGTATTTCATTATTCAACAAAAAATCAAGTATTTTAGAAAAATCCCAGAAATTCACCCTAAGCATTTTTCAACGTGTAATATTGAAAAATGAATGCCATTTTTAGAAAACAATTCAAAATATGATAAAGTTAATTTTTAATTACAATTCTCATTTATTCAAAAAATACGAGTTTTAAAATTATATCTTATTTAATGACACTTTGAAAAATCAATTAAGGTCTCATAAAATTATATTATAATCATAAGAAAAAAATTTATTTATGAATCTATTTTATGAAAATATATTTTCTTTTAAATAATAGTATTAATTATAAAAATGTAATTAAGTATTTAGGACTTACAAAACTACCAACACTTTATTTATCATTTCCAAAACGTTTATTTACTTATTCCATGATATGTATATATCATGAGTACACTTATAAGATAAATAAATTGTATTTATACTCTCATAGGTGAGGTTACTATTATATTAGCTAGATTATTATATTAAGGTCAAGTTAATATTCCATTAGTATAAAATCCTTAATTTCTATAAATACCACTTACATCGTTATACATTTATAATGATTTGGATATTTAATTTTAAAATGAAAATAAATTGTTTTATAATTACTTGGGTTATCACACAGGTACTTAAACTGAAAATTAAAATTTTTTTATACTTGACCTTATTTCTTATTTAGTTGATGTACTTTTAAATCCAAGTCCATGTACTTTAAAAAAAATTAAAAATGTTATTTTCAATGATAAAATGATTATTTAAATTTAAATTCTACCTTATTTGAAATTATTTTAAAAGGAATATTCATATTGTTTTATGGAAAATGTACTTTTTAAATTTTTACCAAAAATTTTCAAGGAATAATTTTTTTAAATATTTACCCTATGAATGTGTTGTCATTTTCTTATAGTAGTTCTTTTTCTAGAAGTTTCATTTATAATTTTTCATGGTTATTTAAAAAGAAAATATTTTTCTCAATATTGTTGTATTTTTTATTAAGAACTATATCAAAATAAAAGAGTATTATTTTCATAAAGAAATGAAAATTATTTTGGATATGATTTATAACTATGTTTCTACAAAAAATGTTATAAAATATTTAATTAATGTTAATTTTAATGATTTTATTATATTTACCCCTATGATTCTCAAAAGAATTTCTTTTATTAGTAACCTTTTTCATGAATCCATGGTATTATATCATCCATTACTGATTTATTGATTATACCTTATTTTGTGAACATTCACTTTATTTGGATCATATTCACTATCACTCTTCATTATTCATTTGAAATTAGTTTTCTGCTTTCTATCTATATTTTCAATATTATGTATGTATTAAGAATCATTTCTATCATATTGATGTTGACTCAACCATATAACTTTTCTACATATGTTATCGGTGGAACGAAGTTTAATAAGAAACATATTTCATTAACTAGAAAAATATTTCATATTCTTCATTAAATAAAGATAATTTTTGATTTATTAGTAAATTTGATAATGAATTTTAATGATAACTAAATATATGAGTAATGCATTATATGTTAATGTTATGGGATGTTCATAGTTATAGGTATTCCCTTTATGCATCTGTAGGTCTCATGAAATAATAAATAATTCATCCCACATTATATGGGTATCTAGATTACACTATCCGATTTATTAATAATGTCTTGGCTAGGGAATTTATGGTAATATTCATGATATCTTGGATGAGGTCTATGTGGTGAGATCATGAATATCCAGATTTTTTGATTTCCTTTATTGAGAGTTATGTTTCCATTTTACATGTTATTGCAATGTTTATATTAGATGTTGATCTACTTTAAACTCATGTTATTGAATAAATGGAATGTTTTGTTATTATCCACAATGGTATATTAATTATTCCTTATTTAATCATGATTTATACCCCTATATGAAAACCTTACTCAGTATGTGAGATCACCCTTTATTTTTTTTGTTTCCCCATGATATAAAAAGGAATTAGTAAATTGATCTTCAAGGATATAATAAAAGTTTTCATGCAATGTTTATTTATTCCTATGTAATATGGAAATAATTTATGTATCTAGTTTATCAAAACTACTAAATAGATCCATCCTTCAAGGTGAAATTACTTGTATCCTATAAAATTGTAGTAAATATGTATCATTTATGGGTTACTTGATTTATGGTAGATAAAAACATATATTTTAATTACATGATGATGAGGATGATGAGGATTATTTTTATTATTATTATTATTAATTAATAATTTTATGTGATATAATACCAATTAATTTATTAAAATTTAATGGTTAGAAGATAAATAAATAATGGGATATGATTAAAACCATTAAATATTTAAAAGAGATAATTTTTAAAGAACAATTTTAAAATTGTTTTTTTATTTTTATCATAAATTGAATTGACCATTTTTATATGGTTATTATAATAAAATGTTTCAATATGAAAACAAATAAATTAGAAAAAATTTATTTGGTAATTGATATAGAATACGTTGAACAAAACTTAATGGTTAAAAAGTCATTTTTTCTATAAAAACAGTTTTTTTTTATGTTTTCTGTTTTTAATTAAAATTAAAATTTAAAAAATGGTGAATTATTATTTGATAAAGTAAAATTAATTTTAGGATTGATCATGTCAGAATTATATTAGGTTTGATTATTGGGATTTTTTGAGTAAATTGATTTATTAGGTGGTAGTGAAAATATAGTTTTAACCAAAACCATAACTTTTATTAAATCATTATGATATAAAAATAACTTAAAAATTTATGAAAACTTATTCTTAACTAAAAAGTTATTTAATAATTAAAATAAACTAGTTAAAAACATATTTTGAATTTAGAAATTTATAATGGATATTTTTGAAACTATGTTATATTTTACTCCAATAATTTTTTTTCTCTTTTTCTATGAATTATGTATTCACAAGAAATCATTTGGTTTTAAAACATTTTAAATTAAAAAACTATCATGTTTTAATAAACTAATAAATTTCAGGGAAATATATAATATACAAGATCTTGGTGTAAATTTAATTTTATGATCTAAAAGAAAATTTTAATGAATTTTTTTCTTATGCTATTCATACTAATTCCAAAATTATTTTTTTGAAGATATATAAGTTTAATCTAGTAATAATGTTTTAGAATTTGGAATTATCATTTTCAAATTAGGTAATATGTTCAATTTCATTTTTTTTGTAAGGATAAGTTTTCATGGTAAAATTTTTTCACCTTGGTAAATGTTAAAATAGTTACAGGGAGTTAAATTAAGGGATAATCCCACAAAATATAAAAAATACCTATATTTAAATAGGGGTATGGAGTATTTATATACCTAATAATTATAAAATGTAAATTATATCCATTTTGGGTATTTTTTCCTTGAATATGGCTTTCTTTTTTTTCTGTTAATAAACAAATATTTACAGTAATTTCATCCCTCTCCGCTATAAAAGGAACCCTTCACCACCCCACTGCTCCTCACACCTAGAGAATATTATCTCGAAAAGAACTACAAAACATCTCCTAAAATCCCTTTTAATAATATTATAGGTTTTTTCTTACCATAAGACCAATCTAATAATGCTTAATGAATAGTTTAAAAGAGGATATTAAAGGAAGATGTAATTGACTAAAAAATGTTTTTTTAAGATTAATTATTCTTATAACTCCCCCATATATACAATAAACATATTAAAATAATTACATAAATAACATTACTAAAATTAAATTTTATTATATTTATTGAAAAACCATTATTTTCCACTACTATCCATTGTAAATTAAAAATATTGCACCAGTTACGTGCGTACTTCCGCCTCCAAGAATGGAATATTTAATTCTTCAACATCTCCTTACATGGATTGTTCAAAAATTATATTTAATGAATAAATATAAAACTAATATATAAATAATATTTTGATTTATTTTTATATAATAGTAATGTTAAATATTTTCATCATTATTAATATACTACCTTTATTTTGTTTAAAATTACAATAATCAATCTTGATATGTGTTTCATATTTAATAATTGGACCTAAATACCTAATGAAATGAACCTAAGACTGCACAATTAATTATAAAACATTTATTAAAATACATTTGACATCAATAAATAATTAACTAATGAACGTTGAATCATAATCGAAGTATACAAGGAATGATTAAAACTAAAACCACAATGAACAATATTAACTAAAAATATGTAAAAATATGTAATAAATGAATTGAAAAATTCATATAAATGGAAATAAGTATGAATAAGGTTCTTAAATATTTTATTAATGTGTCTCAGTTCATTATATATAATTTTATAACAAGTTTAACTAAGTAGTTTTCTAGGTTAAGGGGTCATTTTCTAAATTTCAATTCCTTGAGACATGTTTCTTTTAGTTTTATATGGTATAAATACTACCATATTGAATTATTATATATTAAATAATATGTTATATTTTGGATTTTCAATTTAATGTAGTCTCCCTTTTCCTTTTCCTTTTATTCATTTATTACCGAATTCGTAAGAATTGTTGTTAACTTAATTTATCTTCATTAACTTATAAAATTTATTTTTAAATTTATCTCCCAATATTAGGTTTCATACACACTATGATATTATTATGTTGTATTCCATAATTATTTATAGGGTTTTCAAGTCTTCTTATCATTTGACCTAACTTTGTTTCACAATTCGACCATATAGTTTCTTATATGCAGATTTGACCTCATCTCTTCTTCATAATTAGAAATATTTTTCTTTTCTATACATATTTTTATATTTTTTTGTGAATTTTATTCTTTATAGTTAATATATTTCATATTTTTTTATTATCATTGATCTTATTTAAAAATTATAATATGGGATGAGGCTTAACTAACTTCGGTGAATGGGTGTGCATGTTGTTTGTGTTTAGTAAATCACTCAACGTAATATTTTTTATATTCTTTAATTAAGTGACAAGTAATGTTTCCAAAATGTTATTATATATATATTTTTTAAAAAAATAAGGTCCTTTTTTTATATTTTACCTTTATTATAATATTTTTAAAAGTAATGAGGCTCTACCAACTGGGGTTCCTAGGTATGTGTCTAATTTTACAGTTTTTAATCCCCTCTAACTAATATTTATAACTTTCATTAATAAAATTTGAAACTAATAATTTTATCCTCTTATTTATGAAATACTTTTTATGTTACAATGATGATTATTCACAATTTAGATTCTTTTCCCATTTCTAGGTATTTTTAAATAAAATCATAATTATATTATTCTATGAATTGTCCATTTTAAAAGTAAATGTTGATGTTTTATAAAAATATATAACAAATTTCATTCCACATATATATATTTTATTATCCACGATAAATTTTTTATCTTTTAATTAATTTATTTCAAAGGGTTCAATATTTGGAATTATTTCTAAATTAATGTTTTCAATTTCTTGTCCACTCCATTAAAATGGAATTTTAAAGTGACTTATAAGCTTTTTAACAACCACATTATAAAATTTTTAAGAAATTTATTGAATAAATTATCTTTCATTTTCCTCTCAACATATAATTGATTTATCTCTTTTGGAGTTGTGATTATTTTATCACCCTTTCATTTATGAAGAATTTATAGTCTATTTTTATACCTTATGAATCTATAGTTTATATCTTACTTTTTCATAAGTGTTCTTTTCTGTTCATTCTCTTTCTTAGGAATAACTTCTATTTCAGTAATTATCTCTCTATAGAATTTAATGTTCTCTACAATTTCCGTGTTCTTTAATCTCATGTATATATTCTATGTCATTTATATTATATCCATGTTCATTTTTTTAGTATTTACTTAACAGTATACTCATTACTATATATGATGACATTTTAAAGGTTGTATACTAAGAAAGTTATTCTATTTATTATTTTTTGAAAATATTAATATTCCATATACTTGTTATTATAATATAGTCATGTATTTATTAATTATGAAATTGGATTAAGTATTTTATTTTTTATTAATTTCATCCATATGATGAATGCATTGGGTTTATTTAGTTATGGTTTGGACTTATAATTATATAGTCTCTTGATGCATCAGTAGTTATCATGTGAAAAACAATCCTTGGTAAATTTTATATACATTAATTATTTATGTATGATATCTAGGAACAAATACTTGATAGTAGAATTAAGATGTTTGGAATTATGAATTACATCACCAAATAATCAGTTATTGTTTTCCATGTGATTATTTACATTTTTATGTTTTCCCTGTATATATTAAATTATCACATTATTAGTTTTATGAAACTATATGAATATTTTTTATTTTTTATATATTATTAATTTTTTTTTATTCCATGATAGATTTTAATGTACAAAACCCATTACTCGGCATTTGATCTCACCCTTCTTATGCTTTGATCTCCCAAGTTTATTAAGAAAGTTAATTTAAAGTATATGTTTATAAGGGTATCATGTGTGGAGAATTTTATGAGAGATGTTGAATACTTATTATAGAATGTTTATATAAGGCCCCAGCCTTAAACCTTACTTAATCTTGAGTTATTACAAGATTACACATTGAGGATCTTTTCGGGTTTAGAGTTTTAGAGAATTCGATCATAAAACTTGCATTACATTCCACATATAAACAAAGTGTCTACATAAAGATAGTATTCTTCATTCCCATCAATGGAAACATATTTAAAATAAACATGGATTCTTTCTTGACACTTCCTTGACACTATCATCATATCATGTACTTTTCCCTTGACCTGTGAAAAACATTTCAAAAAAACTTGGGATGAGCATAAAAAGCTCAGTAATGGATATAAAAATATGGAAAGGAAACATGGGTACATATATACATAAGGATGAGATCATACTTTACCCATAAAACATAAGCACTTTAATATACCTCATCAAATCATGAATAAATCATAGAAATCAAAAGACATAAAGGTAACTTGAGGCATTCATAACATTCTTACGTAGGGAGTAACCCTCTTGGTTACGTTTGGAATACCCATCACAGTATATTCCCAAAATCTCTTCGGAGAAACCTTAACGTTTCACTCCTTCGCGTTACCCAATGCATTGGAGAGCTATATCGGGCTCACCCGCCCTTAGTTTATCATGGAACCCCCCGTCTTCATAATAATTCCCAAGAACCTCAACATAATCGTATCACATAAATCATGTATAAAGGAAACATAACATTTCCACCTTTCAATCACAAAATATCAATACAACACATTGATATAAAAACATTATGAAAACCATTTTCAATACCAAAATAAAAGAAGAGTAAAACATGGTATTTATTTTTCTTTTTTTTAAAAAGTATGGCTTGTAGAGGAAGCCGAAACTCAAATAATGGTCACGACGGAGGAGAAGTCGTTGTCGCCGCATACGTACGACAAAAACATTCCCTTTTGTCATTTAGTAAAATGCTTCGTATAAAAAAGATTCCTTTTGGATAAACTTAAAAGTCAAAGGGTTTTATACACCGTATAAAAGAAGGTTGAGTATAAAACAAAATATGCCCCAATGAAAGGAGATTGAGACGAAGTCCCATACCTCGGGTCCGACTTGACTCAGTCATTCTTTAATCTCCTGAATAATAAAAATGAGTTAATTTCTACTTGTTTAAGAACCTTTTTCAAGTTCATTATTCCTTTTATATCACTTATCGCCATGTCATGAACACTATGTAATTATTTAAGTTAATAACGGTAGTTTTAATGTTCATTGGTACTTGAGTAAAAAACAAGCCCTTTATAATTACATGTTGTTCATGTATCCATTATATCCATAATGGTATTTTTGATGTATATATCATATATGTCATATATATCCAGTACATTCATGCATTTATAATATTACATAATCATTTAGAGGTAAGAAATGAAATGCACCGTTCATGGAGACGGTAAGCCGTACGTACGCATGAACGCTACTTTCATTTCTATTTCATATTTTATAGAATTGAATCATAATGATATAAAGGTATATTATAATTACAGTATAATATCATATATAATATCATAGTTTCATCCTTTATACGTCCCACATATGGTATTTAACGAATCAACTCACTTTGAGGGGGCGGTAGTCCGCACTTCCTTAAATGAAGATATCGCGTTTACCCATAATGGAAACCATAAAGGTATACCCAAAATGAAAAATACATAAGCTTAAGGAAAACATAAACATATTATATATCATATATAAATATAGTGACATCTTAATGGACACCTTTGAAGGTGTTAAAAGAATGTTGAACAATCATCATTTCGGGAGGCATAAATTCACCATCCACGGAAACAGTATGTTCTTTAACCATTAAATGTAGTTGTGTGTAAGTGTAGCATGAATCGTTATTATAAAAACATCTTAGTATATTTAATATACTGTATTTGTTACAAAGTAAATAACTAAAAAGAGTTTAGGGGGTTGTAGAAGCAAAATAAAACAAAAGGACTCAAGTGAAGACATTACCTTAAAATCGGGTAACTCCCTTTGGTTTGAGCTCAAAGGCTTCCTTGGGAAGTCTTCTGCCCAAAGTGAGGCTTCAAGGAGTAAAAGAGGGAAGTGGAGAGACAAAATGGTTAGGGGTTGGCCGAGCCAAAGGCTTTGGGAGTGTGGGTAAGGAGGTAGAGGTGGGGGCCTTTTATAAGAGGAGAGGAGGGGCGCTCTTGGAAAGTAAAGAAATATTACTTTATTTGAAAATGAGTTTCGGATCTAAATGGTACCACATTGATATCATTCGAGGATACGGTGATAAGGGTTCGAAATCCACCCATCCAATAGGTTTTGGACATGTTTAGGTCTTAGAGTTTACATTATCATTCCATTTTATTTAAATCGTTAAATAATGAGGTCATCGTTGCATCATCATGATGTCAAAAATAATTTAATTTACTTAAAGTATAAAAATTATAAAAAAAATAATATGATGTAGTAAATAGTTTTATCTTTACAATTAATATTTATAATAAAAAATATAATCTTTATAACCCCATGTAAAAATTGTTTTCATAAAACATATTATGTTTGTGTCATTTTTACTTTTACATTAAATAAAAAGTTATTTATGTCATTTCCCAACCAAAGTGGCTCCATGGGGTCCCCAAGTTGACCCATGGCTTGTCTTGGTCGACCATGACACATCAAATATGGTTAGAACATGTGTATAGGTCATTTTATATTATTAAATCATTATTTTTACCTTAAACTACACTAATTACCACTAACCGCGATTAAAAACTTAATAAGTTACTATTCACCAAAAAAAATATTTTAATCTCATTGAACAACATTTTACTTCTTAATGACAACCATGTACGTCGGATTTTTGAAATTCAAAACACAAAAGTGGTAAAATTTTATTTAAACGAAAAATCAGTTTTTATAAGTACCACTTAGTGGTTTCACTATTCATCAAAAATTGAAGTTTTTTAGAAAATCACCAAAACTTCACCCTAAGCTATATTTGATATTATGAATTAAAAAATGAAGTCTATTTTACAAAATTCAAAACATATAAGTCACATTAATTATTTTAATAATTAATTCCTGCTGTCAGAGCAAATAGCGTGTTTTTATGAAACAATAAGTATCAAAAGATTGACACCAGTTTAAGTCCAATTTCAAAGTGAAATTGATTCCAATGACCACCATTGGATTAAATGGTAAATATATATTCTAATTTAAATTCAAAAACAATTCAAAACATAATATAATCATATAAATAAATTAGATTAAAAAGAAGTTTTGATGTAAAATGCAGTATTTTTCACTATTCATTAAAAAATGAACATTGTCAGAAAAATACCAAAAATTCACACAAAGTAAATTTTGATGTACCAATCATAAAGAATAAGTTTATTTTGACAAACATAGTTTATAAAATTGTCAAAATATAGATTCAAAAATGGTTTTCCATCAAAAGGCAGTAAAACAATCTTTTAAAAATATTAGTGTATTCCATGCTTAAGATTGGATTTATTTTCATTTTAAGCCTCTAAAACACTATCTAATTCATTAATAGGCATAGATAAAAATATCTATTATTAATTACTTACTTGGGATGTTACAGTTTAATTCATGTTATAGTGGAAAAACTTTCTATCAGATAAGATATATATGGATTATTTAGCTAAAGGTTTATCTTAATTCTCTAAAGATCTAAACCAAAAAGGTATGTGTTATGAAAGTAAAGCAACATTGGTTATTAATATTTTGATTATATATGGTTATATTTTGGTCATCCTAGTTGGTATCAAAACTAGTGTGTAAAGAATATATTTTTAGAACTAGTCCTGGGAGGGCGGGTCAATTTCATTATTCAAGATCATATCACATTGACGTAAAATATCACTTCATCAAATAAACTTTGGATCAAAATGTTTCAAAGGTAAAATTAATTCCAAAAATGGATAAAATTAATGATGTTTTTATTAAACTATTTAAAAATAATGCATTTTAAAAATTGAGGTTGTTGATGGGAGTTACACCTAATTCCTTACAAGGCTAAGGTATACTAATTTTATCCCCTATGTCACTTTTTCAATGGATTGTTTTCTCAAATGGGTAGAAATAAAACATAAATCTCTTTATTTTTGTTACATTATATATCTAAAAAAATTACAAAGGGGTATAAAAATATTTTAAATAATAATTCATCGATATGTGTTTTACCTCAAAGAGGATATATATCTTATTTATATGGAGAATTCATTTAGAGAAATTTTTAAAATGATAAATTATTGAATTTAGCATTTAGGTGTATATGATTTAGTCTTTAGAAACATTTTTATTTTTTTTGAAACATTTAATGTTGGAAATGGTTATTCATAGGTTATATGAATAGTTTTTGAGAAATGGAAGTTATAAAGTTATGTTCAATGAGTTGGACTTGATCTCAAGTTCTATTAAGGGTTACAAAATTTTTATATTTTAATTGATATCATAAGGAGAAAGAGCTATAAAGATATAAATAAATTTCACTATTCATGGACACCATGATATTAATACTCAACGTTCTTATTTCTAACATCTATTTTTCTCTCTTAGGTTTTGAATTATTGAGAGATGATTCATTGATAAATATATTTAGTTTGAAATTTATTTATTTTAATTGTATTCAAAAAAAATAAATGAGCGTATTGTTGAGTCTAAGAGATTTTATAAGAGATGTCAACTACGTTGGAATATTTTTGAGACCCAATTGGTTGTTATTGATATTTGGATTTGAATAATTTTACTATATTATTTGGTATTTTTTCTAGTGAGTAAGGATTAAATAAAAAAATATTTATAATCGATATATTAAATATGTTGTATTTTTAAAATATACAAATTATATAGAAACTCACATATTAAAAATTTTATAATATAATGTCAGGATAATTTGGATGCTTTAAAGTAATTAATTTTTTTGTGATGTTTAGAGAAGAGTTGAAGAAGCTCTAAGTTGAATTTTCCTAAGTCAATGATCATGCATCCGATACTATTTAATATACAAGATATACTTATTATTAGTCTAATTTAATAGATATGATATGATAATTTTATGATTGTTGGTGATATGTTAAATCATATTGTTGAATTCTAAAAATAGGCTATGGAAATTGATACGTGTTATATTTATTCATATGTAATAAATTTTTTAAATATATATCAAAAAATAGAAAATTCATGAGTTTACTAATCTGTATAGGTAATAAATATTTTGTTAAGGTGTGGCTCAAAAAATGGAGAATTTTGGATATGTATAGAATAATTTATAATACATAATATATTTTATATAATTTAAGATATTTGTGAGAACTCATTATATAATTTTGGTAGTCAAAAAAACTTACACAATGAGTAAGATATTTGGAACACTATGTGGTACATAAGTTTTTTTGAGACATTAGAGATAATGAAAAAATTTAAAAACATTATTTAGAATGAAAGATATGATTTTCAAGGAACATGTAATATATTTTCTAAGACTTAGTATTTTTTGTTATAAGAAGAGGTAATGTGAAAATTTGAAGAAACTTACATAGAAATGTAAGATTACTAAAATATTATGTATTGATCAATGGTATGAGAAATTCTAGAAAAGGAGAAAATATTATGTTTATGCATGAATTTGGATAATGTAAAAACCTTTCACAATTAATGGGGATTATAAAATATTTAGTTTGGGTAATATTATGAAAACTTTTCAAAGGAAATAATATTATAAAATTCATAGTATCTACACTATAATATAGAATTATAAAGAAAAAATAATAATATAATATTGATGTTGTGCATAAATTATTTTAAAATGAAAAATGGTTTTTTTATTGAATCGATTGTAGGAATATAGTTAACACATTGAATATGGTTGTTGAATGGTGAATGAATACAATTTGTTTTAGTTTTTAAGAAAAACATTTTACCATGACCATAATGTATTCAGTTATTCAAATAGTGATTTATATATCCACCTGGAAAAACACAAAAAATAAGACAATTTAAAAGGAAATAAGCAGTGATAATAAGAAAAGTCAAAGGATAATTTTTATGAAGTGATTTATTTTAATATGAAATTCAAATTAAAATTAAATTAAGATATATTTTTTTGCTATAAGAGAAATTTAAATAGTGTCTTTCAAGCATGAAAAGTGATGATAAATGACTATTGTTCATAGAATAACAAAAATAATATATTTCTAAGTCAAACAAAAAGGAGTAAATAAAATTATAGATTATGGAGAAGAGATATAAAAAAATACGGAGAATAATTTTCACAAAAAACCTAATGGAAGTTTTATCTAGTGGAAGACTTTCCATTTGATAACAAAACAATTTCATATATTATACTAGTGTGGGAGAACATTATATATTATAAAGAATTATATGAATCATGGGATCAAGGATAAACCCTTCTCTTTTTTAATCAATATACTGAAACTAGTATAGTTTTTTATCTTGGATGAAACCTGATCATTCTAAGGATTAACCTTCTAACTTTGAGAGATGAACCTTGTAAAACTCGGGGTGTCTTTTTTTTCAAAGGAGTGTAAAGTAGGAATCAGAATAATCACTTTAATAAGGGGTGATGATTTTTTTTAAATAAACTTAAAATTGAATTTTTATATGTAATTCATACCCCTCTCAAATATTTCCATTGATATTTAGGGTTCTTTTTAGGTTCATTACACCATGATATCAGGTTACATAGTTTTTGTGAGAAATATCCAACCCTAAATGAACATGAAATTGTGAGGCCAATGGAAAAATATTTGATCATCAAAATAAGATAAAAAATTTATTTTTTTCCATTCGTAATCTATTTGATTACTAATTCCACCAAGAGTTATTTGAGAGAAAGTCAAGGAATGTTATATTCAATTAATTATTTCAAAAATAGTTCCATATACTCTTTCATGAATCTTTTAAATGATTAAACAATTTAAATTAGAAGAATAAAACATCTTCATTAATTTTTGTCAATATAATGGAACTGTATCCCAAATACATCCCATTATAGTTTCTAGAATCTTTCAATAAATTTCTTCCAAGGTAAACTCCTTACTTCATCAATCTTCTACTCTTTATGGGATGATTTTATTTAGTCTTCATCATCCTTGAAAAATACAACATGTCAAGAACTTATCAATCTCTCTAAAGTATATCACATTATTCAATGTATTCCAAATATAGAATGTTAAAAAAAATTCGTGCATAAACGATGTCTTTAAACACTAATACAAAATAAAGAGCATCATAATAAAATGATTCATACATGAAATACATCCACATAAAATTCTTAAGAACATAATTCCTTCCATTTGGATTTGTTTCCAATATGGACATCATAAATATTATTTAAAAATACTTTCACTTCTTTTTAAAACTCAATGAATTCACTTGAACTATTATTTGTATCATAAAATAGTCAGTTCCTTTTAATAACTAAAACAATTTTTTATTTCTATTAAAGAAATTTGGATATATTTTTCCCTTATCCATACTTTTACAACATAATCTAAATTAAAAATAGTTGGTATGTTAGTAGGATTGAACCTCAATATCTTCCCAAGATAGGTTTGATATTCTTATACCCAATTTATTGAGGGTTACTTTTTTATATTTATGGGGAAAAATAATTTTAACCAAATTTATTTACCCTCTATTTGATAGACAACCATCATCATATTTATCTAATTTTGATATAAATTTATTTTATATAGAAACAGGTGAAAAGAAGAAGTATTTTTACAAAGTTAAGGGGTAACCCATCTCATGATTATCCTTTAACACTATCAGTTCTTAAAAATCCTCAAACAAAAGTTATAAAATTTAATGTATTGAATAAATAGAATTGGAAATACCAATTAATCACTCTATGAATTTGGAAGACAACTCAATATAGCAAACAATAGTAATCGATTAATAAAACCATGTATACTATAAGAAATCCTTTAGTATAAATATCCTTTATAAATACCAAGTTTTATTTTATAAATAATAAAACCCTTTTAAGAAAAAAATATCACCATGTAATTAAAGAATAAATAAGGAAGAGGGTTCATCAACTCAAACCATATTTTTTTAAAGGATGAGGTTATACCTATTATAATAAACCTGCGTTTAAAATATTTCCATATTTACCTCTAATCATTTTAACAATTTTTTGTCTATATTCTAGAGAAAACCCTTTATTTGATTCATGGGGTGCATAAATATCATTATGGGATCCTCTTTTCATCATTTTAACATCTACATTTTTCTTATTCATAATATTTTAATTTTGAGATGTTCTAAATGGTCTCACTATGTTTCATGTTTTTTTAACACGCTTTTTTTATTTTATATATTGGTATCCATTAGAAATAGTTGTCCACTACTTCATTATAGTGTATTGAGAACACTTAATGAAAAAGAGAGTCTTAATAACTCTTTTGGTTACAAATTTTTTTTATCATTATAATCCCTCATGTGTTTGGTGAAATATTCATCATTTTCCTCAATCACCTTTACAAGACCCTAATTATGACCCCACTCATTAAAATAATTGCACAAATAAAAAAATTACTTTCTATAATAGTCACAGAAGATAATTTTTGTAGTGTTAACTAATAGTTTGAACCATCCTCAAGTATCTATCAGGTGTTCCATTATTGGTGGACACTATTTAATTCTCATCAATGTAATTTAATTTCTTCTTATTCATAGATTTCACTGGTGGGATTTTTAAACCAGTAGTTCTTTAATTTGTTTCCAAAGAAACCACACCATTAGAAATAAATTTGTATTATTAGATCATTCTTGAAAAAAAATTCCATCTAATTTCCATTGATTGTTTCATTCTCTTTTATTTTTCTTAATAGAAGTATCCTTCTTCACTAAATATTAAATAAATAGCCTCGTTCGGGTGATTCTAGAATGACTATGTTCATGTGATTAAGGAAAGGATAAGGTGGAGTCATCAACATTAGTGTCATAGGTATTGGTTCTAAGACACTAAAACAAAACATTCCTTGAACATCGCATGAATTGGAATTTTTCAGTAATAGAAAAGTGATGACTACCTCAGCGCAGTTAAAAGTACATGGATTTGATCAGCTATAAAAAAGTGCCGATGAAGGGTTTATTTTTTAGCATTTTAAGAAGCACTGATATATAACAGTTTTATCAGATCTTTTAGAAGCACTGATAAAAGACCCCATTAATCAGAGCTTTTATTTAGCACTGATAAATATACCCATTAGTAGTGTTTTGAAAGGGGTTGATAAATGGGTTTTTATCAGTACTTTTATTTGAATTGTTAAAATTATGATTTATCAGTACTTTTATTTCAACTGATAAAAGTATGATTTATCATCAGTTTTAAAATCACTGATAAAGATAGAATTTATTAGCGCCTAAATAAGATCTAATAAAGGAGTTTTTTCTTATCAATTTTCAAATCACTGAAAACACTTTTACAAATATGGCCTTTAACAGCACTATAAAAGTCCTTTAATAGCACTAGAAAAACTTTTTTAAATCCAGCATAGATAAAGGGGGTACCCTTTATCAGTGCTCCAAAAAGAACTGATAAAGCCCCTTTTATTATCCCTAAAAAAGCGCTGATAAAAGGGTCCTTTATCAGCACTTTATTTTTAGCGCTGATAAAAGCCCCTTTTATCAGTTACTTTTTTAGCGCTGATAAAAGTTAAAAAAATTAAAAAAAATTAAAAAAAAATCCTCACAATCTCAGAGGGGGATTTTTACAGCGCATGATCCACCCTCCCCCCCTTTATCAGTGCCTTTTTGCAACTCCAGCGCCCCAACGAACCCCCCCTCCACCCTTTATCAGCACTTTCCCCCACCCATTTATCAGCACTACCTCCCATATTCCCCTATGCGTGTGTTCCCTTGCCTCCACCAGGTTTTGAACTTGACACCTCCCACCCCCCCGGCGCTCCTAAGACCTTACCACTCCTCTATTTTGATTTATTTTTCATTTCAAGATATATATATATATATTTATATTTAGTTATATTTATTCATATAGTAATATATATTTATATTAATATATAGTTATATAGTTATATTAATATATATATATATATAGTTATATTAATATATATATTTATAGTGATATTAAAATATATATTTATAGTTATATTAATATATATATGTAGTTATATTAATATATATATATATATAGTTAGATTAATATATAAGTATATAAATATTCATATATTTTTATTTTACAGAAAATTCATATTAGTTATTATTTATATAAAGCTAATATATTTTATATGTAAATATATTTTCTTATTTATATTTATAATTAAATTTTTAAGTGTGAATATTTAAAAAATATGTATATATTGTAATATATTTGATTATAAATAGTCATGCATTATAAAAAACGATATAATTTCAAATACATAATATCAATATGAATGTAATACCTTGGAATAAATTCATTCCCCACCAAAACAAAATCCAATTATACCCCCATAAACAAGGCTGAAAATCCACAAAATGTTAAAAAATCGGGGTATCCCAAATAAAA
This sequence comes from Viscum album, assembly GCA_963277665.1. NCBI lineage: Eukaryota > Viridiplantae > Streptophyta > Magnoliopsida > Santalales > Viscaceae > Viscum > Viscum album. The sequence goes on along the minus strand of OY728130.1, from coordinate 1,156,755,744 downwards.
GCTTAGTTTTGGAGGCCTTCTGGGAAATTTTTGGCCTTTGAATAACCTTAACCGAGGGCATACCAGTTCACAAGGGTGTAGATCTCGTCGCAGGCTTTGATTTGATATATGGTAGAGCACAAACTAACACCCGGGTCGAAAGTTATGGCCTTTTGAAGTTCGAGTTGCGTTTTCAACATATTTTGGATCTTTTTTTAATTTTTTTGTCTTAAAATTGTTATTAAATGAATATAACAACATAATAATTAATAAATTATTAATTAAAAATATTTGTTTAATTTTTTTTAAGCCATTTTCACTAAATATCTTATATATTAAGAGTAACTGTATATTTATACTTATCTAAAATATATTTGAAATTATATTTAAAATATATATATTATATTTATATCAATATAACTGTATCTATATATTTAAATATTAATATATATTTTTTAATAAATTCTTTTTAAAAGTAGACCCTTTATCATCACTTTCAAAAAAAAGCACTGATAAAGACACCCCTATCAGCGCTACTAAAAAAAGTGTGGATAAAAGGGTATCATTTAACAAAGATAAAAAAAGCGCTGTTAAAGGGGGGGTACCTTTATCAGCGCTAAAAAAAGCACTAATAAAGGGGTACTTTAATCCACGCTTCTTTTAGCACTAATAAAGGTACCACCCTTTATTAGCGCTTTTTCATTATCGCTTATAAATGGTGTCGCTGGCTTTGCCCCGTTTTGTGGAAGGGTAAATTATACTTTTGTCAACACATTTAGTAGAGATGATAAAGGTGAAAACTGCAGTGTGATGCTGCAACACACTGAATAACCATAAACAGGTGCAGTGTGCTCAACAACACATTACATCACCAGAAACAAAAATAAAAATTACCAAAAATAAGATTCAAACACTAAATTTTAATGAAATAAAATTTCTAACACAAATAAAAGAAAAACAGAACACTATTAAAGAGTATGTAAGTTGTTTTTTTACTACAATTAATGTAAATTTTGTATAAAAAGGCACACTTGGAGTCATACTGGTCACACCATGCATCATATTGAGGTGTGGATGATCCCTACATGTCACAAATGATTTATGGATTTCTTTCATAAAGTACAAAAATAATCCTAATGTGTTTACTGAGTTTTGAGTATGCTAGTTTTTTTCCATTAAAATTAATTACAATTTTGAATAAAAAGAAACACTTTGAGTCATACCTGTCACACTGTGTGTCGTATTGTTGGATGCATAATCCCTAAATGTCCCAAATGACTCATGTATTGTTTTCCTAAAGTACAAAAATAATCCTAATTCTTTTTATCAGATTTGAGTAAGCCATGTGTGTTTTTTACTAAAACGTCATTTTAACCTGGAAACACACACTTTGAGACATAAACGTGGAATCGTTTGTGGGTTTTACATGAGACTAATTTATACACGTAACAAATTAATTATGAATCATAGTCCAAAATTCTCAAGACAATATGAGCATGTTTTCTTGGTTTTCAGTGATTGACACTTTTTTGTTCTAAAATGCCAATTTTAAACTGATAATGGACACTTGGAGTTATATTGGTCACATTGTATATCAGATTAAGGTGAGGCTGATCCCTACACATCAAAAATAAAATATAGAACATTTTCCTAATGTATCAGAACAATTTGAATGATTCTTCTCAATTTTTTGTACGTTAGATGTTTTTTACTAAAATTAATATCAATTTTGAATAAAAAGACACACTTGGAGTTATACCGGTCACACTGTTCATCGTATTGAGGTGATTTTTATCACTACATGTCAAAAAACCCATATATATCATTTTACTAAAGTACAAAAATCAATTTGAATGTGTTTTATCAGTTTGGAGTACATTAGTTATTTTTTCCACTAGAATTAATGTAAATTTTGAATAAAAAGACGCACTTAGAGTCATATCGGTCTCACCGTGCATCAGATTGAGACACTAATGATCCTTATATATAGAAAATGACTCATTTATAGTTTTCTTAAAGTAAAAAAACAATATGAATGTGTTTTTCTATTTTTTAGTATGCCACATGTGTTTTTTACTAAAATTTTATTTTAAACTCAAAACATGCATTTTGAGCCATACTGGTGACACCGTTTATCGTTTTGATAGGAGTCTAATTCATACACGTCAAAAATGAATTATGAATAATTTTCCCAAATTATCAAGATAATATGAATTTTTTTACTAGGTTTTTAGTGAGTTAATCATTTTTGTATAAAAATTTCAATTTGAAATTGATAATGGATACTTGGAGTCATACAGGTCACATCATGCATAATATTGTACTGTGTATGATCTCAAAGCATCACAAATGATGTATAGATCATTTTACAAATGTCAAAAAGCAATATAAATGTATTTTCTCATTTTTTAGTGTATCAGTTGTTTTTTCACTAAAATTAATGTCAATTTTAAATAAAAAGATGCACTTGGTGTCATACTAGTCACATCGTATGTTGAATTGAGGTGTGTCTAATTACTACATGTCCTAAATGACTCATGGATCAATTTTAAAAAGTATCAAAAAAATTCAAATGTATTTTCTTAGTTTTGAGTACACCACATGTATTTTTTACGAAATTGTCATTTTAAACTGGAAGGACGCACTTTGAACCATACAGGCTATATCATGTGTTGGTTTGACATAATACTGATTCATACACACCACAAATAAATTATAAATCTTTTTATAAAATTATCAAGATAATTTTAATGTGTTTTCTAGGTTTTCAGTGAGTGGAACTTTTTTGTATTGAAATGTTAATTCAAAAATAATAATGGATACTTAGAGTCATACATGTCACACCATTCATCAGATCGAGGTGACGATAATCCCTACATGTCACACATGACATATGGTTTTTTTTCTAAACCAGAAAAACAATATGAATGTGTTTTATTAGTTTTGAGTATGTCAGTTGATTTTTCACTAAAATTAATGGTAATTTTGAATAAAAAGATGCACTTAGAGTCATACCGGTCACACCATGTGTTTCATTGAGGAATTAAAGTTCCCTATAAATCCCAAACAACTCATGTTTTTTTATAATGTATCAAAACAATATGAATGTGTTTCCTTAGTTTTGAGTATACCAATTGTGTTATTTTTACTAAAATTTCATTTAAAAATGGAAACATTCCCGATGGATCTTATCTTAAGTGCCATGTGTTTTGTTCGCTCATAAAAAATTTTTCTCAAAAAAAATCATGCTATGATACTTATTATTATTCATTTTGAAATAGTTATATTATTTTCAAGATGGTACTTTTTATCCCCCCCCCCTCGGTCTTTTCCACTGCCTCCTCCTCCACATCAGTCTCTAACTACGACACTGCCTCTGGCTCCGCCTTCACCTCTGCCTCCACCCCCACCTCTATGATTTCCCAAAATTTTTATTGTTTTAAGGTTAGTGCTTATAAAAAATGTATTTCCTCCATTATTATTCTCCTTGAGAAATAGATAAAAAATAATATGTAAGCATTTTTACGATAATGCTTCACACCCCAAATTTCTCTTGATGGTCATAACTCACACTAGATCAAAAACATAGTAGGTAATCACCTAAATTTGTAGTCAGAATACATTCTGAAAAAAAAGTATGTTGAACAATTTTCTATAAACAAATTGATTTATTATTTTGATTAACTCTATTGTTGAAAATATTGGTAGTATTGAGAAAATATAGAAAAAAATTATTAAGAAATATATTTAATGAAATTATAATTACATATTGAAATTACCTATTGGGGGATTTTTTTCTTTTCATGCTTTAAGATTTCTCTCATAAATTTGGAAACATAATAACCACAATAAATTTCATTATCTTGTTTCAGAAACTATATAAACATTAACCAAAATAAATATATTTTTTTGAAATATTTTGATAGTTAAATCATTCTATATATACCTTAGTTTGATTCCATTTTTAGTAAGCCATAGGATTTATCTTTTCAGACACTAACCCCATCCCATGATCTAGCCAGCATTGGGAGACCGCCCTATCATAACAAAATTATTTTTAAAACTTATACTGGACACATAATTTGAATTTATAATGAAAATGTTGATTTTAGCATGTTACATATTCAAGATACACATCATATGTGGTCATCTGGTCATATCCATGCATTGAATCCAAAAAAATAATTTTTCAAGGTATCTATATTGACTACTATTAGAATCTAGTGCCTCTTAAAAAACAAAAACAATTATGTAATGAAAAAAATAAAAAATATATTTTATGTAATTATGTTATAGAGTTTTACCCTTTCAATGTAGGCATAAAAAAGAGCTTGTGTTATAATGTTTTTTATCAAATTTTTTGAGTAAATTGTCTTTTTTCATCTTAATTGATTCCTCATTAAAACTAAATTCAGGAATAGAAATGAAAGAGGGAATAATGAATCCAAATCATAATTTCCACGATATTTCCTTTATATAGTTTTAATATAACTTCCTATACAGAAAAGAATATTGATTAACTTTAATAAACATACTTATCTCACTATCTGGAAATCTGTATTATAAAAATGTACTTTATGTATATATTTACAACTGAGATTCCCATCCATTCATGCTTGAGAATCTCAGTTAGAGTCTCGAAAATAATTCCATCTGTGAATGAATCTCCATATATTATTTCTTCATATTCTATGTAAGACATAGTGTTATTTTTAAATGTGGTATCTTCATGACTTTGTGTTGATAATAAATGTTTCTCTAGAACTAGTGGGGATAAGGTACTCTAGGAAGCTTTTTCTTGATCGATTCACTATATTTTCTTGATTCTATCATTAATTTATCTTCCACTTTATCCATATATAATATCATACCTCACTTCAAACCTTTTATTATCAATTTTTACAATCTTTTCATATGAAAAAAATTCGTTAAATATGTACCTCATGTGTCTTTATAAGATTAAACAACCATGCTATGAAAGCTCCAATAGAATCCTCGACCATTGTATAATCCGTATTGCCATGTGGAACCAGAAACTCAGTAATATGCTCATAAGCTACCTCAATCCCCACTCTAATGTGATTTTTGGGAGGGTTTGATTGTGTTTCTGGTCTCCTATAATATTAAACATTGTACCCATCGCAACACAATGGTACATGGGTGTTGATAGATAAAAATAACATACAATTGTACCCTATAGAATTTTAGTAATATAAAGTTATTGGAAGTTGTTTGATTCACATTTAGTAGAAATAGTAATGAAAAAAATTTATTTCCCAGTGTAAGTTATTAAGTTTTGGGTAATTACTTGCCTCAACGCTATTGGGATAATTTGGGCCATGTACAAACATTATATCTATCATCGCTTCACATTGATCCATTCTTATTCATTTGTCTGCCAAACCAGACAATAAAAAATATCTTGTAGTGAGTCTATTTGTGTCTACAAATATCTCATAATATAATACGTATATTCATTTGGTTTTATCTTCTCAAAATATTTTCTAGGAGAGAATCCAAAATCTAATCTTCTAACACGGCCATATAGTTTTGACCGCTTAAAAGTTACTGGAAGCCACTTTTCTTCCAGTACATTCATTGTCGATTCTTGTGTCAAAAAAAATATGAAAATATCTATTTTTATGTAATGTTTTTATAAATCATATCGAATTACAATTATTTCATACTTTCACATGCTTCCCATACTACTTTTGTGCTTTCATCTACGAATATACCCCCTTTATTTACATGATCCTGCTTCTATAGCACATGAAATGAGATGGAAGTGGATTTAGATTTTGATTCATCAATCTGGATATAAACAAAGGAACATATATTGTCTCATATCACATAAGAAAACCATTATTGTTTATTAAAAATACATACCAATTTCATCTTTAATAAAGTGTAACCCATCATTATTTTGTGATAAACATACTTTTGTATTGATGCACGTTTTTTATTTTAAGAACTCATTTATTGTTTCATAAATTAATAATTTTGAATCAAGTTGGATAAAATACATATTTTAAAATAATATACTATCAACCAAAATTCACTTGAAATGATTTATCATTATGACGATTTTTGAAAACTGTCCATGTTTAATACTTTAAAATGTGTATATAACTAAGTGTTGGGTGGGGCATTATTTTCCATTCAGCATCCCTAAGTTGCAACTTTATCAGAAGAGTCTGGAAGCCTCTATGGGATTTTCCAGTGTCTATTAAGACATATTTTTTATGAAAATATTATAAAATTAATGAATTCTAAATGGAATAATGAAAACTAAACCAATGTTTCATTATTTAATTTTTAAGAAAAATAGAGATTGTATATTGTTACATTACTGTTATATCTTTCCAAAGGATTCCATTCATTACAGGTTGTACATGGATCCATGTGTTAATATAAATTGAAAAACTCATCCACATTGTGACCCTTAGACAACTAATTAATGTTTACTTTTAGGGGTTAATAGGTTGGCGGTGTTGATTACAACCAACCTCAAATTTTATACCCAGACTTCTTTCCTTGAAAATTTTATTCAAAATGATGATTCTGCATTGTTCTTGTTTTTTTCATAAACATTTTTTTGATCACTTAATAATTCTGGAGTTTCATCATCAACAATCTATTCCCACTCAGGATTAGAAACATCATCATGTTCAGAAGGCATTTTCAGCATGAGTTGTTAAACATTTAATTTGTCTTGAATAAAAGCAACATAATACACTCCATGCATAAAATTCCACAATTGCATGCATCTTGCATGAAAATTTTTACTTTCTTGAATATAGATGTAATACATAAATACTACAGTAAAAAATAAACATTTATACATTTATTTAATATTTCCTCATAAATTTTTTTTCATTCTATCTATTGATGATGGATTTTAGGCATCTCATTTATTATTTCAAACTAGCCTTCCTCTAATCACTGTTCGGGAGGTATGTCATTAATGAACATTGGAAAAAAATGATGGGATGAATACTAGTTTCGATGATTGGGTCAAATCCATCATCCATATATGTATTACATTCAAGATTATAATAATTAAAGAATCCTAGAAACTTATACTAATGGAATTACTCAAAAAGTTTCCTCAATTGAAGAGGAATTGGAATACCTCCACTCTAATGGTCTTGAAGAAATGAATATCATCCCACCTATATTGTAAATCACTTCTGTGTACTAAAGCATTCCTCACCATCCAATTTTGGCTATTTTTTTTAATCCACCAAAAAATCACTCTGATAACATAGATCTCTTTAAAGTGTAAATTTTTTATCTTATGATCAGTGTTGATCTAGATTTTTTTACTCTTATAAATGAAATGAATCTATTCAATACAATCCTAAATTTATTATTATGATATATTACTATAAAATATTCTACGACCATAGATACTTCCCATCATTGAAAATTATATCACATAGATTGAAGTATATCCACAATTACATATATGACATGAAGATCAATATAAGTTCTTGCATACAAAGGATGTGCACTGGATCTTTCCAATAGAGATATATGGGTCAGAGTGGTGACACATTCTATATTAATCTAGATATTCACATAATATTTTCCTTCCAAAAAATAATAATATTTCTAAAATACTAAAAAAAATTGTCCCGTTAAAAAATTTGATCAAGACCCTCAATAAAACCACACAATTATAGAAGGGTATATCCAATCAATGAGGCTCATCAAGGAAAAAAACCTATCAAAATAAATAAAAGATCCAACCACTAGATTCCCATGTCTCAACCAACTCTACATCCATGAAATAAATATCCTAAGGTGGGGTTCGAGAGAAAGAAGGTTCAATGTTACCCACTCTATTTAGAGTCCAGGTAGAGATTGAAACAAAATGAGTCTTCTCTAAATAAAGGGAGAAATCACGAAGAGGTTTATCGTATGGGAAAACACTATACTATTTTCTTTGTACATTTTAGGGAAAAGATTTTGAATGAAATGATATTTTAACTCAACTATATAATGTCCAATATATCAAACTAAACAGTCTCTCAAATACCACAGGACAATTCTAAAAGCCTAAACACAAAAAAAAACACAACATCAAAAAAATTTAGAAGATATTTTCCTTAAAAATAACTTACTTTAAATAAAGAGTTTTAAAATAGTACACTTGATTTAAAATAAAACAAAACCATTTTAGAGTTTATTTATATTTGAATGATTTTTTAAATAAAGATGGTTCATTTTAAATCATTTCCATAAAAACCTAAAAAATTTTACAAATCATTTTTCTCAAACCCATAATGAAATCAACCACTTTTTTAAATATCATTTATGATATAATAAATATATTTTAAAATAAACCCTTAAATTTATTTAAGAACCTAACATATATTTTGGAAAATAATAAAAACCCATTTTTTCCCAAAAACAATTTAAAATTTTCAAATCACCATACAAAACTAGATCAAATTCAATTAAATAACGTCAAACAATACCAACCCCTATTTATTTCACCTCCTACAAGTGAGAATTAAATTTAAGAGTAATTTAATAATTATAAGTGGTTAAAATATGTCTATTGTGAAATGAAAAACTTCTTTGGGGTTTACTGGAATCCTTAGACTATCCACATGTGCTCCACATGTTTAGATTGACCATGGGGACCAGCCGTGTAGATTCATCTCATCATACACCATCACCTAAAGCTCAAAAAAATCCCTAATTCACATAATAATAATTGGGAATTTAAATATAAAATCTTATATCAAACACATTCAATTGATCAAAATATCAATCAAATTCCATGAATCATGTCTAAATTCTCTGGAAAATTGTTTCTCTATATGAATGAGAGTTCATGGAACTCTCCCCTGAATGTACCACTCGAATTACAATAACCTAAGTCCACACAATCATTATTATTAAAATAAAAAAATGCACTTTGAAACTTTGTAACTCTAGAGGACCTATGTTAGGATACCATTTTTAACAAACCAACCATAGTCGTGTGTCAATGATAAAGTATATAAATAATATGTTTGAGAAATGGGTTAACCTCTTCAGTGTTTAACTAATCTCAATTTGACCATTCTATAAAGACAACATTAACTTTAATATTCCATGTGGTTCAAAATCTATTTTATTTATCCATATATTCCCATACACATATGTTGACTAATATTACCATATGAAAACATCCTTCTCTTTCTTCGAAACCATTGTATGTGAATGAAAACGATGAAATTGAACCACTTGTTGTGTTTCAGTAATGATTAGAAGAGATATAGGGTTTTTCATGGTGAAGAACAATACGAAAATGAAATAATCAGAACCCAAAATTCAAACAATGATAAAGGAAAAAAGATACATTAAATTCTAGCCTTGATTAATCTGAGGCAACGTAGAGGAGTCACGCTTGCAACAGAGGAGTTTTGTGATAGCTTGAAAATCGTGAGTGACCAAGTCATTGTTAGGGTTTTTTTAAATATATTAGGGACACATTTAATAGATCTTTCAGAGAAGCGCTGATAAGGATCCCTTTTGGCATCACTAAATTTATAAGCACTAATAAAAGTAATATTTATTGGTGATTTTTTAGAACTAATAAATCTTGTGCTTTATCAGTGGTAACGTTTTACCACAGATAAATATATCTTTTAACAATGATTTGTTAGCGCTCATAGAAGTTTTATAATTATAATTATTTAAATAAATTTATAATAATTTTATAATTATTTAAACATATTTAGTATAATTTTATAATTATTTAAATAAATTTATAATAATATTATAATTTTTTAAATAAATTTATTATAATTTTTAATTTTTGAAACAATTTTTTTATAATTTTATAATTATTTAAATGTATATAATTATTTGTTTATAATTATATAAATACTTTTTTGAAAAAAATATTTATTTATAATAATTATAAATATAGTAAATAAAAATTTATAGATCTATTTATTTAAAAATATATTTTTAAGATTATTAATGCATATATAAGTTTAAATACATACATTTTTTAAATGAGTGAAATTGAATAATTCAAAATGAGTACACTTTAAAAATATTGAAAAAATGAAAATGTTTTATTAACTAAATATAAGTTACTAAAAAATTATATATATATATATATATATATATATTCTAGTGTATGAATACATATTGAAAATACAAATCATAGTTAATAAATATATATAAATAAATAATTTAAAAGTTTAAAATTCAAACAGAAAATAAAAAATAAATAACATTAAAAATGAATACCATTATCGTAGTATTAAAAAAAAGTAAAAAAATGACTAACTAAAAACATAATATATATTAAATTTATCATGTTATAATGAAATTATAAAACATTCTAAAATTTGATTAAATTACATAAATATTTGGTGCATTTGTTTCTATATACTGCAAAAATATATTCGTGTGTCGTTTGTGTATACAAATGCATTAACACACACAAACACACACACACACACACATATATATATATATATATATCTGTGTGTGTGTGTACGTGAAATAATTGAAACACATGACATTTGATAGAGGTTTAATTGAAAAATCAAAAGACATTAAAAATGAATAAGACATTAATATGTTTTTAATTAACATTTTATATATATTATACTTATTCATTTTCTATATCTATATTCTATATATGATATTTATTAATATATATATATATATATGTATATTAAATTTATTCATTTTTATTAATAATTATTTAATTAATAAAATGTTTCCTATTTTTCTTAATATAATAATTTTATTTTTATTCGTTTAATTTTTAATTTTATTCTGGACCTTTATCTATGCTAAAAAGTGCTGATAAAGGAAAACTTTTATAATATTTTAAAAACGTGCTGATAGAGGGAAACTTTTATCAGCTTTGAAAATAATGTATTGATAAAGGTTTCCTTTATCAATACTAAAATAAAGTGCAGATAAATGTTATCTTTTATCATTGATAAAAAATTTGTACTGATAAAGGGTTCTGTTTATCAGTGATTTATTTTTTTCATTCATAAATATGGACTTTATCAAAAAAAAATCTAGCACTGATAAATGCCAGTGCTGTTATGGGGATGTTTTCTAGTAGTGGGAGGCTCAATAGTTCAATCAGCTAATCGGGTGAAATTATTATGCCTAGATGTTTTTTGAATTTCAATGGGATTCATTATTTTTGGTAAGATGATGTCAGAAGAAGGTAATGTTTGGATTGAAATTTTTTATGAAATATATTTCATTTTCTAGAAATTAAAAATAGAATAATATCTTATTTAAAAAGGCATAGAGTTCCATTTATGCATGAAAAATTGAAAGAAATAAAAAAATATGAATGGGAAAAGTTGTATTATAGGACACATGGTTTGATATGAATGTATCTAGTCTTAAACATTGATTTAAATAGGAGAAGAAACCCATATATAATTTGATGATAATCCTTTTAGATTAGTATAAAAATCATACAACACTAAACAAAGTGTGTTTGATGTGGATGTTATTGAGCAAGATGTTATCATAAAGAATGTATAATTCAAATTTGATAAATAGTTTCTAATTAATTCATATACAGTTAGAATCTGTGAAGGTTAAATTTTAAAATAATGCTTAAATAAAATATTTTGTTATCATATCTGCCAATGTGTTGGGAATCCATGGTTACAGTTACAAGTTGTTCAAGTTGAAAGAATGATTTTTTTATGTTAGGAGCTTGATTCTGAATGAGAAGATTTGAACGAAAGAGAGTGAAACATATTTAATTGATGTATAAAATACATAAGGAAGGGGTTTATAACCTCATCAGAATAATTGAATGTAGCCATTGATAAAATCAGGGAATAAGAGTAGATGGGATTCTTCCAAAATCAAACATGTCTATTAGAATTATGTAAGGAGACTTTACCTAAAGAAATATTTTCATGATATGAAGACAACATATAAAAATACATCTTTTGTAGAGATATGTATGGAAGAATAAGCTAAGTTAATTCTACTTTAATACTTTTCTACATAGATAAAACTATGGATTATAGATTCTAGAGCTTCATTTGATTTGACAGATGAAAACATGTGCATATCAAATTTTGTATTGATAAGTTTTGGTAGAATGAATCTTACTTAAGATGAATCTATTAATATTATATGAATGGGAGAAGTGAAAAATCAATTTATGAATGGGAGTGTTATTATACTAAAAGTGGTTTGACATATTTTAATAATTTGGTAGAACTTGATTTCAGTGATCCAAGTGGATAAAGTAGGTTACAGAACAAGATTTGTAGAATGAGTATGTAATATTACTCTAGGTAATCTTATCATAGAAATAACTATAAAATATGGTTCATTGAAACTAACCATAATGGTAGTGGTAGACACAATAATTCAAACAATATCTTCTATAAGTTCATAACATAGGATAAATCAATATGGGAACCTTAGTGAGAAATATGTAAATATTATAGTAGGAAGATTCATATTAAAGATATATCTTTCCAAATTTATAAGATGTGAGATTTTTATACTCAGGATGTAATGAAAGATTTATTCCAATGATTTCATAAGAACACATTAATTTTGGAATCCATAGTTGGTTCATAAATATGATTGGGGACCTTCCCCTGCTCATTCTTATAGAAAATCCATGTACTTTAATATGTTCAATGATAATTCCGTAAGAAAAGTATGAGTTTAATTTCTTAAAAAAAATTAATTGTTTGGAATATTTTTTCAAGGAAAGGCTATGAGAGATGTTCACTTCCTCCTCCCTTATCTAGATCTTCCATTTCCTGATAACCATGGACTCCACCTTCAACCATCCCCCCTAGAGAGTGGGAGTGGTCTCTCAGACTTGGATCAACCCTTTTCTTTATCTCTTCTTACAGATATTTCTATGCTACCTCCCTTCCCTTCCATCGAGATTGACCTTAATGTTCCCTCTTTTTTATAGGGATCACCTAAGATATCATTATCCATATGGGAGTTCAATGAGGCATTATACCTATATAGACATTCATTGATGGATCATTTTGTTTGTAATTTACCATCCTTCAATTATTTGGACTGCTTCATCTCTGTTTCCAGCAATTTGAATCATCATATTTTTTAAGCTACTTGATCCCCATCATCTTCTCATCAGATTTAATATCGAGGATGTTCTTGTAACTAACTTGACTGGAAAAAAACAATCCTTCAATGGTGATCAGTTCTTTCACTTTCAATGGTATTTCAACTTCCATTTGAGACATGATCATCTTACATCACCAGTCTAGGGAAGTTTTCCAAAACATCTACTTCCATTTCTAAACCCTTCAGTTATTTTTATTCTTGGAAACATGGTCGATAGGTTTTTATGTTTTAAAAATAGATCAAGATCTATTTTCTAGTCAATTTCTCAGTACATTGTGCAGAAATAGATGCTTCCCAACCACCGGTTTATTTTGTGAGGATTGAGATTGAGAATTAATACTGAATAAAATAACATGTATATTTTGAATTTTAGATGGATTTAAGTTTATCCTACTGTAATATGGGTCATCTCCAATAGTCTAACAGGCATGTTATAGACACACAGGGATTTTATTCTACAACCCTAGTTCATGAAGTTGACAAAGCAGGCAAATAGATTATGAGATATTATGTGGCTCTACCCTTGTGAGATAGAAATAGATTGATTGAGGTTGATGGTGGTAAAACACTTTTTAATTCAGAATGTGTGAAGGGGGTTGTGGGGATTGATTCAAGAGGCCAGATTCATGCCTCATCAACCATCTAGGGGTCTGGATCATAAGTGCCTAAGGAACATATTCATTCTCTTCCTTCAATGGGTGGCATATTTTTCAACCTACATAACAAGAATTCCAATTCAAATAATTGAGTGTCTGTCATAGAGGAACCAGGGGGGCGTACAAGGGTCAATCATCAAAAGTCCATTAATATGAGTCTATCCTCGGTGAAAAAATCATCAAAAAATGAGGCAATTCTAGTTGAGGGTCCCCATTTTCTTTTAAAATATGATCAGGATGAGCATCATCCAATTTTCATTCAAAAATGGTCTGTTGAAAGGGAAGAAAAATACTATTTTTGTTGGCCACTATACAATTAATGTAGGGAGGAAGAATAAGAAGAGTAAGGATTATTTGTACCTTCCAAAACTTATAACTAATCGATTAGAAGGAAAAGGTAATAGATATAGTAGGATAGAACAATATTCCAATTAAGATATAGAGGTCAGGCTGGACACAATGGTGGTGCATAAAGGTATTCTAGGAATTCCAACAACACCTCCTAGTGATGAGGTGGAGGTTGCTAGAGATAAGGTTGAGGAGATTAAAATGGTTAGGTTTTAAGGTGTTAATATATTTTTAGATTTTAAGGTTGATGGGGTTCAAAAGGAAACAAATATAGGGTATGTTGACCTGACTCTTCTCATACATTATATGAAATAGATTTTAGAGTAATATTTAGATATAAAAGTTTCAAATGTGGATACTAATAGAATGCAAGATAAGTCGATTCTAGTGAATCTTAATTATGAGAAGGTTGATTGGATTAATAAAAAAGGCCAGATATTGGATCATGGAATCAATAGAAGGAAAATAATTCTATAAGAAAATATTCAGACTCGGGATAGATTGGCCTTCCACTTTTAGGATCTCATCATTGATGATCAAAATATGCAAGTAACCTCTATATCGTATAGCTTACATAGGGTGATTAATTAAAATATTGTAATGCTCTCTCAGAATATATTGGTAATTTCCTATGCGTTTTGATACCTGGTACTACATGTATTCTTTTTGGGTTCTAACTGTTCCTAAAAAGTATATTCAAAAAAATATATTGTTAGTTAATTAAAGCCTATGGTGGAAAGAGAAACTAAAACTGGGTAAAATTTTTGGATATCAGATAATAATTATTAGTTTACTTGAAGAAGTTTCCAACATTTCTATATGTAAAAGAGGTTCCTAACATGAGAATATTGTTCTAGGAACACCTAAAGAAAAAGGGGTTTCCAGGAGAAATAATTATAAGTTCATGGAGAGGGAAAAAATATTATTACATTCTATAATAGAAAATGAGTTTTGGGTAGAAAAAGTGGTCCCAACAACTTACTTAATCAACAGAAGTATTTCAGCATTAGTTGGATAGAAGTTTCTAGGAGAACATTTGTTTGAAAATGTTCTGAATGTTTTTCACCTTATAGTTTTGGGATATTTAGCATATATTCTTACGGATGAAAAATCTCAAGAAATATTCTTCCTATTATATATAGATAAAGACATTGGTTCTCAGCTTTGGGATTATCAAAAGAATAAAGTTTCCAAAATTCATAATGTATTCTTTAATGATAGGATCTCATGGAAAGATCGAAAATTTATGGAGAAAGAGTTTGAGGATAAATATTTAACATCAATTAAAATAGATATAAATGGTGGTTCCAAAAGTTTACATGTTATAAATTGTTTATATGTATCTGAATCTAAATTATTGAATTATATTATAGAAACAGTTTTGAAGGATTATATAGAAGGTTGGTAAGTTCTACCAGTGAAAGAAATATCATTAAGCTATTGAACTGGGTGTTCATTCAAATATTTCTATAAGATGATATTTAATAAGTTATTGTTCCATAAGAAACTGAATAAAAAGGTAATTTATAAAGATCATTACAGATTATGTGGTTGATGTAGAGGTATGGATTTGATCTAAGTTTCATAATTCTAATGAATGTAGGAGAAATATAGAGTCCAAAATAACAAACTACTTTGGGAAATTATAGAAAGTATGATTTATTAATATATAATGATTTAAAATAACTATGAGTGAACAAAATTGAGGATCTAAATTAATTATAACTTAATAAGATATCACATGACAAAAAGTGCGTATTTTGTTGAATTAAGAATATAACTGAAAGAAAATATATAAATCAAGTTATGTTTTTAAAGGGTTTCAAAAAAATAAAGGTATTAACTTCTCTAATATTTTATCTACAATATTAAAATATACTAGTCTATGAACTATTTTATGTTTGGTTACTTCAGAAGATTTGTACCCTGGAAAAATAGAATTGAATATCACTTTTATTCATTGTGATTTGGAGGATGAAATTTATATGAATCATCCTAATAGTTTCAAGGAAAATAGAAATCAGGGTTTGGTGTGAAAAATAAGGAGTCTCTATGGTTTGAATGAAGAAACAAGATATTAGTATCAATAGTTTAATTATTATATATAAAAAGGTTCAAATTAATGTAATTATGAACATTATTTATTTAAGAAGGGGTTTAATGAAAATGAATGTGTTATATTACTTTTTTGTGTGGAATAAATACTTTTTTTGTCTAAATATTCATTTGATTCAGATGTTGGAGGAGGATATTTCAGAAAATTTTAGGATGAATGTTTTTGGAAAAGAAAATAAGATCTGGGTTATAAGGATTAAACATGTTAAGAAAATAGAAATGTTAGTTTTATCAAATAAATATTACATCTTTATAATCATTGAGAGATTTAAAATGTATGGAAATAATTCAGTTTCAACTCCTCTCATTGGTCACTTTAAATTATCAAAGGTGTAAACACTGTGGATAGTTTATGAAAAAAATCACATCTCTAAATTTTGGTTTTCAAAAAAATGAGATAAATTTGATGTATATTATGGTGTTTACATATCCATACGTTTATCATGTTGTAAGAGTGTTCAACCGATTTATGTCAAATACAAGGAAGTGTCATTGGGATTATATTAAGTTGATTATTTAGTTTTTAAAGGAATAGAAGGTACAACTCTCTGTTTTGGAGATGATGATCTATTACTTGGGTTTAAAGATATTAATATTGGAGGTGATTTTAATTCTCATAAGATCACAACTGAATATGTTTACACTTTTGGAGGAACTGTGGTAAATTGGATCTCTAGGCTACAACTCGGGATTTCAATTTCTACAAAGGAAGTAGAGTCTGTGCCCATTATATAAGAAAAGAAATATATGGTATAGTAAGGGAATTTAGTTTAAAAACTGTGATGAAACAAGGGGATAAGGTTGTAATTCTGTGATATTCATAGTAAAATTCATTTGTTTTAAAATACATTGATTTATTAAAGAAATAAACACATTGATCTAAACTACCATTATGTTAAGAAGATGTTGGAAGTTAGTGATTTTGAGTTACAAAATATATCTAGAAAATAGAATCCAAAATATATGTTTATCAAGAGTTTGGGTTTGGAAATACCGAGGAAACACTAATCCAAAATTGGGATCTTTAGAACAGAAGGAGGTGGAGAAGCATTGTATATAGTAGAAATGAAAGTATATTTATAGAAGTTGAAGATGATTCTAGGATGTTTTCTATGAAGTTGTCTTCATGTGGGATATTGAAGCGGATGTGTGAAGCCTACTTCATTTTAATTTTCTTCATTTGACCTGAAGTAGTGGTTCTATAGGACCTTTAGTTCATTGAATTGGTGGTAGTGGTTTGATTTTTTTCCTTTAACATTCAAGATGGAGGTTATTTAGAAAGGGTTCATATGATGTGCTTAGAGAAGTTAGTGTAATTCCAAAAGTGTTTCAACATATACTTACATATGAAGAAAAAGATTATTTTTTTCTTATTTTCTGGTTTACTAAAGGTAGAGATTAGTCTAAAGATTGAAACATAATATCTATAGCTATAATAGTAGAAAATATATACTCCCAAACTTTTTGAAGGTTAGTGAAACAGGATGAATGGATTATAATATCTATATATGGGGTGTTCCACCCTTGTGATGTGAATTAGGCTGAACATAATTTTCATTAAATGTATCTAGTAATCCCAGGTTACTATTAAGTCATTATGGTATAAAATATTCATTTTATTGAAATGAAATGTGGCAATGTTTCTCTCACGGATGTAGGAATTTCAGTAAGAACCACATAAAACTAAAGGGTTTCTATACTTTCTTACATTTAATTTTTAATCTAGGTATACTTTTTTTCATGGACATAGCTAATGTTTGTATAAAATATTTTCATTTTCTTGGGTGAAGTTTTTTTCTACCAAGTTCTAGTACTCTAATTCATTTAGTTATATTAAGAATTCGTTTCTACCAGTTGATTCTGAAATGAATATTTTCATTTAACTAATATAAGGATAGTGTGGGGGAATTATCTATTTCATTGATAATGTAATTTCAAGTATAAATTACTTTTGAGTATTAGTGTATAATATGGTACTTCAATATTCTTAAGTCCAGTTTAATTATTTTAAAAAAATTTAAATCCATATATTAATTTTTTTTAAGATTAATGAGTTCCTTCCAAACATAGAATTAAAAAAACACTTCATATGATTTATTTTAAAAATACGGGCATGTGCTATAATTATAAAAACAATTGATTTAATGTAACACACCCATAGAATGACACAATAATTGAATCTATACATTTTTTATAAAACTTATTTTATTTTAAAATTAGATAATGTTGTGGAAATAAAAACAACGATTTAGTCTATTTATCATTTGGAAATTCTCATAAATGATATATTTTTCTACACTTACAAGAACATGTCACTTAGAAAAGATACATTGTTTTTTAATTTTATTATAACAAAATTTTAATATAATGAAATTTTTAATATAAATTTATAAAAAATTAATTCACGTATGGGAATTGAATAAATTTATATAATTTAAAAATAAATTAATCATAAGGGCCTTTATTTTTAAAAATATATATATGAGACCCGCTTATAAAATTAGTTTCATCAGAAAAAACATAATTTTCTTAATTAAAAAAATTAAATTTTTTAATAGTCAATGTAATTTTATATATAATTATAATGAAATGAAACTATAAATGTTTTAAGATTTATTTATATATAAAAAAATAAAAAATATTATTATCATAAATACAATTCAAAATAAAAATAGTTGAAGAAATAATAATTAATTTAATGAAATATAGTTGTAAATTGATATTATTATTACATATAAATATTTTCAAAGAATTATAATTTTAATTCATTATGTTACAAATTAATTATTAGAATATTTATAATTTTTTTCCTATTTTTTTATTTTTATCTCTTAAAAAATTCATAGTCTTTATCTAAAATTATTTTCAAATTTTGGACATTCAAGATGGATGTTATTCAAAATTAACTTTATTTTGTAGTTTATTTAAATTTATAGTCATTAATTTGATTTAATTTAATTATAATATATTTGAGTATCAATTTTATTTAAATGTAATATTGATGTATAATATTTAATATTACATTTTGAACTCAAATTAATTCGTATAATTATCTTAAAATCAAGAATTATTGAAACATGAGATGGTAATATCAATGGAAACTATAAAGTATTTTAAAATTATAAGTCTATAAATGGTGGAATGTGAGGTAAATCCAATAATTAGTGCATATAGATCATTAAAAAAATACAATATCAAATTCAAATATAACAATAAATAGAATAAATAAGTAAAGAAAAATATAGAGTTCCAAACTACCCACTTCCATTCTCCTATTAACATATATTTATATATATATATACTACATGAGAACATAATCAATCATCCAGTTCATTCACTATTATCCTAAAAATAATTAATTACTAAATTTATATGCATGGGATAAATTATAGGAAAATTAATATGCATTATAATTTACACCCATAGGAATGGATCCCATGGGAGTCACCATACGTGGAAATTATGACATCCATAACAATATTATTATTTTTTACACTGATCCTTGTATGTAATTAATTTCATGGAATATTTTTTAACCTTAAATTAAAAAAATACTTATTTAAAAAATCTAGAAATTTCATGTCCAATTTTAAATTGCCACATTAATAACCTAATCAAGAAAAATCCATGGGAAAAACCAATAAAGGGAGAAAGATTACAACATACATAACTATCCCAAATTAAAAAAATATATAAATTATAGGTTTCACATCCCAATTTTTTAAATCAATTTCTCAAATATTCACGTTGGTAAAATTTTTTGGAATAAATATAAAATATTATCACATCTTCAAATTTTTTGGATACAATTATCACTATTCATTTAGAGCTCTTGGGTAAAAAATAATATTGGGAGATATGTGTTATATTATTAATTTATAGTATAACCTTTATTCAATGGTGTTATATGATACACAATCATAAAAAAAGTTGTGTAAATATCATAATTCATAGTTAATAAATAAATTTCATGATATGATGATTAGCTAGTCTCAACTAACAAATATCTCAATGTGCTTCATGAACTACAATCAACATAACCTGATTTTTAAAAATCATGATTATTTTTAATTTATAAAATGAAAAGAAATGGGCATTCCACTATAAATGAATAAATATATAGTTTGATATCTAGCTTTATACAGATTATAAATATATCATGAATCAATATAACCAATAAATTTTGGACTTGAATTTAAAAATAATAAATATTTTATACCCTTTAAATATCAATTGCAGTGGAAGAACACTTATGTCGAATTTAAATAAGAATTAATTATTATAAAGGTATATATTCCCATTTATGTTCATATCCTTCCATGAAAAATAGAATGTGAATTTATATTTAATTTTTTATGGGAAAATATGTTCTATATTATTACCTTATGTATGAAATATATCACCCTTTAATGTGATATATTTAATTACTTATTAAGGGTAATTTCATAAAGATATAAAATATTTTCAGAATTTAAAATTTAATCTTATAAATGTTTAATTAAATTGAAAAGTAAATTAATTATATTTTAATTATTAAACTTTCTACACCCATTAAAACTCTTCAGAAGACTTGATGTTATTTAAAACATTTAGTTAAGTATTATTATTAATGAAAATTCATTATTTTATATAAACTATGGGATTCTAAAATCAATTTTAAATTATTCTATTTAAAAATAATAATTAAAATATTTACATCATATATTCCTTCTTCACTTCAACCAATGTATAAATTTTTATTTATTGAGTGAAACATTCATTATTTTTAATATGATTCAATCATTTTGAATCCTTTAAGAATTTATATATAAATTTTGTAACAAATGTTACCAAAACAATAAAAACATTAATCATTATTTTGATTTTATACAAATATATATGTTACCAAATTTTTTAGTGACTACACTACTAAAATAATTTCATGTTTATTCAATAGTCTTATCATTTTGGATAGCCAATCATAAACATTATAAGTTGAAAAAAAAATAATTCAAATCAATTTGGATAATTATTTTTCTATAAACTTTTTTTAAAATTCATTTTTATAGATAAATTTTTAAATCATTTCAAAATTACAATATAACATTAATAATAATTAATGAGATCTCATAATTTATTTATTAGCTATGCCACTTATGAGAAAAAAATCATACAATGATATTTTTGTTATAATACTTCTCTTCCTTAGGAGAAAAAAATATTTATATGCTCATATTTAGAAAATTAATGATTTTGTAAAATCATTTTGACTAGGATTATGGTGTATATAATAAATATGGAAGGCTATTAATTTATAACACTTTATAACTAAATTATTTAAATAAGTGTTGTGACCTTATTATAAATTTTTACGTGGGAAATTTTACATTGGATTTCAATCCCCATACGAAAATATTTTTCAATTTTGATTATTGTATCACATATTTAAACATGTATTATCCCTATCACACAGTTTTTATTCATCTACATTAAATTTAAGCAACAATATCTTTAGATAATTTTTAATATCAAAGGGTTATAATAATTTCTCTATTTAATGAGAACCCATAGATTTTATGAAAATATTATTAAATAATATGTACT
The DNA here is from genome assembly GCA_963277665.1 of Viscum album. Taxonomy (NCBI): domain Eukaryota; kingdom Viridiplantae; phylum Streptophyta; class Magnoliopsida; order Santalales; family Viscaceae; genus Viscum; species Viscum album. Next base: position 1,156,733,938 of record OY728130.1, on the reverse strand, counting down.
ATGGTATAGATAAACCATACTAAAAAGAAACTGATGATTTAAATCTATCATGTATTGGGGGCTCATAACCACTGATACTTCTTCTCATGAAGTTCAAACATGATGATTTCCAAGAAGGGAAGTCATTAGGATTAACCCACCAACAAGAATTTCCTAAATTATATTTGATATTAGAATTACTATCTTTGATATTATATATGATGATTTTATAAGGATAGTATAACAATTATTATAGTAGTAAAAGACTTAAATGAAACCCAATCCCAAGATCACCATGTAATGAAAATGAAAACTTGTGTGTTATAAAATGAATAAATATATGTATACCTCACACTGATGATTGATGAATATACTATCCTCAAACATATGTTTGATTATTATCACTAAGAATAACCCAATTGGATACATCATCTATGATGTATCCACTGGCTAACTAAAATCACCCAGCTTTTGGGTGGAATCCTCCCATAGTATGCTGGTACCTTTTGAGGTAATGAATAAAAAGAAGAGATATTCAGGTGAATTGGAAAAAGTCTTATAGAAACCTATAAAAACATATCAATAGTTTTAACCTAATTTAAATTTTTCTTGATTATGATTTATGAGTCTTAAATACATTTACTCAAAAGTTTTAAAATGTTTGAGTAATGAATTTTTTACAACACTTTGTAACACTCAACTATGAATGTTAAATTTATGTTCATTTACGATTCTACAATATATATTCATCATATAAAATGTTATAATAATTTATAACCAGCATAAAAGATTCTAAAATTTCAACACATTTAATTTTAATTCCATAATCAATAGTAAATTCCTTATGAGTCGTAAATTATGATTAAGATATATAATTACATTATTATTTGGATCAGCCATATAGTATAATTAGCTCTGGTATTTTTTCCCAATGATATTTTCATATCATGTGAAATTATATTCCGCAAAAAACATAAAAATACCCTTTATAATTTTTATTTCACATGATATGAGATCTCTATGTCATATAGTATGATATATGCTAATATATATCATATATATGTTATGTTTTAGAGTATATTTCCATTAATCTCCCACTTTTACTATAACCTGACAAACATTGTGTCATTTTGACTTATATTGTACCATATACATTATGTTGTGAGATCACAAAACAACCATTCATGTATATTCTAAGACACTTATGAAAAGTTATCTTCAACTTTACCATGAATTACATCATATTCAATACAATATGAATATTCATCCAAAAATAATTTTTGATAAACACTAAATCACTTTTAATGCGGATCTTTATGTTTCATAAAACTCATCCCCATTTAGTCAACCAAAATGTATAACCCCACAATACTTTATAGCATTTAAAACAAATATAAATTCCAAAATTCATAATTGTAAGAAAATATTGTTATCTAGTATAGCATCAACGCTACACAATCCATAAAGGGATCCAATTTTATCTCTATCAAGTAAATGTATCTTTGTACATATGTTGATAAACTATATCATACAAAAGAATAAATTTTCATATAATCCTTCTGTCCATGGGATAAAATTACTATAATACAAGATATTTTTTAATCCTATATAGTTACTCATACAATCTCAATACTCTAAGAACAGATTAACCAGTTGAATAAACACATATCATGACATTCTATCTAAGGGATGAGAGCCTCATATTCCTCCATCTAATAGATAATAACATCACATGTTTTATCTAGGTTTTTTTAGCAAATATTTCGGTCTATCTAGATAATGGGATTATATGACATAGTCTTCATACAAGAGGATAAATACCATCTTGATTAAACTCAAATGATGAAATAATTTGCAACATACCCAGCCACCCCCCCAATAAGATCATCCTTATGAATGGAATAATAAAGGTATGGATGTATGATGTTTTTTGTATTCTAGGTACCTTTTCTAAATTTATGTTTTTGGGAAATTCAAATATGAATCATACACCCCTAGTATACTAAATAAATAGTGTATAACACACCATGTGGTATACTTCATGGTTCATCTTGGACAGAAAGCTCCTTTTGTTTCTCATGAGTATATTTCATATATCTATATGAAATTCTACTCATATTAACATTAATATTTTATCAAAAACTATAAAAAACAATAAAAAACATAAGTTAGGCATAAATCAATGTCAAACATTGAGAGGTCAATTATCATTACACTTCATCAAATATAAGTAGCCAACATGAAAGAATTATAATGTAGATATCCCATTTGGAATAAAATTATATATTATGTTAAAAAAATCATTTAATAATACTAAGAAAACCCTATATAAGAACCTATATTATTGTATAACATAGGATATACCACCAAATATATTATATGTTTAGTGGACTTTTAGGGTTTTGTTAAGATCATTACATCACAATGTAATTTCTACCAAATATCTAAGTTATTATTTAATAAAACCCTCCCACTAAACTCCTTTAATGGGTAACATTTAAGAACAAATAGAATTTGAATATTGGTGAGTCTTAGAATTATATTCATAGTGTTTGACTCATTTAACAAATACTCAAACTCATTTTATTCACAAAATAAAATGTAATGATATTAAAAATTACATTTTTCAATATAAAAATATTTCAAATTTTATCATTATCATCATTTTTATATTTTTCCCATTAATCATTAACTTTGAGATATTTGTGTTAACAAAATATATCTCTTTACCTTATTTCTTTACAAATGCATCCTATACTTTTTTAGATATCAGGTGACATTCAATTTAATGTTTTACTAGTATATTACTTTTTTGTAAACTTTTTATCTTATTTAAGTATAAATATATTTCCATTAGTGTCATAAAATCAATATTCTCTTCAAAATATCATGATATTAAACATAAAATCCTTTGTTTAATGAATAAAATATTTTATTTAGTATAAATATTAAGAAAATAAATTATTGTTGACCAAATATCATATGGTATTCTATATGTTTATAGAATTATTAAAAAATAAATACATTATTATTTAAAATATTCCACTGATGGGTAGGGGAATCTCAATTTCTCATATATTTACAAATGGGTGAGATAAACTTCCTTATCGTAGATAAAACATTTTTATCATTGTCTTTTTTTCAATCCATGTTATAGAATTGGATCAAAAATAACTATGTGTATCAAAACACCAAATTATTTATTGATAAAAACCATTTTTTCAATATCTCCACTTATCATGTATGAGGAAACAAGATAACTAAAACATGATTTTTAATCTTGATCCTTCTGAGCGTAAAATTATTTTTTTACATCCAACTAATTAATGTAGAAAACCCATGCCACATAACTTAAAGGTATACTTACATAACTATCTGTTAATTGTATTTCAATATTTAAATTCTATATATTTACAATACTTATAAAATATATAGTTCGTATAATATTCCCATAAAAATGAAATAATCGAATTTTATTTTATTATACGTGATGTGGACTCTCCATTATAACCTTTGAAACCTTTTACGTACTTTGTAGAGTTTAAACTAAATTTTATTATTTCTACCCATTAAAACACTACCCTCTTTAAAATATACTTTCTTTATATTAGTTATCAATGTACACTCACAATAATCTTTTTTTTTTCATTTTTTCCACAGCCTTTACCCTTTCTTTTTTGTAACATAATTGTGGAATTTAAGTTTAATCCTCTCATGTATATCTATATAATAATTAACGTTTTGATAAGATTGGGAAATTTTTTATTAAAATAATTCTTGAAATAATAAAAAATAAAATGAATAATGATTTCTATCAGTAATTATATAATGAATTTTTTGCCTAAACCATGCTAGAGTTGAAATGATGTAGATATTTTCATACCATTATATTTCATTTTTTCGGTCTTGTAGACGTTGGAAGTAGTTTTAAGGAAGTGTGGAGTTATATAGATATTCTAGTTAGGGGTTAGTACTGAGGTGTGGTGGCCCTGTTTCACAATTGATATTGGGGGTTATGAACTGGATACTTAAAGTTATGTCATGGTGGTTTGGAGGTCAATGTGAGATGAATATTAAGTATTGATAACCCTTTCACAATGAAACTTTTTATATGTTTTGGTTGTGTTTTGGGATTGATTTGGATGAATAAGGGTGTCAGGATTTTGTGGTGTGTTCCTTATCTATTCAGTATGGGAATCAAGAAAGGTGAGTTTGGTCATTCTTCTATTTTGAGGGTCATTAGCATGCGGTGCTTGTGCGGAATCATGACTAGGTTTTAGAGTTCGGATTTTGATCTATATAGATGTTCCTTGAAACATGGTAACTCTCCTTTTTTATCATATCTCAAGGTATTTCATGTTTTAAACAGAGTGATATGTAGCATGATTTTTAGGATTTGTGTGATTTAATCTTGTTTTTGTGTTTCCATCACTCATTTAATCATGATACAGTGTTTTTATAGATTGGTTATAAATTTTGATACCCCTATAAATTCCATCATTTTTCCATTAACTCCCTTGAACCTTATGTGACTTAATAAAATTTCTATTCGATGTTTCAAACCATTTTTCTTAAAATTGATTATCAGTTTTCTGTGATCAATTTTTAGTGATCCAAGGTGATTTTCCCCAATATTTGTTGGTTTTATCTTATTTGTTTGGAATAATTTGATATACCCTTGGTTTTATTTATATTAATTAAGGGTTTGGATTTTTATGGGGGATTTTTGTGGTCTAGGTTTATTATGGGCTTCATTATACAGATGTGGTCGTATCATCATCTCTCTATCATTAACAATAGATTATGAAGATCCAATTGAGGTATTGGTTTTAGGAACTATCTTATTTTATACATAAGATATTGATTTAATATTCTCTTGATTGTTTTAGGTAACTGGTTGAAACTTTATTAATAAATTTAATTAAATAGACCTACTAAAATTGAAAGTTAATATGATAATTTAAAACCTATAAATGATTTAATGATTTTTTTTCATGATTTTCTGTTGTCCATTGTTGTCTCTAAAGTCCTTTTCTTCTATGATATATATATATGTGTGTGTGTGTGTGTGTGTTGATGTTTTGATTTATTTTTAAGACCACATTTCATAAAAGTTTAATAACATAATGATATAAAATAAACTAGTTGTATGGATTATGTTGTTTTAGTGATATTTTTTGTGAAATGAAGAGAAGAGTAATAGTGTGTAGATGTTATAATTAGGTGTTGGTTTGTAATAATATTCCATAATTGGTTGTTTTGGGGGTTATTATGTTTTAATTTCTATGTCTTGGTTTAGATATTAGGTGTCTTGGGATGTAAGGCTATGATGGTTGGAATATATAGGGAAATTGTGCTAGGATTCTATGTCTTGGTGATGGTTATGGTGGTTTTTGGTTTAGATGAGTGTGGTATTTATTAGTAGTCATTTGATATTAATATAATATGAGAAGTAATGATGATATCTATAATGTTATTAGTCTAGAATAAAATGAACTACAGGTTGTGATTAAAATTTAAGGTAATAAATTAAATGGTAAATGGTTGGAAATAAATGTGGATGAGGATGTTTTTTCATAAAATTTGAATTTATATTTTATAACAAACATAACATGGTTAGTAATGAGGTAATTCTATAAATGGTGGGATTAAATTATTAAATTGGTATTTTAAATGTTTTATGTATTTTTTAATCCTTGAAAATTTGGTCGGTTTTTTGGTTTATTTATTGTAAATGTTTTTAAGTGTATGGAAGTAGTTGTTTGTAAAACGTGGTGGAATTATGTTGATAATTTTCTGTAGTATTAGTGTTATTTTTTTAAAAAAAATTTGGATGGGTATTGTGTTACTATATATGCTTTTATTTCCTGATGATTTATATATACACCGTACCCAATTTTGGTAACCTTACATACACCAAAAGGTTTTTTATTTAAAGTGTTTTACCTAAACATACAGGTTGGTAATGAAATAGTTGACTAGATTCTCCCACTTCCCTATTCTCTCTTATAGACATAGTATGGATGAAATGATGATACTTAATGGGGTTATGTATAGTAATATCTGGAAATAAGGTTGATTTATTTCTTGTTAATGATACCCTATTAAGCGAGATATGAATATGGATAAGGGACATGTAGTTATGGATATGGTTATTGTGTGGTTGAGACTAATTCCAATATGAGATTTTGATCCCTATGAGAGGATGGTTTAGGTAGGGTTTTATTCCAACCAATATCTGAAATGATGTGAGTATTTATACTTATTCCAACATGGGATTTTGTTCCTTTTATGAGTCTAGGGTTGGTAAGTTTGTATTCTAACCAATATGAGAGATAGTTTGTTATGTTTTATATGGGTATGGTTTGATGGTATGACAGGGTGGGATTGCCATTACAATTTTCCTTGGGTTTGAGAGTAAAAATATTATGGGGAAGTGGTAGTGGGGAAAATTTTTATTATATATTCAATTGATATTATTTTTCTATACTTAGCTATGATACTTACTTGGCGAGCCTTGTGGAGGCTTGGTGGTAGTTAATTTTTTAGGTTCTTATTGATTCTACTATTTACTTTCTATATATTTATCATCCATATTCCATATATTAAAGATAGGTATTTTTTATAATACTACTAATAATATATTTTACTATCACCCCATATATGTAAATGTATTTTATAGGTTTCTAAGAGGGATTTGGTCATCGAGTTAGATAGTACTAGGTTAGCACTTGGGATTGGGTGTAGGGTTGTTTCATATGACTTTTTTTATTTAAATATGTGTATTTTTGTTACATTACTTATATAATGGGATAGTAGTTTGATTTTATATCATGGTCTTCATCAGTGGTTTCTATATTTATATATTACTTGGATTTGTGAGGGTAATGCCTCCCATATAAGTGATTTATGCCCTCAATGATAGTCAGTTCTATATATCCTATTGGATTCAGGATTTAGGGATCACTCTCATCTTAACTATAGACCAAGGAGTGGTTCTTGATGGGGCAGGGTTATGAATGAGTGTTATAATAGTCTTGATGAGTTTTAGGGTAGATAATGGAGTTATAAACTAGAAAATATTTCATGGGTTGGTAAGGAAACCATGTTAGTAAACATAGTCCATGATGTGTGTAATGACTACTAGCTAGGACTTAGGATTTTATGGCCCTCTATGATCAAAAGAAAGGACCTAAAGAATTCTTAACATTATAGGAAAATTGATGCTTCCTATGGTGAACTAGATTGGTTTGTTAAACATTACTAACCTTAACCAGGTGAAGATGATGAGAAACCTGAATATCTGTAATAAAGAATCATCTATATGACATGTAGCATGAAATTTGTTTAAGATTCATTTAACTATATCCACTTAACATTCTTAGAATCACTCCATTCGACAAAAAGAAAAAAAGTATGATTCATATAACCATCCTAGTTCTCAACCTCTTATAAAGCATCATTTTTCTTAGAATGTTCAGAAATGTTGAATTATAATTAGGGAAAATATTATGTGAGAATCATATGAGTTCCTTAAATCTAACCTTGATCTCCCATAAATGTTGGATAAACTAATAAAGGGAGAATAATTATGATCTCTTCCCCACTCTCATCATCAAAGGATTAAAATATACTCAAAATTCCACTAGAAATCACCACATGAAACATATACCTCCTTCTCCTCATTAAGATACAAGATCCGCCATGTTTTGATGCTCCGTGGATATAACTAACATAAAATGGGGCCCAATATTCAACCTTAGCATAAATGAAATAGAAGGAAATATTAAACTAATATATTCAGTGATCTATTATTATATCAGATATTATCCCCTAAAACTTGGTTAATACCTACTTCTAGAACTCACACCTTGTCTTACTATAATAATCATCCTCCTTAGTTAATTCAATCCTCAGTGGTGAAATAGATCATTTTGTTAAAACTCACTAACCTAAACCATGTGAAGATGATGAGTAACATGAATCTCTATAATAAAGAAACATCCCTAAGACTTGTATCATGAAATTTGTTTCAGATTTATTTAAATATATCTATTTAACTTTCTTAGAATCACTCCACTCGACCACATGAAATAAATTTTGATTCATACACCTCTCATAGTTCTCAATTCCATAAGAGCCATAAATATTCCAATAAAATTCACCAAAATGCTACACAGTAGTCTAAGTTTGTGTATATACTACTATTAATGAGAATAAAAATTAACATTAGTTTTTTCATTCAACATCAATTATTGAGATTCCCATGTGAATTGTGAAACCACCCTAAGAGAGGGGTTAATTAGTGATGACCAAATTTTATCAATTTATATTAAACATAAAATATTTATTTATTTAATTTGATTGAACATTTTTTATCTATTATAATATATGGATCTTCATAATTTCTTCCTCACTATTTTATCCTTATGTTATTTATATGACATAAGGAAAATAGTACACAAGTACTTTTAGAAATTTCAACCTTAGTGTGAGAACCTACATCATTTCCATGGTGACTCCCATACCTCTATGGATTCTTCCACTAATAATATTTTAATAAATTAAAATTGATGGTATTTATACTACATACCATAGTTGAGATATCTTCCAAAGATCCCTACCAATCTTTCAATAGAAAACTTGATCCAACTACCATTAGAATCCTTTTATATCTTGATAGAGATTTTTATAATGACTCTAATCAGTTAAAAACATTGCTTCTATTTTTATTCAATATAATATAAACACACAATATGCTCCCTTAAACATTTTATGGAAATGCTTGTCTGATAACCCCATATGTTGTACTCTATCCTATACACCTATACCTTCATCCAGAATGGTATATATGATGTTCCTCTCTTTCCATATAGTAATACTATATTTAGTGTTCTTATGAATTCTCTGACTCTATTCTTATCCCCTCAACTACCGTTTGGTGCACCATGACACTATGCACCTATGATCAGTGATTTTTTCAATGGAAAACACCTTAAGCCTCTTTCTGGTGCTCTATTATATGAACATGATTGATAGCCCTTAACTATTTCCATTAATCAGAACTCATCCTGAAACTTTTTTCTTCAACTAGAATCTATCTTTCCTAGAAATTCATTCAACTCTGAAATCTTAAGTACTTTTCTTCTTCACGTATATGTGAATAGTTTTCATACGCACCCTTTTATGTACTATTTCACCCCCATTTTATAGGTGTGATTCCTTGATAAAATGAAAGAACTCAAATATATTTTTCCTCCATTTTTAACTCCTATGGATGCCTCCAAAACATTATAGAGTCATATTAAATATTATTGATTATTCATGAATTCTATAACATCTACGAGCTTCTTGGAACTTCCTTAACCACATCATTAAGGAACTTCTATATAACTCGTTATCTCAACTATATAAAGAATATTTATAGAACAACTCAAAATCATCATATTGTGAAGCACTTTAAAAATTATTATAAATCCTCTAAATTTTAGGTCTGTTATAATTTCCCCATAGGATCACAATAAAAACAATATGTTTGGATATCTAGTTCATACGAAATTTCTCTATCAGGATAATAACCTTTCTTAGACTTTCTTCAATCAGTTGATTTGATCTAGTAAAGACTATATAAAATGACTAGTGATCTTCATAATCCTTCTCTTCTTGATGTATGTAGAAATATTGGATATATTAAATTTACTTCATTACTCTATTTTGTGGACTTGAATATGTTCATTCAACCTTTCCATCTTAGATTTAACATTATACTATGATTGAATTGAAAATATAAATCCAGTTTATCTCAATAGAATCATTCATCTAATGGAATTTCATAGCTCTGTTTGATGTCCATTCGTCTGATGGGTCTTCAAAAGATAATCCTAATGCCTTCTTAGATAAAGGAATTCATAAATAGATCAACATTTTATAACACTAATTAGAAAGAGTTTTTGTATATTCTAACAAATAGATCCTAATTTCATCTTAGGGTTTATATAAATTCTATTTTTAGGATCGTATTTATATTTATCTAGTTTATGACATCATTAATCTCTATCTGATGTCATTATGTTTCTTTTTATAATAACTCTCATGTTTTCCCTATGATCTTCATAAGGATTACTATAATCTTGAAATATATTTAAGGGACAAAGTTTTAGTTTTTACAAACATGGAACAATTTATATTCATCCAATGGACTGAATCTGGTATAATCCAAATATAAACACACTCCTTGACTTCATAACATTGAACTTCTTATAGTTTCAATCATTAATATTTCCTACTTGAATTTCATACAGACTGGATATATAGTTTCTCTGCTAATTTTACCTTAATGAACCTCCTTTTGTACCTCTATCTAGGTAGTCAAAATCATTGTTTACCTTTACATATATAGCTTATACTACCTTTAAACATCAACTATGATTACTTTTCATAGGTACCTTTATGTCTCCTTCACACTTTTTATTAAAATAAAAAAATCATCAACTCATGTTTCTTACAAATATTCATCTGGTGAAAAAATATATGTTAAATATGGTGTCTTGAGCTGATGGACTTCATACTACTAAATTATCATCTGATCACCATAGTCTGGCAATCTATGTTTATTAAATTGTATTGTCACTATTCATTTAATTTTAGCCATTAATATGAGGAAACACTGTTAAAATTTTTAATGAATTCATTAACATAAGACTCTCCCCATCTAGTTACAACTTCCATGATTCATCTGTTGTTTTACTTCAATATTTTATCTCCCTCTCAAATTATGTATTCTCCCCCATTGTACTTATCTCACATTGTATATATGTAAACAAAATTAGTATTCAGATCTTCTCATCATCCTCAATTCGATAACAACCACCCTGATTCATCTAGTAACAAAGTGTTCCATCAATCTTATACATCTTCTAAATCTTCATCCATTTACATCTATCTGATATTGTAACTAATTCTTCCATTATCCTTATTGCATGTTGTACAAGTGTCTACAAAAATCTTTTCCATGGAATTTGTGTTTCATCCCCATTTGATCACTTCAATCTAGAAATATACTTCCGAAAAAAAATGGTTAGCTCTTAAATCCATTAAAAAATGGATAACATCTACTTTGATCATGAACAGTTTTACATGATATTGGGAACTTGATATCTACTTATAATCATCCAACTTTTTGAAGATTCATAGAAAAGTTAGGGAAACATTGCAACATTCACCGAAAACACAATAGAAACGTTTCATGGCCTTAATAAGGAATCTATGAGGAAATATTCTCATCCTTTATAAGTAAAATTTCATAAACATGTTTTTTACTTCCATTAGGAAGACTACTTCTATCAAATTATCTAGTGGTGCTTTAAAACTTTCATTACACTTCCTCGTTTAATTTACAAAAAATATTTAAAACATATTAAATTTATATTATACCAACATCCCAAAGGATCTTAAATATCCCCAATTGTATTTGTTATTAATAAAATATTATTTTTAAATTCACTGAGATATTTCTCCCCATTATTGAAAATGAATTAAAATTATCATTCTTTTCAAAGATAATTAAATGGGGGAAGACTTTTTTATCCCCATTAATGGTCTGGCTCCAAATACCCTTTTTGATATCTTGGGGTGAGGGAGAAATAGTATTTTTACCTTTTATTCTTCCCTAATAGATATCTACTTTGAACACTTTGAGAAATGGAAATAATAACTTTTCATAAAGAAATAATCCTAAAATCAGCCTGCTCTAAGTCTATATTATCTATTCTCGATGTAGAAAATATGAGTTATTAATTCATACATTAATTTTTTCCATGAAGTTTTTCTATGTGATTCTGACTATCCAAAAACTACTTTTAGGGAAAAAATAAATATATTTTCATTCAACTTAATTTTCTACATCTATATTAACAAACATGTCAAAAAAAGTCAAGAATAACATGAGTATTATTTCTATCCCTTTATAAGATAATGCATATTTTTTCCTCAAAAAAACATTTTTTCCTTTACATTTATACCTCAATTATTATTGTTGAAGTGGGAGTATAGAAAACATACCTTGAGGATGAAAAAATCATTCCATATTCTATATTTTTTGGTATTCAAACACCTTGGTACTTGAATGACCTTATACACCACCTTATAAATTTTCCTGAAAATCTATCTTTGTCTTTATACTTCAAGACTCCCCATAAACATCAATATCTTCAGTCCCTTTTCACATTGTAATATTTGTAAAAAAAATTGGGAATAATGAGGATCCTTATTAGATTAATTAGAAAGTTTTATGGGGTTGATAAGTTTTTCCATAGCTATAAACTCTCTTTTATTCAGATTTCTTCATGCCTTACCCATTGGTTTTCCAATCATGACCTTCATGGGATGTTTGATTTTATTCTCATCACATTTTTCTTTAAACATTATGTGATGGAATCTTATTAATTTCATATTTTATAGAACAATAACATTTCTTAAATTATTCATCTTCCATCCTCCCATCTACTTCCATCTATTTTTTCCACACAATAATGAATGTCTTTATAGTTTGTTCAAATTTCTTCTTGTGTTGATATTTATTTAAAACACCACTACTTCCATATAAATATTATTCATTCTTATCATTAAACTTGTCATGGCTTGGTAATAAACTCGTGTAATTTTTTAAGACTATTTCTGAACAAATTACATCTTCCACATATCTTCTTATCTTCAAGTAATTTACTCTTTTGGGGTAACTTCGGATGAACTTAAACTTGTTAATCATAAATTTCTTCCACCATTCCAATATTCTTTTTAATTTCTTGGATTTATTGAATTTACTGCTTAATATTACTTCTATTATCTTGAACATTAATGTAATGTTTAAAATTTTCAATGAAATTTATTTTCCTTCATATAAGTAACATATCCTAGTGGGTATGATATATTTCAAAGCTTTGTTCTAGGGAGTTAGAAGATTATTTTCTTCTTCTTATTTACATCCCAAAGTATATTTACAATCTATCTTCCTTGTTTATGTTTTTATATTTTTATTCTATATACATTAGTAGAACCTATGTTGTTCCTGGTAGAAGTTTAGAAAATCCTTTATACATTTTTTCCATTTCTTCTAAAACTCTCTCAAAAATATTCAACATATCCAAATATATTAGATATCAATAGGTATATCTTCTTTGGTGAAAGTTGGGTATATGAAGACCAGTTTCTTTTTACTTACACTTTCATCCACCTTAATCATGATCTTATTTTCTCTTCATAGCTTTTATAAGTATTCCAAAAATGAAAATCCATGTACTTGAACTCTCCATGACACCAAGTATAACTAATGAATTTAGGATTCTTTCATAGTTTTTTATTTTAGATAGAGGAAACATTATTCTTGGGGTCATCTATAGGGAAACTCTTTCACTTTCACTTTTTTACTTCCAAATTCTTATAATAGGTGGTATTCTCAATTGTATTCAGCGAATTTTGTTCATAATTATTAGCAGTACAAATATTGTGAGAGTTAGTGCTAACTGATCCAACAAAGTATTTGGTTACATTTTCAATCATCTTATTAGGAGATTATTATTGTAACACTTTCATATTATTCATACCTTTATATTGAGTCTTTTATGAGGTAATAATTTTCATAGAGTATTTTCCATAGCTTTAAATCAAGGTATTATTTAAATATTTAGCTTGAGTAGATTCTATGAGTCTCAATATTACATATTTCTCAAGGCACTTTACATTTAAAGTGTTCATATAATTTTTAAAACTCATTACATTATCTTCAAATTCAACTTAAAATTTTTATAACATATATCCATAAGAATTAATCATATATGTTATGGAAATATGATGTTCCTTTATTCAATTCTCTTTGATCCCAAGCTGATCATTCTTATCCAAAATAATTTCCACAAAAGTATATTTTAGTAAATGATACTTTTCTATGAAAACTTTTTCCAACAAAACTTATTTATAAAAACTCATCATATAATCTTTTTACATAATGATTACGTTTTATTAATATATGACTACTGGTTTTTATTTAATATTTTTTTACTTTTTTAAGTTGTCACACACTTTATTCTTATAAAATCATTCTTCATACAATTTACTCTCTTTCTGACGTAATATTTAATCCACTCGTGTTCTTCCTATTTTAACATCCAACTAAGAGTTATTTTCATAAAAAAAACATTCTAATGCATATAATCATTCCATAATAACTTACTCAAAAATGAGATTCTCAAAAAAAACTATACAAAATTTCTTCAGAAGGTTGAACTTTCCTCAAGACCATCACACAATTTCTTCCTTTCCTTGAACAAGTTTAGTAAGAGATGTACATTCTTGGATATTATTCCCTTGTACTTTCATTTATTCATAGATATATAATTTTAGATATTTTATTTTCTCCTATTTTACTTGGATATGTTAGAGAATATATATATTAACTTCAAAGGGGAAATTTCTCATGTAACCGTTGATTTCAAAATAGAAATCTTCAACAATTAACCCAGAATCATACTCTCCACTAATAGAGAAAAATTATCTTGGAGGATTAATATTTATATATTCATATGATTTCATTCCATATAATATAAATTTTGGTTTTGGAGGTTTTTCATTTTATTTATTATTAGTAGTTGACTTCCTCTTCTTCTGAGGTTTTCTTGTCATCTGGTTTTTTACGGTTTTCGTTAAAACCTACATGTTAATATAATTAGAAATAACCTATAAATTATTCAGATGAGGATGAAAATTATTAACTTCTAGATAAAAAATTTCTTCAACATCAAGAAATATTTGATTCATATATAATAGTAATACATAATTTAGAAAAAAAACATATAGATCCAAAAAGAGGGAACCTATACTTTGATACCAATTGAGATTCAAAGGAGGGTCATGCAGTCACCCTGAGGGGGAGGGGTTAATCAGTGGTGAACAAATCTTACCAATTTATATTCAACATTAAATATTTTTTACTTTAAGTTGATTGATCCCCTATTATCATTTAGTCTGTATGGATCATCATAAGTTCCTCCTCAATATTTTAACCTTATAATATATAGATGATATGAGGAAAATAGTGTATGAGTATTTTTATAATGTTTGTCCTCAATGTGAGAACCTATATGATTTTGATAGAAATTACCATTAATCAATGGATACTTCAAATCATAATCCTTTCATCATTTATAAGTGGGGGGATTTATACTGCATCTCAAATTTGAGCTATCTCCCTAATAGTTCTACTTATCTCTTGATAGGAAACTTAAACCAAATCATATTAGAATCCCTCTATATCATGATAGAAATCATTATATTGAATCCTATCATTAAAAAACTTTTCTTATCTTTTAATCCAACATAACATAAATATTTAAGAAACACCCTGACACTTTTTCAAAAAAATTCCAATCGAAATATCCATCTTGCGTAATCTATCTGACGTTCCTTTTTCTTTGTCTTGTATGGTATAACTGATGTTCCTATCCTTCTATTTAGTAGGAATATTTCTGGTGTGACACTTAATTCTATTCCTATAAACTCTACACCTCAACCTATATCATGTATTCTTCCATCTGTTTCAACTTGGCACCATGTATCTCTAATGGTTGATCTGTTTGATGGAAAACACCATGTGTCTCTATCTAGTTCTCTATATGACGAACATATTTGAAAACCTTTATCTTTTACATCTAATCAAAACCCATCCTGATACGTTTTTCTTCAACTATATTCTATATTGGTTGGAAACACTTACTTCTCTTAAATATTCATCACTTCACTTCTTCACACATATATGAATAGTGTTTTTACATAGTATTTCCCATACTACTGCACCGCCATTTTATTGGTGTGCTTCATGGTAAAAATGATAGAGGTGAAATATATTTTACATGGTTTTTAACTTCTTTGGATACCTCAAAAAATATTTTGATTTTTATTTAATATTTTTGATGCTTTGATAATTTTCTTGCATCTACAACATTCTTAGAAATTCCTTAACCTAATTGTTAAGGAACTTACATACACTTACTTATCTCATTTAGATCACCAAATTTTACATAAAATCTCAGCATCAACATATTTTTAAAGAAATTACAATGTATTTTTATGTTCCACAGTTGTAATTCTAGTATATGTTCAATTGATGATGTCACGACCCGACCCAACGGGGCTCGAGCTGCGACACCCCAAGACCGCCTCCAATAGGCCAGGGGCTGGCGACCAGCGCCGAGTAGGCTATCACACACATGGGAGGCATTAACCTAAGGTACCTGTACACACGCACCCACAAACACCTCCATGAAATAGTGCAGAGATAAAGAAACTGAAAAGTAAATGCATGCATACAATCTATCCCAAACCAGAGTGCAACAGCAAAAGTACAAGGGCAAAACAGGGCCCACCAAAAGAAAACTACAAAGCGCGTCCAACCTGCTCTGAAGAAGGGGAACGCTGCCACAAACACCTGCCGAAAAACTCCCTCGGCACAACTCCGATAAACACCCCGGTCAACTCGCTCACTAAGCTCCGCCTGCTCCGGGTCCTCCTGGGACTCCGTCAAAAGGCCCGTGGTCTGCAAAAGACACAAAAATGTGCGGGCAAAGCCCGTGCAGGGGTTAACCTGCTAGATAGGGGATCGCCGCCGATAAATAAGCGGTCACAGCGATACCAAGAACCCGATCTAGGTAAAGATGCTAGAGGATCCACTCTGGGCCCACTATAGGGACACCACAACTCTAACAGTGTAAACATCCCATCGAGAGGATCACAAACCCATACGAAGGTTGTGATACCACACGAACCCTCGTAGGAATGAACCAAGGGAGAACCCTCAACCACTGCTGGTCCAAACGTCGCTAACCCGAGCGACCCGCCACAACGCCACACTGCGCACCTCCTAGGCCAAAACTGAGGCCACCATCGCGTTCCACGTGGAAAAACACGCAGGATAGGCTGTTTACTCGCCCGAAACGGAGCACCGGTGAAAAAGGCACTATTCACCGTAGCTAGCTCATGTGGGGCCCACACAACGATCCCGAAACCCATTGAGCGGATCACACCACGGCGATCCCCTCGGAAAACAAGCGGAATCGACTACTCGATCGTCCAAAATAGACACCCGGTGAAAAATGTACTATTCACCGAAGGCCAGCTCGGGTGGGGCCCATGCCTGGATTCTGAAACTCATCGAACGGAATGCACCATTGCGTTCCTCTCGGAAAAACACACAGGATCGACTATTCATCCGCCAAAATCGGACTCCTGGGGAAAAAACTGTGTTTCTCCGCAAACGCCAAAACCCGGCCTCGTGGGGCCCGCACCCCGTTCATAGACCCAACACCCGAAAACCATCTCAAAAACTCAGTCATACCATCAGGGTCTCAACGCCACTGATGGCACGTCAATCGGACGCTCCGGGTAGAAGTTACAACGGCCCGAAGTCGTAAAATAATAAAATAATATTATTTTATACGACATTTCTAACTCCCGAGCCACAATCCCAAACCCTTAAACCCTCAAAGTGAGTTCAAAAGGTCCGTCTCGACGCAAGGAGCGCGTCGCCGCAAACAGCTCGCAAATCGGAGTTACGGTTTGCGAGTTACGGGGGTTTAAAGAACCCCCGGAAAATCCTGGCCGGACCACCGCCAGCCTCGCCGGAAACCACCGCGCCGCCACCGGATTCCGCCGCGCCGCCGCCGTCGTTGTCGGGAACCGCCGCGCCACCGCCGCGCTGCCAGCCTGCCTCGCCGGATTCTGCCATGGCCGCCGCCGGAATCCGGGTTTTCCACCGGAAAACATCCGGGGACCCCCGGGAGCACCCCGGTGCTCCAAAATCAGATCTGAAACATATTTCGGAAACCTCGGGACCCAAACTATACAACCCTTGTAACGATTTGAAGAAAAAAACGAATAAACGGGGTCCGGGATTTTCAAACTCAAACCGCCTACCTCGCGGGCGAAACGCCGACGTTCTGCCTCAGATCCGCGCTCCAGAGCTTCCGCTGCGCGCTCCTGGAACGTCCGTCGTTGAATTCCGAGCTCGTGGGCGCTTCGTTTTCTCGATTTGGTGGAGAGGCGGCGAAGAACGGAGAAGAACGCCGAGAGGAACGATAAATGGGGGGGGGCTGATATTTATATCAGCCGCCCGCCGACGTCGAACCCGCCTCGGACCCGACGCCCGATGCGAACAAAATTAAGGTCACCCCTAGGGTAAACAGGTCATTCTGAACGCAACGGCGGACTCAGATTTTCCATTCGAGACTCCGTTCAGAAGTTATTTGAGCCAACGCTCGCACACTAACTTTGCTACTTATTTACGGAAACGCCCCTAGTGGCGTTTCTCACCGCAGGCCCGCGCCCGAAAATTTACACCCCGCCTAGGGTAAACGGAACGTTCCGGACGCAACCGTGCCCTCAGATTCCCATTCTGAGCTACCGTTTATGAGATATCACACCCTGCCACGTTAATAGTATAAAAATACTTATTATTTTTATAAAATTAATTCCGGGCACACCGGGCCTCGGAATCGCACGCCGTCTTCGCGCCTAGCTCTGGAATTATTCGTAGAAATATTCCAAAGTCTGACAGGACCAAAAACCCGAGTCGCTACATCCTCCCCCCTTAGAACTTTTCGTCCCCGAAAAGCTCTAAGCACAAGGAAAGCGACCGGACTCTCAACTGGGTCTCACACACCAGCGAGCTCACCAACAAACACTCATGCCCGAACGCATAAGTCAGAGGGATTCATCTGCCACACCTCAATACTATCCGCTTTGGGCGGCACTGACTCGCCCGCACGGTTTTAATCGCGTCACCAAAAACGCGTCTCAGTGGGGGAAGGATCCCTCCTCCTCACGCATTCAAAGCATGTCGAACAACACCCACACAGGGTCTTACCAACGCCCTGAACAAATCTCGAGCAAGCAACAAAAAGGAGGGTACCACTAAACAGTGTCTATAAAACTATTGCGGTAAGTAGAAAAGATAAAAGGTATACCTCTATCCATCCGCGGTGCCTCTAGGTCAACAGCCTCCAGGGCATGCATCTATCCTCGCCCTCGACCACCAGCTCCCTGAGCTTGGCGTGGTCCACCTGGGGGTGGGGGTGGTGGCAACTGATACTGCCTACCACCTCCTCCTACTGCACCAGCTCCACCTCCACATCTGCCGCCCTGCGGACCTCCTTGCTCGAGACGCTGCCTCTGCCAAGGCGGTCCATCGACCGGCTCCCTCTCAGCAGCACGTCGAGTCAGACAATCTCTAGCAATATGTCCTCGACCATCGTAAGCGTAACACCGCCTCTCCTGTGGCTGACCAAAACTGGCCTGCGAGCCCTGTGAGCCCTAACGCTCAGATCCTCCATCCTGGGATCGCCTCCTGAAACGTCGGCCACGTCCAGACCCCTGAGTCTGTCATCGGCTACCAGATGCCGATCCGACTGAAAAAGTCTCAGGCCTTGAGTGCCCAGTACTAACAGGGGGAAACTACTCAGCTAGAAAACTCTCCACCACCAATGCTCGCTCTAGCACTCCAGCATAGGTGGGCAGGAACAAGGAAACCACACCTGCTCGGATGTCCCTGCGTAAGCGCTGCTCGAAGGTCCGAGCCCTAAATAACGGGTCTCGAACCATATCCAGGGAGTAGCGCGACAGGTCTGTAAACCTCGCTGAGTACTCCGACATAGTCATGCTCTCCTGTCGAAGCTGCAGAAGCTCCTCGATCCGCACTGACCTCAGCGTCACTGGATAGAACTCCTCCCTGAAGAGCCGCTCAAACTCTGCCCATGTGAGCGTCTCCTCGTCATGGGACTGCATCACCAAACCCCACCATCGCCCGGCAGAACCATGCAGAAGGCTCGCCGCTAGGACTACCATCTGATCTGGAGGTGTCCTCACTAGGCAGAAAACTTGGGTGACTGCCTCAAGCCAGTCATCAGCTGCCTGGGGGTCTGGATCACCCCGGAACCTCAGAGGTCGCTGCCTCTGGAACTCGTGCAGCGCACTCAGCCTGCGTGCAACCTCGTCCTGCACCTCCGGCACAACCAACTGCTCGACAGGTGGTGGCTCAACTGGCAGACCACCAGGAGGTGAAACCTTAGAACCCGCGCCCTGCTCCACAGCCACTACACGGGGCGGGTCATCAGCACAATCCTGCTGCGGAACCCTCGCTGGCTGTTGTCGTGGAGGCATCCTGAAATACATTCAAGATGCACCACAGTCAAAGAGTATATCTGGAGAGCTGACTCAAGAAGGACAAGGAAAAACCAAAAACCCAGTCTTATATGATGCATGTACCATTATGTCCCCGCGACCAGTGTACGAATGTCCCGAGTCGAAAGGCAGGGTATCAGAGTCCTGGTGTATGGATACGTCGGCCGCCGCACCAACACTGGAGTCCTTGGCCTGAAAGCCGAACTCGAAACATCCTAACACTACCGCTATGCAACCCAAACCAAACTCACAGCTAGACCAGCTACGCTCTGAGATCCCAAAGGTGGAACCTCCTCTGATACCACTCTGTCATGACCCGACCCAATGGGGCTCGAGCCACGACACCCCAATCCCGCCTCCAATAGGCCAGGGGCTGGCGACCAGCACCGAGTAGGCTATCACACACATGGGAGGCATTAACCTAAGGTACCTGTACACACGCACCCACAAACACCTCCATGCAACAGTGCAGAGATAAAGAAACTGAAAAGTAAATGCATGCATACAATCTATCCCAAACCAGAGTGCAACAACAAAAGTACAAGGGAAATACAGGGCCCACCAAAAGAAAACTACAAAGCGCATCCAACCTGCTCTGAAGAAGGGGAACGCTGCAACAAACACCCGCCAGAAATCTCCCTCGGCACAGCTCCGGTAAACACCCCGATCAACTCGCTCACTAAGCTCCGCCTACTCCGGGTCCTCCTGGGACTCTGTCAAAAGGCCTGTGGTCTGCACAAGACACAAACATGTGCGGGCAAAGCCCGTGCAAGGGTGAGTATAAACAGACTCAATAGGCACCCCAAAAACCCAAAACCCAAGGGAGCAACTGAAAGGCAATAGTCCGCTCAACCCAGCCAGAGGGAACCCAGATGAGAGAGAAACTCCATCTCATGACCATCCTCGGCTAAACACAACAAGTAATATCAGCTCAACTCAGGTGTATTCCCATACATACACCTTGAACAATCCAGATATACATAGCTCACGCCACAGAGCGACAAGAGGTACCGACCTCATCACCAGCAACTGTCCACAACCAGGAGAGTACACCACGAACACTGTCATACCAGATGACACTCATCCGAGAGATACACTCCATCGGGTCCCAAACAAACATCTCAGATGCTCACCCGAGAGACCATGCTCGTCAGATAACATCACTGAGGAAACATCGCTAAAACACCATAACAACCAAACTCCTCGGATAGGGGATCTCCGCTAGGGTCTGCTAGGGGATACCAAGACCCACTCCGGTATACGTAGCTCACAGATAGGGGATCACTCCCAGGGTCTGCTGGGGGATACCACGACCCGATCTGGCATACGTAGTTCTCATAGATAGGGGATCACACCCAGGATCCGCTGGGGGATACCACAACCCGATCTGGTGCTCGACAGAAGATCAACACTCAGATAGAGGATCATCTTCCATATAAAGATGGTCCCGACAATACCGGAACCCTATCTGGTATAACTCGCGGTGCAGGGGATCGAACCGACGATGCCGCAACCCTACCGAAACCACGCGCTGAGTAGGGGATCGCATAACCAATGATACCGTAACCCTACTATAAACCACATGCTGAGTAAGGGATCGTATACCCGACGTTGCCACAACCCTACTGAGCACGGACCACCACGTAGGGGATCATATTTTCGATGATGCCACAAACCCTACGAGGTTAACCTGCTAGATAGGGGATCGCCGCCCGTAAATAAGCGGTCACAGCGATACCAAGAACCCGATCTAGGTAAATATGCTAGAGGATCCACTCTGGGCCCACCGGAGGGATACCACAACTCTAACAGTGTAAACATCCCATCGAGAGGATCACAAACCCATACGAAGGTTGTGATACCACACGAACCCTCGTAGGAATGAACCAAGGGAGAACCCTCAACCACTGCTGGTCCAAACGTCGCTAACCCGAGCGACCCGCCACAACGCCACACTGCGCACCTCCTAGGCCAAAACCGAGGCCACCATCGCATTCTACGCGGAAAAACATGCAGGATTGGCTGTTCACTCGCCCGAAATGGAGAACCGGTAAAAAATACACTATTCACCGCAGCTAGCTCGTGCGGGGCCCACACAACGATCCCGAAACCCATCGAGCGGATCACACAACGGCGATCCCCTCGAAAAACAAGGGGAATCGACTACTTGCTCGTCCAAAACGGACACCCGGTGAAAAAGGTACTATTCACCGAAGGCCAGATCGGGTGGGTCCCACGCCTGGATTCCGAAACTCATCAAAAAGAATGCACCATTGTGTTCCTCTCGGAAAAACACATAGGATTGACTATTCATCCGCCAAAATCGGACTCCTGGTGCAAAAGCTGCGTTTCTCTGCAAACGCCAAAACCCGGCCACGTGGGGCCCGCACCCCGTTCACAGACCCACCACCCGGAAACCATCTCAAAAAGTCTGTTGTACCATCAGGGTCTCAACGCCACTGATGGCACGTCAATCGGACGCTCCGGGTAGAAGTTACAACGGCCCGAAGTCATAAAATAATAAAATAATATTATTTTATACGACGTTTCTAACTCCCGGGCCACGATCCCGAACCCTTAAACCCTCAAAGTGAGTTAAAAAGATCCGTCTCGACGCAAGGAGCGCGTCGCCGCAAACGGCTTGCAAATCGGAGTTACGGTTTGCGAGTTACGGGGGTTTAAAGAACCCCCGGAAAATCCTGGTCGGACCACCGCCAGACTCGCCGGAAACCACCGCGCCGCCGCCGGATTCCGCCGCGCCGCCGCCTCCGTCACCGGAAACCACCGCGCCGCCGCCCTGCCTCGCCGGATTCGGCCATGGCCGCCGCCGGAATCCGGGTTTTCCGCCGGAAAACTTCCGGGGACCCCCGGAGCACCCCGGTGCTCCAAAATCAGATCCGAAACATGTTTCGGAAACCTCGGGACCCAAACTATACAACCCTTATAACGATTTGAAGAAAACAACTAATAAACGGGGTCCGGGATTTCAAAACTCAAACCACCTACCTCGCGGGCGAAACGCCGACGTTCTGCCTCAGATCCGCGCTCCAGAGCTTCCGCTGCGCGCTCCTGGAACGTCCGTCGTCGAATTCCGAGCTCGTGGGCGCTTCGTTTGCTCAATTTAGTAGAGAGGCGGCAAAGAATGGCGAAGAACGTCGAGAGGAACGATAAAGGGGGGGCACTAATATTTATATCAGCCGCCCGCCGACGCCAAACCCGCCTCGGACCCGACGCCCGATGCAAACAAAAGTAAGGTCACCCCTAGGGTAAACGCGCCATTCTGAACGCAACGGCGGACTCAGATTTTCCATCCAAGACTCCATTCAGAAGTTATTTGAGACGACGCTCGCACACTAACTTTTCTACTTATTTACGGAAACGCCCCTGGTGGCGTTTCTCACCACAGGCCCGCGCCCGCAAAGTTTACACCCCGCCTAGGGTAAACGGAACATTCTGGACGCAACCGTGCCCTCAGATTCCCATTCTGATCAACTGTTTAGGAGATATCACACCCCCGCCACGTGCATAGTATAAAAATACTTAATATTTTTATAAAATTAATTCCGGGCACACCGGGACTCAGAATCACACGCCGTCTTCGCGCCTAGCTCTGGAATTATTCGTAGAAATATTCCAAAGTCTGACAGGACCAAAAACCTGAGTCGCTACAGATGACTTCATTAAGAACAATTTTTCTTGTGGTTGTTTCTTTATCAAGTTCATATGATATTTCTCTATCAGGTAGATCACAATTCCTTGACTTAATTTTATGGACTTCTTCAATCTAGTGAACTCAGTAAAATTATGACCAAATTTTTCATAATCCTCTTCTTCCCAAAGAATTTATAAAGTTTTTATGTAATAACTTTAGCAAATTAATCTTTCATATGTAATCTCATAGGTTTCTATAATAATTCAATATTAGAGTAAAAAATCATACTATGATTGAATCATAAATCTCAGCCTAATTTCCCTCAACAAAATCATTATTCTGATGAAATTTCATTTCTCTACATGATGTTTATATGTATAATGGGTATTTAACCAATCATCTAAGTGTCTTCTTTGATAAGAACCTTCTTTGACCGATCCACTTTTAAATAAAATAATTAGTGGGACTTTTTGAATATTCCAACATATAGAACATAATTTCATCTCAGGGTTTCTAAAAATTCTTTTTTTAGGATTTCAATCATATTTCACTATCTAATGAAATTGTTTATATTTATTTGATTTCATTGGGGAAATGTATTTAATGAATTCTATAATTTTTTGATTATCTTCATAAGGATATCTAGGAAAAACAATTCTATTAGTGAGAAAATATATCTATCATTAAAAACTTTTTTCGATAGATCTTCATCAAATAAAATCAATATGGTCACCTATAAATTGCAACACACTCTTTGAATTCATATCATCAAACATCATACAATTTGTAACATTAATCTTATCTAGTTAACCTTTATAAAAACTGTCTATCTGGTTTCCTCAGGTGGGTATACCTTTATTCAGGTCCTTTTATACCTTTATATTGGTAGTGAAAATTGATGTTGAACTTTACATAAGTAACTACTATTAACTTTATGAAACACTTATGATACATTTACATGGGAAACTGTACGTCACCTTCACACTTTTTACAAAAATTTACAAACTCATATACTTCTGATTCATAAAAATATTATATGTGTAAAATTATTTATGATTCATGAGGTGTCTTGAGATGATGGAATTCATACTACTAAATCATAATTTGATCAACTTAGTCTGAGGATCTACGTCCAATACCTTTAATATAAACTATTCATTTGACATGATCCATTGATGTGAGGAAACATTGCTGCAAATTTTAAAGACATGTATCATAGAATAATTTCTCCATATATTTACAACTTCCATACTTCATCCAGTGTTGTAGCTTCAACATTGTATTGATCAATCAGATGATCTCTTCTCCCCCTTTGTACTTCTCTCACACTGTACATAACAGAAAAAATTCAGTAGTGAGCCCTTCTAAACATCCTTAATCTTATAACAATCACCCAGGTTCATAGAGTAATAAAGTGTTTCAGAAACCTTAGAAATATAATAAATATCCATTTGTTGAAATCTATTTTTTGTTGTATTTCCTTCCTCCACCAAACATCTGACACTTTATATAAGTGTAGAAAAAAACTATCATTGTAGTTAATTTTTATTGAATCCCCACCCAATCTTATATGTCCATAAATATGGGTCTGGTGATATTGGTGAGGTCAAATATCCTTGTACAAAAATACATAACTTCATCTTGTACCATGAAGACTTTTCCATGGTGTTGGAAACTATAGATTATAATAACATCATATAACTTTAGAAAATAATTTAAAACTATTAATGGAAACTTTAGAAAATTCAAAAGCAACTTTGTAAGAAAGTATCCTAACCGTCATAAGGATATCATGAGGAAATTTTATTATCCTTCTTATGAAAATTTTAATATACTTATTTTATACTTCAGAAGAAATTTTCCATTGTCTTATCTTCTAGTGTATACAAACTTCCTTCAAATTCCACATTAACTTTAGAAAAACTATTGAAAATATATACAATATATGTTATACAAAAAATTTAAAAGTATATTTAATTATAAAAATATGATAATACAATCAATGAAGAAATTGGGACTTTTAACATTAGTTTTAATAAACTAGAGTACAAAACACTTTTAAAAGTTGAAATATACAAGGATTTCAGAAATTTTTTGTAGTAAAACTGATATTCAATACCTTTATACATGAACTTACAATATGTTATTTAGTAAAAATGTTATTAAAATTCATTCTAAAATTTAAAATATAGAAGTATTTCAATTTTATTTTACATTAGAACTAATGTCTAAATCTAATTTAAAAAAATATTGAAAAATACAAAATTACATACTTATAAACATAAGGTGAAGAATCAAAAAAAAACAAAAAAACAACATAAAGAGAACACGGAGTGAAAAAAATTATTGAAAAATTTAATAACAATTTTTTATAAATATACATATAAATATGACTAAATATAAAAATTGTATAAACTTATAAAATAGTATGAAAATAAATTTTGAAGGTGTTTCAAATTTTGTTGATGTATATGGAGAAACATCATAAAAAAAATACAACATAAAGTGCTATGAATTTAAAAATATAAAACATTTGTTTAAATTATAAGTGTTGTGATGAAACTAACCCTTTCAAAATATGTGGTTATCCTAGCTTCGATTATCTCATAAATGAATTGTAAAACATAATACCCACTTTCAACATTCCCTTGTTGATGATAAAACTACATTTATGAAACAAAATATTAAATATATAAACACTATATATGTAATAAGAAATAGTACTCATTGAAATTAAATTTATATACATAAACATTCACAAATTCAATTTTTTTTGTTCTACACCTGAATAGTGAGCTATGTTGTACTCAATCCATGAACTATTGTAATTTTAAATAGAAATTATCCAAACTTGTTTAAAATGAAAGCATTAATATTAAATAATTCAAAGAATATACTAAATCTTAATTCTTTATCAACTTTAAAAATATTCTTTCATCATAATTCAATAAAGATCATAACCAAGATGCTTAACATTTTTTTTGGAAAAATATATATAACATCCAATGTCCTCTGAAATTTAAAAAATTTAGAACTAATAAAATTATAATGAATAATGGTTCATAATTAAAGATTTTTCATACCAATCAAGTAATGGAAAAAACCAACATGTAAATTTTTATGTTTATTAAACTTATATATATATATATATATATATTCAATTATAGAATTTTGGTTTAAGTATTCTATAGTTATTAAAATGTATGGTGGATCCATATAACTATAAAAAAGTAAAATCATATCAGATAAAAAGATTGTAGAGATACATGATTAGAAAAATAATTAATTAATTTAAAATAATATGTGTTTACTTAAGTAAATTTAATTAATAATCAAAATTTACATACCTGGAAAACAACAACAACATGGCTACAATGTATTACTTAAACTTATCAACATCCACGGTGTCAGTTTTAAAAATCATTTAATTTATAATATCTTACACATATATCTCTAAAACACTAAAAATTATAATAATTATCAAATATAGAAAATGTGTTTGTTAAATTTGTTACCCCATCACCTTCCTAAGGAGTATCTGAAAGTGATGGGACCTAAAAATTTTCTTTATGTTGTAGTGATTCCATTAATATTAGACACTAATATATTTGTTAAATGTTATTAAATAGTATATGTATTTCTGAGTTTGAATATAAATAAATAATTACAAACAATCCAAACCATATATATGAGTTGATTAAAAAGATTAGTTTTCCAATGTAAGAAAGGACCAATAATCTATCCAACTATGGACACCTCCTCGGTATGAAGAGAAATTAGAGAAGTTAAATCAATAATATCATTTAATGATATTATTTCCTGACCCGACATCATAATATGGTGATGTTAATAATTCTTTAGATGATTAAGAATTTTGTATGCTATTATATATACTTGGGGATCCTTAGCATGCAACTCGTAGTACATGGTTGGTTATAATTAAGGAGGTTGTGGATATTGGTTGATAGGTTGTATACGTCTCATCACTTCTACAAGCATAGCCAATAAATTTTATTTAGTTATATACTATATTGACTCATTGAAGATTCTTAGATCAACCTATAAAAATCAATTTCTACCTTATATTATACCCCCATCAATGCTGCAATTTGGGAACATCCAAAAATGTTTTTTAAAACTCATACCCTATATATACCCAGCAGCATGACCCATGTATTTTTGATTTCCTAATGTAGAGGGAAGAATATCCATCCTACCCTCAGTGATAAAGGACTCATGGTTCATTTTCTCCTGAAGGAAATCTTGAAATAATATTTTTAAATGTTATATTAGTGTGATAAATTTAAAAAATAGTAATGGTGAAAAAAAATATTTATTAATTACTTACAATATTATCAGTCACATCATTTATTGTATGGGTAATATAATT
Organism: Viscum album; assembly: GCA_963277665.1. Taxonomy (NCBI): domain Eukaryota; kingdom Viridiplantae; phylum Streptophyta; class Magnoliopsida; order Santalales; family Viscaceae; genus Viscum; species Viscum album. The sequence continues at coordinate 1,156,705,694 of OY728130.1, read as the reverse complement.
CCCATTTTTTTATTCTTACCCTTTTCTATTTTTATAAAAATAGGTGGGATATGTAGGGTCATGTGGAACCTCTTAAGAGCCTCTATTTGACATGGCTCTAAATACACAAAAAAAATTAGTAGTAATTTTCTCCTCTAATAAAGGATACCCCAGCAGACATTGTATGAGGGTATTAATTTTGAGACTATATCTCTTTGTGAGTCTTATTAGAGGCATTTTATGTAATAAAAAACAAAAAATTATCAATTAATTAAATTTAATTTACCAATAAATAGAAACAACAAAAACATATCATAAAGGCTTCCTCCATTCAACTAGAGACAAAATTATGTCATGTATCGGTATATATAATCCCATACATAAGGCATGGATCAATATTCTATTTACTCTTAAAAATATAAAATGAAGTCAACATTGACTAAATATCTCACTTTATGGTTTCCATAATTGATGTATACTCTTTGTTAATTTCATTCATCTCTTGAAAGTAAAATTTCATCTATAATTGAAGAGGAAAAATATTAAGAAATTCATAATATTTAAACAATGAAAAAAATAATTAAATAAGTTTAATTTTTTTCACTTATGGGATCTATTAATAGATCTTCATCCAACTGTTAAATTCTAATCCAATTAGGGAATAAAATAATTATCATACAACAACTTTGTATAGCCATTTATTTCTGAAACAGTGTGGAATGTGGGCTAGTTGGGTGGTCATTCACATAAAAGATAATTATCAACCACTGATCTCCATGTGTGAAATGAAAGTTTTAGTAAACACATAATCCCACACCTTCCATGTTTAGGTACCATCTTCCCTAGGGAAGAATAATAGTGGCACATAATTTTAAAAAATATTATTTTAATTTAGTTAAATAATTTAATTACCATATATAAATATTGTTGAAAAAATGTGCATGACATGGTTCCCATGCCTCTATGTATTTCATTTAGAAATATGTATTCTATAGTAAAAAATCATGTGCACATGTATTTTATTAAAATTAAATAATTGTAGAAAATTAAAATTTAACTATTCATAATAGAAAAAACATTGAATGTTAAATTTTTAAACTAAAAAAATCTGTAAATAAAACTATTGAATATAAAAATTAACATAAAAATTTAATGAAATAATTATCATCTAAAAATGTGTTCTTTGTCATAAAATTATTATATTAGAAAAAATGTTATAAGTTAAAAATGTAATTGGCTATAATAGAATTAAAATTTTTAATATTTTATTTAATAAAAAAAATACCCAAACATTATTAATATAAAGAAAATAGTCAAAAAATGAAAAGGGAAAAGGTTTAAAACCCAAAAATGAAAATATTAATATAATGAATATAAAAAATATTATAAAAATTGAAGGAATATTGAACATCTATATTTTTTAATATAAACGTTAAAAAATAATTTTTTTTACTATGTAAATTTAATGAAAAAAATATCACCTAATTAATTTAGAGAGCAATGGATTATTTTCATATATCTCTTCCATATGATCATTTCGTGTTTCTTAGATAGTGTCCTCATCACAGTTATTGTTATCATTGGGAAATTGTGTAAGAGATAATGAAATTTTATATAAGCCTTCAACATCATCAATATTTTGATCACCCAAATAAATTTTTTTTCTTCGGAAACAATGGACCACTTTTCATTTTATCGTTTAAAAAAAAATTATTTTATATGTATCCCCATGATAAATTATTCCTCCTTAAAACAAAATATTTTTAATTAGTAATTGTAAATATATACTCACCAAGTTTCACACCACCGTTATGGTCAACCTAGCTATACTTAGATATCGGTACTAGAAGTTTAGTATAATAAATAAACCATATTTCCTCATAAACTCCAAAATATGATATTGATATATAATTTTTTTTATCTTCGGGACTCAAAATATTAAGTGCTTCAGTGATAACCATTAATCCACTATTTTGAATGGTACTCTTACAATCCTATTGTTTATGTAAAATTTGTAAACATTAATATCAAAACCATACTGCATGATCATATTAATTGTTGGTCCCCAAGATACCCATTTCAATTTCACTAATATGGATAAATTAGTGTTTATTTTTTACTAAAAGCATGAAAAAAATATGTTTTTATATTCATTCATCAACATCATTTCATTTCTTCTCATATATAATTCTTTCATTCCAAGAATATGGGATGATATATTTGGTTGAGCCTCACTTATGTTGTTCAAAATTTATAAATTTTAATGCATCACCTCATAATGTGTAATTCACTTTACATTTAAACCATTTATCCCTTTACCATAACTATTAACTATCAAATATAGTGTTGTAAGGAGACTAGAATGCTCCACTTTAGAAAATTAATTAGTAAATAACTCAATTAACTCTTATGATATATATTTGTGAACAATTAAGTCATCTGGTTGATACATATTCTTAACATATCAATTCAAAATTTTCATATATATTTCAAAATTATACATCAGATATAAATAAATAGGCTGACATATTCTTATTTCCTATACAAAATGAATAAATAGATGAACCACTATATCAAAAAATGATTGTGTAAAATAATTTTTTTTGTAAAAAAAGTATGAGGATAGATTCATTCTATAACACATATAACAAATCAAGATCTATTAATTTACTATAAATTAAATTAAAAATGTAACAAAACCTTATGATAGACTTTTTTAAAGTTATCAAAAATATAACATGCAATGAAAATGGTAGAAAACAATTCATAAATAGATTTTATTCAATATATTTCATATATATTAACTTTGAATCCATCAATTAAACTAAATTTATCACATTTTAATAAATACAACTTGGTACTTTAATACCATACATTCATTTAATAAAATTTACCTTCTCACTCATACATAATGTTTGAGAAGCTAGAGAAATTTGTCTTCTCTTTCCATTAATTATGGGAGATAACTCTCAATATATTCTTATGGTTATTAAGTCCAGTATTGGTTGAAATCCATCTATTTTATTTCATTTTATTTTTAATAATATTCCAATTATACTATCCCAATTTTTTCTCAACATTAATAAATTAAATGTTATGTTTTGTGTCCAAAATATCAAATAAGGTATCTCGAACAAAATGGATCAATTCTTCCATGTGTTTTTTTATTACCAAAAAATCCTTTCTTTCCAAATGTAACATCAATTTTATTTCACTTGTTCATAATATTAGTCAACTAAAAATTGTTTTGTAGAAAATAATACTCTTGTAAACCAATAAATTCATATTCACAAAAATATTTTATGTCTCATGTATATAATTTTTCATCCATTTTTCAATTGATGATAAGATTTCCCCTATTTTCAAATTGAACAAACATTATGTCATTTTAAAAAGTATCTGAATAAGTTTCCTTATGAAATAATGTTCTTTTTATAGTGAACAATATCATATCCTGAAAATAAAAATACTAATTCTCATGTGCACCAAATACCATATCACTTGTCTCCCATTGAAATTTTAAATAATCAATAAATTGTAATAGATAAACATAAATATCCTTTCCAGGTTTTTTTGGTCTAGAAATCATCAATCTCATCATCATATATTCCCTCACTATACATATTTTTGGGGAAATTTTTTAGAAAACCAACATAACAAGACACAAACCCTATTGGATACTAAAACTCTGATATGGATTCATTCTATATATAAACAAAACCCATTCTAATATTTTAAATTTCATTTCCAAAATCAAAAATTTTATGAACAATGTTTTCAATTATGGGGAATCAGTGGTGTGACGTAGGTTTCCATCATATATGAACTCCTACTTATGAAATATTTTTCTCTTTGGATCATTTTAATTTTCAAATAGGTGCTTCAGACAAAGAATTAGTAGGAGAAACCATATTGATTTATTAGTAAGTTTAGTTCCTCTTCTTGAGAATTAATCACGACAGCATTGTCCATAAAATTTATATCATGAAGTACCACATTTAGGAAATTATGATAAACTTCCATATTCATTCCCATATAGTACACATTTATTATAGACAACATATATCATTTTATACCCCAATACCATTGGAAATAATTTTTCCCTCGTAATTGGAATCTTATCCTTTTTTGGAAATATCACTTTTAAAATTTCAAGAAATTCATCGAAAATTGTATCACGCCAAATATGTCATCATTTCAAGTTAACTAATATTATAAATATCAACAACGATGTAAATTTATTTCAATATAAGAATATTGTTTTATAATTATCTTTTAATAGTTTTTAACAATTTTTATTCAATGTTTTCAATACCTAAATCATTAATTAATTCTTTAATATGATCCTATGTCTCATACTAAACATATTATTCTTTATTTGATACTTATTTATCGGTTATTTCACCATGCCATATCCAGAGTGTATAATTATAACTAAAATCGTAGAAAATCAAATAGTCGTGGATTTCACTATACCCTAATTTAACCATATTCAAAAACATCATGCAAAGACAAAAAAACATATATTTGTTCTCAAGATTTTGTTTAGAAAATTCCATTAAATCGTAAACCCCTTTATCATATTCACCACTAGTTATTCATAAATTTTTCTAGTTATGATCCATTAATTACCTAAAAAGGCACAATATAATATATAAATATATTAATAAAAATAGAAATATTAATATATATAAAAAAATAAATAAAATATATGCAGATAAATTTAAAAACATGTAAAAATTGTTAATATATCTCAAAAACATTGAAATGAAACACAATTTCAACTTGAATTTTTTTTAATCAAAAGTAATTATAATTAAACAACAACTTATAAATGAAAAAAATGATTTCAACCACAAAACAAATTACAATGGTAAAAAAATTATAAATATAAAAACTTATAAATATAAAAAATTATAAAAAAAGAAAAATTTGAATTATAAACAATTTTTAATCAAAAAAAATATAACATTAAATAATTTTTTTAAAAAAATGATAATTGATAATAAAATGCATAAAAAGAAATGAATGGATGACTTAAATTTATAACTAAAAAATACTTAATTAATCTTTCAAAAAATAAAATAAATTACAACATTTGTAGGTCAACAGTGGAAAATATTTACCGAATTCTAATTTATTCATTTGAGGATGGTGGAAATGTGGATAACGCAACAATATTGAGGATAAATATTTGAAAAATTTAAGTAGAAATTTGAATGAAAAAAACTATAGAGTGTGGTAATGAGTCAATTAGATTAGGGTTTCTGTGGACCAAAAAATGTCAAGTGCTTTGAAAGTAAGATGAAGGATGGAATATTAAGGGGAATAAGGGAAATGAGAAGTATAAAATTGATTGATATTAAAATATAGAGCATGATCAGGTTCATCATGAGATGAAAAGATAAGAATTTTAGAAAGGACGCATCGAGAAAATGAGGATATATATATGGAATTATAAATTTTAAAATATTTTAACTTGGATTTTATAAAAAATGTTAAATGGTCATCAGAATGACTTTTAATTTCATTTTTAAATAAAATTAATGTTAATATTCATTTTTAATACCTTTTATGATAGGTTTTTTTAAATCGATGTTAAATGGTTAACATGTCACTTTTACCATAAGCTATAAAAAACTAACATTAAAAATTTGAAGATATATTATCTTTTTATACTTGTGTACTAGGGGTTGAATTATGGGATGATAAAAAAATTTACCCTATTTTGAGGATAATTTATCTATTTAACTAGTTGAAGGTAGACAACTAATTCTCACTGATTTATATATAGTCTAGATATCTTCATATTTGGGTAAAAGAGGAGGATATCTCAAATACTAATTATAGATTGAAATATAAGTACTCTAGTATGTGTTTATATCATTTGGTGAAACAAATGACCAAGATATTTTCATGGGACAAATATAATCCATGTTTTATGAGTTCCTAGATCAGTTCATAGTAGTGTTCATCTATGAAATCCTTGTATACTAGGGGTAATTGGAGAAACTTATCGATCATATTAGGTCTATTTTCAATGTCCTCTGACACCATTAGATTTAAAGTTAGTTTTGTAAGTTTATGTTTTTGATGCAAGAGATGTATTTTCTAAGGAAATTTATGTATTAATTGGTAGTTGTGGTCAATCCCTTGAAACCAAAAAACCAAATTCAGGTAACCCTAGGCATGATATATTTATAGTTTTCATATCAAAACACCTCAAACTCATTGGAATATGTGATGTAATAAATATATACAAATAAAAGTGACATTGGGGTGTCATAATTTCCCCCCACCATGTCAATTTATGCCTCTATATAGTCATTAAAAATCTAGAAAAAGAGGAAACAAAATACTACCTCATCTAAAATCATGATTCTAAAAAGTATATTTTTTAACAAATATGTAGTGGAATGAGCATAGATGAAACCCTTTAGAAAATAGAAAAAATGATTTGTTATCTTTTCAATATAACTTGAATTTGGAGATAAAAAACATCAATAATCATAAGTAAATTTTAAACTTAATGTAACATCCTATAGTTAGGACACGACAAGTACCTTAATATAATCTAAGGTTGAAAATACTAAAACTGAAAATCACATCCCAACCAAATAATATCTCATTAAAAGACTCTAAGATAATTAATATTCCACATATATGTCTATTATAGGTCTCCCTACCATTTATAATTTGCCTAATGAGTGTGTAATAGATAAGAAACAATTCACATGGGACATATACACTTCCAAAAAAATCATACTCTAAATAAAAGAGAAAAAATAAATGAATAACATCTACAGAAATCATCTTGTAAAAATCCCAATGTTTAATTACTTGGTTATTTATCCTTTTATACATTACAGTAAAAAATGATTGGGTTTTATATAAATGTTATGTTTGAACTAAGAAAGACACAACATATGGTACCCCGACTGTTTATATCTTGATTTATAACTTGTTGGACAAAAAAACCATCACAACTACAACCCATATTTGGTCTAGGATAGAGACCACTTCTTACCTCTATATTTCAACCTAAAAACCTCTCAAGTTGATTGAGATGAAAACACTATTGACAAGTCTATGGATTTATTGAACAAGAAGTATTTGAGTGCCCAAATTTACTACCCTAAAAGCATACCAATGGAATTATTTTTATAGAATAAATGATAATAGGTTTAGAAGGTAGTTCTATATTGTCATTAACTATTTCATTAGGATCTTATATCTTCTTCTTCTCACTAGTCATCTCACCCTCAATGACTCTAGGTAGGGATAAAACATTGGTTTTGTAGATTTTCCTATAAACAACACATAAATAATAATTATCTTATTGTACACTTATACATAATTAGTTAGACCAAATTGGAATTCCACTAAAATAAGATCGGGATAAATACTTACTTCAAATAACATATCCTTCTTGGAATTTTTAGTTTCCATCTCTATATAGAAGGGAACTAGTATGTTAAATCATTCAATATATTCCTTTATTGACCGATCAACTTGGTGAATTCCTTGAAATTTTTATTATTTCATTACCTTTAGATCATCAGGATAATGTCATTGGATGGAAATTGTTATGGTTTATTCCCATGAAATTCCCTCAAGTGGTTGGGCATAGATGATGGTCTTCCACTATTCTAGACTCATTCAATCAAAAAATATAGTGATGTATTTCACCCTATAGGTTTTATGAGTTTCAAAAGAATCAAAATTTCAATCAAACATATCAAGACACCCAATCACCCCAGGAGGTCCTTGACCACTAATAAAGACATGTGGATAATAATTCGTAACATCTCACACATGATCCAAAATTGGGGATTAAATTTTCCCTCCCACTCCTTCAAGATTCTAGTTAGGTTTAGTGACTGATAAGACCACTAATGTGTCAATATAAATACTAACTTGAAATATCAAACTCAAACCCTTTCCTCCTTAAAATTTTAATACTTTTTAAGGGTTATATTATGAAACATCACAAAACAAAAAAAATTAAAACAATTCATACATAAAATCATAATATAAATGAATCAAAATAAAAAATAAGATAAACCAAAACCATGAAACTTATTTTATAGATTTATGTTATAATATTGAAAAAAAATCATGATATCAATCCCAAAATTAACTGTAAAGTAACCATATTCTCAATTAACAATGATATACTAAATTAATAAGTTTATTTATAAAACATGTAACCCTAATATTTTATTCAAAACACAAAATGGGGTTAGAGAAATTCTTTTTGAGAGTAAGAAATGTCATTAAAACTAGGAATTATCCCTATTATAATGTTTAACTTGTATATTTTAAATAAATTTACTTTACATGAAATTAATTAAATTCCTTCTCTGAAAACAAACATAACTCAAATGAATTATTTTATTCAAATAATTCATAACGAAAGTTTAAACATTTCAAATGAACATTACAAAACACATAAATTCCATTCACTTTCTCTTACATAAGAAATAATATTTATAATAGTAATTTAAAATGTAAAAGGTGTTTAAATAAAAAATATAATAATTTTACACTTTTCAATATTTAGAGGAAGATTTTTTTAGGTTGTGTGGAAACCATGGAAGTTCCACAAGAAGTTACCCAGAATGGGTTACATAGATTTTGTGTTGTTTGAAAAACAATGCACCCTAACTGTCCACCCCTTGATTTCCTTCCATTTTATCCCTAAAAATATTAATTCTATAAAATTAATTATTGGATATCCCTAAAACTCTACGTATTAATAAACCATATAGAAATTACTCAACAACAATCAATTTTGAAAACTAGAGTCGAAACAAAACTCCAAACCACCCATTATAACCCAAATATCAACATAAAAAGGATTGGATGGACACTCCCTTAAACCTACCTCCAAATCCTTAATGTTATTATCTCCAATCTAACTTCACTCCCCCGAACAAATTTTTTTTTCTTTGATGCCATTTATTAATTAACCAACTCTGTTAAACATGCCTTGTCGCTCGAATTACTCTTCTCTATGGCCATAATTGTGTGTTCAATTACCATAGGTTGTCTCCAATATCTAAGGGTATCAAATTTAACCATTTAGGAATGATTCCACCCTTGAAAACACATAAACTGTCTCTAGATTCTACCTAGAAATATGGTATTATGTCTTTATTACATAGACATCCATACATATAAATAATCTGATACAATACATGGAATCCATTCAAACAGAGTATAACAAAATATAAATAATAGAATGACACTCATATAAATAAATTTCCAATAAAATTTAAACTTCAATATAATAGTTTTAAAATCAATGATATTAAATTAAAATAATAAATAAAGTTTAATGATACTGTTAAACATTATTCCCCAAACTAATCCCAAGATCCTATGAAACTGGCCATGACACCAATATGTGACTCTAATTTTCCACTAAAAATTGACTCTCATCCACTTCCAACGGATGGAAATGAGATCCCACAAGAAAACAAAACCAGTATACTTGTATCAAACATGAGAAATCTATACCCAACACTGTGATTTGGTAGGCTGTGGCCTAATTCTTAGTTGGATACTACAATGAATCCTTCGTATTCTTTTTTCATAAAAATCTTGAGTTATTGTCTTAAAATAAATAATTTTAAATATTTTATTATACCTTTACATTATTGGAAAAAAAAAATATCACACAAATGTTTCTTTGTGAAAACATTACCATAATAAAAGAAAGATAATATAGTCATTAACATTTAGAAATATTCAATTAAAAAAATTCCATTAAAATAATATAAAGATGCGTTATATATATTTTATTTTCAAAATATTAGCATTTAGAAACAAATCACCCATTTATTTTGAAACCCTTTTAATAATGATAAAAATATAATCAATGTAACAACATAATAAAAGTAACACTATGGAGAATCGTGATAAAGATGAAAAAAATTTAATACAAATTAAAAAGTGTAACATTGAAGGTCATATATAGATGAATTTTCACATTAAATGTATAAATAATTCATGAAAATTTAGTAGGTAATATATCAAATAAATCAGAACAAAATCATATAATATACTACTCATCATGGTGTATTACCTTGGGACTAGTGATATAATACTTAAATTTTCTAAGGTGGAACTAAATATCATTTTATAAATCATTCCTAAATCAAAACATCCTCACATTCTTTCACTAGCCTCATTAGGGGAACCTTCTTAACAAGGGTGTAACATAAAACTTGGAGCTATTAGCCAGTGTGAAATATATTATAGTATAAAACTCATATATTTATTTACCATTCAGGTACCAAGTTTTCCCCAGGAAATTATCTAATTGATGTGAGAAACATTTATCATTCACTAGTCATGTAGTATTAAAAAAACACATGGCATCACATCTCAGTATCAACTTTCCATCCCACCTCCAACACCCCTTTAACAAGGATCCCCATCCCATGTGAACAAAAATCAATTAATGATATAATCATCTCATAATACACTGAAACATGAATATTAGGTAACCAAAGGGTATCAATAATGGTGTATATTGTATTATTTGAATCCCTGTATATATAAGGTTCCAAATGTCCCTTTGGTTTCCAACTAAAAAGCACGTACTTTAAAACCATTTTTGAGAAAAAAAAACTTCTGAAAGAACGTGAAATACAAAGAATGCATAATAAACATAACAATGTAATCACAATCAATAAATAAAGTCAATAACACATTTACTTAAATAAATAAAACCCTTAATGTTTGAAATATCATCAATTAAAGAATATTAAACTATAAAAAATCATAATGAGTTCTAACATCCTGAAAAAATAATTTTATTTAAGAATGCACCTCATTGAAATTTTATCAAACATATAACATGAATAAAATTACACTTGGAGTTCAAAATCATTTGAATTTTGAAATACACCCATTATGTCAATGAAAAAACATTAAATGTTGTTGAATTATTTACGATATATTAGCTATATAATATATTCAATATTAATATATGTTGAAATAAATATTTAAATCCCAATCATACAAGGTTCTCTCAAATAAAAGGTAGAAAAATGAAACAACTAACTCATCCAATGGAACCATATTACCATTGATAGATATTATAGGATTAAGTTTTGAGAGGTAATTCACAATCCCCATAAACCAAAAACCCCCATTTAAGATAAATCTAGACATGGGACTTGGCCACCATAGATAATAGGGTTAGGGAATATGGTAGAATATATTGAAAATAAGAATAATATGGAAGGACAATAATAATAAAATCTTTACCTTATGATTTAGTGGAGTAGCCACTACAAAATCACTAAGATTCCACACAAAAATAAAATGAGAAAGAGAAAATCGATTGGGGAGGTCCTCTCGATCCTCCCTTTCTATGTGGGAAATATAGGGAAGGAATCCCCAATTAAAAAACAAAAGTCTAAAATAACCATTTTCAAGTAGGTTTCATGGTTTATTGGCACAATTTATCACAATTTGTGGTAATTGTGTATAAGATACTACAAACGAACTACAGAAAACCACAGACTTTGGCTGCATAATTTACAAAACAAAATGGTAATTGTCAATCTTGGAAAGGATTCAAAATTTTAATATCTTTCAATTCATCACACCTCAAACACATGTAAATAAGTAATATATTCTATACTTACATGTAAAATTTATTTCTAATTTATTTATATATTATTATTATTATTATTATTTTGTGAATTTATTTATATTTGTTTCTATATATCTCTATATAAATATTTATATGAGTATATATTTATACATATTTATACACAAAAACACGAACACGTATAAAAATAAAATTAGTTGTTACTAATGAGTAATTAATAACTAATAGGTAACAATAAGTTTTTATTTATTACCACTTACTAAATAATTTTAATCTTAGTAATTATTAACGAATAAGAAATATTTAATGATTTTTTATAAAAAAATAATTATTAATAATAAAGTATAACATCTTTGGGCATATTTCTCCTCCATCTTGACCAAATTAGTGATGATATATACCTCAAACACACCTCCATAAATTGTAGAGGATATTAAAAAACTGTGAGGGTCTATGTATAAGCTGGGGAGATTATTCCCTTGGGAATATATGGATAAAAATAATAGTATAAGTAATATAAAATAGTAAAATACAATAACAATATTGTGTAGAATTGTAGTTACAAACCAACTACTAGTAAAGCATCCAACACATGTTGTAACAAGCTAAGATGAAATTAAATTTCATGAAAGTATACATTAAAAAAAGGGTCATTTGTGGGAATACCATATCTATAATTTTCCAAATAAAACAAAGAAAGAATAATACTAAAAGACAGGGTCTCAATTCCTTACCAAACATCATATCTTAGCACTAACCACGCTCCTCTAACTCACCCATCAAGAGCATGTCCCCTTACCAAATCCATATCCATGACCCTAGGATCCACCAAGGTACTAAGGTGGTCAATCAGGGTGTGATTATAACTTAGTAGCCCACCACAAATGGTTTCCCCAAAAAATCCAGTATATACTGGTTCATGTTTAGTTTTATATGCTAATAAGTAAATAATAAAAGGGTATCTATAATAAATACGGCACAACTACATGTACTACCCAATTCAAACTATACTTACATCAACTAGTGTTAGAGTTTCTCTGACCATATCTCTATAAATATTTATTGTTCATCACATCCATATTCAAACTAATTCTTATAATATCTTGTCATAATATAATAATAAAATCATGTGTAAATTATAAAATAAATCAAGTCATAACCATGAGAATGGAATCCTGGTAACAATAGTCCAGAAGTGGGGATAATGTCTCTAAGAATAAAATAATATCATGAAACATGTATTGGACACCTCATTGAAATAGGGAATAGTGTGCCTATCCATTAGTGCAAATAAGTATAAAAACATACCTAGTCCTATGCTATTTCATAAGGTTGAGTGAATCATGTCCCATAAGAAATATTAATCATATGGAAATATAATCCTGTTACTTTAAAAAATTATAGAATATCCCACATCTAAGGTTATAACAAACAGTTAAGCATAGTGGCCCATTTCCAACATTATTAAGGACACGTGGTCAATACATCCCATTACCACTAGCATGTCTTCATAGAAACAATAATGAAATATTAGGAAAATTTCATCTCTCATCACAACTAAAATGATATTAGTTATTGTTACGTCCAAAAACAAAAACCGATAACATATTCACATATCAACTATAAGCATAACCATAATTAAAACATTGTATATCAAGTATCTCATAGAATATAATATAATAAAATGATATTCAGGTTGACATAGTTCCCATAAAATTATATATAAAAGTTAGGTTGGCTCCCACACACAAAACCAATCCATAATCAACCATAGTATATTCAAGTTATAGGGGAGGGTCACACACCCCATAAATTTCTGTAACTATCCAACAAGGAAAACAGTAACTTAGAAGTTCTATATTGGTCAATAGTTAACTCATCAACTAGAAATAATGTACATCTACTATGTAAATGAAAAACAATATTCTAATATTGGTCTATTAGGTCATAAATAAACTACAAATACCTCTCATGTATAATGACCCAGGCCTTTTAAACATATTATTACATGATTTTTTATATAAATATATGTTAATTAAAACTAAGGATTGAAAAAGACTAGTACCATTGGAAAACTATTATCACAATACATCAATGGAAACTAAATCAATTCATACATATTTTATTTTCCACAATGATCTCTTAAATAAATTTAATCTAATAAAACTATATTGGATAACATAGGAGACTACATAGAAAAGGGTTTATCTAGAAGGACTAATAAGGGAATAAATATGATAATAAATCATAACATGGGAGTCAAAGTTATAGCATTATATAATAAAGTATATTGATTATGAATAATAAAATGGGATCATAACATAATGAATATGGTACCATAAGATCAAGGAAACATAGGAAAGCAGATGAATCCCAAACATAAGTCCATGCTAGCCACCATGACAACATCACATGGTGGAAATATTCCCAAAATGGATTAGGTTCACTCACTAATCCCATTGATGAAATCTTACAAGGCTTAAACATTAACAAATATATTAGAGGGATATATAATTCTAGTCTCACCGATCACAGTCATATTATATACATGAGTATGTCTTTCACATAAGGAAATAAATCATAAGGCATAAAAATAATAATTACCCATAGAAAGAATTGGGTGGAATAATTTTTTCTCATATCATAAATTTATTAAATAATGAACTATAGAAATGGTCACAAAGAACGTATTTCCACATGAAAAGAAGGTATAATAATCTATATATATAATTATTTAAGAGATATAAATATATAATTTAAAATAAATAAATAATATAATTTTTTTTTCATTGATGAATATAAATGATATAAAAATATATATTAAAAACATTATTGATTAATATAAACATACCACTTTGAAAATAAATTTTTCAAAACTAGAAAATCACAAATTAAAATAAATTTATAAAATAAAAATTTAATATTCAAATAAAAAAATGTTCATGAAGGAAAGAAACTTTATTCATGTCAAGTTAAAACAAATATTCCTTTGACACTTTGGTAAAAATTCAAAAGGTAACTCGTTCAGAAAATGAAAAGAAAATTCATTTTAAACTATTTATAAAAAATTATATCATATGGAAAATTGAATTAAAAAAAATACAATAATATTAAAAAAATTATTTGAATCATTTTAAAGAAAATATAGAGATATAAGAGAAATAGTTTTTAAACTAAGAGGTATGTGATGTCAGTTTTCTTTAAAACGTGATTTTGGTATTTTGGGTACTTAAAGAGTGCGAAATTAAATGAAAAATATTAATTTCAAAAAATAAATATAATATAATAAAATCAAATTGTTTTATTATAAAATTATCAAATAATTTTCTTTAATTTAAATTGAAGCATAAACAATACTGATTAAAATGAGGTTGTGAAATAAACTCCTACCACTTTGGTAAATTTTTATTTCTAAGCCCCGTGAAATATTAAAATAAAATGAAAAATATATATCATTAACATATTTTTAATCATTTTAATACATCTTAAAGTGGTAATATATACATCTCATAAAATAATATGTGCATAACATAACATATGTCCCAAAGAATATGATTTAAGATGATAAACCCTTACGGCTTTGGTAATATTTGAATCAAAACCTCGTGAAAGGGAGAACCTAGTAAGGATTTTTAAATCCCAATAATTTTAATGAAAATAATCATGAAATAAAATCATGTTTATTAAATACACCACAAAATATAAATTAATTGTGAATATGACATATGTCTCACAAAAATAAGAGTGAGATGAGAAGCCCTTACCTCAAGTCATTACTTATCATTTATGTCCATTATCTCTTATATAATAAAATTATATAATTTATTTTTTTATTAAAAACCATTTATTAGTTTAATACCTTATAATTAAACCATTTAATTTATTATTTTTAATGTAATATTTAAATACTTAATTAGTTATATCCATAATGGGTGTTTTGATGATTATCAGTTCATAAATTCAAAATGGAATTAGTGTGTAAATATTTAATTACTCCGTCATATATAGAATAATATCCACAAAATAATTATAATTTTTATAAATTAATTTTACTTTAAAAAAATAATTAAATATTTTTATGAAAAATAAACTATGTTACAATCACGATGACGGTAGGTCATATATACGCATGTGTAATTTTTTCATTTTTGAATGATCAAAATAGAAAGAATATTAGTGTTATTTTATCTTTAAATAACAATTATTAAATCATAAGTAACATATTGTTTTTTTCAAATTAACTTATATATATTGTCTATATGATGCAATAATACGAATAAAATCATATCAATTCATAATTCGGTAGTATGTCCTACACATGAACATCATTATGATTTTTAAATTGATGGTAAGTAAAGGTATATAATATATTACTTTATTAGAATGATTAATATTATTATTTAATGACTATAATATATAAAAATTAAAGACACCATCATAAACAACCATCATATGTGATGATAAAAAATGAATTAAATCAGTTCTTGAGGTAGTAGTACATCATACACATGGACGATGGTTTTGTTTCCCATTTGATGGAAGAGTATATAGATGTAGGTTTTGAAATTAAAATAATATAATATCAATATATGGGATATAATTATGATTTTATATAATCATGGTTTAATTATAAAATTTGGGTTTTATTTACAACTCACACTAAAAGAAACACATTCTGGGGACTCGACCCCACGATTAATGCCCCAAACCCCAACCATCCTCGCCACCCTAGACACCTGAGAGGGGAATTAAAAAGGAATAATAATTAAAGTTGAATAATATTTTGAGTAGTTGGAGGAAGAAATAAAACAAAATACTTGGTTAAGAACGATACATCCACTTTAGACCACCTCATTATGTTTTCACCAATAGCCTTCCGAGAAGGTATTTTTAATTAAAAAAATCTTATAAGACATGTTTATGGAATTAAGGAAATAATTTTGGTAATTATTTTCCTATAAAAAGTCTATAAAAGTGTGGATAGAAGATGATAGGGGGTGACCATTTATATGGGATGAGGAGTGTCATTTTTATAAATTTACAAAACTATTCAATAATGGGGAGTCTCTATAGTGACCCTAGACTTTTACACATAACATTACTTGATTTTATGCTTAATTATACATCACAGTACAAGCCCGAGATTGTTAAGTCTAGTGTCTTTGAAGACTGGGTACATAAAACATAAAATATAGAACTAAAAGAAAAAGTTATTTCTTTAATCTTCATAAAGATCTTATAACTTCCTTTGAGCCCTTAAATCTTCATAGGGTACCCTAGGGATCACATGAACAAAAGGATGAGCTAAAAGAACAGTAAGGGAAAAAATATAAGAATAAAGCATTAGCACGTAGGATATAAGGCATGAAATGACGATATAAAAAAGGCATGTAACATATGGAATCATAACATATAAACATGGGATTATCCAAACAAGGAATCATATAAATGTGGGAGAAACATAAAACACGAATTTAGTATGAGTCAAGGCTAACCGCCGAGACTGTTTCCCATAGTAGAACAAGCCAAGGCTAAATTCCAAGACTGTAGAACATAGCAGAACAAACAAAGGCTAACCGCCAAGACCATTGTACATAACATATCCTAACACTCAACATTACCCAATACATTGGAGTGATATCTGGGAACACCCATCATATATTTTCATTAATATGTTTTCCACATAAAGAATAATACATATTCAATTTTACATTAACATAAGGGTTACCCATGTAAGGAGTTGGTACCACAATCATGTCATAAAACATAAAAAACGGTCATATCATAATAGTTTTCATAAAAGAGATGAACTAAAATATACATGCAAATTAATAAGGAAAAATATGCATGTACCCTATTATGTGATGTTAATTATAAGTAACAACCTGTAAGAAAGGTATTTATAAAATTTTAGCATTAAATCATTTTTGCGTGGTTTTATGGAAAATACTATAGAGCCTTTAAAATTGAAAAGGGAACAATATTTTATATAAAACATGAAGTGAACAAAGATGGTTTTAATAATAAAAATTCTGATTTTATAAAGACAAATGTGGCTTAAAATATAGGATAGAATACACTTGAAAATTGGAAAGAATTTGAGAAGTTCCCTTAAAACAAGTTTGCTTATCGGGAAGTATTGAGGAAGGAATCACATTAAAACATGTATATCCCCAAAAGAGAATGATTAAAGGGTCTTGATAAATGAATTTGTTACATTTAAACAAAATTTAGAAGATTCACATAAAAATATAAGATAAATTCATTTTGGTAAAATAAAGGTTAGGGAACCCGAAGGAACAAAGGAAGTTCAGGTAGAATCCCTTACAGATTATCATCACGGTATCTGGTGTATTTAAGAGGAATTAATGAGAGATAAAGGGGGTTTCTCATAACTTATACATCATTATAGAAGTATGGTGGAGGTGCTAAATCATACCCCATCATTAGGGATTACACATAATGGGATAGAATATAGATAACATTCTTTAATAAAAGTGAAACAAAGAAAATGACTTATACCAATAGATATTTATTAATAGATAATATATATGTTGGTAAAAATGAGCAATTCCAACAGATATTAAGTACTAATGGTATTTATTTTATGTACCAACACTTGTTTTTACCAACAGTTTTATTTGTTGCTAATGATCATTTAATACCAACAAATCATTTACCAATAGTTAAATCTATTGCTTTATCATATCAATACTATCATTTTGATATTTGTATATTATTTTAAGTGAATGCTATAAATTATAAGTATTTTAATAAAATCATATAATCATAGGTTTTCATTGTCAAATTATATTTTATAATATATAGTATATATATATATATATTTGATATAAAACTGATGATAAATGATTATAATTTTTGAAAACTCAAATAAGATCAAATTTACACTACTAAAAACATCAAAAAAAGATATTAACTAATATAAAATTTCCTTATATGTATATGATATAATTTTTTATTCAGAATATATATAAATTTAAATCTTTTTTCATTATATATAAATTATATATACACTAATTATATATCATGATATTTTTTAAAATTTATTCCAATAAAATGACTCTTCCTTAAATTAAAAGTCTCGTACCACAATGATCACATCATTGTTAAAAATTTTATTGTTTTGATCTAATCTGGTTAATTTATTTTTGTACCGCTAAATGGTGTGTGAGGCGTGTATATAAAGTGTTTTGTTATTATTATTATTTAATTTTTTTATTTTTACTTTTCCTCCCTTAACTTTTCCCCACCCCACCCCATCTTATTCGTGTCGTGCACCCCAGCCAGTACGATCCCTGACCGCGTTCCCCCATCCTCTTCTGGCCATGTCCATATCTCCATCCAATTTCGCTTGTGGTCTCCCCAGGTTAGCATTCATTCTCCTCTGCTCTATTATTCTCTTTTAATTTTTATTTTCCTTCTCTTCCTTGCGATACGCATGAAACATCCAAACACTAGCCCTATTTTGGGTGTTTTATTTGATTATTATTGAATGTTATAGTTTGTGAGACTCCATTGAGGTTTGTTTTAGTCGCTTTTGTTGAATGAATTTTAGGGTAGTTCCTAATCTGTTAATGGGTAGTGAAAAATCTGTTTGTTTTAGGGTAGTGCATAATCTATTTGTTTTAGCCACATTTGTTGAAGGCGCTTTAGGAATTTTAGGGTAGTTAATTATCTGTTTTAGGGTAGTTCATAATATATTTATTTTATCTATGTTTTATCCATGTTTTTTGAATCATTCTTGGAACTGAACTTCTCCAGCTGGGATGCATCAAAATCCAGGTCTCGTACCATTGTGTAGCCGACACTCCCATCATCCATGCTCTAATCAACCTACCTCCCACCGAACCATTCCCTTATATTCACTTCTGTATCTTTCCTATCCTTTAACATCACTAATATAACACCTTGTGTATGGTTCTCACAAACCATAATGGAGTAAACTAGACCAATATTTGGCCATTCATCTTCAAATTCTGAATGCAGATTCACCTCAGATCTCATATCAGTTGTAGTAAGCATATGGAGAAGGATAACAGTAGTAGGAATTTACAGATGGGAACCATCATATCCATGCATCTTTTTTTCAACCAGGTTTCTTTTTCTCTATTTTCCACCTTTTTTCTATGAATTTATAACCTTTTTTCTAAAATCCATCTTGGGTCACTGACATGGGGATATTACAACCTAGTGATAGAGGTGTGCCATCCAAGATCTCTATATACCATGAAACCGAAGGTTCATTCAAATATGTATCAAGTGAATCACCCTTTCTCTTCCTGTTACCTTGTCATAATAGATCCAATCAAGTAGTTTTTGTTTCTAGGTCCTCCTTTATTACCTGTTCTTGTAAAACTCATCCAAAACATCATCAAAAGAAAAATCATCTGGAAATTCATTAATATAAATGTGTGGGTTTCATTTTAACTCAAACCAATTTTCATGAGACAATAAGTTTCTAGTTATATTCATACAATTTGAAATCTTTATTCAATTCTTTCTTTGTAACTCTATCCTTGATGCCTATGGTTTTTCATTGCATATGGTTTTTCAGATATTGAATTGGGATTCATTCATAATTGAAAGAAGTGTTATTATAAATTTAATAAACCTTTTCTGGATTATGGGATTTAATAAAGTGTTTCTAGAATATAGAATTTTGAGTTATGTGTCACTCTTAATTGAAATTAGGGTCATTCTTAACGATATGGATAATATTCTTGTTATTTTTGTATAATGTGTTGTTGTTGTTTTTTATTGTAATCACTTGTATTTTTTTTGCTTTTAGTAATTTTTATGTAGTGCTAACTAGTTATTTTTATATGTAATTGGTTGGTCCTTGGATGGATGTGGTCATTTGTTGGTCACCAGATGGATAATCATCTAGTTGTTTTTGTCTCTTGTTAGATAATATTATATTGGTTTTTTCCATTGGTTAGAAGGGATCATATATCAATAAAAAAATAGAATAATCAAAAGAAAAATAAACTAGGGCCATTTTATGTCTATAAACATCAGGAATATGGAGGTTGGGGGAGGTGAGATGCTCTGGGAAAGTCCTTGAATGTATATTTTTGTAACAAAAATAAAGAGTTTTTATCAGTTGAATTGAACAGACCAATTAAACTGGTGACTAAAATTTCTGGAACATGTTAAAAACTGTGATCAAGTAAAGAATCATGGAGGTGCATGTGTACAATAGTCTTATGACCCTATTATTGTGGTGAATGATATTTTTATAGCATGCTTTTTCATTTTTATATCATGCGTTTAAATAAAAACTACTTTCTAATTATTTTGTTTGCATGATCAGAAGTTGTCATGACGGTGAAAGTCTAAAGAGGATGGGCAGTGCTTGTGGTCAAAGTTGGGACATGTGCCTCTTCAAACTTAGAAGGTTGGTATACTAAAATCCTAGGGATGGTGGTGAAGTTTTCCATGTTCATATCAACTACTATAGAAACCTTATGGAACCACTCATTACCAGGTACATTTCCCTTCACTAGCCACCCCTTTGGTTCACCGATGTCTTTTCATCTTGGTCTTTTGTGCATGTCATTACATTTGTAGGAAATATTTATTTATATGATCATTTTCTTCCACTACACATAATATTGATGAAATGAGGGAAAAATTAAATTTTGTGTAAAAATTGAATGAATTAGGTTGTGAAGATCTCATTGGAGGAAAAAAAATTGAAATTTCTGTCACTATTTCCCAATTTCTTTCTCTAAATGTAGAGTGAATGCATCTTGTACATTTTATCTTTCATAGATTAATGCACTTCCTTAGTCATCATAAAAGTGATGAACCCTTTCTAAAAAGTAGTTACCAAGGATTTAATTTAATCCAGTTATCGCTAATACACTCGTTACATTGAAAAGAACATAACTCTTTACACTTTAAAGTTACTTGCTACACTTCACCTTTGATTTTGAACAAGGGAAGGGGGCCCATGATGATAAATGGGAACTTTTTTTGAAATAAAGATTGACCAAATCCCTTTGAAAGTCTAATTACAGGTACAAGTGTCATTTTAAATGAACTAAAATGTTTTTATTCTATGAATTCTAGTAAAATATACAATCCACATAAAAATTTTACACCTTAAATTGGTGGAATTGAATGTTTTACATATGAGTACAACCCTAATTCTGTACTATCCATGTACATCATCTCACATTAGTCATGGCTTGAAATCATGTCATGTTACTAATCCATGGCTTGTATAGAACTATACATAATTTTATGTACAGAACTATACATCATGGCTGGTACAGAACTATACATCATGGCCTGTACAAAACTATACATGGATTCTCAAAACGACATGGCTTGTACAGAACTATTATGTCTTTTCAATAATCATGGGCTGGGTAGTTGCCCATCATGTCTTGTCACTAAGACATGGCCTATAATGGCTTGTCACTAAGACAATTCTGTACAGGCCATGTATATCATGTACAGAACTATCATTGCTTGTCACTAAGCCATTTACACTATGTTCAAAAATATCATGGCTTGTCACTAAGACAATTCTACACAATCCATGTACATCATGTAAAAAACTATCACGACTTGTCACTAAGACATGTCCTGTATAGAAATATCATGGCTTGTCACTAAGCCATGGCCTGTACAGAACTATACATCATGGAATATCATAGGGTCCTTACAGGTTTGTACAACATGTAACATTACTCACAGCCATGTGTTCAATTCTGTACAGGCCATGTTTTCAAGTGCTCATGGCTTGAACATGTAGCATGTACAATTCTATACAATTCCAAACATGCATGTACATCATGTCCTATAAAGGAAATGTGATCAAGCCCAGTATACAATTCTTCACTCACCCATGTTTCATAGTACTCAACTTCCAATTTTTCTAGAACTCATTAACTCATAACTAATGTACCATGATTTCAATGCATTGAACATATTTCTAGAAGAGGAACTCAAAACAAATCTCTTTGATTTTTAATGTTTCCAAGATTGGTCTAACTTGGGATAATACCCATGTTTCTACAATGGTGTTGGGGACCTATGAATATTTTTCTCACGAGTTTGCATGGGCTGGGTAGTTTCCAACCAAATCTTGTGGAACAGATTTGGTTTCATGTTCTTGGAGATGATTACTGGAATGTAGGTTATTGATACTGTTAAAACCACTAAATAGAAGAATCTGATATAATGGGTACTTTCTACAAGTTATTATTTCAAACCAAATTACATGTATACAATTTTTATAAATAAAAGGCTATCACTGAATACTTATTTCCCTATTGTGAAGGTACTACCATTGTTTAAAGACAAAATAAGTTCACCTCTACATTTTTCTAATGGAAAAAGGTGGTTAACCATAATGGATGATCAATTTCATGAAAATAAGTATCCAATAAATGGTCTCTAATAAGCTCTTACAGTTGGATTGATGGGTCTAAATTAATGAAGGTAAAGAAATGGAGATATTTCTTAGTCAATTTATTTTTCTCAAATTTGCATGTTATGAAATTTGAAGCAATTTTATTGATTGAACACGTCATGTTTTTTTGGATCCCATGTCCTTGAATGAGAGGGTAAAAGCTATAGAAATTTTCTAGGATATACAGGAAGAAATCTTGGAATTAGGTGGCATTTGGATACCTTATTACTACGGCTCGACTCAACCTCCCTTAATTCCTTTATTATGAATGTTGTTGTGTTTTTATATCATTTCAATAATTTTTTTCTTTACTTTCATTTGGTAGGAACTACCTTCAGTGATTTTGAATTTTTTCCTACATGTTTACATTTAGAGTCTGGTTTTTTTCCATATAGTCATAGGATGAACCATAGAAAACATTATCTGCACAAGTTAAAATCTTGTGTTTTGATTCATTTGAAATTAGATACAAAAAAATATTTTTAGACAGATAAGATGAATAGGAAAATTTAAAATAAACCATGGAAAATACATGTATTAATATCCTATTTTTTTAAGAAGTTCTTGGAGAACACTTCAAGTTGGTAAATGTTACTTCTCATGTTTTCAATCCAACAAACTCCAGAAAGTGAAGCATTGGATGTTTAGGAATCTAACTCCTATATTTAGCAATCTTACAAAAACAATTATTGAGGTAACGTTGGTCATTACTTAGCACCTGTTTATTTAAAAGGGAATGTTTTATTCATTTTTGTTCTATTATCCAATTTTTTATTCATACTTAACACATGGATAAGGGGTTTGGTTCTAATCCTCTTTACATGGCTTGCTGACATGGATGGGTTTCTTGCTTGCATGGATGGGTTGTTGGTGCTTGTTGGCATGGATGATCTGGTGCTTGAGCTATGGATTGGATGGTGATGTATCTAACTTGCTAGCATGAATGAGATGCTATTGCGCTAGCATGGAATGGATGAGTCACTAGCGGTACTCTTTGATCACTGGTTGTGGAGCTCGTTCATTGGCCTGGATGGGCTGCTGTTGTGTAGGAATTGATGGGTCAGGGGGTCCCAGCATTGTGCGGGTGGGGTGTGATTAATCTTGTTATATGAAACTTCATTATTAATATAAATAGTTTTTATAAAATTGAACATCTATTAAAATATTCAGTTTAATAATTAAAGATGATGTATTATATATAATAAATTAATTAATAAAAATATTTTGAAATTTTAATTAATTTTTATTCAAATGTAATTTATAAATAGATATTATATGTTGGTAATATTATTACCAACAGAAAAAATTATTATTATAACTTGTTGCTAAATAGTTTAACCAACATATATTTTATCTGTTGGTATTATTATAATTGTAACAGAATGATTTTATCTGTCGCAAAAACATTTAGTGACAGAGTATTTACCGATAGTTTAGTGACATGTACATATGTTTTGGTAAAACGTTTTACCAACAGATAATGTACTTTTACCAACAGATATTCTCCTGTTGGAAAAAGTGAAATATTATGTAGAGGATCCCTTACCATACGTCTGATGGTGTTCTCCACTTGTTATTAATGCCTGGAATAAGAAAATTAGGATAATTAACTAATATCTACAGAACATATTCTATATGTAATTTATTTATTATACCGTTTTTAATTTCATTGATGTCCTTTTTAATGGGTGAAGTGGTTCAATTTTATTGTTCAGGTCTATTCGTTTTCATGGTTTTTAAGATGGGTTTACTTATTTTCATGAACGGAGAAACAAGTAAAATGAGATTTCTTTTCTAGAATTTAAGTTATATATTGTTAGTGAAAATCCATAAGATTACATGATTATAAAATTCATTTTGTTATTTGGAGTGAATGTGATTCATTTTATAAAACATTAATGATAAACGTTTGAATTAATTTTAGAGATTTGGATCATAATTAACTTGTTTTGTGTTGTTATTTTACATCATGAGTGAATAAGTATTACATAAAATTAAATAAGATAAAATACACATATAATAGTCTGTTTCAACCACAAAAATGGTTTCATGGCCAGAATTTAAGGTATTAATAGAAATTTATAACCCATCATCCTAGAATGTGCTAAATTAACACATCTAAAATGATGTTTTCATTTTTTTCAAATAAAAGGTGGGGAAAAGAGATATGATAATGAATTATCCCACTATCATAAAAAAATATATTACATGTATGATACTTTAGTTTACATACTCTTTGGATAAATAGATTTTTGGAAAGAAAATAGAACAAAGGAACTTAAAAATGAAAGAAAAGAAGAGGAATTTTACCTCTTGAATCAACCTTCCTTGAGAGCCTCTTAAAGGGAGAGGATTTGGTA
The DNA here is from genome assembly GCA_963277665.1 of Viscum album. Taxonomy (NCBI): domain Eukaryota; kingdom Viridiplantae; phylum Streptophyta; class Magnoliopsida; order Santalales; family Viscaceae; genus Viscum; species Viscum album. The sequence goes on along the minus strand of OY728130.1, from coordinate 1,156,680,280 downwards.
TTTTAGGAGAATAAAGGATGTTTTATGTGGGGGAGGATCTTGAAATTTGGGTAGAATATAGTCAAGGAACAAGTATTGAGAGGAGTGAAGAGAAGAGGTAAGGAGTGGTGGTATTTATAGTGGAGGAGAGGAGGGTTTTCATAATATTTAATTCTCTAAAATATTATTTTCCCTCAAGACCATAAATAGTGATGATTCCATGACCAAAAATAGTAAGAAGTTCATGTGATTTCATACTAATTGGTCATACATCATAATATCATCATCAATGACTCAATAAATCTATTATTTAGCATTTATAGTAAATTATCGTATTTTACTATGCATCAAAAATTGAAGTATTTAAAAAACTCCAAAATATTTACAATAATAATTTTTTGACATGTTGAATCGAAAAATAAAATCCATTTTTCAAAAATAATTTTCTAAATATGATTAGTTTAATTTTTAATTAAAATCAAAATTTATCAAAAAAATAAAATTTTTAAAACACTTCATTTCTTATCTCCAGATATAGGTATATGATACTTCCACTTGAATCTTATTTATATATAATTATATGTAAGGTTACTATTTATTAAGTTTTTTCACTATTAATAGTGGTAACATTACTATTAGTAAGGGTATGTTATTATACACCAAAAATTAAGTTGTTCATATTGGACTCCAAATAACTTACTAATCGCAACCGTGTGTGTCGGATTTTTGATATTCAAATCATAGAAAAGAAAAAATTATGTTTAAAGGTCACATAGAACTTAGTAGTTCATTATATTTTGATTTCATAATATTATATGAAATAATTATAAGAAGCAAATTTTGGTTGAAAACTTTGGGTCGTTACATTATCCCCCCCCCCTTATGATAATTTTTCCTCGAATTTTTTTTTACTTTCTAACACATAAACAGGTGTGATTAATTTTCCTTCATTGAATCCTCGAGTCCCCATGTTTCCTCTTCTTACTTGTGGTTCCACCATTTTAGTTTGACCAGGCGAGTAGTCTTGTTATGTATAACTTTATCTATACAATCCAAGATCATCACCAGATACCCCACATCAGAAAAAAAACCTCCAACTATACCACCTCTTAAGAGAGTACATTTGAAGGATTTGGTATGTAATTCTTTAAGAGGGATACATGGAAGACATCATGTACTTTGGAAAAGTTAGGTGGAAGTGATGGTCTATATGAGATAGCTCTAAGATGATCAAGAATCTCGAAGAGGCCTATGTACCTGGGACTTAGCTTTCCCCTCTTCCCAAACCTCATAACCATCTTCCATGGAGATATGTGTAGAAACACCGTGTCTCCAACTTTGAACTCAATTTTCCATAGACGATTTTCTGCATAACTATTCTATCGACTTTGGGATGTCTTGATGGGATGCTGAATATTTTTCACCTTCTCCACCATTTCATCAACCATTTTAGGTCCCAAAAGGTTATGCTCACCGACTTCATCCCAACACACTGGTGTTATTCACATTCTCCCATAAAGGGCTTCGTGTGGTGCCATTCAGATTCCCAAGTGTAAACTGTTGTTATAGAAGAATTCAATAGTGGAAGATGTTTTTCCCATCATCCTTTGAAGTCCATAGAATATTCTCTCAACATATCTTCTAGTTTCAGAATAGTTCTCTCAGATTGACTATCAGTTTAAGGATAATAGGCCATACTAAAGTTCAGTTTAGTTCTTTGAGCATGTTCGAGACTTTTCTAGAACATCAAGGTGAATATCAGATCTCGATCGAATACAATAGACAATGGTACTCCTTGTATCCTTACCACTTCTTTGATATATTTCCGTGAAAGTTGATCCAATGTGAAGTCCCATCGAATCATGATAAAGTGAGTTATCTTTGTAAGACTATACACAATGACCCATATAGCATTATTTCCTCTAGATGTCATCGGATGTCCAGTGAAAAAGTCTATGGTGATGTTCTCCCACTTCCAAGTTGGTATGAGTAGTGATTATATCATCCCCTTAGACTTATGTCTTTCTTCCTTCACTTTTTGATATACCAAGAACTTTGACGTATACTCAAGAATATCCTTCTTCATATTATCCCCCAAAAATTTCTCTCTGAGACCTCAATACATCTTTGTGCTTCCAGGGTGGATACGAGAGGTTGAGCTATGTGCATCATTCAGAATTTCCTTCATTTTCTCTGGAATAGATGGTACACTTAATCCTGAGCCAAATCTTATAACTCAATCCTCCTCAGTCATGAACTCTAAGGATTTCCCATTTTTAATGTCTTCCACCCTTTTCCAAACTTCCACATACTTTTTATTTGAGAATCCTTTATTTTCTCCATAAGGGATGGTTGGTCAATCATTTGAGAAAGGATTAATGATATTACCCCATTAATGATTCCCATGTCCATCATCTGTAAACATAAGAAGATTAGATCCTTTTCAATTTTCATCATTGATAAAGATGTAGGATCCTTTCTACTTAGATAATCTGTCACCTTGTTCACCTTACCAAGATGGTAGTCAATTGAGTAGTAATAATAATCGATGATCTCTATCCATCTTCTCTGGTGCATATTAATCTCCTTTTGTGTGAATATATATTTGAGACTCCTGTGATCAATATATATCTCACACTTCTCCCCATAGATATAAGGCCGTTATATTATTAACGCAAAGATCACAACCTCCAACTCTAGATCAAGCCTTGGACAGTTTTTCCCATAGATATTTAGTTTCCTTGAAGCGTGGGCTATTACTTTATCATTTTTCATCCGCATTGTTAATAATACCTTCCTTGAAGTGTCATTGTACACCGCAAAGAGTTATCTACTTATTGAGAGTGTGAGTACATGCACAATGATTTGACTCTTTTTCAACTCCTTAAAATAGTCTTCACATTCTTGAGTCTAAAAAAACATTACTCCCTTCTATGTCAACATGGTCATTGGGTATGAAAATCATGAAAAGTTCTTCATAAATCATCCGTAATACCTGAGTAGACCCTGAAAGCTACAAATCTCTATTACTTATATTTTCTTAGTACACTATTCATTCGTCTTTTTATTGGAAGGGTCTGCAAATATCCATTTGTTGGTGATAACATGCCCCAAGAATGATACTTCCTCTATCCAAAACTCCCATTTACTGTATATTGCATACACCTTCTCCCTTCACAAAGTCTTTAACATAGTTTTCAAATGCTCTTCATGTTCCTCTTTTCACTTCGAGTATATCAGAATAGCGTCAATAAAGACTACCACAAATTTTTCGAGGTTATCTATAAATTATATATTCATTAAATCCATGATATTTTTTGGATAATTAGTGTGTCTGAAGGTCATCACTATGAACTCATAGTATCCATACCTCCTTCAAAAGTCAGTCTTGGGAATAACTTCCTACCTCACCTTTCATTGGTGATATCCCAACATAAGTTCCACCTTAGAGAAATATCTTTTCTCACGAAGCTGATCAAAGAATTCATCTATCTTTGTCCAGGCATACTTCTTATTTATCATGATTTTATTGAGATCATGATAACAAATTCAAAAGCGCATTGATCCATCCATATTCTTGATGAAGAGGACTGGAACACCCCATGGTGAAGCACTCAGGCATATAAAACCCTTGTCCAGATTATCCTGTAACTACTTCTTCAGCTCTTCCAGCTCAATAATGGCCATTCTATAAGGTTCCTTTGATATAGGAAAAGATCCAGGAATATGTTCAATTGAGAAATCAACATCTTGATCAGTAGGAAGTTCAGGAAATTCTTTAGGGAATACATCTTTGTAGTCCCTCGTGATGGGTATGTCTTAGATCATGGTCTTCTCCTTTATCTCAATCATTTGAGCTACATATGCTTTCAAATACATAATTAATATCCACACCTAAGACACTAATTATAAATGAGATTCATCTTCCTCATTAACCTTGTAAATAAATGGAGGATACTTCGGGATGTGAAGAGACAATTCCATTTCCCAATAGTTGATGTTGGATTTGTATAAGGATAGTCATTCCATGCCCAAAATATCACCAATCTTCACTAAGGGAAGTACACCAATATTTTCTGGTATGGTCAGTCCACAAAAATTAATCGGGGAGGATTTGTAAACCATAGATGCAATAATTTCCTCATTCATCCTTCTCATAGATAATATATCCTACAAATTTTGAGGTCATTATTGAATAGTTCTAATAAAATGGAAAGATTTTAAATAATTCATAGGACTTGAATCAAATAGTATGTTTTCCATTCCTGAAGGAATAACTAGTGTACCTATCAATACATCACTGTCTAGAACCACCTTAGTAGTAGTGATAACATAAAACTTTTCTTGTTTCTTTGGTGTTTGTTGTTGATTTCTTCCAAAAACCTTTGTCTTTGGTAAATTGTTTTCATAATTCTTATGCTACTTGTAGTTGTAACACTGCACTACATGATGAGTTTTGATCTAAACTATCCTTTTTTCTTCCACATTAGCGGGATTCTTCATATCCATTAAGTTGCTTTTGGCCAGATTTCCCATTCAACCCCATTTGAAGGAATTATTTTCTACCTTTAGGTAGTTCCCATGATGTTTCTTCCCACAACATTTAAAAGTGGGATATTCAGGACCCTTTCCATCATGGGATTTGTTTGTTGAACCACCATGTTTCTCTCCATTTTTTGCTTGTTTTTACTGGGCCCACGACAACACTAAGAGTCTCCAATCAATATTTCATCATTGAGGGAACAATGAAAATACCCCTACTAACTGTCAAAGTCTCATATCACCAACACCTTCCATAAAATTGGTTTTATCCCACTAAAGAAGTGATCCACCTAACTTTTGGTGTTCTACACAAATCTCGAGGCATACCTAGAAATCCTTATAATCTTTGCTTCATACACCTTGATGGACTCATCTTCCTTCTGCTTGAGACTAAAGAACTCCCTTTCTATCTTGAGATGAATGGTTTGAGGAAAATATTTGTTGAAAAACATCATCTTAAATTCCTCCCAATCTGTGGAATCAATTTCTTCTTGAGACTTTTTATTTTTGATTAGTGTCCACCCCTGATCCGCTTCCCTGTCAAAACAATAGACTGTCATTAAAATTTTCTCTTATTCCAAGCACTAGAGGATGGATAATGTATTTTCAATGGATTTAATCTACTATTTCGTGAAGAGGCCATCAAAATACCTACTAAACATGGAAGGCCTTTGCAACCTGAAGGATAATGCAGACCATTGGTCTGTCGATGGAGTAGGAGGGTGTTCCACATGATTCAATTTATTATTCATAACTTTAACCATATAAGAAAGTATTGTTATGATGGTTTGAGCACCCGTTCCCATTATATCAGAAATATCATTAGGGAAATTTTCAAATTTCCTACCACATTGGTTTTTGAAACGTGTTCTTCTATATCCCACCATTAAGTAAGAAAAAGAACATAAAAGTATAGGGCTTGAATACATAGTTATTGAACATAAAAAAGGAAACTTTTAAACGTAAAAGGATATAATTTTAAAGGGGAATAATATCCTAACTTTTGATTCCTTTTGTTTAAATATAGGTTATCGTATATCTATTTCTTTACTTATATTCATATTGAATTTTTTTCATTCCCTTAATAGTGATTTTTACTATGCTCAAGAATTTACCAAACCATATATCTCGGGAGTATCAAACCAAGAGTTCAGAAAATCCCATTGTTGTGTACCATGATACCAAGGGTTAGGCCTGAAAATCTTTTTCAGAGTTTTCACTCCTTTGAACATCTGTTCCAGAGCCTCCTCTACATATTTTCATCCAGACAGGGATTCATTTTCTAGATAAACCACTTACTTTAAACATTCCAAAATTTAGGAATGTTTTCTAGTAATTAGTCTCATCCTTAAGGTTCTCACTAAGGTGGTCTATTCCTAATCTCCAAAAATAACAAGAACATGCCTCCGATACCAACTATAGAAACCATAAAATTTTACACATAACATTACATGATTTTAGGAATAATTATTCATTAGAGTACAATCTAAGGATCATGATGTCTAGTGTCTTTGTAGACTGGGTACAAAAAACTAAAAACATGGGATTAAAAGAATCACTTCTTTATTAAATCTTCATAAAGAGCTCCTAACTTTGTTTGAGCCCTTACATATACATATGGTACCTTGAGGATCACATAAACAAAGTGATGAGATAAAATCCTAGTTAGGGAAAAACCATAAAATCAAATCATTTTCACATGGGATAGAAGGCATGAAATAATGATATAAAAAGGCATGTGACATATCGAATAATAACATATAAACATGAGATCATCTAATCAAGGAATCATAAAAATGTGGCAGAAACATGAAACATGAATTTAATATCAGTTGAGGATAACCTCCAAGACCATTTACCATAGTAGAATATGCCAAAGCTAACCGCCAAGACCTTTTGACATAGAAGCACAAGCCACGACTAACCGCCATGACTGTTTCACATAACATCTCATGAAACTCACCTTCAAATAATTCATTAGAGAGCTATCTGGGCACACCCATATAACTTTTCATGAATATATTTTCCACATAAATAATCATACATAATCAATCTTATATAAACATAAGGGAAACCTAATGAAATAATTGGGTACCACAATCATGTCATAAAGCCTAAAAAATTGGTATATCATAAAAGTTTCCATGAAAGAAAGGTACTAAAATATACATGGACATTCATAAGTGAAATTTTCATGTATCATGGTAAGTGATTTCATGTATAAGTGACAACATTTAAGAAAAGTATTTAAGAAATTCTAGCATTAAAAAAAAATTGTGTGGTTTTAAGGAAAATACTATAAATCCTTTAAAATAAAAAAGGGAAAAATATTTTATGTAAAACCAGAAGTGAACCAAGATAGTTTTCATAATAAAAAAATGATTTTATAAATACAAACGTGGCTTAAAACAGAGGTTATTGTGCTCCTCAAAATGGGGAAAAATATAGGAAGTTACCTTAAAACAAATTATCCAGTCAGGAAGTATTGAGGAAGGAATCACATACAAACATGTATATCCTAAAAACAGAATGATGAAAGGGTCTTGATAAATGTATTTGGTAAATGTAAAAATACTTTAGAAGATTCACATAAACAAATAAGATAACATTATTTTGGTAAAATAATGACAAGGAAACCCGAAGGAACAAAGGAGGTTCATGTAGAATCCCTTGTGGATTATTTGCATGGTATCAGGTGTATTTTAGAAGAATTAATGAGAGAGAAAGGGGGTTTCTAATCACTTATACATCATGAGGGAAAGAGAGATGATAATGAATTATACCATTAGAATAACAAAATTCCAATACATGTATGATACTGTAGTTTTCATACCATTTGGATGAGTAGAGGTTAGGAAAGAAAAGAGAACAAAGGAAATTAGAAATGAAAGAAATGAAAAGAGGAATTTTACCTCTTGAATGATCCTTCCTTGAGCACATATTATTGGGATAGGATTTGTTATTTTGAAGAGACTTATGGAAATTGGATTTGTGGTGGGATATTTAGAAGAGATTTGGGTAGAATATATGCAAGGCACAAGGTTTGATAGGAGTGAAGAGAATAGGTAAGGAGGGGTGGTATTTATAGTGGGGGAGACGAGGGTTTTCGTAATATTTAATTCCTTAGTTTTTTATTTTACATCAAGACTAGAAATAGTGATGATTCTATGACCAAAAATAGTAATAAGTGTATGTAAGTTCGAACCAATTGGGCTTACATAAACATATCACCATCAATGACTCAATCAATCTATTTTTTAGCATTTATCGTAAATAATGATAATTTACTATTCATGAAAAAATAAATTATTTTAGAAAAATCCCAAAAATTTACCTTAAAATTTTTTCTATGTGTAAAATCCAAAAATAAAATCCATTTTTCAAAAATAATTTTATAAATATGATTAATTTAATTTATATTTAAAATCACAATTTACTCGGAAAACAACAATTTTATAAAATTTATTTTCTTATTCTTAGATATAGGAATATAATAATTCAACTTGAATCTTATTTATATACTATCATAGTTAATTTTAATGTTCATTATGGTTTGTAACAATTCATAAGGGTAAAATTACTATTCATAAGGGTATGTTACTATTCACCAAAAATTAATTTGGTCATATAAGACTTCAAATAACTATATGATCGCAACCGTGTATGTAAAATTTTTGATATTCAAATCACAGAAGTGACAAAATTATTTTTAAAGATCATATAGAACTTAGTAGTTCATTATATTGTGATCTCACGTGATTATATAATATAATTATAAGAAGGAAATTTTTATTGAAAACTTTGGGTCGTTACAATTTCCCTCAAGACCAATACCTTCTAAATTGATAAATAATTGATTGTAGAGATTATAATTCTTATCAAAACCTCCACCATTGAAAAAAGATCATTTTCTAAACATTTTTTTACCTTTATATTAAGGGTTACTCACTTTTACTTTTAGTTTTTAAATGTTTTTATCATGGTAACTAGCCGTTTAATGTTATTGTTATTCATTTTGACCAAAAAATCAGTTGAACTTGTAATATAAAATAAATTTTACAATTAAAAAAAATTAATCTACTTTATCAAGTAAAATTCATATAATTATGAGAATATAATTTAAAATAGAACCCTCAAAACATGTCAGAAAATAGTTTTTCAAGAAATGTATCTTTCAAGAACGAGATGATCTTTTATTAACTTCTTTGACAAGTGATAAAAATTAAATGAATTTAACTAATATTTATAGAAAAATAATATACACCTTCCATTTATATCATTCATCATTAGGAATTAGTTTAATTAATTAAAATGGAGAAATAGTTTTCCCTTTAAAACAGTTTTCAGAAAATTGACTTTTTAAGATTAAAAATAAACATACTAAAATTAGGTAAGAAATTGATTAAAATGTAAATAATTAGAGTAAAAATAACTAATTAATAATTATATAACATTAAATATAATTCAAATTTTAATGTAACTTTTAAATTACTAAGTTTATTAAAAATAAAGTAAAGATTTACAAAAGTCATTATATGCAACCATTCAATGAAAAATCAATACTTTCTAAAAAATCCAAAATTTAACCCCAAGTTAATTTTGATATGATGATTTCAAAAATTAACTTCATTTTATAAAATATATTTTAGAAAATCTAGAATTAATTACAAAATTTTCTCACAAAAATCAATAAAAATCATTTATGAAGAAAATATATTTTTAAAGAATAAAAAATTAGTGATCATTTTCAAATAATTAATAAAAATATTTATATTGATTTGGTCATTTGTATATATTTATTAAATTATTTAATCTTATTCATATCGTCCAATTTAACATCTAGGTTTCAACTATCATGTTAAACTAAAAACATGTCCTGGTTCATTTAGGCTAGGTGTTGTGTGTCATATAAGCTATCAAAAAATGTTTTCCTTTTTAAAATATTAGGGTGTTATATTCTTCACCTATTTAATATATTTATTCCTTATAATTTTAACTTTTAATTTGTAATTAACGGTATGAAATTTTAAAATACCTTTATTAAAATATGATATCATAAAGGGTGTAAATATAACTTCTACTTGAATCGAGAGAAAATGAAGTATGAAGGTCATCACATAACTAGGTTTCCATGCAGCATATCATTAGTGGGAAGAAAATATATAGAACTAAAAGAAAAACATAAATAATTATAGAGAGTGATAAATTTCATTGATCACATGAAATTGGATGATCAAGAGAATGTTAATGACCATAAAACCATAAACTGATTTGGTCTGAAAATACCATATATTTATTTGAAATGGAGGTAATGGGATAAAGTGTTTTTTCATGATCATTTTCCTAGGGTGAGAAATTAATTTACCATCTAGACTATAAATATAAGGAATTATACTTACTTTACAAGTATTATTTCATCCTTTAATCAATTTCTAGCTCAATCTCATCTTTTCTACAAAACATTTGTACTCAATATGAATTGTTCGTTATGAAAGAACTAAATTAAAATTCTAATGGATTATATAATCAAAATAATAATAAAAATTTATTCCTCATATATTTTATAAAATCAAAATGGTTATCATTAGGTAATATAATCACAAAATTAATAAACCACCATATGTTGATATTAATCATTAATTTCTAAAGACGCAACAATAACACCCAATGTTCAACTTATATCTTTTGATAAATAACTAACCTTAAAATTCTTCATAGTATTCACGAATAAGGAAAAATCCCATTGATTTTAATGATTTGATCACATATTCATCCAAGATAAATTTAATATTTATCTCTGAATAAAAGCAATCACTCTTAAAGTCTAATACCAAAATGTATCGGATCTATATTAAAATAATTATCATAAATTACCAGAATCATCATAAATCCATAGTAAAATCATATATGCTTCCAAAAATTTAAACAATCATTAGATATTTCATTATTACTATAACCTAAAACCATTGATAAACAATACTTCCACAATATAATTCTCAAATACCAATACGTAAATACTATCACCAGAATAATTGGTATAAAATAGGTTATTTTGTTGTCTTTGATTTCATATTTAGAAGAGTTCATTGACTTGAATAATTCCCAATCACCCCAAATTTAATAAAACTAATTATAAGTGGTTCCCTTGGATTAACTTTATTTTCATCCATATTTTTTTCTAGACATTTAATTTTTCTTCTACAACTGGATGCTTTATGGCCTCCTTTCCCACACAATAATAATCTTCCATTTCCATTAAGGAATGTTCCATGTTCCCCCTTTACATATTTCTTACATGTAGGAACTTTAATATTCTTTCATTTATCATATTTTACACTAGAGCTGACATGATATTCCATCATTATATTCTTTGATGTGATTGTAAATTCCAATATATTCCAATTTTTAGTCATAATTCGAGATAGATTATTTGGAATGATCACAAGATGTATAGAATCTATTCCCATTAGGTTAGGAATATCATTAGGGAAATAATTACATTTCCTATCACATTGGTTTTTGTAATTCTTTCTCCTACTTCCCATGATTAACTAAAACAAAAAATATGAGAATACATTAACATATAAAATGTAAACTTATAAACCTAGAAGGAAAAACTTAAAAATGATAATTATATCCCAACTTACAAGTCTCTAGGTTTTAATCTAGGTTATCAAAGGTAATTATTCCTATTAGGTTTCTTAACTTAAAATTTTTCTCAAGTCCTTGATAATTTTTCATAAAGAGTTTATAAATTTCCAAAAATATGTCCCTTAGGAGTGTCAGACTATGTGTACAAAAAGGAATGTTTTCAATAACTAGATAATGATTGAGTCTATCTCAATGTGCCTTTTTTAGGTTCATTACCCCTAGATAAAACTATTACAAAACCACATATACTTATATTATCCATATATAGATGTATTTTTTTGGAAACCAATTACTCTATACTTTACCAAAGTTTAGAGATGTTTTCCAATGTTTACTGTTATCTCTATGGATTTCACTATAGTTTTATAGTCCTTAAAACCAAAAAATTGAACTTTCTCGGATACCGACTATAGTGACCCAATACTTTTTACACATATTATAATATGATTTGTAAAATAAATATCCATTAATACGAACCAGATATCCAAAATCCCTGGTTTCTTTGGAAGACTTGGATCACAAAACATTAGAGGAAACAAAAACATCCCATCCTTATTTTTTCTCCATAATGAGATCCAAAATCCATTTGATGGCCTAAAAATTAATCAGATAACTTGTAGAATACAAAAAATAATGGGGTGATCTAGAAATATTTATAAGGTAATAAAGATGACAAGATATCATAACATTTGAGCAAAGTTATATCTTGATATCATAAAGGATAGGTCTTATGAATAATCACATGGGAGAATAACATAATAAACATGGTATAATATGATCATAAAAACATAGTAAATTTGAAGAAAAACAAACAAAGGTCAATTCTAACCTTAAAGACCATATCAGATGGTGGAAAAAGTCCAACAATAGAATAGGTTCGCTCCGTAATCACATACATGACATCTCATGGGACTTAAAAATTACAAAATACATTGCAAGGACACATAATTAATGGCCGATTTTTCATATTAATATCTTGTACATGTGTATATTTTCTATATAATGAAATCAATAATAAGTCATAAACATAATAAGTAACCACACAAAGAAATGTGTTGCATAATCTAGATTCATATCATTATCAAAAAAGATTTGTTAAATAATTCATTTAGGATACAGTTATAATGAATGTATTACCCCAGTAAAGGAAGGAATAATGATCTAGGTATATATGTAAGAGACATACATATTGATTTTTTAAGTAATCCACACCATCAAAGGTTATTTTCTTTTATGAATATAAATACTATAAAAAATATATAAAACATTATTGAGGAATATAAACCTTCCACATTGAAAATCATTTCTGAAAAGAATCAAAAAATATTATGGAAATAATTTTCTTTGAAAATAAAAATGGAAAAATATAAATTAATATTAAAATCAAATAATTTCCATGATGGTGAGAAATTATGTTCATGTTGTTATAAATAACACAGAGATCCTTTAATCCTTACATAAAAATTCAAAATGTACCTTATTCGGAAAACTAAAATAATATTCCTTTTAAACCATTTTATGATAATTAAATCGTAGAAAGAAATTAATTTAAAAATAAAATAACAATAATTAAAATGTGATTGTGAAAAAAACCCTTATTACTTTGGTAACTTTTGAATTGTAAGACCCATGAAAGATTAATATAAAATTAAACTTTAACTATAATGAACATAATTATAATAATGATATAATATTTCAAGGGGACAATATATACACCTCATAAAAGAATATTGTTGCAAAACCTAACATATGTCCAAAGGAAAGTGATTTGAGATGATAAACCCTTACCGATTTGGTAATATATTAATCAAGACCTCATCAAAGATATAATGTCATATAGATTTCTAAATCATAATAATTTTCATTTAAATATTCATAAAATAAATTCATGGTAATGATATACACCATGAAATCAAAACAAGTGTTTAATATGGCATATATCTTACATAAATAAAAGTGTGACTGGAAACTATTAACTTGAGCTCAGACTGGTTGTGTATGTGATTTCGATGATATATAATAAAATTATATAAATTATTTTTTTTTCTTATGTAAATTTTCTAAGTTTAATACCATATTTTTAAACCATTTACTTTTTTAATTTAATTTCATATTTAATTAATTAAATCAGCATGTTGGGTATTTTGAAGATGTTCAGTTCATAAATTCCAAATGGCATTGATGTGTTGATTATGGGAAAATGGTTCATTGATAAATAATCTCCAAAATAATAGTCTTGAAATAGTAATCATTTTTATATATCAATTATTCCTTTGAAACTAATCATGAAATATGGTAAAAATGAACTATGATACAATCATGGATATGGTTGTCCATACATACACATGAGTAATGTTTTCATTTTTGAACAATCATTATGTAAAGAAGGAGAGTGTTATTTTATATTTAAATAATTATAATTAAATCAAAAATATCATATTATGTCTTTAAATAAACTTATATATATCATCCATTTGATTCGGTAATAAGAAATGAATCATATCAATTCATGATGTGGTAGTTCACCATACACACAAACGATGTTATGATTTTTCAATGGATTGTAAGGTAAGAAAGTGTATGATTTATTAAATTTACAGAATTATTAATATATCATTAATATAATATATAAACATTAAATGCATCATTATAGACATCCTTTAGAGTCAATGATATAAAAATAATTATAATGTCTTAGATATTAAGATAATTACCCCTCCATTCTTGAATAATATTTGAATGAGGTGGTGTAACAAATTTAACAAATGCTATGTTTAGAACGATACCTCTTCTTTGAATGACCTCCTTACGTTTACACCAAAATATATACTATAATAGTTTTATAAAAATACAAAGTCCTAGAGGATGTTGGTAGCTATGTAATTTAGAGATTTTGGTATGGTTTAATAAACCAAGGGTATCTTGAAGAGTGGAGAAGAGTGGAGAGGGGTTCCCATTTATAAGGGAGGAGTATAATTTTTATAAATACCCAAAACTATGAATAATGGGGTTTCTCTCACAATATATGTGACTCTAAAATTGATAAATAATTGATTTTATTGAAGATAAGTCCAATACACACTGTCAACAATGAAAAAGGTTTTTTAAAAAATTTTATTCCCTTTACCTCTAGGGTTACTCCCTTTTATCTTTTTAATTTTTTTATCACTATAAATCATTTTTACCTCTTTTGCTATTTCTTATGACCAAAAATTAAGTTTACCATATTATATAATATTAATTATTATAATTAAAAATATTTAATCCATTTCATAAAATTAAATTCACATAATTTTAATAAATTTTTTTAAAATAAATCCAACAAAATGTGTAAAAATCGGGTTTTCATAAAATATATTTTTTAGGCATAACATGATCATATATTTTCATTATTATTAGTAATAATCATTAAATGAATTTAAATTAATATTTAAAAATATATAATATATTAATTTAATTTAAATAATTATTCATTAGGGTTTATTTAAATTAATTAAAATGTAGAAACATTATGCAATTTAAAAACTATTTTTAGAAAAAATGTGTTTTTATGTCTATAGATAAACTTACACTAAAATCTATTATAAAGATGATTCAAATTTAATTAATTGGAATAAATATTACAAAATATTAATTATTTTTTTTAAAATAAAATTCAATGATTAATGTGACTTTTAAATTACTTGATTTATTGATAAGAAATGACAGTTTTACAAAAATTGGTATTTTTCATTATTCACCGAAAAATAAATATTTTCTGAAAAAAACTAAAATTTAACCCCAAGATAATTAGGATACGATTATTTCAAAAATAAAGTTAATTTTATAAAATATATTTTATAAAATATCTTTAAATTACTTTTAATATTTTCTGATTAAAATCAATAAAAATCATTTTTGAAGAAAATGTATTTCTGAACAATAAAAATACTTTACTAGAAATTGAGTGATCATCTACTAATAATTGAAAAATATATTAATATCGAGTAGGAAATTTAAATATATATCATAAATTAGTTAATCCTATTCATACTGTCCAATTTAATGTCTTGGTTGTAATGATCATATTTAAATAAGAATATTTCATCGTTTATTTAGGCTCAATGTTGTTTATCGTATACATTATTGAACATAATTTTTATTTTTATAATTTAAGGTGTTACATCATGGATGCTAACAATAACCATTAATGACACTTTAGTTTGGGTACATGTTCTTCAATGTTCATGGAATCAAAACACAACCAGGGGAAATTACGCATGGTTATAATAATCTTAATTAACTCTCAAAGATCAGTAAAAAATGGTATCAACTTCATCAAGTTCAACCACATAAGTTATTCATGAACCACACATCACACAAACAAGAAATTAGACATAAACAATTAAAATATATTAGGTATATCCTTCCTTGACATTGAGGGATCATAATCATTTAATATTAACAAATCATTTCCGACCAAATGGCCGGAATATCATTCCCCATCAAAAAACCCCAAAATTAGGGTAAATAAGAAAAGAAACAAAATTAAAATTCCTAGTCAAGATACTTGTTTCACTGAGAGGGGGATGTAATGAATCAATGATAACCTTTTCTTTTATGTTTCCTTATAAATGAAATAACATTCGCCTCCTATTAAATATTTATTTCCAACTTAAAAACAAGTAAACACACATCCATAAGAATATAAGTACTTATATGGTTTACTATTAAATAAGAATAGTTACGTCCTTGGTACAGTTTGGAAATAATTCAATACCACACAATACACTTGAAAAAAAATCCTTTTTTATTGAATACAGTGCGTAGAATATTCCCTTTGACTTGTATAGTACTATGTGTTCAATCCAATAGTGTGTGTGCTCTTTCTAGAAAAAAAAAATAAATACAAAGTTTTATTAAAAAACCTTGTTACTGTGCTTCTTTATTAACTTTCACAAATATAAAATTTTCAAGGAAATTATTCACTTTCGTACCTAAAATATGGTAATAACTTCATGGACTTTGTAATAAAACTTAGTTTGATTCACATTCTAATTCTCCCAGTCTCATTTCTCAATACAAAAAATATATCTATGTCAGAATACAGTTGATACAATTATAAACACTTTTCTTCCTCAGTCTGGAAAACCAGATTTAATAATCTAGCCCAACAAGAAGATCACCACAATACAATAAACAACTTAATACAATAATCTGTTGAATATGATGATCAACTGAATACATTGAAATCTTGTCTCTTATCCTTTCACTTTAATCCCAAATGAATTCTTTAAGAAAAAATCACTCTAGAAACCCTTATTCTCTATAGATATCCACATTATCTCTACATCTCATTAATAGTATTTCAGTCAGAAAAGTACAATGTACTTTTAGCCTTTTATACTCACCTCTAATGTGGTTTGGGTGGGATTATTTAAAACTTTACTTATTAACCAAATTACCTGAATTTGGATGTTTCCTTGACTTTTGGGTGAATCTTGACTTCATAAATGTTTATCAGCTCTTCTAATTTCATCTCGAACCTTCTCTAATATTCTAAAAACTTCAACCCCCTTATTAATTTCTTTAGAAAACTGGTCCAATTTAAATTTCCTATTTCAATTGTAGATACGATAGTAGAATGAATCAGTATTAACTCTAATACGATGGATTTTATGCCAATTGAAAAAATAATTTAAAAAAATCATAATTCTTATTTATTTTCTGATCATAATACCCATCAACATCATTCTCCAAAGATTTATATCTTTTTAATTTTGATATGACTGAAAACCATTATATTTGGTTTCCCACATTTTCCACAAATATTTCCAACCTTCAAATCTCAAGTTCCCCTTTTTTACAACACATCCATCTATCATATTCACACTCTTTCCAAACTCAAGTCTGATTCCAATTTTGATTACAATATTTCTTATTTCAATTAAGACAAATGTAATTCTCTCCGGATAAATGGTTGACTACATTAATGATTAATCTCTATCATTATAGTTTTAATCATCTTCAAAAGTGTAAAATCATTTACCATCAGTATTTATGTATACAATTCTTCATTTGATGAACATGATGGTGTGATGGATATGATTGATCAACAACCAAAAACTTCAACTTTAGAAACTTTTTTATTCACAAACTTATGTTTGTATTAGGACTTCATTCATGAATTTGAATATGTTAAATATTATCATTAGAATCATCTAACTTACAATGGAAATTATTGTACCTTCCCATTCATGCAGCCACGTCATTCTCTCAGGATTAACCTAAATAATATTGATGTGATTACGATCATACTCGATATGATTGGAAGAATCTCTTTCACTCCCCATTTCTTTCATCCATCTTTCATCACAAGTTTTACACCTTACTTGTGATTTATGATAACTATAAGATATGAAAATAATCATCACATTTATTTTATCGTATCCATATAGACTCTGATTCTTACCTATTATGATCAATCCTTTCATTCCAGATTCAGTGTGAATATGATGAACCATTTCTTCTCTCCATATTCAACTAAATACGATGGAATTTTTCAGGCATTATCTGTCAGATTTCTTGAATATTTTGGTCAGTCCAAATTTTTCCAAATACAAAGTGAGGTGATCTCATTTCTTCTTTAACTACATTGACAAAAAAAACAATACCTCAGAAAAAAACTTATTAAACTTCTATAAACCTTCTCCATCCAACTTGGTCCCAATAGTATCACCCTTTTAGATTTTAATTTCCACTAGGATTGATAAATCACTGAACATTGTATCCTCTAACAATAGATTAATTATCAAAAATTCTAATCCAACATGAGCTAATTAATTTTAGGAAATAATAATTATTGTCATCAAAACCATGTTGTTCAAAAGTAGTGATCATGAAACCTATTCAATTTTTTCTCCACCACATTCTTCCTTAGCTTTCTAAACTTCTTTAATTTCCTTGGAATAAAAAAAAATTGTTGCCTACAACCACTCAAACAATTATTTATAATTTTTTACAAGAATAAAATGATGAATTCACAGCTTACCCACAACTCCCCCTATTTACATGCTTCCATAAGGATAGATATATGAAACAATTATCCCCATTTTCGACACTATCCAAAGTTAAGATGATATTGGGAACAAAAACACATACCTCAACCTTTATGAGAAAGAGGTTGGACACCAATGTTAAACCTAAATTTAGAAAAGTATTCCTTTAAGTAATGTTTTATTGAAAATTTCATTAACTTATTACGATGTAAGAATATACACCAGGCACCAGAGCCTCAAACTAGTTGGGAAGGACTCAGAAAGTGAATCCAATAGACATGAGATCAAATATGGGTGGAGAAATATTCCCATGTTACTATAGAAGTATTGTAGTAGGCACTATAGTAGGTACTGTATCAGGTATTGTTTGATACTGTAGCAGCCTGAACTATTAATATATTTGGGATTTCAAGCAACTAGTTTGGTTCTTAGGTCTTTCAAGTCTTTCAGGCCACCCAAGGTCTTTAATCTAGTAAGTCTTTCAGGACACATCAAGGCCTTAAGGCCACATTAAGGCCTTTAGGCCACCTTAAGGCCTTCATACCACATAAAATTATGCTTAATAGACCAGGAAAACTCTAAAAGGAGCATACACTAAATGAGGATTCGGGGAAATAGAATTCACCAGAGAAGAGCTAATATATTTGGAAGAATGAGAGGGTATGACACTTTCCATCAAGACCAGCCTGTGCTTGCATGAGAATCTAAGTCGAATAATCATTTTAAGGTGGAGTGCTAACATCAAGATATAGATGCTTGGGAGGATTAGTTCCAAGTAGTTATAGTCTAGATGAATTCCATTAAGACCTATTGGTCATGTAATTTCACGAATCCTACATGTCATGTAAAATTTCCCGTTAAACCTTTTAAAAGGGGGATTATCAAAATATGTATAAAAATAAAAGGCCTTCAGGCCATTCTAAGTAGGAAAATACTCCAACTTCAATTAATTATTTTCTACATGCTCTTTGATGAAATTGCATTTGATATCAATACATTCTGAATTAGAATGTTGAAATGGATTCTATGTGATATTGATTTCACTTTGATTATCATAACATAAGAACAAGGGTGACTTCACTTCAAAAAGTAAGTATTCTAATTGAGTTTTCATGTAGAGACCCAGTTTGTTACTTGTAAGTCTTTGGAATATTTCTACATATATTTCCAGGGTGAGGTGTTGAGATGGCATTAAATTCCTAGGCTTTGTGTGCCCAAAATAAATTATAAAAAATATTAAACATATTTCATATAGTGCACATGAATGAAAGGGGATAACTCTCAAATGGTAATTCGGATCAGGAATTTAGGGCCACAGTTGAGTCTGGCATGTGGCATTTTACGTAGGTGGGGAATAACATTTTTTGATGCAGGTCTTCTGTAGGAAAATCCATGGATGGAGTTTCATAAATAAAATAATTATATTTAGTTATTTTTTCTTGAATTCTGAATAAAATAAATTTTGACTGGGGACTCAGATTGGAAATCCAAGACCGCTATTGAGTTCGTAATGGGGTTTTTTCACTAGGGGTTACCTCATGTGAGAAGGTGCAGGAGGTTAATATTTCATGGCCACTAGAATTCTCTTGTAAATATGAATTTAGAGAAATTATTTAGCATCATCACATTTCTCTTGCATCCTTTAGAGCTCTGGAAATCTATTTCTGATGGTGATTTTACATTCGAAATTCCTTGAACCGCGGTGAAAATGAAGGAACTACTAGATCATAGTGTAGTGAACATAATGACAGATCCAAAATCCAAGTAGGATTTCTCTTTAAGATTCCGAACCTCCCCAGTTGAATAATTTTTTTCTTATTTTTCCTTCTTATTGTTTTCATTTCTTTGATGTTCCTTGTTGATGTCCAGACTAACAATTTTCATCAACCGTTTAATTTCTGGATCGTCCACTATTCGCGTTCTTCATACGTTCTTCATCATCAAATTTTTAATTCATAAAAACATTGATGAATTGTGGGATGAAGCATAGATCTGTGAATCCCTCGATCTAGGGAGTCCATATCTATGCTCGGTTTTGAGGTTCGAGCACTGAAGGAGGCGCAACGGTGAGAGAAAGTGGTGAATACTTTTTGATACACTAAAACATCAACGGATCATAAAGAGGAGGTTTTTTTAGTGACGGTCTCATTACAAGGAGTCCAGATCTAGCCTCAGACTGACATTTGGGAAACCGGGTTGTTCCTTGTGGTCTGTAGAAGGACCACCGGTGCGGCGATGTCGGTGGCTATTAGTGGCGGTCCGCAAGACGGTGCCAGAGCCTCGCAGTGGCGGTGATGGACATGAGTTTAGGAGGAGGCCCAAGGGCACACAGGCGGTGTTGTGGAATGCCAACACAGTGGGGCGATAGAGCTGAGTTGGACTACGACGGAGCGAGCCGGTTCACGGTGGCTGGGTCGGGCCAAAGCGGCTGGACCGAGTAAGAGTGGGCCCAGGCATATTCAAACACCGATAACACCTAAACAGAGTGTCCATTTTTTGTTCTATCTACAACCACACATTACTCTCATCGAGATGGTTCCTTTTAGACTAGTTGTTAAGTATTGCATTTTTTCATGGTTCAGTTCAAAGAAACGTTAGAGTTTAATAATAATAATATAATTATTATATTATTCAGAAATCTTGTAACGAACCAAGGTTGTAAACTAGACGTATGATTCCTGATTTGTCTGGGAAATGAGACCCTTGGTTTGAGTTAGATCTTTTGATGATATTTTTCATATTTTATAATTCATGATTGAGACTTGCTGGAATGAAAATTCCGATAATAATAATAATATAATTATTATTTTATAGGAAACTTCTATCGGACAGTACTTCTACATACAATGTCTGATTAATGTTCCATCAGACGTGTTGTGACCCTAGAGTTGAGGTAGACATTTCAATAATGATTTTGGTTGCTTAAAACAAAATGGAGGTGTGGGCCCCATGAGGCTCTATTTGGTTGTTTGAGGTGAATGCATCTTTTTTCATAGGGTATCCATTTACGGAAAATGGATAGCTAATCATGTGTGCTTTTCTAAAAGGATTGTAATGAAACAATCTATTTGATGTGTTTCATGATCATTGTATGGGTCCCACAAAGCACCTTTCATGCACAATGTTGTGAAATGAAACTTCTTCATTGAGATTCCAATTCAGGTGAATGAATAGTCGATCATATGCCTTTTTCTACAAGGATCATGATGGTGTGGTCTGTTTGAATATTTGAGGCTGTTTGAAGAGTCATTTTATTAGAATTACATTTTCACCCTTTAGATCAAACAACAAGCACCTTGCGCTCGTCAGCCTTTTGGGCTAGAGGTTCCTTGTGCTCTGGTAGGACGTTGTCACGCCTAAGGGTAATTGTTCAAAGTTTAGTACCAAAGTATGGTTGGGTACACTATTAGGAGATGAGGTAGGGCCACATATTGTGTGGGGCCTACATGTTCCATGTACCACACTATAAAACTTTGATCCCTCTTATCACCTTCTTTTGGACTCAGATTCTGGATCATGAGTAGCTGGTCCTAAGTGTTATTCCATGTGGAACGTGATGGTTCCCACTATAGTGTCTTTTGAGATATTATGTGAGATGTTCCAAGGTGATACTTGATAACTGCAGTGTAGTTCCTCAATTCTTTCTGAGAGGTACCATATAATAGTGATGTCCAGACAAGTTTTAGGTTTACCCTTTAACATATTATCCTTTAGTAGCACTAGGTAGTGGCGTTCACTGATGACACTTTCTAGCTTACCCACCAGCTGGGCCAGGTAGAGGCGTTCACCTATAATAATTTTTGGCTTACCCTATAATTAGACTGGGGCAGTGGTGTTCATCAATGAATCTCTTTAGAGCTTACACTCCATCAGGGATGGTCAGTAGAGTTCATTTTCTACACTTTAGGGATTACCCTCTAGCGTATCACCCTTCAACGGGGTTGGGCTTTGGTGTTCACTGACGAACAATGATGAGGTGTGCCATGATGTACCTTTGGAATCATGAGGAAGAGGGATTATTTTACCATCGAAAAATATCCTTGTTAATTGACCTAAAATCATGAGGGTAATACAGTTCCACCCAAAAGAGATAAAATTAATGTGTGGTGATTGATTCCCTTTGACATTCTGTTCAGGGAAGTCATGTGGGATGTTGGGAATTGATGGTGGTTACTTCTGGAACTGTTGGCTACTCACATTCTTGGGCAGCATTATGAGATGGAGATCTCCTTACTCTCTCATTTAGGATTCATTAGTTAGTATTGAATATATATATATATATATATATATATATATATCCTATTACAGTTCCACTTCTTGATTTTTGGTTACTCTCATTCCAATAGTGGGGAAGACGCGTGGGGTATGCCATGTGCTTTCCGTGTCTGGATTCTCATGTTTGGACGTTTCAAATCTCATACTAAATATAGGAAATACATTACCAGAATTCCATATTCTCAACATTTCTATCTCCTTGTGTTTGGATGGGCATAATTCACTCCCTTTTTAGGTTGAGCTACCCTCATTTTACTGTACCTTGTTCTATCCACTTCTCCCCTCTTCAGAACATCTTTATATTCTCCCTTGAGATTTCATAAAATCCTACTAATTGTTTTTATACTCACCCTCCTTGGGATTTTTCAACACTTTATGTGAACTTGTAGATGATATATAGGTTTATCATGACATCAGAGAAGCTTAGGGGTACATGGTTTTTGGACCACGTGTGGTGGTTGTAGTTTGGGATCCAGGAGCAGCGATCTCCCAACTGTTTAACTTTTCCACTAATTGTTGGGTTATATAACACTCCTATTTGTTAGTGTATTTTTACCATTTATATTTTATTTTACTTTACAAAACATGTCCGGGTACTATTTATAAGTGGATGCATATTTGTGGTTTATATATAGTAGTGTTGTATCTTCTTTTGTTTCCTTTACATATATACTTTTTCATTGAGTTGGCTATGTGTGTGTGTGTGTGTAGGTATATAGGAAAAGTCCTCCTTGAGTTTTGATGTCTTTTGAACTGGTAACCATCCCCTGGCCTATGGAGGCAGGCTTGGGGTAGTTGTGGCTTGAGCCCCAGCATGGGTCGGGTCCTGACAAAGTGCTATCTGAGGTAGTTCGACCCTTGGGATGTTGTTTGAAAGCTTCCCTAAAAAGTTCTTGGTTAGTTTTTGGGAAACAATGTCAACATGTATTGAGAGTATATCTTAGGACAATGAGTCGAAGGATGGCATGGTGGTCAACGTTGTCATTCATCAGGACACTAATTACCCACTTGTCGACTCGGCATGCTGATACATTTTTTCTAGGGAAAATTGGTACATGCATCATATAGGATTGAATACTTGATAGTCCTTCTTGATCCATCTCTACATTGTGGTATATATATATATATATATATTCTCATCTGACCATGGTACCCCTTGATAACATTCCGTATGCCTCTGTGATTACAACCAACTAGTATGCTAGATCCGGTTCATAATGACGATTCCATGAGTGACAATGATTCAGTTATGGATCCATCATATGATCCACATTCCTCTAGGTAGATAGGTAGAAGCACCTCCACCTATTGATCAGTAGTTATTCCCGGTAGAGCAAGATGACGATGCACATAGGTTGAGTGTACTTCATGAGTTCCAATGTCATAGACCACTGAAGTTCTATGGTGAGCCACACCCTCAGGATGCATAGGTTGTACTAGATTTAGTGGTTCACCTCTTTAGGCTCGTTCGGACATCAACAGATCAGATGGTGAATTTGGCAGCCATTATTTTCCATGGATTAGCAAGACGTTGGTGGAGTCTAATTACTCAGATACCTGATGAGTCGGTACTCTTGTGGGATGACTTCTGACAACTATTATGTGAGGAGTACTACCCCTCTTTATTATGATTCATTCAGATTTATGAGCTTCTAGAGCTTCAACGGGAAGGATGATAGTGGATGAGTACATGACTAAGTTCGCAGACAATACACGCTACTCTCCAGACATGATTTGTGACAACTACTTTTGAGCGTGCAAGTTTGAGCAGGGACTCTATAGAGAGATCTATTTCAACATATTTATCTTGTGCATCCCCACCTACTCTAAGGATCTAGATCAGGAACCATTTATAGAGATATATATGTCAGTGGAACACTAGTTAGCTAGTTTTGGAAGCAAGCACCTCAGAGTTGAGACATCTGTCACAGCTAGCAGACATTAGATGGTAGGGCCTCGATGTTGGAGGCCTTCCCATTATTAGACTCATGCACATAGTATGAGATAATGTAGAGAACCACGATAGATCAGGGTGGTATGGTTTTATGCTTTTGATGGGTGAGGTCAAATGGAGTGAGACTTCCTGAGCATACATGCGGAGTTTTCTTAGTAGATAGTGAAAAAAATCACAATATAGAAGACAACGTTTTGATTAGAGATCATCAAGGCGGGGATAGGGTGGTA
Organism: Viscum album; assembly: GCA_963277665.1. Lineage (NCBI taxonomy): Eukaryota > Viridiplantae > Streptophyta > Magnoliopsida > Santalales > Viscaceae > Viscum > Viscum album. The sequence continues at coordinate 1,156,655,612 of OY728130.1, read as the reverse complement.
TCTACGGAGGTGGTGATGGCAAGTTATTATAAGGATTTATGGTTGGTGGAGGACGTTACGAGATCCTTACACTACCAACAAGTATCCCATATCATGCTCAGGGATCTGGTGGGTAGGGCCACATAAAGGTACAGGTTATGGATGCCTACGATCCTCCAACACGTGAGATGATAAAAGGTACGCTATGTATCTTTTCTAACATTTGAAGTATAACATGTTAGACATTGTATTATTTACGCTTTTCTCCCTTCCTGTTTCTTGAGGTTTTATCGGGGTGATGTGGTGTGTTAGTGTAACATTGTTTCAGTGTTGTTCGACGTATCTTTTACTGCATGATAAAGAGGGGTACTTCCCACACCGAGACGTGTTTTTATATCATTAGAAAAACCATGAGGGTGATTTAGTGCCACCCATATTTGAGAGTATCAAGGTTTGGTGGACGAGTCCCTATAACTTTTTCATTTATGGCAGGGTTGTGGAGTGGAGTGTCGGAGCATGTCCTGGGATTGTCTGTGGAGTTTTTCTGCTTAACCTCATTTTTTGTGAGATGCCACTAGTGAGTGTAAAAGAATATCTGGTTTAGGGATTACTCTGCTTCCAAGGGAGGCGAAGACACATTGGGTATGCCACGTACTTTCTGTGTCTATCTTCTTTCGGTTGGATGAGTTTAATCACATACCCTGTTCATTGGGACATTGCATGCTCAATGTCAATCTTGATATAGGAGTTATCAAGTACAGGTAGAGGTTATGGAGAACCCATGAATAGAACTACATTACTGACTATATGGTGCTAGAAATACTATTCTTCACCCAAAAAATGTGGATATTCTATCTTCTGGTAGTGTTCTTTGTGGTTTTCACATACCACTAGAGTCTTACGTGCATCTTCAACTAGAGAGAATTAAACCTGAGACATCAACGTTGGTTGGAAATTTCAACAGGAATATAAATTGAAGATAGTATATACTATGGAAAGAGGTAGTGTTGTAGTAGATTTCCTTAGCAGGAAGTCCCTGTCTTGCCAAATACAAGAATTTTTAGCGCAGTTAGCTTCTCGGCAGCTGACCCTGGTGGAGAAGGAGGGTATAGTTTTCTTTCATCGATGGTGTTGACTCCATCACTTCTCAAGAATCAAAGTGAGTCTTGGTTGTGATACATCGACTGAGAAATAATACATGACCATATATCCTTGGGTGTTTCACCAAATTGATATTCTGAAGGAGGGAATCATCAGACCCTATTTTAGGGATAAGCGGTGATTCTAGTTGCATTGTGAGATATAGTGGTTCAATCAGGGAGGAAAACTATCCATTGAGTTTCATCAGTCATTTTAAGAACATAAAAAGTGTTTTCAAGGTTTCCAATCACCTTTTCCTACCCCCAATTGATGGAGTGGCCACATGAAGTCTCCCACGTGTCGCAGCTGAGGAGATACGTGCATGTTCTTATGCACGTCATCATCAAGAGAAGACCTCATTAGGATGAACCATTCCTTTGGTTCACATGATGTGGTAGTAGGGAAACATGAATGTTTTCTTGGGAAAGTGATATCCAGGCGTGATCTTAGTATCCCAAGTTGTTTCCCCAGTTTTTCTTTTTAGGGACCAAAAATATAGATGGATGGAATGATGTAGAGAACTAGTTTTTTCTTTTTAAGACTTTGTAATATTTCTACATATATTTCAAGAGCTAGGAGCTAATACAGTGAGAAATTATGAGGCCCGGTGTTCCAAGAATAAATTTAAAAAAAATATTATGTATATTTTATACTATTCATGAGAAGGAAATGGAATAACTCTCATATGGTAACTCAGATCAGAAATTTGATACCATAGTTGAGTCTGGAATGTGGAGTTTACCTTAGGTGGGGCATAAATGTTTTTGGTGTGAGTCTTCTATAGGAAAATCCATGCAGAATGTTTTCATAAATAAAATAATTAAATTTAATTATTTTATCTCAAATGCCGAATCAGATATCTTTTGAATAGGGACTCATATTTGGAATACGAGATAGTTTTTGAGTGCATAATGGGTTGTTTCCCCTAGGGGCGACCTTAGGTGTGAGGGTGTGGGAGGTTCAGATTCTGAGACCCCTAGAAGTATAACATAAATATAAGTTTATAGAAATGAGCCATAGTTATCTCATTTTTCTTATGGATGATGGAGCTTTGGACATTTGTTTCTGATGTTGATTCAACATCCGAACGTCATCAGACCACAATGAAAATGTAGGTGCTAGTAGATCAGAGTGAGGTAAACACAACGACAGGTCTAAAATTGAGGTATGATTTCTCCTTTGGATTCCTAATATTGCTGATTGAAGAATGTTTTGTCATTTTTGACTTCTGGTCTTCTTTGATACTTTGATATTCCTTTTTGATGTCCAAACAAACAATGGTCATCGACTGTTTAATTTTTTTATTACCCATTCTTCACATTCTTCAACCTTTTTTAATCATAAAATTTTCACCTCATCAAAATGTCAATGAAACGTGGAGTGAAGCATAGATATGTAAAGCCCTTGATCTAAGGAGTCCAGATCTATGCTTGGTTTTGAGTTTTGAGCATCTGAGGAGGCACGACGGTGAGTGAAAGTATAGATAACTTTTTTGATATGCAAAAAATTCAACAGATCTTCATGAAAAGGCTATGTCAGTAAATATCTCATCACAAGGAGTCCATATCTAGTCTCAAACATAAATTTCGTCAATCGGGGTGTTCCCAATGGTCCACGAAAGGTCCCCATATCGTGATATCAACGCAGAGGTGGGCGACAGAACCCACAGAGGTCATGGATTTACACAGTGACGCAGGGTGCATAGGTGGCGATGAGGAATTCTAGCATGGTAAGGAGGCAGAGCTGTGCTGGGCCATGGTGGAGCGGGTCGGGACACGGTAGTTGTGCTTAGATGAAGTGGCATGACCATCCTGGAGTGTGTCAGGGCCGCTTTAAAGAGAGATAACACCAAAACGGAGCATCCATTTTGTGTGTCGTCTGCGGCCACACATTCCTCTCACTGAGATTGGTGTTTTTAGAGCAGTTCAGGACTTTTATGTTTTGGTATCATGGCTCAATTCCATGTAACTCATGAGTTTAATAATAAGAATATAATTATTATTATTATTCAAAAATCTTGTAACAGAACTATCTTGCAAACCAGAAATCTGATTTGTGTGTTGTCTATGGAAACAAGACCCTTGGTTTATGGTGGACCTTTAGAGGATGTTTTGGTTTTTTTTATTATTCATGATCAGGGATCAGTGGCATGAAAGTACTGATTATAATAATAAAAATATATATATTATTATTTGGGAAAATTCTATTGGAATGTATGTCTGTATTCGACATCTGAGAGAAATGTTGTCAAATGCATTGTGACCCTCGATTGGAGGTAGAATTTTCAAGATTGATTTCAAGTGCTTAAACCAAAATGGAGGTGTAGTCCCCATGAGGCCTGATTTGGATGTTTGTAGTAAAATGCAACTTTTTTCACTGGGTGTCCCTTTAGGATGAATTAATAGCCAATACCGTGTGCTTTTTTGAGGGTATTGCAATGGAAAATCCATTTTATGTGATTTGGGAGTGTGGAATGGGTCCCACAAGGCACCGTTCATGTACAATGCTACGAAACACAGTTTCTTCACCTGGAGTTTGATACAGATTAATGTATATTCAATCCTATGCATTTTTTTCAAGGATCATGATAGTGTGATTCATTAGATTATCTGAGGCCATCTGAAGTGGCATGATAGTAGAATTACATTTTTACCATTCAGATCAAACAATGAGCGTCGTGCACTTGTCAGCCTTTTTGGCCAGAGGTACCATGTACTCTGGGAGTACACTAGAACAACTAGGCGGTACTTGTTCACACTTTAATACCCAAGTATGGCAGGGTACATAGCCAGAAGATGACGTGGGGCCACACATTGTGTGGGCCCCACACACTCTATGCACCATACTAAAAATTGTTGATCCCTCACATCTGTTTCTTTTATAATCAAATTCTCGATCGCGAGTATCCTATCATGGGTGTTCTTCTACATGGAACATGATGGTGGACTCTATAGTGGTTTTTGAAATATAATGTGATATATTTCGGGGTGATACCCAATTATTGTAGTGTATTTCCTCAATGATTTCCAATAGGTATGGCTAGAGTAGTTCCGGACTTACCCTCCAGTGTAAAAATCTTCAATGGGACTGGGTAGTGGAATTCATCGATGACACTTTCAGGCTTACCCTCCAGGTGTATAGGACAGTTCCATTTTCCTATAACACTTTTGGGAATACCCTACAGCTATGCAGGGTAGTGGCGTTCGTCTATGACACTCTTCTGGGCTTACCCTCTAGTGGGGTTTGGCAGTGGATTTCGTCCTTTACTCTTCAGGGTGTACCCTCTAGTGTATCACCCTTCAATGGGGCTAAGTAGTGGTGTTTGCTGAAAAATAGTGACGAGCCATGCTTTGACGTACCGTGGGCCTCATGAGGAAGAGCGACTATTTTCCCACCAAGATGTAACCTTGTAACATGGCCTAAAACCGTGAGGGTGAGATAATGTTTCACAAAGCGGATAGTGTCACGGTACATTGATTCAGTCCCTTCGAATTGCAGTTCAGGGTAGATGTGTGGGATATTGGTAATCTATGGTGGTTTCTTCTAAAAAGGTTGGCTACTCTATTACTTGGGATGAGCTGAAAGATATAGATCCCCTTACTCTCTCATTTTGGCTTCTTTGGTTGAGCATGTATATATATATCATATTGTAGTACCCACTCATTGGGATTTGGTTACTCTCCGTCGAGGATAGGCGAAGATGCGTGGGGTATGCCACAAGCTTTCCATGTCTAGCTTCTTGTTGTTGGATGAGTGTACTCCCTGACTAAAGGTAGAGAAGACTCAAAGAGAAGTTTATCTTCTCACCATTTCTAGATCCTTGTGTTTTGATGAGCTTACTTCACTCTCTTATTGGGTTCAGTTTCACACCTTTTACTGTACCTTGTTCTATCTACTACTCCCCTCTTCAGTATATTATTTGCTACTCCATTGACAATTCAGGGAATCCTACTGATTATTTTTATACTCACACCTACATGGTGTTTTCCCAAACTTGGTGTTATCTTGCAGATGATAGATAGGTTAATCGTAACATTAGAGGAGCTTAGGGATACAGGGTGCTTAGACCACATGTAGTGATCATACCTTGGGATCCAAGAGCGGGGCTCTCTATGTTGTTATACTTTTCCACTAGTTTCTAGTTGTGGAACTATTCTAGTTGGGTATGATTTTTTCTCTTTACCTTTCATTTTACTTTACAACACATATACTTGTACTATTTAGAATTTGATTTATATTTCCAGTTTATATATAGTTGTGGTGTATCTTGGTTTTCCTTTCCCTCTGCATTTTTTCATTTATTTGGCTACATGTGTGTGTATAGGTATATAGGAAAATGAATCCTTGAGATTTTCATGCCTTCGGCACTAGTCTTCAGTCCATGGCCTATGGAGGCAGTCTTGGGATAGTTGTGGCTCGATCCCCGATACGAGTTGATTCGTGACATTTCATCTACATAAGTTGGGTAGCATCTTGAGTTGAAGCAATATACTCAGCTATAGTTGTATAAATATTTATAGAACTATATTTCATTATTTACCAAATAACACAAATTTTCCCATGAAATAATACTCCACCATATATGGATCTTATTTCATCAACATTTCCTACAAAATCAACATATAAATACCCAAAAAAAATAAATACTTTCAGAGCTATCATACATGATTTCAAGAAATTTTGTGCCTTTTATGTATTTGAGAATTATTTTTCTAGTAAGTAAATTTGATTATTTAGAAGAAATCTAAAATCTTGGACCTAAGGTAAAAACATAAACAATGTTGGGTCTTGAGGTTGTCAAATAAAATAAACATCCAATCACATTTTGAAATTATTTCAATTCAACTTCCTTACCTTCCACATCTTCATACAAATTTGTTCTTACTAAAATTTATGTGGAAACATGTTTCGAGTTTTCCATGATGAACTTTTTAAGAAGTTCCTTAGTATAAATTTCTTGAAAAAGGAAAATATGTTTCTTATTTTGTAAAATTTTTAACCCAAGAAAGAATTTCATTTCCCCCATCATGGAAATATAATAAAACATTTTCATTTCTTCAGAAAATCTTTCACAAGATCTTTAATTTCTCCCAAAAAATATTATGTTATCAACATAAACAATTACAATGAGGGAAAACTCATGACTTTATTTTATGTAAAGAATGTTACCAACTCTTCCTTTCTTAAAACTCATATTTCTTAAGAACATATCCAATTTGGAATACCTTTCTCTCAAATATTGTTTCACCACATACAAGGATTTCTTCAATCTTTACACATTAACTTTTATCTTTCCCAACAAAAAATCATCATATTTTTTAATGTATACTTCCATTTCAAGATCTCCGTTTAGAAATGTGGGATTCACATCCATTTAAAAGATTTTGTAACTTCATGGTGCAGTAATAGAAATAAATATTATGATTATTTATAACCATTCCAATAGAGAAAAAGATTCATCAAAATCGAAACCTTCAATTTGTGAGTAAACTTTTCACACTAATCTTGCTTTGTTTCTTATCATTTCACCTTCTTCATTTATCTTGTTCCAAATAAAATACATTGTACCTATAACATTGTTTCCATCTATATTTGGAACAAGTTACCATGTATTGTTATTTTATATGTTATCTAGATCTACATTCATTTCTTGAACCCATTCCACATACAAAAAGGCTTTATCAACACTTTCTGATTCCACTTTTGAATAAAAAGAAGTATGTGTATTGGAATTTTATGTTCTTCTTTTTTGAACATTTTGATTTTGATCATAGATAATTTTCTTATCCTCCCATCGCTTCCTTAGATTGGGATGATATTTTTTATAATCTTCCTCATCCCAAGAAATAGATGAGTCTGATTCTTCTTGTTGGGTAGGATAATAATTGTATGCACCCTTATTGAAATTGTTAAGAAAAGTTTCCCTATCCTACTCAACTTCCTTATCCACACATGTATGTTTATCTTCCTCTATATTTTCAATAACATTCATATCACAAGAATCAATAATTATTCCCGTTTCTTTACAAAAATATTTGTATCCTCTTACTTCCATAGCATGGATAAGGAAAATTACATCATCACCTTTCTTCTCAAACATTTCCAAGTTTCCACCTTTCTTCTTTATAATACATGGACTCCCAAAATTTATTAATTATTTAAAACATGGAGTTTTGTCATAAAACAAATTTATATGGATTCACTTCAAATCTTTCCATATTGAAATTTTTATTTTGAATGTATACAGAAGTACTCATGGATTACCTCCAATTTTAATATGAAATAGAATGTTCAAGTAACATAGTTCTCCCCATTTCCATGAATCTAATATTATTTCTTTCAGAAGACACATTTTATTAAGATGTGTATGGGCAACTATAATCATTCTTAATTCCATTTTGTTCAATATAACTTTCAAATTATTCATTTTGGTATTCACCACAATTGTCAGTTATTAAATTCTTCAAAGAATACTTACATCCAATTCCATCATTCCTCCTAAAAAATTTAAACATTTTTGGAACCTATAATTTATTTTTCATATACATGAAACAAGTAGTATGAGTAAAATCATCAATGAATGTGCTTTAATACTTATCTCCATTCATTTATTGTTTTCTCATCAGCCCAAATATATCAGAATGGATATGTTCTAGGGGTTGTTTTGAAAAATTTCAACTTTCTTATGCACTGAATTTGTAATCTTTTATTTCTGACATATAGTATAATGTCGATCTCTTTTTCATGGAAATAAGGATTGTCTCACACATTTTTTCTTCATGATAACTTGATCATGTTTCTTTAACACTTGTATCTCATACTTTTATGGCACGATTCATTTTCTTCCACCATTCCCAAGTAATAAGAGTTTTGGATCTCACCAACATGAAATAAATATCCCTTTGTACATTGCCCTCTTGTAACTATACTTTCATCCATTTAACATTTCATAAAAATTAATATTTCTAAAAAGTAAATTTTTTACCTTCTTCACATAATTGTGAAACACTTATCAAGTTGTGTTTTAGCACATCAACATATAAAGCTTTCGTGGATTTCAATTTTTCTTTTCCAATGGTAGATGATCCAACACCATTGATTCTTATCGATTCATAATTACCAAATGTCATAGTTACATCTTTGAGATATTTTTCATTATTAAAAAAATAAATACCCTATCATATGAAAAGAACTCCCACTATCAATAATCCATGTTTGTTCACCTTTTATTGCTTTCAAAGCAGATTCAACCACAAGAGATTTCTCTTTTTTCATTTTCAGCTTCTGAGAATTGTTAAAAACCTTTTTTTGTGATGGAAACAAAACATTAAATCCTTTTTCAAGGTTTCCAGGTTGTTAACATCTTTCACAAATAGTTTCCATTGGTTGGAACCTATTTTTAATCTATACTCCAACCTTTTCAGGTTTCTTCAAAAGAACCCCCTTAGACTTCTTTCTTTGATAAGATTGACTCCCCCCTAAAAGTTTTCCTTCCATAACCTATAAAAAATATTAATTTTTTTGGTTGTACCAACACTTATTTTATTGATGTATCAATCAACCACAATACGATAATTATCCATAGAAATAATATTTTCATATGAAAAACTTATACTGACCATAGTTGTGAAAATGTTTCTTAGTAACCTCCTTGATTTTCTTATCTGAATCCCCCAATTTTCTATTATCAATCAGAATATTATTTTTCAGCTCAAATTTATTTCCATATTTAATATAATGAAAACCATTAGAAACTCTTTTAGATTCAAAATTTTTAGAAACATTTTTGGACTCAGGGTATTTTAAAACTTCTAAATTTTCCTATTTGTTAATCTTGGCCACGTACATAGCCTTTATAATATTTTCTTTTCTAGAAACTCTTCCATATTTCTTCTCAACCTTTGAAGGTAACTTTTATTGATCCTTCTGGGATTTACCCTTTTTCGAAAAATTACCAACTTTTGAGATAGAGTTTTTAAAACTTGAATTCATAATTTTAGATTTAGATTGTTTTTTGGACATGTTTTAGCTATACTTATTTTTTCCTTCATCTTTACTTACATATAATCATTAAGATTCTTTCCTTTATCTAGATATTTCTTCAAATAATAAATTTCCACTAGCATCTTGTTATTATATTCTGAAAAAATATTATTGATTTTTTTTAGGAATATTCATCTTCCAACTTCTTATTTTTTTTTTCAAGCCTTAAAATATTTCTTAGACATTATTTTAACTATTCTTTAAAATGAATTTCATGTTGAGTTTCTTTTTTATCAGAACTTCTACTTCTGAATTCTTCATCATTATCTATTTAAATAAAAGTATTCTAACCAACAAGCTCGATTGTATTTTTGGATTTGGATTCACTATCTTATTCTTCATCATCTTTAGACAAGAAGATATTTCTTTTAGATTTGATGAATTTTTTATCCTTCCCTATGGAATATGACCTTCCTTTGTTACCCTATTTCTTCCATAACCTTCTTGGATTTCTATCATCATTATCACTATATTCTTATTTCTTTCTTCAAAGAAAATTTTGAAGGGAACCAGAACACCTTGAGAGGGGAGGGGTGATTCAGGGTGTCAACTTTTTCATCAAAAGTTATAGATGTAGTTCCTATGTTGGTAGGAACCAATTAAACTTGTCCGAAGAGAATGTGCAGAAAACAAACAACCACATGAAAAGAGACCTCACAACAATTTTAAATGGTTGAAAACTAAGGGATAGTCCAAAAAGCATATGCCGATAGTGTGTCAGTCCTACCTAAATACCCAAATATTCAACAATTGTGGAATACGTGAAGTTTAGACGTAGCCACTCTATCCATGGAACACTTCCTTTACAAGATTTTAGGGATATTACACTACATCCCTCAGAAAAATTTCATCTAATACCCCTAGATCACTATATTAAGATAATTATTACTCATTTTATTGACTTTAAGGTCACTTCAACAGATTGGAATTAATGTCGTTGTCCCTATCTTAGTATGATACTATAATTTCACCATAGATGTGAGATGATTCTCTTTGAAAGACATGTTCACTAAAAAACTAATATTCAAAAGTGCCTTTCTTAAATCTCACTACCTTCATGAATCTCACTAAATTTGTGGAACAAACTTTTTCCATGAAGCTCGCTACCTTCACACAAAAAAACTCCCTGTGCAATGATCACTACCTTCATGGAACAAATTTCCTTCACAATGCTCACCAAGTCAATGTGGAATACCCCATCATCGCTAAAAACTCATTAATCAAAATCATTGGCATTATTTAAGACTCAAAAAGTATTTTTAGAATGATCAAGCTCACTTGGAATGTTAGCTTTTCATATCTCTCATGGCTTCGCAAAATTTGAGTGATTATGGATTTTTCTTGGAAAAAATTTGTATAAAATGAAGAGGGTTAGCCTTATGTTTATAGGATTATCCATTCGTGATGCTCCACTGACTCTTAGAATATTTTCTAGATCTTTCAAAACAACATTCACATAGCTCCTCCATTCATTAAGATCTATTTTGATTTATCATTGTTTCAATGCTTTCCATCAAACCATCATGCGTTTTGATGCTCCAATTCCCATAATCGTGGAGATCGCCATCATCGTTCGTAATTATCTAATTCTTCATTGTTCTTGATTCTCTTGCTTATCTCATAGGCCACCGTAAAATTTATTTGATCTTTCGTGGAACATAATTCATGAAGAGTACATTCACAAAACACATTATTTTTCCATATTTTCATAAATACTTAAAAGAAATCCACTTTTCACAATGAAATCCGTCCTTCAAATTTTGGACCCAAAAAATTTGGAAAAACACTAGGAAATGACACCACCTTTAATAATGTTTTCATTTTGAACTGTAAGATCCATTTCCTTTCTGAATCCATGATCTTACATGAGAGAATTGAAAAAAAACAAACCATAATCTATTTCCAGTAAAGAGTGGTCTTGGTTCCAAAAATATCCACCTTTGTGTTTGTTGGAAATCTGTAGATAAATATAATAAAGCACTAGTTGTTAAAAAAACCTGACACATAAGAAAAAAATCATCCAACACTCTAAGTCTACATGAGAAAAGAGTAGTATAGAAAACAAGAGGGGAATCATGAATTGGGTTATCATGTTTTGGAATTCTTACAGATGTCCATGCTAAGTTGTAATCGTGTTACAGAAGTATTGTATGGTTTGTCAAAACCCAACAACTACATCCTCTATTCTCCATCAAATATATAAAAAATCAATTTTCATTCTCCAACATTATAAAATTGAACCATTTATCCATTCTCCCCCATTTAAAATAAACCCAAAGAACATGTTATTGATCTTCTAGAGAATAAAAAACACTACCTATATATTATATATCTCCCATAAATTTGCATCACCTCCTTAAACAGATTTAAAAAAATTAACCAGCTAGAGAGTGGGGAGTATTCGTAGCCTCCTCACACACTAGGAGGTCATTGAAAATCAAGGTTCAACTGATATTTCTCAAACACATGTGTTGACAATGGAATAGTTAGAATGTCTACCACTTGGTCATGGATTCCAACATGATCCATCTTAATCATGAATTGTTCGGATTTTTCTTTGATGAAGTGATATCTAATTTCAATATGTTTCATATGATAATAATGAATAGTATTATTAATAAGATCTATCACACTCTTGTTATCACAGTGAATCATCGTTGGCAGTTCCAAATCATCACCAATATCATTCACTTGTTGTTTCATCCATAATAGCTGAGTATAATCCTTTATAGTAAATATATACTCTACTTATGTAGTACTAAGATAAGTAATTTCATGTTTCTTACTCAACCAAACCACAAATTTCCTACAAATAAAGAATGATCGACCACTTTTGGACTTTATATCAACAACTTGTCTCACCCAGTCAGCATCAGAAAATGTTGATAGTTCACTATATCTTCCTACAAAAAATGTTTAATTCGTAATTGTGAGTACCTTGAATATATTGCATTATTCTTTTCACTGTTTCCATATGTAATTCTATTATATTACTTTGAAATTGGGTTGATAATAATGTTTCAAAGACAATTTCTTTCTATGTCTCTATTAGGTACAATATGCCTCCAATTATTCTCTTATACAATGTGGGATCAACAGATTTCCCATCATCATGCTTTAACAGTTTTTCCTAACTAAATTTCAGTCAAAATCGGTTTGTAGTCATGCATATTGAATTTATTCATCAACTCTCTATCATAATTTTCCTAAGAAATAAAATTTTATTCTTTCATCTGAATCATTTTCATCCCCAAAAAGTATTTGAGTTCACGATCCATAGACATTTCAAATTCTAATTTAATGTGACTGATAAATCCATCCTTGAATCCCTGCATGTTTCCAAAGAATATAATTTGAACAATTACACTAGTAACATGAACTGATATTTCTGAGAATTATTCACATAGAGATTTTGATCCACTCTACTTTTAAATTTGATCTACTTTAGATAAGAATCCAACTAAGATTACCACACTCGTGGTGCCTATTTCGGACTATATTGTTACTTCTTTAACCTGAAATCCTTCATTTCATCATTACCAAGAAGAAAACCTACTGGTTGTTAAATGTAGAATTATTCTTCAAGAAATCCATTAAAGAAATATTTTTTGACATCCCTTTGATAAACTTTATATCCTCTTTAATTTCCATGGAATTAAAATGTTTTATTGACCCTATTATATCTACTAGAAAAAATGTTTCTTCAATATAAACACCTTAAATATTTGAATATCCTTTACACACAAATCAACCATTATTTCCGATCAAATTACCATTCTTATCGAAATTATTCCTAAAAATCCATTTCATACCAATCACATTGTGACTTTTGTGTATCTTAAAAATATCCCATGTTTGGTTATTATCATTCTAATATAACCCTTCATTCATGGATTTCACCCTTGATTCAAACTTTTAAGCTTCTTCAAATGAGGTTGGTTCCACAATTGATAAGTAATAATATTGTGCATTATTCATCATTCTCATTGTCCGTGTGGGTGCGGTAAAATCCTAAATGATGTTGGATTGATCAATTTCTTCTCTTTGATTTCTCCTATGAGGTTCAGAATAATTTTTTTCAGCCATGGATTCCTCTTTTAAATATTTTTCTTAATCAACATCGTGTTGTAACCTATGAATTTTGTTCACTACTTTCTCTAATTGTGAATTTGAATTAGTTTAATGTCCATTATCTTCTATATCTTCAAACACATCAGCATTATATCCCCTTAAGTTATTTTTGGTCTTATATTCAACAATTTTAACATTGCTAATTTCTAAAATCTTTCAGAGGTGGTTATTGAAAACATTTGTAGGCTTTACTACTCATTTAATATAAGAGGAATATTCCTTCATCTTTAGAATCACCAAACTTCTCTTGATTTCCTTCTTTATTTCAAATGAAAATTTTACTTATTAAAACATTAAAATACTTTAATAAGGGATTCCTTCTATGAAAAGACTCATATGTTTTCTTAGTTTCTCCTATAAAAATACCTATTCAATTTTGAGTATATACTGAAGCCTGAACATCCTTTTTGTAGTAATATATAGCGATACAACTATCAATCCTTATAGTTATGGACATATTGTTCACCTGTTGATTCTTGTGCTCAAAAACTCTATTTTTTTTGGGGTTCTCACAGTATCCACCTCATATTGTATTCCATGCTTCTCCAGGTAATTTTCAAACTCATGGGATGTGTATTCCCCTTCAATTTCAGACCATAGAACATTGATTATTATTCTAGTATAATTCTTATCTATTCATAGATAAGTTTTCATCTAATCAAAAAAAATTCATTTCTTATATATATCCACCACACAAACCATTCTACTATAATCATTAATGATTATAACGAAGTACCTTTCTCTATATGTTTAAGAAACATTTATCAGACCACATATATTTTTATGGATGAGATCAAAAAGATTTAATGCCCTTTTCTTATATGGATGATATGAACTGCAAACCAACTTACCATGTATATGAGAATCATAAGTCTTTTTCCCTTTACACTTCAGATTATGGATATCCCTAACTTTATTCAATTTATTTATCTTTTACATGTAGTTTTGATTAATGTGACCTAACCTCTGGTTCCACACGTTTTTTTCTTCTTCAAATATCATGTATAAACTTTTCTCCTTACTATCAACCTGATATAAGTTTCTATCTATTTTTCATCCTTTAATAAGAGAATTCTCAGTATTTCCTCTAATAGTGAAACCATTTTGATTAAATGTCACTATCAGTCCCAATTCATATAGTTTACACACACTAAAGAGATTTTAATGCATATCGTCCACATAGAGAATTTCAGTTTTCTTCAGCTCACCATTATCTAGTTTAGTACTTCCACTGCCTGTGATCTTTAAATCACCATCATTACATAACATTAATATTCCATAAAACCTTTTCTTAACATTCATTAATAGTTCTGCATTTCATGTTATATGGGATTAGAATCTTCTATCAAGAATCCATGGGATATTGTTCTTTGTTTCTTTGAGAGAGAATTATGAAAGATTGGATTTCTTGACTTTCTTCTTTTCCTTCTATGAGATATTTGATTGAGTGGAAGATAAATACGGTCGTTATACTCCATTTTCCTTGTGTATTGGTTCATCATACTCATATTTTTCATCTAGAGGAGAAAAACTATTATTAATAGAAACATCGTCTGGTTGGAGAGTATAGAATTTTCTATGAGTTCTATAGGTATCATATCCAACTTTCCTATACCTATAATGAAAATTTTTATGGAAGAAATTAGATTAGTGAAAAAAATATCCCTAAAATATATTTCTTGTATAAGATGTAGGATGTGAATTAATTATTCTTTGATGACTTCGTAGATCTTACCCATTCAAATCGATCATTTCTTATTCACAGTAATACATGGTGTGACCCAGATATCCAAATAATTTACATTTAATAATAGGAAACATCTTCTCACTTATATTCCTCCTCATGTCTCCTTCTTAAAGAAAATATTTTGACTACCAATAACTTTTTGATACCTGAGGATAGTTTTATGTTTTCTTTCCAGTTTTACTTGAGGTTTTATTTATTATAACTTCAGGTAATTTTTTGATATGTCAAATTTTTTTATTGACTTTATTTTGGCCTATTATATTTCAATAATTTGATGTTTCTACATCACAACCAATTCTACTTTTCCCTTACATGTGGATATTTTATTATTAAAAGCTTTGTCTACACCTTCATTACCACACTTAGCTCTCTCTAGTAGCTTAATATATAAGAATATTCCAAACTATGTCTCTATCTTTGTTTCTTTTGATTTTAATTCACTTTTAATTTTTCTCATATGAGTAACAACTTCTTCTTCATGTGACTAAACCGTATTGGAATTATCCTCAAGTCTGAATGTAAGTTCATTTATAACCTTTTCCTATTCTTAAATTTTGAGCTTATGTTCTACTATATCTTCTATGCTCTCAAAATATATTGAATGTTATTATTATAATTCTTCCAATCAAATAATTTCAGCTTCTAATTGATCAACATATTATGATGACTCTTATACAACTGATCTCTAATTTTTATTCTCTTTATTCAATTAAAAAGCTCACTAAGAGTATCCTCAAGTTTCATCTTGAGATCTGCATTAGAAATCAACTAATTATCACTAGCTTTATCTTTTTATGGATATTTCTTTTCAATGGTGGCCATCATAGAAGCTTGGGTTCTAGATTTAAACTTTTGTTCTTATTCCACAAAAAAACCGTTTTCATTATATTCTTCTTTACAAATAAAACTATTTCTTTGTAATTTAATTATAAATTTGAAGTCATCCTTTGGAGAAAAACTTTTCAAAGGATTCTATGAGTTTCCTTATTCACTCTATTCATCATCGAATGTCCTTAAGCACTGAAAGGCCATGTACCCAACCCTACCAAAATAAAAACATGCAAATGGTATATTTCTTTCAATTATACATTTTCCTCTATTGAATTTCTTGGAAGGGAGAGAAATATTTAATCTTATTCATTACCTTTATTAACATTTTCTCATAAAATATCACGTAATTCCGGGGAATTGAATTCTATCACCTTGTTAACATGACTTTTTTCATCCCTTGGATTGACTCTCATTTCATATGCTACCAGAATCCTCAGTAGATCATCCAAGGAAATTTTTGAAAGATACATTTCCTCAAGGGATAAATCATTTAGATTGTGAAGAGGTGGAATTATTATCAATGTTATATTTATAACATTGATGTCCTTAATTTATTCACCAAGTCCTTTAATTGATCCTACAACTTTAGTAATTCTGTTGAAAAAAGCGTCTACTTTGTTATCATGATGCATCGTTAGATCATAAAACTTATTGTAAACACATGCTGTTTTCCTCCTTAAATTTTTTTTCACCTTAATATATATTTTCCATTTTTTCCCATGTAGACTTGGATGAGGTAAAACTAATTATCTTTAGATAGATTTGATCAGACAGTGCTACAGTAAGGAAATTTTTCACTTTGGCGTCCTCATAAGAACTTTCCTTTATGTTTCAGTCATAGACCATCCTATTACATCAGTTACTAGAATACCTTGTGTAGTATAAAAGATTACTTTCATTTGAAGATATATTAGATAAGATCCCATACTATTCTTCCAAATATAGAAGTTTATTCCATCAAAAAGGGGGAATCCCCTAACATTAACTGAGTAATCCATGATAATAATGAAGAAAAGATTTAGCACCAACAACCTATGTGCTCTGATACCACTTGAAGGACCCCAGAACACCCTGTAAAGGGAGGGGTAAATAATAGTGTCTGCTTTTTCTTCAAAAGTGATAGATCTTGTTCCCATGTTGGTAGGAACCAATTAAGCCTTTCTGAAGGGAATGTATAGAAAATAAAACAACCACATGAAAATTGATCACACTACAATTTTACTTGGTTCACCAGTAAAGTCTAGTCCAAGGAGTATTCTCCAAAAGTGTGTAGACCATACCAAAATACACTAATCTTCACTAGTTGTGGAATAAAATAAGTTTAGACACAAAAAATAGGTGTTGGGGACACTGAATTCACATGATTTTAGGGATATCACATTACACTCCTCAGAACAATTCCATCAACTCCCCCTAGCTAACTACTTTGAGAGAATTTTTAATTAGTTTAACAACATGAAGGTCGCTTAAATGGATTAGATAATGTCTCATTTTCTAACTTAGCATGAGAATTTGTTGGAACTGTAGACCTGAATTGATACTCTTTGAAATCTATATTCCCTATAAAAATGATATTCAAAACTATCTTTAACAAAGCTCTTTTGGAAAGCTCACTACCTTCATGAAGTTCAATGCCTTCACAAAACAAAATGACTTCATGATGCTCAATTAATTCGGGGAAAAACTACCTTCATGAGGCTCACTATCTTTACAGAGAAAACTACATTCGAAAATCTCATTGTGTGAATGTGGAATACCCTATCATTGTAAATCAGTCACTAATCAAAATCATTGGCATCAGTAAAGACTCAACAAGTATTTTCACGATGCTCAAGATCGCATGGAATGTTAGTTTTATGGATCTCCCATAACTTCATGAAATCAGAGTGATTAAATATTTTCCTTAGAAAAATTCATGTAAAATTAAGAGGGGTAACCTTATATTTATAGGATTGACTATTCACGATGCTCCACCACCTCCTAGCAGATTTTCTAGACATTTTAAAACCACATTCGCATAGATCCTCCAGTCACAAGGCTCTATTGTTATTTATCATTTTCAGAAATCATTTTATCAAACCATCACATGCCAAAATGCTCTAATTCTCATAATCATGGAGATATCCATCGCTCTTCTTGACGCACCAGTTCTTCATCATTTGTGATGCTCATCATTGTTGTGTAGATAACCATTAACTTTATTTGATCCTTTGTGAAGCACAATTCAAGAAGACCATCTTCTTAAAACACATGTCTTTTCTATATTTTCATGAGGCCTTAAAAGAAATAAACATTGTTTAATGAAATCCATATTTCAAATTTTGGACCCCAAAAACATGTGAAATACTATAAAATGACACCTCCTTCAATACTTCTTTCATATTGAATTATAAGATCTATTTCCTTGAAAACTACCAAATCTTCCATGAGAGGATTGACAAAAAAACACAAACCATACTCCATTTCCATTAAACAACAGCCTTGGTACCAATAAATTGGCCACTAAGTGCCCAACAACACCACATTAAAATCATTTCAAGGTATGATTCCCTTTGTATTTCCCAATAAATGTTTTCACATTATTAGAAAACAATGATAAAATGTCATCAAGATTTTTACATACCTCATTTTTGGAATTATAATCACCAGTATCTTATTTAATATGAATCTTATAACTTCCCTTTCTTGGAAGCCTTGAAAGAAATTTCCCTGTCAAATTTTGTTTTTATTTTCATAGTTTTATCCCTTCTCATCTCTTAAGTTATGAGAGTGTTATGAAAATCATCTAGAGGTAATGTTTCAAGATCTCTATCTTCTAATGAAAAAACATTTTCATCAAAATTGTTGGGAAGGATTCTTAAGATATTCTCAACAACTATAGAATCCTCCAAATTTTCACCAAGACATATGATAGTACTAAAAATATCGTTTACCCTAGAAAAGAAATTTCTAACAGATTCATGCTCACCCATTTTCAAATCTTCATACTTCAGCCTCTATATTTTTAATTTTTACTTCATCACTTTTGAATTACCTTTATATATTTTTTTCAAGTTATCCAATATACCTTTGGCTCTGGAAAAACATTTCTCCCATAGAAATTCAATTTTAGAAAGTGATGACAATAAATCATTATTGGATTTTCCATCATTCTCAAGATTGTTCTTACAAATAAATTTAAGAGATACTACTTTATAAATAGATAGAAACCCATATTTTTCATCTTTATGAATGTCATATATAATAGACATAAGATAAGGCAACATTCTAGCTTTATATATGTGATAATAATTAACCTAAAAATGAATTATTTTATTTTTCCCAAAATTTATACTCTACCTCAACATCTATTCGAAACATCAGCAAAGAATAATTGAAGGGAAACTACCCTATGATACCAAATTGAAAATGACCAGTCTGAATAATTATATCACTGAGATTGGAAGGGGTTGAATAAGTTATAAATTTTTATTTTATGTTTCCTTGAAAATGAAGTGACATTCACCTCCTATTAAATATTTATTTCCCTATTTAAAAATAATAAAAAATTAATCCATAATAACATAAGTATTTACAAGGTTCACTATTTCATAAGAAAAGCTATATCCTTGGTATTTTTTGGAAACAATCAAATACCACACAATCTACTAGAAAGCAATTATTCTACATGGAATAAAATGAGTAGGATATTCCCTCTCACCCATATAGCACTATATAAAAAATCCAATAGTTTGTGTCCTCCTTCTAGGACAAATGATGTAACAAAGTTTTTTCTAAAAATACATGTTACTATTATTTTTTATCAACTTTCACAAATATAAAATTTTCAAAAAAATTATTCACTTTCTTACCTTGAAGCTGGTACGAACATCATGGAATTTTTAATAAAAATCACTCTGATTCCCAGTCTGATTCTGAGTTTAATTTTCCTTGTTTGATTTCTCAATATGAAAAATATATCTCGGTTAGAATACAATAGAGACAATTTTGAACACTTTTACTGCTTGGTCAGGAAAACCTAGTATAGTAATCCATCCTAATATGATGATCACTTAAATACGATAAACAACTAAATATGATAGTCATCTTAATATGATGATCAACTGAGTACATTCAAACCTTTTCCCTTATCCTTTAAATTATATCAGGCACAACTTCTTCATGAAACAATTAATCTAGGAACCCTTCTTCTCTTTAGAGGTTCATATTCTCTCTTCCTCTAATGAATAATACTTCAGTCATCAAAGTACAATGTAATTTTTTCCTTTTATACTCTCCCCAAATGTTGTTTGGGTGAGAATCATGAAAATATTCCCACTTAAATCAAATTACTTGAATTTTCATGTTTTATTGAATTTTAGGTTCATTCTAACTTCTTCAATGATTCTCAACTCTTATCGTTTCTTCTCGATTCTCGTCAAATCCTTGAAAAACATTTTCCCCCTTCAGAATTTCTTCACAAACACCAGTTTGATTCTTATTTCACATTCTGATTTCTGATATGATAGCAGGATAAAAAGATATAAACTCAGATATAATATATTTTCAACTAATTGGAAAAAAATTTGGAAAAAAAATTAGAGTTATTATTTCGTTTCTAAACAAAATACCCATCAACTTCATTCTCCAAATATTTATATTTTTGGATTTGGGTAGGACTAAAAATCAGTGCCTTCGGTTTCTCACATTTTCCATAAATCTTCCCAACCTTCAAATCTAAAGATCCCCCTTTTAAAAACACATCCAAACATCTCTTTCGCACTCTTTCCAAACTCAAGTACAATTCCAATTTAGATTACAATCATTAATATTATAGTAAATAAAAATTTAAGTCTCTCCTGATAAATAGTAGACTACATTATTGATCAATATTTTCCATTACATATTGAATAAGATTTAACAGTTTCAAATCCTTTACCATTGATCTGGATGTAAACAATTCTTTCTTTGATGAATATTATGGTGTGCTAAATACAATGGATTAATATTCATCAACTTTGACTTCAGTATCTTTCGTCGTTCACATATATCTTCTTATATAATGAACTCCTTTATGACTTTGAATATGTTAAAGATTATCTTAAGCATCATCTGACTTATAATGGATAGTATTTTACCTTCCCATTTATCTAGACACATATTTCACTCCTACTTAGCCTGAATATGATCTATATGATTATGATCAGACTAGATATGATTGGAAGCATCTCTTTCAGTCCCCATTTCTTTCATCAAGCATGCATCACATGTTTTACAACATAATTTTGATTTATGAGAACTCCAATATCAGAAAATCATCATAAAATTTGATTTATCATATCAATATAGAACCAGATTCTTCCCTATTACGATCAATCATTTCATTCTATATTTAGTGTTAATCTGATGAACCTTTTATTCTAGCCATATTCTCCTAAATACAATGGAATTTTTCAGGCATTATGAGTAAGATTTCATGAATATGATGGTCAGCCCAAATTTTACCAAATACAAAGTGAGGGGATTACATTTCTTATTTAAATATTTTCAAAATAAAAGATAATAATATTGAAAATAAAACTTCTTCAACATCCAGAAACCTTATCCGTTCAACATGGTCTAAACAATAAAATGGTAAGATTAATCAAAATTAATGTTTAAAGGATGTTTTTATATTCCTATAGCTTCTAATCATAGCTTATGAAACTCAATTTGGAAAATAAATGATATGGGAAGAGCCAAAATAACCATGAAATTTACATTTTTATAGAGGTTGTTCATATAGAATGAGCTAGACCAACAAATATATTAAAGGGGGGAGAATTAGATAGACTATAGAACTACCCTGAAAAAAATGTAAGGTTTTGGGCTCCGATTAGAACTTTGGTAGGGTGAGTACTGGAACATTCCACTATCTAGGTCCAACAGAGTCTTAGTATACCTCTTCTAGAAATCTAGTAGGATGGGAAGTGGTACACACCACTTTTCAATTCCACCGAAATTCTAGTGGCCCCCATAAATGTTTGAGTGGGAAACATTCTCCATGGAATATTTCATGTTCTTTGCCATTTATAATGAAAATTTGAACCTAGACTTTTACCAGACTCTTCTACAACCAAAATGGGTCCAAGTGAATAAGATATAACAAAAAATAAAATAAAAAATGCAAATCTACACCTATGGTTCATTATAACCTCCCCACAATAGGTCATCTCAACCCCAATATGCATCATCAAGTGTTACCACTAAATAACTCTAACCCCTAATCTCACATTTCATCTTCTCGTTCCCAAGTCTCTACCAGGATATGATCGTGCTTATGATACAGTCACACTTTATGGATTTTATTCACTCAAAATATTTTTTATATTTATCTAATTATATACAAATAAACTTGTTGAATGATGTATTATGATCCAACTAAATATATTTTGATGTTGATTACAAGATATGGGTCACGGTTGTATCTCCTGAGTTAACATACATGAACCATTTCATTCATAAAATTATACTTCTTATGAAGCAATGACTAGTAATCTAGGGAATCAATCCTCTCAAAAACCTTAAATGGACCCATATACATAGCTTCACAAATCAACTTGAGTTATCCACCCATAGGATTTCAGACCTAGTATGTGGAAATGCCTAAGAGAAATTATCAATCCTCATGGGATGGATACAAGTGCCAGTGCATAAAAAAAACATGGTGGAAATGACTTCACCTATAAAATAAATTAACCAAGCAGTATAAATTTTATTATAATTCTTACTTGACAAACCCCTTCATTGGATTCCCATATGGAAATAAATATGACAAAATAATTTAAAAATAAAACACAAACCAAAATTCTCCCTCACCTCCAACTCCCTCACAAGAAAAATAACCTATTATTAAATGTATATAACACCACGTGAATAAAAACCACCAATTTAAGAAATGTAAAAAATAAGCATGGATTATCGATCAAATTCTATAGGGTAAAAATTAAATTAACATAACCAAATAACCTTCATGTGACTCCATGAGTCACCATATTATCTAGAAACAATAACCACTCCTTGAGTGTTCCATAGCTATATCAAAACCTTAAACTAAGATATAATATATTCATGAGTAAAAAATGACATGTAGGTCACCATTAGCCTTTACACATTCTTGTGAACATTAATGAAATTTTTTTTACAAGCTACTTTAAAATACATCAACTGAAAATAAGTTTTTCTTTGTTTTTGTAAAATAACATATACCATTTTTTTAAATATATTTTAAAATAAAAAAACAAGCTTAAGTAACATAGAAATATACATTAAAAATTACATTAAAAATATAATTTTTAAATCCCTATTTTTTGTATAAAATATATTCTTTATAAATACTCTAAAAAATAACCCAAATAATAAATAGAGTAACAAAAATAATGTTGGACTCCTCTAGTTTTAATGATCTCAAATCATGATTAAGCAAGTTAAATAAAGTTAAATTATAGTTACATCATGTTTAATTATGTTTACCCTTATTTACATATAATCATAATCTATTCTATTATTACTTTATATCATACAATATGATGGAAAAATATGGTTCAGTATGAGTCACCGTTAATGTGGACTCACTATCACTATTAAAGATAAGTCACCATTAAGGTAGGATAATTATTGGACATCTAATTGATGGAATAAAATCAGCTAAGTATGTGATACCATTGATATGGACTTACTGATAAGATGTTTCACAGTCAGTTGTTTCATAATCAGCACATATGTTGAATTCTAACAAAGGATGAGACAATGTTCCATCAGTCACCATCACAACGAGCTATTGATAGACTCATAGTAAGTATGAGTTATCAGTAAGTATAAGTCGCCATCACATCGAGCTTTTGACAGACTTGACTAATAATTTTCGCAAAGGATGAGTCATTATCGCATCAACATATCGACAGAGTGACTTATCGTTATCCAGAATTTTTGAAAAGTATGAGCTAACAATATAATGATTCACCGTCAAGTGGACATACCATCAGAGAGACTCACTATTCCTGAGACACAATTAAAAGACACTTATCCTAAGTCACCATTCCAATTCATCATTCAGAGACACCATCACTTCTTACTTTTCCATTTAAATTCAAATTTTTTTATAACAGTCATATTTGTGAAACCTAGTACATCTATTTATATTAATCAAATTTGTCTATCTTTTTTAGAAAAATTTAAATCTATGTCACACTACAATATGAGGTATGGGGTACCTAGATTAGATCGATATCATGCTCATTATGAGTTTCACTATATAAATGTAATACCTAATGAAAAACAAATGTGTGTGGTGAAGTAATGTGCTTGAGAAAAACTCAAGAACTAATAGCTCTGGATGATAAACAGCTGAGAACACAAACTAAATATTTCTTTTGCAGAAAAAATAAAAAAAGGGGAAGAACTCATTGAGCACAACAATACCTCACTAGAAATAGTATATATAATCTCTCATGAAACTTTGTTTTAATTTATTTTTTTGGAAGCCAACTCAAGATGTAGTTCAATACAACTTTCAAGAGTCGCAAGCTACATTTCCAATCACACATAGCCTTATAACTCCTTTTTCATTATTTTTCACTGATTATGCACCATTATTTTATACTATGGGCAGTGTGTGTATTTCTATTATATGAACACACACTAACTTCTATGAAAAATTGGAAGATACATAGATATCTTCACAAACCATCTTTTACACCTTTTACTCCCATGTATTCGAGTGGATGTGGTCCCTGCATGGCCTGTTGGTTTTAGCACTCCCACGAAAACTATGGAAGAAGTGTAGTTTACCTGGATTGTTTTGTATACTATTTTTTTACCCCAATCAATGGTGTGGATCATTATTTATTTATATAATCTCTTTTGAGGTAGATGATCACCAAGTGGAGAGGACTAGGTCTTGGCTTGAGACTGAAGCTCTTGTTGTTATTTCTAATGTTCCTTTCAAGGTTCTATTTTCACTATTTTATCTATTCACAGATGAAAACATTTATTTCAATTTAATAGTTAATCTTAGATAGTGTTCATATTATACTTTGTTTTAATATGTTGATTTGAAAATTTAAAATAATAATTCTTATTATTTCAACTGAGAATTAATCACTCTTTGAGAAATATTTTAAAATACCAAAACTTTTATAAATTTTATACTTTAGTTAACTATGAATTTTTTTTATTTTAAATTGGGAAATTTTTTAATAAATATTTCAGATAGAAATTTTTATAGGAAATAATTTCTCCCCCCCCCCTCTTGAGTTTCATACTCCAACCAAAATTTGGTATCATAGGATTATTACCTTTAAGTTTTAATTTTTTTAATGTTTTTCAAATATTTTCAACCATGATTTTAGTTTTGTTTTAAAGATCTCAAAATTTATGCCAGTTCAAAATTTATAGTTCTTTAAATTTTGTTTTGAATAGATAATTGATATGAAGGTGCTGGAAAAACAGACCTCCCTGTTTTAATGGAACAAATTATGTTCAATGAAAAATCAAAATGAAAATTATTTTTGAGAGCATGGGTTTTGAAATCCGGTCAGCTATAATTAATAAATATAAGATTTATGCTATTTCTAGAAACACTTTGTATAACCCAACTATTTGATCCTATAATAATAATTAAAATATATTAATTATTTACATTGTGATCTAGGTTATAGAGAATTCGTTAGGATTTATTCATGTAAAACAATATTTGAAATTTGGGAAACATTAACTATTTCACGTGAAGAAAAAACTAATGGAAATGAAATGAGGCTTAATATATATATACTATTAAATATGATAACTTAGAAATGAAACCTAATGAGCCTATCTTTGACATGTATCTAAGGTTCAATGATATTGTAAATACAATGATCTCACTGGGAAAGACATTAACTACAAAAGGATAAATAATTAGAATCTTGAGATGTCTTCTAGAAAGGTGGAGAGGGGTCTCAGTATCAATTAGAGAATCTTGTGACATTTATTCACTGCCTATAAAGAAGATTATTGGAAAATTGATGTTGTATGAGAAAGAACTAAAGGTTAATAGAGAAGAAAACGATGAACCTAGAAGGAAGTCAGTAGCTTTCAAAACCATTGTATCCAAGAAAAAATAAAAAATTAAAGTTAATGATGAATGTTCTAGAAATGAGGATTCATCAAATGATAGTGAAAAGGAAATTTCTCAGTTAGCCAGTAGATTTATGAAATTCTACAGAATAAAAAATTTATTTAGAAATCCAAGTTATAGGGGAAAATATGACAAAAAAGGAAACTGAAAAAAGGGTTGGAAAAGAAGTGATAATGCAAATGAAATAGTCTAATATGAATATAATAGAAAAGGAAATGTGAAATCTAGCATCCCAAAACTGATATACAAGATGAATTATGAGGAAAATGATAGAAAATAGACGAAGGTAATGAATTATTCCTATAGTGATTCTGAGGAAAACTTCAGTGAATATGAATCATCTCATGATTAAAAGGGTGAAAAATAAAACATGTGTTTTATGACAAACACATCCAAGGTAACCTTAGTATCTCAAGTGTATAATTCTTATTATTCTAAAGAAGAATCTAAATCTGAATTTTTTTAATGTATGACCAATAAATAAATATTTTAATATTTCCAAATTCTTGATGATACCTACAATGACTTGAAAAATAAATATAAATCTCTCCAGAAATATCATTCTCTTTGTACTACTATTAAATCAGAACTCACTATAGAAAGAGAGAGAAATGATCAACTGGTCAATGAGAATACTGAACATAAATCTTATAATGTAAAATTAAATAATTATTTAAAAATATTTAAAAATGGTAATTATACCTTAGTTAAAATGATGGGAACACAAGCTTGTAACACCCCGACCCTAGATGCTGAGAGTTGGTGCATTATCATATAACATTAGCATGATCACAAGAGATTATGTCTGGAAAGACCGATCAGTTTAGTAGCCATAGAAGTACTAGATACATAAATACATTTTACATTAAATTATGAAATTAAAAAACAACATTGTGTCTCCTTTGAACACACTCATATCCCGTATAATATCCCTGTAGTCATTCATAATATACTTCTTCACATCCTAGGAAAAATAAAACATAATAAAGGGATGATCTCAGATGCTTAGTAAGGATAACAATTTACTGAAACTATCATAAATAAGCATAAAAATTTAAGGCAATGAATAATAATAAAATAAAAGACTTTTAAACTTAAAAATCAACATAATATGGCAAAGATAAATCAAATAATTCCATTTACTTTTTCAAATGTATATTCTGCTAGTCGAATAATCACATGTAATATTGACAGCTATTATCCTAATGATGGAATGTATATTGTCTGACATCATAAACACATAGTCAAGGCCTCATGATAAGACTACAAATAAATTTTTTTCATGTACTTATGCCAAGATACTATTTTGTCTCATGAGACCTACCGATGCATCGATGGGCCATAACTGGCCCCACTCGTTACATACTACATCCAATGAATTCCTATTATGAAAAGGGTGAAACATAATATAAAAATTCATATTAAAATAACATAAAATATGTTAATATTTTAACCATAAACTTTGAATTACATAAAAATAGAAAATCCACAGTCCAAAAAGAGGAAGTAGAAGAAGAAAAGAACTTAAAGAGGTGATAAAATAATTACCTCTTCTTCGGGGGCTTCCATTTGATTTGAACAAAAGGGCTCCTTACGTTTACTTTATGATAAAAGTAAGGCCTCTATATTGAAGTGAGGGTAGTTTTGAGGATATTTCAGTAGGTTTTTCTAATCCAAATGGTTTTGGAGATGTAAATTTAAGATAGGGGAAAGTTCCCTTTTATAAGAGAGGTGAAGGGAACTTTAGGAAAATCCTGAAATAATATTTTATTATAAAATTATTTTCGGTTTCTAAAATCCCAAAATGGTTTTATTTTATGGATAAGGTGGGGAGGGGACTCAATACTCTCAACCAATAGGTTTTAGACATGTTTATGTCACCATATTGACCTCATATTTTAGATTTAACTCTTATTAAAATAGTTTAATGTTTACTATGTCTTCTTGTATTTTTATACTACACAATTAATATAATTACTATAAAATGACAAGAGAATCTAAAGTGGTTCATTAATGACGTATTTAACATTATCTATGTCTTTTGGATGAATATTTTATTTTTAGGAATATTATATAATTTAATAATATAGTATTTGTTTTAAAAACACATTTATGTCAATTTTGGCACTATTTAGTATTTGGTTTTTGTGAATGTCATAAAAACTTGATTACTTCAGAAAACATACTTTTAGTCAACCATAACATATCATATTCACCTAGAAAATTCTTTGGTGGTGTAAAAAGTTCATTTTAAATTTATTTCAATAATTATAATATCAATTATTTTAATCTTTCATTAATAAGGTAATTACTGCATCATCATTGTGTCAAAAATATATTTAAATATTAAATGTCTAAAAAATATAAATAAAATACTATGATGTATGAAATATTTTTATATTTCAAATTGATATTTATATTCTAATTTATCTTATGTATAACTCTATATAAAAAATGGTTTATTTAATAAAATTTGAATTTAACACTTTTGACACTTCTTAAAATAAAATATAATAAATTTTCTAATCAAATCCAAGTGAATAAAAGAGTATCATAGTCTTTCCTAAGGTTTAGTTTTTTAGAAATTAAATTATCCAATTTCATTAGGACATGTTTTAGGATAATAATAAAATCATTTTTACATTTAATTACGCTGGGTACTTTTAACCGTGGAAAATAAAATTCGAAAGTTATTATTCACGAAAAAAAATATTTTTATCATATTGAACCACATTGTTACTTAATAATGAAAAAAGTGTCTGTTATATTTTTTAAATTCAATTTACATAATCAGTAAAATTATGTTTTAGTCAAATTTGCAAAGGTGCCCAGAAGGTGGGTAAAAGATGTTAAAAAGTTCAATAAAATTTTATATATCTAATATTATTATAAAATGACTCCAATGGATTAAATTGGAATAATATAGGTATTATGTATCTATTTTTACATTAAAATAAATTTAAATTAAAAATAATTATTTAAATAAAAAGTTTTTTTTAAATAATAACGTAATTTTTTCCACTATTCATAAAATATTGATTTTTTCCAAAAAAATACAAAAAATTCACTCTATGCTAATTTTGATATTCCAAACCCATAAATGAAATCTATTTTAAAAAATAAAATTTATAACATTTCAAAAGTGGGTATTACTGGTCATAACTGCTTTTTAAACGGCTAGATTGATTGGTCCTGGTATGCTTGAACTCGAAGTTGTGTACAATAAAAAATATTGTATTATTCAATGAGAAACATACCATGGAAGATTGGGGTGTTACTTTCTTCCACAATTCAAATAATTCCATCCACAAAACTTCTATAAAATACAACGTAAAATGGTTTAGGTGGTTCTTCATTATAAGTTTCTCAAGTTCCCATATTACCTTTTCCATTTTATGGTTTCTCCAAATAACTTTTACCAGACAAGTCATCCGGTTTCTCAACACATGTTCTCTGGTATCCAGAATTCTAATAGGCTCTTCAAAATAAGATATATCGAGTTCCAGTTCTATTTTTTCATAATTGTGTACATGTGTTTGGTCTGGCATGTATTTTCTCAATAGTGATACATGGAACACATCATGAACTTTAGAGAGACTTGGTGGAATTTCCAAATGGTAAGCTAAAACTCCAATTAGTTCTAGAAATTAAAAAGTTCTGAAGTACCTGAGACTTAATTTACCCTTCTTACCAAATTGTATAATACCCTTCCATGGAGATACCTTTAAGGAAACATAGTCTCCTACATGAAATTCCAAATCCTTTCTTCGGTTATCAGTATAGCTTATTTTTTCTACTTTAAGCTTCTTTTATGTGGGTTTGGATATTCTTCACATTTTTAATTGTTTCTTCAACAAGTATTAGGCCTATGAGTTTTCTCTCACGAACATCATCCCAAAATGTTGGTGTGCGGAATCTCTTTCCATTTAATACTTCATATTGCGATATGAATACTAGAATGGAAGCTGTTGTTATAGGAAAATTCTACTAGAGGTAAATAATAATCCCTCATACCTTGAAATTCAAGTGAGCAAGATCTCAACATGTTATATAAGGTTTGAATATTCTATTCTGATTGTCCATCATTTTGAGGGTGGTGTGCTCAAACAAAGTTCAATATCATGGGATTTATGAAGACATTTCTATAATCTTGATGTAAAATAGGGATCATGATTAGAAAAAATTGATAGGGGTACACCATGATTCCTTTCAACATCATTAATATATAGTCTTGTTAAATGTTCAAGTAGTAAATCCTCTCTTATAGCACAAAAATGTGCCGACTTGGTAAGAGGATCAACAATGACCCATATTTCATCATTCCTTCTAAGAGTCTTTGGTAGGCCCATGAAAATATCCATCATAATATCATCTCATTTCCACTCTGGAATGGGAAGAGGTTGCATGACTCCTCCACAATGGTGTCCTCCAACCTTCACCTGTTGGAAAACCATGCATCTTGACACATAATCAGCAAACTCCCGCTTCATGTTGTCCCACCAAAAATGTTCCTTCAAATATCTATACATCTTAGTGCTACTAGGGTTTATAGAGAAATTAGAGCTATGCAAATCATCCAACAATTTCCTTTTTATATTAGGTATGTCGGGAACACAAATCCTCTTCCCAAATTTGAAAATTACATCTTTATATACGAAGTCAATCAATCTCCCATAATTCAAAACTTTAATTTAATTTTTTAACTCGTCATCATCAGTATGATAACTTCTTATCCTTTCTAGTAAATATGGTTTGGAAACCATTTGAAAAAGTATTGATGTTCACCTTCTATGATTATTCCCATATATATCATTACTTGATCCAGGAATATAGGATCCATTTAAACTATCATCTTGTTTATAGCTCCATGATCCTTTCTACTCAAAGCATCTCCGACCTTATTTGCATTACCCTGGTGGTAGTGTATTGTACAATCGTAATTCTTGAGTAGTTCAATCCATTGCATTTTCCTCTAGTTGAGTTCTTTCCATGAGAATATATATTGCAAACTCTTGTGATCAGTATATATCTCACATTTTTAACCATAGAGATAGTGTCTTCATATCAAAAGAGAAAATATTACAGCTGATAACTCAAGATCATGAGTAGGATAGTTTTGTTCGTGAATTTTTAGCTTCTAGGATGAATAGGCAATAACTCAATCATTTTGCATAAGGACACAACCAAGTCCTTTCTTTAAATAATTACTATAAATAACAAACCCATCATTCCCCAATTATAGAGTCAAGATAGAATCCTTGACTAATCTTATATTCAATTATTCAAAACATTTTTCACACTCTTTTTTCCAAACAAATTTAACCCCTTTATGTGTGATGTTGGTTAATGAGTTAGCCAATCGGGTAAAAATTTGGACGAAACACCGATAGTAACCTACTAAACCAATAAAACTGTGTACCTCAGTTATACTCGTTAGTGCTGGAAATTCTTGGATTACCCTTGTTATTAAAGGATCAATAGAGATTCCATATTTAGAGAAAAAATATGGCCAGGAAAATAAATCTCCTCAAGCCCAAATTTACACTTGCTAAACTTCCCATATAATTTATTTCTTCTAAGAGTTTTCAGAATAGTGCCCAAGTAATTTGCATGATCTTTATAGATTTTGTATTATACCAAGATATCATCAATAAAAACCACTATAAATTCATCAAGATACTCTTTAAAAACTCTATTAATTAGATCCATGAAAAACGAGGGTGCATTAGTCAGTCTAAATGGCATTACTGTAAACTCTTAAGGCCCATACCTTGTTCAAAACGCTATCTTCGGAATGTCTTCCTTATTCATGCACAACAGATGATATCCATATGGAAGGTCAATATTTGAAAAATATTAAGCACCATGAAGTTGATCAAATAAATCACCAATGCAAGGTCAGGGATAATTGTTCATTATTTATATATCATTTATTTCTCTGTAGTCAATGCATAACCATATAGACTCGTCTTTATTCTTAACAAAAAGGCTAGGGGCTCCCCATGGAGAAACAGTAGGGTGAATAAATCCTTTATTACTCAATTTCTCATTCTTGAGGATGTCTAGGTGCATCCTCTGGAAACACATCAACATATTATTTCACAATAGGTACATACTCTATTTGGACAGTCCTTTCCTCACCCATAGTTATTTCACTCCTTTCCTCCCCAATAATTGAATTTAGTATAGCTACATAGGGTAGATATAGATGATAATTAGATAGTGATGTTTTTTTTCTAAAGATAAGGGATTCCTTATCATCATAAAAAAGTGTAACCTCCTTCTTCTTACAAAAACTTTTCGCATCATGGTCATAAATACATTCCATACCAAGGATTATATCAAATTAAATCATGGATACGATAGTAATATCAGTAGATAAAGAATTTTTATATGATATAATGGTAACTAATTGGAAAAACATTGTTGAAATGATACTTTCCTTTGGAGTTTTGACTGACAAATCCCTTAATAAGTCAAATTGAAAATTTCCAATTTTCTTGGAAAATTGTGAAGATATGAACGAATGTGATGATCCATAGTCAAATAAATCTTTGGAAAATTTTGAAGAAACTATTAAAGTAACTACCACTATGTCATTCAGACCTTCAACCTCGGTAGTTGTGGTCACATAAGCTTGGACTTTCTCCCTTGTCATTTTCTAAGGTATGTTTATTTGATTACTAGTACATTAATTTTCATAATTCCCCATTTTTTTACAATTGTTGTGTTGAAAAATGACAACCTCTTTCTTCCCTTTCAATCACAAGCTTGGTGTCCTTTTTCTCTACACTTATAACAAACTCCCATCCCCTTTATGCATGTACTAGAGTGTTTCTTCCCACAATTACTTCAGGATGGAATTTCAAATTTTCCTTTCTTCTCCTTATTTCCATTTCCAGAGTGTTCAAAAAATCTCTTTTCTCTTGATTTTCTTTAATGTTGTAAGACTTTGAGAAATTATTTTCTATCTTGATATCACATGAGACTACATCTTCATATCCTGAGATGTATTGTGAGACTAATACACAATAGATAAATGGATTTAACCCATTAAATAATTGATCAATATTACTTCTTGGGTTACATATATAATCTACAACATGCCTTGTTAACCTTGTAAAGTTAGTCTCATACTTTGTGACATTATCATCCTCCTTTTGCCTCAGACTTAGAAATTTCCTTTCCATATCCACTCGATGTTCATGAGGAAATTATTTTTCTATGAAAAGATCTTTAAACTCCCTCCATTTCATATTTGATACTTCTTTATCCACCTTTGTATTTTGAATTAATGACCACCATTGATCTGTATCTCCTGAGAGGCGGTAAACTACCATGAAAACTTCTTCCCTTTAACTACTCCCCAATGAATGAAATATTTTCTCTAAAAACTTATCCATTCCTCAGCTACAAATGGATTTATAGTCCCATTGAATGTTGGTGGTTGTTTTCTTATGAAGTGTTCTAACATTGATCTTCCATTTTGTGGATTGGCGTGCTCCATATGGGTAAAGTTATTATTCATAACCTGAGTGAGTTATCCCAGTATAGTTATAAGCTGTCTAGTACCAGTTGTATCACTATCTCCACTATAATTATCTTGAATAGGATATAAATACCTAAAAGGATTATGTGCATTGATATGGTTTCAATTCCATCCACTAGGTACCACTGATAAACAATGGAATACACAATATTAGTTTATGAATCATAATGAATAATTCCAAACATATAAAATACTTGACATAAATTGTGTTTTTTATGAAAATAATCCATAATCATAAAAAAAATATCTTCTTTGGGGAAGTATTTACTCATAAATCCATCATAATCGTATGTAAAGAAAATGTGAATTATCCTAAGCATATCCCCGAGGAGTGTCAAACTAGGTGGGTATTATGGCCCATTATCGTATACCAGGATACCCCAGGTCAAGCCCAAAACTCCTTGTTAGAGTTTTCACTCCTACGTACATCTGTGCCAAAACCACATCCACTTTTAGTATCGAGACATGAATGTATTTCTTGGAAAACCAACATAATATCTATATTACCAAAAAATTTAGATTTTCTTCTATACATATCCTAAAAGTATATCTTAGGTTAATGTTCTCTAATCATAGTTTTTATAAATCTTGTTTCCAAGGTTCGTACTAAACTTTCTCTAATACCAACTATAATACCCCGACCCCAGTTACCTAGAGTCAGTGCATTATTACATAACATTGGCATGATCACAAGATATCAGATTCTAAAATATTGATTAGTTTAGTAGCCTTGGAAGTACTTGATACATACATAAGTTTTACATTACATTTGGAAATGAAGAAGACACATTGTGTCTCTTTTGAACACTCCAATATCCCTTATCTTATCCATATGGGTCAATCATAATATACTTACTCACATCAAGGGAAAAATAAAACATAAGAAAGGGATGAGATCAGATGCTTAGAAAGGATAATAATTTAGCAGAAACTATCATAAATATGCCTAAAAATTTAGGGTAATGTATATGACTAAAACACAAGCCTTTTCAACAAAAACATCAGTATAATATGGGAAAGATAAATCAAATAATTCAATAGAATTATTCACATGGATATTCTACTAGTCAGATAATCACATGTAATATCAACAGTTATTCTCATAATGATGGAATGAAAATTTCCAGACAACATAACCACATTGTCAAGGCCTCATTACAAGATTACAAATAAATATTTTGTCAAGGCTTTGTGCCAAGAGACTAGTTTGTCTCATGAGACCTACTGAATAATTGAGGGGCTATAGTGAGCCCCACCTGTTACTTACAACGTCCAATGCATTCATCTTATGAAAAGGGCGAAACATAAAATAAACATTCATATTAAACTAATATATGAAATGTTAATACTTTAACCATAAACTATGAATGACATAAAAATAGCATATCCACAGTCAAACATATCATAAAAATATGAATACAATATGGAATATTTTATCATAATGAATCTACTTCAATTAAACATAAAATCTAACAATAGATGTGGACATAGATGAAATAAATCCAAAAACTATTTGAGATAAATATTCCTTTCAACTTTAAAATCATTTAAGATTAAAATAATTATAAAAGAAAACATTTATTTGGAGAAATTTTTTTATAATCTTGTAAGGGAAGCTTTGAAGGTGTTATAATGGTGGAAAATATATGTATCCACCGTATAATTTAAAAAAATTATTTCCTTAAATTTGTCGAAAGGGTCATAAAGTACCTTGTTTGGAAAATGAAAAAAATATTCCACTAATTTTTTTATAAAAAGTCAAACAAGTGTATAAATTAATTTAACCCATAGTATTAGAAATAGTAAAAATGTTTTGAAATACATTTGTAAGAAACACGGATGTGGATGATAAAGAATTCCCATTAGATACTTATGTATAAACAACCTCAAATAATAAAGAGATTATAAAATTAACCCTTACCTTTTAATTTTCCTTTGTAGAAGGTACATTAAACTCATTTATGATTGTTAAATCATTGTTATTAAATTATAAGAGAACCATATACATAAATATGATGTCATAAACGATAACCTAATATAATTTTTCAGTAGTGTCATAGTTTCGTGTGTTAATTGATATGTTTTCCTTTATATATTTTGTTACATAAGTCATAATTGTTATGGACAGGATGTATTTGATTCATATTTAGAATTATATTTTGTCTTTAATCATTATTTTTTAATCATCAAACGAAAATTATTCTTGAATGGTTACAATGGGGATTGAAATCTCATCGCGTCGTGGAGATGGTAAGCCGTATGTACTCCCCAGTGACAATATCATTTTATTGATGGTGAAATAATATATAATTGGATGATATATTATATATACAGAAACATTAAAGTTTTATATTTATTATTTACATCAATTATACTAATTATTATAACCATACAAATAACGAAGTGTTGAATAACAAACTACACTACGATGTGGAGTCGGTAAGTCGTACTTACGCACGTGTAGTGACGTTGTCATTCATAGGATGGATAGAATAATGAATGTGGTTATACCATATTTAAAATAACATAGTATTATGTAGAAGATACTGGAGTTATTATTTTATTATTGAAATAACAAATAAAGGGGAAGTAGAAGAAAAAAATAACTTTGAAATAGGAGATAAAATAATTACCTCTTCTTCAGGTTCTTCCTTTTGATTTGAACAAAAGGGATCCTTAGGTTGGATTTATGATAAAATAAAGGCCTCTAGGTTGAATTTAGGGTAGTTTAAAGTATATTAGATTAGATTTTGGGTGATAAAAATGACTTTGGAGGTGTGAATTTAAGAGAAGGATAAGTACCCTTTTATAAGAGAGGTGAGGGGGCACTTTAGAAAAAACTTGAAATATTATTTTATTATAAAATTATTTTCATTTTATAATATCTCCAAATGGATTTATTTTAAGTCTAAATAGGGTATGGGTATAAATCCTATCAAAAATAGGTTTTAGACATGTTTATGTCACTATATTAACATTATCTTTTAGATTTATCTCTTATTTGAATAGTTTAACTTTCACCATGTCTTCTTGTATTTTAATTATACATGGTTAATATAGTTAGTATAAAATGACAACGAAGCCTAAAGTGGTTCATTAATTATATATCTAACATTATTAAATTCCATTGGCTGAATCTTATATTTCTAGGAATATTATACCATTTAATAATATAGCATTTTTTAAAAACTCATTTATGTCAATTTTGACTCTCCTTAGTATTTTGTTTTTCGTGAAAGTCATAAAAACGTGATTACTTAAAAAATATATTTAATAAACCCTAACATGTCATATTAACTTAGATAATTCTTTTATGGAGTCAAAATATTCAATTTGCATTAATTTTAATATTTCTAATATCAATTATTTTAAACTTGCATTAATAAGGTAATTACTGCATCATCATTGTGTCATTAATATATATAATTATTTAATGTATAAAAATTATAAATAAAATACTCTATTATATTAAATCTTTTTATATTTCTAGTTAATATTTATAGTCGAATTTATCTTTTGTATCACTCTATATCAAAAATGGTTTAGTTAATAAAATTTGAAATTAACAATTTTAGCACTTCTTGAAAAAAAATATATAATAAATGTCATAATCTAGTCCAAGCGGATCAAAGAGGATCATATTTTCATCCTAAAGTTTTATTTTGGTAAAACACACTTATACAATAGAATTAGGACATGTTTTAGGGTAATTATAATATCAATTTTACCTTTAATTACCATATTTAATATTAACTGTGGTAAATAAAATTCAAAAGATACTATTCACCAAAAATTATTTTCATCCTATTGAACTAAATTTTACTTACTGATGAAAACCATGTCTATCAGATTTTTTCAATTCAATTCACATAAGCAGTAAAATTACATTTTAGGCAAATTTGCAAAGGTGCCTAGAAGGTGGGTAAAAGACGTTAAAAAGTTCAATAAAATTTTATATATCCAGTATTATTTTAAAATGACTCCAATGAATCAAAGTGTACTAATATACCTATTATGAATCAATTTTAACTTTAAAATATATTTAAATTAAAAATAATTATTTAAATAAAAATTCTGTTTTAAATAATAACGCAATGTTTTTCACTATTCATAAAAAATTTGAATGTTTTCAGAAAAATACCAAAAAAATAACCTAAACAAATTTTGATATTCTAGATCTGAAAATGAATTCCATTTTGAAATAAAAAATTTATAAAATTTTAAAAAATTGGTATTACAATTCATAACTTCTTTTTAAATGTCTAGTTTGATTGGTGGTGGTATGCTAGATCTCGAAGTTACGTACAACGCAAGCTATTATATTATTCAAAGAGAAACATACTATGGAGGCTTGGGGTGTTCCAAAGATACTCCTAAATATAATACTGTAATTTTTTATCAACCTAGAAAATGAAATTTTGTTAAAACCAATTTTGTATCCAAACCTGTAAAATCAAATTTTATACCCATATTAGAGAAATTTTCACCAAGTTCTAGTGCTCGAACATATTTTACTACTTCTAGTTCTTTTGGTCCTATATAGTTTATTTTTATAGAATCTTATAAACTTATTATAGGAAACCCATGAATAAAATGTGGGTTCTTAAAGCTTTAATCACTAATATTACAGGACCCATGTAAATCGGGGTATTAGTGTTTTATTACCTAAATTGTTTTTGTAGGGAAGTTGTTCGAAGAGTTATTATAAGAGCTTATGGTACATACATATTGGGTGTTCAAGAACCATGATAGGGGACCAATCTAGCTTTAATAACCTCATAAATATTTATGGTGGACATGTCACCATTGGTGATAATGAAAAAGAAAAAATTAATTGTCCTCAAACGAATCGGCAGCACTAATTCAGTTTTAATTAATAAAGTTATTTTTGTTGATGGTCTAATGTAATATTTTCTTATAATTTCACCATTATGTGATGATGGTTTTCATGTTAAATTTTTAAATGATTCTTGTAATGTATTCAATTCTAAAAATGATTTATATTTTACTATTTTTAGAAATGAAAATTTTTATTCTCTTAATTTGGATTCTTTTTTATCAAATAATGTTTTTTCATAAATTCCTTTCATAAAGTGTCTTGGATCTGGAAAATGAAACTAGGCCGTTGTAATATTCACTCTCCTATAAATATCACTAGAAAAGGAATATTCAAGGATCTACCTAAACAATAGTTTTCAAATTATAAAGTATGTAATCCTTTTTAAAAAGGAATGCAACATAAAACATCTTTCAAACCAAAGAAATAAGTTTCAACTTCTCAACCTCTTGAGTTGGTTCACATGGATTTGTTTGGACCATCTAAAGTTTCATGTTTAAAATGTAATCAATATGTCCATGTTCTAATATAAGAATTTTATAAGTATACCTAGGCCTTCTTTTTAGCTCACAAAAGTTAGGCTTATTCTTATTTCACCAAGTATGATAGATCAATAGAAAACATAAGTGGAATTAGAATAAAAACATTAACAAGTGACCATGGTCATGCATTTGAAAATCAAGAGTTTGAATCTTTTTTCTCACAAAATGTATATAGTCATAACTTCTCTTCTCCTAGGACACCACATTATAATGGATTTTTATAAAGAATAAATATAACCTTATAAGAGATATCCAAGACTATTCTTAATGAATATGATCAACCTGTTTATTTTTTGGAAGAATCTGTGAATACAGCTTGCTACATAATTAATATAGTTTTAATTATACCTATCCTAAAGGTAATACCCCTCTAATATGTAAAATAATAGGATAAATAAGGTTAATTACTTCCATATTTTTTGTTTTAAAGTATTTATTCTTAATAGAAAATATTATCTCAACAAATTTGCCTCTAAGGGTGATAAAGGGATTTCCTAGGTTATTAGTTCTCAATTAAATCATATTGAGTATTTAATAAGAGAAACATGTGTGTGGAAGAATATATGCATGTAAAATTTGATGAAATATATCCACATTAATCTAGAAATTTCTTAGGAAATCATGAGTATAATCTGTCCAATCTAGACATAAATTGAAAATCTTTTGATTCAATTATTAAACAAGCAGAAAAATCTGATTCTGTAAAATCTCCAGATTCTAAATAAAATAATCTGAATCCTATAAATAAACTCAAAATGACTAACCCTTATTTTTGTAGACCTATTAGGAATCTTAAAAATAAGCCTTTAGATAATTTATTTAGAGACTTAGACAAAGGAACACAGACTAGAGCTTCTCTGAGAAACTAGGTTGAACATGAAGTATTTGTTTCAAAAAATGAACCTAAGAGCATCAATGATGAAATCAATGATGAATTTTGGATGATGGATATGCAAGATGAATTAAGTCAGTTTCATATAAATGAATATTGGAAACATTTTGATAGAACCATAGACACTATGACTATAAGCACTAAGTGGGTGTTTAGAAAAAATTTGATAAAACTAGAAATATACTAATAATTAAAGCTAGACTGGTTGCCCAATGTTATAGTCAAGAAGAAGGTATATACTACAAAGAAAAATTTTCACCAGTATCTCAACTTGAATATATTATAATATTACTATCTGTTGAAGCACATTTGAATTTCAAACTTTATCAAATGGATGTAAAATGTGCATTCCAAAATGGTTATATAGTTGCGGTTTTTTTATTGAGAAACCCCTTGGTTTTAAAAATCCTCATTTTCCAAATCCGGTTTTCAAATTAAAAAAATATTTGTATGGTTTAAAACAAGCTCCAAGATCATGGTATAATATGATTATTATATTTCATATTTTTAAAGTTTTTTCTAAAGGTGTAGTTGATCCTAATCTTTAAAAAAAATCTCCACTGATTTTTTATTTTTTTAAATATATGTTAATGATATTATATTTGGACTTCAAAAAATTATTTATATATTGACTTTTAAAAAATGATACAAAATGTTATTGAAATGAGCTTAATAGGTGAAATAAAATTATTTATTTGATTTAAAAAATTTCAAAATACAGAAATTATTATTTTAAAACAAAGTAAATATACTAAAGATAAGTTAAAATGTTTTAATATTGACATAACTAAAAGTAAGGATACTCCTATGATTACCACCTATAAATTGGACCTTGAAGAAGATGGAAAATCAGTGGATCAAACCAATTACAAAGGTATGATTATAAGTCTTCTTTACTTGATTGTTAGTCGACCTAATATTATGTTTAGTGTTTGTATGTGTGCTCTATTTCAAGAAAATCGTAAAGAGTCACACCTAGTTGCTGTCAAAAAAATTTAAATACCTCAAATTTACTACCAACTTTGGGATGTTTTATCCTAGAGAAAATCCATTAGATTTAGTTAGTTATTGTGACTACGATTTTGGTGGTTTCAAGTTAGATAGAAAAAGAACCTTAAGAACATATCACTTTTTGAGAAAGTCTATTGTTTCATGGTATAGAAAGAAACAAAATTTTATTTTATTATCTACTTCTGAAGCTGAATACATAGTTTTTGGTAAATTTTGTGCTCAGATTTTGTGGATGAAACACACATTACTAAATGATGGATATTAATTTATGCACGTCGCTATAAGCTGTGGCAACACAATTGCTATTAACTTTTCT
Source organism: Viscum album (assembly GCA_963277665.1). Taxonomy (NCBI): domain Eukaryota; kingdom Viridiplantae; phylum Streptophyta; class Magnoliopsida; order Santalales; family Viscaceae; genus Viscum; species Viscum album. The sequence continues at coordinate 1,156,614,459 of OY728130.1, read as the reverse complement.
AGGAATCTAATTTATCATTCAAGAAAAAATCATATTGATTTAAGAAATAACTTTTTTAAGGATCATTATAAAAAATGTGATATAACTCTTGAATTAATTGACACTGAACATCATATTTATCATATCTTTATTAATACATTATATTATGAGAGAGTGAGTTATGTCAGACATGAGTTGGGTATGATCAGTTTTGAGTGACTCGCCATTGATGACTCACCGTTGATGACTCATTATTGATGACTCACCATTGATGACTCACCATTGGGAATCGAGATTTATGATGCATTGTTGGGACTCACCATTGATGAATCTCCATTGGGACTTGTCATTGAAGACTCACTGTTGTGAATCACCATTGAGGACTCACCATTGGGACTCATTGATGATGACTCGCTGTTGTGACTTACCGTTCATTACTTAGTAATTTTTCTAGCTTGAACTAAAAACCACTGCTTTATTTATTTTGATTTATTTTTTACAGAATTTTAGATTTAGGATTATTAAAATCTCTAAATTTTTAAAATATATTAAATCTAAATCAATTCTCAATTACTCTTCTCCCAAAACCGAAACATTCCTTATTTAACCTCTATTTCCTTCTTTCTTCGAACAAAACCTTTCACAATGGATCAAGTGAAGCACTTGTTTGAGGCATCTCTAAACGAGTCTCAACCTTTAAATAAGAAAAATGGTGAATCAAGTTATCCTAAACCCAATCCTATTGTCCTTGATATTTCTAGAAAAATTGTCGTTCTAGAAAAGGAAGTGCATGAATATTGGATCTTTTCATGTAAGTCCCTTGTTTTGGAAGTATTTCAAGTACAAGGTTGGTTGGAGTGGTTCTCAAAAAACCCACGGCCTCTTTATCTGTATCTAATTCAAAAGTTTTTCCCATATGATAATTTTATTCTTGAGGGCACATAGGTGTTTTGGATCAAGTCTAGAATAAATGGAAAACGGAATTTCTTTTCTTCTAAGCACTGTCATGAATAGTTGATTGTACCTCATGAAGGAATTTTTTGAATATTATCATTGAAGTTCTCCTCATACATGTGATATTTTTAGTTATTATATATCCTTGAAAAATATAACCAGTTATGGAATTACCAGAAGACCTATAGAAACTTAACTAGGTGGAAAATGTAGGTTACTATTTAAGTTTATTCAGCACCAACTTTTCATAAGTAAAGGGAACATTTCCTCCTTGAAATATAAATATATTTATTTGTTTTATTTGATGAAATAAGGACACAAGATCAACCTATGATGATACCACATTTTTCATATGAGTGATATGATAAATCCTTACTCTAATTAAAACTCCCTGTTTTATTCAGAGATAATTTCTATAATGTTGAAAGGTAAAGGAGTGGTGATTGAAGATAAATAAATTATGATATATTTTGGAGTATTTTTCATCAAAAAATCTATATACAAAAGGATGAGGATATGTTGGAATCCCAAGAAGAGATAGTGGATGGAAGATATTGAGAAACTCTATGAATAAATCAATCCATTTCAATACCCCCACAAGACTAAAAGACATGTATGACCCTGGTCTAGGATAAGATGAAGTTGTGGAGTATTTAAATTAAGTAAAAGAAGAAGCTAAGATAGATAAAAAATGTAATCTCTTATGAAATAAGTGACCCAGGAACTATATGAATACCTGAAGAAATATCTTATGGCACTCCCATCCCTAAAAAAACTTCCCACTAAAGAACCTATCCAAGAGGATGAGGAGGAGGAGGAGGAAACAAAAGAGTATGAGAATGTTTAATATGATAGTGGAAGTGTATGTGAAGAGGAAGAATAAGATAATGAATAAAATGAAGAAAATGATAATGAGGAAGTTGAAGAAGATGAGGAAGAAGAAGAGTTATGTGAATAAGAATAAAGTGATGCAGATAAAGAATAAGAAAAACAATAATGTGGTAAAAATTATAGTGAAACTCGTGATGAATTTGATCCTACTGATGGTGATCAATGTCCTATTGAATAACCTATAGTTCTTGCTAAAAATGTTTTAGTGGAGAAGGAACGAGTTTTTGAACCACAGAAGGATCCTATATTAGTTCTAGTTGAATAAGTAGCTCTAATTGCTCACGTTAAAGAACAAGTTAATGCTAAAAATAAATCACATGTTGTGGGGGAGTAACTGTCTCTAAGAGTTAAGGTGGATACTCTTACTTCTTATGATTGGACTGTAGTAGATAAACGGGAAAAATACCTTGGATTGGTCACTCTTAGCCTAGAATATCCAAATTTAGATGATGAGGAATGTAATCCAAAATTATCACTACTTTAAGAGTTGGATCATGCTCAGAAAGTTCTTGTTGAAATAGATCATGATCCTTCTTCTACTTTGATTGCACCTATTCCATATGACTATGTGAGTTAGAAGGATCTTAAGGTTTATAAATAATAGTTATGAATGGTTTTTAAATAAATCCTTCAACCTCAACAAAAACCAATGGTATGTATCAGTGAAACCGATGCTTCCATACTCTTAGAAAATGTTGTTTCACAAATTCAACCTCAGATTGTTTTTGAGATTCAGTAAGTAATGATGGAGAATAATAGATTGAGTAATGAGCTGGATAATCAAATTCCTATTGTTAAAGGGATATCTTCTGAGAATATAGAATCATTGGCAGGTGTTGTCACAAGTCTTGGAGATAAATAATCTAGGGATGAAACTCCACTTCCTCAAACTCTGGACTTGGAAATTTTATAATCAGTTATCGGGATGCATTTAAAGGTGCCTCAACCTCTACTGCTCATTCTCAGACTCCTGATGTTGATACTATCATAATAGTGAAATGAGAAGAGATTTAGTCCTAGATGGTTTTTCTAGATCTTGAGAGCCTAAGAAAAATGAAACTGAACAACAAGCATATGCATGATATGGTAATTTTTTACATGAAAGGGGTTACTTCTCCTCAGGAAGAGATCATCAAAAAAGTATATTTCTATTTTAAAAAGATTTATACCAAACATTTGTTGGATAGTCATTTCAATTACTTAGTGTATAATTTGAGGATACCTATTGTTACCCAAGCCTTCAAGGAACAAGTGAAACAGATCAAGGAGTTAACTCTTTCACTTTAGATGTTTTATGAAAATAAAGATGATATTACAATGGCTATGGAGAATGGTGGGCAGATTATTATGGATTTTATATACCTGTTGAATCCTTATTTTCATGTTCAGAGTACATATAATATAGCTCCATAGGCCTTACCCATTTGTCCCACGACTAATAATTTTCCTTCAATTTCAGTTTATAGATCTGTTGATCCTCAGTTATGAGTTCTTTCACTCGAAACCCCTTTTCTCCACTTCTTGCAACCCTTATACCTTTTCCCTTGTCTCCAGCTTAGGATTTTATTCATCTAATGCATATTATCTCTCAAGAGCTGACATCACCTACCTCTTCTACTCAATGTCTTACCCCTAATGTACCTTCTAGATTTCCCATTCTTCAGTTATATACATCATCTATGTTTGCACCTCTTGATCCTTCATATTCTTCTACTGATAAGGGAAAAGGAGTTATGGATTCTTCCTTGGATAACAATTTATTTTTTATTATTCCTTGATAGGGATATATTTTTAACTTTTTCAAATCCATTGTATTATCTTTTTATGATTAAATATATTATCTCTTTTTCTCTATTTTATGTTCCTTCTCTCTTGTTATTTGTTCTTTATCATCTTATATATTTGTTCTCTTTTTGATAATCCAAATTGGGGGAGAGTGAGTATGTAATTAGGGAATGAGTATGGAATTTTTAGAATAGGTATGGTATTTAATTTTATTTTATTTTATTTATCTTATAATTTAATATCTCGTCATATGTGTGAAATGTTAAATAGAACAGTTCTTTTATAATTTGATCATTATGAATGGATTATTAATTCTATGATTTTTGATCATCAAAAAGAGGGAGATTGTTATCATCCTATAGTTTCAATGCTCACAAATCATTCTTCATCAAGTTAAATCAAGTTAAATTATAATTACATCATGTTTAATGTTTTTTACTCTTTTTTATATATATTTATAATATATTATATTAGTACATTATATCATAAGAAGGTTGGAGAAATATGGATAAGTATGAGTCACCATTAAGGAGGATCACTTTCATTGTTAGGGATGAGTCACTGTTAAGGTGAACTCAAAGTTATACATCTCAATAATGAAAAAAATAGGCTTAGTATGAGATATCGTTGATATGGAATTAATGATAAAATGTCTCACTGTCAGTTGTCTCCCCTACAACACATATGCTGAAGTCTGACAAAGGAAGAGACACCATTCCATTAGTCACTATTGCATCAATCTATCGACAGACTCACTATATGTATGAGTTATAGCTAAGTATGATTCACCATCGTATCTAGATACTGACAGACTTGACTCATAATTTTGCAAAGGATGAGTCATCATCACATCAAGCTACCGAAAGAACGACTTACCAATAACGAGATTTCTTGAAAGGTATGAGATACCGATATCATGATTTACCATAAAGTTGGCCTACCGTCATAGAAATTAATCATTATTGATACACCATTCCAAGAGGATTATCTTAAGTCACTGTTCCAATTAACTATTCCAAGTCTATATTCAAGGACACCGTCACTTGTTACTTTTTCATTTAAATTTAAATTTATTTATAACAGTCGTACTTGTGAAACTTAATGATTCTATTTATATTAATGTATTTTTCAATATTTTTTAGACAACTTTTAAATCGATTTTAGACACCATTATGATGTATGAGGTACCTAGATGTGACTGATATCATACTTCTTTTTAGTAGTAGTGTATAAATCTTATACCTTATCAAAAATCAAAAGCGTGTGGAGATGTCATGATCCTTAGAAAAACTCTAGAACTTCTAGTTGTGGATGAACTACAGAAAACTCAAACTGAATAAATTTTTATAGAAAAAAAACATGAAAGGATAAAAACTCATAAATCACATCAATACCTCACTAGAAACATAATTCAAAATATCTCATGACACACTATTTTTCTATATTTTTCTGGAAGTAGACTCAAGTTACACTTAAAGAAAACTTTCAAGTGTTTCAAGCTTCATTTCCAATCACACATAGCCTTCTAACTCCCTTTCCTTTATTTTGATATGCTTGTGTACTATTTTTCAAACATTACGAGAAGTTTTTGTCTTTCTGTTATATGAACACACACTGACTCCTATGAAAAACTAGAATATATGTATATGTCTTCACAAATGATCTTTTATAACTTACACTCCCAATGATAACAGTGGTAGATGTCCCTGTATGGCATGTTTGTTTTAGAAATCCCATAAAAACTGTGGAAGAGGTCTAGTTGACATGGATAGTTGTGTATACTATTTTTTACCCCAATATAGGGTGTGGAAAATTGTTTATTTATATAAACTTCTTGGTGGTGGGTGATCACCAAGTGGGGAGGACTAAGTATAACCTTCATATTGAACCTCGTTTTGTTATTTCCACTGTTTCTTTCAATGTTCTATTTTCACTATTTTATCTATTCATAGAAGAAAACATTTACTTCACTTTGATAGTTAATATTTGATAGTTTTTATATTATAATTTGGTATAGTAAATTTATTTCAAAATTTAAAATAATATTTCTTATTATTTAAACTGAGAAATAATCACTCTTTTATAAATCTTTTAAAAGATCAATATTTTTGTAAATATACTACATTGGTTAACTGATCCATTTTGTATTTTAAATTTTGGAACATTGTAACAAATATTTTAGATAAATGTTTTTATAGGAACTCAATTCACCCCCCTCTTTAGTGTCCTGCTCGAACCAAAAAAATAGGAAAACTAAACCAGAATATAAAATCAAGAACAAAATATTAGGAATAAACAAGTGTAAACAAAAAGAGAAAGAATAAAACTACTAAAAATCATAAATTAGTTCAAAAAATATAAAGGAAATTTAAAGTGAATAAATATATAATCACTAATATACAATGTAAGGAAATTGGAAGGGAAACTAATTCAATTACACATTTATAAAAAATATTCATCTTGGGAGTAACAACATAACATCACTAAATTCTTGTAACCTAGGGGTAGTACATCACCCTGGAGGGGTATTTGGATTTATACTACATCACTAGCCATAGTGGGTAATACATAACTACTTTACTATAATTTCTAATGGTGGTGGACATGCCTATATTTTCTTACCCAAGTACCTAGGGGATTCTCATAGAGTTTCAAAAATATTAAAATCTATTAGTATAATAGAATTAATTAAAAAATAGATAAAAAAATTCCACTTTCATATATAATTTTTTTTAAGAAATTCCCATACTCTACCTCAAAGGAGACATCAAGAGAAACACTTATATTAAATAAAATTAAGAAAAATGAAAATTACAATTTCAATAAAACTTTAGTAAAAACATATTAAAATAATATAATGTTTTTTATATATACCTTTCTAAAATAATAATCAACCCTTTATAATTAATTTTAAATGTCCCATTGAAAAATGATTTGAAAATAAACCTCATACATCATATTTAAGTTCAAAGACATTTCATTTTCATTAAACACGTATACATTTATATATATGTATCAATGTACATATTAACATATTTTAATGTTACTATGTTAATATATACATATATATATATATCCATGTATATGTGAATAACCACCCATCAAAGAAAGAAGCATTTGCATTGCAGGCTATATGTTAGTAACATATGAATAAAGCATATAAACTTAATAAATTTTCTTAAATAATGAAATCAAAACCAATACACACACTTAAATACATTTTTTAAGTCATAAAATTGTATAAAAAATAAAATAATATTAAAACCCACAAATTTGATAAAATAATTTCCAAAATTATGTTATAGATTTAAAATTTAACTACTCTTTAGGTTTAGATGAATAACAGGAGGAAATCCAATTTAAACCAACATCTAAAATAGAAAAAATCCCCATTCTATGAAAATAAAATTAAAATATTATTTCCTAATTCTTAATTCTATAAACACATATAATAATATCATTTGGTAATTTTAACGTGAATTTAGAAGTCAAGAAATAAATAGTTCTACCATTAAGAGTTTAGACATGGGAAATACCTACCTCGGACCAATGGTGAGTCATATGGAACTTTAAACAACAGATAAATATAACTAAAAAGATTAATTGCGCACCCTGGATGTAAAGAAATCAAAAGGAAGAAGTTCATCCCATACCTTACTATTCAGCAAAGAAGGGATGCAATGACAGTTTAAGAATAAACAAAATGTAAATAGGAGGAGAGTGAGAGGAGAAAAAATAAGAGTCCCTAACTTATATATCAAGGCTCAAATCATGAAGAAACTCCCTTGGAATCATCCAAGGAGAATATTAATTAGAGGATTATGAACTTTCCCGGAGAGGAGGGGGGATTTTAGATTTGTTTTTAACATGGGATAAGGAAGGGAGGGGTGTGTTTGGAATAAAAAGGGGGAGGGTGTGTTTGTAAAAAATATTTTAAATATTCTAGGTACATCATATGGTTTTTCAACAATGAAATAATGATGTATCAGTTACTATACACACCTAGTCACACATAGTGTTTGGACACATGTTAATTCAATCTATACACCAACTATTAAAAATATAAATATTAAAATTGATAGGCATATGCATAGATTTCTACATTATTATTACTAATTGTGTTTTAACCATGAAATATGAACAAGAATTTAGAAATTTTAAATTTTTAAACATGTTGTAACCAAAAATCATGATCAAGATCAAAAATCAAAAATAAAATAAAATAATCAAGATAAAAGATGTATGGTTGTGACAATTAACCCCACCATAAATCTTTCTACCCATATAATGGCCTATTTAGACATTTCATTAAAAATAAAGAGTTGGATAAACTATCCTAGGTATGATTAAATTTCCAAAAAATCACACAATACCCTAATGACTGACACAAAACATTCTATGACACTGATCAATATGAATCGTACAAAAAACCTAATTCATCTCCCAAAATTGATCCAAAAAATCACATCTATATAGCATACATCCTACTATCACTAAAAAGGTTGATCATACCACAAGTTTTGTACATTATCATGAAATAGAACAAATAAATGTTCAAATCAATCCACTAAAATATTTAAAGTCTAATTATCTAAAAAACATTCAATAGATTGTTAAGGTTAGACCACAAATTACAGAAACATTGTTCTTGATAGGATGATATAAACTAAAGTTTTATCCCCACCATATTTAAAATTTATATCGGTTACCATTTATATAGAAACAACCCACCTCTCCTACTTAGGTGAAGTAATTAACTCAAATTAAGTTCAAAAAAAACTATTCAAGATTAAAGGAACCATCAATGACTACTATGATAGGATTTTTATATCATGTGCAATTGAGGTTCAATAAATATAAACTAGGTTTAGGGCACAAAGAAGAACAATACTAAGTCTATAAATAGGATTGAACTAGACAAATATATTCCCATAACTATATTTTAATATATTTACCAGTACCAATCATAATAATACATAATGACTAGGAATTGGATGGATTAATAAGAAGAATAAAATTATCATAAAATAATCCCTATGAGAAAATATTTCCATCCATTTGAGGAACATCAAATAGAATTACCATCTAATGTAGTATTCATCATCCCATTGAACCATTATTTCCAACCCCAAAAAATAACAAGGTATAGAATATCCCAAAATTCCATAACTAAGTTCAAATTAAAAAAAATATGAAGTTATATAGAGTAAATAATAAAAGGGATATCTCGATCAAGAACTATATGATACTACCACCAAAATCTACCCTATTGTGCCTTAATTTATAGAAACCTCATAGGGTATCGATCACACACTAAAGTGTTAGTTGTTTGGATTTAGAAAAATAAAATCACATATTCCCAGAATAGGTATACTATTAATATCAAGAAAATATGAACACCCATGCACTTGAGATATAAATATAAAAGAAAACGTTACCTACAACTCTGCCATAGTATGGGTATGATAAAAAACTGGAAAGTCTGCACATAAATCCTAAGGGAAAAGATATTAAAGGAAAACCTAAAGTACCATGAATTTACTGGAAGGTATAGTTTAAATAAGAAAATGAGTAATACCCATTATAATATCACAACATGAATCACATAAAATCAATGTAGGCACCAAAGAATATAAATTACTCAATGAATAAATCACATGCATCAAACAATAAATAAATTATTTAAAACAAATTCAAAACTATACACGTAAATATTTCAACATTCACACAAGTATTCAAAATATTATTTCAAAAAAAATAATGAATATCCCCTTAGTATTTCATGAAATTTCACCACTTTTTTTAAACCAAACATGTTTTTTAGAATTTATAATTTTAAATCATTTTAGGTTTATATATTCTAATTTCCAATCCCTTTAAAACACTACTTGGAAACTATTTTAAAACATTATATGTTCACCATTGGAAATAATTTCATTTAGATAAATGTTATACTCATTTAAATACCTCTTTGAAAATATCATTCACAATTTAAAATTAACATTAATTATTTTAAAATGATGTTTCCATTTGAAAATCTCATTAAATTAAATAAAATAAAATTTAAAATAAAAGTAATCATCAGTTTATTAAAAAAATTGCATTTAAAGAATAGGAATTTCAAATCATATAAGGAATCCAATAATAAAGTTTCAAGGGATAGTGGTCACACACTGATTGACCACATGGGTTGATGAGCTAGTGCTAAGTGACTGAAAACCAATGAAAATTTATAGAACCATGCATGCCAGATACATATGGTTTTTAGGCCACATGAGAAAATCATGTACCTCTAATTCTACTCTCTTTTCACTCCAAACATAGAAAATCCTCCAAACAACCCATAAAACATCAATACTATCCCAAATATCATCATTATAAATAAAATTAAACCAGGAATAAATATGGAAAGCTCGAAATCAAAAACCCAAAACTGAAATTACAAGGAAAATCAAGGATTATGCTAAAAAAGAGCTATCTAGACTCATAAAAAACCCAGCAATCAAGTCCTAACCATCTATCTTCAATCTACCCAACACACCAAAATATCAAATAGATGCTTAAGTACTCTTTTTTCATGATCCATCCCAAGTCGTAAACCCATAAAATGCATGATAAAGACTGTATAAAGATCCTATAGGGGTTTCCAATACCCATGGGTTGGGGACAACAACCAAGGAATCAAAATAAAATAATTAGAATGATTTCACCCATAAAATAAATTAAAAAATTAGATTAAATTTTACTAAGTTTATAGTATGATGTGCCCATAAATTGGACACCCTTGAAGATACAAATAAGTAGATTTAAAACAAAACTAAATAAAAAAATGTGTCGTTACCCATTACTATTATCCACCTTAAAGGGGATATTAATAGAAACTCTTTTTTAAAAATAAAAATAAAAATATATAAACTTAAACTCTCCATAAAACTCTAGTGAATTTTTTTAAATAAAATAATGTCATTTATTTGACCCTTTCTAAAATAATAATTGGGCCTTTGTAATTAATTTTAACTTTTCTTTTAAAATCTAATTTTAAAACCATTATATAAAAAATTAACATCTAATACTTTTCATTATTGTTAAACACATATACATTTACACACATACACACATATATATTCTTCTGAAATATCATATTTACATATTATCATGTGAAGATGTGTTTACACACACACAACTACACACACCATTGTATATATGAATAACCACATATTATATGAAGAAAAATTTTCACCACACACAATATGTAAGTAACATTGGAATAAATAAAATAAACTTAATAAAGTTTCCCAAACAAAGAAAACTAAACTAATAGACCCATTTAAACACATTTTTTAAGACATATAACAGTATAAAAATATCATATAATTTTTTAAGATACATATTCTAAATAATAATTACCTAAAATATTTTATAGGTTAAAAATATAACTATTCTTTAAGTGTAGACACATAATATGGGAAAATCCAGTTTAAAAAAATATCAAAGATAATAAAACATTCCACTTTCTATGAAAACCAAGTTGAAATATAATTTCCTCCCTAGAAATTCCATAAACACTCATAATATTATAATTTCATAATTTAAATTTGAATTAATAAATTAAGAAGTTAATGGTTCCAACATTAAGAGTTAATACATAGGGGAAATACCTCAGATCAATGGATAATGGTCATGAACATCAAACATGGGATAAATGTACCTTGAAAGATCAATATAATTCCCTATGTGAAATGTAATTGCACAGGGGGACGTCAAATCATTACATAAGGTTTATATAAGGAGGGTAACAGATATGGGGGATGAAAAAAGCATAAGAAAATAATAGGATAGGTAAAAGAGAGGGAAGAGGAGTCCATACCTCAGAGATCTTACCTCAAATCATGAAGAAACCTACATGGAATAATACAAGGAGAAAAGGAATCATAGGAAGAGGTTCACACCTTGGTTGGATCATAGATGGGTCATGTTTAGGGGATAAGTAATGGATAAGGTTCTAATTTGGGTAAAAAAAGTATATGGATAATTTGGTAAATATTAGTTTTTTTAAAATTCTGGTTACATCAAATGTTTTATTTGTATGATTGAAAATAACATGCATAAATTGTGTTCCCATTACTAGACAAACCTAAGCACTTGCATGATTTGGACTCATGTTTAGACAAGTTGTGCACTAATTATTCTAAAAAAAATTAATTGAATATTGTTGTTATATACATGGTTTCACATATGGTTAGTACTAATTGCGCACATACCATACACCTTTTACTAGAACATAAAATTTTAAAAATAGAATGGATTCAAACCATAACTCAAGATCAAGATAAGAAATTAATAATTACATAAAATAATCAAGATAATAGAGGTCTAGGTTTGACAATTCTCCCAAATATGGAACTTTTTAACCCTATAAAGTACCAGTCAAACATGTCATGAAATGATAAAGAAGAGTATTATCCTTCCCAAGAACAATCCAATTTAAAAACCATGTAACAACCCAATGACTGCCATATAATGGTCTACAACATCGATCAACATAAAACATACTTATAACATAATTATTTTCTAAAGGAACTCAAAAAAATCACATCCATAATTCAGACATCCTACTCTCATTGAAAAGCTTGGATATATCACAAATTTTAAAAATAATCATGAAAAGAATGAATACATGTTCTAATTGAGCCTCTATAAGATTCAAAGGCTATATGGTTGGAAAGCATTCAATGGAAGGGTTAAGTCAGAAAACTAATTTTTGAAACAAGGTTCATGATAGTGTAATATAAACCAGAGTGGTCTCCCAAAAATATTTATAATTTATATTGGTTACTAATAATCTAGAAACACCCCATCACTCTTTCAAAACAATAAAAGGTCAAAGAAAGTTGGAGGTCCACTAAAAACTTATCATGTTGAAAGGAACCAACAATGATTATTAAGACAAGATTTAGAAATCTTCACCAACTGAGTGTCAAAAATATAAACCAAACTCAATACATGAATATGTAAATGTTAAAGTCCATAATTTGGATAGAACTGAATAACTCTAGTCACATGTCCTTAATCAAGGAAATTAATTGGTTCTAATACTAACAACACCCAAATACTAGGCATTAGAGGGCTTAAGTGGAAGAAAACATTATCTTAAAATAATATCGAAGAGAGAAAAATTACTTCTATTTGGGGAGGCTCAAAAGAAATTATCATCTAATTGATAATTGATCATCCCATTAAATCATGATTTTCTCTCCAAATAAGAATAAGGTTTATAATATCTCCATATTCCATGCCAAATTTCAAGGGAAAAGGTGATGATGCACTGAGGGAATATGAAAAAATATATCATAGTCAAGTTATCTCTCACACTACCACCAAAATCTAGGATATTAGGACTCAATTCACTAAAACATCATAAGGTTTCTATCAACAACCAAATTGAATGTAGTTAGAATTTTGAATAAGAAAAACTAATATTCTAAGATTTGGTAGAGAGTATATCTAGGTAAAATTAAAAAACCCATGAAATCAAGATATAAATATAAGGAAATGTTGTCATACCACTCTTCCCAGAGTATTGATAGGATCAACAACTAGAATGGACACACTCATATTCTATGGGACACGGTCCAAAAAGAAAACCCAAAGTATTAAGACTTTTTTAGAGAAATATTTCAAATAACAAAAGACCACATCCCATTAAAATTTTACAACATAAATCACATATAATAAACTCAATATCCAAAACAAATCAATAACTCAAAGAATATATCACATGCATCGAACAATTAAGAAATTCTTCTAAAATAATTTCAAAAGCACACACCATAATTTTTAAAAACACTCATTAGTTTAGAAAATATAATTTCATAAACCTTTGTAAAAACCCCTTCAAAATTATTTACTATCAACCCCTTTTAAAAATGAAACAATATTTTTGAGAAGTTACACTTTTAAATCCTTTCATGTTTAGATATTTTAATTTCAAAATCCTTCAAAAAGTACATCGAAAATAATTTAGAAAAATATATATTCAAAATTAAAAATAATTTCATTTCATAAAATGTTATTGTCATTTAAACCCATCTTTTAAAACCTAATTACACAGTTTAAAATAAAATTTCATTGTTTTTTAACCAATTTTCCCTTTTTAAAACCCATAAAAATTAAATCAAAAGCTATAATACACTATAAAATCCCTCATAATTTTTTTTAAAAAAAATAATACAAAACTAAAAGTAATTTGAAATCTTTGAAGTAAAAAACTATATTAATGTTCTAGGGGATAGTTGTTTCACACCTCTTGACCACTCAGGTTGAGAGTTGGCACCAAGTGAGTAACAACCATTGGATGTTTTAGATAACCATTCACATTTGTTAAATATGGTTTTTAAAGCCATATGTTCCAATAGTGTGCCTCTAGTTCCAGTCCCTTTTTTTATAAACATATAAAATCCTCTAAAAACACATACACCATAAACACCATCCAAAAAATCATATGTATCAATTAAATTAAACTCAGAATAAATAATGAAATCATGAAATTCAAAACTGAATCCTAATATTCCATGTATACTGAAGGCTCAGTACAAGTAAGTGATAGATATAATCCTTTTTCACCCACATAATGATTTCCAATAGTTTTATCTCCAATCTAAATTAAACACTAAAATAAAAAAGAGTGACTTTGATATTATTATTCTACCAACCAACTTGAGTTTTCCACCTATCAAACACCTAATCCAACCTATGGAAAGTACCCTTAGACATTCCCAATCCCCATAAGATGTATAAAAATGCCAAATAATCGAAAAGACACAGTGGGAATGATTTCTCCCATAAAATAAATTAAACAAAGTAATGAATATTTTACTAAATTTCATGCATGACACCCCCATACATTGGACACCCATGCACCAAAAGATAAAAAGATATAGAAAAAATGTAAAGAAAAAACAAAAACATCCATCACCTCCAACACCCTTGAAAAAAACATCCTCTATTATTAGACATTCATCACACCACATTGATAAAAATTACTAATTAATAAAAGAAATAAAAACAAGGATGGATGATTTGGCTAATTCTATAAGGGAAAAATAATAAAATAAAAATAATAAAATAACCAACATGTGACTTCACGAGTCATCATTCAACATCGAATAAATAAATTCTCCATAAATATCCCATGGTTGAAGAAAAACCTAAAACAAATATATAATATAATTGTGAGAAAAAAATACCTAGTAGGTCCTCATTAGTCATTCCACAAGATAAACCTTTAAAAAAATATCCATTTTCAATCTTATTTAAAATATATTAATTTAAAATAATCATTTCTTTGTTCGTCCAAGAGAACATACAATAATTTTCTAAATATCTTTAAATACATAAAAAAAGTACTATAAAACTTTTGAAAAAAATATTATATTAAAAATAGGATTTTGAGATCCCCATTTTTTTAAACAATTTCTATAGAAATAGTAAAAAAATAACCCAAATATTAAACTGAGGAACACAAACAGGATAACTAAACCATAATATTAAATAAAAAACATCTAGTATGAACGAACATAGTAAATAAACAAAGTAATAATAAGTTGTCATATTTATCTATGTCATGGATCGATTAGCAGTGGTTTTTATTTCATAGTGGTTTGAACCGACACTAATCATTTAGTGGTGGTTTTAAAAAAAATCTGTAATTTATTTATTATTTACATATTTAATTATTATTAAGTACTAATTATTAGTTATTTATTATTTATTGATTTATTTATGTATTTATTTATTTATTTATTATTTATTATTTAGTATTTAGTATTTAGTATTTAGTATTTATTATTTATTACTTTTTTATACATTATTCTTTATTACTTATATAATTACTTATTTATATAACTTTTCATATAAAAATTGAGTATATATATGTGTAGGGTGAGATTTGAACCTCTTACCTCTTGGTTGTTGGGAAAATACCTTACTACTCTGGCAATCTTATCATGTGGTGACTAAACAAAACTTTAATATACTTATATACATACAGATTGATATATGTAAATTCATAATAAATGATAAATATATGATAAATAACAAATAATAAATAAATGATAAGTAAATGATAAATAATGAATAAATAGTAAATAATAATAATAAATAAGTAAATAATATTTAAAAACCAATAAAAATTAATAATATATATATATATATTATAAAAAAGTAATAATAATTAATAAATAAAAAATAAAAAAACAATAATAAATGACAAATAAATAATAAATAATAAACAATAAATAATAAAATATTATAATAAATAAATAAATAAATAATGATAATAAATAATATTAAATAATATTAAATAATATGAAATAATAATTATTTTTTAAATAATAAATAAGAAATGATAAAATAAACACAAACACAGATATATATATATATATATAATAAAATATAATTGTATATGAATATATATATATATATGTATATATATACGTATATATATAAACACCAATAAATATTAATAAATATAACTATACATAAATACATATTAATTTATATAAATATAAATACTTATAAATATTTATTTATATATATTCCCACATAACATATATAAATATATAAAACTATATATATATATATAAATTATAAATAAATATTCATAAATATATAGAAATACACACACTTATATATAAAATAAATAACAAATCACCAAAAGAGGTATTACCACTCCAATTTAAACACCATCTTGTCAATATGAATGTTAAACCATGGAATAAAATTTCAAACAACTAAACAAGAATAAGGACACTCACTTAAAAGAAGATGAAATTCTATTTAATGTTCATAAATTGTGATATCCTAACTAAAAACTATGTTTTAGAGGCCTTCAGGGAATTTTGACCTTGAAAAATAGTGATTCAAGTTCCCATGAGTTAACATGGTGTAGATCTCTTCACATGATTCAATTTGAAATCTCGTAGAGGCCTAATGGACACTCAGATAAAAAATTATGGTTGTTTGAAATTAATGCTTGATTTTCATCTTCTCAAATAACATTAATAAATTTTAAATTTCTTATTATTATCAAATTTTTATATAATTTCATTGTATTTATTTTTTTAATATTTGATTTGGCATGTCATGGAGCACCAACAAGCACTTGGATCAAAAGTTATTATTATTTGATGTTAAAGTCTAATTTTTAAACTCTCTTGAAACATTAGTTATAGAGAACATTTCCACCATGATATTGATATGTGACAGTGTGTGTCTATGTGTGTGTTCAGGTGTTTATATGTATATATGTATTTATAAATGTATGTATGTATGTGTGTATGTATGTTTGTATGTATATATGTAAATTAAATATGAATTAATAACTTTTAATAATAAATTATAAAATTATAAAAGCATTAATTATTCATTATTCATTATTTTAATTATTATAAATTATTTATTACATATATATACAGATTTTTATAAATAAATTATTATCATCCTTACTGTTATTTATAATTATTTTTATTAAATCCTAATATATTTAAAGGTGAGTTATATAAAAAACCACCACAAAAATTATATTACAAATTTAGAAAATATTTTCTTCATGTTCAGTGGTGGTTTTTTAAAAACTGTTGATAAATATCAATAAAAATAATATTTATTTTTAGAGTTGGTTTAAACCACTGCTAAATTATTGACGATTTTATATAATTTTTCATCAATTAGAGTCATTTTTCAAAACCACCATAAAAAAACATAAACAAGGACAATTAGGTTTGGTTTTGAAAACTGCCGCTAAATACATATTTTGGCATAGAGTGTCTAGGTTAGCTGTAACATTCTCAATTTTTAAATGATCTTCAAACACTATTTTTTTTATATTTAATATGTCCTTTTGAGGAAAATTAAAAAAATTCAAACCATTTTACCCTTACGTAGTTCCTAGGGCCTAAAAACGGTTAAAAGGGTTATACCTATACACATGTGGGGTTTTGGAGTGTTACATAAACATAGCCCTTTTTTCAGGGGCTATGTAAGGGTAAACCATGCACAATTTGAGTGTAGGGTATTCTTCCAAGTTCTATAAAATATTAAATCACTTTTCAATACAGTGATTATGGTTAAGACCGGTGTTATGTAAAGTAACCTTTGGCACTATGTAAGGGAAAGGAAAAATACATGTTCTACATAATTGAAATATCCTATTTACAAAGGTTGTGTAAGGGTAAAAAATATACTATGTAAGTGTAACCTGTGAATTACAAAGTCTATGTAAGGGTAGCCTTGGAGTTGTGTAAGGGTACTTAGTGTTGGAGAATGTTCCCTAGAACCGACCTATTTAATACTAGATTACATATTATTCATTGTAAATGATGTTTTCCTATCACTTTATTATTGTTCTTCTTCATGAAATTTGTATGTGATAATGTACTAAGAATACATGTCACACTAAAGGCTCATAGTATTTCCCTATAATGATTATCTATTTGATGTTCCATAACATTTTTCTTAAATATTTGTTTATAGATGAATGATATTTTATGATGGGACGTAGATTATATAGGCTATTAGGAGTATTAATCTCATAATTAATCACAATACCTTCTCTTGGTGTTCTCCCTTCGTATTCTCTAAGATAGAAGGTTATGCGAAGAGACCCGTTAATGGGAAATCCAAATTTTCTATGGGTTACTGGATGTTCCTATATGAGGACATGTGTATTGATCTATGAACTTTAATATTTTCATTAGAAGATAATTGATATTGCATTAATGGAAAATGGGAGAAAGGATTTATCCCTTTTTTCCCTTTATGTAATTTAATATCTAAGGCCCTTTGATTGAAATAGAATAGCCTATGTATATCTATGGACATAGTGTTTTGTGGGAGAGTTTATTTTTAGAAACTCAAAGAAATATACATCGAGCATATAGGTTTATGGAACCAACATGAAACCTACTTGATTTGTTATATCATGATAAATTAATTATATTACATGGTAAGGATTCTTAGGAGAATATATTTCATTTCAAAATTAACTTATTTCTCAATTGTATCCTTGGAATGTGTTTAGATTCTAACCTTGGACTTTAGGAGGTTATGCCTAATGCCACTAAGAAAGAGTCTTAGAGAGTCACATGCTAAGTATATCAAAAATCTCATTTAAATTAAATTAATGAATATAATAGGTCAGAATAAATAATATTTATTTGTTTTTGGTTGATCACAATAATTTAATCATAGTTTATTTGGAATAATATGTGATCTAAAAAATAATAATAAATGTTTATTTGTGTAGTGTCCTTCATTTTTATATAGGATTAGATCATTTAATTTTCTATTTTAACCAATTTTTTACTCTAATAAATTAACTTGAGAGTTTAAGGATTGTTTGGGGAAGTCTGGGGCTTGTTCAAAGCCCAAAACTTTGGTTTCTTGGGAAACCGGTAGAGCCTCATGGTTGGCGCATGGTTAGTATTATCCCTGCTACTCAATCATGCATCCCAAAAGAGGAGGTGCATGGATTGAAAAATTGTGACAGGGAGGCCACAAATAAATGAAAATCTTGTAATAAATTTTCGGTTTATTGTGCACAGCTAGCATACAGTTTCTCCTAATTATGCACCAAGTTTTCAATAGGATATAGTTATTAGACAATGATCATGCACGGGGTACACATAGTTTGACAACCCATGCATAACTCACGCATGGTTAGTTCCACTTAGACAATAGTGGTTCATTATTTGGCACATGGTTTGGCCAACCATGAACACAAATCATGCAGCCTATTAAAATGTGTGAATTTCATATTTTTTCCAAACTTCATTAAATATTATCACACTATTTTTATTCTACAAATTACATAGCACCACCTCCATAATTTTGAGATCTCCCTTCACTCCTCAAGATAGACTTTTAGCCTCCTCCCTCATACAGACTTGGATTTAGACATCAATTTTCATGTTGGATACCCAATTATAACTGATTTATTCTTATTCTTTCATTTAGTAATTTATCTCTCTATATTTAATTCTAAATATCTGGAAGTTAATATTCAATATATTCATGGTATTCCCCTATTTCTTATATTTATACCATTTTGGATTAATTTAATGGCTAATAATGGGTGAAATTTCGACAACCCATCTATGGTAGATGGTATTTCACTTTTCTCTAAAAGTTTGGATGTTTATATCATGCATCATTATTCCACACACCATTATTTCCATGTGACGCCCTTAATGTGTCAAATTAAATTATCGAATTTCTTGTATCATGTTTAGGGTGTCCTTATGCCCTAATTTACATTATTGAAGGTTTAATACCTCATCCCAAGAAACCCCTTAGGGTGTGTTTCTTTAAATTAATATAAATGTATGCTTTATAATGGAATTTATCCACCTATTTAGGTGTGTAGATGTGTCCCTTGTATGTAAAATGGTTTTAGTATATTTATTGAAGACAAGTGATGTCTTTCTAGGACTTATAATCATATTCTCAGTAATTAAACCACCTTATGAGGTGAGTTGTCTTCCTTATGTAAAATTATTGAATAATATATATAAAATGAAAATTTAATTTCATGGTAATGTCAAATTAGTGACCACACTTGGATCCAATCTTGGTCGTATGGATGTGAATTCCCCGGCTTAGAACTAAGGGTTCACCTATATTTCTAGAAATTAAATAAATTGAATGCATTTGATGAGTCTCCTTAGATTTGGATTCATATTGAAAACTTCCATTATTACTACCATGGGATCTGTTCAAGTATATCAATGTGGATGCTTAGGAAATTATAATAGGAATCATGTGGTGTTTTTCCCTTATGTTGAACTATCTGGGGAACAACTTTGTAGTATTCCTCTAGTTTATGAAATTTAAATTCCATTAAATTATGGGACTTACATGAATATAAATACTCCAAGATTCCATATTTATATACCTTGTTCCCAACCTTATAAACATAAACCTAACAATTTATGTTATTAGAGAAATTTTAGATTAGGCTAAAGTATGTAGTTTTAGACATGTTCTCTATAAGGAACCCAGACTGATGGGGTTTATTTATTTTTTTTATTTTACATTTATTATTACATGCACACTACTCATTGTATATCAACATACTAGATAGTACTAAAAACCATTGATGGTGGCCTACTAAGTTTTAATAGACTTCGTAGATGTAGGTAAGGACAAAGGGAAGTATCTAGCTATGGATTCTTGATTTTCAATGCTAGGATTAGGTGAAAGAGTAGAGGATTGAGCATGTTCATGCAATGATATTAGTGATAGATTTGTCAATCATGTATTGTGTATGCATGTTCTCTTCGTATACTATATTTTTTATAAAATCAAGACATTGTATTTTTGTATAAGATATTGGATATTTTTTATTATTTTCATGTATTTGGTAGATTTACTTACACTAATATTTAAACCATTATGCTTCCTATATTATATTATATTACTTTTTTTGATTTATCTATTATCATCATTTCAAGTCACTATGTTCATGAGGGTATAGTCTCCCCACTGTACAATCATCTACCCTCACTACTAGTTGGTAGCCTCTAGCATATAGGGAGGTGTTCTTGAAGCCATGTGTCAAACCAGGATCTATTAGTTTTAAGTGAACTAGGTTTGGGATGCTATAAAGTGGCATCAGATCCCCTTTATATTCTTTCCTTATTATTTGGTTTGGTAGAAAAAAGATAAGGACATGTTAGAATTTGGTAATGATCCTTCTCCTAGGAGTAGCTAACCCACATACTAGAAAAAGGCCAAGTTGCATGGGAAGGGACTTGTTGTTTTGGATTGCACCTATAACATATGTATTGATTTCAAAATTGGGTGACACACAAGATTTGTGATGATTGTTATCATTGAGGGATGTATTTTAACCTTGTCTCGGTATATCAAGGTGGTATTGTCTCATTCAACATTAGAAGAACTCAAGGATTCACATGTCATGCATATGCCATGCCATATATATTTTATTGTGAGAATTTCATGTAGAATGTTGTGGTTCCCTGATTGCTATAATATAATTGGAATAATGATTCTTATAATAACAAGAAAAATAATTGGTTTTTAAAGTTTATTCCTTAACCTAGATGGTATTTTACAACATATATTGAGGATGGCACCTTAATTATCCAATTATCACATGTTTGAGCTCTGTAATAGTGGTTACACGAGCTTAAAAAAGTTCATTTCAATTACCTGAATGACAATTGTAATTTATAAATCATGTACTTAGATAAATCTATAATGGATATTCATCTTATCAAATCATCTTATACAGATTTTTACATCCTGATACTAAATATAAGAAGTTTGGTTGTAGATACATGATGTGTAAACAATAACTTATAACATTCTGAATTTATAAATTAGTAATGTTAACTCATCCAACTGAACATTGATATATATATATATATACATATATATAATTTTTGAATTATAATTCCTAAATAAAATGGTTTCAATTAAATGAGGATTCCAATTGATACTTAAAGGGCGTTTTCCCCTATAAATTACAATTTTCATTGCATATACTAGAACCTCTAACATGAAACAAATAACTTTCCCTTAACTCGACCATAATAGTGGGTAGTTGGGAGTATCTATTATGATCCTCTATGAAATTATAAATCACATAAACATATATTTAGATTAGGTAATCGGGTGTGAATTTTTTGTTAGAAGGTTTGTACCTATCCTGTTATAATAATTCTGATATATTCTTCTATTAAATATTATCATATAGTGTGAGTTTGGTATTATAGAGAGATTTCACCATGAAATCCTTAGGTTGTGTACCAAGAGGGTGGTGACCACCATGATCCAAAGGTGGTGGGACCTGATCCACAAGTATTACCTCTTGTACAACCACTTTTGGAACCTCCTATTAGACTTGATTTGATAATAAATTCTTAGATTCAAGAGATATTCTTATAGCTAGTGAAGACTATATTGGGATCTCCATGACTTTTATCTTCTATGGAAGAGTTGACTAGGTAGTTCCAAAAGTATCATCCTGCTATTTTTTTGGGGAAGGTGGTACTTAGACTATTGGGTCATGGATAGAGTCCATTTTTTCTATCCTTGACCATCTTGATATTCCTTTCAGAAGGAGGGTCAAGCATTCAGATTATATGGTTAGAGCAACACAAAAAATATGGTTGGATGTTTTGAAACAGGCTGACCAATGTCGGGTTATGATCTGTAGGGAATTTTATGAATCCTTATATGGTTATTTATTTCCCAAAACACTGAGGTATATCTAATCTAAAGAGTTTATGCACCTAGAGTGGATCAATATATCTATTATGGAATACTCTACTCGTTTTATGAAGCCTTAGTGTCTAGTTCATACTCTACTTGGTGAAAAGATATCTAGGTCTATTTGATTTAAGGATGGGATTCTGTATTCTATATGTTCATAGGTAAACATATTCTTGTTTACTTCTGTATCTAAGATAATGAAACTTGCCCTTATCAATGAGTATAATCTAAGGGAACCTGAATGTGGGGGCTAGAGTGGTTCATCTCCAAGATCGAGTAGTACATTGACCAGTGGTAGGAATCACCATTTTGTGCCTTCTCATGGAGTTGGTAGTGTTTAGAGTGTGCACCTTAGTATTGATATGATCTATCGCCAGTTCTCTTGGTCAAGACACATGAAGCCCCCATTGTGGTAAGGATAGAGTTGAGTGTCATACCTATAGTAATATGGGTCATATTTAGTGACATTGTAAAAAATAACCTCCCACTATTAGTGATTGTGGATAAACATTGAATTTAGGTCTTGGAGAGGGATCTATATCTCTATGTCAGGAAAAGAGCTAGATTATCACCGATCGTATAGACCAAGGAGGTGGAAAGGGCCAGGGAAGTTAATATTTTGATATACAATCCTAGAAAAACATGCATGCTCATGGTATCCAGGTTTTAGTTCAGGATGATGGATCAAGATAGATTTATGAAGAATAGTCGATATCCAAAGAGAATAGTGTTATCCAATTCATGGTTCAATATATGATTTTAGTAGACTATACATTATTTCCTTTCATGTTTGATAGGTGATCTTTCCACTACTTTATATCTATATAAATTATTGAAATCCTTGGACTTGAGATCAAATAATTTTGTGGAGTGATGACTCTTGATACTCTATTTGGAGTTCATTCCAAAAGTATACACCAGTTTAAGGAGTTCCCCCATGAAATAGGTAGCTATTATTTCTTATAAAACCAATTTATCTTTATGATGATTGTTTTTGACATCATTTTCAGGATTGACTGGTTGGTACCTTATCACGGTCATGTTCATTTCCATCACTGAAGAGTATCCATAACATCACTCAAATGTGGTGATTATATTCACAAGGTTTAATGGGATTTCAAGGAAATATGAGACAAACTTCAGCATTGTGGGCTAGGTAGAGTGATATCCAATATTTATTGTATATTTTTGATGATCAGGGAATGTGATGTACTAATTTACCTCTAATAGTGAATCATTTCAAGGGTGTCTTTCCGACAAACTTTTTGAGGGTCCATCCTAATAGATATGTAGAGTTTACCATGGATCTTGTTTTAAGTGAAACACCGGTTTCCATTACTCCTTATAAGATAGATATTACTTAATTACATGAGATTAAGAGATAGTTGGAGGATTTGGAATCCAAGGGTCTATATGAGCCAGTAATTCGCTATGGGTTCCACCTATAATTTTCTCCAAGAAGGTGGATAGAATCCTTGGTCTCTTTATGGACTATCATCAATTGAACCTGGTTATGTTTAAGAATCTTCATCTACTACCTCTTATATATGACATCTTTTTATAGCTCCAAGGATCTTTAGTGTTCTAAAATATTAATTTGAGGTCATTCTATCATCAGGTGTGACTTAAGACTTAATCTATAAAGTGTACATAATTTTGTAGTAGATATGGATTTTATGAGTATTTGGTAATGTCCCTCAGCCTCACAAATGCATTGTTAATTTTTATGAACCTGGTGAATTAGGGTTCCCACCCATATCTGGATTCAATTGTGGTAGTTTTCATGGAAGAAATCTTGGTGTACTTACATACTTGAAAGTATCATTCCAAACATCTTGATATTTTTTTAGTACACTAAGAGAGAACATGTTTTATTCCAAAATTCCAAAATGCTAGTTTTGGTTTGATAAAGTCCATATCATGTGTCATATCATCTCAGGGGTAGGAGGATCTACTAACCTAGAGAAGGTGGGTGTTGTGTTTTCTTGGTAATATCCTAAGAATGACATTGATATATGCAGTTTCTTAGTGGAATCTAGATATTAATGTAATTTTTTTTAGTATTTATCACTCCCTTCATCACCTGTCATAGGCTTTACCAAGAAGGGAATCAAATTTTTATGGTCTAAATCATGCGAGGAAGCCTTTCATGTGTTGAAGGGACATTTGACTTCAGCACTATTATTGATTCTTCTAGAGTTGAGTAGATGTTATATGGATTATTTTGAGGCATCATTCATTGGGTTTGGAGCCGTTCTTATTTAGTGTGATTTATTCATAGAATATGGGTCTCACCAGTTGAAATCTTATGAGTGTAATTACCCGACACATGAGCTCGAGCTAGCGGTATTTGTTTATGCCATATGTTATTTGAGGTAATACCTACTAGTACAGTCGTTTATTTTATACATGGATAATAAAATTATCAAATATATCTATATTCAATGTGATTTGAACCCCAAATAGTGAAAATTTATTAAATAACTATATTTTTTTACTTTGAGCTTTCTTATATGCTTGGTAAAGGAAATTTTATGGTCGATTCTTTGAGTAGGAAGACTCAGATGCAGGTGGTTAAGGATGTTAGTAGTGCGTGGAAGTTTATGGACTTGTTTTATAAGATGCATGTGGATGTTTCAAGATATTATTTGAATCCTTTAATCGCATTTTTATTTATGATATCCTCACTTCATGATATAGTGAATGTGAGGAAAATTTCAAATAATGAGCGCTTGGTCCCAAGTTCGAGAGTTTTAGAAGAGGAACCACCTCCTAGTTGGTATGTTGATGGAGATATGATCTTGCACATTCATGGAAGTATCTAGGTTCCTACTGACGTGTGAGAGGATTTTATGTGAGATGCTAATAACAAATATTAGGCAATACAACCTAGTATTACCAATATTTACTATTATATGTGATGCTTGTATTAGTTGTTGGGGATGAAAAAGGATATATAAGTCTTCATTACTAGGTGTTCCACCTTCCATTAGGTGAATATAGAACACCAGTGAACTTTTCATATTTTAATATAACAACCCAATATTTTATAAACTTCCTTAAATAAATTTAATTTTTTTTCTCTATATTATGTTAAACACAATAACAAGTATAGAAAAATCATTATATACTATTAAAATATTATAATTTAATGTTATCACTTAGATGTTGGATTAAAGATTATGAATACGTCAACTTAAATTATTAAAATGTATGGTTTACATATGTATAAAATTAATTCATTAGTTATCAACTAAATATAAATAAATATAAAAACATTTGAAAATAAAGAAGGTGTTTTTTAAGAAAAAAACAGTTTTTATGAATGAAATGTGTGTTTATCTAAATAAATTTGATTGATCACTTTTGGTGAATGATTTTAATTAAATTTATATGAAATATATCCAACCAAATATTTTAACATTCATCTAATATTTTTTCTATGCATGGGATAATAACAAATCCATTTTTATTTTTACAATTTTATCTCATGATCCGACCCACCGTGTTCTGACCTATGACTACCCCAAGACCACCTCTAATAGGAAAGAGGATGGAGACCGGCACCGAGGAGGAATATCCCACAAATTGTAAGAATTATCCTAATAAACCTTCACAAATGAACACATCTCCAAGACCATACAATGATGAAATGTAAAACAACTGAAAATAATTCATGAATACAACTATAATAATACAACCAAAGTTCGTTAATAAAGCACTGATATCAAAAAAAAGGTCAAATACTATCCCATCCAAAAAAACTGTAACAGAGTCCAACCTACTACAAGGTTGAATACTATGATCAAATTCAGACTCCCTGTAAACACCTCATACTATATAGCTCAATATTCGCTCCACCAACTCTGCATCCTCCTGGGACACCATCAAAAGTGTGATCGTCTACATAAGACATGACTCATGTGGAAAGAGCCAATGAAGTGGTGAGTATAAAAATTCCTAGTAGGACACAATGAATACATTAAACAAAAATAATCAAGAATATTCATCTTAATACAATGATATAAAATTAAATGTATAACATAAAACACATAGATATACTAAATAAGGACATCGCCAATCTAGGAGGTCACAACCATCTATCCTCCATAAGATTGTTCTTGAAGAAACACTCATTATGGGAGAATACACTCAACAAGACATAGTATTACTAGAGGCACTCATCCATTAGGTCACGCTCATTGGGCCACACCCAAGAAATCCCACTAGTATCAAAATACCCAGATACACAGATAGAGGGTCATGCCCAGAACTGCTAGGGGATACCACAAACCTTATCTGCATCAACCCGCTTTGTAGGGTACCATATATCAATGATACGGTGAACCATGTTGATACAACTTGCTAGATGGAAGATCAATACCCAACTCAAAGATTTCATGATGATTACACAAATCCCACCTAGGGTATACCGATGATAGAGGATATCACTCAAGTCTCACATAGGGACACAATGAAATCTATCTAAGACTTATCCTATATGGGGGATCACAATCCTATGATGTGTACATAATGACACATTGTACCCTCTAGGGAAAGGACCATGGGGAAATTGTTCAACCAACACTGGTATGAACTGAAGAGATAAAGAGTTCCATGATATCGCTAAAGGAGTGCATAGTGTGTAAGTAGTGTACACGACATGACTTTCCCAACCTGGATATCATCATGTGGTGATGCCTCGCATTGAATGTAAATATTCATATACATGGTGTTTAGGTACGGTACATGGCATGTAGATATTTTATTCACCGTTAACATGTCGCATGGCCATGTCTATGTACCGTTGGTCTTGCCTGTGCAACAGATCGTGTAAACATGGAAGTGTTTGTGTCTAATTACACCACATTTCAATGTTCATGTACTCTTAGGCATGTTTGTGTACCTTCCAAAGAACGTGACCAGCCTTTATGTTGGTATCACATAGTGTGTGACCACATCACAAGATGTGTGTTATCTAACTCCAACTGAAACCCTAGCATCATATCTAGGGGTCCCACACTGAGTGTAATGTCAGTTTACATGTAGTAAAAATAATGATTTTCTATCTCAAATGAGATTCTACTCCAGGACATCCCATGAATAACCAAATCCTCCCATATAAGTGGAGAATCCTAGATCGAGGTTTTTTTACCCTTTCCATCATCTGTTGTTGGGATCCAGGGTTGAATATGCTTGGAAAACATCACCGTCGAGCCAACCGTCTTCACTTCACATCCAAACTGGGAAGAATATAAACAAAAAATCCATATGATCCGCCTCTTTTAATTCATCTCTATCATTACTCATCGATCGCAAACTGCACCCATGATATCAATTAATTTCACCAAAGAGTGGTTGAGAAATGACTTAATACTGGGTATCCATTGAACCAAGGCCAAAAAGAAATGAATGCAATGAATATGAAAATAAATAGTAGAGAAATTTGTAGTTCATGAAAAGTGGGTAAAAAAACCCATCATTTTTTCATCCATCCACGATATGTTGTTGTAGAAGAATACAAATGAAGTGGAAAAATTAACACAATGAAAAAAATATAATTCCATCAATTTAAATCTACTGATGATGCATGTATCAATTATATTTATGGAATTGATCCACTTTCATCTGAGATTAAATAATGAGATGGGAAAAAATAAACATCCATCCTGGATTTTTGATCAATCACTTATGAAGAATTTTTTCGTGTCGTTTTACTTTACAAGATCCACGAACTCTGTTTGTGCAAAGATTCATGATCTTATCCTGATCCATCTTTGTAGGCCAAGATTGTTCTCCAACGGTCATATAGATCTCTACTAGTTGAGAAGACAACCCTCCAAAAAGTATCATAACCATATATTTATATAATAACATGGTTATTTCATTGAAAACAACTAAAAAATAAATAAATTTATTTATTTTATTCATTTGTACCCTTGATAAATATTTCAAAAATGTAGCACACTAACAAAGGTTAATTTTCTCCTAGGGTAAACCTCACTTTCTTAACACAATAGTGCCCTCATATTTCTGATATATTATCCTATTCAAGACTTATTAATCTTTTTTAGGAAAACAATGTGCACGTGTTATTTAATTTATTTAACACATTTCAAACATTTATTCTGGGAACACTGAACCTTGGAATCACAGGACATCTCAGTGCCTAGTCTCAAAAATAATATATATGATATCCAAAAATATTATATGGAAAATATAGATCATTAGGTTTTCCCAATCATAAGTATTTTCATCTTGAAAAGAGAAAACCCTACTAGAAAAGATGATGGTACTTTGATGGCATCCAGTTCTCCCGCTCTCAGGTGCTCTCATGAAGAATCATGTGCTACCACCAAACACGTACTAGGGGAATCGATCATCCACATAGGATCCTCACATTCAAATCCCCAATCTCAATCAAGTACTCTACAATGGTAGATCCATCTTCGATTTCCAGCTCACCCTAGTAAAAAACATGAAATGGGTCATGAATGTACCTCCTCAGCTGGGACATGTGGAAGATTCTGTGTACCCGTTCAAACTATAGTGGTAGAGTTAAGCGGTATGCCACCTTTCCAACCCTATGTTGTATCTGTAAAGGTCTAATGAATCTCAGATAAAACTTTTCACCACGGCTAAATATGTACAATCTACGTTGAGGTGAGACTCTAAAGAACACATGGTATCCCTCCTAAAACTCTAGAGATCTCCGTTATCGATCAACATAAGAATTAGTATGGCTCTATATAGTCCTAATCTACTCTTTAATGATATAAACCTTCTTTTTTGTATCTCTCATCAGCTCTAGGACCATTAACACTGACTCTCTTAGCTCATTCCAACAAAATGGTGACCCAGATAGTCACCCATAAAAATCCTGGAATGGTTTTATATCAATGGTCGAATGGTATTTTTTGTTGTTAAAAACTCCACTAAGGTAATATAATCCTCCCAAATATGGCTAAAGTCAAACATGGAATCATGTAGCATGTCCTACAATACCTAAGTTTTCCACTCAGTCAAGCTGTCAGTTTGGGGGTCAAATGTTGTGCTCAAGTGTAACTGGTTCCTAAATTCATCATGTAGTAATATCCATAATAATGACTTGAAGTGACTATCATGGTTTAAAATGAACATATAGGAAACTCAATGGATTCAGGCTATCTTCTTCATGTAGATGAATCTCAAGCTCTCAACTGAACTCTTCTCTTGAATATCTAGAAAGTGGGTCAACTTGGTGAGTTGGTCTATGATCACCTAGATGGAATCATTCCCCATGGATTAACATGGTAACACTTTAATGAATTCCGTGGAAATTCCATCCCACTTCAACTATATAACCTCAAGGGGTTGAGCTAAACCCACTAGAATCGAATGCTTAGCCTTCACTTACTGACAAGTGAGGCATCGAGAGACAAACTTTACAACAAAACGTTTAATGCATGGAAACAAAACTAGCATAAGAGGTCTTAGTAAATCTTTTCCAAACATGGATATACCACAAAATAAGGTTTATGTAAATCCTATATCAAATTTTCCAATAACATCAAATATACCATAATATGTCCTTTGAAAAGGACAACATGCTCCCCACCTTCAAAATATCCATTAGGAGCATGTCCCACTAATATATGAGTATGTAATGTCTCACGGTTAGTATCTACATGGTGATAATCCATGAAATGCTATAAAATAATGGGGGGTAACAACCATTGAATGAAGACATAAAGAAAAATCCCTTTTCCCAAAGTAAAACTGTAACAATGCTAACTGATCTAACACCTTGGCTAATAACTGAGAATGAGATATCCTACTGAGAGGGTTTTCCACCCCATTCCCCTTCTTAGGAGTATATAAAATCTCTAAGTCATAGTCCTATAGTAACTCTATCAATCTCCTTTATCTTATTTTAAGATCCTTCTAACAGAAAATATACATTAGATTCTTGTGGTCAAAGTAGATGATAAATAGCTTTCCTATCCAATAGTGTCACCACATTTTATGTGAAAATACCATAGCTGATAACTAAATATCATGGGTCATGAAGTCATACTCATGTGGTCTCAACTGACATAAACTACATGAAATCACTACTTTCCTCTACTTGAGAACTCAACCCAACCCAACCCCTTCTCCATCATATAACACTACGCACTCAACACCCTCCCCTGGAAATCTCAAGATAGGAGCACTCTTCAACCTCTACCTTATATTCTGAAATCACTTCTAGAACATTTTCTTTTACAAAATTTTTCCCTTCTAGTTCAATGTTTTCAAGGGTGCTTTCACTCTGGAGAAATTGGGAACCAGCCGCTGATAGAACCATGCCATCCTAAGGAAACTCTGCACCTTAGTAACACTCTTGGGAGGATTCCAAAAAAGCACTACCTCAACCTTTATGGGACCACTTATACACCTTCCAATGAGATGATATTTCCTAGAATGTTGACCTATCTAATATTGAATTGATAATATTTTATATTACCTGAAATATGATTCTCTTGATGTGTGTCTGATATTATCCTCATGTGTATTGTGTGTTCCTACTCAAACGTTGAGTACAATAGGATATTGTAAATGAAGAATACCATGAACTAATCTAATATAGAATGAAGGATCTAGTTTATGAGTCCCATGAACACTAATGAGTCATTATTCATACTAAATGGTATAACCAAGATCTCATATTGATCATAACAATACCTGAATGTTGCCATCAGTAAATCTGCATGCCGTCCTCGCAACTGGTGATAGCCTGATTTAGGCTCAATCTTCAAGAACCTCTATAACCATCTCAACTGATCAAATATTTAATCAATATTAGATATTGGGTACTTATTCTTTACAGTAACCTGGTTCATGCATAGATATTCAATACATGACCTTAATCTCTTTTCCACCTTCTAGTTGAACAACACTAGGGCTTCCCAAGGGGAAACATTATGTCTCACAAATCCCTTCTCTTAAAATTCATCCAACTACACCCTTATCTAAAAGAGATCTACATGAACCATATGATATTATTATGTAGATATCAAGGTCTACCCAGGATGTAATTCAATGTAAATGTCTATCTCTCGATTAAGAGTTAATCCTATAACATCCTCAAGAAAGATGTCCTCATACTCCACCGTCACAACAAAAACTGAACACTCATATCATCCACTACTCCTAGATTCAATCTATCCAATTGATGAGTAATTGACTAAAATCTCATATTCCTCATTATTTTTTTCTCTTCTAAGGTTTCCTTGTCACCCCAAAAGGAAAACCATGTTCCACCACTTCAGACAGATCACATCATAAAAATTGTCAATATGGGAATGAAATTCAGATATCCATTCCATACCTAAGATGATGTTGTAAGTAATTTTCACTAATAAAAATAGAACCCATAAAAACTCTCACCTCCAAGTGTTAGATCGCACTATTGGCAGAAGTATTCAACCACTAAGTCACCACCTATCAGAGAATCTAACCACAAGGGTTGATCCAATGGATCAACTAGAATAAATATGTCTCAAACCAGATAAGTGGAAAGGAAGGAATGACACTTACATGTGTATATCAATACTGTGAAAAAATTATAGAATATTTTGATCATAAAATGAATAATCCAAAAATCCTTAGGGTTATAGGACTCCATTTCCTATAGCTGGCCTCATTCCTAGCCATGATCTCCCTAAGCTTGGTTTGGACCACTTGGGGATGATGGTAGTAATAGGTCATATCTCTGACCACCTGTTGCTGCTCTATTGGCCCCTCTACCATGTTCAATTTCATGTGTAACTTCCTTCTCCTACCTCTATATCTGTTTCATAATCCCCTCTACCATCTCTCGATCAACTATAAGATGGGTTAGACAATCCTAAACTAGATCTCCCTGACTGTCACAGGAGAAACACCACCTCTCCCTTGAATGATTCGATCTATCCTCATATCCCTGCACCACTGAACCTATGGCATGTGATCACATTTTGAAGTGTGTGACACACTTGGATTCTTGTGACTTCCATAAGCTACCTCATGCTACGGTCTTAGCTCTTGGAATCCCACTACCAACACCCACTCTTGGTGCCTGCTCCTCCAGGAAGCTCTCCAACACCAAGTCTTTCTCAATAACCCCAACATAGGTGGGAATTGTAAGGTATACCATTGAAGACCTAATTTACTAGAATAATAACTTATCTATGTTCCATGGTATGAATAAAAGATCATGAACCATATCTGAGGAGTAACACAAGAGATAGTTAAACCATTTTGAATACTCTACCACGGTGAAAATGACCTGTTAGAAATGAAAAATATCTTGTATGCGCACTAATTGAAACATGTATAGATAGAAATCCTCCACAAAGATATGTTGAAAATATAACTAGGATGGATTTGTATCATTTTTTGACTAATTCACTAAACTCCTATATCTCCCAAAGGAGCATTGAAGAAGGCTCACCGCGAGGACATCCATATTATCTATAAGAGTCATTACAAGGTAGAAAAAATTAGTGACTACTAGTATCTATTCCTCATACACCTTGGGTTCTGGCTCACCTCAAAACCTATTAGGTCACTAACTTTGAAACTATAGCATTTCACTTAGTCTATGTGCATCATCTACTAGCACTAGCAATACTAGATTCTTCACAACTAGATGTGGTAAAGATGGTAATCCACCCAGAGGTGACATCTTTGGTACAAGCCCCTATACTAAATCCTCATCACTCAGTATATCGTCCTCATGATCAAAAATTGGTATCCGAGCTGGCTGGTTGAGTGGAGGTATCCTGAAATAAACAAAATGCACCAAAATGAAAGAGTATATCTTGAGAGTTGACTCAAGAAGGACATGTAAAACCGAACCCATTATTATAAGATTCAGGTACAAAACAAAATACATTATAACCAATTTTTACATTTATCAAGTAAAAAAGAAAGGTGATCAGAGTCCTAGTGTGTGGATATGCTAGTTGATGAGCCAACATTGGAGTCTATAACCTAAAATACCAAATTGAGACACTAAAAATTGTTTCCCCAAGGTAATATCACCTACTCTGGTCCTAAGGCAGAACTGATTTCTCTAATACCACTTTGTCTTGAACCAACACACTTGGGTCCAACATTTGACTTCCCAAAGCCCACCTTCAATAGGTCAGGGGTTGGTGGAAAATTCCGAGTAGGCATATCCAAAAAATGGGAGGCATTACCCTAATGTAACTGTACACACACGAACACAAAGACCACATCTTCGAGACCATACAATGTTGAAATTTAAAACAGAAAACACCAAGATATACATATGAAGGGCACCACGCCACCAGATGGTCACAACTGACTATCATCCATAGGATTCTATGAGAAGAAACACTTATTCAAAGAGAATCCACTCCATGAGATATATTATCACCAAACATACCCATCCAAGAGGTCAAGATCATTGGGCCCCACCTAATAAATCTCACTAGTCTCATAAGTCCCTAATTCTTTGATATGGGGTCGTTCTAAGAACCGTTGGGGTCACCATGTAGCCAATCTAGATCAACCCTCTATGTAGGGATCATATGCTAATGATACCATAGACCCTACCGATGCGACCTGTTAGAAGAAGGATCAACTCTCTACTAAAGAAGGTTGTGTAGATTCCACAAACCCCACCTAGTGTATAAATATTATAGTGGATCAAAATCCACTCTCATATAGAGACACCAAAAACTCTATCTAAGCCTCATCCCCCAAAGGGGTAAAAAATCCTCTGATGTGAGTGTAATTCTACACTATAACCTTGAGGGAAAAGAACAACGAAAACATGATAAACTGATAATATCCTGAACAGATTAGTTGAAGAGCTCCAAGATTTCTGTAAGGCATTTCACGGTGTGTCTGTGTGTGTGTGTGTGTGTGTGTGTGTGTGTCTATAGGGTACATAGTGTGCCTCACTCATTCTGGATATGGCCATGTGATGTTTCCTCACACGGAATGTAAATATTTATATTCATGGTGTGTAGGCAAGGTACACAGTGCTTAGAGATCATTTAACACCCTGCCCATGTCGCATGTCCTTGTCCTTGTACTACTGGCCATGTCTCTGTACCAGCCTATGTACACCTAGACGTGTACGTGTCTGAGTACATGGCATGTCCATGCTCATGTACTTATAGTCGTGTCTTTGTACCTTCTAAAGTACATTCCAATCCATCATGTATGGGTCAAACAATTTATGACCATGTAACATTGCATGTGATATTTAGCTCCATCAAAAACCCTAACACCGTAGTCAGGTAGTTCCATGCAGCATGTAATGCAAGTTTACACGCCGTATAAACCGATATTTTCCAAATTCGGCAGGATCGTCCTGTGAGTCATCCCACACATCATCGAAGCCACCCATATCTCCAGATAATTCTTGATTAAGGGCCATCCGACCAATTCCGTCATAGATCACTGGGATCTAGGTTTGGATCATCTCAAAAAACATCATTGTTGATCAAACATTCACTGTCGCACATAAAAAATGAGAATAACAAAAACTATAAATCTTTCTGATCTACCTTCTATCATCCTCCAACTTCATAACACATCAATTTGACCCTTAGTCATAAAAAACACCTTCGGTATCGTCCATTGTGATTAATAATTATTTTCCAAACAATCAAATACCATGCATTCATCAAACCACGATCCAAAAGAAATGTTTATGAAGAACATGTAAAGAAAACAATGGAAAAATCCATAATCCATAAAAATTGAGGAACAAACATCGACCTCTGTTCATTTGATATAAATTCATTTTCCTGGAACAAGGAAAATAAAGAGGAAAAATCAACATTATGAAAAAATATAATTCCATTGATTTAAATCTACTAACGATGTGCGTATTAATTGTGTTGATGGAATTGATCCATGTTTATCCAAGATTAAAGATCAATATGGAAAAAAAATTAAATTTTGAAATTGACTTTGGATTGATCATTATTGAATAATGGTTCTTCATTATCATTGTTGATGAGATCCATGAATTTTTTCGGTACAACGATTCATGATCTGGTCCTGATATGTCATCATCTTCCAAGAATTTTCTTCAACAATCATCTAGATCTCTTGTCTTTGAGAATATAACTCTAAGAATAGTCACATGACCATATACTTATTGAATATCTTGGTCACTTCAATAAAAAAATATATATATATTTATTTATTTTATTCATTTGTGACCATGAAAACTATTTCACAATTGCCTCTTGCAGAAAAATTTTCATTCATTCCTTGGGTATAACTCATAATCTAAAACCAAATCTTCCCTTGGATTTCTGATTCAATATCCCATTTAAGAGTTATAACACTTTTTCAAAAAACTATACAAAGACATTATTTAATGTATTTCAAAATTTTATTCCGATCACACCAGGCCTAGAAATCACACACCATCTCAGCGTCTGGTCTCAAAAACAATCCATATAATATCCAAAAATAATACATGGAAAATCTGAATCATTACATTTTATTTTTATAAAAAGAGGTTCTCATCATGTTTTGAGAAGATAATTTAAAATTAAGCTCTTCTTATTAGAGTTATTGAAGTTGATTAAATAGATTCAATATTTAGAATAAAGACATTAAAATTTGGTAAATATGACAGTTCTACTTTTGGTCAATATTAATTCTAATCGTGGTAAAATTTATAACCAAGGTAATGGGTAAATTGGTTTAATCTTGGTTAAAACTAAATTATAGGACTATAATGTTTAATCTTAATTATTATTTGAATAATTGAATTCAACTCTTATCACCTTAGTCTAAAAATTTATATGTTTAAATGAAACTTATCTAAGAAACCTTTCTTTATAATATTTTAAAAAAGTTCAAAAGTGTCACTCTCTTAGTATTAAATATCTTTTATGTTTCCACTTAGGGAAAAAATATAGTTATGAATGAATAAAAATTCCTATTTTTTGAATAATTAAATTAAATTAATTAGAGTATTTTATTTATAATTTTTATAAATTAAAAAATTACTATAAATTATTATACAAAGATAACATGTTATTTATTTAATTAATAAAAAAATTTAAAATATTTAATGTACTATAATTTGAGTGATTATTGGTGTTACAAATTTTTTTTGATACATATGATTTATTAGGGTTGTTCTAAAAGATTATATTTAAATTCTATCATTGTATTGTTCCATTTTAATTCAAATTAATTGAATAGTTTCAAAACTGAAAATAATGATATTTTTTGAAAATATTATTTAATTAAATTATTTAAAAATTATAGAAATATTAAAAGAGGAAAATAAGGATAATATATGATCTTAAATTTCATCCCAAGTTCATTTATATTCCATTTAGAATGATTTTTCTTGATAATTAATTTGTTATATTTTAATCTTTTAAGAAATTTCAAGTGTCTCCTCCCCAATCCTTATGAAAGGACAGCCCCATTTCTCTTATTCACACCACTTTTTTCCATGAATCTTGACTATAACATGAGAAATTAACTTTTTGACTTTAATATCCATATTCTATAGTTTCTTTTCTTCTCAAAATACCAACCTTATATCCATTAATAGGATATCTAAAGGAGTTATTTCAAAGAATAGGTGATTGCCTTAATTGATCACTTTATTTTTAATTATTCTATTAACTCCTCTAAATATATGGAAATTATCAGAAAATAATCACTTAATTATCCTCAATATATTAAAATCTTATTATGATTAGTAAATCACCATTTTCCACCATCTTTCCAACAAATGGGAAGAGAATGTATTGCTCGTGCGTATGTGTGGCATATTATCTCAGTGAATGGTGTATTTCATTTTATATCTCTACCATTATCGATGATGATAAATATATTAATAAAATTAATATATATTATATAATATATATTTATGTGAATTTATTATATAATTATAATAAAATTTAAAGTAATTATATAGGTGATTAGAATTCTTTCAATGAATATAGAACTATAGGTAATGTCTTACTTTTATTTCTATGAGACACATTCCACATTCACCAATTGTTTATTTTATGTTGTTCATATACTTTACATGGATTTATTTTAAGATAAATATAATGAAATTTATGGTTATTTACATATCCATATAAGGTTCTTTATTTCATGAAGATTATGATTCCAGAGTTACCAAAGTGGTAAAGGGTTTTATTTTACAATCTCAGTGTGTCTCGGGATTGTTTACGATTAAGTGTTCAATGATAGAATATTATGATCTACCTCTCAAAAATCTAATGAAAATTTTTATACTGTTTTTATTTTTTTAATATATATGTTTTACTTTCATTTTCTTCATCTTATATACTCAAGAGATCATAAATATTTGTTTAGGAAAATCTAATTTATTTCTCTCATCGTTCAAAAAAGAAAATTCATATTTATCCATGTTTTCTAATATGATTTAAATAAGGGTTTTAGTATTATCCTATGATATTTTAAATTAATCTTTACCCATATTTTGAAAAAAAATCAAAATAAATCTTCTTTGTAATTTCAAATGAGGTACTATTTTGATTTTTTTTATAAGAAATATGAAAGTAATGTTTTTTAACTTATATGGAATAAACATAATTTCCTAACATAATGAAAACTATATGATTTGAATATAATTTTAAAATTTTATAGTGTTATTTTAAATGAAATTTTCTTCATAATAGTTTTAAATTTTTTAAATTTTAAAGATGTGATTTCAAAATGGAATGTTTATTTTCTTCAATAAATATTATAATGATATTTTAATTCATCAAAGACAATAAGATTTATTGTTGCTTATTATTTAGTAGGGATATGATCAAAGGATATCATACTTATTCTTTATATGTGTGGTTCTTGTTTATGAGGAAAATATTTTTATTAAACCCATTCCTTTTCTATAGGTTATACTATGATGAAATGATGAGATGTTAATGAAGCTTGTTTCTTTTCCACATGTTATTTTGAAATGAAATTTTTATGAAACCCATTTATGTTCATGGTTTTTGATAGTATTAATGTCTTATAATCTTGTGTCACACAGATGTATGGTTTTTTATGTTATAGTGGTTATTTTATAACCATGGATGGTGTTTACATTATAAGTAAGGATGGTGGTTACATTATAACCATGGATGGAGGTTATGTTATAACCAAGAATAGTGGTTACATTATAACCAAAGATGGTTCTTATTATATAAATATATATGGTTGTTAAATTATAACCAAATATGGTGTTTATGTTATAACCAAGTATGGTTGTCACATTATAACCAAGGATGGGTGGTACCTATATCTCCCTCGGATACATTGGGTAAAAAGAGATATCTCATGAGATAAACAGGACTGTAATGGGGAGTGAACCAAGTTTATAAAGGGAATTTATCAACTATGATAATATTGGGAATGAACCATAACTACTATTATGTTATAGGGACTTAACCCAATACACTATGATAGTCTTTCAAATTATCTTTTATTACTAAGAAGATTACTTTATATGATTATGAGTATGCCACAAACTTATGTATTATGAAAATGTTATGATATCATGGATCAGGTTATTTTATTATTTAATGATTTATTCCTTATGAGGTACTAATATTTATCCAATGAATCATGATTTTGATCTATGATATGAAGTGTATGGTTTTCAAATGTTAAGTTCACGTTCTGATACCCTCATTTTTTATGTTATTCTTATGTTATCATTGATATATTCCTTATTTACCCTTAATGACCATAAAATATCACATTTTATTATATTTTCTTTACTTAGGATATTAAGAAAGGTATTATGTATGATATATTTAGGTAGGATTCTAGTTTTGAAGAATGAAGTGGGAGATGATGTATATCATTTATCAACCAGTTAGTTATGTTTCCATGTTTCCAAAGGAACTAAACCTATATGATTCTTGTGTGGATCATAATATTATTCATTGAATATTCATATTCTAAGATATTATATTTATGAATGAAATGTATAGTTTAGTATAATAATTGTTTTTCCCATTTTTGAGTAGAAAATAGATGAAATCACTATGGATTTCATAGCGAGTTTTCCTATGTCACCTTGAGGTAGTGAAACAGTATGGGTTATCATGGATAGAATAAAAAATTCACCCACTTCATACCTATTTGATGGACCTTTTTAGTGGATGAGATAGGGAGGATATATTTCATGGATATCATACTCCTTCACAGAGTTCCACGTACCATTATATTGGATAGATATAATTGGTTTAAATATCAGTTCAGGTAGGGGTTACAAGAGGAACTGGGTCACAAGTGATTCTATGCACAACCTATCACCCTCAGATCGATGGTCAGTATGAGCATATTATTTATCTGTTAAAGGATATTGTCCAATAATGCACCCATGATTTTGGTGGTTCTTGGGAGAAAGAAATACCTCTTTCTTAATTTTCTTATAATAATAGTTTTCATGATAATATACAGATGGATCCTAATGAGGCCCTCTATGGTAGGTCATGTCTTTTACCCCTGTGTTGGTTAGTGTTATGTGAGTCGGAACTAATGGGACCACATATTTTTCATAAGACTCCATAGATTGTAATGATTATTAAAAAACATAAGGTTGCAACTTCATCTAGGTAGAAATATTATATGGATTGTCTCCACCAACCTTTGGAGTTTGAGGTGGGTGATTTACTCTTTTTCTGTGTTTCAAATAGATTAGGGAATCAATAGATTTATTAACATGGGAAGATGGAAACTAGGTTTTTTGGACCCTTTGATATTTAGGCGAGACTCAGGTCGATAGACTTCTAGTTAGAGTTACCTTAGAGGTATTGGCCCTTACATGACATCTTCCATGTTTCATAACTCCATCATTACTATTCGAACCCATCTCATATCTTTCATCCTGATGAGGTTGAGTTGGATGTTGATGCTTATTTTGAGGTATATCTTGTACATATAATTGATTAAAGAATGAAGCCTCTCTAAGAAAGTTATATTCCCCCAGTATAGGTGTTATGGAAACATGATAGCGTGTAGGATGAGACTTGGGAGAGAGAGGTCAACATATGTGTTTGGTAGCCTGAGATATTCTCATATGATGCTTTTCCACCCATATAAGGTAATCTTTGGGATGAGTTGTTTTAGGAAGTTGATGTTGAAACATACCAAATTTTAATATAGACACAGATTCAATAATTTGTAGTTTAAAACTCTTTTTTTACTATAATAAATAAACCTAAGAGTTTAATGAAGTGTTTAGAGGAGTATGGGGATTGTGTGGAGAACTAAGCAATGATTTATATAGAAATGTAGAGGTTTATGGTTAGAACATATTTAACAGTAACCATGCATATCAACTGTGAAACCTAAAAGTGGAGGTTCATGTTTTGAGAAACTTTGTGAGGGAGGACACACAGTCATGAAAAATAGACAAAAAAATATAGGTGTATTGTGAATGGTATTGGCATGGTTTCACAAAACTCTAAACCAGGTGTGAAAGGGGGTATGGATCTTAGACAATGAGAACACATGGGGTATGCATGTTTTGAAAAACCATGTGAAAACCATGCATATTTATTTCTAGTTAAACAGTTGTGGTTCATAGTTCGGCACACGATTTGGCCAACCACAAGCCTAAACCATACAACCCTTAAAAATGGGACAATTCGCAATTTTTTAATAAATTATTTTTATTTTATCACCCAATATTTCTTCTAAAAAACAAAAAGCACCTCGTCCCTCATATTGATAACTCCATCCTCTCTTAAAGATAAGCTTGGAGCTTCATCCCACATACAACCTTAGATTAAGACATCATTCCTCACAATGGTTCACTAATGGTAATGACTTCATTCTACTTCCTTCCATTATTCAGTTATATCACTGATGGAATTCTAAATTTTTTCAATATAATATTACTTATTTTCAATTTATTCATGAATTTTTTTGATTTCTCCCATTCTAACCCAATTTAATTTTTGGTGATGGATAAGGAGTATACTACCCATCTTAGGTAGGTGGTCTTTAACTTTTACATAAATTATTATGTTTATATCAGGTGTAGTCATTTTATGAAAAGATAATTCCAAGAAATTCCCTCAAAATGTCAAATTAAATTATTGAATTCTTAGTATCATGTTTAGGTTTTCCTTGTTCTAAAATTTACATCATCTTAGGCGGACTACCTCGATGTAAGCCACCCCTTACGACGTGTCACATTAAATTCCTATAAATATATTCCTTGGAATGAAATTATACCACCTATATAGGTGTAT
Organism: Viscum album; assembly: GCA_963277665.1. Classification (NCBI taxonomy): domain Eukaryota; kingdom Viridiplantae; phylum Streptophyta; class Magnoliopsida; order Santalales; family Viscaceae; genus Viscum; species Viscum album. The sequence continues at coordinate 1,156,572,301 of OY728130.1, read as the reverse complement.
CGATATGGACCTTATATGTAAAATTGTTTAAGTGAAGTAAATGAATTAAAGTGATATATTTCTAGGCCATCAAATCCAAGGATATGTAATTGAACCGCCTTCTCAGGTGAGTTTCCCTCCTTATATGATAGAAATGACTTGTCGGTATAAATGAAATGTGAATGGAATGGTCATGTCACCCAACCCCAATTTAATTATTAAATGAAATTATGGATAACATCATGATTATGGATATTGGATGATTTATTACATCATTCTTGATTATAGTCCCAAACCTTGAATTATTTTAATGGTGAGTATTTCCCTAAGAAATACTTGGACTCCCCTTGTGGTTTATATTGTATGGTCTCATGGGACACCATTGATTCATTTATGCATCTTCCAAGTGAAAGAACACACTTCGATTTGGGTTTTATCTTATGGATTTTCATGTCTTAGTTTAACATTGAGGGTCCAACTATATTTCAAAAAATTAAATTAATTAAATTCATTGGATGATTGTCACTAGATTCAGCTTGATATTATAAAATACCATGGTTTTTACCTTGGTCTCCTATAATGTATATCACCTAGGAAACCTAGGATAAAATTATAGGGTCTGGGTAGTGTTTTTCCCTTACAATTCACTACCAAGAGCATACCCCTATGAAATTAACCCAATTTATGAAACATAAATGCCATGTAATTATGGGACTTATATGACTATCACTAACATGGACACATGGGTCTAATACCTCAATCCAAACCATATAAACACAAAACTAAAACATTATGTTCTCATAGAAATTCTAGCTTAGGCTGAAGCAGTTAGTGTTATATGGGTGCCCCATGAGGAACCTGAACCAACAGATTTTATTTATTTACTACTTTACAATCATTATTACTTTCACACTACTCATTGTATATTCAGATACTGGATAGTCTTAGACTTGTTGGTGGTGGCCTAATGAGTTTTACTCGCACCATGATCGAGCCACTGATTGGTTCCCAGATAGACTTCATAGATACAAGTAGGGATAAAGATAAGTTCCCTGCTATGGATTATCGATTTTATATGGTAGTATGATGTATAAGAGCAGTGGATCACATATTATCTAGTGATTTTATTAGAGATGTAGTTTTATCTTTTTATTTATTGTGTATATATGTTCCCCTGGTATCCTCCATTTTTATAATGCATCATGACATTATATTTTTTATATGATACTGGTAATTGTTGACTATTGGTACGAATCTGGATGATTTACTTTCACTGTTATTTAAAATTTTCTTATTCATTTATTATATTAACTTTCTTCTTCTAATTTATATATAATCACCACTTTGTGTCTCTCTAATAATGAGGGTATTGTCTCTATCATTCCATCATATACCCTCACTACTAGTCGATGACCTTTAGCATATAGGGAGGAATACATGAGGCCATGTAGCCAACCAGGTTTTGTTACATTTAAGTGAACCTGCTCTAGGATGCAAAAATTTAAATTTTTTGTGAATATAATATTTATTTTATTTATCATATAACAGTGTAGTGACATTTATTTATTAATTAGAAATTATTCATGGATCTGTAAACATTGGAAAAGGAAATTGGACTGAGATTAATGGTCCATGTAAAAAGGTATAAATGATGTTTATTTTTATTTTTAAATTATTTAACATGTATTGAAATTAATAATAATATTATTATTATTAATGGACATGGGATTAAATAATATTATTAAATTTGGTAAAGATTTAGTGTGAATTTTTCCAACCCTAAACCCAATTTAATAAATTTTTATTATATGACTTTCCAAAATAGACTTTTGTTGTGCACGATAGATAGGGAGAGACTTTCTGAAGACCTAGTGTGAATTATCTCTTACACCTCTCTCAATTTATCTAGAAAACACCAAGATATATTCCTCCTTTAAGAATAATCTTCTGTAGACAACCACAAACAATGGAAGTGATCAGGATCTTCCTCGCTGGCACCCAGCAATTCTACGACATCGTTCAAAGATTGTTGTGCACATGTGGATCATTTCAAGAGGGATTCAAAACTTAAATACGATAAAAAAATAGTATAATGAGATATATTCCATAGAATCATTATTACATGTGGAATTATAAGTTAAATATAATTATAAATCATCTAATAAATTATTTATAAATTACATGTGAAGATCCTTCATTTTTGGTTCTGGGGTATTAATATAATATATTTATATAATTTTTTCATTTTAAATTATGTTTTGATCATTTAAATCAATGATTACACATGATTTAATACTAAAATAGGAGTTTTTAATACCTTATAAGGAAGATTCTACTTCACTTGAAATTTACAAGTGGTATCAGAGTGGTCACATGTTTAATTTATAATTATTTATTATTCATTGATTGATTAAATTTGTGTGCATTTTACATTAAATAAAAAAAGTTTTAATATATGAATATCATCAAATCCTATTTTATTTGTTCTCAATAACTTAGTTAGTGATTTTTTAATGATTATAAATCAAAGATAATTCGATTCAAACTGTCTGAAGGTTCCAAAGTCTCTCACTCGAGAAAAACCAGAGTACACACCATGTACTTTCAAAATATATTCTATGTAATTTTTTTCATGACAATATCGTTCTATTTTTGGGTAAAATTAGAATAAATAGGATCTAAGATCTTAATAGATCTGGTCGGTGTGTAGATCAAGATAAACTGGAACATGGCATCAAGAACTACATGTCATGTAAACACTATACTTGATGTGTAGTACCCTTTATCTCATGGTCATGTACATGGTGTGTCCCAAGCAGACCGTATATCCAATACATGACATAAGTAATGAAATTACATGAAATACCAGGTTACATGCTATGTATTACCAGTATACATCGTATACAAAAAACACATCCATAGTAGGGAACACGTCGAAACCCAGGGTGTTTTCTATGTATACAATATGTGAAATTCTACACGTCGTGTATTCAATTGCAATCAGTGTTCTCAATTTTTCAGAGAAATAAGAATTAAATGTATAATTAAATATATTGATTAGATTTTTTGTCTTTCATCCATTCAATATTACACTCCATGTCATAGGATTAAAAATCAGATATTAAATTAAATTCCAAATTAAAACTTTCAATGAAGACGCGACTTTTCCTCCAAGTAAATTTGTATACTTAATTAATTTTAAATGAAATTAGTTTTGTTTATAATTATAGATGATTCTGGTATATATATGCATGGATTTAATTAAGATAAATAGAATTAATTTGATTAGTTTGTTGAATATTATCTTAATTAATAAACATATCTAGGTAATTGATAATAATATTGAAAATGTATGCTCATTTCATGGTGTGTGTATGATCATGATATTAGACCAACTATTATATGTGATTGGTTTATTTTAATTAATTTAAAATAATTTCCTAAGATTCATCCCCTTCCCTTTATAATGTATTGGCCTATGTGCCCATGATTTATTTTTTATAACCCCTCTTTATCCAATCCATTAGATCCCCTCACATGCATGTGAGTATAATATTATGTAAAGAGGGCTCTCCCAGTTGAGAGAAGTTGGTCTTAGTGAAGGAGATGGGGAAAAATCAATTAAGGTGATACATAGGTGTAAAAGTAGAATTTTATTATATGAACTAAGTTATATTTCAAGGTGTTTTTTCCCTTGAGTCAAGGGTTATTTTATTATCTCCAAGATAAACTAACCATTATATAACCTCATGATAATTCAAATTATATTTTATTTACATTATTTTCATATTTAATTATTTATGTATGTTGATGTTTCATGATCACCTAATAAAAAAATTAATAATCATAATAGATGTAATAAAACATTACCAAATTATGTGTAAATGTTTTATCGAGCATGTTTAATCACTTATGTAAAATCCACATAATATTAACTATACATGTAAAAGTATAAAATGAGATTTTTTAATAAAGGAAAAAAATACCTCAAAATAAAATATTAATTTTTCATTTTCTTACACTGCTTAAGTTATAAATGAACGCATAGTTTAAAGAAATTAACCAACCAATGTTTGGTCTGTTTCAACTATCATGGAACTTTTAGCTTTAATTTTTTGGTTGAATTAACTAAGTTTATATCCAGGATTTACTATACAAGAAGTAATTTTTTGTAACTAATAGGAGAGGGTTGATGAAATATTTAAAATATATTTTAGGATTGGGGAGTCCGCTTAATGGACCAGGGAACTATGAGTGAATGTAGTTGTAAAGTTATGCCAATATAAAAAAATCCTTTAAATAAATTTTTAGGCCCAAGCATGTGTTATAAGAATGGTAATGTGGATCCTTTCCTCTAGAATATCAAAGAGATAAGAGTGTTTGAAATTGATGGTGAGGGATATTATGTTTTAAAAAGTAGCAAGAGATTAAATAAATTTAATTAATTTTAAAATGTGTTTTTGTAATCAAAATATGTACTAATTATCTTATCGTAATTTGTAGAAATGGAAGATCAAATGATATCAACAATATCAATATGTTCCACCATATTTAAGGATAACCTTCTCACTAGTGTGGATTTATATGAATACTGTAAGAGATTAAATGTTATACTACACCATGAATGGAAATTGTATATACTAGAAACCCCACTTTCTGATTTCATTTCCAAAGAGGATAATGAGGAAGTAGTATCTCTATATTCTAAGCATGTGTGTGAAACTATAGATGTCTAATGTTTCATACTATCATTTATTTCCCATGATATTTAAAAAAATATGGGGGTATAGATGCATATAAAATTATTTCTCACCTTAGGGATATATATCAAGATAAGGAGAGATCAGAAATATGAGATCTCAAATGAACTATTCACATGAAATCATAAAGATTCGTGCCATCTGGGGAACATGTGTTAAATATGATTGACTACATTGATAACCTATAAATATGATGTTTGAGATCCTTGATGAGCTACACATGTATCATTTTTTCCCACTACCTAAAAAATTCTCCATTTTTATTGTGAATTATAATATGATCAATATAGAGAAGACACTTTCATAACTTATTTAACTTATTATACAAGTTGATAAATACATGATATGTGAAAAAATCATTTTAATTATGATAAATAAGAATATGAAGAATAATTAAAAGGTTCCAAAATTCATTCCATGTATAAGGATCCTAAGAACCATCCTTCCACGAAGAAAATGATATAGAGTCAAGGAAAAGAACATGATTTTTTTGTATTCCGGATGTAGGTCCACTAAAATAGAAATTTTACCAATCTAAATAACCAAGGGGATTCTTTAGTTGTTTTTTTATTGAGTGTAATATTTCCATATATTCATGTGGGGTATTAGATAATACATATGGTTCTCACATTTACATCCAAATACTGGAACCAAGTAGATTTCAAAATATTACAATAAATGTGGTTGATTTATAGGATACCAATAGAGTGAGTTTGGATACTATTTCCATTGGAGACTTCCATCTCACATTACTGATAGGATTGATTTTGGTTTTAAATGATTTTTATTGTCTTCCTGGTATTAAAAAGAACTTTATTTTTATTCATATTTATATGTGGATGGATTTATTTTTATCTTTGAAAATAAATATTTATACTCTTCTAAAGACAACATATATTATGGTATGGCACAATTGAATAATATTATTTATGTATTAAATTCAAAAAACAAGGTTTTGGTAATAGATAATGAAAAAATTATTCATGATTCATATAACACCTAATTATGGAATCATTATCTTGGTAATGAAAATGAGAATCATTTGAAAAATATAAATCAATATGGTTACTTATACTCTTTTTGCACTAAGACACATGAAATATATCATGTCTGTTTATACGTTAAGATGTCCAAACCACCATTCGATGGTCAAGGTGAAAGGGCCACCGAGCTTCTCTATTTGGTACATGCTGACATGCATGCACCTTTTAATGTAGAGGCTAGAGTTGGTTTATTTTACTTTATTACTTTTAATAATGATGTGGGAAGGTATGGTTATATCTAAACAATGTGGTACATGTCTAAGTCCTTTGATAAGTTCATAGATTTTAAGAATGCGGTTTAGACTCATCTTGGTAAGAAGATAAAGAAGCTTCAATCATATTGAGGTGGTGAATATCTTAACCAATACTTTACCAACTTCCTATGAGAGAATGAGATTTTATCCCAAATCACTTAACCTTATACACCATAGTGGAATGGTTTTAGAAAAAGGGGGAATTGTAACTTTTTGTAAAAGGTAAGTTTGATGAACTGTCATGCAAGTTTTTGATTATCTTTTTGGGGATATGGATTATAAATGAAATGATTATTACTAAAAAAGTCCAACTAAAGTCAAAAATGGCGTTCCCTTTGAGATATGGATTGAAAGTAAACTTTTTATGTCATAATTTGTTTCATGGGTTTGCGAGGTGATTTTAAGGCTAACTTAAGAAACAAATGAAGTGTAACTTAGGATATGTCAAGGAAACAAGGAGATACTATCTATAGAAAACATTATAAATGAATGTAAATGTAACAAAATATGTCATATTTATTGAGAGGGAGAAAAACATCAAGTATTTTAGTCTTAGAATAAATTAATTCGATGAACTTGATGCTCATGATACACAAGAGTTGGTATAGGAACTGATTCCACAGGTCCCTATAGTAGAAGCTTTGCTTGAAATAAATTTTTTCGGTAGGATCATTAAAGTGGTGAGAGAAGTAAAGAGATATTGTTTTACAGTCCCTAATAATGTTGACTTATTATTTGTTGACAAAATTGATCCTCTCTCCTATATAAATGTAGTATAAATCTCAAAAATTACATGATGGAAAGAATCCATCAACACTGAAATGAATTCCATTTCTCAATACCAATTTTGGGATTAGATCGATGCACCATGTGATGTAAGTCCTGTATGGGTTAAATGGGTATTAATGTGATATTTAAACATTAAAGGTAAAGTAAATAACTATAAAGAAAGGATAGTGAATAAAGGTTTTATAAAACATCAAGGAATTGATAATGAAAAAACCTTTTCTCCAGTTTCCATTTTTAAATATATCATAATTTTATATTCCATAGAAGTGTATCATGATTATGAGATTTGGAAAATAGATTTCAAAATATCATTTTTTAATGGTATCTTTCACGAGGATGTGAATTGTAGGAAACTAGAAGGGTTTGTGGCTACAAAATTCCAAAACGTTATTAAAGTTACACAGATCCATTTATGGATTGAAGTAACCATCTACAACATGGAACATTCGATTTGAAAAATCCATAAAATATTTTTTTCATTAATAATGAATGTGATCCAAGTGTTTACAAGAGGTTTGGTGGGAGTATTATTTTTTTCAAAGTAGTATATTTTTATAAAATATTATTTATTAGAAATTATATACCATCTATATAGGGTGTTAAGGTATGGTTGAGAAAATAATTCTCTATGAAGGACTTAGGTGAAACAACCTATATTTTATGGATCAAGATCATGTGTGATTGATCCAAGATGATTCTTGGGATAAGTCAAGGTATATACATTAACCATATACTAAAGGGATTCAATATGGAAAAATAAAATAAGGTATTGGTTCAAGTGTAACATGGTATGCATATTTCCAATAAAATGTTTCCTAATACATAAGATGAAAGAGATATAGTGAGAAATATAACATATGTTAGAGTGATAGGATTTATCATTTATCCCGTGATATGTATGGGACTTGATAATTTCTATTCTTTCACCATGGTAGGAAGATATCAATAAGATCAAGGCGAATAGCATTGGGCTATTATTAAGACTATCCATAAGTATATAAGGTATAATAAGGATTTGTTATGAGTGTATGGAGGAGATGAAGTGCTAGTCATCAGATGTTATATATATTCTAGCATTAAGAAATATTATAATGATTTAAAGTCATAGTTATAATATATATGTTTTCTCAAAGTAGGATCAGTGAGTTGTAAGAGCTCTAAGATGTTAGTTTTCGTCCATTTTACAATAGAGTCTGAATATATTTTGGATATTTATGTATCCAAGGAAGAAGATTGGAATTGTATATTTTTACAAGTGATTAAAGTGGTTATAATTAGTAAAGATGCAATCATAGTTTTATATGATAATACTATAGTGGTACCTCTCTCTAAAGAACTGAGGTTACACTAAAGGACAAAGAACATCCTTAATAAGTTTCTTCTCTTGAGGGATTTTTATCAATGAATTGAAATTGTGTGATGTAGAGTGTCCATGGAAGAAAAAATGCAAGTCCCCTTGAACAAGGATTTATCTCAGTAGATATTAGAGTATCATGTGAAATATAGTAGACTAAAGGTTATTACCAGTTGTTTTTAGTGAAAGTGGGAGTCTATTAGATTTGGTTCCCTAAAACAAACCTGTTTAATACATGATTATGTATTATTCATGTTTAATGAAGATTTATTATAACATTATTATTGTTCTTATGCATAAAACTCCAATGTGATAATGTTATAAGAATATATATCACACTAAAATTTCATAGTAATTACCCTCTATGATGAGAACCTATTGGTGCCACGACATTGTTTTTTAAACATGTTCTATAGTTAGCTGATATTGTCTGATGGGACATATATGATACATGATATTATGGGTATGAGGCTCATAAGATATTGAGTCACTTTCCCATGGATTTATCTATTGCTAATATCTAATATAGGATGTTATGATAACATACCCATTAAATGAAAATCAATATTTGCATGTGTCATTGGATATTCCTATATGTAGGTATTAGTATTGATCCATAGAATTCAATATTATACTTAGTGGAAATCATGACTTATGTACTTATATGTATTGAATAAAACCATGATGACTTCTTTTTTTATTGAGGTATGATACATTGGGTGTTTCAGGATTGATATTACATTAATGGATAATACGAGAAAGTATTTTACCCTTTTCCCCTGATAGAAGTTAATATCTTAGGCCCTTTGTTGGAAATGTAACTACCTACATAAATCCATGGCCATGGTGTTCCGTGGGTGAATTCATTTCTAGAAATTCAAAAAAAGAGACATCAAGCAAATTGGTTTATGGAACCAGCATGAAACCTTATTGATTTGAGATATCATGATAAATGGATTATATTAAACATTAAGTGTACATAAAAGTTTGGACTTTATTACAGCATTATCTTATTTATCTGTGGGATACATGGTGTTTTTCTAGACACTGACCTTAGAATTTAGGTGGTTATGCTTAATTCCATTGAGAAAGAGGCCTAGATGGTCGCACACTATGTGTATCCACAATATTAGTTAAATTCAAGTAATGAATTTAATAATATAGAATAAATAATATTTATTTAGGTTTGGTTGATCACCATAATTTAATCATAGGTTATTTTCAAGGATTAATTGATTTAAATAATGATAATAAATCTTTATTTTAATGTTTGATGAATATAATATTTATTAAATTTATTATAAAATAATGAAGTGACATTTATTCCTTAAATAATCATTATTTTATGATCGATAAATATCAATGAAGGAAAGCAGACTGAGATTAACTGTCCAAGTAAAATTTTGTAATTGATATTTATTTAAAATATTAAAAATTTTAACATGAAAAGTGATTAATAATAATATTATTATTATTAAGTAACGTGGGTTCAAATAAGAATATTAATGTTGGTAAGAATTTTGTGTTCAATTTTCAAACCATAAACCAACCATAATAAATATATAATTATTTCACTTTATTAATTATACTTTAATGTTCACAAAAGGATAAGGAGAGACTTTCTCAAAACCTAGAGTGAATTCTCATTTCCTCTTCTCTTAATCCTTCAAGTGAACCCCAATATCTCATCCTCCCTTAAGAATAATCTGATATGGTCAACCAAAAACAACACAATAGATCAGGATCTATCATTCTACCACTGAGTGATTCTACGAAATCATTTAGATATTTTGGTATACATGTGGATCAACACTAGATAGATTATTCAGTTTAATCCCATAGTACAATGAAGGTACGATGATATATATTCCATCAGATCAACAACAAAATAGGAATTACCTCTTAAAGGTAATCCCAAACATTCTCATATATTAATTATAAATTATATTTGAAGATCCATCATTTTTTTTGGTGAATTAATATATTCAATTAATATACATTTTTCATTATAAATGATTTTTTGGTCATGTAAATAAATGATAACATGTGATTTAAGACTAAAACAAGAGTTGTTCATACCTTCTAAGAACACTTCAGATGCAGCTGAATCCTACACTTAGACACTATTTAAGGGTAAAAATGATCTCAATAAGGGTATACCTAAGTTTATAAAGGTATCCAATGAGATGAGTAAGGGTAACCCTTATTTTATAATGGTCATGTAAGGGTTACCTAGAAATAGTGTAAGGGCATGTTGAGCTGTGTTTGGGTAACCCTTACTTCTCAAATTCTATGTAAGGGTAAATTGTTACACTTATATGATTAATAGGATATATTTAAGGCAAAAATCATATTACCCTTATGAAATTTCCACTTTAGAAATCAATGTTTTTTAATCCCTATTTTCAATTCTTCTTTCATAGCACAATCCTGTAACACATTTTTAAAAATTTTAAAATCATAAAATCATAAGAATTTATTTGTTTGACTTGTTTAGGTTTAAAATTTATTTCATGGATAAAATTAAACACTATAAATTAAATAATCATTCACAGATAAAATTAAATTATTTATTTATGTTTCGAATATCAATGATGTTAGTAACCCATGGCCTTTTCTTAGAATAAATACCTAAACCTTCTTCTACCTTTTTTTATATTTCTTCAAGTTTGGGTTGTATTGAGATTCCCTTTTTTATGTTTGGTAAAATCTTATATGAATAATAAACTTTATTCATATGGTTTCCATGGATGGTATAAGCTCACATATCTCTTCTATTTTTGGTGTTTTTTTATAAAATATAAAACATGGATAATTTTTTCAGAAAACATTTTCATAATTAGTTTTTAAATTTATCCTTCTAAAGATTTTTGTAAAAATGATATATAACACTTAAGATGATAATAACCTAGATTATGGAAAAAATAATAAGAATTATTTTAATTTTTATCAGACTATTCTAGATAGATTGATTTTCTTCAGATGTGGAATTATAATTATTCATTAAGAAATTATTTGTAATTATCGAGATGAATAATATGGAATTTTCAATTTAATTCTTGATTATTATGGAGGGATAAACTATCATAATAATTTGTATATTATTTATTTTTGAAATAATATAATATAATTAGGTATAGGATTCCTTGGAGATATTTTTGAGCTAGAGCGTATATGGACATGATTCTGGTGATGATTCCTTGAAAAACTTTGGAATTTACTTCAATGACCTTGATGTAGGAAGTTCCTTACCATTTTGAGTTGTTTGTATGATGATTTCATGAAATATATGCCCATTCATATTATATGTTTGTATGTTGGAGTATTTTTTTCATGTGATTTTTTTATTACAATCATATGGTTGTGTGTACCCTCTCAATGTTTTTTCTTAATATGTCATGTTGTTCCTTATTAAGACATGTATTGATTGTTTTATTTCATAGCATATGGAACCATGATTCATGTATCATGATGAACCAGTGGTTCACCCTTGGGTAGATAGAACCTTGGAGGAAAAGTATGATGACATGATGATAGATATATACTATGGATTGTTGAATCTATGGGTCAAATCAAGTATATTCTTATTGATGTGGGATTAGGAAATGCATGGGACAAAAATCCTTTTTATTTTTTTCAATCTGGGATAATTCCATGTTGGGTCTTTTGATTTCTCTATTTATGTAAAACAAGTTAGGTGGGATATACCATCATTTGAGCATAACGACCACAACCAAGGTGGGGTGTTTTGAGTTCCTATTAACAATCACCATCTAGGTGGGTTGTGTGGTGTTTCTAATGATGACCACCATCAAGGTGGGGCATTAAATATTTCCTTAAAGCTGGTACTTGGTTTGACTTACACTAAAATCCTTATAAAAAACAAGCCAAATTAGGTGGTGTCAGGGTCCATGGAATCTTGGTTTATCAATGGTGACTGAACACTATTGTGATAGTATGTTTACTTGAGAACCTAATTATTTCATGTTATACAATGTTATATATTTTTTTACTTATATTAAAGACACATTGGTGTTTTCCTAATGGGTTTATTATTCACACCATGTATGAGAATCTTAGTGCATGTGAAGAATTCATGGACAAGGATCTAGTGAAGGGAAAGGGCCCCATGAAATGGAGTTAAGGAGATAGAGGCTTGGATATTGAGATGTCATGACACACTCCATCTATTTATGTTTCATTTAATTGTTATAACTTGATATAATCTGGTTTGGATTTCTACTATGGGATCCTATTTATTTATTATTATATGATATATATTTCATATGACATTATGGTTATTTATTTTTCTGCATGTTATACTAATTTTTTTTATTTGTACACTTTTATATTATTATTATCATCTTATATGATAATAATGGTATAGTCTCCCCACTTATGGAATTAGACCTGCACTATTAGTCAGAATACTCTTGAGTATAAGGAGGTTTGAATGATGTCATGCGGCACTCCAATTCGGACCTTGTGGTTTAGGTCCGGATATTAAACAATTGCATGAAAGGAATAGTTATCTATTTTTTTCTTTTGGACTAACCCAAGATGTGGTAATATATATATAGTTTTGTGGGACTCAGGTATGGAATTTTCCTTGTGTCTAGCCATCTCTTGAGTAATGTACCTCATAGTTACCATTATTGAGATTGTTTTTATAATTTTTTGTTATTTTTAGGTCTTTTCATGCATCATGAAATGGTATGTCGGGTCACAATCTATATATATATACCTATTTTTTCATCATACTACTTTAAATAAATTCCTTTATTTTTGAAATCTATTTTTGATAATTTATATATAGTGTAATATATCTATTATCTAAATTGTGTGATATATCTCTATTGGAATTAATTATCTAAACCGATCATACTGTTATGTTTCAGTATATATATGATGATTATGACTAATGTTAAGGTACACGACTTTGGTTTGTTCTAGAAGGGCCATGAATTGATGGTATACTCCTAGAAGAACGATTGTGTGATATCATAGACTGGTATGAATTTATCTTAAATTTTATAAGTTTTCACTTCACTTAAGAGATTCCACCTTGGAGACATTTGATGGGAATGAGGCACATAAGTATCATATGTCCAAGATAGGACTTTAACTAGAGAGTAGATGTTTTGTTAGGGGATTGGATCTGAAAAAATGAACTACGGTACTTCAAAAGGCCTTATCTATTGAGAAGGTGCTGGAGGAGGATAGGAAAGTGGGTTTACTTATGTCTAATAGTGAGCTAGTGACTGAGATTTCTATAAATACTATGGGAGTTTTTTATGGAAGTTGGTAAAGTAAGGAAGATCAAGAGTAGCATGGAAACATACAGTTGGTTGAGAGTGTGAATTCTTAAGTACTTTCTATAAGATATGTTTCTAGTAGTTTCTTTAACTGGGGGAATAGGGGGAATTATAGTAGTTCTTGTAGGAATCCATTTATGGAGTGTTACTATTGTGTAATGTTTTTTCATCTTTGATATTTTCCTAATGATGTTTTAGTGGGGTATTGGAATAATAGTGAAATGTGGGAGTGGAGGACGTCAATAGAGGATGAAAATTTCCCAGACTAAGGTGACTCAGGGATATAACTATGGAGATAAGATAGGATGGATTTACACAATGGACCAATCTCCATCAGATGGTCATGAGGGACCACATATTATTCAGGGTATGGTTTTGATCATGTCTTCTTTATCTTATATCTTATTTGATACCAATGTTTCACATTCCTTTGTATCTGTACAAGGTTATACTGGAATTGACTTAACATTTATGTTATCATCTGAGTTACTTTCTCCATACGCACTATTGGGTATAAAATTGGACCATATTCAGTGATTCCAAGAGTTTCTAGTAATATTATGCGGATATGGACATCTATAAACTGAAGGGCCCTAAGGCCTTGATTTTTATTGAGTTTTGATAACCCCCATTTCAAGGGGTTAGGGGGAACCCTTACAAGGCCCGAAGGATTAGTGACTACATGGACCATAGGCTTAAGAGACATTACATGACCTGAAGGTCTTAGGGAATTCAACCAGACTATAAATAGAAAGAACTATCCATCTCTAGAATCTGATCATGGACATATATAGGGATTAATGATTCTAGGGATGATTGGATTCAATGTTATTCTTGACATGGACTAGCTGAGCAGCTTCGAAGATCACATTTTTTTCGAATACATGTTTTATTTTCCTCACTAAATATAAAGATGTACATGATGACCGTACAATGGGAACTGGGAGAAGGTAGATTTAGCTCAGGATTGAGTGAACTCAGGAAAATAATGGTAAATATTTTGGGATTGGCACTTTTAGAAGGATTAGTGGTAAACAACTTGACTTTTCCTCCAATCGTGGATCTCTATTAGGAAATATTTCTAAATAATTTCACATGAATTCCTCATAATATAAGATATTAATTTGGGATAGATCTCATTATAGGTGTATGGATAATTTTGAAACACCCTTATCATATAGCGCTAGATAAACTAAAGGAAATCAAGGTGAAACATGATGAATTAGAGTAAAAGGTATTTATTTGACTAATAACTTCACAATGGGTGCACCTGTATTGTTTTCCAAGAAGGAAAACATTAATCTTCAACTCTACATTGATTACCAAAAGTTTAACCAGGTGATGGTAAATAAGAGGTATCATTTTCCTAGGATTTCCAATATCTTCTATCATTTACATGGATCACATGGGTTCTCCATATTTGGTCTTTGATCGGTATTTCACCAGATATAGTTTATAGAGGAGGACATCATGAAGATAGTGTTTCAGAGCTGGAATGGTATATAAAAGTACTTTATAATGTAGTTTGGATTTATGTATAATATTATAGTGTTAATGGATCTCATAAAACTGATCACCCACACTTACCAGGACATCTTCATCATGGTTTTCATTAAAAAAATTCTCATCTACTCACCTCTACTAGAGCAGCATTCCAAACATATAGTGTAACAACCCTGACCCTAGTATCCCAGAGTCAGTGGTAATTTTATTACAATGGAATAGATATAATAGATCACATAACCAATGATAGATCAGTTTGGTAGTATTGGAGAACTAGGTACATACATGGTACCAGTATTACATTGTTAAATAAATATAAACCATACTCAAGGAAAATACAAATGTTTCCTCAACACGTATTCAAAGAGTTCATCTTCAAAACCTGGGGAAGGAAAACTTGAAAGGGGTGAGCTCAAACAACTAGTAAGGGTTACATGAATCAATAATTAGTAATCTAATGAAAATAAGGAATAATCTTAATGAAGAGGTAAATAATTGCAAAACACATTCCATCAATAAATTGAGAATGTAAATGCATCAATAGATCTTGTCATAGTGAAAATCTCATTGAAAGTAATAACTGAATAATGAATGACTAAAATGATTATTTATTAGACATCATGTATCTGGAACACAAACCATTATATTGTCAATATCGTTTATGTATGTGGGTAATCACCCACCAGATTCAGTTTTGAGAAAAACATAAAGGATTTTTAACCAACTGTTTTGTCTCATGAGACCAGTCGATGCATCGAGGGGCTATCTATAACAGGGTCCCACCCTTCACTATAACTCTAAATAATTATTTATACATATACTCAAATCAAGAACAACGCTAAATGTTAAAATTGTACATGGATAATATTGAAATCATATCCATGGTATAAAAAATATGGTTATTTAATGAATGATGATCATAAATAAAACAGAAATATGCATACACCACACACATGGAATAAGTGGTCAAAGGGAATATCATAATGGTTTCCATGAAATAATTGGTATAAATCACACTTAGACATTAATAAGTGAAAATTGTTATATATAATCATATATTATGTCCATCTTAAGGGAAAATAAAAAAAAATAGTTTTTAAGAAACTTTATAAAAGAGTCTCTTTAGTGCGGTTTAAGGGAAAATATTAAAGAGTATTTAAAATGAAAAAGGAATAAGTATTTTTCATAAAACAAAAAATGAACTAAGATATTTTTTCATGATAAAAATAGTGATTTTAGAAAAATATTAATGGATTAAAATATATTTGGGATTATACTTGAAAAGTGGTTTGAAATTGGAAAGTTCCCTTAAATCATAATTTCATATCAGAATGAATTGAAAAGAGAACCTTATAAAACAAGTATTTTCCCATAAATGAAGGAATAATTGATCTACGTACATATTTATGGAATATAAACACAGAATGTGGGAGGAATAAATAATTATAATTAATAATTACACTAGGTAAAATAAAGATAAAGAATAACCTGAAGAAAAAAAAGGATGTTTGGGGAGAATCCCTTACCATATGTCTGAATGTGTTATGCACTTGATTATAATATCCAAAATAGTCATATTAAATCCATTAATTAATTAAATAATAAAACTTTCTATATTTAATTTATTTAATATATATTTATTGAGTTCATTTATGGCCTTTTTAATGAATTATAAGATACAATTTTTTTCATTTTGCAGTGTTTGTTTCCTTGGTTGTAATGATCAGTTTATTTGTATACATGTATAGAAAATCGTGTAAAATGAGAATGGTTGTATAGAATAGAAATTATACGTTATTAATTAAATTATATAATATTAAATGGTCATTTATTTCATTGGTTTATATGGTATAATTATGAATCATTATATAAAACATTAGTGATAATTGTTTAGATTATTTTTGCGATTTTTCAATCATCACAAACTAGTTTTGTTTTTTTAATTAATATTATATATATACTAGTTTCAGGATGTTAAAAATGATGTAATAAATATATAATAGTATATTTTAACCATATAAATGGTTTTATTACCTAACTTGAATTAGGAATTGAAGAACAAAAAACACATCATCCATGAAGGTGGTAAATCAGCACCTCACGGGCGATGTTTTCATTTTTAGAATAAAAGGAAGAGGATAAGAGAACTAACGGTGGATTTTCTATTAATATAATAAAATTATAGTATATGTTTTATATTGGATTTATCATGAATGTTTGGATATAGGATGTGATGGAAGCATAACAAAAATAAAATAAAATAAAATGAAATGAAAGGGGAGGATTAAGGCCTCTTGATTTCTTCTCCTTGAGGACCTCCTTAAGGAACATGGGATGGACTTTAATTGAGAAAAAAAGATCATGGATATCTGGGAGAGACTTGGTGATATTATTGAGAATAAATTGGATAATCATAAAGGATTAATAGGTGTGGGGAGAATAGGTAGTGAGGGGCGGTATTTATTACAGAGGAGAGAGGTGTTTTCTCATTATTTTATTCATTAGTTTATAATTTTTCCTCAAAAAAATGAATGGTTTGATCTTTGTCACTATATATATTAAAATAATGAATAATAGTTCGATATTATGGTTATACATCAGTCATACATCATCTATCACTCAATAATTATTTTATTTAGCTTATACTTTAAATTACCCTATTTCATTATTCACAAAAAATTCATGTATTTTAGAAAAATCTTAAACATTCACCCTAACCATTTTTTACATTTAGAATTCAAAAAATAAATTCATTTTATGAAAATAATATTATAAATATGATAAATTTAATTTTTAATTAAAATCATCAATTACTTGGAGAAATAAAAAATTTAAAATTACAACTAATTTTATAACACTCTGAAAAATTAATTAAGGTATAATAAAATTATTTTATAATAATAAGATAAAAAACATTAATTTATTAATAAATTTTATGAAAATTAATTTTATTTTAAATAATTATATTTATTATAAAATTAAAAACAAAAAAATATGTTAAACAAATCAACACATAATTAATAATTCCTAAAACATTTATTTACATGTAGTAAGATATAGTTATATAATAATACCATTTATAGGTTGAAGTAATTTTATTTATAATTTCATAGGTGAGGTTACTATTCTGTTGGAAAAATAACTATTCCTAAGGGTCAAATTTCTATTACAAAAGTCGTATTATGATTTCATTGATATTTGTTCCTTAATTTCTTGAAAAAAAATGCCTTATTTTATTCATTCTTTATTTATAAAGTTTCTTTTTTGTTTTATATGTGATTTTATACTATATGAAATAATTTTTGTCTTAAATAAAAGTTTTCTAATGAGTTGAATTTATTTAAGAGGATAAATACTATAAAATCATGGGTTTTCATCTTATTCCCTCCCTTTAAAATTTCATACTCAAAAATTTTCATGAATATTTACTTCTAAATGGATGTGGATGGTTATTATTCATTACTTATTCATTTTCTAATGTTTCTTCTTCCATTTTATGTTTTCTAATAAAACCTTTACCAGTAAATTCATCTTATTTCTCAATACTTTCTCTCTTGTTTTAATAATCTCAATAGACTCTTCACAAAAAGTAAAATTAGGTTCCAGTTTTATTTCTTCACGAGTGAGTATATGTGTTGGTTATGGCATATACTTCATTAACAATGATATGTGGAACACATCATGAACTTTGGAGAGAAATGGAGGCATTTCTAATCAATATGATATAGCTCCAATTTTTCCATAATTTCATGTGGTTCGATGTACCTGGGGCTCAGTTTCCCTTTCTTACCAAACCTTAAGACACCCTTCCGTGGAGATACTTTTAGAAATTCATGATCTCCCACTTGATATTACAAATCCTTTATTTGGTTTTAAACATAACTCTTTTGTCTACTTTGAGCTTCTTTAATGTCATCCTGAATAGTATTTACCTTTTTATGTATCTTCAATAAGTTTGGGGACAATAAGTTTCATCTCACTAACTTCATCTCAAAAAGTTAGAGTTCAACATCTCCTTCCATACAACTCCATTTAAATACTATAATGGAATCTATTATTGTAGTAAAATTACACCAAAGGTAAATAATGATCTGACACACCTATAATGTCAAGTGATCATGATATAAACATGTCTTACAATGTTGGAATAGTTCTTTTAGAGTATCCATCAGTTTGAGGGTGATAAGGAGTACTCATAAGAAGCTCAATATCCAATGCCTCCTGAATAATATTCCATAATTGTTTTTTAAATGGAGATATAAATCTAACAAAATCGATAGAGGTTCACAATGAAGTCTTAAAACATCATTAATATAGATACTTTCTAGGCACTTAAGTGATAAAATTTCCCTTATAGTAAGGAAATGTTAATATTTGGTAATTTGATCAATAACTAACCATATTTCATCAATATTTCTTGGAGTATTTGGTAATCCAGTGATAAATTCTATAGTAATTTCATCCCACTTCCAAATAGGAATAACTATAGGTTGCATGAATCCTCTAGGATGTTGTCTCTTAGTCTTCACATCTTAAAAAACTTAGCATCATAACACATATTTAGAAATTTCTTACTTCATATTATCCCACCAAATTGTACCTTTATATCTCTATACATTTTGTTAATACTAGGGTGTGTAGAGAAATTTCATCTCTGTGAATCATCTAATATTTCCCTTTTTAGTTCAATTATTGATAGAACACATAACCGTTTTCAATATTTTAGAATTCCATCTTCAAACATGAAGTTTGTCAATATTTTATCCTTAGTAACTTTACTTTTCTTTTAAAAATTCTCATTATCATATTGAGAACTTTTTATATTCTCTGGTAAATACATTTTTTCAATAATTTGAAAAAGGTTTGTTGTTTCCCTTTCTTAAAAAATCCCCATATCTATATTTACTAAATCCATGAATATAGGATCTTTCTCAACCTCAGTTGGGTATGAAGTCCATGATCTTTCCTGCTTAATGCATCTTCCACCTTATTTTCTTGTCCAGGGTGGATGTGTATTGAGAAATCATAATCTTTGAGTAATTTCAGTCATATAATTTTCCCCATATTGATTTATTTCTTTATAAAGATTCATTTAAAACTCTTTTGAATCATATATATCTCAAATATTTCACTATACATATAGTGTCTCCATATCTTTAGAGAAATATTATGGCTACTAACTCAAGATCATAAGATGGATAATTTTTTCATGAGTCTTCAACTTCCTTGATGCATATGTAATAACTTTATCATTTTCCATAAGTACACAACCAAGTCCTCTATTTGATTAATCATTGTATATCAGAAACCCATAATTTCTTGATGGTAGAGTAAAAATTATAGAATTGAATAATATTATATTTAATTTTTCAAAAAAAATCTATACAATATATTTTCAATAAAAACATAACACTTTATATGTGAGTCTAGTTAATGGGTTATTCAATTAGGAAAAATTATGATTGAAATGTCAATATTAACCTGCTAAACCAATGAAATATTGTCCCTTGGTTATGTTTAATTGTGTAATCCATTCTTGGATTTATTTTATCTTCGCAGGATTAACTGAGATTCTATCCTTATAGAAAATATGGCCATGAAAATAAATTTCCTAAATCCATAAGTCACACTTTCTAAATTTACCATATAATTCTTTCCCTATGAGATTTGCAAGAATAATACTTAACTGATTCAAATGGTATTCATAGAATCTAGAATACACCATAATGTCATCAATAAACACTACAAAAAAATCATCAAGATATTCCTTTAAAACTCTATTAATTAAATCCATGAAAATATAGGTTTCATTAGTCAATCCAAATGGAATTACTATGAACTCGTAATTCCCATACCTCATCTGAAAAGTTGTCTTCGAAATATCTTCCTTCTTTACTCACAACTGATGATATCCATAATGAAGGTTAATCTTAAAAAAAATATTAATCTCTAAGTATTTGATCAAATAAATCATCAATATGAGGTAGAGGATACTATTTATTTATTATAATAGCATTTATTTCCCTATAGTCAATGCACACCCTCAAGGATCAATATTTCTTCTTCAAAAAGAGAAAATGGGATCCCCACGGAGAAACACTAGGGTGAATAAATCTCATATTAATAAAATCCTATATTTTTTCTTCAGATCCACTAATTCTAAAGTAGTAATTCTATAAGGATTATTTGATATTGATCTTATATCAGTGATTAAATCAATAGTAATCACAACATCACGCTCTATAGGTTATCCAGGTAATTCTATATGAAATACATCAATGTATTCTTGTAAAATTAGTACATTCTAAATTTAAAGATAACATTCCTCATCCCTAGATATTGTTTTCTCTTCCTCCCAAATAATTTCATTCAGCAGAGCTACTGACAGTGGATTTAAATAAGAACTTTAAGATAATGTTTCATATCAAAAGACAAGGGATTCTATATCTTTTTCAAAAATCATAATTTACTTCTTATTGCAATTAATTAACACATTATATTTTGAAATATATTCCATAAAGATGATTATATCAAAGTAAACCATGGGTATGATGATAATTTCAACATTTAAATCATGTTTATGTGTTGTAATAGGGACTGACTGGAAATTTTTTGGCAATGAGACTTCCCTTAGGAGTTTTGAATAATAACTACCTTGTTAAATAAAAAGAGAAATGTATAATATTCTAGGAAAAGTGGGAAGATATAAAATAATATGATGATCCAGAATCAAAAAAATCATTGTATAAATTTGATGATACGATTTATGTACCTTCCACCACATCACCGGGTACTTCTACTTCAGATATAGTGATCACATAAACATGGTCATCTCCCCTTGGCCTATTCTATGGTAGATTCCCTTGATGCTTTAGACATTTATTTGAATAATTCCCCAATTCATTACAGTTGAATTATTGAACATCATTGATTTTTTTCTTATCCTTAT
Organism: Viscum album; assembly: GCA_963277665.1. NCBI lineage: Eukaryota > Viridiplantae > Streptophyta > Magnoliopsida > Santalales > Viscaceae > Viscum > Viscum album. The sequence continues at coordinate 1,156,550,355 of OY728130.1, read as the reverse complement.
AGTCATTAGCACTATAACCCTTTTATCCACACTTATAGGAAATTCCCATGTCTTTCAAGAATTTCCAAGGATGATTATTTCCACAATTTTCACATAATGGAAATTTATTCTTTCCCCTCTTCTCCTTTGACACTTATCCCTTTCATGGTTACTATAATACCTCTTCTTCTCTTAATTTCCAATGAACATATAAGATCTATAAAATTCATTCTCCATTTTTATGGAACTTAATACTATTTCATCAAATGATAAAAATGTTTGAAAATACAGTGGCATTCTAATAATTGGTTTAATACCTTCAAATAATTGATCAATATTGTGTTTCGAATCACATATATAATCTATATCATACCTGGATAGTCTTGTGAAGGTAGACTCATACTCTAGAACCTCTCTTCTTCCATTTTCTTTAAGCTAAGGAATTTTATCTTTTTTTTTGTTTCTCACAAGGGAAGTATTTGTCTAAGACTATTTCTTTAAAATTTATCCATTCCATGTATTATATTTCATCTTCCTCCTAGTATTCTAGATCAGATACCACCATTGATCAACATCACTCTTGAGGTAATATACTACTAGTACAGCCTTTTCATTTTCATTGCATCCAATTGCTATAAATATATTTTCAAGGGACTTGATCCAGTGTTCATATGCCACTGGATTAGTAGTCCCACTAAAATATGGGGTATTCTTCCATATGAAATGATCCAACATAGGTGTAGCATGGTTATTCATCATGACATGAGTAACTCATCCTAATATGTTCATGATCTTCTCATCTCCAACACTAATTGTTTTGGATTTCTGAGGGGCTCACTCCCCACATTTTTCAAAGGTATTGATTCATTTCCTTTCATTAGGAACTATTTATAAACAATGGCATACACTAAATTTTGTTATGGATCACAATTCATAATTTCAAAATAAAAAATCACGTAACATAAATTGAAAATTTATGCATATCTAATCACATAATCATAAATATGGGTTCTTTAGGGAAATATTTACTATTAAATCCTTCATTATGGTTTGTAAAAATAATGTTAATTATGATAAGCATATCCCTCAAGAGTATCAAACTAGGTGCATAGTGAGGCTCGTTGTTGTGTACTAGGTTACACCAAGTCAGACCTGATGCACCTTGTATGAGTTGTTACCCCTTAGTACATATGTTCCAAAACAACATCCAAATGTATTATCTAGAAAGGGATGTATTTTAGGAAGAACCACAAAATATTAATCATAACATAATTATATGATGTTATTGTATTCTTATCAAAAAAGTATATCTTATGGTTTTGTTCCTAAAACTATGTTTTTTAAATATATTTCCCAAGGTTTCTACTAAAATTCCTATGATACAAACTGTAACAAACCTGACCTCAATATACCACAGTTGGTGGCCATTTTATTAAAATGGCATAAACACAAGAGATCACGTCACGAAGGATAGATCTGTTTATTAGTCTTGAAGAAATAAATACATATAAACTACCCATATTACATTGGTAAATAAACATAGAACATAACAAAGGAAAATAAAAATGCTTCCTAAACACTTATTCAAAGAGTTCACCTTTAGAACATATGGAAGAAAAACAAATGAAAGTTTTGACCTCAAATTATCAGTACAGGTTACATGATCCTATAATAATTGAAGAAAATACAATAACGAATAATCAAAATGGAAAGTTAAATAACTAAAAAACACATGCTCTCAATAAACTAATAATGTAAATGCATCCATATATATTTTCCTAATGAAAATGTTGGGGAAAGTATTAATTGAATAATGAATGAAGAAAATTCTTGTTTATTGGACGTCATGTATCTGAAACATGAACCATTATACCATCAAAAAAGTTTAATCATGTGGGTAAAAACTTTACTAATTCTTTTTAGAGACAAACAAAAAGTGTTTGTTGCCAACGTTTTTGTCTCATGAGACTTGTCAACGCATTGAGGGACTATATATAATCAGGCCCCACACTTCACTACAAGTCCAAATCATTCTTCATACATATATTTAACTCAAAAAAATATATATATAAATGGTATATGCATAAGAAAATAATCATATCCATGGTATAAGAAATATATATATTTAATGAATGATGATCATAAATAAAATGGAAATATACATAAACCACACACATGTCATAAGTGGTCAAAGGGAATATCATAATGGTTTCAAAGAAAGAATGAATTTAAATAATACATAGACATTAATATGGGAAAATAGTTATATATAATTATAAATGATGTCCAACTAAAATAAAAACATGAAAAAATAGTATTTAAGAAACTTTAGAAAAGAATCTATGTAGTGCAGTTTAAGGGGAAATATTAAAGAGTATTTAAAAAAGAAAATGTTTAATTTTTCATAAAACCAAAAAAGAACTAAGAAAGTATTTCATTATAAAAAAGATATTTTAGAAAAGTATTGTTGGATAAAAATATATTATGTAGTGTACATAAAAATGTGTTTGAAATTGGAAAGTTCCCCTAAATTGAAATTACTTATCGGAAGGCATTGAAAGAAGAACCCTATAAAACATGTATTTCCCTGCCAATTAAGGAATAATTGAAAAAAGTATATAGTTTTAGAATATAAAATCATAATTTAAGATTATTAAATAATAATAATAATGAATTATATTGGTTTAAATAGATATGAAGAGTAACCCAAAGGAAAAAATGGATGTTCGGAAAGAATCTCTTACATTATATCTTAATGTGTTCTCCACTTGATCTTGATGTCCTAAATAGTATGATTAAATCCATTAATTAATTAATTAATTAAATTTTATATATTAATTTTATTTAATATAAATTTATTAAGTTCATTTATGTATTTTTTGATGAGTTATATGATACTATTTTATCGTTCGGGAGCGTTTGTTTCCTTGGTTTTCATGATTGGTTCACTTTTATACATGTATGGAAAATCATGTAAATGTGAATAGTTTTTCAAAATTTAAATTATATTTTATTAATGAAATTATATAATATTAAATACTTATATATTTTATTAGGTTATATGGTATGAGGATGAATCATTAGATAAAACATTAGTGATAATCTTTTAGATTATCTTGGAATTTTATAGATCAACACGAACTATTTTTGGTTTGTTAGTTAATATTATTTATATATACTAGTTTCATAACATTAAAAATGACGTAATAAATATATAATATTTTTTAAACCATATAAATGTTTTTATGACTAGACTTGAATGCATAATTGAAAAAAGAAAACATGTCGTCCACAAAGGCGGTAAATCGGCACCTCGCGGATGTTGTTTTCATTTCTTGAATAAATGGAAGAGGATAAGAGTCTTGATGGTGGATTTTACATTGATATAATTAAATTATAGTATATAAAATATACCGTAGTTATCATGAATTTTTATATGTAGAAGTTGAGATAAGGATAGAAAAAGAAAAGAAATTAAAAGAAAATGTAAGGGAATGATTAAGGGTTTTAGCTCTTGAATGCTTCTCCTTGGGGACCTCCTTAAGGGACTTGGGATTGACCTTTTATTGATATAAAAGGCTCATAGACATGAGTGGATTCTTTTTAAGTTTATTTGGTATAAATTGGGCAAGTTTCCAAGTATAAGAGGTGTGAGGGAAGAGGTGGTGAGGGTGGTATTTATAGTGGAGGAGAGGGGTGTTTTCTCATAATTTTATTCATTAGATTATTATTTTGAATCAAGACTATGAATTATTTAAGAATTTTTACAAAATATTTTAAATTAATGAAGGATATTTCTATTTTATGGGATTACATCAACCATACATAATTTATGGCTCAATAATTCATGTATTAAGCTTGTACCATAAATTATCGTATTTCACTATTCACAAAAAATTCATGTATTTTAGAAAAATACAAAAAATGCACCCTAATAATTTTTTATTTTTTAGAATTAAAAATTGTACTATATTTTATGAAAACACTTTTCTAAATATGAGAAATATAATTTTTAATTAAAATCATCTATTACGTGGAAAAATACAAATTTTAAAATTATAACTGATGTTATAACACATTAAAATTTTAATTGGGGTCTCGTAAAATTATCTTATAATAATACGATAAAAAATATCAATTTATAAATAAATTTTATGAAAATAAATTTTATTTTAAATCATTATATTGATTATAAAATTGAATATAAACATTTTTGTGTATAAAAAATATCAGCACTTAGTTAATAATTCCTAAAACATTTATTTACTTGTACCATGATATAATTATATCATATTACCATTTATAAGATGGATAAATTTTATTTATACCATAATAGGTGATTTTACAACTCAATTAGAAAAATTACTATTCCTAATGGTCATATTACTATTCAAAAGGCCAAGTTACTATTTCATTGAAATATGTTCCTTAATTTATAAAAAATGCCTCTTATTTAATTCATTCTTCATTTATAAAGTTTTTTGTGTGTTATATATGTGATTCTAAATTATATTAAGTCATTTTTGGGTGTAATGTAATCTATTTAATTAGTTGAATTTATTTACGAGGATACAAACCATAAAATCATGGTGTGTTATATATAGAGATATTCTTGAATACACTTTGAGATCCTTGTCTTTATTCCAATTTGTTTAAGAATAAATTTTAGATTTATGAGTTGAAGTTTTTGGGTAATGTGGTGTGCGGGGTAGGTATGTTCATAGACCTAGATAATGTGGATGTTGTGATTTCTAGAACATGTATGTGTAACTTTTTTGAGATCAGGAGCATTTTAGGTTTAGCAGGATATTACTGACAATTTACCCAGGAATTATCTTAATTAACATTTCCCATGACTATGATGACGAAGAAGAGAGTGATGTTATAATGGATGGATTAGTGTGAAGAGTCATTTCATGAGCTCAAGATGAGGTTAACTACATCTCCAATGTTCATAATTCTTGAGTGAGGGGTTGGTTATGTTGTATATTGTGATGCATTAGGAATTATTTTGGGAGTGGTAGTGATAGATAGAGAGAAAGTAGAAGCTGCTAGGTCATGTCAGTTCCAACCCCATGAGTGGAACTACCCAAATCAAAACATAGAGTTGTTAGCTATAGTTTACACTTTGAAATTCTAGTGGAAATATCTACTCTATGAGATATTTTTTGTCTATACTAACAACAATATCTTTCATTACATCTTCCCATAGAAAGACCTGAACAAGAAGTAGAGGCACTTGGTGGAATACCTACAGAACATTGAATTTGATATGTCATAATAACTTTGTGATGGTAACATATTAGAATATTATTCTTGATATAATATGTAGGTAGATCTAGAAATTGGTGGGAGGCCTTCCAAAAATCAGTGATGCCTAACGAGTTTATTAGATTATTGGAGGATGGATGATTCTGAGGATCAGGGATTGACGACATGTGCTCCCTTGGTGGTAAATTATTCTCTAGTAGATCAGGTAATTTATGGATAGTACATTTACCTAAATTGTTCTATTATGTGGGAGTAACTTGCTAGAGGTGACCCAATATCTAGGTGGTCATTGGGAAACAATGATGTAATCATTATGCATGGGAGAGTAGTCGTATTTACTTCTATCAGATAAAATATGATGATATATTTACATACCACTAGATGGGTGGTATATCTTGGTGTGAAAAAGTTGTACCAAAACTTCATAATACTGTTCTGGTGGCCTGGGATGAAGATATAAATTGCTGGTTTTGTTTCCTAATGACTTACCTTTTAGAGGGTAATGCTCGAGCACCAACATCATAGTGGTTTTTTCCATCTACTTCCAGTGCCCATTAGGAAGTGTTTGGACATAAAAATGGACTTTTTATGGGGTAAGCTTGGATCCAGATAAGTCTTGATGTTTTCTAAGTGATTTTTGATTAGACGATGATGGTTTTTCACTTATTACTAATCTAAAAGACTCAATTAGTTGATGAGTTGAGATATATATATTTATGAGTCATTAAACTTACAAGGAATTACCTTGAGCATTGTATCTAATAGATATACACATTTCACATCATAGTTTTTTGAATGGCTTGTAGAAAACACTAGGGAAATGTATGAGATATATCATAATTTTCCAAGCTTGGAAATATAGATAATTAGATTGGAAAAATCACATATTGGAGTATATTATTTGATCTTTTATCCAAGAATTCAAAGGAATGTGGTATGGGAATATATCCTTGGAAGAGTTTACATACAAAAGGATCTTTCATACTTCTTTATAGATGGATCTATTTGATTCTCTATAGGAATGTTCATATCTCTCACCATTAGGTTAGCATGTGGAGGGCGAGTTTGTAGTTTTTTTTAATAGTATGGTTGAAAATACCATAGAGAGTGTGAAGTTGATTAGGAAGTAGTTAGTGTCTGCTCAGAGAATGTAGTTATTGTATTTATACCAGATGAGATTACCTTTTGGTTCACTATTGGTGACTATGTTTTCTTATGAGTGTCACCTCGGTTGGGGAATCATCGTTTTCATAAGTAATAGAAACTGGCACAATGATTTTTTGGATCCTTGTATATCTTCAAATAGGTGGGGACAGTGGACTACTATATGGGCCTTCTACCATGTTATCAAGGTATTCATGATGTGTTCTATGTTTCTTATCTTTTTTAGTGCGCACCTGATCATGTTCATATTATAGACTGTAAGAAAGTTTAGCTATTCGATAAAAATCCTGTAATATATTTTGGAAGAATTTACAAGCCTAAAAACTGAGGAATTTATTCCTTTAACTTTTTTAGGTATAAAAATTATTCTATTAAGAAATTTAAACACTATATATTCAATAATCATTAAATGACTAAATTACATGATGAATTTTAATTGGGAATATAAATAATATGATCCACCCTCATCCTTTAATTAAAATAAATAATTTAACCTTCTACTTATATTGTTTTTTATATTCCTTTGAGTTCCGGGAGACTAAGGGCTCTATTTTTAATCCTTCTAAAACCGTTTATGAATGGAAACATTTATCTATCTAGTTTCCAGGAAAGGCAGAACCTCACCTCTCTCTTTTATTCTAGTTGTTGTTTTTCAAAAGATAAAACCCATGTGTGTTTTCCATAAACAAATTCATTTTTAGTTAGTGAATTTAACCTCTCGAATATTTATGGAAAATAATAGGTAACACTTATGATGATAATAAACAAGAATTTTGGAAATTAATAATAATAATTATTCTTCTTTGTCTCAAATTATTCTAGATAAAAGTATTATCATCACATGTGTAATAATAATTATTCTTTAAGAAATACTATGTAATTATCAAGATTAATAATATAGAATTGTCATTTTATTATGGATTATCTTGGAAAGAGAAACTATTATTACTTGTGATATTTTATTTATTTTAGAAATAAAATAATAGAATCCATTCTAAGAATTCTTAATGATTTTTTTGAATTAATATTATATAGATGTTATTCAGGTGAATATTCCAAGTCGAAAATTTATATTAACATCAATGACCTTGGTAGAGGAATTTCCTTACCATTTTAGTCCATATATATGATGTTTTTATGTCATTTCTGTTTATTATTAACAAATGTTAGGAAACAATCTCTCAAGGTAACATTATAGTGTTTTTGGGTTGATTGAAATTATTAGAAAATAAGGTTTCAATGGTTAATTATCAAGTTCAAGAGAGATTGTTGACATGGTATATTTACTAAGAACCAAGAGAGAGTAATGGATTCCCTAGAAGTGGTACAAAAAATTATGAATATAATTTGGTGGGGGCATTTCCCAGTGTTTTCAAAATTTGTGTGTTCCAAAATTTGGATAATATATCAATCATCACAAAAGTTGGATTTCAATTAAATACTCTTAAAAATATGGTTAATTCATGAGTTTCATAAAGACTGGTATTCGAAAATGGAGTTTCACAAAGGTGCAGATCATCGTGAATTAGCATCGTGGATTCATAAAGGTTTGAAATTAATCACCACAACTATTAGAAGTTAAACATAACAGATGTGTGAATGGTTGCCTATGGATATATGTGACTATAAGAAGTGGAGAATTAAAAATGTGTAAAGTATTGACAATAATTATCCACAACTATGAAAATCTTAGTTAATATAAAAATTTACCTAGAGCTTCAAAAAATAAGAATCTTTAGAAAAAAAAGTGGAGAGCTTCATGAAAAGGTTGTGATGAGGATAGAAGCTTCTAAAATGGTAAGAAAATAATATTAATAGGCATCTACCACCTTATAAAATATATCAATCCTTAACAAAAACTTATAGGCTTTAAATTCGTGAAGGGGATTCGAGATGGTTGTTCTTATGAAAAAGTTCAAGAATAAAAGAAGTTCACGAAGGATAAAAATCTGACAGAAAGTTGTAATCTTCATGAATGTATTGAATCTCATGAAGTCTATATAAGTATAACTAAAAGTTGTGATTTTCATGAAGGATATGTGAACATTGTGAACTTGTTAGATTTTCATGAATGGAGGTTACTTCGTGAAGTATGGTTAAGATTCTCACCATAGATGAGTTTCATGAAATTTGTGGGGTTTAGAAAGGAAGAATAATCTTATGAATAAATAGGTTTTTTTGTGAAGGTTGTGTGAGCTTCATGAAGGTAATGAGAATATCACAAGTGTTCAGAAAGAATTTCCTAGTGAATCTATGGTAATGTGATATTCATCAAGTGAATGAAAGTGAGAGTTCAAAAGAGCATTATTCTATAATTGAGGATGAATCCATTATTGTTAATTAAGGGACCTACATGTATATAAATTATATGTGAATCCTTTCTAGAGTAGTGGAAAATGGAAAAGGGAGAAGGTGGTCCTTTTATGGTTGTTATCCATTGAAAGAGAGATCAAGGGAGTGACCCTTTGGAAGTAGTGAGACATCCCAAAATTTTGTAAAGGTGGTGAGTCTAGGCATAGAAGTGATGTTGACCAAACCTTTTATTTGGTATTGATCCATAGTTGATTTGGTACATCATAAAAATTTTCATTGTATGCTCCTTGGACGTAGCCCAGTGAGGGTGAACCAAGTAAAATAGTTGCGTCTCATGCATGATTTCATTACTATTCATATTGTTCTATGGTAAAGGGAGAGAAGATATTTTTTTAATGAAAAAACAAGATATGAATGGGAATTTGTTTAAATATTTCATACCCTAATTCACCCCCCCCCCCCCCCATATCAGTGTATTTAACCTAGTTGTTCTATAAATAACCCCTTCTTGATATATGTTTTCATGTGGGTGTATGTATATCCATGATACATTGTTTGATTGTAATCATATGGATTTGTGTAGCCTCTTGATATTTTTTATTGATATGACTTGTTATTACTTGGAGTCGCATGTACTGATTATTGTGTTGAACAGCCTATGGAACCATGTTTCGAGTATTATGATGATTTTTTTATTCATCCTTGGGTAGATAGATCCTTAGTGGGTAATTGTGAGGCCATGATGAGGGATATAGGATATGGAACATTTATGGTATGGGTCTGATAATGAACATTCTTGTTGATGCATGGTAGGCCATGCATGGAGTGAGAATATATTAGCTTTTACTAAAGTGTGAGAATTCAATGTATAAGGTTTTTCAGTCATCCATATAAATCAAACATGTCGGGTGGTACTCTCCATAATTTGAGGATTACAACCACTGACAAGGTGAGTCATGCTATATTCTGGATAAATAAAACTATTAGGGTGGGGTTTGTGGTATTTTTTATAATGAATACCATTAGGGTGGCTTGTATATTGTTTCTTTGAAGGTGGTACTTGGTTTAACTTACCCTGAAATCATTATTGGAAATAAACCAAGGAATGTGGGGACTATGTTTTTGGTGTTTTGGTTAGATAATGATGGATCAATAAAAGTATGACTATGTGTTTATTTTTGAAATTACTTATTTCATGTCATACACTATTTTACAGTTTTTTCTACTTATGTTAATGATTGATTGGTTTTTTCCTATTTGGTTTGTTAACACACCCTACATGGGAGTCTTGCTACATGTACAGACTTCATGTACAGGGATCCAGTGAAGCGAAAGGGCCCAGTGATGAGGATTTGATGAGATGAAGTATTAGATACATATGTGATTTCGGTAAATACTCTGACCATAGTTTTTTCATTTAATTATTTTCACTTGATATACTCTGGTTTGGCTGGTAAATATTGATGTATATTTATTTATTATTGGATAACATGTATTCCCATTGAAATTATGGTTATTTTTTTCTACACATTAATAATATGATTATTTGTTTATTTATATTCTATTATATTATTATTTTCCTATAAAATGATATTGAGGGTATAGTATTCCCATTTATGTACTTCAACTCTCACAGCTAGCCAGCTGCCTCTTGCATATTGGTAGTCTCACATGAGGTCAACTAGAACTCCAGTTTGGACCCAGTGATTCGAGTTGAGATGTTACATTATCCTACACAAGTACCAAGAGGATTTCTATAGATTTTAACCAATATTAACAACAATTAATAGAATAGAATTTAAAAAATAATAGATAAATACTTTCTAATTATATATATATAATTTCTTCAAATACATTCCCATCCTCTACCTTGAATGACATATCAAGAGAAACACTTTTTATTGAATCAAAATTAGAAACTGTAAAATTACAAATTACAAAAAACTATAGTGAATTTTTTATAAAATAAAATAAATTCATTTATAGGTCCCTTTCTAAAATACCATAAGAGAATTATAATTCATTTTTAAAGTACCTTTGAAAACTATTTTAAAAACCAATATCAAACCTAAAATTGGAGTTGCAAGAGTTTTTTATCCTTAAACACATATACATTTACATATTAATATATATATATATATATGCCTCTCAATGAACATATTCATGTATCATCATGTAAATATATATGATTTTATATATATGCATCTTTTTCTACATGAATAACCAAGAAACATATAGAAAAAAATTCACACCACATGATACTAGGGAGTAACAATATAATGAAACATATAAACTTAATATAGTTTCTCAAAAAATGAAATCACATCCAATAGAATCACTTAATAATTTTTTTCAAGTCATACAATTTATAAAAAATATCAATTAATTTTGAAATACTCATGTTCTATATAATAATTACCAAAAAATTGTTTTAGGTTAAAAATATAAATGTTCATTATGTGCATATTCATAATAGGGGAAAATATGATTTCAACCAATATATAAAATATAACAACACTTCACTTTATTGAAAACCAAATTGAAATATAATTTTCTCAATATAAATTCCATAAACATGGATAATATTATCATTTGGTAATTTTACATGTATTTAAAAAAGAAAGTAATCAATGGTTCTTAAATTATGATTTAACACCTAAGTAAAAATTACCTTGGATCAAATTTTAATAGTATAAAACATAAATAATGGGATGAATGGAGCTCTAATAATAAATTTCACACCCTAAATGAAAATAAATCTCAAGGAAGAACTTCAACCCTTGACATAGGGTTCAACTAAGAAGGGGCATAGTAATTGGGGATGATGAAAGAAAGAGGAAACAATAGGAGAGGGATGATATATGAAATATGAGTCCCTACCTAAGATATACAACATCAAATCATGTATAAATCACTTTAGAAACATCTAAGGATAAGAGAAATTATATGAGGAGGTGCATTCCTTGGGGAATCCTGGTTGGTTCATGCATAGGGGAGTATGAAGGAAGAGTGGTGTGATTAGGAAAAAATAATGGGATGTGTATTTAGTTAAAAAAATAATTTTAATATTCTGGATACATTATGGGGTTGGGGTGCATGGCTGGCCAAACTATGCGCTAACCATGTTCCCCTTACTAAACACACATAGGAACTCACATAGTTTGGCAGCATGTTAAAACAAACCGTACATCAACCATATGTAAAAAACCTATTAAAAACTATAGTTCTATGAATATTTATTGGAATGGTTAGTATTAACCATGTACTAATCCTTCACCCTTTATTTTAATTCTAAAATAAATTTTTTTTGAATTGGTTCAACTCAAAACTCAAGTTCAAGACTAAAAAATTATATAAAAAAATTAAATAATCTAGAAAATAGAGGTTGGGATATTACACTTGGGAACTATATTACCCTGAATTTAAATGTGATGATGTGATAACATCAGGTGGAATAACAGGAAAGCCTATTCACCCACCTCAAACACAAGAGGAGGGAAGAGCCAATCTGTATAATACTATTAGATACTCAAGGAAGTCTCCAACCACTTTTAATTCAAACTGATATTCTCTAAAGTATCTTAAATGAGACCCCTCTTAATAATAGATGACTCCCCAATATCTATCCAACACAAATTCTATTGGAACAAATTTATATATATTTCTTCAAAGGGTTCCATCTAAATAGATACCTTATTACTATTTTTATTGGTAAACTCTTATGGTATAATATGGTTCCCCTAAGAACCACAAAAATTAAGGGTACATTCCTGAATTATATACTCCAATACCCTAATAGTATTATTATATTTTTTTTCTATATCTAGGTATAGTTAGAAATGATTAGATTCACCTATATATCTAGCAACTTTTTTAATTAATATCATTATTGTTATGTAAAATTAAAATCCTAGTAAGAAAATGATACTCTTGGGATCACTATTGAGACACTCTCTATGAAAAACCATATTTTTAATACAATTTATTCCATGAATTATTACATTAGGATACGCATAATACAACCCCATGAGATCTTTAATTATATTTCATTTGGGTAAATAAATACATATCATAACAACTTAATATATGGATATAACGATAATATTGAGAACTTCCATAAAATTCCCTAAAATTCCATTTATCTTTTAAAACTACTTAGGATAACCTGGGGACATGCATAAGAAAGGGGTGAGATATAATGCCTAGTAAAGTAATAAACAATAAATAAAATGATGAGAGTAATACATGTTGGTCAATAAAAATATCAAAGATACATAAAATAGGTGAGAATCATAAATATGATCCTTGAATCATGATATGAATTGATAACATAAAGGCAACATGGGAATGTGGAAATAATATAAAACATGACCTCATAAACATATGTTGAGTCTAACTGCAAGAAAAAATAACATAATGCACTTATGATATGCACAAGAGCCTCAACCGAGTTGGTGAGGTATCCTTAAGTGCATCCACAAGAACCAGGTTCAAAACCAGGTAGAGACATATTTTCGGGGGTACTGTAGCAGTATTGTACATTGTACAGGTACTGTAGCAGAACTGTACACTGTCCTAGTACTATAGTAGGCACTATAGCAGTTACTATAGCAGGTAATTTTTGGTACTGTAGCAGGTGGAACTATTCACCTTGGGCCACCGGTTTGGTCTTGGAGTCCATAAGTCTTTCGGGCCACCCAGGCCTTTGGGCCATTAGGGATTTCGGACCACCTTTAAGGCCTTCGGGCCACCTCAAGGCCTTTAGGCCACATGCAGTTTCCCCAGACACACTACAAAAAAGGAGTATCCCCAGAAGAGGATTCAAAGCAGGTGCACTTACTAGAGCAAAGCCAAATAGATTTTTTAGAATGAGAGGGTATGGCTATGCCATTGGGACTAGCTTGTGCTTTTACAGGAAGCCTAGCCAGATGGCCATGCAAAAGTGGAGAGCTACTATCATGACGAAGATGATGGGGAGGGTCAGTTCCTTATAGATAGTCTGGTTGAATCCCCTAAGACCTCTAGTTCATGTAATCTTTTAAGCCTATGGTCCATGTAATCTCTGAGCCTACGGGCCTTGTAAGGGTTCCTCCTCATCCCTTGAAAGGGGGGTTATCAAAAATCAATAAAAATGAAGGCCTTCAGGCCATTCGAGCACTTATGATATCCTCATATTCACAATACAAGGTATCTCATTAGATTAAAACATTACCCCATTTATTATAGGGATATATAATTCTAATCCCACCCATCACATTCATATCTTATACATGCATAACTATATCACATATATCCTACAACATAAGGGTGTCTCTCATCACTTTTAAGCCTATAGTTAAGGAGTTTTTGTTTCATACATAGAATTATAAAATCAATTAAGGATATTTATATCTATGTGAACACCCTTAAATGGAAAAGTTATTGGTCATTCATTATAGAAATATCTGGCATGGAAAATGTTGGGATAATTTCGGCAATACAATGGGGGTATATAAAGCTTTGTGGAAAGGTTTGATGAGAGTGAAATGGGACTCTCATCACTTTTAAATCATAATTCTAGTAATAGGGATACTTTAAAACATATACCAACATTAATGATTGGAAATAAAAGGGAATAATATAAAGAAGGTGCTTGAATAAAGAGGAGAAAGAGAGGATCTCATACCATGAGAGGGTGTTTCAAAATCATTGGGAGGATATTCTTAAGATATTAGGGGAAACATGGGAAGGATATATAGAGGTAATGGTAGAGTAAAGTCATTATATAATTGTTTTTAGTGAAGTGGAATGGTAGTTTGGTTGGATTTATATATAAAAAGAGGAGAATTCTTTATTAATTTCTTAAATTAGGTTTTGAGGTCTATATTATAAATTAATCCAAACCACAAACTATATCATGTTTTTTCCCATGGTTTCTTATAATAGGGATTTATTTAGTCATTTTATAAGTCCAATAACCGAAATAATTAAAATAATACCCTTATTGATGTATAAGTGAGTCGTGTTTATAAAGAATTGATTTTAAAATCATAAAATATAATATTGGTTTTAGGGGATTCATTAAGGGTTTATAAAATTAATCTAATATCCTAAAAAAACATTATATTAAGGGGGAAATATATATTTGGTCTTGGATACATTTTATTTCATACATGACATCACTTATGGGTCATTATGATTTCATAATACATACTGTTTATTTATACTGTATTTAATTTTTACCCAAAAATTTGAATGTCTCATAAAATTATGAAAAAATAACCATTTTATAATTTTTATTTGATGAATATAAAATAATATTAATTTTATCAATATAATTATATAAATATGATAATTTAATCTTTGAAATCAAAAACCCAATTTATTTAAAAATACTGGTTTTTTTACAATAATTATTTTTGGACCTTTATAAAAATTATATCTGACTTCATAAAATTATATTATCATTTATATTTAATATATATTATCTAATAATAATATTTTCTTATAATATAATTTATTTAAAAAAATGGATTCATCAAAAAGTGTTTCTGGATTGAAACTATGTATTTTCCAAAAATTCAATTTATGGTTCATTGTATGAAAAAATAATTTTTATCAAAATCATTTTCAATAATTTATAATGTAATAATAAAAAGAAAAAATATATATAATCATTATTTTTAAAAAAATTAAAAATAAAAAATTCTTATTATTAGGGTCAAGATACATAACCCTTTATTACACTAGTGAATACCCTAAGGGTATGGTGTGTGATGGTGATATTTTCATGGGGTGGTTTGGCATACATGATTTCAGTTGTGATCTTGATGAGCTTGAACTTATTCTGTAAATGGTTTCACTCATGCTTTAGTTGTTGAATATCGTCTTGGGATTGATCAAGGTAAAATCCCAGTGATTCTATCTTTCTTGTAAGCTTTGATAAATGAGCTTAATAGGGTATGTTACGACTAGTCAAGGTCATCGCTTCTATCCATGTCAATTGGAATTAATCATAACCCATAATATATTAATATCAATAGTCACTATATAATGGCTATATTATCGAAAGTTATCATGCATAATGGTAGTTTAAATATAATAGGATATAACTTATAGTGGTGTAAAATAACCAATATAGTTCATGTGTTTTCTATAACCATATTAAATAAATAAGGAATTTTTTTCAATCACAAATAAATTTTAATTTATGAATGTTTGGATCGTTACACTATCCCATGAACATAAATCTTACCCAAATCATCTGTTGAACTCTCTGTGAGATGGTTATTTTAATAATCAAAAATCTTAGTTTTATTTATTTCAATTTAGTATTTTGTTTGAGTTGTTCTAAATAAGTTTATATATGTTTAAATCATGTCTACATATGTTTATCTATGTTAATTTATGTTTTACGGTTGACCTAGAAGTATTCTGGATTGAACAGACACTTTGTGAGAATTCCATGTCTTAACTCACCATTAGTTAGTTTCATGTCGCACTAATGATGAATGGTCGCACCGATGATAGGAACTGTCGCACTGATGATGAACGGTCGCAATGATGATAGGAATTGTCACACCGATGATGAACGGTTGCACCAATGATAGGAACTGTCGCACCGATATGAACAGTCGCACAAATATGAACGGTTACGCCGATGGAAATGGTCACACTGATGAAGAACAAGTCACTGATGACAACGATCTTACTGATACCGATGATCCATGAGCTACTGATGTTGATCCATGAGCTACCAATGTTAAGCAACCAATACCAATGATCTATGGACCTACCGATACCGACGATCAATGAGCTACCGATATTGATGATCTATGAGCTACCGATGCTGATGTTACCGATACCGATGCAGATTCAAAATGACTCACCGATCTCATGACTCATTGATAGTAATGAAAACAGTTTGAATTTCTATAAACTCTTATTTAATTCCAATGGTCATATTTGATGTTTTTAATGCAATTAATGATATTTAATGTTAGTTGTTGGATGTCAGGGGACCGTACCTCGTACCTATGAAAAAGGTAATCATTCCCTTTGCCGAAGCTCGTGGAATAAAAGGAATATCAAGCTGTAGTAAAAATAGCACATGAAAAGGCATAGATAGAGAATTATTCCATGCACATACATACATGAAAAGAAGAACACACGAGGAACTCAAAGAAGACATTTACAAGATATTCAAATAACTCTCATGCATGCAACCCAACACTATTGAAGAACACACGAAGAACACTGGAAACCAGAGAACATACTCACTTGTGGAGGACACCAAGCTGATCCACGATACTCTGTTTTTCAATAGAAAAACCATAGAAGGACTCAAAATAATTTCTCCTAAATCCAATGAGTCCAGAGTTGCACTGCTAATTTCTAGAGAAATTTAAACTCTTACCTACTCTCTCTAAGTGATTCATTATTTAATTTTTGAGCAGTGTGTGTACTCTGTATACTTTACACAGACATTGTCTCCTGTGGTAAACTGGAGGATACTAAATCCACATTCTAAACTCTATACATCATATTGTATCCCACTGAGGATAGTGGTAGAGGTCAAGTGTGACCTAGAAAGCCTGTGTGTTGTTGTTTTTGTTTTCCCATGAAGAATTGTGGTAGAGGTCTTAGGACCTGGATAGTATTGTACTGTTGATTAACCCTGATCCAGGGTGTGGATCAAATTTATATAAATTGTTTGATAGGACTAAGTCTCTGCTTGAGACTAAACCTCTTGGTTATATCTGCTGTGCTTTTTAATATAAGTCTAAAGTATACTACAAATATCTTTTATATTACGTTGCTATTACTTTTAAATACAAAACTATTTTAAAGTTACTTTGATAGTTAAATTATCAAGTGTTTATACTTGTTGTGAACCAGTAGGTTATCTTCAAAATCTAATTTAATCTTGTGATTAAATTGACTGAGATCTAATCAATATTTAAGAAGTAAATTGAACATTTACAATCTGTATAAATTCACTACAGTTTAACTTTTTTTTTAATTTGGGGATTTTAAGAGAAACCCTTTTTAACAGAAATTTTAATTGGAACTCAATTCACCCCCCTCTTGAGTATCCACTCTGACCAACATTTGGTATCAAAGGATTTGTTTTGTTTATCAAAGTTTTAAAATACACTATTTTACAATTGTGATTTTAGTTATATTTTAAAGATCTTAAATTTCTATTAGTTCTAAATTTTATCTCTTTAAATTTATTGGCTAAACTCTAGTTATGGATAATAGACTAGAAGGTGTTGCTGCCAATAGGGAACCTTTCTTTAATTGCACAAATAATTCCCAGTGGAAACTGAAAATGAAAATTTATTTAGAAAGTATGGGTTTTGATAACTCGACTGCTATAGAAACTGAATATAAGATTACAGAAACTATTAGAACTACTTGGGATGAATCTACTAAGACATCTTACAATAATAATTATAAAGTTATGAATGCCATGTAATGTGATTTAGGAGATGAAGAGTTCAATAGAATATCTGCTTGTAAAACTACCTATGAAATATGGGTTACTTTAAGTGTTTCTCATCAAGGAACAACTAATTTTAAATAAATTATATTGAATACATATACAATTAATTATGATAATTTTAAAATGAATAATAATGAATATATCTCTGACATGTATCTTAGGATTAATGAGATTGTCACTACAATGATCTCTCTTGGAAAAGATGTCACTGCTAAGGAATAAATCTTGAGAATATTGAGATGTCTACCAGATCGATGGAGAGGCACTTCTATTTCAATTAGAGAATCATGTGGAATAAGAAAGCTACCAGTCAAGGAGCTCATTGGTAAGCTTATGATGTATGAGGAAGAACTCAAGGTGAATAAAGAGGATGATGATGAACCCAAAAGGAATTATGTAGCTTTTAAATCTACTGCTTCGAAGAGCAAGGACAAAGACAAAGTTCAAATAAAAACTGGAAGTTCAACAATTAAAGATTCAGACTCTAATAGTGATGTTGAGATGGCTCAAATAGACAAGAGATTCAAGAAGTTCTATAGGAAGAATAAATTCTTTAGAAAATCTAATTACAAAGGAAATTATGACAACAAGGGTCATTGGAAGAAGGATTGGAAAAATCCTGACAAGAATGATGAAGTTGTCTACTATGAATGCAAAAGGAAAGGTCACAGTAGAGCAGACTTTCCAAAGTTTAAGTTTAATATGAAACATGACTACAAGGACAATAAGTATAAGAGAGCTATGAAAGCTACTTGGAGTTCTTTAGAAGACAGCACAGGTGAATCTGAATTTTATGATTCTGAAAAGAATCATGCCAATATGTGCTCTACGACGAATACCTCGGAGGTACCTATTTCTCCTATGCTGAATGATTATTATTCTAGAACTGATTCTGAATTTGAAAACATGTCAAGTGATGAACTGTTTGAATATTGTAATATGCTAGAAGAAACATTTAATGAACTTAAGTACAAGTATAAAGCCTTGAAGAAATAGCATACTCTCACCTCCAATGTTAAATCTTCACTTGATGTAGAAAAGAAAAAGAATGATCAACTGTTAAAGTAAAATACTGAACTAAAATTTTCTAATGAGCAATTAAGGAAAGACCTAGCAAAATTTACAAATGGAAATGAAACTCTAACACAGATGCTAAAAAAACAAGTGGCACCAAAATATACCACTGGAATAGGCTATCAGCCTGTACAGAGATAGCTTACTAAGACTAGATTTATTCCTAAATCTGGACAAAATTATGCTAGTTCTAGTTCTGGTAATTCATATGCCTCAACTAGTTATTCACATGGTTATAGATCAAATAGAGTTTATCTTTCAAAATCTGTTGAATATCTTAATTATATGAGACCAATAAGACACATTTGGATACCTAAATCTTTGATTTCTAACCTATCTCGACCCAAGAAGATATGGGTACCAAAACTATTTTCCATCTAAATCTGTTTTGTAGGAAACATGTTTGAAGAGTTCTCCCAAGAAGATATGGTACATGGATAGTGGATTTTCAAGACATATGTCTAGAGATTACTCATGCTTCAATAGTCTAATCAAAGTTGATGGAGGCCATGTCACCTTTGGTGATAATTCTAGAGGAAAAATCTTTGGCATAGGCCAGATTGGTAACACTGATTCAGTTTTGATTTCTAAAGTTTTATTTTTTGATGGACTTAAATATAACCTGTTAAGTATTTCTCAATTATGTGATGATGGCTTTAATGTGAAATTTGAAAATGATTCCTATATTTTTTTTAACTCTAATTTTTTTTAATATTTTCTTCTTTGAGAAATGAAAATGTTTATGATGTTGATTTAAATTCCTTATCCAAACAAAATGTTACTTGCCTAAATGCTTTTCATAAAGAATATTGGCTATGGCACAGAAGATTAGGACACTGCAATATACATTCACTTAGAAAGCTGACTAGGAAGAACTTGGTTAGAGACCTACCCAAACTTGAATCCCCAAATTACAAAGTTTGTAATCCCTGTCAAAAGGGAAATCAATATAAAGTTTCTTTTAAATCAAATAAAGAAGTCTCAACTTCTCAACCTCTTGAGTTGGTTCACATGGACTTGTTTGGACTATCTAGAGTTTCTAGTTTAAATGGGAAGCATTGTGTGTTTGTCCTTGTAGATGACTTTTCTAGATATACTTGGGTATACTTCTTAGCTCACAAGAGTGAATCTTGTTCTTACTTTATTAAATACTTCAAGTCTGTAGAAAACCTTATTGGACTTAAGACTAAAACCCAGAGAAGTGATCATGGCCATGATTTTGAAAATCATGAATTTGAATATTATTGCTCACACAATGGCTATAGTCACAATTTTTCTTCTCCTAGGACACCTCAGCAGAATGGTGTAGTAGAAAAAAGGAATAGAACCCTTCAGGAAATAGCAAGAACCATGCTTAATTAATATGACTTACCTGTTTATTTTTTGGGCTGAAGATGTCAATACAGCTTGTTACGTCATCAATAGAGTCTTTATTTGACCAGTTCTCAAGAAGACCCCTTATGAATTATGGAATAATAGAAATCCTAAAGTTATTTACTTCAGAGTCTTTGGATGCGATGTCTTTATTCTTAATACAAAGGATAATATAGAAAAATTTTCATCCAAGAGTGATGAAGGAATCTTTTTAGGATATTCTCTCTCTAGCAAAGCCTATACAGACTTTAATAAGAGAACCAAGTGTGTGGAAGAATCGGTTCACATCAAGTTTGATGAAACTGATCCACATGAACCCAAACCATATCTTGAGAATCTTGAAGAAGATTTATCTATTCTGAACCTTAATGATAAAATCAATAAACCTGTTGTAAAGACAACAAGTTATGGAAATGTTCTAGAATCCACTTCTGTAGAACTTGAACCTAGAAAATATCCTAAAATCTCTAGTCCTACCTTTACTAGATCAACTAGGATTCTAAAGAATCATCTTTTAGATGTTGTTGTTGGTAATCTTGATAGAGGGACACAGACTAGAGTTTCTCTAAGAAACCAGGTTGAACATCAAGCTTTTCTTTCATAGTTAGAACCTAAAAATATCAATGATTCTATCAATGATGAATTTTGGTTAATCGCTATGCAAGAAGAACTAAATCAATTTTAATGAAACAAAGTCTGGGAATTAGTTGACAGACCTAAGGACACTTTGACCATAGGCACTAAATGGGTTTTTAGAAATAAATTTGATGAGTCTGGAAACATAGTTATAAAAAAAGCTAGATTAGTTGCACAAGGATATATTCAAGAGGAAGGTATGGACTATGAGGAAACATTTTAACCTGTATCTAGATTAGAAGCTATTAGGATTCTACATGCCTATGCTGCCCATCTGAATTTAAAGTTATATCAAATGGATGTTAAAAGTTCTTTTCTAAATGGTTTTATTGTTGAATATGTTTTTTTTGAACAACTACATGTATTTACTAATCCTCATTTTCCAAATTGAGTTTTTAAATTTTCTAAAGCTTTATATGGTTTAAAACAAGCTCCAATAGCTTGGTATGATAGACATAGTAGTTTTCTTATTTCAAAAAGTTTTACTAAAGGAATTTCTGATCCAACTCTTTTTATTAAAATAATTTCTAAAGATATTTTGATAGTACAAATCTATGTTGATGATATTATTTTTGGATCTTCTAAAAATGCTTTATGTACTGATTTGTCAAAAAGTATGAAAAATGAATTCGAAATGAGTTTAATGGGAGAACTCAAATATTTTCTTGGATTTCATGTTGTTCAAAATGAAAATGGTATTATTTTGAATCAAAGTAAATATACAAAATATCTTTTAAAACGTTTTGTCTTGGATAGCATTAAGGAAAGTGATACACCTATGAGTATTTGTTTGTAAATTGGATGCAGATGAAACTGGGAAACCAGTGGATCAAACCAATTACAGAGGTATGATTGGAAGCTTAAATTACCTTACTGCTAGTCGACTAGATATTATGTTTAGTGTGTGTATGTGTGCAAGATTTCAAGCTAATCCTAAAGAAACTCATTTTCTTGCTGTTAAAAGAATTTTCAAATATCTTAAACATACTACAAATTTAGGTTTGTTTTATCCAAAAAGACAATCTTTTGACTTAATAAGTTATTCAGATGATGACTTTGCTAGTTGCAAGTTAGATAGGAAGAGCACATCTGGAACATGTCATCTTTTGGGAAGGTCCCTGATATCTTGGTCTAGTAAGAAATAGAACACTGTTGCATTTTCTACTACTGAAGCAGAATACATTGCTGCTGGTAGTTGTTGTGCACAAATTCTGTGGATGAAACAAACTCTTTTGGACTATGGATTTGATTTTAAGCATGTTTCAATAAAATGTGATAACACTAGTGTAATTAACATATCAAATAACCTTGTGTCTCACTCTAGAACCAAACACATTGATATAAGGCACCACTTTTTGAGAGACCACTACTAAAAAGGTGATATTACTCTTGAGTTTGTAGGTACTGAACATCAATTAGTTGAAATTTTTACTAAGCCTTTAAGTTCTGAAAGGTTAGATTTTATTAAACAAGAGTTAGGTATGATAGATCTGTAAAACCGATCTATCAAACCGATTTGTCAAACTGATCTGTCAAACCAATCTATAAAACCAATCTATCAAACCAATCTATCAAACCAATCTATCAAAATGAACAGTGAAACCGATCTGTCAAACCAATTAGTGATACCGATTGGGTTGTACTATTTTTTAAAATCATTATTGTTTGTTTAAAACAACGCTGTTTTAGTCAATCGATATTTTTTTATTTTGTAACCATAAATGATACAAATAATGACCTGCGGCTATTTCTTTTTCTAAGAGACTGTTGACCTTCCATTTCCCACCGAACTCTACCTTCTCTTTCCTATAACCCGAGCCTTTTGAATCTTTCTAAGACTCTCGATTGTCTTAAACCTCATAATGGTCAAACACAAGAGATAGAGCAAGGAATCTGAAGGATCTTCACCTATCAAGCAAGCTCGAGTTGAGTCGAGCATTACAACACAGAGGTCTGTGAACCCGGAGCTAGAAAAATGAGAAGTTATAGCTGAAAAGGAAATATGTTCAGAATGAGTTTTATCAAGAAAGTTTGCTCTATTGAAAGTGTTAGAAATGCAAGGTTGGAATAATTGGTTCTACGATAATAGTCGAGTCTTTTACTCGAATTTGGTGCATGATTTATATTTAAACTTGAGTGTAGATTTGGATAGAGCCGAGTCTGCTAGATTGTCTTCGATAGTAAAAGGGAAAAAGGTTACTTTTTCATTGAAACAGTGGGCTGAATGTTTGGGAGTACCTAAAAATGGAAGATATGAGGATTATGTTGGTAATATCCCTCCTACTACTGATTACTTTTCTTATGAGCTAGCCCTGGATTTATTGACTGGGAATTCTGAATCAAGAAGGATATCTACTGCTGAGTTGGATGGTGAGAGTAGAATCCTGTTTAAATTTATTCAACATAAAATATGTCTTAGAAAAGGTGACTTTGCTTCAATAAAGTATCAGGATTTTTTTTGTTATTCCTTTTTTTGAATGGTGAAAAGATCAATCTGTGTAGATATTTTGCTGAGCATATTGTTGAGATGATAAAACCATCAAAGAAAGATACTACTTTGTTTTATTCTAAGCAAATTTCTACCATGATGATATTCATGGGTTGTGTAGATGATGGAGATGAGTGTATCTCATCAAATGGATTCTGTTTCAACAAGATTATCTGTAAGAGGATGAAAATAAGTTGGAACCCATGGAAGAAATATTGGGTTACTAATGAGGAAAAGTTGTATGAGTCCTTCAGTAATACTAATCATCTAAGGAGACTAAAGGGGATAAGAGATCCTAGTTTAAAACTTGGTGAGGAAGTGGTTTATTCAGATGAAGAAGAGGAAACTGTAGTTCCTAAGGAAACTAGTGAATCCAGTAAGAAGGGAACAGAAGAAGAAGAGAATGGTGATAATATGAATGCTAAATAGGAGGCCGAATCATCTCCTGATGAGAGGAATGATCCTGATACAGTTAGCCCGAAGAAAAGAAGAAGGGAATTTGGACCAGCTAGTCCACCTCTAAACCTACCAGAAATTGAACCTCTTTTAGATGATGATGATGAAGAAGAAGCTGAGACTGATGAATAAACCTCTGAGGAGTATGAATCCGATAGTACAGACAGTTCAAGTGATAGATCAGTTAATAATGATGAGGATAAAGGTAATGATAGTGATTAGGGTGATGTTGATGGTGATAGTGATAGTAGTAGCAGTGACAGTGATAATGGTGATGCTGATGATGCTCTTGCTCGACATATAGAAGGTTAGAATGTAATCCAAGATGATCCTCAACCCCAACCTAATGTGCAAGAAAATGTCCCTGAGGATAAGAGAATAGAATAGTTGGATATTTATGAGGATGACGAAATCCCTCCTGAAATTCCTGGAAGAGCTCAGTTTGTGAAACCTATGTATCCTTCATGCAAAGCCGCATGGGAAGAACATCCAGGTCTTGCTATTTTGGGATTAGACTATCCATAGGTAGAGGAAGAAGAAGGAATGAATCTTATAGGAGTAAGTGACTCAGTTAATGCTCGATTGGTTGCTGAATATATGCTAGTGACAACAGACAAACCAGGTCCTTCTATTTCTCAATCTGAGCCTGATCCTTCTATTTCTCAAGCTAGATCTGGTCCTGCAGTTGCTCAATCTGATTTTGATAGATTTAAGATTGAATTGATTCAAGCAGTTAGAGAGACTATGAAAGATGAGTTATCTCATGTTCCTACTCCTGCACCTGTGACTTTATCGAAGCTGCTATGGATGATTTGGCTCAAAGAGTAGTAAGCCTTATCAAGCCAGACCTGGCCAATTCTAGTGAGTTGTTTGGAAGGAACATTTCCTCCTGGAATCAAACACTCACGGACTTAGGAAGTAATTTGGTTTCTCTGTCAGTAGAGTTCAGAACAACCATCTATGGTATGATGGAAGTGTTAAGAAATCTGATAGAACATCTGAAGATGGAAGATTTGGGGAAGTTGAAAGCTAAGATCACGCAAGTTGTTTCTCAGGCTAT
The DNA here is from genome assembly GCA_963277665.1 of Viscum album. Classification (NCBI taxonomy): domain Eukaryota; kingdom Viridiplantae; phylum Streptophyta; class Magnoliopsida; order Santalales; family Viscaceae; genus Viscum; species Viscum album. The sequence continues at coordinate 1,156,525,053 of OY728130.1, read as the reverse complement.
TTCCTCAAAGGTGGCCAAGATTATATGTCATGAGATTAATACATTAAAGGATGTTATTAAAGAAGATATGGTAGCTCTTGGAAAGATTTGGGATTTAGATTCTTCGAAAAAGATGAAAGAGCACAGTGATCAAATTCATAAAATGGTGCAGCTATATTCACCCGATGCTACCAAGGCTCAAAAAGAGATTAAGGTAAAAGTGGATCATTATTTCTATAATATTTACACCAATCATGAGTTGAATCGTCATTATAAAGTTCTGGCGGACAATTTGAGACTCCCTCCAGTTTCTCAAGCTTTTAAGGCTCAAGTTCAGCAGTTGAAATATTTTACTCCTACTTTAGAAAGTTTCATGCAGAATAAGGATGATTTTGAAAAGGCTGTGAAGTATGGTGGTGAAGTTGATAGATCAAATATTTTCAATTAATTTATATTTAATATCATTTTTTTAAACCCACAAAGGTTATCCTCTAAGATTAATTGTTTCATTTTTATGATATTGGTTTTATTTTTAGCTAAATAGTAAAAATTGGGCATTTTGGATTTTTAACAGTTTTACATTATTTATGTATATTGGCCATACCATTATCTACACTGATCCAAATTGAAATATTCTTTCTTTTTCAGATGCTACACATCCAGGGATTCATTTACTATTTTTGGACTAAAAGCTGAATCGACCATATGAAAGCTCAAAGGAAGCTCACAAGTGGGAGAAAGAAAATTGTTTGCAGTTCTTCCTAGTTTTGGTGTGGGCTCCATACCTCATCCATGGTGGGCCCAAAGGTTGTGAAATTTGGTGGGTGGAGGTGGAAGGAGTTTTAGAGTATCTTTTATGAAGGTCTGCGTGAATTTTCCGTTTATGGGGTCATTAAATCACCCTAATCTGGAGGATTGCATTTTGGAGAGTCTGACTGGACAGAATAAATGCTCAGCGTAAAACAGCCACAACTCTCAGAATATATGTCCAAATCCGATGATATTTTTAGGGGACACGACCAAGGTAATTATGAACAACATTTAAGAAGGGCTTATTGCGTGAGGATGTCATTTAATGGGGCTAAAATGCGTCAACATACAGGGGACAAATTCTGGCTATTAAAGGAGGAGAGCTCCACCCTCTCAAAGTATCCCATATTCCATCTCATTCCTTCTAGGACACCACAATCGGAGACGGGAGGAATCCAAGGGACACTGGGGGGAATTCTTCTTCATAATCATTTTGTTTCTTTCTTTTATTTTTATTTACTTTAAAATTTATCTCCTCTCCCGCATCATCTCGCTTACCCCATCTATGGAGGGGTAGTTTCATTTGAGTGATCGGAAAGAGGGGAGGATGGACCTATGTGTTGTGTTTGAGTTTTTGTGCTTGAAATGAATAAAATTTCTTCTTCTTTCTTATAATGGTTTCAATTATTAATTCATTATTAAATTCTGAATGCGGTAGTGTTATGTTTTTTATTCTGAAATTATAAATTGCTTTGGTCGATGATCATATCTCCCTCGACCCAATTCTAATCTGTATACGGTGGAACAAGATTAGGGTTGCGTGCTGATTGCTCGGCAGTTGTCAAGAACATGTGTAAGATTGTATGTAGAAATCTTGGTTTATTAGGGAAAAAAATTCCAGGTCTGGGATTGCTCTAATTAATCAAGAAACCTTCTACAACCCTAAGCACATTGGAAGGAGGATATACCAATATAAGGTTTTATAAAGGAAAATTATCATCACATTTATCTGACTAAGGGAGAGAGAGGACTCGGTAGATGAATCTCTCTCTTACCAGTTTAAGGAAGAAGAAGAGATAAAATTTGGAAACCATGATGGCATAACACTAGTTCTAGCCAAACCCAATCTGATCATTATCTTTATCATTTGTTAAAAACAATCTTTTTAAGAAAACCAACAAAAAGTGACAACCTTGTTTTGTGTGCACTCATCTTTGGGAGACTACTTAGGATCAACTTCTATACTATACTTAGGTAAATAAAATATTGTTTTTCCACGCCCCACGATAGGCGTGCGTCAAACTTGGCGCCGTTTCCGGGGAGGCAGTGCCTCAAAGCTTTTTTTAAAAAAAAACAATCTCTTTTGAATGACTCGTAGTTCAAATAGAAATTTATTAGAATTCGATCCAGAAATTGAGCGCACAATAACCAAATTGAGAAATAAAAATCTTCCCAAAGATTTTGAAGAAATCAATCTCACCGATTCAAGTGAAACCTTGAGTTAAGACTTTGAACCTTCAATAATGGCTATACATCCCAACCGAACCCTACGTGACATCTGTGCACCTCAATTTGCCAATAAAAATTATCAACTTGCAATTCCTGCCTTAGAAAATGATTTTGAATTGCGAATTAAGATGATTTAAGTGATTCCTAAATTTCATGGTCTTGCAGGTGAAGACTCGAATTGACATATTCAAGAATTCACCTATGTCTGCTCCAGCTTCAAACCTCGAGCAGTCGCAGAAGAGAATGTGAAGTGGAAGGATTTCCCCTTCTCACTAGAGGGAGAAGCGAAGGAATGGTTGTACAATCTGCAATCGGGGGAGATCAGTGACTGTGAAGATCTAAAAAAATGCTTTCTATAAAGATTCTTCCCAACATCCAGGAGCACTGTAATAAAGAAGGAGATTTATGTCATCCATAAATCAACTGGAGAAACACTCTACGAATACTGGGAACATTTCAAGAAGATTTGTGCAAGTTTTCCACACTAAGAAATAGAAGAGGACCAATTCCTTGAGTGCTTCTACCAAGGATTTCTTGACAATGATAGGAATCTACTAGATGCCTCATCAGGAGGAGCCCTCATTGATAAATCACCTGCAGATATACGAATTCTGATTGAAAAGATTGCTCAAAATTAACAGTAGTTTGGCACTCGAGGTACGATCACCAGAGGAATCCATGAGGTAAGAACATCTGATTCAGTAGATTTAATTAGGAATGAAATGGGTGAACTCACCAGGTTGGTGTGACAAATAGTTGTGAACTATGTGAAGGAACAACAAGGGCCGAATAAGGTATGTGGTTTATGCTCTTCTAATTCTCATTACACTAATCAATGTTCATAAGTACAGGGGATAGAAAGTTGTGTTGCAGCCTATCAACAAAGGCAATACCAACTGCAAACCCAACCAAGTTATGGGTTTCAACAGAACCAAGCCAGAGCATCTTTTCAGCAGCAATATCAGAACCCAATAGCATTCCAACAACCTTGTCAGAAGCCCTTCCAACAACAAAAAACTTTCCAACCACCACATTTCCAGTGGAAGAATTATGATCAACCATCCACAAGTGCACCGACAAATGAGGACCAACAGATGAAGATAAGAGTTGCGGGAATAGAAGATAAGATGGACAAGCTAGCTGATCAATTTTCAAGCATTATGGATGCTCTCCCCAAGAACCAAGGTAAGCTTCCTGCACAAACAATTCCCAATCCAAAAGAGAATTTTAGTGCCATCACAACCCGAAGTGGGAAGAAGCTCACACTACCAGTACAATGTGAGGAGGATGAATCTAGGGAACCTGCTGAAGCTCGTCCTGTCCAACCAAAAGATGGAGTCAACAACAATGTAGAAAGAACAAGGTTCAATAAATAAAGACTGGAAACACCATTGCAGAAACTACAAAGGGAGAAAAATGATATCCCAGCACCATTCCCATCAGCATTGGTTGAGTCAAAGAAGGGCAAAGAAGAACATCTTCAAAGGGAAATTCAGGAAACATTCTGAAAAGTTGAGATTAACATCCCACTACTGGATGCAATCAGGGAAATCCCTAAATATGCAAAATTTATGAAGGATTTGTGTAATAAAAGAAAGAGTCTAGATGGAAATGAAAGAATCAACTTAAGAAGAAGCATCTCAGCATTGATCACACCACCGATACCGCAAAAATGTCAAGATCCAGGGACTTTCTCTATTCCCTGCACTATCAGTTCTTTAAATTTTACTGATGCACTATGTGATATTTGAGCTTAGTTAAATGTGATGCCTCACTCAATGTTTTCATCTTTGCAGATCGGAGAACTAAAATCAACTCAGGTGATGGTACAATTAGAAAACAGATCCACCATTTTTCCAGTTGGATTCGTTGAAGATTTACTTGTAGGAGTGAGATGATTAATCTTTCCAGCAGACTTTTATGTCCTTACCATAGAGGAAGACTGAGCTCCATCCCAATCTCCCATCACCCTAGGGAGACCATTCCTGAAAACAGAAAGGACAATCATCAATGTGCATGAAGTAACACTCACCATGGAGCTCGGAGATAGTATGGTACACTTCAATATTCTTGATATGATGAAACACCCGTTCAGCAATCACTCACTTTATGCAATCTCCCATGATGAAGGTATAGAACCAATTGAAGACTCAGGTATGCTTCATGACTTTTTATCTGTGGGAGAACACTCTTCATTTGAATTTTATAACTCCCATGAACCTGAAAATTTTGATATCATGTTGGAAGATGAGGTAAAATATTATTTTTTCGATGATTTGTTAAAAGGAAGTGATATTATTCCAGAGAATTCAACATTATAAGTAGGAAACCTAAATGCAATATCATCCCTTGAACAACCCCCATGTTTTGAGCTGAAGCCTTTGCCATGTGACTTGAAGTATGCTTACCTAATGGAAGGAGAGAAATTTCTAGTAATCATTGCCAATAACCTATCTCATTCACAAGAACAAACATTGATTGACCTTATCAAAAGGAATGTCAAACATGTAGGATGGTGTTTAGGTGATATTCTGGGAATCAACTCTAAGGTATGCCCTCATAGGATATTTTTAGAAAGTGATTCTCGACCAGTTAGACAACCTCAAAGAAGACTCAATCCCACAATCATGGAGGTCATTAGGAAAGAGATTGAGAAATTGTTAGCAGCTGATATCATTTACCCAATCTCTGATTCTCAATGGGTCAGCCCAATTCACGTAGTCCCCAGGAAAACTGGTCTGGCCACTATTACAAATGAAAGAAATGAACTAATCTTCATGAGAATACAAAACAGTTGGAGAGTGTGTATAGATTATAGGAAGCTAAATCAAGTTACCAGAAAAGATCACTTTCCTATTCCATTCAATGATCAGATGCTTGAAAGGTTAGTTGGAAAAACTCATTACTGTTTTTTAGATGGATTCTCAGGATATTTTCAGGTACCAATTGCACCAGAAGACCAGGAAAAGACAGCCTTCACCTGCCCTTTTGGAACAATTGCCTACAAAAGGATGCCTTTCGGGCTATGCAATGCCCCAGGTACATTTCAACGGTGTATGGTGAGTATTTTCTCGGACCACATTGAGGATTTCTTGGAGGTGTTTCTTGATGATTTCATAGTTTTTGGAAATTCATTTGATCATTTCTTGGGAAATTTGGAAAAAATTTAAAAAAAATGCATTGAAAAGAACCTTGTCTTAAATTTTGAAAAATGTCATTTCATGGTTGAAAAGGGGATAGTTTTGGGGCACATAATTTCACAAAAAGGGATTGAGGTTGATAAATCAAAAGTTGATGTAATAAATTCCTTTCCATATCCAACTTGTGTCAAACATGTTAGATCCTTTTTAGGGCATGCAGGATTTTATAGAAGATTCATCAAGGATTTCATTATGATTTCTCTCCCTCTTTCAATATTACTTTTAAAGGATACTGACTTTAATTTTGATTGTGCATGTAGGGAATCATTTGATGAATTAAAGGAAAGGCTGATAACACCACCAATAATGCAGCCACCCAATTGGGATTACTCTTTTGAGCTACTTTTTAATGCATCCAACCAAGTAGTAGGAGCCGCTCTATCACAAAAAATTGGCAGCAAGCCTCAAGTCATCTCCTACGCATCAAGGACCTTGGATGAAACACAAATAAATTACACAACCATAGATATGGAGTTCCTTGCAGTTGTTTTTTCACTAGATAAATTCCGATCATATCTTCTGGGCACTAAAGTTGTTGTTTTTTCTAATCATGCAGCTCTTAGGTACTTAATGAAAAAGGCGGATGCTAAACCACGGTTGGTGAGATGGATGGTACTCTTACAAGAGTTCAATTTCGAAATCAAAGATAAGAAGGGGACTGAAAATCAAGTGGCTGGTCATCTGAGTCGATTACCCCACACTGCAGAAACAGAAATACCAAAGCAGAACCCACTTAATGATGAGCTTCCTGGAGAACAACTCTACATCATCAACAGTGAAGTACCATGGTATGCCAACATTTTCAACTATTTGGTAACATCTTAGGTACCCTCTCATCTAAGCTCTCATCAACAACATAATCTTAAATCTGAATCAAGATTTTACATTTGGGAAGACCCGTTTTTGTGGAAAATTTGTAATGATCAAATCATAAGAAGATGCTTGCCAAGAAGTGAAATTGAATCAGTGTTTGAATATGGTCAAAAATTATCTTTTGGAGGCCACTTTGGACCTCAGAGGACTTCCCGAAAAGTTTTAGAATCTGGACCCTACTTTCCCACCTTATTCAAGGATGCATATAAATTTTGTAAAAGATGAGAAAAATGCCAATTTTCTAGTAACATATCCAAACGACATGAAATTCCACAAAAACCAATAACCTTTTGTGAAATTTTTGAAGTTTGGGGCATAGATTTCATGGGTCTATTCCCAATGTCATTTGGAAATTCATATATTCTTTTGGCTGTAGACTATGTTTCAAAATGGGTGGAAGCAAAAGCAACTAGAACTGATGATGCAAAAGTTGTTTGTGATTTTGTCAAGGATAACATTTTCTATAGGTTTGGTGTGCCACGGGAAATCATTAGTGATCATGGAACTCATTTCTACAATAGGAAAATGAAAGAATTTCTGATGAAGTATGGGGTGCATCATATAACATCTACCCCATACTATCCCCAAACAAATGGCCAAGCAGAAGTCTCCAATAGAGAAATCAAAGCCATTTTGGAGAAGACTGTTAAACCCAATTGGAAAGACTGGAGCCAAAAGTTAGATGATACATTATGGTCATACAAAACGGCCTACAAAACACCGATAGGGATGAGTCCCTATAGATTGATCTATGGAAAGAGTTTCCACCTTCCTGTGGAGTTGGAGCATAGAGCCTACTGGGCGGTCAGAGAGATGAATCTGGACCATGAGAAAGCTGGGAAAGAAATAATATTGTAGGTGAAGGAGTTAGATGAAATTAGAATGGAATCTTTTAAAAAATCAATGATCTATAAAGAGAGAACAAGGATGGCCCATGACAAGATAATTCAACAAAGAACCTTCACCCCTAGAGATCACGTGTTACTCCTCAAATCCAAACTTAAGATTATGCTAGGTAAACTTCGCTCCAGATGGGAAGGCCCCTTTACTATTGTTCATGTATATCCCTTTGGTGCTATGCAGATTCAAAAGGAAGGAGGAGGAAACCCATTCACTGTAAATGGGCAGAGGCTAAATAAGTTCCATGGGACCGTGCCTCAAGAACCAGTGGAGGAGATCGCACTCCTTCACCCTGAATACAAATGAACACCTAGCAGGTTACCTCATTCCTTTACACTTAATTAAATGCAGTAACTCCATCTTTTTGAAACTTACATAAAAAATTCCATTTACATGCACTGAGGACACTGAATCAATTAAGTGTGGGGGAGGGAATCCTGTAGTCCAGGAGATTTTCAAAAAATTTAATTTTTTTTTGTTTTGTCGAGCCAATGACATTAAACAAAGGCGCTACCAGGAGGCAACCCGCATTTTCCCCCATTGTCCACTTGTCTTATTAGTAATTTACGAGCATGATTGAATAGGAATGCACTATCAATTGTTTTCATTTTTATATTTTAGGTATATTAATGAAGAAGTTGTAGTGGGATTATACGTCGTGAAGAAAAGAATCCATTTGACAGGGGAGTAATAGTTTCAATTCTATATTATCCAACTTTATTCTCTACATTTTTAGTCTTTTAAAGAATTAATCAAAAAAAATTCATGCCCATGCTTGAATTCACGTTTTACTTGACTTATCAAGGAGACATGAGTTTCATAGAAATATAGTGATTCAATGTTTTAGATTTCAATGTTAATGATATTTAATGATTAAAATGTATAATTGGATTATTAAAGTGAAGCAAGGATATTGAAATAAGGACTCATGATTTGAGGGAATTAATTCATCCATGTAAATGAAATTTCCCTTCCATTTTTCATTCTTTGAATTTCTGAAATTCATGGGAATTAATTTATTATTATTAATCATGCCATGAGTGATTTTATAATATCATATTATCATTCCTGAGAGGATTTATAGACCAAATATTTCCTATTTTATCTTGAGCATATTTCGTGAGTGGTCTTGGGACGTGCCACCTGCTAGAACTTGTATAGAAACTTGTCAAAGCTATGACTGTACAAAACCACATTTAAAATTATTGAGGCACTACATTGGCTAGCCACATATTTACCTGAGACCCACCCTTACATTTATCCTTTGTTATCCCATAGAAGCTATGAATTGTTTTATAGGTTTAAACCACATTACAAGCTGATATTTCCTTACCTACCCACACTTTTAGTATTTTTTCATGGTAATTCAAGTTTGAGTGTAGGGGAAGGGCCTTTCGTGTGATTTTATTGGGATATGTATCATTTTTGGGTGGTTAATGTTTGCGTCATCATTTTGGGAAATGTATTATTAGAAAATTGGGCATGAGTCATCAATTCATTATGCTTCTTTCAATTCATCCGGTTCTCCATAAAAAAAGAGAGAAAAAATTCAAAATAAAGTTGTGCCTGTCTGGAGCTTTACAAAAAAAAGAAAATAAAGTTGTGCCTTTCTAGAGATTTACAAAAAAACATGGAGAAATTGGATGATATCATTATTTTTAAATCATTTATTTACTCATGACCCATGTCATTAAAGGGGGAGCGATGTTGTGATTCACATTTCAAGGGGATTTGAGTGAGGTTCATATGGTCTTTTCACTTGATTAATCATGAATTGTCCTTAAGAGTCAAACCTCCTACTTCTGGCCTTAAATTATTTCAATCATTTGCCCACCAACCCTAAGCCACAGAGTCATTTGAAACATTATTGAAAGTCCTCATGATTTTATGTGTGTTTTGTCTTTACAAAGTGGATAAAGTAGTTCCTTTACAAGCCTATGGGTAAGGAGCATGTTCTCATGATATGAGCATAACTCCACTATTAATTGTATCATGAGTGATGAGATAAAAGATTCAAAATTGAGGTAGATCATGATTTGGAATGTTTAATAATAATAAATTGAGAAGCTTGAATGAATGAAAGGAGAAGCTCCATTATTTTTCAAAGGGGAAAAGTAAAATGCATTAATTGATTGTTTCTTTGAAAAATGGGAAATTAAATTGGATTTTTTGTGGAACTGGAAAATTTGATTGGACATTGATAATCATTTGATTTTATTTCATTTCAAATTTCAATATTGGTGACATTGGTGCCCTTTGAATTCCATGTTGAGATTTTATGCTTGAGGAAAATCATAGTTTAAGTGTGGGGGAATTGATAGAGAAAATATTTTCAATTAATTTATATTTAATATCATTTTTTTAAACCCACAAAAGTGATCCTCTAATATTAATTGTTTCATTTTTATGATATTGGTGTTATTTTGAGCTGAATAATAAAAATTGGCCATTTTGGATTTTTAACAGTTTTAAATTATTTTTGTATATTAGTCATAACATTATCTAAACTAATACAAATTGAAATATTCTTTCTTTTTTAGATGCTACACATCTAGGGCTTAATTTACTATTTTTGGACTAAAAGATGAATCGGCCATATGAAAGCTCAAAGGAAGCTCACAAGTGGGAGAAAGAAAACTATTTGTAGTTCTTCCTAGTTTTGTTGTGGGCTCCATAACTCATCCATGGTGGGCCCAAATGTTGTGTAATTCGGTGGGTGGACGCAAAAGGAGTTTTAGAGAATTTTTTATGAAGTAAGGGCCGCGTGAATTGGCCGTTTATGGGGTCATTAAATCACCCTAATCTAGAAGATTTCATTTTGGGGAGTCTGACTGGGCAGAATAAATGCTCAGAGTAAAACGGCCATAACTCTCGGAATACATGTCCAAATCCGATGAGGTTTTGAGGGGACACGGAAAAGATAATTATGAACAACATTTAAGAAGGTCTAAACGCGTGAAGATGTCAGTTAATGGGGCTACAATGTGTCATAATCTGGGGGACAAATTCTGGCTATTAAAGGAGGAGAGCTTCACCCTCTCAAAGCATCCCATATTCCATCCCATTCCTTCTGGGACACCATAATCGGAGATGGGAGGCATCCAAGGGACACTCGGGGAAATTCTTCTTCAGCATCATTTTGTTTCTTTCTTTTATTTTTATTTACTTTAAAATGTCTCTCCTCTCCCACATCATCTCGCTTACCCCATCAATGGAGGGGTAGTTTCATTTGAGTGATCAGAAAGAGGGGAGGCTGGACCTATGTGTTGTGTTTGAGTTTTTATGCTTGAAATGAATAAAATTTCTTCTTCTTTCTTATAATGGTTTCAATTATTAATTATTTATTAAATTCTGAATGTGGTAGTGTTATGTTTTTTGATTCTGAAATTATAAATTGCTTTGCTCGATGATCACATCTCCCTCCACCCAATTCTAATCTGTATACGGTGGAACAAGATTAGGGTTGGGTGGTGATTGCTTGGCGGTTTTCAAGCACGTGTGTAGGATTGTATGTAGAAATCTTAGTTTATTAGGGAACAACAATTCCAGGTCTAGGATTCCTCTAATTAATCAAGAGACCTTATACAACCCTAAGCACATTGGAAGGAGGATAGGCCAATCTAAGGATTTAGAAAGGAAAATTCTCATCACATTTATCTGACTAATGGAGAGAGAGGACTCGGTAGATGAATCTCTCTGTTACCAGTTTAAGGAAGAAGAAGAGATAAAATTTGGAAACCATGATGGCACAACACTAGGTCTACCCGAACCCAATCCGATCATCATCTTTATCATTTGTTAAAACCAATCTTTTTAAGAAAACCAACAAAAAGTGACAACCTTGTTTTGTGTGCACTCCTCTTTGGGAGACTACCTAGGATCAACTGATATACTATAACTAGGTAAATAAAATATTTTTTTCCCACACCCCACGACAGGCATGCGTTAGAAGTAATTCAGGACATCATCAATTTGTTCAAACCCTATCTTCATGTGCAAGCTAAGGCCATTGTTTTTCTTACTGCTGATCCTCTTAATTCATTATATGTTGCTCCTAGTCAAATGTCTGTCTCTCAATATCTCTCCAGTATTCGGCCAGTATTTCAGAAGACTCCTTCAAAAAGATCTTATACTCCTCAGCAGGTGACCTTATAACCTACAGTTCATCCAGCTAGAGTCATTCTTCCTCCTTTTTCGATCTGGCCAGTTCAACCTTCCTCCCAGCCACCTTCTCGACCATCCATTCCTCCAACTTCCAAAGGAAAAGATCCCTTTCACCCTAAGAAATAGTTATATCTGTCAATTTTTGATTGGGTGTCTATTTCCTGTACATTTCACTTTTGTATCTGATTTTTGTACTCATTTTCAAACCTTATTTTTCTTTGGAATCTTCTTGCTTATCTTCCTTCTCTATTCTTTTTTATAATCCCAAAGGGGGGTAAATCAGGGAGATCATGCATATGAGTGGGTGAACTGAATGTGCATATGAGCCCATGCTGGCTATTTACTACATGCATACATATACACAGGGGGAGAAATGTTGGCTATATATCTAAGTTGAAGCAATGCTGAAAGGGGAGAATGAATTGTATTATCTAACTTATATTATATGGGGTGAATGAATTAGTTATATAAGTTCTGTTTTCTATTTTAACCTTGTTATCTTTTGGTATATATTCTTTTTATATAGTGTGAGCATACTGAATGATATACTATCTTCTCTCTTCATTTATGTCATTGATTTGTGATTATCAAAAAGGGAGAGATTGTTGAACTCTCTGTGAGATAGTTATTTTAATAATCATAAATCTTAGTTTTATTTATTTCAATTTAGTCTTTTGCTTGAGTTGTTCTAAATAGGTTTATATATGTTTAAATCATGTCTACATATGTTTATCTATGTTAATTTATGTTTTAGGATTGACCTGGAAGTATTCTGATTTGAACAGACACTTTGTGAGAATTCCATGTCTTGACTCACCGTTAGTTAATTTCCTTTCGCACCGATGATGAACGGTCGCACCGAGGATAGGAACTGTCACACCGATGATGAACGGTCGCACCGATGATAGGAAATGTCGCACCGATGATGAACGGTCCCACGGATGATAGTAATTGTCACATCGATGACGAACGGTCGCACCGATGATAGGAACTGTCACACCAATATGAATGGTCGCACCGATATGAACGGTCGCACTGATGGCAATGGTCGCAATGATGAAGAACAAGTCACCGATGACAACGGTCTTACCGATACCAATTATCCATGAGCTACTGATGCTGATCCATGAGCTACTAATGTTAAGCCACTGATACCAATGATCTAAGGACCCACCGATACCGATGTTCAATGAGCTACCGATACCAATGATCTATGAGCTACCGATGTTGATTCTACCGATACCGATGATCAAGGAGCTACCGATGTTGATGCTACCGATACCTATGATCAAGGATCTATCGATGATGATGCTACCGATACCGATTTAGATTCGAAATGACTCATCAATCTCATGACTCACCAGTAGTCATGAAAACTGTTTGAATTTCTATAAACTCTTATTTAATTTCAACGGTCATATTTGATGTTTTTAATTCAATTAATGATATTTAATGTTAGTTGTTGGATGTCAAGGGACCGTACCTCTTACCTATGAAAAAGGTAATCATTCCCATTGCTGAAGCTTTTGGAATAAAAGGAATATCGAGCTGCAGTAAAAAGAGCGTGTGAAAAGGCAAAGATAGAGAATTCTTCCATGCGCATACATACATGAAAAGAAGAACACACGAGGAACTCGAAGAAGACATTTACAAGATCTTCAAAGAAATCTCATGCATGCAACCCAGCACTACTGAAGAACACACGAATAACACTGGAAACTAGAGAACATACTCACTTGTAAAGGACACCAAGTTGAACCACAATACTCTGTTTTTCAACAGAAAAACCAGAGAAGGGCTCAGAAGCATTTCTACTGAATCCAACGAGTCCAGAGCTACACTTCTAATCTCTATAGCATTTTAAACTCTTACCTACTCTCTCTAAGTGATTCATTATATAATTTTTGAGTAGTGTGTGTACTCTGTATACTTTACACACACACTGTCTCCTATGCTGAACTGGAGGATACTAAATCCTCATTCCAAACTCCATACATCATAATGTATCCCACTGAGGATAGTGGTAGAGGTAAAGTGTGACCTAGACAGACTGTGTGTTGTTGTCTTTGTTTTCCCACGAAGAACTATGGTAGAGGTCTTAGGACCTAGACAGTATTGTACTGTTGATTAACCCCGATCTAGGGTGTGATCAAATTTATATAAATTGTTTGAGAGGACTAAGTCTCTGCTTGAGACTGAACCTCTTGGTTATATCTGTTGTGCTTTTTAATATAATTCTAAAGTATACAACATATATCTTTTATATTATGATGCTATTACTTTGAAATACAAAACTATTTTAAAGTTACTTTGATAGTTAAATTAGAAAGTGTTTATACTTGTTGTGAACCAGTAGGTTAGCTTCAAAAGATTATTTAATCCGATGATAAAATTGACTGAGATCTAATCAATCTTTAAGAATCCAATTGAACATTTATAATCTGTATAAATTCACTACAGTTTAACTTTGTTTTTAAATTGGGGGATTTTAAGAGAAACCCTTTTTAACAGAAATTTTAATTGGAACTCAATTCACCCCCCTCTTGAGTATCCACTCAAACCAACATCATCAATATAATTATTTTATCATATCAGTATAAAATTTCTGACCTTGGATAACTAGTTGGTAATGACTCATAAGGCATCACTTCTTCAGGGTATCCACGGAAATCCCTTCAGAAAACGATGGCCACATCCTTCAACTTCCACTTGGTAGTGGATAAGGACTTTATAATACATATGAGCCACTAGTTCCCAACCTTGACCCTATGATAGGTCATGAATCTTGATATTAAACTCATGATATCCTTCTATATTCAAGGCCACCAACACTATATAGGAATTTGATGATACATATTTGTAAACCCTTTGATAATATCCTATCTCAAGAAATGTGAATACCATGTTAGCTCCTCGCACATACACATAGGTGCTACCACGTGAAACCATATTCAAATAATCTTAATAGATATCAGTGAAAAATTAGGTGGTGTCTCCCCACTATAAATATTTTCACCCATCACTAGAAAATATAGATATGCAAACTAAATCTATTTCATCCTCTCAGTGAGTGAGGAGGTAATTTACATAGACACAAGGGTTATTTAGTCCTGATACTCCTAAACAGCAAGTTATATATCAGTGAAGAGTTTCATCATCTACCACTTATTATTTTCCTCATGTACAAACTATACCTGATTCCTTTTTCATAGAGTATCATCTATGACATTACATTTTCTAGGTTTGTATTACATATCAAAATAAAAGGAATTCGGTTAATCAACCCAACTTCTCTACCAAAGATTTAGGTTAGGCTGTGAGAAAATATAATGCAGGATGCTGTGGCAGAAATACAAACTAAAATTCTCACCAAACAAGTGTTGATTACAAAACCTCATCATTTTCATTAAAAAATCAACTCCAAATCATGAATTATATAATCTTATCATGAATTATAAACTACCTAGATCCATAGGCAACTACAAACACATCCATCATTAGAACTACTCCAAGTTTGATACTAAAAATATCACAATAGAGGGTATATTCTTTGTTGAACTCATGTAATGTTAAAATAGATATAGATTTAAACCTTACCCTTTTCACTTAGAAATATCACTAAAAATAATCATACCACATAAACTTTACCCTCTTCTTGGTCAGGATCATCATTAGAATTACAAATCAGAATATGTCCGAGATAAACTACATATTGTAACCTATCAAACATAGTAATATATAAATCAAAAAACAAAATCTTGGTTTTATATGAAGAAATCATATCCTCGACTTTATAAGGGTCTATAAATACCCTCACTTAATATAAATATACGTTACATCATTTTTTTGTGGAATACTTAATATGATACAGAAATAAACGCCCAAATATTGTATTCGTTTAGTGACTTTGGAAACATGGAAACCTAAAAAATGGTACCTAAGTGAGAAAAATTATCTCCCACTATGTTCTTCATGACTAGAACCCTACTTAGACACATCATACATAATACATATATTCCTAAATTGGGGAAAGGAAACATAAAAAGGGGTGAACTTATATGCTTAATAATGGTAAACAAGGGAGATATGTAAGCATTAACATGAGTGTAACGGTATGAGAACATGATCATAACATTAGAAGTTTATAACCTATATATAAAATATCATAAAAATGAATCATGGAATAAAAATTGGTAGTTAAAAGGCATGAATCATCAGGTAATCAAGAGCATAATCCATAAAATCATAACATAGAAATAAGGAATGGAATTTTGGAAGTCGCATAAGTAAATAAAATGATTTTCATAGTTCTCAAGGCTAATTTACAAGTCCATATTAGTAGTATGGTTTTACTCCCCATACCATCTTGGTAGTCATGGTTCGCTCCCATGACCATATTAGTAGTCAAGGTTCACTCTTAAGACCATTATAGTAGACAAATTCATTTACTGAATTGAGTTCACTCCCCATTCTATCCATGTTTATCTCATAGATATAAATCATTACCTAATTCATTAGAGAGAGATATAGGTCCCAATCATCTCATTATGAAATCAAATATATGAATGCCACTAGATCATAAGTATTTATTAAATCATAACCCATGAAATGAACTGGGAATCAAAAATATGTAATCATATCCTAACCTATGTAAAATATATAGGTTTCATAATCATTTTATCTAATAATAACATGTGAAAATAAGTTGGCTTCACAAGCATATAACATATTAAATAGAAACAGTCTTCATAAACATCATGTCATAAAAACATAAACCATTCAAAGAAAGAATACAAATATAACATTTAGATAATCTCCCTAGAAATGAATGAGTAACACCAAAAGATGTCATCATGGATGGAAAATAATTTTTAATGATCTTTAAAAACATTTCTTGAAGAAACTATTCTTTCTTCTTTGAAAAATGATTTTTGAAACATAAAACTTTTTTGAAAACATTTTAATTTGAAAATAGAATTGAAAACTTATAAAGTAATATTTGAATACTATAAAAAATTAATCTCTTTTCATTGAAATTGATCATAAAATATATTTTCAAAAATATTGTTTTTGAAGACCTGGATTTTTTGAATAAAATAGATTTACGACCGAAGAGATAAATGATGTCATATTTTCTTAAAAACATTTTCTAAATTATATTATGTTCCAAATAGTGTTAAAATGGTAATAATACATGAATATATTAGGACTAAAAAGAGGATAATAGAAGTAATGAGTTTTCTTGAAATATGGATCATAATATTTCATCAATGAAAGCATAATCATAAATAATCCTGATAACTGATGAGATTGTTGCAATAAACTCTTCCCATTTGGTAACATTGAATCTTAATTCCATTTTAAGAAAATAAAATTAAATAAATATTTAAATATCATTTAAAGAAGTATATTCATGATATAATATGTAAAAGGGCAGTGTATACACCTCTTAGAAGAATATTGTTGCGAAATAGGGCATGCGTCTCAAAGAAGGCAATTTGAGACAAAATTACTTTACCGATTTGGAAACTTTTGTAACATAAACACCATGAAAGAGAGATCATAAAATGGATTTGTAAATACTTATATATTTAATTATAATAAAAATATAATATATTCATAGCTAGTATATACACCACACAAAATCAAATAGTGGTGAATAAGTCATAAATGTCACAGAAATAAAAGTGTGATAAGAAAACCCTTACCTTATGTCTTTACTCTCATTGTACTCATTCAAAAATCCAATATAATAAGTATAATTTTATTATACATATACCAAATAATATTTTTATTATATATAATACCTTATATTATTTTATTATAATTTTACATTACTCGTTTATTTACAATTCTATGTTAATGTTACGTTTCGGGTAATATCCTCTTTGTTTTTCGTATATGTTTTGACTTATTATTCATGATCCTATTTTTTAGATCATGATTTAGTTATTTAAATAATCTAAAAAATTATATAAATATAATATATATTTAGTATATAAATATATTTAATAATATATAAAATATTTAAATAGAAAATTAAATACATCGTTTATGGAGATGGTAGGTCGAATATACATTCACTAAATCCATACATAATACATTCCATGTAAATTTTGAATGAATCACATCACTATGAGGAGAAGGTAGTTCGCACGTCCACAAACAAAGTTATCGTATTTACACAAAATGAAAATCACGGAGGTATGTGCGATATAAAAATTAAAATAGTATATATAAATCATAAATATCATATATATCATATAAAAATAGTATTTCTATCATAATTCCTAATCATTATAGGAGGTAAAGAAAAAATTAACGACAACATTTCATGAGGCGGTAGTCATCTATACACACAAAGGGTAAGTTTGTTGCCCATTGGTTTTAAATTTTTGTATGTGTAGGCTGAACTTTTATAATGACAATATATAAGTGTATTTAGGATATTTAGGTTATTATATAACAGTTAAATAATAATAATTGAGTGGTGTAGAATGAAAATAAAACAAAAGAGCTTCTTGAAGTATGTTACCTCTTCTTTGGGTAACTCCTCTTGGTTTGCACCAAAGGGATTACTTGGTTGGATTTATGCCCAAAGGGAGGCTCATATGGTGAATGGAGTAATGTTTTTATGTTTTATTGATATAAAGTACTTGATAGGTGTGAATAAGTGAGGGGGTGAGTTCTCTTTTACGGTGGAGGAGGGGTGGAATTCTTGTAAATATAAAAAGGTAAAGACTATTGAGAGGTATCCCTTACATTATGTGCCTCCAATAATTGTCATTTTTTGTTAAAATGGGGTATTTGTAGAAATATATCTAGTCAATTAATTTTTTAAATGTTTGAAGGTTATTTTTTCCCATTAATTAATGTTTAACTACTAAGTAAACTTGTTTTTTCCATAACTAGTGTAATTAAATTTAATTAATTTCATTAATATTTTTGGTAAAAAAATAATTTGAAATTATTAGAAATTAAAAATTATACTGTTTCCAAATATGAAATCTATTTTTACATATTATAATCATTTAATATAAAGATATTAAATTAAAATTAATCTCACAGACGTGTTGCAAAAGTGGGGTTTTAAAGTGAAAACGTTTAAAGTTTGAAATGTTTTTATATCCAATTTCAATTTGAAATTGGTTCTAATGATATAAACTGAATCAATTGATGCACCATTGATCTATATAAACATTAAATCCTAATTAAAATATAATTTAACTATATATATAAATTATATGGAAAATAAATTTTGAATTAAAATTCAGTATTTTTTACTATTCATACCAAATAAGGTTTCCTAGAAAATCCCTAAAATTCATCCTAATCTAATTTAGATTTTATGAATTTAAGAATTGTTTTTATTTAATTAAATTAAATTTCAAAAAATTTCTAGAATTAATTTTATTATTTTTCAGAAAAGAAAATAAGAATTAGTTCATTTGAGAAAATAGTATTTTTCAAACATATAAATACTTTATCGAATAATATGCATTTTATTATCAATAATTTTTATTTATATAAACCCATTATAAGTAATGATTAAAAATTAGTTATAACTCTATATTTCTATGTTTAATAACTATGTTATAACTATCTTGTTTAAATAATTATAATAATAAAATGTTGTTTTATAGAAACCTAGGGTTGTGTTTAATGTAATCCAAGTTGGTTTTGGGTGAAAAACATGTTTATATTATTGTAAATTATAATAAAAGTTTTAATTAGTATACCATTCTACAAAAACCATCAAAGATGGGTAATTTATTTGGAAAAATCACAAAACAACTCAGGGTGTTACATTCTACCCCTCTTAAAATGATTTTTTCCCACAAAATTAATCAATACAATACAAACAAATGAGGATACTTATAACTCATAATATCCTCAACATATCATGTAGATTCATTTAACTGGTGATTTATCCACAAAACATTGACTATGTGAGTGATCTTGTTTTGTAGAACATTCTCTATATGATCCAAAATTTCAACTAGTTTTTCCACGTCAGAAAGATCTTGTTCCCAAAGCATGACCACTAAATTCAGTACATGTGAAGGTTCAGGTATGTACTTATCTAGGAGAGATACATGGAACACGTCATGGACTTGAGAGAGATTTGGAGTAAGTTCCAAGTGATAGGATACCATCCTGATACAATCGAAAATTTGAAAGGGATTGATATACAAAAGGATTAGTTTCCCTTACTTCTAAAATCTCATAACCTTAGTCCAGGGAGAGATTAATTGAAACACCTTCTCACCAAACATAAAATTATAGATCACATCGATGATTATCATCATAAATTTTATACCTACATTAAGCTACCTTGATCTGTTGTTGAACGGTTCTAACCTTCTCATCCATTTATTCAGTGATCTCATGTCCCAATATCATTCTTTCTCTAACTTCATCCTATAACATTAGAGATCTAAATTTTGTCCCATATAGGTATTAATAAGGATTCATTTTAATTCTTGAGTGAAAGATATTGTTGTATGAAAACTCAACTAGAGGAAGGTGTTGATTCCAACCACATTTTAAATCCAATGAACAAGATATCAACATATCCTCTAGGGTTTGAATTTTTCTTTCAGAATCACCATCCATATGAGGATTATAAGTAGTACTAAAACTTAATTTTGAATCAATTTCTTGCAAAATAATTTTCCAGAACATTGAGGTAAACCTTGGATCTTGATAAAAAAACAATAGAATGAGGTACTCCATGCAACCTTACCACTTCCTTGATGTATATCCCGACAAGCTAATCAAGAGAGACGTATTCTCTAATATAAATGATGTGTGGTGACTTTATAAGGTGATATACTACCACCCATATTGAATTAAACCCTTTAGTGGTTTTGGGGAGTCCAATTACAATATCCATACTGATGTCCTCCCAATTTTGTTCCGTTATGGGTAATGGATGAAACATCCTCTTAGACTCTTGTCGTTCAGCCTTAACATGATAGAATACCAAGAACCAATATACAAACTCTATAATATCCATCTTAATTCCATCCCACCAGAAGTGTTCTTTCATGTCTCTATAAATCTTTGTACTTACAGGATGAATAGGTAAAGAATATCTACGAGCTTCCTCTAACAACTCCTTCTTCAGATCTAGTGTGTATGGAACACTTACGTAGTTCCTAAACCTTATCATTCCATCTCGATCAAGGAAAAACTCTATAATAATTATAACCTTATTTTGAAGATCTACATCTTTCTTTTTCACCTCTTTAATCTTCACATGGATATAGGGTTGAACATTTAATTGAGAAAGATAATATTTTTCCCATTCTGTCAATATTTCCATATCCATCCTCTAAAAATAAAAAAGAAATATTAGTTCTTTTGGTATCCTTAACATGGATAATCTTGCATAATCCTTTCAACTCAAAGCATTGTAAACCTTTTTCACTTTTCTAGGGTGGTAATGTTTTGAGAATTCATAATCCTTTATCATATCTCACTATCTTATCAGGTACATGTTCAAATACATATGTGTGAATATATATTTCAAAATTTTATGATCGATATATATATATATATATATTCCACTTTTACCGATAAAGATAATGCCTCCATATCTTTAATTCAAAAATTTCTACTACTAACTCAAAATCATGAGTTGGGTAATTTTTCTCAAGAATCTTCAATTGTTAGGAGGAATAGGAAATTGAAATGTTATTATGAATAAGAACACATACCAATAACTTCTTGGATGCATCACAATATATATAAAACTCTTCTCTACTATATGGTAATGTAAGAACAGGTGTGTTGACTAAACTTCTCTTTAGTTCCTTGAAATTTTCCTCACTTTATCTGTCCAGAGGAACATGGAACCCTTCTGAGTTAAATTGGTTATATGATTAGATAGTCATGAGAAATTCTCCAAAAACCATATATAATATCTAGCTAAACCAAGAATACTATGGATCGCAGTCTCCATGGTTTTTCTAGGACATCATTAAATAGATTTCGTATTTGATGGATCTACTGTTATACTCTTTCTTGAGATTATGTGACCCAAAAATGAAACATTTAACATCCAAAATTAACACTTTGTAAAATTTTCATATAGTTTCTCCTCTCTTAGGGTATTTAGTGAAATTATCAAGTTGTATTAAAGCTCTTCCTTGATCTTTTAATAGATAAAAATATCATCTATAAATACTACTACAAACTGATCAAGGTAATATCTAAAGACTCTATTAATCAAATCCATCAAGTTAACTAGGGGTTTATTAAGACCATATGGCGTCACTGTATATTCATAGTGTTTATACATTGTATGGAATTTCATCTTGGGTATATCCTCCTTGACCCTCAGTTTATGTTATCCAGAATTAAGGTCAACCTTGGAAAACTATTGATCTCTCTACAGTTGATCAAACTAGTCATCAATATGAGGAATAAGATAATTCTTCTTGATCGAGATCATGTTCAACTCGTTATAATTAATGATAAGTCACATTGATCTATATTTTTTTCCAAAAAGAACAGGTTCACCCTCAGGTGGCACACTTAGATGAATTAATCTCTTATCAAGGTTTTATTGGAGTTTCTCCTTCAATTATTCCAACTCAATTGGGAAAATTATATAGGGAGTCTTTGAATTTACTGTGGAACCTTTTATGATCTCTATCGAGAACTCAAATTCACATTTTAGTGGAAGGATAGTTAACTATACTGAAATTACATCCCCAAATTCCACAACAATAGGAATATCATCAATGTTTATTTTCTCCCAAACCATTTGAGATAAAATCCCTTTTTAATGGGAATTAATACCCATACACAAGATGTAATCTCCTTATGATGTTCATAATTATCATCAGATTGATGGATAATCATAGGTTGGTTTCAAAAATGAAATGTAACTTCCCTCACTCAATAATTGATGTGGGATTTATGAAGATAAATCCATTCCATGCCTATGATGAAATAAAATTCAACCAAAGGAATAATGACAATATAATAATGAAACACATTCCCAAAAACTTCAATTGATGAGGAATCATAGACCTGAGATGCTGTCATTATACCAATTAAGGGTTTGCACTGATAATTCCGCAACTAATTGTTTGAGTGTAATCTTAATACCCTTATAAATTTCATTAGATATAAAAAGTGTGTATATCCAATATCAAATAATACATTAAAAATTTTAGAGCAGATTGTAAGTGTACCTTTCACCATACCATTATTTCACCCCTCGTCAGAAACAATGATATTTACCCTTTCCCCTTATATTAATATATTTCTTAAGTTGATCATAATCATTAACCTTATGGTTTGGGAACTATTTATCACAATTCACATTCTCCTTACACTTGTATCACTAAAGCAGGGGAGGTGCATTTTTTTAAGCTTTCTATCCATTCACATTGTTAGAATACTTATTCTCATCACTTTGGAAATCAAATGTCAGATGACCTTCCCTTATACACTTAAAAAATTTATTAGACCTTATAATAAAATTTCATCCATGATTATTCCCAAACTTATAGCATAAATGAAAAATAATTTTCTTTTCTCTATGATTTTTAAATTTTCTTTTGAACTCAATCTCCCTTTTCTTGTCAAAACCATGAGATTGGTATGTAACTCCAACCTCCATTTCAACCTTGACTTTACAATTCACAATATCATCATTTATACTAAATTATATTATGGATAACTCTCTTCTATGAATTTGAATTAATCTATTGAAGAATCTATCAACATTAATTTTAGGTTGGATTATAATACCAGAAACATACCTTGCAAGTCTTGTGAAATTAGCCTCATAGGAACCAACATATTCATCAACACTTTTATTTATCTCAAGGAACTATTTCTAAATATTTATAAAAATAACACAAGTAAATTAATTATTGAAAAATAAGTTTTTGAACTCATCCAAATCCATGGTTTAAATTTCATCTTACTACCTTTTATTCTTGATTAGAGTCCACCACTAGTTAGCTTCACCTTCTGACTGATAAAAATCCAGAAGGAATATCACATTTTACAAAACTAGGAGAATGTATAATTTCATTTCAGTGGTACTGATCCATTATTTATAAACAATTTGATCAGTAGACCCACTGAAAAAGGTGGATTTTTCCTCATGAATGACTCAACAGATTGTTGTTCCCTCCTTTGATTAATTGGAATTTCAATATGATTCATAACATAAGAAAGTTGGATGAGCATAGAAACAATATTTTTAATTCTAGATACCATATAATTTGAATGTTTAGGAGAATAATTCTTTTATTTATCAACACACTCATCATTAATGTGGTTACTTTGGGTTCCATCCATTTACTAATGCCAAAAAAGGATAGAGGAAGAAGCAATAATCATAGCAGGGAACATAGTTATGAAAAATAATTATAGAATGTCTAAATTATGAAACCTTATTTAATATATCACAACATAGTTTTATCATAGGTTATTCATAGAAAACATATATTTAAATACTTAATGATATTTTGTGAAGAGTTTTTGAATTCCCAAATCATATCCCCCAAGAGTGTCAAACAAAGTGTGTAGTAAGGCCCGTTTTCATGCACCAATTCTCAATCGATTCGAGCTTAATAAAATGTTTTTGGGGCCATTAACCCTATGTACATTTATTCAAGATACACATCCACTTGTAGTATCTATATAAGAATTTATTTATAGGAAACTACTCACTCTATCCTTTACCAAAATATTAGGAAATTGTTCTTTACTTTTCCTCATCCTTAGACTTATCCTTAGACTTGTTCATAGAGTTATCACTATGGTTTTATCATCCTAGAATCCAAAGGTTAACTAAATATTTTCTATAATACTAAATATAGATATCCTCTCTTAACATGAATATAAATTACAGCATTTTTTTAGAATACTAAATACATCAAACAAACAGATGCCCAAAGACTGTAATAGTTTAGTTTCTTTGGAAACATGGAAACATAATCACTGGTACATAAGTGAACTGTATTATATTCTACTAGGTTTTTCATGATTAGAACACTTCTTATACACATCATAAATAATACATATATTCATAACAAGGGGAATGGAAACATAAAAAGGGGTGAGCTTGAATGGCCAATAAGGGTAAAAAGGGAGATATTTAATAATAACCATGAAAATACCATGCATATAAAAGATCATGAACATGAATCATGTCATAAATATTGTAAGTTTGTTATACATGAATCACGATGGAATCGAGAGAATAATCTATGAAATAATAACATAGGAATAATACCTAGAATTGTAGAAAACACATAAGCATATAAAATTATTTCCATAGTAGTAAAGGCTTATTTTCAATTGTATATTAGTAGTATGAGTTCACTCCCCATACCATCTTAGTAGTCACGGTTCACTCCCATGACCATATTAGTATTTAAGGATCACTTCCAAGACCATATTAGTAGATAAATTCTTTTACCGAATTGAGTTCACTCCCCATTCCAACCATGTTTATCTAATGAGATATAAATTTTTACCTAATGCATTGGAGGGAGATATAGGTCCCACCCATCTCATAGTGAAATAATAAATATGTGTTCTAATAGATCAAAAAAATTTATCATATAATAACCATTTAAATAAATTGGGTATCATAAATATGTAATCATATAATAACCTATGGAAAAGAGATTTTTTATATAATAATTTCATCAAATCATAACCCATAAAAATAAGTTGGTTATATAAGCATATAAACTGTGAAAGGGAAATTGTTTTCATAATCATCATTACATCAAAACAAAAACCATTTAGCGAAACAATATAAATGGAAAATTTGGATCATTTCCCTAGAAAGGAATGAGTAACACCAATGGATGTTATCTTGGATGGAAAATAATTCGGAAAGATATTTTAAAAAATATTTCCTAATGAAAATAACATTTCTACTTTGAAAAATCCTTTTTAAAACATAAAACATTTTTGAAACACTTTTTCTATGAAAATATCTTTTGAAAAATTATAAAGTATGCTTTTAAAATAATAAAATACATTTTTAAAATAATTTCTCTTTTAAAATAATATTTAAATATCATTTTAAAATAATTTTTCAAAAACATTTTTGAAAACATGGTTTTTTTAATAAAACAAATTTTCAACTGAAGAGAGAAATGAGGTCATATTTTCTTAAAAACATTTTTTTTAATTATCTTATGTACCAAAGAATAGAAAATGGTAATAATACATAAATATATAATTACTAACTATAGGATAAGAAAATTACTAAGTGTTCTTGAAATATAGATCATAATATTTCATCAATGAAAGTACAATCACAATCAATCTCGATAAACAATGAGACTGTAGTAACAAACTTTTATCAACTGGTAACTCTGAATCATACTCTCCATGTAAGAAAATTTTATTATATGAAACATAAAATAAAATTAAAATAATGATATTTGTGATATTACATGTCCAATGGAAGTGTATACACCTCTAATAAGAATATAGTTGTATAACATGGCATGTGTCTCAAATAAAGAAAATTGAGACAAAATTACATTACTGATTTGTTAACTTTTAAAACGTAAACCCCATGAAAGAGAGATCATAAAGTGGATAAGTAAATAATAATAAATTTATGGATAATAATAATAATATATTAAATGTTACTATATACACCACACAAAATAAATGACTGGTGAATAAGGCATAAATATCACACACAAAAAGTGAGACTAGAAAACTCTTACCTTATGTCTTAACTCTCATCGTACTCATTCAAACCTCCTATATAAAAAATAATATTTTTATAGATATAATATAGAAACATATTATTATATGTAATACCAAATATTATTTCATTATTATTTTATATTAACCATTTCTTAACAATTCCACGTTAATGTTCTGTTTCAGGTATTATCTGTCCTGTTTTTTTAAATGTTTTCACTTATTTTTCATGATCCTCTTACTTATATCATGATTTAATTATTTCTAGAATGTCAAAATTGTTATATATATAATATATATTCAGTATATAAATGTTTAAAATTATATATTAAATATATAAATATAAAATGAAATACCTCGTTCATGAATACTATATATTTTACATATGCATGAACGCTATTTCCATTTCATGAGGTATTAAAATAAATAAAGTAAATTAAATATATGTGTATGTATATAATATCATTAACATATAATTATTATTTCATATTTATCATACAAGTTCACTAAACATATCCATAATACATTCCACGTAATGTATGAATGAATCATGTCGCTTTGAGTAGGTGGTAGTCCACACATCCACAAACGAAGTTATCCAATTTACACAAAATGGAAAGCATGAAGGTTTGTGTAATATGATAATTAAGGAAGCATAAATAAATCATAAATATAAAATATATAATATAAAAATAGTATTTCAAATATAATTCCCAACCATTATAGGTGGTAAAGGAAAAACGAATGATGTCGTTTCACGAGGCAGTAGTATGTCGTACACATGGACGGAAAGTTCGTTACCCATTTGATAGAAGTGTGTGTATTTTTAGGTCAAAAAAATATAATAAAAACATATAAATATATAAATTTATT
The DNA here is from genome assembly GCA_963277665.1 of Viscum album. NCBI lineage: Eukaryota > Viridiplantae > Streptophyta > Magnoliopsida > Santalales > Viscaceae > Viscum > Viscum album. Next base: position 1,156,498,096 of record OY728130.1, on the reverse strand, counting down.
TATTTTATTTATTTTATTTATTTTATTATATAATCATGGAATATGAATAATTTATATTGGTGGATAATGAAAATAAAATAAAATATCCTGTAGAAGGATGTTATCTCTTATTTGGGTAACTCCTCTTAGTTTGAACCAAAGGGATTACTTGGTTGGATTTATTCCCAAATTTATGATTATAGGGTGATTTTAATGATATTTTGAGGTGATTATGATAGTTTGTTTTTCAATCTAAATGTCTTGAGAGTTGTGAATAAGTGAGGGGTGAGTTCCCTTTTATTGTGGAGGAGGAGTGGCATTCTTTTAAATATAAAAAGGTAAACACTATTGAGAGGTATCCCGTACATCATGTGCCTCCAATAATTGTTAATTTTCTTTATAAAAGGGTAATTAGTGTAAATATGTCCATATAATAACTTTTTTACATGTTTCTAGTTTATTTTTCCACTTAAATTAATGTTTAACCACTAAGTAAACTCTTCTTTACCTTAATCATTATAATTAATTTTAATTACTTTAAATAATATTTTGGGTAAAAAAATAATTTGAACTTAATAAAAATTATAACTTATTCAGATTCCAAATATGGAATCCATTTTTAAAAATTTTAATCAATTAAGTGGCATAAATTTATTTAAAATTAATCTCACAGATGTGTCGTGAAAACATGTTTTAAAGAAAAAACACTTAAAAGTTTGAAATATTTTATATCTAATTTCAATTTTAAATTGGTTCCAATGATGTAAATTAATTTAATTGGAGTAAAATTGATCTAATAAATCTTTAATCCCAAATAAAATATAATTTAACTATATAAATAAATTAGAAGAAAATATGTTTGGAATTAAAATTTAGAATTTTCATTATTCATCAAAAAATGATGTTTGCAGATAAATACATAAAACTAACTCTAATAAAATTTTGAAATTATGAATTCAAAAATTATGTTTATTTAATCAAATTCAATTCCTAAAAGTTTCTAAAATTATTTTTTTTATTGTTCACAGAATGACATAAAAAGTAGTTCAATTGAGAAAAAAGTATTTTCAAATATATAAAGACTTCACAAAAAATTATATATTTTATTGTAAATATGTTGTATTTATATTAAACCAATATAAATAATATTTAAAAATTTGTTCTTAATATTCATATTACTATGTTTAATGGCTATGTTATAACTATATTATTTAAATAATTATAATAATAAATATTGTTTTTTAGAAACTTAGTGTTGAGTGTAACGCAAGACAAGTTGGTGTTGTGTATAACGCATGATTACCATAGTGTAGCATATAACAAAAGTTTTACTTAGTGTATATTTCTACACATGACATAAAATAAAAATAATTTATTCAATAAAATGTACATAAAAATACTAGGGGTATTACAAGGTATATTGATACACCTACCTCAAATATCATATTACCCAAGAATAAAAAATCACTAATATAGAACTGACACATTGATAATTTGGCCTCAATTGAAAGCTCTTTGAGTGTTCCCAAAATAATATTCATATTGTGTGCATGATCCTCTTATTATAGAGAGTATATTTAAGTTTCATCCAAAAAATACAACCTCAAAATATTCAAGATATGGATGAAATATCTAATTCCTTAGGTTCATAAAAATGAGTGGTAAATTCGTAAAGCCAAATATAATCACATGGTACTCAAACAGACTATACCTACTCTTAAAACTAGTTCAAGAAATATCAAAAGGCCTCACCCATGACTAATTATAACCCAATATAAAATCAATCTTAGATAACCACTTATATCCCCTTGGTTAGTAAAACATATCATCAATAAGTGGAAGAGTATACTGATTCTTTCTCATCACTTGGTTCATATTTTAGTCATCCATATATAAACACAACAACTATCAACTTTATTTAAAAAAAGTTAGGATCACCCTAAATATATGTTCTAGGGAGAGTAAATCCATTCAACATGGGATATTCTAATGGAATTTTCAACTCTAAAATATTATAATGATCCTTCCTATATGGTGGAATAAATATTGGCTTCACACCAAGAATGAGCTAAATCATAAACATAACATATATCTCGAATTTAAATACCAAAAAAATTTATAAAAGATTTTCTAGAACTAATCAAACACTGGAGGAAAGATCGTCTACCATTCTCATCATCATCTAGAACAAAAATAGAAAACTAGGCTAAATGTTTCACCAATTATTGATAGGAAAGTCCTGAATGGTCTTCCTACAAATCCATCTATTTTAATTTGGAATAACAATCACCCAAAATTGAAATGAAATATACCCACTGAGAATGGAAATCTATGTGTGTCTAATAAATAGTCAACCAATACATTAATAGAACCATTTAAAAATTGTTCATATCTAGAATAAGGAAATCCTAAAGAATATTCTATCCATTAATCAGGATAGTGCACCCTGAACACTTTTGGGTACCCTCATATCACACCCAAAATGGTGTATTTATAGATTTAATCCTAAACGGACACTTAACAACCAACCCTAGGACACAAACCAATTACATAGATATAAAAGAGTGTGAAATACCAAAATTATAGGAAAAAACATTGGGTTAATGGATAATAAAATTGTACCTCGAATGGTAGAAGTCCCCTCTTCAATACTATAAGGAGTGTCATGAACATGCCCAGGTTTTCCATCCATAAAATGACTAAGTCCTCCAATAAAATACCCTAATCAAATCCCCAATGGATACCCAAGATAAATAAACACATTAATATCATTTTTTACATGAATAAAAATTATACCTTGTAAATGGTCACATGAACCAAAGGATTGGAGGTTTAGTGACTTAGAGGATTATCTACCTAACAAAATTTTACAATAATCTTCGACATTTATCTATAATTTCACCATAATAGACCATGTTATAAATTTATCATTAGTAAAACTAATCCTAATAACTGAGGGAATAAAAATATAAGAAAGGGTTCATATAAAATTCTTGTTAAGGGATGAATAAAAATTACATTAAAGATAACTTGATAAGAATAATAAAAAATGAGTACAATAGAAATATAAATCCATCATGAGTTATAATCATAAAACAAAAATGGTATTAAAAGGACACAGAATTTGAAATTAAATACACAATAGATCAATATAGAAACATAATACCCATAACATGGATTAGAAAAATTTAACATAAACCTTGAATCCCAAGAGTATAAGATAATAATTCATTACATATTTCAACTCTGGAAAAGACATTATCATAAGAAAACATTACATTCATGATCCGCACCATAATTTCCCACACTTATGAGAAACTAAAACATTATAATGAAAAATTGTATCATGATATAACAACTTTTATCCAATTCATTGGAGGGAAATATAGGAACCCAACCATCATAATCCTTATTTGTGAGTTATATTTTAAAATCATTCACCTATCACATCATAAATAACCCATATAAATAAAATGTGTTTCATAAAATATTTAAATGAAAAGAATTAATTATTCATGTATAACCCATGGAAATAAAAATAGTTTACATAAACCAATAAATTTAAATTCATTCAATTTTCATTGCATAAATAACCCACAAAAATAAATATGGGTTTCAAAATATTCTCAAATTGTATAAAATAAAACCATGATTTAAATTGATTGACACTGAAAACTTGATCACCCAAAATGATCATATACTAAAGAAAAAATGGAGGTTTGAACATGAATGATAACTCCATTATAGATAAATATTTTTTAAGTATAGATAGGAAAATGAAAACCAAATCATAAAATAGCTTTTATGAAAATATTCTGTAATCATAAATGTAAAATTCATTGTTCCGATTTACTTTTAAAAATGTATCCTTTGTTTCCATAAAAATAATTGAAAATGAAAAAAACTTAATAGAGGTGTATTTGAATTAAAAACACTTATACATACATATATTAGAGAGAAAATTATTTTAGTTACAATATTTCATGAATATATGGGAAATAAATTCAAGATGAAATCATATGACTCAAAGGAATGAGTTTTAGTTTTCAAATCCCTTACGACTTTAGAATTTTTTTTAATAAAAACCCATTCAAAGATATAATTAAAAATTAATAATTAAAAACCATGAATAATGATAATATCTTGATAGAAATATTAAAGTGGAAGTACATACACCTTTTTAATGAAAATGTGGTGTATAATAAGAAATATGTCTTAAGAGGTGAAAATATGAGTTAAGAAAACCTTACATTTATTACATAATTCCACAAAAATGATTTGAACTCATGTTTAAAAAAAATAAATATCTTAATAAAATATATTAGAACATTATTCATATATATAATATATTATAAACATAATTTTTAATTATTCTCTATATGTACATTGGTTGGTTATTAATTATTTTCTATATCATGTGTGAGTAATCTTGATCATTTTGAAATAGTTTCATAATCACGGTGTTGTTTTTCATTATTCTCAAGAATTCACCATTACCAGGTCATAAAAGTTACTTTAATTTATGTATTTTATTTATTTATAATTTTTTAATTTTAGTATACTATAGTTTTGGTTACTATCTAAAATTTGAATTCAACAATGAGAATGTTTTAGTGATTTCTAATGAATAGAAATTGGTATCATAATAAATGAGTTTAATATTAAATTTACAACTTTAAAACCAAAATAAAAAAATATTTACTTATTTATATCATGTATTATTAATAATTAAGTTCACATATTCAACCATGCTATTTTTTAAAATCATTGTCCAAATAGGTGGTTACACCGACCCAAACATGAACATACCATAATTAACCGATGATTATGATTATGAAAGTAGATTAATTTTAAATAATATCATTATTATATAATAATAATTATATTATTTAGAGTATTCTAAGGTTTTGAATTATATTTTAGGATATTTTGAAAAATAAGAATGAATCAAGATGAAAAATGTGATACATTGCTTCATGGAGGTGGTAGTCCACACAATTCAGAGTTAATGTTTTCATTTCTCAAAGAACAAGATGAAAATGTTGAGAATAATTATTGTTATATAATTATTAATAATTAAATTTTATATGTAATATTTATTCTTCAATTTAACCTTTATAATTAGTGAATAGTGGGGGTGTTGAAAAAAGGAAGTTGTTCTTATTGGAGTTCGTAGTTTCCATAACGCACGAACAACGATTTTGTTTTTCCTAATATAATGGAAAAGGTGAATTAATAGTTATTAAAATAGAATAATAAAATTCAGTATAAAATAAATAATGATTTTATTATATAGTAATTAGAAAATTATATTTGAAAAATTAAGATAGAAAGGAAACGAAGTTATAGAAAAAAAGAATTCTCACATTGAAATCATTGTGTTTTACTTGGAGGATTCTAAAAAAATAATATCTTAAGACAATATCTTTTACCATAGGACCAATAAAAAGGAAAAAAATTATAAAATATGTATAATTGGAATATTGTTAGGTGTAAACCTAATTATTTGAGTGGTCTTTAAGGGGTGGTGAGTAGCCCTATTTATAAGTGGTGAGAATGAAATTTTCATAATTATAACAACTTAAAATATAGGGGGCACATGTTAAACATTTCTAGTTGCTCTAAAATTTAAATTAATTGAGTAAAGATAAGGTTTTATTGATCAAAATCACAACCACTAAATTTTAAATATTTCTTTAGCATGTTATTCCTTTTACTCCTTAGGTTAACACTTTTTACCATTTTGGTTTTCTACTATGATAATGAGTTTTTTACCAAGGTAACTTATCAATCCTAAAATAAATTTTTCCTAATTAAATAATTGGAACCTTATAATTAAATATATAAAATAAACTTTATTATATTAATTTACAAAAAGTTAAATAAATAAATTTTTAAATAATAAGTGTATAGTGTATTTACAATATTTTTGAAAAATAAAACGTAAGTTCAAAAATGTCAAATATAAGTTTAAAAATTAAAAATAACTATTTTTAAATTTTAAAGTCACATATCAAGTACATATTGGGTCTATAAAATAGCTTCTTATGATTCCAAGTTATACTAATAATTTTGTAAAAGTCTCATTTTTATAAAAACAATATTTTATACTATTCATCAAAAATTCAATTTATTTATAAAAATTCCCAAAAATCAATATTAAGATAATAATATCATGATAAGTAAAAAAATTAGTTTTATTTTTTAAAATTCATATTAAATAATTAATAAATTTAAATTCTAAATAAAATCATAAAATATGGTAAAATGTTATTTATAGTAAATTATCCATTATGTATATTAAGTAATATTCAAAAAATAATGTCAATAAAAAATATATCATACTTGAAAAATAAATATTTTTGAAAATAAATTCTATGTAAAAAAATTAATTATCATCTATTAAGCTTCATTAGTTGAAGTAGTATTAAAATGGATGATTATTTCATAATGTGATTACAAATATTGGTAACCTCTAATTAAATAGCTACATTATAGTGGTCGATATATATTTTATTAAAATGGGTCATGGTCCATTAAGGTTTAGTGTTTCACATAGAGTAAGCTATATGACATTATATTTATTTATGTAAGAATATTTTTAGTTAAATTATAGTTCTTTACATTCGAATATGAATAAAAAGAATTTAATCATTGAAATTTTATTACTCATATGAAAACAATTGAAGGTACTTTTATCTCATTGAATACTATTATTACCGCATAGCTTCTTAAAACTTATAAATCCTCTATAGAAATTTGACTAGATAAGGGTTCTTATTTTAATGAACCTTATCTATTTGATATATAATTCCCATAGGTTGTTCCTCAAATGATATATCACACTACAAATTCAGAAATTATGAGTTTAGTATATATAGTGGGTCTTGTATGTACTTCTTTAAAAGTGATACGTGGAACACATTCTGAACTTGGGATACATTTGGAGGGAGTATAACTGATAATATACCACCCTAAGGTGATCAAGGATCTCAAAGGGACTAATATACCAAGGGATCATCTTTCCCTTCTTCACAAATATCATAACTTGTCTCCATGAAGATATCTAGTGGAACAACTTGTCACCAAATTCAAACACTTGATCCCATAGATGATTATCTTCATAACTATTTAATTGATTTTGTTTACTCTTTGATATGCCACTGAATGGTTTGAACCATCTCTGTCATTTCTTGAACAAGTTCTGGTCATATTTACTTCTCTCTAACTTCATCCCATCATATTGAAGTCCTAAATCTCTTCCCATACATAGCATAATATAGTGAAATATGGATTATAGAATAGAAATTGTTGTTATATACGAACCCTACAATGGGAGTGTTGTAATCCCAACATCCTTGGAAATCCATTGAAAAATATTTCAATATATCCACTAGTTTTCAAATGGTCATATCATACTTACCATATATATAAGGATGATAAATAGTGCCAAAACTCTAATCCATCTCCAATTATTTTTAGAGACTTCTCCTGAACCTCAACGTAAACCTCATATTATAATCAGACACAATGGAAAGTTTTTCTCCATGCATTATCAAAACTTCTCTTATGTATATCTTGGTGAGTTTTTCAAGAGATAAATCTTCTTTTATGATAATAAAAATCATTAACTTAGTAAGATATTCGACTCCAACCTAAATATCATTATATCCCTTAGATGTTTTAGGGATTCCTGTGATGAAATCCATGGTAATGTTTTCTCATTTCTATATGGGTATGGGTAATGGTTGCAAAATACCCATAGGCTTATGTCATTTATACATAACTTTTTTTCATACTAAGCATCAAGTTGTGTATTTTTTGATCTACCACTTCATGTTATCCCACAAGAAATTTCCCTTTATATCTCTATACATATTCATGATTCATGTATGAATATAGATAAGCTATTAGAATCATCCAAAAGTTCATTCTTTAGTTCTGGTTTTGATGTAACATATATACGATTTCCAATCCATATAACTCTATATTTATCGAATTTGAACTCAAAAATACTAACTATATATTTTTAGTTTCAAATAATTTTTATGGGAATATTTGATCATCATGTGCATGGAAGTTTGGAAATTTATTTGGTAAATATTGGATTTATCACCTCCAATTCTGAATTAAATATTCTTCCTCTACAAATCTATGATTATTTGGTCTTTTTTGTTCCTCATATTTGATATAGTACCATGATATTTCTTTCTTAGATCACAAAACACCTTTTTTCCCTTCCTGAGGTGGTATATATTGAGAAATCATAATATTTTATCAACTCCAACTATCTCCTTTAGTGAATGTTTAAATAATTTTGTGTGAATTTATATTTCAATATCTTATGGATAGTGTATATAACAATTTTCACCATAGAGATAATTCTGAAAAATTTTAATGAAAATATCATCTCCACCAACTCTAAATCATGCATCATGTAATTTTGATCAGGAGACTTTTATTTATGAATAGAATTAGTAATTACCTTATAATTATTCATAAGCACATAAACTGATTCTTTTTTCCAATATTCAATATATATTCAAAACCCTACCCCAATATAGTGTAATGTAAGTACAGGTGTAGAGACCATTCTCTTCTTTAGTTCCTTGAAATATTCTTAACATTTTTTTTCAATGTACCATCACTCCATTACATGTTAACATAGTTATTGGATTTTATGAATATGAAAAATCACTCACATAGCATTTGTAGTATCCAACCATCCAAATAAAAATACATGTCTATGTCACTATAGAAAGTCTGGTCCACTTCTCAACAACTTATATCTATTATGGATCTATATATCTGACATATTTTCTGATTACATAACCTAACAATGATACTTTCTCCATCTATAATTATCATCTTTTAGACTTGTCATACAATTTCTCCTTTCATAATGGTTTTAACACAATCATCAAATTATCTTCATAATCTTCCTTTCTCTTAGAATATATGAAAATATGTTATATAAAGACTACCATCAATTTTTCAGGGTAATCCATAAAGAACTTGTTCATAAAATCCATAAAGATAACAAGATTTTTCATAAGTACAAATGGAATCACTAGAAATTCATAATGTTCATTCCTTAAGTGGAAGTTGTGTTGTAAATATCCTCTAATTTGACCCATAACTAATGATATCTAGAATGAAGGTCAATTTTGAGAAATACTTATCTCTACAAAGTTGATAAAAAAATATAATTGATATGGGGTAGAGGATAATTTTTTTATCATGATTTTATTTATATCATCATCATCAATGAAAATATGCATTAATTCATCCATATTTTTTCACAAAGGGGAATTTTTCACCCAAAAATGAATCACTCAGGTGCATGAATCCCTTATCCAAATTATTTTGAAGTTACTTATTAAATCCCTCTAATACAATGGGTGAAATACTATATAGACTCTTTGTGATAGGAATAGTTATATTTATGATTTTAATCAAAATCTCAACCTCACACTCTAGGGGATATAATGAAATACAACTACAAATACCTTATTATATTCGCATATAATATGAATTTCATCATTGTTGACTTTATCCAAATAATTTGAGCTATAAATCCTTTAATTATGGGTATTATGACCCATATTATAGAATTTTATTCTAAGGGGAGTTCATGATTTTTACTATGTTGATACTTTAAAATAGAATAATTAAAAATACAAAATAAGATCTCATTTTTGTAATAATCGATATGTTATTTATGAATGGAAAGACAGTCCATACCAAATAATATAGAAAATTCAACAAAAGGAAAAATAATTAGATATATAGGAAGTATCCTCCAGTAAATATCAATCAGATAACATTTATATATTTTATATGTGATCAATGTGACACCTTGTGTTTTCAAAGATAGTTTAATATCCATTGCTTGATGTGTTGATTCCATATTTAAAAAATATGCCATATAAAATAATGTGATTAATAAGAATAAAATAATATATTATTATATTTATAAAAGTGATCATGTGTACCTCACATCCATCCATAATTATGATTTACCTCAACAGTAGTGATCATTAATTCCCTTCATTGTTCTCTTATATTGGGAGGTTGTTGGGGTATAGTTCCTTTATTATCCCTAGGTTTTCATTATTGATTCATATAATTTCTAAAATACCTACACATGAATCATTTTAGTGTGGGTTGATCATTAATTAGGACCATATTCTCCTTTGTTGAGTTAATTTTCATATTAGCCTTGCTTTGGAAGTTTTGGGCTTAGAGGCTTACTTTACCACAATTGAAACACTTCCTTGATCCTTTGAAAAAATTACTCAGGTTCTTACTCCTACACTTTTGGAATATATAAGTTTGAAATTTCTTACTCCTATGAATTACCATTAGAGTTATCTTGATAAAATTTCTTTTTTTATTATCATTGAAAAAAAGACATTCCACAATTTCCATCTCAACCATTAGAATACATAGAACAATCTCCTCATATCTCTAAAAGTATCTTATGAATAATTTTCAGAAAAGACATGGGTTTATGATACAAAAATAAATCTTCAATATATTTTTCATATTGGGTGATATAACCTGAGGTAGGCCTCACAGTCATCATTGAGTTTTCTTTATGATTTTTAATAAACTCATACTCCTTTTTTTCTCTAAGAATTATTTCTTTATCCTCATGTTAAGAGTTTATATAATGTTCTATATGAAGAATACATTCTTAAGCTCCTCCCATTACATGGTGCATATTTATTCCTTTTCTATTTTTTTCTTAATGAGATTCCATAATTGGTCATCAAGTTCTTCCAAATGATATAAAACCAATGCAGTATTCTCATGCTCTGACCATTGGAAAATGGAAAATATATTTTCCATCACATTGATACACTGCTCAGTAATAAGTGGATTAGAAGATCTATTTAAGGAGTTCATTCACTGTCATACTAAATACTTGTTATAAATATCTCCCTTACATGGTGAATTTTGGATCTCATTATAGTTTCTACTATTATTCATAGCTTGTGAAAGTTGGGTTAACATTTCTTTAAGATTTTATACACTGACTTATATCCCGTTTTGCAGCTCACTTGGATAATAATTTCATTTCCCATATCACCCATTGTTAACAAAATTTCTCCATTATAAATAAATTTATTTAATTAAGTAAAAGTTGCGTATAAGAATAATTAATCTAAAATTAAGACTATTAATATAGAATAGTTGAATCATAAATGACATTTGTTCTATCAGTTTCAAATTTTAATCCTTTAATCTAGTATATTCATGCTAATTTTTTATTATTTTATACAAACTAAACATATTAAAATCCCTCATAATGATTTATAGAGATAATGTGGATTAATCAAGGAATATCCCCTAGGAGTGTCAAACTAGGTGTAGAATTTTTCCTCTTTGTCAGGAACTATGTGACAATTGAGTTAATACCCAAAACAATCATTTTAGGGTTATTACTCCTTGGTACATATATTCTAGAGATTTTATCCAATTGTAGTATCTAGATAGTGATGTTATTTCAAGGATAACCACACAATATCTAAATTACTAAAACATTAGGATATTATCTTATATATAGACTTATCCTTTTGGTTTTCACTGAATTTATCTAAACTAATCCATATAATAACCAAACCCTTATTCGATACCTAATATAGAAACCTGATCTAAATAAACACATTTATACCATTTTGTACATAAATAGACATTCCATCTCAAAAATAGTCTAAAAACCCTGAGGACCAAAGGTTTAGTGTCTTTGAGGATTTTATATATAAACAACTTATTTTATAATACTCTTCAACATTTCTTCATAAGTACACCATACTAGATCATATTTTATAGATCTCAGTAGTAAAAAAATCATAACCCATTGAATGAAAATATAAAAAAGGGGTGAAAAATGCTCAGCAAGGGATAAATAAACATTTCATTAAGGATGAGTTCATCATAAAAAGAAAATAAATATGATAATAATAGAAATATCTTATGATTATTAGTGATAATCCTAAAAAGTTATCCTAAAAAAATATACAATAAGTATATAAATACAAAATAGATTTACATAGTAACCTAATCTCCATGACATGTATTAGAAACATTAAACATAACCCTAGAATCATGGGATAAAAATATCAGAATTCATAACTTCTTTCAACTATGGAACTATAATTTACATTGGGAAACCTTACATTCCTAAGACAAACCATCAGATATCATGCTTATGAGAAACTAAAACATACTCATGAATACTTTTATCATGAGGTAAAAACTTTTATCCAATGAATTTGAGGGTGATATAGGTCCACAACCTTCATCATCCATACTTATTTGTTCCACTTAAAAATCATTTAGTTATCACATCATAAACATCCCATGGAAACAAAATTGGTTTCATAAAACATTTAAATGAAAATAATTCACTTTTGATAGAGAATACATGTAAATAAAAAAATGTTTTATAAACTTTCAAATGAAAATCATTCACCTTTCAAATAATAAAGAACTTATTGAGATAAAAATGGGTTTTATAACTTTCTGAAATGGTATATAATAACATTGTCAATTAAAAAAATTTATACAAAAAACATTATCACCCAAAATAATCAAAAAATAAATAAAAATATATGGTGAAAATTGAAACATAACCCCCTTAGAGATACATATTTTTATTAATATATTCCAGAAAATTAAAACTAAATCACAAAATATATTTCTTGAAAAAATTTAATCATTCATGTAAAAGTAATAGTTATGAGTCTCTTTTCCAAAGGACTCATTTTTTCATTAAAAAAAGTGAAAAGAAAATAATTCAAGGAATTATATTTGAATTTAGAAAAACTTTTTACCTAGAAATATAAGAGAAACAAATTTAAAATGGAATATGTATTGAACACGGGGGAAGGAAATTCATAAATAAATCTTTTAATTCAAATGAAATAGTTTGAGTTATATAATCCCTTGCGACATTTGAAATTTTTGAATAAAAACCCCTTGAATGATATGATTGAAAATGAAATAATTAATACCATTTATAATTATAGGACAATGATACAAAATACTAAAGGGTAATTAGATACACCATTATAAGTAAAACATGGTTTATGTAAAGAAATATCTCTCAAGGGGTAAAAATTTGATTCAAGAAACCCTTACCTTCATCATTAACTTCCATAAGAAGTTATTTAACCTCATATATAAAAATATCTATATTAATAACATATTTCATAAAATTATTCATATATATATAATATTTTATAAAAATAATTTATAATTATTCTCCATATCTACATTACTTAGTTCTTATTTATTTATAATATCAGTTGTGGGTAATCTTGGACATCTTGAACAAGTTTCGAAATCGTGATGTTGTTATTTGTTGTTATTACAAAGTTAGTAATTAACATATCATAAAAGGTACTATAATTTATTATTTATAATTATTTGTAATATTTTAATTAAATTATATGTGAGTTTTTTATGATCTATAATGATGAAATTAGAAATTAGAATGTTTCGATGATTTTTAACGAACACAAATTAGTACCTCAATTAATGATTTTAATACTAAATTTTTTACTCTAGAAACAAAATAAAACCATTTATAACTATTTATAACACATATTATAATTAATTAGTTTCTAATATCCTTCCATGACAAAAATTTTATTGCGTTTCCCAAGAAGGTGGTTAGACCAACCCAAATAAGAACATACGATAATTAATAGATGATTATGATTATGAAAGTAGATTCATTTGGCATAATATAATTATTTTATAAAAATATGTGTATTATTTATATTATTTTAAGGTGTTTAATCATATTTTAAGAGATTTTAATAAGTAAGAAATAAATTATATGAAAAATGATACAAATTACATCATGGAGGTGGTAGTCTGCACAACACGTAGTTCAAATTTTCATTTCTCAAAGAATGACAGGAAAAAGGTGGATTATAGTTTATCTATTAATAATATTTATTATTTTATATATTTCACATTTATTCTAAAATTTATTCATTATAATCAATTAATAGAGGTGTTTTTGAAAAATAGAATTCATTGTTTCATGGAAACAATAGTCTGCATAATGCACGAATGCTGATTTTTGTTGTCCCTAATAGAGAAGCAAAAATGAAGTTAATGGTTATTTCATAAGAATAATAAAATTAACTATAAAATAAATCATTATTTAATTAAATACTAATTAAAAAATTAGTTTTGGGAAAGTGAGATAGAAATGAAAATAAGTTAGGGGACAAGAGTACTCATATTGAATGATTTTCGTTTTCCTAAGAGGATTCCTCAGAAATAGAGGTATTAAGACAATATATTTTGACTAGAGGCTCAAGAATAAGGGATTAAATTATAAAGAAACAAAAAATTATATATTTTCATATGTAAACTACTTTGAGTGTTCTTTAAAGTAAGGTGATGGGCCACATTTATAAGTGGTGGGAATGGTATTTTTGTAATTACAAGCACTTAATAAAAAAAGGGAGCACATGTTTAACATATAAAGTGAAGAAAAAAATGTAAAATAATTGGTTGAATATAAATTTTGTTTGATAAAATATTCAAAAAAATCAATTAGAAACTTTTTTAACATGTTAGGACTTTTACTCTTTAAGGTCCTTTTTTTACCATTTTGGTTTTCTACTAGGGTAACTAATTTTTTTCCAACATAACCTATCTTTATATCATAAAATAAAATGGTTATTATTACATAATTCATAAATTATAATTAAATATAAGAAATCAATATTTTTATATTCATTTTCAAAGAGTAATAGAAAACAATTTTAAAACAATAAGTGTATAATGTATTAAAACAATTTTTGAAAATTATAATATAGGATAAAAAATGTCAAATATTAGTCTCAAAATTAAAATATACATATATTTTTAAAAATTTTAAATTCACATATTAAATACATATTTTTTCTATAAATTAGTTTTCTAAATTTTTAAATTATATTAAAAAAATTATAAAATCATCAATTTTTGTAAAAACGGTATTTTCATTATTTACCAAAAAATAAATTTATTTATAAAATATGAAAAATTAATCTTAAGATAATACTGTCATGATAAGTTTAAAAATTAAAATAATTTCTTCAAAATTTTCATTCATTAATTTTTAAATTTTAGATATAAATAATATCATAAATTATTTTGAAAAAACTATTTTTATATGAAATCATCATTTAGGTATATTAATTATTCTTCTAAAATTACTGCTAAAAAATATTTCATACATGAAAAGTATCCACTTTGTAAAATAAAAACTAAGTATAAAAATATATTATTATCTATTTAGTTTCACTAGTTGAAAAAATTCTAAAAGGTACCTTTATTTTATAATGTGGTTACAACTATTTGTACCCTATTATTTAATTGTCACTTTACAATAATCAATATCTATTTTATTAAAATTTGTCCTGATCAAATACAGTATTTTATTTCATTTATAGTAATATATATTACATGATATTAATTTAAGGAAAAAAATTCACTAAAATCGTAGGATGTTACATTCTTGATCCCCTTGAGCTGACAACATGCGTTATGGGAATTGATAGCAATCCTTGGGGATGATTTTTCCCAAAAAAATAGATTTAAATAGAATCTAAATTCTATATAAATTTCATCAAGAACTATTATTAAGTCATAAATCCATTCCAAAAACATATAATCAGTTTAAAAATAAACTAGATCTATTTAATAACATATTAGATGTAGTATATGCAAAAAAATCCCTAAACTGGCCCTCTAATGCCAGCCACAAAATCAGTCCCTTGTTGCATTACAAACTCCACCTAAATAATACACACATAAATTAACATAACTGAAAGCAGTAAATATATATTTTTCTATGAAATAAATAAAGATAAATATGATAGTATAAACACTAACCACTACATGATCCCAAGGGATCAACCATGCTAGAAACAATCAACTTTATTTGAGTGGTTAAGGGCCAAATCAAAATCCTAAAAGTGAAATATAATATTGGTGTGAGAAGAAACATACTCAGTAGGACACCACCTAAATTTACTCAATCCTAAACTTTAATTAAACATCTATTTTTATTTTATTTTAAATAAAATAGAAAATTTAGTTTTTCATTCTTAATTGCATTTGAAACTAATATCACATAAAAATGGTTTTAAAACATTTCCTCTATTTTTATTAAATGAAAACAATCACTTGAAATTTTTCATTAAAATGATTTAGAAAACTAACACACTATGAATTAATAAAAATATCAATAAATGTCACTACATCCTAAAATTTAATAATAATAATAGGAAATAAATGTAATCAATCATGGGTGTTATATAATCCAATCAATTAGGGGATGCAATAAGAGGTTAAATAAATCCCATATATCAAACCAAAAACCAAAGAAATAAATTTAATGGTTTCTAATATAAGGTTACTAAGCCTAGTATTCCTAGATATATGTCACTAAAATTTTTTATTCCCTCAATTATTTAAATTTTTGTAAAACATCACTAGTAAGTAGATTGGGTTACATATACATACTTCACTAACATAACTAGTGGGATGTTTTCTTATCTGCTCTATGTTAGTCTTCCTAGAACCTAGGTTCCCATGATAAAAATAAAATTGAGGGTGTTAAATCAATCAAATTGAAACCAATAATAAACATAAAAAATAATCCCACTCTCACCTTTTTCTCCCTCTCAAGTGACAGCCCCAATCACACATTCATCACATCATGAAAAATTAAAAATCCTACCCCAATGACCATATTCCATGTCAATTGAAACCGAATAGGGATCAATAAGGTATCACACATACACATTTAAATAACCACCCAAGGGTTCTAAATGCGTCTTATTGATAACCTGCATGGGATGACGAGTCCTTTATTTTTAAATTATAAAATCATTTATAAAACACTTATTCAATACATGTAAATAAAAAAAACTCTTTAAATCCATTTAGTAATCACACCCACATAAAATACCTAAATGGATTGAAAAAAAAAATTCATTTATTCATTCCATTATCCAAATTTGGTCAAAACATTTTCAATTCTCATGTTTTATATAAAATAATTATTGAAAACACTTTATGATTTTTAGCATTTCAAGTATCACTTGAAATCCCATGTAAAATTGTTGAATAATAACTTTGAAGGACCCAATCATATTTATTAATATCAAATGATATTTTAATATTAATCAATGAAATATAAAAAATAGTTAGTGTGCACGATTAAGAAAAATAATATTTGAACTATCCATTAAATTGGGAAAATGTCTCACTTTCTATGAAAACTAACATAGAACCATATTTTTATTCTAGAAAATCAATATACATAATTAAAAATATCACTAAATAATTAAAAAATGAATTTATGAAAAAACCCACTAATAGTTTTAAAATCCAAAGTTAGGACATGGGAAAAAATGACATCCCACATTTTTATTACATAAGTATTTTATTACATGGTACAAAAAAATAGATCTTTTAATGTTTAGTTTCATGGAAATGAGAAACATAATACATGAAAATATAAAACATTATTCTAATCCAATTTAAATTATTCTCCATGAGTTCATCCTGAGTTACATTTATTGTATATCATAACTTGGGTACATACATTAAAGGAATGAGGCTCGTTAAGGCAATTAACAAGGGAATCATTTTACATGTGATCATGAGGAATATCAATAAGAACATTAGGAATATAATTATGGCATGAAAAAGGGCACATGAGGAATATAATAATAAAGAGAACGTGAATCATAACATGGAAATGGGGCTATAACATTTAAAATATACATTCTAAATTGTATCACCAAGGTTTATCACCAAGGATTTATAAATTAAAATTACCAAAGTTATTCACCAAGGATCATAAAACACGTCATCACAAAAGATTAAATTCTTTAGCCAATAATTTGTAGTGCTATCAGGTTGCGTGATTCATATGTATTAATTTCATGTGATCTACATAGATCATAATAAATCATTTTATTAATAACTCATAGAGAATAATGAATGGGTTTCGTTTCAAAAATATTTGCATATAAAAGAGCTTAAAGGAATGATCATTATGTTATTTTTAACCAATGAAAAGGGAATGTGGGTTTCCCATGTATAAATCAAAAAATAAAATGAATTATTTTTACATATAGGTGAATAACCCTAGTAAATAAAGAGTTTTGGCTATTCACAAGAGGAAAATAAAAGATAAATTCTTAAGTAGAGAGATAAATTTGAGAAGTAAATTCGACAGCATGATCAGTATAAAATAAGGTTTTTGAAAAATGGGAAATTGGGAGGGTAAAAAGGTATCATTTTGATAAAACATAATTTTTTAGTATGTTTATGATAAAAAATGGTAATAAAAGATATAAACCATGAAATTTATAAGACATATACAAAAATAGTTTCTTGAATTGAAGAGAAAGTAAGGATAGTTATCTTACCTTGATGAGTTACTCCTATATCTTGAGGAATAGATCCATGGGGGATTAAGGACACCTTGGGGGAATCCATGGGAGTTAAAATTCTAGAAATTCATGGAGGATGGATTATTAGTGTAATGAAATCGAAAAATGGGTGGGAATTTATTGCAAAAGTGGAGGATTTGTTTAATAATTTTCAAATACAGGCCTTAGAAATCAAGGTTCTAGAAAATGAAAAACAATTTTCATACACATGGTTTTTCCCCATGGTTTTGGAAATTTGCGAAAAAAATTATATTATTTTAATCCAAAAAAACTGAACACTTGTTTTGATTACTTATTTTGGTATGGAAAAGTAAGGTTTTCACAAAGTTATTTTTTTTAAGTCAAAGTTACCATTTTAGACTTCGGAATTTCATTTATAGGATTGGAAATTTATTAAAATATATTAAAATACTTGATATTAATAGAATAAAATATTTTAGTTCATGGATTGGGGTTAATTAATCATTACATCATTATGACATAAATATAAAGTCATTAAACATACTAAAAACTCAAACTATATTTTTTACTGTTGACAGAAAAATAATGTATTCTAGAAAATTCTCATAAATTCACCCTAATCTAATTACAATGTGATGATTTAAAAAATTATATTAATTTTAAAATAATAATTCTATACATATGATAATTCTAACATTGAAATATAAAAAACCTTATTTATCAAAAAAATATCAGGTAGTATGGCATAGTCAAATTTCTAACACTTAAAAAATTCCTAAGGCATAATAAGTTTTTTTAATATTTATATTTAAATAAAAGAATTTTTAACATAATATTTAATTAAAATTAAAATTATTCAGAATATATTAGTTTATTATAAAAATTTATATCTTTTCTGAAATGTATAATTTGTGTCTTAAAAATTAATTTATTAAATTTGTCTCAATTAAACATTTGTTTTTTCTAGAAAAACTATTCTTAAAATATAATTAATAGAATAGATATTTTATTTATAAAAAGGAATTTCACATTAAGTAACTAATTCTTAGACACTTAATCCCTTATAACACCCGTGTATGACCTAAAGGTAAGGTGTGTAATGGTGATTGATTCACAGGGGAGGTTCAGCTAACATTGATCGAGTGGTAACTTCCACCAACTTGAACTTCTATCATAAATGATTTAGTTAAAAATTCACTTATTAAAGCATAGATTGGGATTCATCAAGGGATTAACCCAGTGAAGATACCTCCCTTATTATTTATGACAAATCAGATTCAAATGATATGACACTACTGGTTGAGGACATCAATTCTTCTTTCTGTATCGGTTATCCTATTATATTACTACTTATAAACACTAATTGTGATGGTAGAATTATAAACCATGTGTACAGTTTCCAAGGTTCATATACAGTTGAATACCTATGGTCACATTTCCTTTTATACCGAATAAATACGACTTTATTATTTTATTCAAAATTCACTACAATTTCTCTTTAGGTTATATTTTTATTTTCATAATATTTTAACTGATTTTATGTTATTTTGTTTTATTTATATATCATTTTTTATTGGAGAAATGATTCTATCATTTTGAAGCAATCTATATTTTTATATTTGCACAATTATATTTTATATTTTTTCATCCACCTGTTAGGTTTTTTCATTGTAATAAGCTATTTAGCTGAATAATGTATTTACCAATATTAAGAATATATTTTATTTTTGAGTATAATATAATATAACAAATATTTTCTCATGAAAAAAATATCAATTTAAAAATTTGGGTCATTATATTCTTCCCCATTAATAAATTTCACCCCTTGAATATTAACTCATTATACTAGTTGGGAAAAGGTGAGGATAATTCCGTCTCATTGTCTCCTTTAGTTCCCATATCACTTATTCATATTTACAGTTCCTCTATAACACATTGACGATGTTGGTGTCCTTTTATATAGAACCTTTTATCTACCATCCTAAATCTCCACTAGGTTATCCTTATAAGAGAGGTCATGTTCCAGTTCTACCACCTCTAGATTTAGTACATGTAAGGGACAAGGTATGTACTTCCTCAATAGAGATATATAGAATACATCATGAACTTGGGCTAGATTTGGTGGTTCTTCTATTTGGTAGGTTACATATCATATGCGATCAAGGATTTAAAATAGTATAATGTACCTTGGTCTAAGATTCCTTTTCTTTCCAAACTGTATGACTCTCTTCCATGGTGATATTTGAAGGAAACAATTTGTCGCCAACATCAAAATACAATTCCCTTCGATGGTTTTTAGCATATCTATTTTATTAACTCTGATAATCCTTTAAATTTTTTTAATGGAATGAACCTTTTAAGTCATCTCTCGCACAAGATCAAGCTCAAGTAATGTTCTCTCACAAACTTCATTCCAATAAGTATTAGTTCCACATCTCTACCTATATAGAGCTTCATAGGGTTTGATTTTAATACTCAAGTAGAAGCTATTATGGTATGAGAACTCAACTAATGGGATTTCTTGATCTCATACACCTTTAAATTCCATTTATCATTTTCTCAGCATGTACTTTAGTGTTTGAATAGACCATTTAGATTAGCTATATGTTTGGGGGTGATAGACCATACTAAAATTCAATTCTATATTTAGAGCAAGTTAATGACTTCTCAAGAATTTAGATGTGAACCTTGGATCACAATCATAAATTATAGAACATGGCACCCCATGCAGCCTCACCACTTCTTTTACATATATGTTGTAAAGTTCTTCAAGAGATTAATCTTCCTAAATAGTGATAAAATGGGAATTCTTTGTGATTCAGCCCACTATAACTCCTATTTCACTATTTCCTTTGGATGTTCTTGGGAGACCAGTGACAAATTCCATTGTGATATTGTCCCACTTTCATGTTGTTATAGGTAGTGGTTGTAATACACAATTAAGAAGTTGTCACTCCACCTTCTCTTGCTGACACACCAAGAACCTTATAGTGTAGTCAAAAATCCCCCTTTTCTAATTATCCCTCAAATAATGATCACAAAGTTCCATATACATTTTAGTACTACCAAGATATATAGATAATGTAGATATATGAGCTTCATCCATCATATCCTTCTTCATCATTGGGATATATGTCACTCATATCCTTGTATAAAATTTTAATACACCTTCATTGTCAATATTAAACTTAGTAAACTTCCCATTATTCACATCCTCTATCATATTTTGTAATAAAGGATATTCTCTTTGATCTATTTTTATCTTCTATAGTAATTATGGTTGAGAAACCATTTGGATAGGGTTTATGGTTTCCCTAACCTTATAAATCCCATACCCAAATTTACAAGGTCATTGATCAAAGGATCTTCTTGAATCCTCTTTATTTCTAGCACAACAAAGTCTTTCCTACTTAATGCATTAGTGACTTTTTTTCTTTTTCAATGTAATAATGAATTGATTAGTCATAGTCTTTAAGAAGTTCCAACTATCTCATTTGTCTCATTTCCAATTCCTTTTTCATGAAAATATACTTCAAAATTTGGTAGTCTATGTATATATCACATTTCTCACAATAAATATAGTTCCTATATATATTTATAGAAAACATAACTTCAGCTAACTATGGGTTATGAATAAGATAATTCTACTCATGAGGTTTTAAATATTGTGATTCATAAGCAATCACCTTGTCATTTTTCATGAGGAGACACCCAATAACATTCACAGATGCATCGCTAAAAATAAAAAATCCTTCTCTAATAGAAGGTAGAGTTAACATATGTGTAGTAACAAATCTATTATTCAGATCTTAAGAAACTTTCCCCACACTCTTTTTCCAAATGAACTTATCTCCTTTTCGATTTAAAATGGTTAGCGGATTATAAATTCATGAAACATTTTTCAAAAACATATTATAATATCATATTAAACCAAGGAAACTACAAATCATGATTAATATTAAAGGTTGAGAACACTCCACCAAATCCTTTTTTCTATTGGGGTTAACTAAGATTCCTTAATTAGATACAATGTGCCCCAAGAAAGCAACTTATTGTAACCAAAATTCACATTTTAATAATTTTCCAAATATCCTGTAAATCTTTAGAGTTTTCAATATAACCCTTAGATAATAGTCATGGTTATCACGATTTTTGGAATATATCATAATATCATCAATACAAACTACCACAATTTTATCAAGGTAATATTTAAAGACTCTATTCATCAAATCTATAAATATATAAGGAATATTGGTCAAGCGTAATGGAATAATAACAAACTCATAATTCCCATATCTTTTTTATAAGTTCATCCTTGGAATATCTTTTTACTTCACACTCAATTGATGATACCTAGATCAGATGTCAATCTAGCAAAAGAATTGAGCCCCATGAAGCAAATCAAATAAATCATCAATTCTTGGGAGAGGGTACTTGTTATTTATTATGAGCCCGTTAAATTATCTATATTCAATTCATAGCCATATTGATCCATCGTTATTATTCAAAAAGAGAACAGTTGATCCCCAAAGAGACACACTTGGTTGGATAAATCCTCTCTCCAAATGATATTGAAGTTGTTTGTGTTATTCTTCTAGATCAACATTTTCCATTCTATATGGGTTCTTCGATATCGAATTGGATCTAGTTATGAGTTCAATGGAGAACTCTACCTCTCTTTCTATGGGAGGTCTAGGTAAATTCTTAATAAATATTTGAATGTATTACTAAATTATGGAGACATTTTATATTGTTATACTATCATTTACTTATTCATATTCACTGATAATATCCATAAATATGGCTAATGGAGGTGCTTATAGGTAAATATATCTTCAGGATCACTCCTTCGAAAGTAACTATAGGTTTTATATTCAATACTAATGAGATTTTCTTTCTTCTGTATTTGTTATTATCATTATACTTTGGATAGTGACTGGAAAAGTTCCCATGTTATCCACACTTGAAGTGTTGAACTTCAGGCTGGGCCTACAACATCTTCCATTTTTTGTTATTATTAATAATTTTAGGCTTCACCTTACCATGAAAAATATGAGATATATGTCCATATCTTCTACACTTGTAGAATTTTACACTCCTAAGAAAGAAGTTCCCCAAATACTTTTTCCCATATTTTTTGCATGTGGGAAGTTGTAATTTCATTCCTCCTCTTCTAGGATCAAAGGTCCTCCCTGAGTTTGGATCCATAGCTCTATTATTTTCATTCAACATATATGAATACTTCATTTCTCAAAACTCTAATTCAACTTTAATAAATATATACACTTTATCTTTGTAGATTTCATAGTCACGGCATCCTAGATTTTTTTGTTGATGGGGTCTGAGTCCGCTGAAGAATCTATCAACCTTTATATTAGGATCCATAATAAAGATATATGTGTAATGAGAAGTATTGTAATATTCTTCTCATAGCTTCCTACCAATTCATGTTCCTTCTACTTTAGTTCTAGGAATTACTTTTCCATTTAAATTTTCATTGAAAGGGGAAAATATTTATTAAAAAATATTCCCATGAACTCTTTCACTCTATAGAATCAATCTCCCCTTCATATTTTTCATTAATGTCTACCACTGATCAGCTGGTCCTTCTATGTGTTATACTGCAAGGGAAAGTTTCTCTATATTTGAACAATGGAGTAGAGAAAATATATTTTCTATATATCTTATCCATAGTTAAGTAATCAATGGGTTAGTATATCCACTAAAAGAATACAGTCATTGATGTATAAAGGACTCAATGAGAAGTTGTTCCCTTAGAGGTGAATCAATTCTCTCAACTTGATTCAACTTATTTTTCAAAACTCAAGTTAGTTGACTCATCATCCTCATGAATTTTTCCATTATGGCTTCTATTAGAGGGATATCAGTTTATTATCCATTGTGCAAATCATTTACATGATTACTCTTTTTTCCCACAATTTTATAAAATAGGAAAACCGTAATGAGAAACATGATAATTTTAAGAAAAAATTAATTCTAAAGGAATTTTATGTCATAAAACAACATTCTTAACAATGTTATTCTTTAAAAACAATTATATTTTTCTATAAATCCTTCATAATGGTTCATAAAAAGATTGTGATTAACCAAACATATCATAAGGGAGTATCAAACCAAAAGTACAGCAAGTCCCTCTTTCATACACCAATTAACGATTGATTCTATCTCAATACAGGGATTTTGGGAGTTATCCCTATATACATATGTCCCAAATCAACATCAACTTGTTCATATCAAGATAAGGATTTCTCAACTTAGAAACCACTTACTTAATAATTCACCAAAAAACCATAATGTTTCCTATATTTTAACTTCTATATAGGGTTAATACTAAGGATTTTTATTCCTAATTCCAAAAAATAACTAAACCATCCTTTGATACAAACTATGAAATCCCACATTTTTATTACATATTCTTTTTATTACATGGTAAAAAATAGAGGATCTTTAATGTTTAGTTTCTTGGAAATCCAGAACATAATACATAAAAACAAAAAAAAATATTCTAATCCACTTTAAATTCCTGTTTATGGGTTCATACTAAGTTAAATTAACTACAACTCATAACCTAGGGACATACATTATATAAATTGGGGGAATAATGAGCCTTAGTAAGGGAATAAATAAGGGAATCATTTTACATGTGATAAAGAGGAATATCAATAAGAACATGAGGAATTTAATTATGGAATGAGAAATGGAGAATAAGGCATATAATAATAATAAAACATGAATCATAACATCGAAATGTGGCTACAAAATTTAAATGATACATTTAGAAGAAAATAACCAAGGTTTATCTCCATTGTTATCCACCAAGGTATCGTCAAACATGTCATCTATAAAGATTAAATTCTTTACCCAATTCATTGGAGCGCTATCATGGCACACCCTTCATATGTATTAATTTAATTTTAGCCACATATATCACAATAAATAATTTTATTAATAACTCTTAGGGAATAAAGAATGTGTTTCTTATCAAAAATCCTAGCATACAAAAGATCTTAAAAGCATGATCATTACTCCATTTTTAACCCATGAAAAGGTAATGTGGATTTATAATGTATAAACCCCCAAATAGAATAATTTTTTAAAATCTATGTCAATATACCATGAAAATAAATAGGTTTTGGTATTTAAAAAATGAAAATAAAAGATAATTTCTTAAGTAGAGAGAGAAATTTGATAAGTAAATTTAGCATTATAGTGGGTATTAAAGGTGGTTTTAGAAAAGGAGAAATTGAGAAGGGACAAGGGTCTCAAATTGAAAAAAAAATTAATTTATATGTATGGGTATGATAAAAAAGGGTAATAAAAGAGAGTAATCATAACATATATAGGATATATACAAAAAGAGATTCTTAAATTGAAGAGAAATAAACGGTAATTCCTTTACCTTGAAAAGTTACTCCAAGATATTGAGGAATGGAACCTTGGGGGATTCATGACACATTGGGGGAATCATTAAAAGGTAAAACCACAATAAATTCATGAAGTAGGGATTGGGAGTGAAAGGAATATGAGAAATGGGTGGGTACTTATAACAAAAGTGGAGGATTTGTTTAATAATTTCCAAATACCGGCATTAGAAATCTAGGTTATGGAAATGAAAAAATATCAGATAACCCTTGGTTTTTGCCCATGTTTTTTGAAATTTGGGTCACATTTTATGTTACTTTAATCTACCAGAACCAAACATCTTTTTTTTATCACTTCTTTTGGTATGAAAAGGTAAAGTTTCCACAAAGTAATGTTTTTAAAGTCATAGTTTCCATTTTAGACTTTAAAATGTATTTTATAGGTTTAGTAATTGAATAAAATATATTTAAAAACATTATATTAATAAAATAACATATTTTATGTCTTTTATTGTGTTTAATTAATTATTAAATAATTAAAACATAAATATGAAGTCACTAAACGCACCGAAAACCCAAATTGAATTTTTACTATTCACTCAGAAATAATGTATTTTAAAAAATTCTCATAAATTCACCCAAAGCTAATTTCAACATGATGATTTAAAAAATTAAGTTTATTTTATCATAATTATTCTCTAAATATTATAATATTAACATTTAATAATAAAAAACATTATATATTAAAAAAAATACCAGGTTTTAAGGCATAGTCCAAATTTTTGCACTTAAAATTTCCTAGGACATCATAAAATTATTTTATTATTTATATTTAAATAAGATTGTTTTTAAAATACTATTTCATTACAATAAATATTATTTATAATTCCTTAGTTTATTATAAAATTTATATCATTTCTGAAAAGTTTAATTTGTGTATGAAAAAATAATTTATCAAATTTCTCTCAAGTAAACATATATTTTATTAAGAAAAATTATTATTAAAAAAGAATTGATGGAATAACCATTTTATTGATAAAAAGTTATTACACTTTAAGTAACAAAGACTTGGAAATGTTACCCCTTTTAACACCCATTTATGAATTAAGGGTAAGGTGTGCGATGGTGATAGATTCATGGGGTGGCTCAGCTAACATCAACCAAGTTGTAATTTTCGCCAACTTGAAATTCTCATGTAGGTGATTTCATTAAAGATTCACTTGTTGAAGATAAGTTTGGTATTGGCCAAAGGATAACCTTGGTGATGATACCTCCCTCCCAACTTTTGAAAAATGGGATTCAAATAGAATGACTCTACTGGTTGAGGCCATCGATTCTCCTTTCGGTATCAATTATCCTTTCTCATTACTACTTATAAAAACTAATTATAATGGTAAAATTATAAACCAAGTGCATAGTTTCCAAGGGTCATATTAATGAATGGTCATATTTAGCAACAGTCATATAATAGTTGAATTACAATGGTCACAATTCCTTTTATACCCTATAAACATCACTTCATTATTTCATTAAAAATTCACTAAAATTTCTCTTAGGGTTATTTTTACATTTACATAAAGTGATTATTCTTTTAATAAATTTTCTAATTTCAATTTAATTTTTTGTGGGAGTGATTATTCTAGTGGATTGAAATGATCCATATTTTCCCATTTTGGATTTTAGATTTTAGATTTTTTTTTCAGTTGTAATGTTTAAAGTTTTAATTGGTTTGTTATATAACTAATTTTTTGATCATTATTAATGAGATATGGTATTGTTATGTAAAATATAATATAAAACACATTTTCTCAGGAAATAAATATCATTTAAAAATTATGGTTAATTATAGAAAACCTACCTCAAATCGAAGGAGAATGGTTCAAAACTTCAAATACGGGATAAACGGATCATGTTGAAGACATCACATAACCAATCATCAAAAGAATAAAAAATTAGGCCGAAACCTTTCCCTAGGGTTCATACATGAAGTATACATTGATGGGGAGAGAAT
The DNA here is from genome assembly GCA_963277665.1 of Viscum album. Lineage (NCBI taxonomy): Eukaryota > Viridiplantae > Streptophyta > Magnoliopsida > Santalales > Viscaceae > Viscum > Viscum album. The sequence goes on along the minus strand of OY728130.1, from coordinate 1,156,470,278 downwards.
AAAATAAGGTTCAAGGGAGAAGTAAATGAAGAGGAGACCTTACCTTGGATATCTTAAACTGAATCATGAAGAAACCCTGAATAATAACTAGAGAAGTGATGAGATCAGGAGAGGCAAGGTGCATGAACAGAGAATCTTGTCTAGGGGGTGTCATGTAAGCCAAGGGGGTGGAATAAAGTGATTTTTGGCTTTAAATGTTTTGAGGGGAAAGTAGAAATTAAACAAAATTATAAAATTATCATTGATCATAGTTTGGATGCACGGTTTAATACACCATTTTTTAATCATGCAAAGGACACTGAATCCTTAAAAGATTATTGAATTATTTAGTCTAGGACCCTTCATGGTTAGAAAAACCATTTTAAGACCACACCTAATGACATTGTCAAATTTTAAAACCAAAAATACAATTGTATCATGGTTTTCCTAATCATACGGGCTAACTGTGGGACCCATAAAAACCTTCAAAAAATTTAAATTACAACTCTAAAAATTACTAAAACATAAAATAAATCCAATAAATATAAATAAATGTCTATAGTCTCATTCGAGTGTGACAATTATCCCTACCATTCCAATTTCATCTCCTAGATAGTCTTTAGTCAAATTAGAATACATTAGAATATAAAAGACTATTCTAATTTGATTCATGAGGAGGGTGGACTGGAAAAAAATATAAGAAGATATCAAACAAAAGAGAACCACTAAACATGATTCCTTTTAAGAAATATCCATCTAATTCCCCAAAACTACCAAAATAATATTCTAAAATCATTAGATCTATCTAGTAACAACACAACCTAAATGTGATATAATAACCCTCAGGATGAGGCCTTGAGAAAAATATGGCTTAACACAAGTCACCCCTCCATTTTATAATTCGTATACATTTTGAGAAAAATAAATAAAACCAAAAAAACACTAGGTCCACTTGACAACCACAAGAAACCATTCACCAAAAACTAAACAGAGTCCAAAAGTGGAATAAACCAAAGTAACACCTATACACTCATTAATAAAATTCACCAAGATAACCAAGATTACAGCCTAAACAAAGGAAAAATATAGGATTTAACCTCAGGTCAATACAAAATAGAGTGATCTAAGGCCTCAATAATGGTACACCACCATGTAAAGAACCTAAAAAAATAGAACATAAACCAGCTAGTATGTAGATTGAATCAGTTTCATCCAAATTCTATCCACAAAATCACACATCCATGGTTCTTCCTATGTCCCTCTATTTATATCCAAACCTCATCACCTAGTGAACACATAGATTAACATCCATAGAAGAAAACCACCACAACCAAACACAAAGAATACTATAATCCAATCACATTCTATAAGAATCGATCAAATAAATCCTAAAGGAAACGCCCTAACCAATAATTAACCTAAGATCTGTAATCAAATTCACACACTTATAAGAAACCGAAAAATATAACACACTCAATAATTATTCATATAACTCAACTAGGTATAACGAACAAGCCCAAAATATCTCTCGATTATGAATCTCTTGGAGTTCTAAGAGAATTGAAGTTTTTCCTAAACCCTTACTACACACTTCACCATACTGAACGAACCTTGATCCCCATCATAAAAAAGTTGTTACCAAAATTATATGTCCTGATATAGGGTCCAATAATAAAAAGGGTTCTGAGTCTACCACTCTATTCAGTGTCATGGATGATAATAGAATAGAATAAACTTCCTCCAAAATGATAAAAAATTCACCAAGAGGATTACCCTGGGAGACAATATTTTAACAATTTTTCTTTACCATTTAGTGAGGAAAATGTAAAAAAACGATACATGAACACATTTAATTCATGCACCATAATGACAACCCACCATTACCATAATAAAGATATATATCCAAGATTATAAATTACTAAAACAAAAAACAGAAATCTAATACTACAAAAAATACCAGTCCCTTTAAAATAATCAACATCCAACAAAACATTTTGAAATCATACTCCACTAAGGTAATCATTTTAAAAACAAATCAAATAACTCTTAGAAAATAAACCAACCTTGGTGAGACTTGTGTCACTTCATTTGATAATTCAATTAGACCACTTTAGAATATTATTACTATTTGAACATAATTTTCATATCAAAGAAATTAAACCAATAAATAATGATATAAAAATAAAAAACTCAAACCCACACTACACCTAACAACGTGAGGCTCCAGACATAAGAGATCTCCTTACAATCTACCTCACATGTATCTCTCTAGTTCCAATAACCTAATTCCACAGTACCATTACTTAAAAAATAATGAAGGGAGCAATGAATCATTTTCTCTTTAATGTACCTAGGATATGATTCCATTTTTCTTGAACTAGATCAAGTCGTATATAAATAAAATTTTTGATCTATCCCATGACATACCAGAGTGGTAACTCTGATCCCTCTGAGATGATGAAAAACATCATAGACATATAAAGTAATCAAGGGAGAAATTTTTTCTGAATAAATAATACTTAAAGAAAAATGGAATTATATTATAATTACAACGTAAACCATCTTTTAGTCAGAATTCCATGCTAAAAATAATTAGTTTAAAAATAAACCAAATTAGTTTAAATTCACATCCAATATAACATATGAAATAATTATCCTTCATCTAAATCTCCAACACCCTCCATAGAAATAGGACCTTGTTCTGCTAAAACCTATAAATATATATTTTATCCACCAAATACAAAAAAATAAAATAAATAAATACATATTTGGATGATGCGATAAAGTAATAAAAATAAGATATAATAAACAATAACCTTTGAATGATCCCAGGGGACCAACCATAACCAAAATAGCCAAAACTCCTTGAACATTCAAGAGTTAAATCAAAATCCAGAAACTAAAATGTCATATATGTCTGATCATAAACATACTCATTAGGTAACCACCCTCCTTTACTCCATCCTAACTTTTAAATAAAGAAATATTTTAAGCTAATTTGAAATACAATCAAAAAATAGATTTTTGATTCTTAGTTTCATTTAAAACAAATAAAAGATAAAAAATGGTTCTAAAACATTTCTTCTTATATTTTATTAAATTAAAACATTCACTTCAAAAAATTTCTATAATATTCTTTATATAACTAATGCACACCGCATGAATAAAAATATCAATCAATGGCACAATATCATCAAATGTAATAATAATAGGAAATAAAAGAAATCAACAAGGGTTAAACATAATCCAATAAGTCATGTGATATAATAAAAGGCTAAATAAATCCCCTAAATTTAACCAGCAACCAAATAAGTAAATGTAATGGGATATATACTATAGTTATTAAATCTATGTCACCTAGGAATATTTCACTGACTATGGTAGTTCCGTCAACAGTTGATGGAGCACCATATACATACTTTTCTAGAATTGAAAGTGGAAATATATTTTACCCTTTATAAGTTAGTATTCCCAATAACCTAGGTTCCCATGAACAAAATAAAATTCAGGGTGAGAAATAAATAAATATACAATCAATAATAAGTATATACAATAATATCTCCCTCGCCTCTGGCTCCCTCCAAAAAAACTACCTTGGTCACACATCCATCACATTATAAAAAATATAAATCATTCCACATAGGGAATAATCCTTTCCAATTAATACCATAATGGGATCAAGAGAGTCTTGCACATGTTAATTTTAGTAAACACTTAAAATTTATAAATGAACATTCTTAAAAACTAACATGGGATTCCAAGCCAAATGTTTTTAAATTTTAAAATGATTTATAAAAAAATTATTAAAAAATCATTTAAAACCACCATTTAATTAAATTTATAAATAAACCCCCACCTTTTTTTAAAATCCTCTAAAATCATGGAAATATAATTTCATAATTTATCACAAGACCCAAATGATGTCAATACATTTTTAAACCTCCAGTTTGGTTTAAAACAATTTTTTAAACCTCTTTATAATAATTTTCATTTCAAACGTCACGTTAAATTATAAATAATACCTTTGAAGCATCACATTGAAGTATCTAAACATATTTATACATTTCAAATACTATCTGAAAAGTCATTTTGAAAATATTAAATTTTTCTGTGTGCATAATTAAGTAAAACTATATTTGAAAAAGGATTTAAGATATGAAAACATTTCCCCTTCTATGAAAACCAAGATAGAACCACATTTTTCTTCTATAAACTCAATAAACATAACTAAAACTGTCATTAAATAATTAAAAAATGAATTTATTAGGCAATCCACTAATGGTTGTAAAATAAAAATTCAAGGCATGGGGAAAACCTACCTTAGATCAAAGGTGAATTGTCCAAATCAACAAATATAGGATTAAGAGAGCCTATAGAATACATCATGTTCCCTAACATCAATAGAATCACAAAAATAGAGTCAAACCATTTCCCTAGGGATCATATAATAAGGGTGTAATGATGGTGGGAGAAGAAAACAATGTGAAGAAAAAGATAGGAATAGGAGGCCTTACCAAGGATATCTGGACTGGAATTGTGAAGAAACCACTAAGACACACTAAAGAAGAGACGTGATATGGAGATGGAAGGCATGCGACCAGGGGGTCTCATCCAGGGGGTATCACACAAGCCAAGGTGGTGGGAGGAATAGTTTTTTGGAATTTAATTTTGAGAGGGGGAATTGAGAAATTACAAAATAAAATAAAAACTATCCATGATTCATGTCCTGGTTGAACGGTTACATAACCCATGTAGAGAATGTGCTAAACATTACTGTTAAATTGTAGAACTAAACACATGGTTGTCACAAAAGTTTATTAACTATGAGGGCTACCCATGTGACCCTTAAAAACCATTAATATTTTATAATTCCAACTCTAAAAATTACTGAAACATAAAATAACTCAAATTAATATACAATATTGTGAAATAATATCAAATAAAATAATTTAGTTATACTGTGGTGTTACAAGGATCCTTTTTTCATCATTTAACTTTCATGAGCCTATGACTCTACCCTGGTCTCTAATTAAGCGATTTTTATTAGGATATCTCCTATGATACCTTATCTATTGAGTATCAAGTCCTCTTATATTCCCTAATCATTCCAAATAATTCCATGAGCAACCATTTATTATATTATCAAATATAAATGTAGATCCCTGATATTTTTTATCACTATGACCACTAAATAAATGATAAATTAGATATAAATGAAAACTTGTGCCCCATTTATCTACAAAAATTACACTCCACATGTTGGTGGTGGAACTACAGTCAAATGTTCTCTACCCTATCAGACTAATAATATATTAGAAGAGATCTCCCACTTGAGGGAAGAGATGAACTACATTCCTTACAAGCCTACCTATCACTGCTTCAGTGAGAGCCATCAAATTGATGATTCTTCCCACCTAAAGATCCACTCTTAAACCCAACACAAAATCTTTAATGACAAGAAGGACTAGCCTTATCCTAGTTACTATTTAAAACAAAGTTATGTTTCATAGCCTTAGAAAATGATGTAATATAAAAGATATTATCCCAAGAAAAAATATAATACCTAAACCATTCCTAAAAACAAATAACCCTCATAGTTTCACCATGTTCTAATGAAGTCATAAACCAATGAAACATAGTAAATTGATCTACATGGTCCATCACTAATATATTTCTAAAAATAAAAATTATAAACTTTAGATACCTTTCATCTCGTAGTGTCTCATGAAAAAAAAAATCAATGAAATGAGTACAAAAGTCCTTTTAGGATATCCAAAAATGTTGATATGTATAGTCTATGACATTCTATTAGTTTCTCACTTGTCTTAAAAGCATATGTACTACAAACTTCACCAGCCTCTCCATGGGTGTCTCAAAATTATCAAAGATAACATACATAAACTCAACCCACAACTTTATATCTTGAGGTCCTCCCTTTATAGTAAACATAGGGTATTTTTATAGCTAAAACTCTTTAGTTAGATCTAAAAAAAGGATAAATTGCCTCTTATAACTCCTTATCTAATGGATTGGATTACTTCAAGAATGATCTCATGGAGCACCTAGTCAATTGGAAGAACAAGTTCAATAGGGGGGTTCTACCACAGCAACTAATGGGGAATGCTCATCCTGCCTCTCCTAGTGCTCAACTAAACCCTATCATGGTGACATGTCTCTTAAATTCCAACCACATATATAAGAATTAAATTCTGTAATAATATAAATATAACATATTAAGATAATCAATTATAGTAATCATGTACTTATATGTTATATACATACTCAAAAAAATAAGGGTATCACATATAAACATAATTGATCTCTCTAGCCCAATCTACCCACTCTTAGGATGATTATCAAAAATAAAAATGATTCACATCATTTATTATTAAATAAAAATAACAAAAAAATAATCGTAAAAACCCTATATCATAATTGGAGTCATCAACCATAATAAAGAACATGCATGCCATGTGAATCATACATAAAAATAGTAAAGCATGAGTGAAGACCCTCTGGATACCCTAGACCAAGAGTAAAAATCATAAACTGTAAGTAAATCAAAAACAAAGAATCATGTTTAGAAATAATAAAAAAAATTATAACTTTTAAAACCATATAATAATAATTCTATCTCTAGTTACATAGACTTTCTTGATACATGGGTTACCTAAGATTGGGAATAAGTTCCGTCTTAAATTCATATTGCATCCCATCACTTGTCTATTATATCATAATTAGTAATAAAAATTAAAAACACCTCTTGGAATCCACTTTATAGTGTCCCTTGGATCGGTTCACCACTACAATGACCAAATCGGTGCTGCTACAAACCTCAAGTGTGTCACCCCATATTTGAGAGGATACTAACCAATAGAGAGTGTCTATATATATGGTGGAGATAAAATTCCATATTATATAGATGACTATAAATCATATTGGAAGCAATATCAAGCCTTATAATTTAGTAACAGAAAAATGCGGAATTATTGTTATAGACTAACTAGAAGTAGAGAATCCAACACCTACTATAATAAAATTATTTAGATTCTAATTTAATAAATGTATATAATAAAAGTAGGTTCATCCATGGGATAACCATATTCATAATAGTTCAAATAAAACCAATAAAAGAGGCTACTGCAAAATATGGATTTGATTCCTCACACGACTTCTCTCCTAAAACCAACTATGCTTCACCATATCTCCCATAAAGCATAAGGATCTTACCCTTATCTATACATATGTTCATGAGATATAACAGGACTCCATGTTACCTAAGTAGGGTATGAATACAACTTTGTTGGAAACCTCTAACATTGTCACTGAAAAATCATATATATACATGTTCTTTTATAGTGAGATATGTTCCTAAGTAAGAAAAAAATAATGGTAACCATAATAAATAAGTCACGTCCATGGGTATTACCAAACCTATCTGGTGCAAATTTACCGATTTTGGTCAGTGTCTTGGTTTCTCCAAACTTGTCATGATAAATAAGGACTTGGAATCACGTACATAGTTATAAGATTTTGAGTAAAATCTCTCCATAATATAACACACATAGCATGGGTAGTATATTCTAAAGACCATGTTATAATAGTGGGCATAGAATCCATGTAACAATAGTACCAATTAAATAATAATGGGCCTCAAATCCCAAACACCTAATGAAAATAATTCTAAGTGTCCTTATATAGAAGCATCAATAAAAGAGGGGGGAAAGTCCCTAGTTCTAGGCCACATGATAAAGGTGAGGGTATCCTATCCCATAAGAAATCATACTTGTATGAGAATATCATCGAATTTCTTAGAAGGGTCATTATATGAGTAGATTATCCCAATTATAAATGTGTAACAAATGATTGGGTATAGTGTATCATTTCCAATATCATAAAGATCATGTGAGAATTATGTAAGGCTCATTTCCACTTATATCCCATTACCATGATCATAACATCCCGAACAAAACCATCGAACATAATGGGTATTGTATCCCTTATCATAACCAATATGATATAAGTGGGAATTATGTCCCAATAATAACCACAAATAACATAAGGGAATATCAACCACATAAATAACCATAGTCATGACTTGGTACATCATGTAGCCTAAGAAATATAATGTAATCAATTTATATTATGATTGGAATAGTTTCCAGCACATTCTAAGACAAAGTTAGGCTAGACCTCAAAAAATAAAACCTATCCACAAGTCTCAATGAATGGTACAACCTAATTAGGTATATTCAAGTAATAGGGGGAAGGATACTCACCCCATACAATTATATAACAATCCCAAAAGGGATTAGGGTAACAAAAAGGTCCTATATGGGTCAATCCTCAAGTTGAATACAACCAATAATACACATCCCCTATTTCAAGGATGATAAAGGTAGAAATATGGGTCTAATGGGGCATAAATAAATTGTTTGTACCCTCTATGTGATCCAAATAAGACAATCAATGATAGTTTAATTTTGGTACATATTCTTCGATGGTTATAGCACCAAAACACAATTGTGGGGAAACTACTAATGGTCCTTATAATCAAAATTAATTCTCAAAAAACAAGAAAAATTCATTTTAAATTTAATTTGGGTCAATACTATATTTTTGTTATGACCCACACATTACACAAGAATTAAAACTGATATAATTTATTGAAAATTTTTTGGTACCACCAACTTTAATGTTTTAGGATCCCACTCATTGAATTCCAATGAAAAAATTGGGACTAAATTATAGGAATTTAAATCCTTGGAAAACCCCCCAAAAAATTGGTTAAAATTGTGATTAAAGATAAAACATTAAGGGAAATCAAGATTTAAAGGGAATGTAAAGTTAGAATAAACTCTATTTTATAATCACAACTAAGGACACTCAATCTAGAAGAGAATTGAGTTTGGTATGATAAAATACCTATTAAATGGAGGGTTTTAAAGTGGAAGTTCATTTGAGGACATCCAAACCAAGAAATGGAATCAGGGGAGAAAATTATTCAAAATAAGGAAAAACCCTAATTAAAATTTGGAATTTCAGGGCTCCCTATAGAACTCTAGTGGAATGGACAGTGGCACAACCCATTTCCCAAGTCTAATGTAATTTTTATGGACCTCCATTGAAACTCCTATGGGATAGTTTATGGTATACCCCACCACATAAGTCCACAAGATCTCTAGTGGACCCCAATGAGGATTCTGGTTAAAAAACATACCCCATGAATATTTCCATCACCTTACCCTTTATCTTAAAAATCTAAACCCTAGCTTCCCCTAGACCCTTAATTCAAAATATTTTTTTTCTAGATAAACCCAAATTTTAACAACATTGAGATGGATTTATTAATTGTCATGAAATCCCAACAATACATGTCCAAAGGCCCAATACTGCATGTGAAAAGGGAAAAGAGGATCAAATAATTAATATATAGTTTCACCTCCCTCTATATTGTTATCCATTAGCTAGATTCCTTGACATTACATTTTCATCCTATAATCTCCACCCAATATTGAGGCTTTGGGTGTGCTCTGAATGATAATTGATGATTCGATTTATATTTCATATAGATAACCATGCTACCTCTTTCTTTGACATTTAACACCATCTCACTATCACATCAACTAGTATAAGTGGCTTGAGATAGCATGGAGAACCTTGGATGATAGTTTATATACCCTATGGTGAAAAGAACATTTATTGAAAAAATATCATTTTAGATGAATAATAACATTTCTACAGTACCCTATAACAGTACTTGATGTTGGTCCATATTGATTGTGATATTTGACTAGTGGTGGGTGAATAATCCACACAAACATTTAAAATAAATAATCCATCAGTGTCTATTATTGTATAAAGAAATTGTGAAATATAGTTCTCAGAATATAATTTAGCATAAATAAAATAATTACACTGTATTTTTATATCAGTTTGGATCACCAGAATCATACTCAACTATTCAATATTATATAATCAGTGAGAAGATTAGTATTAAAAAATAAATATAATTTTTAAAGGTGTGATAAACTGTTTATAGAACCTTCCTTTTACAGTACCCCGATGCATAACCAACCTGACATTTTAAAAGAGTTAAAAATTAATCTAAGTTGACTTTTGTTTGAGATTCACAACCAAAGGACCTTCCTTCTGGGTGGTAGAATTACCAATACCAAACTTTATTTTTTTTGGAAAATCATGAACTAGCGCTTACAATTAAAAACATATGAAATGGAGACTTACATAGTGAAAAATAGAAAACAATGATGATCGTCTAAGAGAAGAAGATGTGTAAGTTTATGTCTCTCACATAACTTTTATCACTTTAGAATCAATGAAATTAATGTTGATGTTTATTCATGATCGCATCAATGAAATTGTAGTCAAAGAAGGTCTCATTTAAGTATCAATAAAATTTTTCTTAAATTACCAATGGATGTCTTGATATTTATTTATAGACAAATATTGGATGGCCATGTTGCTCCCTCATTAAATTGTCATTGAGAGGGATTTTATTAAAATCATCACTACCATTAAACTGCTATAAATATTTTAAAATATGGAAACATTTCATTACCTCTTTAAACATCAAGCATATTCAAAGAATAATTTTGGACATTCTCTAATTCTGGCATTGAATAAATTAAAAAAATCCAATATTATTATTAGAAAAAATAAGAGTTTTTAAAATAAATTAAACGATAAAAAACATTATGAAAATATTACAGTAATTTTATATTTCTATAATTATAAAAATAGAGTATAAAATAAATAGTATGTAACCCATTAATCTCTAAAAATATATCCACTAATTTTCACTACCAAATATCTTACACAATTTTTTCATATTATATATTTAATTTACAATGAAATAAAAAGATTAATATAATTTGAATAAACATTCAAATAATTAAAATATCAAAATACATCATTAAATAGAATATATTTTGACAATATGTCAATGAATAACAATTTAAATCATTAAAAATTTATTTATCATGTGATTCAAATGGATTTATGATGTAAATAAATAATCATAAATATTTAGATTAATCATGAAATTAAACATTTTATCAAAATTATTAATAAACAAAGAAAGTGGTATAATTATGGAAAATTAAGAAAAATGTAAAAGTGTTTCAGAGGCCATGACGTTCTTACCATATGGTTGAAAATCATAAAATAAAATTGATCCTTCATAATGTGCAGTTGATCCTTCATAATGTGCAGTTCATACTCATGATGTATGGTCAATCCTTCATAACATGTGGTTGATAGTTCATAAGATGTGGTCAATCCATATCAACTGATTGTGAGGTATATCTTATGGTTGATACATTCTTCATGTTTTTAATTCAATAGTTTCCCGAAAAACCAATATACACACATCAGGTATAAAATAGACTATGTGTTTTCTTCCATAATTTTACATAGAACAGATATTGTTAAATATATATCACGTAAGGGTAACCCATGAGTTATAAATCTCATGTAATGGTCGATCATAGTTTTTTAAGGGTAGACAAAGTCTTTCATTTCATATATAAGGTTAAACTAAGATGAGTGTAAAGGTATACACGAGTTTTGATAACTTGTGTAAGGGTAAGATGTGGATCCTAAGGTTCACAAAAGGGTACCCTAGCTTTTCCAAAGACTGTATAAAGGTATCCAGCTATATAAAGGTAAAATGTACACTACATAATAGTAAAATTAAATTTATATATCTCAAATAAGGGTAACCTTGAAATTTAATGGGTTGAATAAGGGTATTTCATAATGTATATATTCCACATAAGGGTAATGAAAAGTTGTGTAGGATTAAATCATAATGTTTATATGTTGTGTAAATGTATTATGGCTTGCTACGTATGGGTAAACACAAAATTGTATATAATGTGTAAGGGTTACACAAGATTTGTGTAAAGGTAAACTAAGATTTGCGTAAGGGTAATTTATAAATTATAAAGGTTTCTTAATGGAATGATGAAAGTTACATAAGGGTATAAAGGAAACATAAGGAAAGGTAAATAAAAATAAAAAAATGATATGTTATGGTAGAAAAAGTTTACAAAACTCACTTAAGGGTAAAAATAAACCTCCTCACTCTACATAAGTGTGTGTAAAATACATATAAAATTAATTTCTCATAATATTTAAAAAAAATTATTATAAATAATAATAATAATAAATGATGGATAAAATTAATAAAATAGAATATAATTAAATAAAAATATAGAGATTCATAAAATAAAATTAAAAAAATATTGTTTTGAAAAAAAATATTGAGATTAATTTGAAATATTCAAAAAATAAATAATATATATATATTCCAAAATTAGAAACACACACTACCCAGCTCCAACAGTCTCCTGATTTGGGAAATTACAACACCGAATTTTTTTTTCCAAAAATTATCCCCCTTTTTTAAATTTATCAAAAAGAAATATCAGAAAGATTTAAATTAGAAAATTAAATATACCCCTCAATAAAATAAAAATAAAATAGTATTTTCAATCAAAATTTATATCCTTCCAAGTTTAAATTTTATTTACTAAAATCTATAAAAAAATCTAATGGTTTAGTAAACATGTCAGCAATTTATTTTTCAGTAAGAATAAAATCTAAAATTATGTCTCTTTTATTTACATGATATCTCATAAAATGAAATCTAATATCTATATTTATTGTTCTAAAGTTATTCAAAGGATTTTTAAAAGTATAAATAGCACTATAATTATCTCAAAATATTGTACTTTTATCAAAAATAATATTAAAATTACATATTGTTTTTTTAATCTAAATAAATTGAGAATAATAACAAGTAGCTGTTAGATACCCAGCCTCAGATATAGATAATGAAACTGAATTTTGTTTCTTAGAACTCTGGGAAATTAAATTCTGACTGAGAAAATGACACATACCTATTGTTTTTATCATAAAATTATTTATCCTTTAATATCATAGTCATAATATGATAATAAATAAAAAAATTATTTTGAATAAAATAGACCAGTATTAATAATTCCTTTAATATATCTAAAAACTCTATTAACATATTTAAGAAGCATTTCCTTAGGATTTGATTTAAATATAGAAGAAAAGAAAACAAAAAACATTATATCTGATCTAGATTCATTAAAATGAAGTAATTTTTATTACATACCTCTATAAAATTTAACATCAACACTCTTTCCAGAATCATCCAAATTTAATTTGGAATTTGTATTAATCATGTTTTTAATATAATTTCATAAATCAAGTACAAAATTTTTAAAAATTTCTTTAGAATACATATATTGATTTAAGAAAATAAAAACCTATTATTTAATTAAATATAAAATGATAAAAAAAATTAATTTACCCATTAAGCTCATAAAAAACTCATTAGTCATTAATTATGTATTGGTCTATACATTCCTATTTTTTTAATTTTCCAGTTTGAGGTGTTGGAGATATTTTAGAGGTTTAAGGAGGTTTCTAGGAGGCTATTCTTGTAATAGAAATGTAGTGTGTGGTTCTTTATATGAACATTATTTAGGTCATGAGTTGGTGGTTCATGGATTGAGTATCGAGTTGGTTATGCAGCCTGTATACGATGGAGGTGGTAGAATTTGTGAAATGGATTCCCATCATGAATTGGTTTCATAGTGTGTATTAAATTAAGGATGAGGTGAATTAAATTTCAGTGTAAAAAAAGATATAAAGGATTCACACCTTGTACCTGATTCATGGATTTTTATACAAGTCATTAAAGAATTAATGAAATAAAATAGTAATTCAAATTGTTAAAGTGGTGTTTTATAGTTTTTTTATAACACTGATTGAGTCATCATTTTTCTTATTAGGTGTGGTCATAACCCTCAACATTTTGGGAGCTCTTCCATCCTTTCTACCCATTCTTCGATCCTTGGGTTCTGGTGGTTGAGTTTTCTTGATCTGTGAAAAATTATTCTATTTACCCCTTGGTTTATTCTCATTCATCCTTTGGTGTATCATTGTGGTTATAACAGATTTGGTTTTTGGGGTGTTGGGGATATTTTTTTGTTATCCCTTAGTGTGATCTAGGATGATCTTGGTTTTCTGTGTGTGGTTTTGGTTTTCATGATTCTTCTTCTTCACCCTTTTGTTGTAGGGAAATTGGAAAAGATTCTTTGAGGTAGGGGAGCCTCATTTTATCCTTATTTATGTTCTATTTGTGAGATATGAATGGTTTTACCTTTCTTTGGTTGGATATTAAGGGTTGTAATGCTAAATATTGTTTATTATCATAACTGGAATTGATGGGGATGGGGAGTTATAGTATGTTTTAGATACATCAATATTATTATTTTTGTTCTTATTCTAGTAGTTTCCAATATTGAAAATAATAGTTTTTTGGGAAAATTGATTGTGTACTAGTCAGTATGCCTCGTGACCCTTGTCATGTTATTATGTGATCAAACCCTGAATAAAAGGTTAAAGAACATATAATTGTGTAATGAATTATTTTACTAGGGAAACCCGGTGTGTGTGATGATACCCATGATAAATAAATAATTAATGTTACTAAATCGCTTGAATAAATGTGATGTCTGAAAGTGTTGTTGTTGTGTATGGTTTTTCTTGGCGTGATGCCTTTTGTGGCTTGTGGTTGTTGTGTGGTGATGGTAGTGACCTATTTGGTTGTGAGATGTGTGGGGTAATGATGTGGTGATTGGTTTTCATGGATTATATGGGTAGTTGACCATTGTGGTGTTTAGTGGTTGGGGGACAATGCTTTTGGCATGATAGTTGTGGTGTGTAGAGGTTGTGGTGTGTAGAGTTTTCGGTGTGTAGTGGAGAAAATGTTTATGGAAGTGATGTGTGGTGGTGATTTGTAGTTTTTATAAAAAAAAATTATGTTGTAAGATGTGGTTGGGGTATAAAATGTGCAGTTTTTGTGGTGATATGGCTTAGGCGGTGTGTTATGGAGGAGATGGTAGATATGTGTTGTTTTGGAAGTCTTTGTATGCGTTGGGCCAGTTTTTAATGGTGTTGTTGTGATAGTTTCTTGGTTATCCAGGGAATAAATAATAATCTAATGATATGGGCTAGTAAATGAAAAATAATTGGTTTTGTAGTGTTTTATGGGATGGATTAATAAATAAAAGTGGTGAAACCTGTTACTGAAAGTGGAAAATATTGTTTGAATTTTGTGGTAGTGGTGTGGTGTGTTTCATATAGTGTTGGTTGGGGTTATGACAGTTGACATGCAGTGCGGTGGTGTTGATGTGGTGTGATATAGTGTATTTTTTATAAACTTTTAGGTTTGGTATTGCGTGTTATCTATATATCATGTATGGTATGTTGTTTATTTATGTGACCTACCTAAGTTGGATAACCTTGCAGATGCTAAATGTTTTTGGTTTCTGGGTGTTTTCCCCAATATCTTGGATGGTGGTGATATGGATGGTTGGCTGCCCCATCTTCCCCGCTCTTACTTTAGTAGTGATGGTCCAGGTGTCTTGTAGTGACATGTTCATTATTGGCTTAGGTAATTTTAGGTGATATGTGATGTGATGATTTTGTGTTGATATGTGGTATACGGTGGGGGTAATACATGGTTAAGGGTGGGAATGTTTTTTGTTTATTTCGTGTTTATGACACCCTACTGCTCTGGTTTTGTTTTTGAGATGTTTTCTCTTGTCCAAGGTGTTTTCAAGAAAGGTGTAGTGTGATGGGCCAGGATTCTATCGACAGGATGTGATGTAATGTTACCTGATGCTAGCTTCTAGTGCTAGACCTTGCAATGGTGGGTTGGTATGGATGCATCCCCACCCACATCAAATATGGTTGTTATGTGATGTGATGTGATTTGATTTTATTTGAAGTGATGTGATGTGATTTGTGGTGGTGTGACGTGATGTGACGTGATGTGATGTGATGTGATGGGATGTGATGTGATGTGATGTGATGTGATGTGATGTGATGTGATGTGATGTGATGTGATGTGATGTGATGTGATGTGATGTGATGTGATTTATAGTGATGTGACGTGACGTGATGTGATGTGATGTGATTTATTGTGATGTGACGTGATGTGATGTGATGTGATGTGATTTGATGTGATGTGATGTTATTTGATGTGATGTGATGTTATGTGGTGTGATGTGATGTGATCTGTATGGAAGGGATCAGAGCATATGGAATTCGAGGTTGGGGTGTGAGAGAGGAAAATCAATGGGGAAGCAACAATGGGTCACCTTAATTTGTTATTGTCTTGATACTTTATTATTATATTGGATGCATGATTTGGTGAGTGATCCATGTGAGGCTATGATTGGTTAGATGACCTGTATACGTTCTTGTTGGGTCTATCATTTGTTCATTGGATCATTAGAAAGCTCTCTTTAATTGTTCATTTTTTATCTTGGTTGAGTCCCTACTAAGTATACCTATTATGTTCACCCTACTTATATAAACTATTTTTCATGTTTCCAAGAGAAATTTGGGGACCAATTTTTACATTACTAGCTTGGTTAGATCTTTTGTCTGGTCATTTTCATAGACTTTTCTTTTGGTATATTGGATAATTTTATAGGTATTGTTTTTTTAATTTCATGCATTGTGGTATGGATTTTGGTCTATTATATATTATCTGATATATTTTATTGGTGGATTTTTATTTGATATCTTAGTCATCATTTATTATATAGGGTGATTCTTACCATACTGTGAGATTATTATACCCTCGATTCCATTCTCCAATTTGGGGCCTACTGGACGTAGGACTCAGGGGTCATTATATCTCTCCCTTATTTATGGTATGATTGTTGTGAAGGGGCATGACATAGTGTTATCAAAGGTAAATGTGGAGAGATATGATGAAGTTTGTAGTTAGGCACTGTGAGGTTTTCATGGGTTAGTATGGTAGTGATTCTAGTTGATATTTGTGTGTGGCATAGGCCAAGGATACTGACTAGGACATTGGATTTTAGGGCCCCCATATTCCAATGCACATTCTTTGGGATTATTTAATGACTAGTTTATGTGGACCCTTTTTTCGGTAGAGACCTATGTGAGGTACATGAATAATGATTTCTTATGTTCGTGTCTAAAAAGGGCTATTATGGGACACTAAAATTAATTAATTAAATAAGTTTGATAAAATTACATTATACCAAGATTGGTATTTCCTCCTTAATTTTCGGAATGGATCTTGTTCATTGTTCATATTTAGATCAGTCAGTTGATGTTCAACTAGTTTATCTGGTTGATCGTCAGAGGGTTGACCAGAAAGAGGAGGATGAGGCATGGTATCTGGCTTTGTGTGCCTTTCAGTAGAAGGGGATACCAATTATTTATCAATATATGAGAGTAGGTATTGTTGGTAAAGAGAAGCCCTGTTATAGTCCCCATCCATAGAAACATATGTTGGAGCATAATTGTGGAGGCCAATAGTAAATAAGTAGAAGATATGGGGGTAGTCAAATGCACAAGTTAGAGGAATCAGGTCCACCACAACCAAGATTTTTTTGAGGTACAATTAGTTTACCATCTACCCTTGTGTTTTATTTTAATTTTTGTTTCAGTATCCTCACACTCCTTTGTTACTATTACTTTAGTCTGTGGTTTGGTTCTGGATGTGTAGAGACTTTGAGTTCCCCTGGTGTTATTTACACTATTTGGAGGTCATACTTCTTTGTTAGATGTATTTTTGTGATGTATGTTGGTTATGGGGAAGCACCAGTTAGTGGGGTACATCCTCTCACTGAAAATACATCCATACAATGTTATTCTAATCATGGATGAGATGTATACCATGTTTACAATCATCAATAACTTTTGAAGGATAGATGTGTTTTCAGATTTGGGTGGACAATGAGTGAAGTTTGTGGGTGAGATAAGTTATCAGATGTGTGATATAGAAGTGGAGCCTCTTTGGTATCATTTAGAAGATATGTAGGTGAAATATTAGTTTGAGGGTGTTCTTCGGATTTTAGATGATTTCTTGTATGTTTTCCCATATGCAGTTATAACCCTTCCCCCTCAATTTGATTTTTAGTTTGGGACATAGTTACAACTGGGTGTTTCTCTAATTTGTATGATTCCCTATCAAATAAAACCCACAGACTTGTGTGATTTGAGGTTTTAGGTAGATGATCTGATGCACAGGGGATTCATTTAACCCATTTTATCCCCATGGAAGTCTCTAGTGTTATCTTTCAACAAGTTGAATTTTAGTTTGTGGTTGTGTATAGACTACTGAAGGATGAATCAGGTAACATTCAATAAATGTTACCCTCTTCCAAGGATAGAAGTCATTCTCAACTAGATGAGAGGAGATAATATGTTTTTGAAGATCAATTTGTTGTTAGGATATCACCAGTTGAGGGAGAAGCGTGAGGATATCTAGAAGAGTAGCTTTAGGTACATGTATGGACACTTTGAGTTTGTAGTCATGTCATTCAGTGACATTAACACACCAGTTGTGTTCATGGGGGTTGTTAAATCTATGTTATGTGAGTACCTATAATAGTTCATCATCATGTTCATTGATGACATATTGATCGACTCAAAGTCAATGAATGAGCATGTCGAGCATCTTTTTGCTATTTTTTGGTCTATCAACATCACTAGTTTTATGGGAATATATTTGAGTGTGAGTTCTAGACATGATAGGTGTGTTTACATGGACATGTGGTGTCTCTGTAGGGTGTGGAAATAGACCCTTTAGAGGTCACAAAAATTGTTTCTTGGGAGGCACACAAGAACATGGTAGTGGTTTACAATTTTCTTAGTCATGCAAGCTATTATTGGAGATTTGAGCCTAATTTATATCAATTTGAAACCCCAATAATAGCATTAAAAATAAGGAAGAGGATTTTGTGTGGAATTATTAGTATCAGGTGGTGTTTGGTAACCTGAGGGAGAAGTTGTTTAGTTCTCCAGTGCTTCAGTTTCATAAGTATGGTGTGTTTTTTGAGGTGTTTTGTGATGAAACTCATCTGGATTTGGGGTGTGTGTCAATATAGAAGTGAGTGGTGATCACTTATGGGACTAAGAAGTTATTTCCCCATGATCATATCTATGCCACCCATCATCTGGAGTTAGTGGAAGTTGTTATTACACTAATTTTTTGGTTTTACTATCTCATTAGTGAGTGCATTGTGGTCTTCACTGATCACAAGAGATTAAGGTATATATTTTTTCAGATGGATATGATTCTATGATAGAAAAGGTGGCTGGAGTTTCTTTAGGACTTCAATTTTTATATCTCTTATACCCTGTGGAAGGGGGAATGTGTTTCTTGATGCATTGATTCATAAGTACTAAGGATATGTGTATTTCAATTCTGTGGATGTTTAGAAAGGGGTAGAGGATCTTATAGTGAAGTATCCTGATGTTTTAGAGCGTACTGGTTGAGGTTTTATTTTTCATATGACCACAGAGTCATCTTTAATGTAATAGGTGGAGGAATTTTAGTGGGTAGGCTCAGAAAAAGAGGTGATTCATGATCGTGTTAGCTACGGTGATTCCCATGAGGGATGGTCATAAGATCACTAGAACTGGATCTTATTATAGGAGTGTTTTTTTATTCCATTGGTGATGCATAATGGATTTCTCCATGAGTTTCACAGCTCGTCTATTTAGGTATATCCTATTGTGACAAAAATATATCATTTATTGAGGAATCGGATTTGGTGGCTATGTATAGAATGGTCGGTGGGAAATATTTTGAAAGGGTGCTTGGTTTTTTAGCAAGTGAATGTGGAATAAAATTTTCTTAGAGGTTTTTTGTAGTCCTTATATGTTCCTAGTTATAAATGGTATGAAATATCTATGGAACTAGTTATAGGGTTACCCCAATCTTAGGGTGGTTGTGATGCAGATTGGGTGATAGTGTACTAGATAAATAAATCAAATCACTTTTCGATGATCCATGAGTCGTCTACCATGGATGTTATGGTGAGGCAGTATATGGATGATTTGGTTAGGATTTACAGGATATCAAGGACCATAATATTTTATCCAGATACTCATTTTATTTTAGGATTCTGGAGGGTATTGCAACATGATTTTGGATCCCAGTTACACCTTAGCACTGCTTTCCACCATCCAAAATATAGGTAGATGAAGTTGACTATCCAAGAATTGGAGGATATACTACAATATTGTGTCATGTACTTTGGTGGATATTTGGTATGTCACTTGAATTTGGTTGATTTTTCATATAAAAAATATATCACTCATCCATGGGTATGAATTCATTTGAGTAATTGTATATGAGTTTGTGTCATTCTCTATTGTCTTAGATATAGGTTGGAAAGTCTACAGTTGTTGATCCAGATGGGGTGAAAAACATGACCAGGAAGATCGAGTTGGTTTTAAAGATTATGAGGGTGTTGTATGACTATCATAAATCCTATGTTTCTTATAGTATGAGGCCCCTAGATTTTATTGATTGAGACCATTTGTTCTTGAGAGTCTCCCGTCAATGAGGGAAGCAAAGGTTTGGAAGAGGGAGTAATATTTCACCTAGGTTTGTTGGTCCCTTTGAGGTGTTGGGGTATATTGGTGTGGTGGAATATTAGTTTTCATTCTCATTGAAGCTAAGGAGGATCCATTAAATCTTCTATGTGTCTCATCTTCATTGATATCCTCATGATGACTCTGAAATCATTTATCAGGGAGATTTAGATGTCGGGGATGACATGATGTTCATAGAGTTACTAGTAGTGATCTAGGATAGGAAAGATAGGGTTGGTCATGAATGAATCATTCCCTCAGTTCATGTGTTTTGGAGGTGTGGTTATTTGGAGGATAGTACTTATGAGAGAAATATGTCGAAGAATTAATAGTACGTAGAGCTTTTTGGGTTATTCTTTTCCTTGTTTTGTTATTCCTGGATGATGTGATGTTTGGACCTTGAAGTCATATGAGATATTATATTTTTAATGTGTGATATATGATAAAGTTCTAACATGTGAAAAGGGATGGACCTGATTTTTAATTGATATGCATTATACTATGATGATATTAAACACATGTAGGTGATCTACTTCCTCCAAAAGTTGATAGTATGTTGACATAGAGGATGGAATTCTCTGATTCAATAGTTTGAGTAGTACAATTTTCCGGTTGCAGAAGTTGTTGGTATGGTTTGTGTAGTGATTGAGAAAATTATGTAGATGGTTGTGTGGAAATGTGGTGTTATATTCTTGGTACTATAGAATGTGGTTTTTTCCCAATGAGAGATGGTGATATGGTTGTTTGGGGTTTTTATGGGTGCTTTGGTTGGTTCGTTCAGCTGGTGGTAGCATCTGAGGTATGAAAATATCCTTGAGACGTATCTTGCAGGGTGATTGTTCAGACCCCTTTCTTTTCCTTAGTTTTCTTAATATCAAGAACTAGAGTCATTTAATAGGAATCTAAAGTAATTCTTCAGGCCTTTCCATCCCATTACATTGATGGTTTGGGGTTTGGGGGTGTTTTGTTTTTTTAGTAGTTTTGGAGGAGGATGCGGTTGCAAGAGGACTGTAGTGAGTGGTTCAAAACATTAACATTATTTATGTCATGAATTGGTGGTTCATGTATTTTTTTAGTTGAATGGTTTCATGGATTTTATGCGGAAGTGGTGTATATATCCATGAAATAGATTCACATCTAGATTATGATTCATGAAAATTATTAATTAACACCTAAGTGACTTAAAATTTGAAGGATTTAGAATATATAAAGGTTTCATTCTTGGTATCAGATTCACAGCATAAAATATATTACCCTCGAAGAGTTCATGTTGTGAAATAGTAATTCATGTCGTGAAAGTGCCATCTTCTAGTTTGTCTATAACTCTAGTTTTGTTGAATTTTCTCCCCATTTGTTAGTTCTTCCTCTCGAGTGTGGGAAGATCCCTAGGAACTTTGGGAGGTCTTTTAGTCCATATCCCCTTACTTCAATCCTTGGGTTTAAGTGGTTGAGTTTTGGTGATCCATGGTAAAATATTCTCTTTATCCTAGGGTTTATTATTGTTCTTCCTTCAGGATATCAGTATGACAACATCATATTTGGTTCCTAGTGTGTTGGGGATATGTTCTGATGATCCCTTGGTGTGATCTAGGCTAATAATGGTTTCCCATGTGTAGATATGGTTCGCATGCAATTTCTTGTTTTCCCTATGGTGTTCAGTGAGATCAGAAAAGATTCTTTGAGGAAGAGTATCCTTGTTTTATTATTATTTACATTCTATGTGTGATATCAGCATTTTTTTTCTTTACTTTTGGTGGATATTAAGTATTGGAATAATAAAGATAAGTAATTAGCATAACTAAAATCGATGGGGATTGGGATTTGTAGCATTTTTTGTCTTCTTTAATATTATTTTTGATGTTCTTATGCCTGCTATTTCCAATGCTAAATGTAATGGTTGTTGGGAGATTGGCTTGTGTAGTAGTTGATATTCCTTGAGACCCTTACTGTGTTTTTGTAACGTCTCGGTTCCAGAAGCCACCCAGGGGTTCCCCGTACCTGGTTAGTCACATGGCCTCAAGCTCATTTCCCCGAATACAAGAGGCTGCCGACTAGAAGCGAGGGACTTGGGTGTGATAGTGGGGAAACTATGCCCTCATTGGTAGAGTACACAGTGGAAGGGAAACAAATATACAATAGCGGAAGCAATAAATAACCAACAACATTAAACAGTGTAAGACTGTAAGAATAAACAACTAGAGCACATATATATATATATATATATATATATATATATATATTAATGCATGATACATATTTCTCGGGAAAGCAGCCAAACAAGTCACAATGATGAATACAAACAATACTAAACCAAAGTACAAAGAAACAGATGAGAAACTCTTCAGCATCGCAAGCCTCATCTTGGTCCGAAGCTCCCCATCTCCAATGTAATCAAGTACCTGAAGTCAAAGGGCGCTTTCCCTTGTCTATACCTGCAGCAATATAATCTGTTTGGGCCCAAAAGCATGGCCCAAATAGGGTGTGAGACAAAATCCTAGTAGGCAACCACCACGAGATATGTGTCTATCAGTCAGTGAATATATGTCAGGTAAAAGTACAGAAATAGTAAATAGGAAAGTACTAAATAGTAAACAATCGACAATTTCAAGCATCTAATCCTTAACAGGTAATCAGCTACATAATCAAGAAGAAGAAAACAGGTAACCCTCTGGGTAGTTCTCACAGCCTAACCCCTCTGGTTCAACCAACAAGTACTAGCAACCCTATGGGAGGCACACATAGTCTCACCCCTCTGGTTTAGCTAAAGAATAGACTCTCTGGGGAAGCACTCGCCATCAATTCCACCTATAGTCTCATATCGTACTAAAGGCGCTCTGGGGAAGCACTCAACATTTCATTCCCCCTATGGCCCACGTCGAGGAACTACAGACACTCTGGGTAAGCACTCAACGTCAATTCCCCATGTGGTCTCGCATCATATTATAAAGACACTCTGGAGAAGCCCTTACATCCATTCTCTCTATGGTCTACTACAACAGGTTCTCACAGCCCTGTGTAAGTCATCAAAAGTATAGTGTGTGTATCGGCCAAAGTAAACCTCAAGAGATACTTGGCTAGCAGTCTATAGCATCTTAGCATATCAGAAGATCACAACACACCATCCTATAACACTAGGCATGGGAAACTAGTCAGAGCCTAACGAAAAAACTAGACCAAATAGTCATATCAGACATTCATGGTAAAAACATCCAAAGAATAGCAATTATCCCAAAACACATTCAAAATACTCTACTCTAGCATACAAGAAAGCAGGCAATCAATAGGGATAAAATAGTAACACTCAATACCCTGTTCATGGGTATTGGCAATTTTTCACAATAATTCAAAGACCTTAAACCGAAAGGCATAAACCACCTACCTTTAGGGTTCTGATGAAAATGATACACAAGCAATCGCACTCCAAAATCCGGCAACGCTTCACGAGAGCTGCTCTATATCTCTTTCCCTATCATCCAAAAGCCTTAAAAATTAAATCCCAAGGCAAGCCCAACACTATATCTATATGCAATGGATGTAGATCTAGAAAACCTAGAGAGAGGTAAGAGTAGATCTATGGAAAACCAAGGAGAAAACAAGAGGAGGGACTTACCCAAGAAGAATCTCCTTTGATCCACAAAGAAAACCCTTCGATTTGCCTCCAAAACGGGTGGGAGAGCTCCTTCAACCTTTGAGAACCCAAAATCCTGAGTGAGGCTCGAGTGGGAGAGATTTTGGAGAAGAAATTATGAATCCTGAACGGCCTGGGGCTTTAAACCCTAATTTTAAGTAGACGCACAGTTTCCTCGTACGGTTTGGAAAACCGTGCGCCAACCGTGTGGTTGCCACTGTCTCTCCCAGGGACTTCAAACAGCCTGCCTGCACGGTTTGACCAACCGTGCGCCACCCATGCGGAGCCCACTGTCTCCTCCAGGAACCTCGCACAGTTTACTCGCATGGTTTGACAAACTGTACGCCTCCCGTGCGGAGCCCACTATCAAGGGTGCACAGTTTCATGGGTTGGCCACACGGTTTGAACACACTGTGCGCCAACTGTGCACTCTTGCACAGCCTCTACAACTTTAAAAGTTTTCTTCCCAAAATTCCTCTTTTTCTCAACAATGAACAGAAAAGAGAAACATACCTGAAAATAAGGTCCGGGTTCTTACAAACTTCCCTACTTAAAGAAATTCATCCCCAAATTCCCCTAGCGCGGCATAGAAGAAGAAACCCCGAACAGCTCTGGCCACTGAGCTCATACATCCGCCTCCCTCTACCAAGTCTCATCCTATACTCACCCGTGCTACCATATCACTCATATCAGAGGAACAGACTGGCCACGGAGAACCCTTGTATTGTGATCGACAATCTAGATAGGATGCTCCTCGAATGACGCATCCTCTTTAATCTCAACCTCCTCGGGTTGAAAGACATGAGATGGGTATGAAAAGTAACGTCTAAGATGAGAGATGTGGAAGACGTCGTGAATAACCCAGTACCTCTGAGTTAATTTCAATAGATAGGCAACTAGCTCAACTCTCTACAACACCTCAAACAGCCCGACGTACCTTGGAGAAAGCTTACCTTGTCTCCTAATCCTCTTGTGTCCCAACCTCGGTGTGACACATAGAAAAACCTGATCCCCAACCTCGAACTCCAGAGGTCGTATCCTCTGATCAGCATAAGACTTCTGACGAGAGTGTGCAGTAGTCATCCTCTTCTGAATCAACTCTATCTGCTCGATGGTCTCCTAAACAAGATGAGGTCCCAGCAAAGCTACCTCTCCTGCCTCCATCCAACATAAGGGTGATCTGCATGGCCTATTTTACAAAGCCTCAAATGTTTCCATCTGAATAGTTTCTTAAAAACAATTATTTTAGGAAAACTCCACAAAAGGTATATGTTTCTCCCAAGAACCTCCAAAATCCAGGATGCATGCTCGGATAATATCCTCAAGCACCTGAATTGTATGCTCGGATTGGCCATTTGTCTGAGGATGGTATGCTGTACTCAAAAGTACATGTGTACCCAAAGCCTTATGAAGCCCTTTCCAGACTCGAGAAGTAAAACGTGCATCCCTGTCTGAAACAATGGAGTGTGGAACTCCATGCAGACATACAATCTCACGAATGTACAACCATCCTAGCTCGTCAACATTGAAGGTCTCCTTTATTGGAAATAAGTGATAAACCTTCATAATCTTGTCGATGACAACCCAAAAAGCATCATTCCCTCGAGGTGATCTTGGAAAACCGGTTATGAAGTCCATCACAAAGTCGTTCCACTTCCACTCCGGAATGGGTAGCTGCTGTAAAAGACATGTTGGTCACTGATGCTCTACTTTCACTTGCTGAAAAGTGGAACACCTCATGACAAAACCTGCAACATCTCTCTTCATACCTGGCCACCAATACTGGCGGTGTAGATCACGATACATCTTGGTGATGCTAGGATGAACTACCCAAACTGAGGAATGAAAATCCTGCATCAGCTCCTCATGTATGTCTATTGGCACCCATACGCATCTCTGGAAACACAAGATCTCATCCTCACCTACTTTCCATCCAGGAATAGGGTCCTCTCCTAACACATTTTCCCGTAGGACTAGGCCTTCAGAATATGATAGTTGCCTCATTCGTACTCGATCAAGAAGTGTAGAGTTAATAGCTACAGAAGATAGAAAAGTCTTCCCTTGTCTGTTTTCCACCTCCAAATGCATCTCAGAGAACATATCCATAAGCTGACACACACTATTGGCCTCCCGAATTACCTATATCTGATTCCTCCTTCTCAACGCATCAACCACAGCATTGCCTTTTCCCAGGGTATAGGCAAGCTTAAAATCAAAGGACTGAAGATACTTGACCCACCTGCGCTGTCTCAGATTCAGATCATACTGAGTGAAGATGTACTTGAGAGTTTTGTGATCAATGAAAACCAAAAAAATCTCTCCAAGAAGATAATGTATCCAACAGCATAAGGCATGAACAACAGCCTCTAGCTCCAGATTGTGCATCAGGTAATTCCTCTCATGAGGCCTTAACTGCCGAGACCCGTACGCAACGACTCCATCTCCCTACATAAGCACAGCTCCCAGCCTGATACCTAAATCATCACAGTAAACTATGTAGCTCTTGCTCATCTCTATCAAGACTAGTATTGATGCTGATGTCAACCTCCCTTTCAGCTCTTGAAAGGCTGACTCATAAGAATCTGACCACAAGAACTTCACACCCTTCTTAGTCAGGCCTATCAGCGGTGTTGCTAAGCGTGAAAAGTCATGTATGAAGCATTTTTAGTATCCATCCAGCCCTAGAAAACTCTGCACCTCAAAGACATTCTTCGGCTACTACCAGGAAACTACTGATCTCACTTTCTCTGGGTCTACTGATACTCCTGTCTCTGAGATAACATGGCCCAAGAAGTGAATCAGATCCATCCAAAAGTGGCATTTTGAGATCTTAGCATATAACTGATGCTCTCTCAATGTACTCAGAACAATCTCAATATGGGTAGCATGGTCATGTCGAGTGTGTTAGTACACCAAGATATCATCCACGAAAACCACCATGAAGGAATGCAAGTATGGATGGAACACTCGGTTCATCAGTGCCATGAAAACTGCAGGCACGTTTGTGAGACTGAACGGCATAACCATATACTCTTTTAGACCATACCTGCTCCTAAAAGTTGTGAGAGGTATATCATATGGTTTAACACATAATTGATGGTAACCGGACCTCAAATTGATCTTCAAGAACACCTGGGCTCCTCGAAGCTGATCAAAGAGGTTATTAATCCTAGGTAATGGATATTAGTTCTTGACTGTCAACTAGTTCAACTTCTGATATTCCACAAAAATCCTGAGGGTACCATCTGCCTTTTTCACAAACCGGATAGTCAAACCCCAAGGAGAAGTAATGGTTCGGATGAAACCATTTTCCTGAAACTCCTCCAACTGTTTCTTGAGATCCTGTAGCTTAGGTGTCACTATCCTATAAGGAGGAATAGACACCAGTGTCATTCTTGGAATGAGCTCAATCGAGAAGCCAACCTCACGCTCCAGAGGTAAACCCAAAAAGTCCTCTGGAAAAACATCTCTGAAATGTTACACCACTAGAGGAAATTCTAACTATGATTTCCCATGGTAATCCAGATATTGACTAGAAATCTGAGCTATAACTCCACCTTTCCCATGATGCTCGGGTCTTGCTCTACTCGCATGGACATCCCACTCACCCTTATGAAGAAAAGATCCACCCTCTGGTGATACGAAACTCACTTTGTGGCGATAATAGTCGACGACTTCCTGGAAGGTAACTAGGCAGTCCTTTATGAGAATGACATCATAACTTTTCATCTCTAGGAAATAGAGCTCCCATAAGAAGTGACACCCTGCAACCTCAAGGGGAACTCTCTGCACTGACGTACAATAACCGATCTAGTTCCCAACAGTGTGTCTAGATTCAAAGTATCGACAGAGGAAAAGATGCAGACCCCAAGGCCCTCCACAATAGCAACATAGATAAAGCTATGCATATCAACAGTATCAGAAAGAGATG
This sequence comes from Viscum album, assembly GCA_963277665.1. Lineage (NCBI taxonomy): Eukaryota > Viridiplantae > Streptophyta > Magnoliopsida > Santalales > Viscaceae > Viscum > Viscum album. The sequence goes on along the minus strand of OY728130.1, from coordinate 1,156,442,250 downwards.
AAGATAAAACTAAGGCTACTAAGATCGTACCTTGAACTATAGAAGGTCTGGGATCTTGCTTTGGTTGGGTCTGCTCCACTGCAAAAATCTGACCTATACCACGGCCATGTGGCCCTGCCTGACTGCTCTGAGCTGATCCGCCCTACTGTCACTGAAAGACCGGCGACTGACTACCACGGCCACGACCTCCACCTCAGCCTGAACGGCCCAAAGTACTCCAGTTCCCAGACTGGTTAGAAACTAGTGGCGTTGCTCCTAAATGAGGAGTCATGGATGAACCTCTGTCACCAGATGCTGGGGAGAAATCCTGACAGAAGCACTGAAGGTTACCCATCTTGCCGCAAAATCAGCACTCCACTGGGTCCCTCTGGAACTGCGGCCTTGTATGCCCAGCTCTTCCACACTGTTAGAATACTAATTGGCTACCTAAAGATGATTTCTGTCTCGGATCACCACGCGTAGAATCCATACGGTGCTTCCTTTTGTTAGCTATATAAGCACTAACTCTAGAAGCAGAACCGCCCTGGCTATTAGCTCCGGAATCTCTTATATTGCGCTCTGTAATCAGTGCCTGGTTGACGATGGAGGCGATGGAAGTCAGCCTAAAGATATTCACCTGCGAGTGGATCTCCTACCTGAGATCGTCCTCAAACTTCCTTGCCCAGAACAACTCATCTGCGCTCTGGAGGGCTGTGAAACATTGAAGCTCAGTGAAACCAAAGGAATACTCCATGAAAAAAATAGTACCCTGCTCCAGGCTCATGAAATCATGGGCTCGATCAGCCCTCAGGGTATCTGGATAGAAGTAGTCATAAAAGACATGCTGAAACTCCTCCCACACCATAACCTGTTGATGATCCGCCTATGAGATCATGTCCCACCACCTCTTTGTGGAGTCACGTAGAATGTAGGTAGCGAGCTTGACCCGCCTCTCTATAGGCGTCTCCAGATTCCCGAAGATCATCATCATGGCTTCTAGCCATGACTATGTAGCCTGAGGTCCTCCTTCACTTGAGAAGGTGGTAGGATGTTGCTACTGGGAAACCTGCGTCAAGTCTGCCATAGACGAGGCAGGAGGCGGTGCTCCTTGGAAAGTATGCATCATCCTCATGAAGCCTTCCCTAAACTGTGCATCAACACCTGTATTTGGTATAATTGTGGGTGCCAAGACTGGCATAGCAAGAGGAACTGCCGAAAGTCCCTGATTAGCCATGTCTAGTGTCTGATCATCACCCTACAGCTGGCAGACAACTAGAGGACATCTCAGTGGCATGAATCTAAAAAGTCAAACGTACACCTTAGATCAATATTAACATAGACTGAAACATATGAGTACACATTGTGTACAGAGAAAGAACGTTTCTTCCCAAATAGAAGAACACATGTCATGTAGTCAAAACTACACAGTGTGCATTCTGGGTTTTTCTAGACAGTAAACCTCAGAAGCTACTCTGGAACCTAGGGAAACACTGAAACTAACATTGAAAGTGTCAAATTCCGATCCGTGAGGGCCCATAATCCCCACGAATAAAATCTTTTCATCTTACACATGTCATAGAAAAGCATACAAGGAAATGATCCACCAATTTCTGGTCCACGAGGGCCCATAACACCTCAAGAACCAAAATTTGGAGTTCATTCACACAAAACTTTTTAAACAAAACTCTAAATATTGTAATTATTCTATCAGGGCATCTATCACAACAGTATTCATAATCTACACAATTTCTATCACAACAACATGCAATTGGTAATGCATCCTAGATGGCATGGCATGAATTCATGACATGTTATTTCTAACAAGTTCTTATATGATGCATGAGATGGAATACCCTCATCTCATCGGGTTGTGAAAGAAAATAGAACCACAATAACTATAATGGTAATAGAAAAAAGTATGTGAATCACTCAACGGTGAAATCAAATCAACTGAAAAATTTACAAACCAAATAAAATCGCAATAAATGAGGTAGTATGGATTTTCCCTGTACATGGGTTAGCTACTCCTGGGCACAGTTCATTACCAAGTACCTATTTTGTCATATCCCTGGCTAAAGGCTCCAAACAGTAAGTCAAGAGAAAATAATTCTCTAATACCACTTTGTAACGTCCCGGTTCCAGAAGCCACCCAGGGGTGCCCCGTACTCGGTTGGTCACATGGCCTCAAGTGCATTTCCCCAAATTCCAGAGGCTACCAACTAGCAGTGAGGGCCTTGGGTGTGATAGTGGGGAAACTATGCCCTCATTGGCAGAGTACACAGCGGAAGGGACACAAATATACAATAGTGAAAGCAGTAAATAACCAACAACATTAAACAGTAGAAGACTATAAGAATAAACAACTGGAGCACATATATATATATATAAATTGATGCAGGATACATATGTCTCGGGAAAGCAACCAAACAAGTCACAATACTAAATACAAATAGTAATAAACCAATGTACAAAAAAAAATATGAGTAACTCCTCAACATCGCAAGCCTCGGCTTGGTCCCATACTCTTCAGCTCTAGTGTAATCAAGTACCTGAAGTCGAAGGGCATTTTCCCTTGTCTATACCAACAACAATTTAATCTATTTGGACCTAAAATCATGTCCCAAACAGGGTGTGAGAAAAAATCCCAGTAGGTAACCACCACGAGATATGTGTCTATCAGTCAGTGAATATATGGAAGGTAAAAGTACAGAAACAGTAAACCGTAAAGTACTAAACAGTAAACAATCTACAGTTCAAGCATCTAATCCATAACAGGTAATCAGATACACAATCAAGATGAACAAACAGGTATCCCTCTGGGTATTTCACACAGCCTAACCCCTATGGTTCAACCAACAAGTACTAGCAACCCTATAGGAGGCACACACTGTCTCACCCCTTAGGTTTAGCTAAATAATAGACTCTTTGGGAAATCACTCACCGTCAATTACCCCTATAGTCTCATATCGTACTAAAGGTGCTCTAGGGAAGCACTCAACGTCTCATTCCCCTTGTAGCCCGCGTCGAGGAACTACAGACACTCTGGGGAAGTACTCAACATCAATTCCCTCTGTGGTCACACATCGTATTATAAAGACACTCTGGAGAATCCCTTACGTCCATTCTCCCTATGGTCTACTACAACAGGTTATCACGTCCCTATGTAAGTCATCAAGAGTATAGTACGCGTATCGGCCAAAGTAAACCTCAATAACTACTTGGCTAGCAGTCTATAGCATCTCAGCATATCAGAAGATACACCATCCTATAACACTTGGCATGGGAAACTGGTCATAGCCTAACAAGAAAAACTAGACTAGATGGTCATATTAGACATGCATGGGAAAAACATCCAAAGCATAGCAATTAGCCCAAAACACATTCAAAATCCTCTACTCTAGCATACAAGCAAGCAGGAAATCAATAGGGCTAAAATAGTAACACGTAATACCTCATTCATGGGTATTGGAGATTTTGTACAACAATTCAAAGACCTTAAACTAAAAGGCACAAACCACCTACCTTTAGGGTTTTAATGAAAATGATCCACAAGAAACCGCACTCCAAAATCCAGTAATTCTTCACAAGAACCGCTCTATAAATCCTTCCCTATCATCCACAAGCCTTAAAAATTAACACCCAAGCCAACCCCAACACTAGATCTACATGAAATGGATGTATATATAGAAAACCTAGAGAGAGGGAAGATTAGATCTAGGTAAAACCAAGGAGAAACCAAGAGGAGGGGCTTACCCGACAAGAATCGCCTTTGATCCACCAAGAAAACCCTTCGATTTGCCTCCAAAATGAGTGGGAGAGATCCTTAAACCTTTGAGAACCCAAAATCCTGAGTGAGGCTCAAGTGGGAGAGAGTTTGGAGAAGAAATGAGGAATCTCGAGTGGCCCAGGGCTTTAAACCCTAATTTTAAGTGGCCGCACGATTTCCCTGCACGGTTTGGAAAGTAGTGCGCTAAATGTGCGGTTGCCACTGTCTCTCTAAGGGACTTCGCATGGCCTGCCTAAACGGTTTGAAAAACCGTGTGCCACCCGTGTAGAGCCCATTGTCTCCTCCTGTAACTTCTCAGGGTTTGAAAAATCATGTGCCTCCCATGTGGAGCCCACTATCAAGGGTGCATAGTTTCTGAGGCTGGCTGCACGGTTTGAAGAAATCGTGCACCATCTGTGTTCCCCTGCACAGCCTCTACAACTTTAAAAGTTTTCTTCCCAAAATTCCTCTTTTTCTCAACAACGAACAGAAAATTGAAACATACCTGAAAAGAAGGTCTGGGTTCTTACAGTTTTTATGTGATTTCACCTTGAATAAAAGGTTAAATAACATATACTTGGAAAATAAATTTGTTTCCCATGGAAACCTAGTTTATGTTATAATACCCATGATAAATAAAGAAGTAATGTGGATAAATTCCTGAATAAATATAAATCTATAATGTGTTGTTGTTGTGTGTGTTTGTGCATTTTTTGATTCCATGTGTGGCTTACGATTGTTTTAATGTGATTGTAGTGACATGTTGGGATATGTGATCTGTGGAATTGTGATGTAGTGAATGGTTGTCATAGATGGAATCAAAATTTGTGAATTGTGTTTAATAGTGGTTATAGTGTGTAGTGGATGTGGAATTGTCATTTTGTAGATGTGGTTATGGTTTTAAGAGGTTTTATTTTATATAATTTGCAGTGTACTGAGGTTGTGGTGCAAAATGGTGATGATGTGTGTGATAGTGATGTGTGGTGGTGATGTACGGTTATTGTGAATGGTGGTTGTGTTGTGATATGTGAGTGGTATGTGTGATGTTTGGTTGGTGTGGAGAGATTTCTTGGGTGATGTAGCATTGAAATAATGGTGGTTGTGTTGTGTAAGGTCCCATTTTTTATACTAGTTGAAAGTATTAAGTAAATTTTTATTTATCACTTTGTAGGATGGTAAAATATTAATTTGATTTTGTAATGTAAATAAAAGAGTGGGAAAACATAAAAGTGTTGTTTTTTGGATGTGTTTTAAGGACTAAAGTTCTTTCTTGAGTTCGGATATGTTTTGGGACTGTTGGGATTTGAGAACATTGTTTCGGGTGAAGGAAGATAGGGTCAGATGGTTGGTGCCTAGTGTGTCTAACTGTGTGGACCAAACCATGTGTCCTGTTTATAGGGGAATTATTTTCTGAAACCTTGCATCCCCTATAGAAATTCTTGTGGGTTTCGGTAGTGGGTTTGGACAGGCCAGAAAGACTGTTAACAGTTTTTAAAAACATTATTCCTAGCTTGTATGGTTAGTGCCACTTAGGAAGTATAGGCATACGGTGAAGGTACATGGTTTGGAAAACCATGTGACAAAACTATGCACCATTTAAAAATGGGTGAGAATTATATATTTCCCCTTCACTCATTTAGGTGTTTCCCTTCCCTTTATCCTCCCATTCATGTACAGTAATGCCTCCATCCATGGGAGTTCTTCCTTCTTCCCTCAGGATAGAATTTGATCTAGTTTCTTCATCCAGTATTGGAATCAGCATCCATCGTTATATTTTTTTATCCCTGGGTATGTCCTTTAATCCCATTTATTTTTTCCTTCATTTTTCTTGTCACCTTCAATGTTATCATTGTGCTAGATAATTCTCTATATTTTAGGGTGTTTTTATAATATTCTGATTTCTATCATTATTTATTGAATGAAATCCTAATATTTTATGAGTGAAGAATCTTAAGAATGAGGTAAGTGGATGGTATGATTTTATCCCAAAGTTGCATTGTTTATAAAATGTGGCATTATTCCACATGTTGGACTTTCTACATGTTGCACATAATATATGATATCCCTTAAATTAAATTCATATTCCTTTAACTTGATGATATTATACCCCTATTACATGGTTGGAGGCAGTGACATCAACCTGAATTACCCCTTTAGGGTGGGTTCACTTAAATACACATTATGATTTCCAGCTGCCTACGACTAAACTATCCATTAGGTTGTGTTGTTTTAAATTCTTGTAATTGAGATGATTTTCTTTTTATTTAAATCACCTTTTTTATTATATTGATTTATCCCATATTAAAGATATTTTTAAATTGAATTAAATGAAATGATGTGACCACCATGCCTCTGTTTTATAATAAAACCACCTCTGGGGTACACTATCTTAAAATTTTAAAATATATCATTTAATGGGTTGTTTGAGATTTAATATGGATTAAATGTGTCTTTATATTGAACCATTTTACCAAACAACCTTATAAGGTGGGTTTTACTTATTGTTAATGATTTGACTTGTTTGAGAAAGTTAAATTGGAAATTAAATGGTGAATTTTCATGGATCATATTCCTTGGACCTTTTTATTTACATCAAGATTCCTATATTTGGCCAGATACTCCAAATATTATATTATGTTTCATGTTCATGGAGTCCCTTATTGATTAGGAAACTCAAGAATGGAATCCCTTATTACATATGATACTCGAGCATGGAATCCCTTATTACTCAAGATACATGGGCATGAAGCCCCTAATTATTTGTGATACTCAGGCATGGCATCTCCTATTACTCATGATACTCAGGCATGGCATCCCTTATTACATATGATACTTTAGAATTTTTTCCCTTATTACTCGTGATAATTGATAAAGGAGACCCTTATTGATTATGACACTCGATCATGGTATCCTTTACTTCCCTATGAGACTCTTATGATTATAATTTGATGCATGAGCTATGCCTCAATCCCTGGATAGTATTACGTATATATATATATGGATATATATTTTTATGAATATATTGTACATATATAAATATACATATATACTTATATGTATTTATATATATATAAACATGGTGATATGTTCAGAGACATTCTATCTTAGACCGAAGTAAGTAGTGTTCGTTTGGTGTCCTTCAAGAACCAGAGATAACTTAGTTACTATTTATATTTCTACTTATTATTTTTATATTTTCACACTACTTTAATTTATATACCTAAGATGGATTACATTATACGCCATTGGTGGTGGTCTATTGATTTTATTTCACACCCTGTTTGGGCTGTCGTTTGGTACCAGGATAGATATTATCTTGTTTCATGTTAGAAATCTAGACTCTCTTTGTGTTGTTTACATTTATGGACTAGGTCTAGACATAGGTTCTTGGGTGTAGAGTTTGAGCATGTACTCAAGATTTCTCTAGGATTTAGAGTCTTTATTTTTTTTATTTCTTTTTTAGTTTCTTGTTGAATGATTTCCTCTCTATATTTATTTCATAACATGTTCATGTATAGATGTTAATTTGTATATGGCCAGGTTGTCAACTCATTATTATTATTATCTCCCAGTACTTTTTATTTATATATTTCTTATTTTGTATTTATCACTAATCTATAAAGTATAGTCTCCCCACTATAACACCTTTGGACCATCATTTCTTGTCAGCAACCACTAGCATACGGGGTGGTTCTCTATAATCCCATGTGGTCGACTGGCTTAGGGCACCATTTTGAGTGGATATGGGTTAAGACATTACAAATTGGTATCGTAACATTATTTTCCTTGTGTCTTGATATTTGGAGCTAGTATAAAGGACACTAGAAATGTGTTTTCACTTATTAAATATATTGTTTCTGAGTCGATCCAACCCACAAATGAGGGAACAGTCAAGTTTCCAAGGATGATACTATTGTTCATGAAGATATGTTATTACATTTGATTATTATTTCACCTTGGGTTAATGTTTTAATTTCTCTAGTTATTGATTTATGATTTATGATATTTACCTCTTGGACCAATATAGAAAGAAATATGGTGTGAGATGAATCATTATAGGTATGTAGATATTCACATGACATGCATATGTCATGCCATGTAGACTATATTTTAGATTTCTTGATGTATGATTATTTTTAGAATCTACTTAGGTGATTATTAGCATGATTAATTTTTTACCATGTATGGGTGATTGGTTATCATGTATGGTAGTGCTTCCTACTTATGTAGTAGATTTCCATGTTTACCTTTACACCAATATTAGATAAATTTTCCATGATGATCTATATTTATTTCTTATGATATCATGCCCTGTTATAATTATGATAGATTATTGGTTATTAAGGTTTCTATATCAACATAATTGGTTTTTTTCTCAAATAACTTGACGTTGGAACCTTAATTAACCAATTGTTTCTTGTTTGATACATATACCATTAGCTTCATGAGCTAAAACATTAATGTTCTATTAAATAAATACCAATTCTTATTTATAATGAGTATGTAACTTTATAAATTTAGAATGGTAAACCATATAATCGAATTTTTTTATATAGACATGTTATATTTTGAAACCAAAGGTGATGAATCTAGTCATAATTACATGAATGCCAATTTTAACTTATAAAGGAAGGTACCATTATAACTTGGGAATAGTAATGTATAAAACCTAGGCATTCTATATGAGTGTGTGTGTATATATATATAAAATCTTGTACTTCTATGACTTGGGGATTATGATCTGTATGAATAAATTTCTAAATGAAAAACAGGAACCATGAAGGTCAGTAGGGGCATGTTGTTAATGATATAAAACCATTAAGGGTGTGCTAAAATTATGATAAATTAAATTTGATTGGCTGAGCTCACATGGTATACCAATTGTAATTTATAGATCACTAACTACATAAATTGGAAATGTCTTCCAATATAACTGGACACAAGATGACATGATGGTACCCTTTTTGATCTCATTTAATTCTTTATAGGACTTATAACTTAACCTCATGGGGGTATACTTGTATTATCTAGGATGGTTATTTAAAGTATCATCATCCACTTATATGGTGTTACTTATAAATTTATGGTGGAATATTACTGAACTGGCCCCCCTTGGAATCATAAAATACCTATTGTCAAATTTTTCACTTTCAATTTTTATGGGCCTTAAATTAATTACAATGTCAATTACAACCTAAATGGTGTTATCCCCAATTGATTCTGATTGAAATTTTCTTTAATGGAGCCTAATTGTTAGAAATTTCTGGATAAATAAATGGTTTAAAATATAATTTTTAAAGAAATTTTCTTATTTATTCATGGATTCGTATGAATAAAGTGATTAGTATAGTATTCCTTAACAAATGGTAATTGATAACATTTATATATGATTTGTTTTAAATGATGAAATAAATGACCATTGATTATATGTCTTAAAATTGAAACCTTGTATAGTTGTTTTTAGCATGAACTCTCATATAAGGGTTAGCTTTAGTCCTTCCTTGAGAGATACACTAATTGGTAATGTGAGTGTTTCCCATAGATATACGTTGACTTCTTACTAGGTTTTGTTAGACCTAATAGTTAGGTGGTAGAGACTAGTGAATTTTTGGGCATGGATATAGTTTAAAGGTCAAAGTCTTAGGTTAAAATGAGTGGTTATCTCATCTAGGTAGAAAATTTGAGATAGAAAATTGGTATGCTTCTAAACTATGTTTTGAGGCATGATAAGTGCCCTTCCTTAACTTTTTGAGTCATGTAGGACTATTATTCATATAAAATGTAACCCCTAGGTTATTCTTGGGGTTATCTAGTAAGTTGGAACTTGAGACAGTATTATCATATGTAGATTCTTGGTGAGTGTTAGCTAATTATTCTTTATGTGGTCATAGTGACCCTAGTAGAATTATGTTTAGAAGGTGATGTTGTTTTAATTAATTTGATAGTTTTTTTACCCTCACAGGTTGATGGAATTTTATCTCTTTTATTTTTCCTCTTTTAAGAGATTTTACAATCATGTTAGGCGCCCTGTGAAAAAATCCCTTTAGTGGGATGTGGTTCCCGTTCTAGAGACCTTAGTTATATATGGGAGACCAGGGAACCCTTATTTTTACTTATACCATAGTTTATTAATGATGCTTTTTGTTTAAGGAAAACTTATGAGAGAGGTTATCTTGATGTTATGGATTCTTTTTAGGTGGCGATCTGGGTTTACGCTAGTTTGAAGACCGATTCATATTGAGTGATCGGGTTTTGCGTTCTAGGAATGGTGATACCTTTAGTTTTTAAAAAGTAATTAGGGTGATTGGATATTGAAACTAGATTTAATAGAAATGACTATTCAGGATCATGTCCTATATGAATGGTGGTTATGTAGTTGAATCTTTATATTCTTGAAAATTATTTCACAACACGGGTGGTCATTTGATAAATCATAGCACATATGAGATTTATGATTTTGAATAGGTGTTTCAAGAGAGCTCTGAGAATGTAAATAATAATATACCATGTAGCATGGCCAGATTGACCTTGTTTATAGACAACTCATGGGAGCATGAGTTTGGTCTTAAATTAGATGTTATAGGATGTACACCTACTACATATGTCAAGTTTAGTTTTCTCTAGTTTCACTTGAGATATATTTTAAATTGAATGTCTAGGAGTGGCCGAGTATGGGCTAAGGACCAATGGTTCAAAAGAAGTGATTCTTATGATCATAGTGAACTGGGTATTTATGTAATTAATTAAAGTTCCCATATTGATGGATAATTAGAATGTTAAGTAGGTAACATGGAACAGTTGACCTGTGGTAGGACCATGACACACACTATCTGTGTAAGTGGTGTTAGGAGTTTTTTAGTAAAAATATGGCCTATTTCAATGAGTGTGGCGTGAGAGGATAAATGAATCTATATCAATAGAATTTTAATGTATTCTTAGTTAGAGGTAATTATTCCCCCTATCTTGGCATCATTTTGAGTAAACTGAGAGAGAATTGAGTATAGGTTTATCTATCTGACCAAATATAATTTATCGGTTGATGAATAAAATCATTGTGAGTTGTGATTGAAAAAAATTTTAGAATAGTACATATGGTTTGGAATACATTATTGTTCATTTAAGGGTGGAAACCCTCATTGTATTTCAAATTTTGGATAACATCATGAAAAATGTTCTTTGGAAGAAAGAATGGGTTATAAGAGACATTTTATATAGTAATCAGGAAGAGTAGGTTCTAAGACATTATAATTGTTATTTCTAGGAGGGATGTGTCACACTCGTCCTTTTTATATTATTTATTTTATCATTCTTATTGGGAATAGGGTGGCTCGGGTTGAGGCTCGAATTAAATTTGTTTGAGTTCTTATTTAAAAACGGATGTTTTTCCCTTGGTTGCGTTCAGCGCACCGTGGTCAAAGCCACACAACCTCGCTTGGGTCGTCGCGTGACCTCGCTCGGTTCACCTCATGGCTTTCTTGATGTTCAAGGTAGATGAAAATTATGAAATGGATTATAAGATGAGAATACAATAAAAATTGAGACCGCGCGGCCTCGGGCGATGCATGATTTTGAAACCGCGCGACCTCTCCTGGTACACCGGGTGACCTGCCGATGGTCAAGTAATTAAATAAAATGAATTAATAATGAAGATATAAAATTAAATAATATGAAACAATAATAAAGAAATAAAATTAAATGAGTGGCAAAGTAAAGATAAAATTTAATAATAAAAGTGAAAAAAAAAATTAATGAAGTTCATTTTAATGATAATTATATCATTATTATTATTATAATTTGAGGGTATTCATAATTTTTATTGAGTGTTATTATTATTATTATTATTAGTGATGATGATTAAGTTATTTTATTTATTATTATTATTTTTGTTTTAGTTTATTATTTACATTATTTTTATTTTTATTATATTTTTCTTTTCTTTTTTTGTTTGTTTGTTTTTATTTTATTTTACTCTTTTTTCTTCTTTTTTCTTCCCCTTTAGGGTTTATGGACTTCTCCCCCTTACCCCTCCCCTCTTTCTCATCGCACTAACCCCACTTTCCCCCCAATTCCCGTCGGGCCTCCTCCCCCTTAAACACCTCGTCGCATCGCCGCTACCCGACCCCATCCCCACCTCCAGTCGCGCCGCACACCACCTCATGCCGCACCCTCCCTTGTGCAGTGACCCCCAAAGGACAGTCCTTCTTAACCCAGCCCACCACTATCTGTCACACCCCCCCCCTTACTGGCACGGTCGGCTCTGGAGCGCCCTCCGTCCGCGCCTCTCATGCTGTCTGTGAATCCACCAGCCGGCTAACTTCAATCTGATGGTCCGTGCATGCCACCCCCACGTCCGTCCAGCCAGAATTCCTTCACTCCAACCTCTCCTCCTCCATGCCTCTCACGAACCGCTGTTGTCCGAGGTTGCCTGGATGACTTCCTCTTTCCCTTATCGGTGCTACTCCGCTCCAGTGTGACTCGTTTCCAGTACCCCGCTCTCCCTCGCCCCCTCACGCAACTTATTCCAGCAGTTCTTTATTTTGGTATGTATTCTAATTTCTTCTTTTCACCAATTTTTAGAGTTTTTATTGCTTTTAGGGTTTGACCTTGATTTTTTTTGTTTCAAATTCTTGATTTAGGGACCATTTTGAATCCCACATGGTGCGATTGGTGTTTGGCACCAATTTTTGGGAGTTTTCGGCACCCGACGTAAGTTGTTCCCTGCCCTAACTCCATTAAATGAATTTATTGTGCTTGATTGAATTTATTAAAGAGTTCCTGACTTAATTATGTGGTGTGAATGGTGTTTTTGATTTGGAATGGTTAGTGTTTTGGTTATATTTTGATGCATTTGTCGATATATTGTTTCTAAGGTTCATTTTGGAATTGTTGTGGTGCGTTTGGTGGACAATGAGAGTTTCACGTAGAGTGTTGGTGTCTTTGACACCTGAGGTAGGTGGTTCCATGCCTAAGTTATTATTTGATAAATTAATTTTCAAGTTTAGTTTGTTTAGTATATCGTTTAGTTGATTTGTGTATTGTGAAGTTTTTTTATTTGATGTTTGAGATGCATTTGAACTATTTAATAACATGTCTATTTTATGTGTGTTATTTCTGCTTAAAAATCATATCTATTTAGTTTCTGGTGTTTTTTTTATTATGCGGTTATATTATTGATCTGTTCAAGTGGTGCGAAATATATATTTGTCATGGTGTAGTGTGTGTCTGGTTGACAAAGAAGTTTTGGTGTGGGTTTAGTCGGTAACGCCAAGTGATTTATTTTAAACTATTTTGTATACTTTTATTGTTTGGATTATTTAATAAGGTGATTTGTGCAGAGGTTCTTTACATATGGTGTATGGCCTTTCATCAAAATGTTGGTGTAGTGAAGGTCACACTCTAAAATGGTATTTGAGTGTGTGTAATGTTAGAATGTGTTTTGAATGTGGAAATGGTTACTTTAGTGTGTGTAAATCCATGTGACACCGTTTCTATTGTTTTATGAGCTTTTGAAATGGTTTATTCGATCATGACCATGGTGTGAAACATTTTGAAAAAAAATGTTTTAATGTGCGTCTTATTTCAAAATGGTATTTATATGTGTAAGTTGTGGTTTGTTTAATGATAAGTGTTTTTTTATTGCGGCAATTGGTCTAATTTGGTATGTAACATATGCAGATTGTGTTCTGAAAAGATTTGGATGTGCGTATGGTTTCAAAAGTGGGTTTGGGTATTCAAACTGTGATTTTTCATGTGTAAGTACCCTGTTTGGATTTTATGTATTAGTGTGACATGTGACATTAACTTGAAAGTTGTTTGAGCACAAACCAGGAAGCCCGGGTAGCTAGGAGGGTAGACTAGACTAGTGAGATAGTGTTCCGGAGGTGACTTGACCTGGTTTCACTGTCAGGACTGACGATTGCAACACTAACTAAACATATTCCTTTCAAAGGGTTATGACCTTCTAAGACACGTTTTCTGAGGGTCGTGGCCTTCTAGGCCACGTTTTCTGAGGGTCGTGGCCTTCTAATCCATGTTTCACCGAGACATGAAGATCTAGGGACCCAAGCTTGCTGATATCCATGCGGCCTCTCCCATATTTGTGCTCATTGGTTACTTTACGCTCGTCCGTGTGACATATTGGTTATTTTTTTTAAAAAAAAGGGTGCATGTGTTTTAATTTAATTTGTTCCATTTGAAACTATTTTCTTTAATTCCATTTTCTTTTAAACTGTTCAAGATTTTATTTCTTTTCTTTAGTTAATATTGCAAATGTATCTTTCATTTAATAATTATGCGTGGAATCTATTTATTGGGTGACATCCTACTGGGCTCTTTGCTCACACCCTACATACACCTTTGGGTGTATGTAGGCCTTGTTCTCTGTGTATTCCAAGTTGAGGCATCGTGTTCAGCGGTGGTGGTTGTTCGTTGATGGTCTTATTGTGCAGGTTAACATTTGCGACGTGTGGATGTCGCACCTCTCTTGTTTCTTTGAGGTTTTAGTTAGAGTTTTAGTTTCTTTCGTTGACTTTACTTTTTGGATGTTGGTTCAAGTTGTAAATATTTAAAATTTATTTTGTTTGAGGTCCAGTTTGATTGTCTATTTCAGTTATAATTTATTTACTTTTTCAGTTGTTTTGTGTTTACTATTTCGGGTAAATCGTTCCCATGTGTTAGTTTTGATACCCGGGCACTTGTTCCAGCCAGTGGGGATCGGGAACGCCCTTCGGGCCATGTCACGGACTGGGTCGGGTGTCGGGTTGAATGGAAACCCAGCCTGGTTCATAACAGGATGGTCCATGGGCTATGGTAATCAGGTTTTATTTTCATTGGAGAAATGATAAGGATGCTCCTAAAGTGGGGATTAGGACATCAGTCTCTTGAGGGTGGACCTCATGAGAGAAGGGTCATGGGACCTTGAGACTGTTTGTGAGAAAATTGTTATGGTTCTCATATATATATTTGATTAAATGGAACAAATTAAAGATGTATTCCTTGGTAAATGCTAGGTTCAGGTTCAATTATGGACCTAAGTGAAGTCTGATTTTGGGTGTTAATCTTAGTGTATCTTGTAATGATCCAAGGTTTGGATTAGGTATCTATCAGTTTTGGTGATATAACATGAAGATAGTTGATCAAGATAAGGTTTTTTTAGGAGATTTCACTAGAAGTTAGGTACAAGCTTCGGTGAGTGTGCTCAAAACAATCTCATCACACCTTGGTATAAGACTTCAGAATATAGTTTTTTATAACACATTGGTTGTGTAAGCCACTTGTTCTTGAATGTAGTCAACCATAGGAAACCCAACATGAGATTTATTAGATGACTGGATATGGTTGGTTAGGAACCGCGTTTAGCACACTATTGGGATGACATGGGTACAATTTAAATGGGTTGGTTGAGGATTTTCAAGGAAATGTAGGAGAGACCAAACTATGTTGGATCTTTTGGAATTTTGATATTCTATAAACATGGTAAATGTGTTTTTAATTTCTCTAAGACTCTAGGGAAGTTATTAAATATGAAATTTTGATGGTGAGAGTACTATGACTCAGAATTGTTCATCAAAATCTAAAATATATGATGGCAATCTCCATAGGATAGTTGATAATATAGATGGTTAAATAATAATGTCTTGGGTTATATAGGCTCACATAAGGGTCTTCTTTGTGTTTTTAGGGTAGTTTTGAACACTGTCATGAGTTTTAACAGCTTATGTACCGTATCCTTAAAGTGAGTCTTAGAGGTGCATTGGGAGTTTGGAAATGCAATGCTACCATTTGAATAAATCTTCACAGTCCTAATAATTCATGTGATGTTTTAATTATTCCGCAAAACTTTTTAGGTACAAGAAGTTCTAAGGTGGGTATATTTTAAGGTCATGTGTTTTTAGATCGAATGAAAATTTTATGGTAATTTGGATTCCTCATTTAGTGGATGATGAAAATCATAATTTTAGATTTGGAATGTAAATATGAGATTTTTAATAATTAAAAGTTTTGTCTAGGGATGTGGTTTAAGTTCAAAAGGTGATTCAAGAGTTATTATGGGTTTTAGGATCACCAAGATCTGATAAATCAGTTTCGGGTGAATGGATGGTGCACAGTTTGTCTAACTGTGTGGCCCAAACCGTGTAGGGCTATTTTTTATAGGGGAATAGTTTTTTGAAACCATGTGTCCCTCTAGGGGAAACTATGAGGGTTGATATATTGGATAGTAGGATCTACATGGGATACACATGATTTTTTTCAAAACTGTGTGCCTAGCCCACATGGTTGATGCAACATAGGTTATATAGGTGCACGTTAAAGGCATGTGGTTTGAAAAAATATTAGTCCAAACCATGCACCCCTTAAAAATGGGTGAAAATATATTTCTCCCTTTCCCTCCTTTAAGTTTTTTCCTTCCCTTTCTCCTCCCATTCTTGAGAAACACCTCATCCAACCATGGGAGTTTTCCCTTATTCCCTCAAGATGGGATTTGAACTAGCTTCTTAACCTAATGTCAGAATATGCCATTATCAGTTGCATTAGTTAGACCTTGGTAATTCATTTAAACCCTTTCCTTTATTCCTTCACTTATCAATCCACCTTCAATACAATTTCCATGTGAGAAAATTAACCCTATTTTCAGGTAGTTTGTAGTCTTATTATTTCTATCAATCTAGTGAAAACTAATGCCTGATATTGGATTGATGAAGCATTTTAAGCATGTGTTAGGTGTTCTATATGATTTTAAATAAGAATCATTTATAAAATGCACTGTTGCGTCACACGTTGTACTTTCTAGGAATTTATCCTAAAATATGAATTCCCATAAATTAAATTCCTAGACCTTGAACTTGATGATCTTATAACCATATTACATGGTTAGGGGTGGTGACCTAAACCTACACCACCCCTTTAGGGTGGATTTACTTAACTAATAAAAATTATCATCATCTTCCTTATGACTAATCCACCCCTTAAGATGTGTTGTTTTAAATTCTTGTGATTGAGATGATTTCCTTAAGATTTATGTCTTACTTTTCTCATATTGATTTATCCTATATTAAAGATAAATTTAAATTGAATAAAATGAAATGATGTGACCACCATGCCTCTATTTTATAATTAAACCACGTTTTTGGTGTTCTTTCATATCAATTGAAAATGGATCATTTTATTGAATGTTTGAGATATAATATGGATTAAGTGCATATTTATATTGATACCTTCTACCAAACCACCTTCTATGGTGGGTTTAACTTATTGGTTATGATTTGACTAGTTTGAATTAGTTAAATTGGAAATTAAATGGTGAATTGATGTGGATAATATTCCTTGGGCCTTCTTATTTACACCATGCTTCTTTTATTTTTCAATATGATCTATATCTTATATTATAATGCATGGTAGGATACTCGGGAATGAAATATCTTATTAATTATGATACTTGGTCATGGAGTCCCTTGTTACTCATGATACATGGGCATGGAATCCCTTATTACTTATGATACTCGAACAAGGTGCCCCATATTACTCATGACACTCGGGCATGGTGTCCCTTTTTAACTTATGATACTCAGACATAGTGTACCTTATTACTCATAATACTCGAGCATGGAGACCCTTAACCATTATGATACTTAGGTATGGTTTCCCTTACTTCTCTATGAGACTCTTGTGATTATATGTGAATTACTGATTTATGCCTCAAGTCCTAGATAGTATTACATATCTATATATATTGATATATGTGTTTTTTTTCATAAATAGTACATATATATATATACATACATGCATATGTTAATTATTATGTATATATATACATATAGTGATATGTTCAGAGGAATTTTAGCTTAGGCTAAAGTAGGTAGTGTCGTCCAAATATATTTTAAGAACCAGTTTTGACTTGGTTTCAATTTATATTTCTAATAACTATTTTTATATCAACACACTAATTTATTTATATTCATGATCTATATTACATTAGATGTAATTGGTAGTAGCCTAATGAGTTTATCTCACACCTTTAAGGCTTATATTTGGTGTCTAGATAGATATTATATTGTCACATGTTAGGACTCATTATTGTGCTATGTGCTTTTTATATTTATATACTAGGTCTATACAAGGGATCTAGGGTGTAGTGGTTGAGCTTGTACTTATGATTCCACCTATAGTTGGAGTATTTATTTATTTATTCTTAATTTTATTTTTGTTTTTTTGTATACTTACCTATCTGTATATTTGTCATAGAATGTTCATGAATGGATGTTTACATGGATTTGGACAGATTTTCAGTTTATTATTATTATATTTTTCTATTGTATATTTATATACTAATTCCACTATATTTATCATAGATATAGAGGGTATAGTCTTCCCACTATACCACCTTTATACCCTCATTACTAGTTCACAGCCTATAGCATATAGAGAGGTTCTCTTGAGGACCATGTGACTGTCCGGTTAGGGGAACCATTTTGAGTGGCACCAGTTTGGGATGTCACATGTGTTGTTGTGGCAGTTATTATGTGAATTGGTCCAGTTGATGGGTGTTGTGGTTGTGATAGTTTCCCAGTTATCCATGTAATAAATAAAAATGAAATGTTATTGTCTAGTAAATGATTAATAATGGGTTGTGTAGTTTCTGATAGGATGAATTAATGAATTAAAGTGGTGAAGACTATAATTTAAGGTGGAAAATATTGTGTGGATTTTGTAGTAGTGGTGTGGTGTGTTGCATATAGTTGTGGCATCATTTTTGATGGTTTACATGTGATGTGGTGGTGGTGATGTGGTGTGCACTAGTACGGTTTTTTTAAACCCATAGGTTGAGTATTGTATTCTATATGTATATAATGTATGCTACATTATTTCTTCAAATGACCCACCCAAGTTGGATGATCTTACCAATGATCATATGTTATAGGTTCTAGGTGATTTCACCATCATCTAAGACTGTGGTGATACATATGGCTGGATACCCCCTCTTCCCTTCCCTTCATTCAATAATGATGGACCATCTGTCTTCAGGAAATATGTACAGTGATGAATTAGGTGTTTTTGAGAAATATGTGTTGTGATTAAGTTGTGTTGAGGTATTGTATGTTGTGGGGTTCATGCATGGTAGGAGGTTTGCATGAGGTCGATGTCCTTCACGTTCATGATACCCTACTACTTCAGTTATGTGGTTGAGATGAGGAGTGTTGGACCAGCTGTTTTTAGGCAAGGATTTATGTGATGGTCTGAGTTTGTATAGGAGAGACATGGTGTGATGATACTTGATGATAGCACTAGATTCTAGTCCTTGAAAGGGTGGGTAAGGTAGGGATTCATCCTTACCCACATCAGAGATGGATGGTATGTGATGTGATGTGATATGTATATAAGGGGTGTGAGCATTGGATGTTCAATGATGGGGTGTGAGAGAGGAAAATCACTGGGGAATAGGTAGTGGGACACCTTTATTGGTTATGTTCTCAATTATGTATTACATTATTGGATGAGGTATTTGTTGAATTATCTATGTGAGACGATAATTGGTTAGATGACCTATATAGGTGCTTGTTGGTTTTGCTATTTTTTCACTGGCGCATTAGCATTATCTTTTCACATGTGCACTTAATACATTGGTTATGTCCCTAATTATTATAACCATTATGCCCACCCTATGTATATAAACTATTTTCTAGGTTTACATGAGGACTTTTGGGACTGATATGGACATTACTAGCTGGGTTGAAGTAGTTGTTAAGTCACTGTTGTGGACTTGTCTTTTGGTATATTGGAGACTTTTATATATATTAGTGTATTTGTGTTAATGAAATGTGGGATGGTTATGGGATTAGAATATATTATCTACTGGATTTATTTAGTGGTTATTTATCCTATCTCCTAATCCTATTTTCTTATAGAGAATAATTCCTCTCGTACTGAGAGATTTTTATACCCTTGGTGCTAGTTGCACACTCGAGGCCAACCGATGGTGGGAATCAAGAGTCATTATCTCTCTCCCCTCATTTAAATATCTTTTGTGGGAGGGTTTGCGATAAATTTATAAAAACATTAAAAATTAAATCATTTGTAGAAAAAAATATTATACCATAATAATATATTTGTATAATCAAGATATCCTTTGAAACATTCTTTATAAACAATGTAGGACAAACTTTTCCTTTGGAAAAAATATTTTTCAATAAAAAATGATTTAGCCTCACATACAAAGATTAAGGAACTTGATTAAGTCCATATAAATATTTATTTAGTTTTAAAACATGATTTTTAAATCATTCATTTTATGATCAAGGGTGTTGTTTAACAAATACATCTTTATAAATTATTCCATTTAAAATTGAACTCCTTATAACCACTTGAACTAATTTGATATTTTGAAAACAAGAAACTTATAATAACAATTATCCTAGTTATAGGAGAAAAATAATCTTCAAAGGCCATTTCCCCTTCCTAATAATATCCTTGAGCAACTAGTTTTCTTTATTTTTTATTTTTTTCCCAACTTCATCAAGTCTATTACGAAAAAACCAATTATTCCCTATTATTTACTTATATATTTTTAATTGAACAAAATACCAGACATTATTTATTCTGAGTTAATTTAATTATTCAAGCATAGAATTAATCCAATTTCAATCATTTAAAGCATTATCAATATTAAAAATCATAAAATAAAAAAAAATGTATAATATTCATGGTAATTTAAATCAAATTTCCTAGTTTTCTTGCAGATTCAAAAATTTAAATTATTATTTCAGTGGGATTATATTTATGATTTTCCCACTCTTTAGGATCATTTTGAGAAGATATTTTCTCCCCCTCAACTGATTACACAAAAATAATAAAAATTTTATTAACTTGTTAAAGATACAAGTTTAAGGATGTGTAAAGTGGTGAAACCCAAGATCATTTTAATGCCCCGAAAATATTTTTGTGTAATAATAATATTTTTATAATTATTAGTATTATTATTATTTTTGTTTTGTTGAAAAATGATGAATCCAAAATAAATACTTGCATAATAAAAATAGATACTTGTTTTATTCAATAAGAATACTAAAACCTTACATTTCCATAAGGCCAAAATACCGTTAATAACCAATAATGTCTACTAAGAGACCAATATGAATTACAGATAGACCACCAAATACAAAAAATAGACCAAGAAAATATTGAAATTCCTTCGGGTCTATCACAATGAAAAAAAACTGAAAGAACAATGACAATTGTACTGAGAATTAGGGGGATGTAGAGAACCATCTTCACCAAGTTACATTTGAATTTTAGAATACCCTAAGGCCTTTGTGATAGTTATTAGCCATTATGATATTTATATGACCATAGGTTTTTATAACAGTCATAAAACTTTATAACTATTAGGTATTTTATGTATGGTGGTTATTTTAAGTATACTAAGTATTACTATTATGATTATATGAGTATTATAAGTGTATAAGTATGTTATGTATTCTAAATATTAAAAGTATCTTAATTATTTTAATAACTCAAGGTTTTTAAATGATTGAAAGTAAGACTTTAGTTATATGCTTTCAAGTAAATGTAATGTTTTGAAAGAATATTTCTCTATGAATACTTATTTTTCTTTTTAATAAAAATTAAATGTAACCAATTATTTTATGAAAAAATATATATGTATCACATGTTTTAAAATGTTTTAAAGTTATAACGTATGTTAAATACTAATGTGGATTTCTTTAAGGGTATACTTTATTTTAAGCAATCATGACCATGATGATTATATTAAAATGAATAAAATCAATGAGGTTATATTTTGAATTTATAGTAATTTAAATATTAAAAAGAATTTGAAATCATTAATTTTTTGATTTAATGAATATACAAAGAAAAGTAAATAGGTTTACTTAAATAAATTTAGAGAGAAGTATACATATTGTTTTTTATACAATAACCTCGTATTTGAATTTGAAATCATGTTTTTAAATACACATATTAATTAAAAGTTGTAATTTTTGTTAAATAATTACATGGTATAACTTATATATTAGATTGTATATTTTAATGTATCAAATATTAAAATGAAGTTGGAATTATGTTTTAGGCTTGTACAATTAATGACATTTTTTGTTTTAAAGAAATTAAATAATGAAAACTTCTTTATTTTTTTACTTTAATCAGTTCAAAGTGAAGTTATATGGTTTATTTAGTTTATGAATGTTTTTAAACAAGGGTTTATAAAAAAATTCGACCCTTTAAGTCCAGCCACCTAGACATCCAATGGAGGCAGCTCGGACCACTCTCTAAGGAGTGGTTGGTCGAGACTTTTCTCGTCAGCCAGCATGGGCCGGCTATATGGGTATTGCACGCACTCAACAGGGGCGCTTGGAGGAACTGAGGAAGTGCCCCCGTGAGGGGTGGAACAATAGTAGAGAGTAGGTATAGAGCATGCCCGCAGGGAGGAACCAGTATAGGGTGGTACTAGGGAGGGGGAAGGCAATTCATTTCCCTTACTCCAGTTCAGCAATGCTTTTAATGAAGTGTCAAAATCGATCCCGTTTCAATGTGGGATGGTATTTTTTAGTGGATATCAAATCTCAACCATTCGATCTACATTCACAAGATCTGGATTGAATGTTCTAGCAGTATTTTTGAATCCTACCATTGTGACATGTTCCTCCATGTTTTCCTTGACTGTCTGATCACACTATGTGAGATCTCGAACGTCCATCTATTTTAAAAATTGTGGTATGACTATAGATATCTGATCAATCTATGATCTAATCACAACCATACATACCTTTTTATAACCACAAAAACTCTATCTATCATCTGATCAATCTTGGTTGATCATGGTGATCTGTTATTTTTTACACCTCCTTTCTTTATTCTTCTTCTTCCTTGATTCACACATGTACACCAGTTCGCGTCGCCATCTCCTATCCACTGCTCCTCTTCGATCCATGAGTCCTATTGTCCCTCTCTGGACCAATTTTCCACGTTCACCTTTCCATGAGTCTACAAGGTGGGTTATTTAATTATTCACCCGAACCATTTCCATACATACTTTTCATTATATATATATCCAATCTATTCGATATATGGGTTAATCATAGTTCTTGTTTTTTGTTTAAATAGTTGGACTCATTTTTTATTAAGTTTTATTATTTATAATCTTATGATTGAACCGAGGAATATAAAATTATATCTATACAGTTTATATAACCAGTTTACATAAACTTGCTTTGCACCCATAAAACCTATGAGTTGTTGTTCCTCCCAAACCTCCAGGGACCCCTGATCAACTCCACGTCATTCTTGATGTCAGGTAAGGGATTATTTTTCTTGTTTTTCGTTATGAAAAACTTTTACTTATACTTTTTTGTATTAGAGTTTTATATATATAGTTTTGTATAACTTTCAAACCAAAACTTTGTTTTGTTTTCAAAATTATGTTTTATAGAATTTAAATTATGTATATGATGCATATAACATTTGTAAGGGTTATTATTTAGTTTGTTTTTTATTAAATTAAACCCATATACACTTATATATGTATATATGTTTATTTATAAAACAAACCTAAATTGATTTTACGATTTTTGAATGATGAACATTTATTTTTAAATGATGTTCTTAAATGCATGTACATCATGTAAGGATTCCATTTTTTTTTGAATGGATCATATAAACATATATGTGTATATATGGTTGTATGTATATATATATAAATATATATATTTATAGGTTTTAATTATAATCTGAATTAGGTTTTCATAAAACTCATTTTAGTGATTTAATTATTATTTTTAAAAGTGTATAATATTTATAAAGATTTATCAAACCTTGTTTTGGTTGTGAAAATCCCAAGTATACACTTTATGTATATATGGTTTTATAAAATTTTCAAACTCATATATAAATATATATATATATGTATAAGAACCTAAATCACATATATACATGTCATAAATTATTTAAGAAGTTTTGACTAAGTTGGTGATGATTTTATACAATAAACATGATACAATATTATATGGGAAACAATTAAAAAAACTTATTTTGTTATTGTGTGACCAAAAATTCTAAATTAATTCATCACCTTACTAAAGCAGTTATCTTCACATACATCCTAATTTTTAATTTGAGTAGTGTCTCTTGTTTAAACATATGCAAATACATTCACGTACATCTTTAGTAAAGTGTGATTAATTGTTTACGCATCTATATGAATGTTATACATTATCAAGTGTTATGTTTTAATATAAGATGAATCTACTAAAATAAAAGCTATTATTTTATGATTAACCTGTTTAACAATTCAATTTATCAATACATGGCTTGAACATGATTTATATCCATCTTGAATTCAAATACATGTATTTTAATCCATTGAATGATTATTTTCATGGAACAAGAGTTCTGAGAATTATTATTTTATATGAAAAACCCAGTCAAACTATTATTAATATATCACTTATTATAATTTATAGATTAAGGAATTAATTATTTGAAGTGGTATGGGACACTTCAAATAAAAGACATAAATTTATTATTTGAAGTGGTATGGGACAATTCAAATAAAATAAATAAAATGATAAATCAATGTGGTATGAGAAACTTCGATTTAAAGACATTTAGACATATGAGAAATGCATTAGATGTATTATGTGATGGTTGTGGCTTTCTATAAACTCTCGATGCATCGGAAATTCCCATGAGATAGACCAGGTCATAGCACGAGGCCATGACAAAATGATTATGCATGTTCTTGGATTGAGGCCTTAACAAAATGTTGTGATTGTCTGGAATTATTCATTTCCTCAATATGTGATTAATATTTAACCAACCATGGGATTATTCTACATGTATAATATCCTTGGGTTGAGAAATATTTCACTTATGATATTGGTGATATATGTATATAGAATAATAATGTATGTACTTGGAATGTTTTCATAATGAAAGTGTAGCATCCATTATCAAAATTTTGATATAGAAGTTGATATTATGTCTGTCATTTCATTAATTTAATTTTATGTGTTGATTGAATCATGTTAATGTCACTTTTTCAATTATAAGAAAGTATTATTTCATGTGCTTATTTTTATCAACATCTTTTCATGTCACTCTTAAATTAGTTTGAACAATTTCTGTCTTATGCAACATTCGATGTATTTTTATACCAGTATGCACACTCTGATATATGTTTTATTTTTAGATTTTAAGTAAATATATAATTCTTGTGTAAAAGGTTTTATTAAAAATATCTTCAAGTGACCTTTGAAAAATATTTATGACACACTACAAGAAGTGTTATTTTCCTTCTAACAAAATGTTTTGTAATTATTACAAAGGTTGTGTGTTTCATAAAGGAGTTTCATTAAAAAAAATTAAAATCTCTTACTGAGATTTTTAAATTCTCACCCTAAGTTTTCAATTTATTTATTTTACAAGGTTTGTATATTTATCAAGCTAGGAGTAATTCTATGTGATGGAAACTATATTAATTTTATCTTTGTCAAATTTTTGAAGAAATGTATTAGCAGTATCTGGTTTTCCAGTACCTAAACCAAAAAGATTATCTATAACGGAATGAGATGTGTTATTTTTATATGCATGTTTTTATAATAAAAAAATACACACCATGTTTTAGGAACTAACTCTGGGCTTATGGGTTCAAGGTCATTACAAGAATCACCTATAACTATGTCCAAACACTTATGGGGTAGGGATACAATAACAGAAAAGAGAGTACACATGCTAGTCATACTAACCCTCAAATCCATAAAATATGCAACTTTATTCCCTACCCACCATGTCTGAAGTAATATATTTTAGTTGAAGATTAGATCCTTGATTTTATGAAACATGATATGTAATGGACTATGGAATGGAGTTTATCCTTGAATAGAATGATAGATAATTGAGGAGTCGGTCTAAACCTCAGAAAGAAAAATGTTGTTATCCCTACAAATCTCCAACCCAATGCACATAGTGCACACCTCTATGATGAGGGAATCCCCTTGGCAATAAGAAGTATTGAAATAAAGGATAA
The DNA here is from genome assembly GCA_963277665.1 of Viscum album. NCBI lineage: Eukaryota > Viridiplantae > Streptophyta > Magnoliopsida > Santalales > Viscaceae > Viscum > Viscum album. The sequence goes on along the minus strand of OY728130.1, from coordinate 1,156,416,469 downwards.
TAGATCCAAAGGTGTCATTGTTGATTCTACCAACCCATATAAAATTATAACAATAGGACCCATTAACATTCAACTTGAATCCATTGGAAGAAGGAACCTAGTGAGCATGGGGAATCAGGCGCTTCCTAGAGAGATATATTTCTCTAACACTGATGAAATGTCTCCAAGAGGGATCACTCTTATACTGGTTAAGGAGAAGGTCTATTTCAACCACCAAGCATTTGGTCTTTGTAACCAGGAGCCACAGTGAGTAGCAGATACCATGGCATCAATATGTATTCCTCTCATTCTATATACTATGGCAACCAGCGACCAAATGATCTAGTACGTTCCATTGGATAGAATAATAAATACTCAAAACCATTCCATTTAGTAAACTCAGGTTCTTCCCACACTTTTTCACGATGATATTTCCCCATAAGGTTCAACCTTTGATCACTTCCTAGTAAAGATTAGATTATAGGTTGTGTATCATGCATGTAACATCCCTCAGGTTGATTCCTCCCTCTTCAATGGGCTTATGTAAACTATCACTTGAAGACCAGTGAAGACTATCCTTTTCATGGGAATCTCAAATTAATCCCATCAAAAGCTTCTTAATATCCCTAATAATAGAAAATGACACCCCACTAAAAGAAAGAATATCTATAGGAATGGATGTCTAAACACGATTAACTAAGTTAATCCTACCACCAAATCAAAGGAACCAGTTTTTTTAGTTATTGATACGGTTGTAGATTTTACCAACCACCCCCTAGAAGTGATGTATACGCAACTTAAATGGGGAAATAAGAGAATCTGGTTACTCAATGGGAAAGTGAATTCTATGAATACTCAGGAAGTCTTTGATATTCGTATCATGTCACTCGGAATAGGTGGTTGAAAAATAGATACTTCTATTATCACGGGTAATTATTTGGTCACACCATCTACAATAATCCTCTATGATCTTGTTGAAGCCTAAAAGAGATCTCTTTATTTAATTCACAAATAATACCAAGTCATGAGAAACGATAATATGGGAGACTCCATTAAAATATGACTTACTATAGAATGGATGTATTTCCCATTATGTAGACTTTGAATAAGATATCTATTGAGAGTGTCTTAAACTAGAATTAATAGATTCCCTAATAATGGATCACCTTGCCTCATAACCCTAAAAAATTTCATAAAAAAACACGTTAATTCCTTAAAAGAAATATATAATCAAGTGAAACTATAGAATCTGAAAAATAATTCAGCAACCCAAGCGGAGAAGTGCATACAATTCATCACTATGAGAATAAAATTTCATTCCAACCAATTATATGTTTTATCCATTTATACCATGATGAAAACATTTGAAAACTTTATATGCCTTCCTAGAATTAGAATAACCTAAAAATATTCCTTCATCGTGTTAGAATAAAACTTATTAAAATTATATTTTGTATTTAAAATCATAACTTTGCAACCAAACACCCTAAAATATCCATGTTTAGGTTTAAAACAGTTAAACAATTCATAAGGGTTTAAATGGGGTAATAGAAACTCTATTTAAAACATGAAAAGTGTATTAACAACTTTGGACCAAAAATATTTAGGAACATTAAACTCAATAATCATTACTCTAGTTGTTTCTTGAATTAACATATTATTTCTTTAAACCAAACCATTTTGTTGTGGTGCCCTAGGTGTATAAAAATATTTTTTATATCCATTTTATTCATAAAATTTATAAAATTATAAATTAAAAAATTCACCACCTATATCACTTCTATGAAAGACAATTGAATGATTTTTGAAATTTTATATAATTTTACAAAAACCTCAAAATTTTGTCAGATTTTCCATTTTATGGGATAAAAAATGAATCCAAATTAATCTACTATAATCATCAACAATTAAAAAAACATATTTTTAGATAAATAGTAGGTTGTATAGGACCCAATAAATTAAGATGTAGCCATTCAAGAAATATAGAAGTGTAAACATATTTCATAGAGTTTAATCTTTTTGTATGTTGCTCAACCTTTAAACATAAATCACATGAACATGTGGAAAGTGTTCCTCTTGAGAGGTACTCAATCGCTAGGCTCCAAACCAAAGAGGTCCTAGACTCAAGACCTGATGGGTATGACTACTATTCCAGTACTAGGTAGGCAATGATGCTGACGATGACACAGGGAAGGTGGTGGTGTATACATGACGCATGATGTAAGAAAAAAATGACACAAGCATGACACAGGAAGGATGATCCAGGAATGATGTTTCACTGAGTCTTTAGGCCTTGTAATGGGCTTGATTCCCACTTGGACTTCTGTAAAGAAGAATAATTTAATAAAGTGGATGGTTGGATGGGTTATCTCTCGGGGGTTATCACCAATCCTTCCATCCTGTAGGTTTGTGTGTGTGTGTGTTTTTCTTTTTTATTTTACCCCAAAAAATATACCTAGAATGAATCAAACACAAAATAATTACTTTTATTAAACATTGTAAATTATATAACCTGTTCATTCTTTGAAAACTTGTGAAATATTCTAAAGTTTTCATATTAAAATATCCTATGCCATTAATTATCATCTGCTTCAACCAAACTAAAACACATAACTATCTATTTGGTTAAATAGAAAAATCATACTGTAAAAATTATCATTTTTATTTTTAAAAAATAATATAGATTTTTTTCAAAATAATACTTTAATCATTTTCAAATATAACATTTAATCCATCATCATTGAGATATGATATAATTATTAAATTATGGTTTAATCAATATAAAAATAGTAATTCAGAAATAATTAATGCTTTAGAAAATATAACATCTCTGAGTCCTTTAATCTAACCTTTAGAGTTTCATCCAAATGTAACCAGGCCCCCATCACACGAATTAAAAGATAAAAAATTTGAAATATCACAATTCATGTGTCTGGAACACCCAGTGTCAAAATACCATAAATCTTTGAGACTTATAAGGTGGATTTCCAAAAATATATCCATCAAGTATAATTTTTTGGTACCCATGCTAACTTGGGTCTAATTATGTTAGTAGCAGAACCATTTGGCACAAAAATAGATTTAAAATATCTATTTATGGAATATTTAGAAAAAAAATATTTAGTAATAAATGATTTAGTATAGCTAAATTATTGTGTAAATCTCAAAGTTCATTCATAGGAATAATTCCATTTCATTCTATATTTAAAGCATGATGCACTAGAAATACTTCCTTTTGATCTTTTATCAAAAGTAGTCTTATTCATCCTTGGTGAAAAGATGTTATAACCAAAACAATTTTTGTAATAATTTGGTTTCATTATATACATCCATTTATCATATTTCTCCTTTACTCAAACAAATATAGATAAAGTTTATTTAAGAGTAGAAAATTCTTTTTTCAAATACACACTCTCCTATTGAATTACTTCTAAGTCATTATAAAATTTTTTAATTAGTAACAAATGTTTCATTTCTGAATTTTTTTTCATGGTTGAAATTTTTACACTCAATATCAACTTTATTAATGTCAACCATAGCCAAATTGAACCTTATTTCATGATCTTTATTATTAACTGCCCGAAAATATTTAGGTCTATAATTTTATTTCTTTTAGTTTCAATATCTTAGAATGAATATTATTTTTTTTCCTCATTATAGAAAACACTTGTGATCATATTTTGACATTCATTTTTTGGTTTCCCATTTTCTTTAACCAAATTATTATTTTTAATTTGTATATTAGTATATTTTTAAATAATCCTGACATTATCATTCTGTAATTCCTTATTCTCTTTATACATTTGTTTGAATTTGGAATTTACAGAATCATAATAAAAACTAGAATCAAATTTTGTTTCTTTTTCATATTCAGTGATTGTATTATGATCAACATAATCATGAGTTATCAATTGATTAAAAAAATAGTAAGATACCTCACAATTTTTAGCCATAAAAGAAAGGTTCACTTTCACCTATTCACTTCCTATGTCACTTCTCAATTCTGAACAATAACATACTCCAAACAATGATTTCTTTTATTTCCACCTTTTGCCTTTTTATTTCTTCAAATTATTGATTTTGGGGATATCAGTCCCAATGGGCCATTTCTTTCTTCAATTATAATAGGTTTGGTATAAATCATAATTAATAATTTTATTATTACCTTTTTTGTACTCCTTTTTTTCTTCCCTTTGAACTGCCGCTTTTCTCCTTTGTTTTTCATAAAATTTTAAAGATTCTTTATAAAATGATTCATCTCTTTATCACTTTTCTAGAACTTAGTTTCATAAGAATTAGAGGATTCATTAGCATTATACTTAATAATAAAACATTTATTCTTTTTAAATTCATGAATGGAAATATTATTCAATTCATGTTTATACACTACAGGAAAAAGGATTATTTGCGGCGGGTTATTTAAGAAGGGTAGGGATCCCTCACAATTAGTCTTTTTGATAAACTTATTTTCAAAGGGAACAATTTCTCATCATATAAAACTATTTATTGTCATCTATTTTTGATTGAAATTTCATTCTTATCTCAAATACATTGATGTGAATGTGCACCATATGACGAGAAGCCTATGGGGATCAAGAAATATATTCCTATCAAAAATAATATACAACTGAAGTATCATTTGTGATGGGACCAATCAAAAATGATTTCATATTTCCACCACTAATTGTGATGGAACTCATCCCAAATGTTTTTATACTGCTTCCACTAATGCGATTGTAACCATCGTAAATAATGTGTCAGTAGATGAACATTTATGATGGAACCCATAGCAAATGGTTTTATATTTTTGCCAAACTTATTTATGGTTGGAACCATTTGGGACATAATCCCAACACAAATACTCCTATCACAACTAATATAACCTATATATATAGCCATTTCAGAATTTTTTTCAACTCAATTACTCCACACCTTTTCTTCAGTTCCCTAGTTTCTCTCTCTAGAAATTTTGATTTTTTCTCAGGATCTCATGTTTTTTGTATCATATCAGTGTTTTAATTCCTGTAAAGCATCATTTTTAAGGTGTATGTTTTTAAATTTTTAATTGTTAATTTATTTATTATATATTATATTAAAAATTATTAGCGTTAATTAGAAAATAATTTGTTATGATTATAATAATTACAAAATAATTACAAATAATTTGTAATAATTAATGATAATTAGAAAGAGTTAATAATAATTAGTAATAATAAACAATAATATATAAATAGTTAGTAAAAATAAGTGGTGATAGGTAAAAAATAGCGGTAATTAGAAAAATATATCAGTAACTAGAAAAATTAGCATCAATTAGAAAACAATTGTGTCAATTTGAAATATTTTGTGGTAATTAAAAAAACATTGGTAATTAAAAAAAGTTTGGTAATTACCAAATAAATTGAAAAAATTAGAAAACATTTACAGAAATTACAATAAATTTGTAAAAATTAGAAAAAATATTCATCAATTTGAAAAAAAATAGAAATTAGGAAAAAAAATTGCATCAGTTCGAAAATATATGAAGCAATTTGAAAAAAAAATTCTCAACTAGAAACAAATTCATCAAGTTCTAAAATATTACATCTAATGGAAAAAATTTGGGCCAATTAGTAAAAAATTGGTAAAATTAGTATGAATTTTCCACAATTTTTAATAATTTTCAATAATTAGAAAATAGTGCACCAATGAGAATTTTTTTTTAGAAATTAGTAAATAAAATTCTATAATTAATAAAAATTAATGGAAATTGGTAAAAATTTGTAGAAATTACTAAAACTTATAGGAAATTAGTAAAAATTAATAATAATTACTAATAATTATAAACAATTAGAACAATGTAATGTAAATTAGAAAAAATTGAAGAAATTAGAAAAAAAATCAAGAATTATAACAAATTTGCAGCAATTATAAAACAAATGTGGTAATTAATATTAATTTACTACAATTAGTAAAAAACAATATCAGTAAGTAGGAAAAAAATTACATCAAATAGAAAAAATTAACAGTATTAGAAAAAAATAGGATTATTAGAAAACATTATTAGTAAAAAAATACTTGGAATTGGTAAAATATTTATGGGAATTACTAAAAAAACAGGGATTAGTAAAAACATAGCTGGAATTATTAATAAAAATTGAGAGAATTAGTAAACAATAAGAAACAAATAGTAAAAAATAGGGGTTATTAGAAAATTATTAATGATATTTGGTAAATTTTACACCTAATTTGAATTTTTTATTTTATGATATGTTGGATAATCTATTACTTCTATTAGATTAATCATAAGAAATATTTTTATTTTATATTTTTTAGAAAAATATGGAACTAGAAAGTAGACAATATTATTTATTACAAAATCATGATTATATAAATCATTACAGGAATACAAATAATTTTGGTATAAATCTTGTATATGTTAAGGGTGTTGAAGATTTTTTTCATTTTCACCATCAAAATTAGAATTTTTTTCTATAGAGACAATTAAGTGTCCATGTAATAAATGTGACCTAAGCACATTTGAAACATTTGACATCATTGGGGGTCATCTATTATGTATTGGTTTTCTAAAAGATTATATTTTTTGGTATAAACATGGTGAATGTAGCTCCAAAGAAGATACTAATAATTTGGTTTTAGATCTATCATGGCTTTAAACATTAGCACATGAGGTTGGCAGTCCGTATTTTCAACAAATAGAAACTCATAATGATGATTCAACTCTAGAGTTAGAACCATATTAATATTATGAGATGTAGAAGTATACTAAGGATCCCATATATCCTGGTTGCAAGATAAGAAAATTTTATGTTTTTAATAAAATGTATGGTTATTAAATCAGATAATGGAATATCAAATATCAATTTTGATCAGATATTCTCTTTCGTGAAATCCCTATTACCTAAAAGAAATTTTTATATTATAAATTTATTTTAGATTAATAGGTTAGTCTATAATTTGGGTCTTGGTTATCAGAAGAATCATGCATGTTAAAATGATTTCATCCTATATTATGGTGAAAATGACTTATTGGTTATTCATTCTACATGTGGAAAATAGAGGTAAAAATAGAAACAACAAGGGAAGTCGATATATTTTCTTGCTAAACATTTGAGGTATTTCCCACTTACACATAGATTACAGCATTTATTTATGTCTCATAACACAACATCATTGATGTAATGACACAAATCCAATATTGTAACCTGTAAAATCTTAAATCATCATTGTTATGGTGATTTAGGGAAATATTTTTATCAGGTGCGTCTTTTTTTTCTTCAAAATCCCATAATGTGTGATTGGGTATGTTTACTGATGGTTTCTATCAATTTGGTTCTTAGAGTAGTCAATATTCTTATTGGTCCATCATTATGACTTCGTACAACATACCTTTTTATATGTTGAGGAATATTCCATATATCTTTTTGAAATTATTAATTCTAGAACATTCAAAAATGTGTATTGATGTTTATTTGAATCCATTGATTGATGGGTCAAATTTATTATGGTGTAATGGTGTCAATACATATGATGTTATTGTGAAACCCAACTTCTTAATGAAATTTTCATTAATTTTGGATAATTAGTAACTTCCCAGCATATGGAATATTATCTCATAGAGTACACATGGTCCAAAATCAAATACATGATGTATGAGTGACAGTAAAGCGTTTATGTTCATCAATAGAAGAAAACATTGTTTTTTAAACTGTCATCACATATTTCTTCCAAATAATTATCCTTTTCAATGTAATAGAAATAATTTTAGAAAAGGTAAAATTAACATAGATGTACCTCCATAAATGATCTCAATTATTGATTTAAAATATATTATCTCTTCATTACCTCCCAATACCTTTGGACCAACTATAAACCAACTAAAATAGATGTCTTTGGAAAAGATCACAATTGGAAAAAATGATGTAATTTGTGGGATTTTCCATATTGTTTTGATTTGTTAGTCCATCACATGTTGGATTTCATGAATATTGAGAAGAAATATTTTTAAAATAAATTTTATATACATTTTAAAACACCTAGTAAGACTAAAGATAATGTAAAGGCATGATTTTATCTTACAAAAATTTACAGGAATTTATAACTTGATTTATTTGAAAATAAAAATTCATAGAGTTAAATGAATCTAAAATTGGTTGATACAATTTATAAATAAAATAATTTATTATTTTATCAGTGGATTAAAAATTTGATGTTACCATATAGTTATGCTTCCAATTTTGATATATGTGTCAAAAATGGTCATATCATGAGATTAAAAAGAATTTATTTTCATGTTATAATGGAAATACTTCTACCGATTAGATTTCGAGGTTTGTCGAATTATTTGATTTCAGATTATCTGATAGAAATATCATATTTTTTTCCAAGACATTTGGGTGGTGATAGAAAATTATAATTTACAATCTATGTTATAAGAAGATGTTGTTTTAATTTTATGTGAACTGGAAAATTTCCCACCTTCTTAATTTAAATCAATGGAACATTTAATATTAAATTTTCCATATGATGAAAAATATAGAGAACCAATAAATTTTCAATAGATTTACCCATATGAGAGATGCATGTAGGAATTGAAGAAAAAGGGATGTAAAAAAGTATCGGTATAAGGTTCAATTGTAGAATCATAATTGAAAGAGGAAATTTATTTTTTTTATACACTCATTATTTTCAACCTAAATATCCATCAAAACATGACCAAATGGGTCTTAATGAGGGAACTTTTTATGAAGAAATTAAAAAGAAATTATTTATTTTAAATCACCCTGAAATTGGATTTGATGGAGTTAATGAATGATGGCCTTCAGATGATGAACATCACAAGTCTCATATGTATGTTCTGTTCAATTATGAAGAAATAAAATGATTTGTTGAATGAGTGAAACCTTCACCTATATATTTTTTAAAATAAATTAATATTATTTTATTTTTAGATTATATGATGATCAAATCAAGAAATATTTTCCAAATATTACACCAGCTGCACTTGAAGAACGTCGATAGTATAATTTTTCCTACTCATTTTAAATACTGGTAAATTAAATTGTTTATGGTTTAACATATGAAGTAAAATTATTATTTTTTATATTGATAATTGTTTTTTTATTTTTCTGGTATCAAAGGTTGCTAATAAAATTGCTAATCGATTATGTCTATTGAGTAAACTGCTATCCAAAATGGTTAAATCTTATAATTCATTTGTGGTAAATGGTTTTCAATTTCATACACATGAATATGGTGAGTCAAGGAAACAATTAATAGTGGTGTTTTCTTAAGATGATATCATCATAGAGAAAGAGAAATTAACTTTTATGGCATGCTAGATGAGATAATTTATTTGTGTTATTTGGGATAAAATTATTTAATGATATTTAAATTTCATTTTTTGATACTGATAGAATCTTGCATGTTCATCCACATCGTGGAATCATTGACATTAAATACAAAAGCCTTATTGGAATAAATGGTTCATTTATTTTGGATCATCAAGAACATTAAATTTATTATGAAAATTATTGTGTTACTTCAAGATTGTTAATTGATTTGTGGAGCATTATAAAAATGGAATCTCATGAAAATATATTTATGAAAAGTGAAATTGGTTTTTTTGAAGTGTAAAAAATTGAAATTTTTTAAGATACATCTCTAAATACATCTTTTCCATGAAGAGATAAAAATATTGATGATGACACCCCCTAGTTACAGACTGATGGTGATGATGATGTCGATGATGTGACAAATGAATTTGAAATAGAAATAGATGATGAAGCTGAGGTTTCTATAGAAATTATGGATACTGAAAAGAAATATGAAAATATTAACATCATCACATAATAATGTGAAGAATGAAATAATTATATGCTGGTTATAGTCATAATTAATTTATAATACCAATTTTGAATTATTTAGAGACAATATAATTTTTGTATTTTCGATAGATGGTGATCATTATGATGAGATGTTTTATAGCCTTGAAGTGGGTATTATTCTAGATGATCAACCTAATTTTAGTACCCCCCCCCCCCCCATTTTCTATTGTGTAACCCTTACTTGATTATTTTTATGATTGTAAAGTGTATGGGTGGAGGATGGGAGATTTTGGTAAACATTCATGATGTTTTTGGGGCCAAAGGAGTGGTGCAAGGGTTGTGTGCGGTTTTACCAAACCTTGTAGAGGACATAGAAGAAACCATGAACACATGAAATTTTGGGATAATGGAAAATGTGTGGTTAGTGCTTGGTTTTTATAACTGTGATGACTAATAAAGCGCATGGAAAAAGTAATATCCTATTTTTTAGGATCTTACTCATTTTTTCTCTTACATGCACGTTTTTTCTCCTAAACGGCCCTAATTTGAGATTTCTCTCCATTGAAGGTTTGGAAACCTCTCTCATGTATTTAAGAATCAATTAGGAGGCCTCCCTTGGCATTTTCAAGCAGTATTCTCATGGTAAGTGACGTTATTCTTTGTTCTCGTCACGTTTCTTTAGATCTACTTCTCCTATTCTCTTTCTTTCTCATATATATGGCTATTATGGGTAGATATAATAGTTTTGATGCCAAATATGTTAAAATTTGGGTTCTTTTTTGGTAGTATAAGAGATCTAAGGTTGTTTTTTGGAGAATCAACCCAGTTTCTAGAGCATTCTTTATCCGTTGTTAGTTTTCGCAAAAACCATCGAGGTAGGTGGCTTCATTCTCAACTCCTATTGATAAAAATATTTGGCATAATTTCAAATTGAATTATTTGTGATTAATTTATCATGAATTGGATGGTTATGAATTATTGGAAACCTTCTTTTGTGATGGTTTGGCAAATTGTGGAAATCCTGAAAATGGGATGTTTGGAATTAAGTTCTTTTGTTCTTGGTTTTAAAATATGGATTTTAAGTTGGGGATATTCTAGAATTTTGGAACATGGATTTTATTATATGTTTTCAATAAAAGGGGATGTTTTATTGAAATGAAATTATTGTATTGTAATTGGTTTGTCTATTGGTTTTCAATAAAATAACGGTTTTATTGAAATTGTTAGAATTGGGTTATTCGAATGGTTTCGCATATATGGGTTGTGTGAGTTCATTTTTGATGTGACTCTAAATAAGGGACATGTAACATTGTTATACAAGGTACATGGACCTAGATTGGGGGCGTGCTTCATTGGGACACAAAGTGATTGGTTGATATATTTCTCATGAGTATTGAACAATCAAATGAAGCATTCATGGGTGTGTGTGTGTTGTGAACTATAGAATTCATATACCAAAGTTATAATGATAAATGGTTTTAAAAATATTTATTTGGTTGTTTTTCTAAAAGTTTGATTTTCTAGAAATTGGTTTAAAGAAAAGTTGTTTTCATTTGGTTAAAAATTGTTTTGGATCTTTTTATATTGTTTTTATAAACTTTTACCGAATTGTTTTACATAAATGTTTTTATATAAATGTGACAAACTTTTTTATCATAGTGGTATGAGTAGGTAAGTCATTGGTTAAAACCTTCTAAGTTTTATACTCACCAATTCTTTGTAACTTTGGTAAATTTGTAGATTCTATCTTCCGGGACATGGGAAAAGGTAAAGTATCACATGTTTTTAGAAACATATTGTGATACATGGGTTGTTTGATGATTGTGAAGCTTGGAGATTGTGGAGCATGGAGTCTCGTAGTCTTCTTGGAGTATTTAGTTTATTTCCACTATTTAATTTTATACTTGCCTGTTATTTAATTTTTTCACACTTTGGAGTGGTTTTGATATAAATAATGTAGTTGAGTTGTCTTTCTTTTATTCATGCGTCATTTAGTAGTTGTTTGGTTATAGTTGTGAGATAGTGGTTTTATTATTAAAGGGTAAATCATCCCCCACTTGTATTTTAAAACCTTCGGCATTTATTTCCAGTCTTTGGCATCTTGGGGTTATCTCTTAAGTCAAAGTAATTACTCATTTTACTCTCAAGACAATGGGAATGAGTGGTTAATTACAAATGGTATAAGCTTGTTCGGTCCTTTCCCAACAAGTAGTTTTTAGTTTCTTGGTCCTGGAGTTGAATTCATTCTTATCTATTCCTTGGGTTGTGATATTAGAAATGAGTTGGATTGTCAGAACTCGAAATGTATACCATAAAATGATGTAGCTAACCCATTTATGTTGAACTTCAAGTTACCAGAGTGTTGGGTACATAAGTGTTTTGGAGACACTTAAAGGATACTGGAATCTCATTGTCAAGGGTTTATCCAGTGAGATGAGCATGACATGAATTTTATCCAGTGAGATGAGCATGACATGAATTGTAAAGGAATGTATTCTCACTGGGATTTCATATCTCACTGTGAGTAATGATTTATGATTTTGTGAAAAGATGTAGATTTTTTAAAAATAAAGATTTTTTTTTTCAAATGAAAGACTTTGAAAAAGATCATGGTAGGTGTATTTTGAAAATTATTTGATTTTCAAAAGAAATAATGGATATTTAGAACATTGTTTAATTTAGAAAATATTGATTTTGACAAACAATGTTGTGATAGTTGATATGATAGAATTTTAAATGCTAATCCATCATTTTCTAGGGAGTGAGACTTATAGATTTTTTCTGTTTGTTTAGAAAATGGAACCTGGTAGGCATCATAGAAACCAACTAGAAGAAGTTGTAGAAAACGTGGTTGCACCCAAGCCACAAGTGAACCAAGATATTATCTAGAGTATCATCCAAGAATTTAAATCTATAGATACAGGGAACCAGAGGGATGAGACAAGGCATGTGGATCATTCTACTCAGTTCATGAAGCAGAATCCACCCATATTCTGGGGTGATTTAGAACCCGAAAGGGCGGAGGTGTGGCTAAAAAGGATGAATCGTATCTTCGAATTCATCAGCACACTAATGGAGTTCAATGTCAAGATAGTCACATATATGCTCAAGGATCTTGCACACTAGTGGTGGGAATTATTACTACATGCTAAATAAGATCAAGGATGATGTTAGGAGGATTCTGAATAATTGTTCAACAAAAAATTCTATCCTCACACATTCAAGGCCCATAAAATGATGGAATTATTCATCTTGAAGCAGAAAAATCTCTCCATCACTGATAATGTGTCTAAATTCATGTAATTAGTGCACTTTTCACCTGAAGTTTTAGAAATTGTGGCCTTGAATGCATGAATATTCAAATCGGGGCTAAGGCTGGAGATTCGATCAAAGATTATGGTTCTCAGTATTACAGATTGTATAGGGATGGTGAACATAGTGATAATGGATGAGCAGGGCATACTAGGATCTATGGGAGGAGGATGTATTATCATACCTATATGAAATAGTGGGAACTCGATTTATGGAAGCAATAAGAATAGGGACACCTATTTCCAAGGTGGAATCAATACTCATAATTAGACAGCTAGATCAGTGAACTTTTCTTGATGACCAAAGATAAAAGCATGATATTTCTAACGTGGTTCAATTTACCACATAAAGTGAGAGTGCACAGAAAAAAATAGATAATTCCATATTTTCAAGCATATGGGGAATCTTCTGTGCTATTTTCATAGTACCCTAAGGTTTGGTGCCTAATACTCTTCTCAGGTGTCACAAGAATCATATGCTTCAATAGGACAAGGTCAAGAGAATCAATCTCGTCAGTATATCAGAGTAAGAAATAATGATTCTCGAAATAAAATCACTCATCAGCAAGAGAAATCATAAAAAGTAAACATGGAGTAAATTTTAGCGATGAAGAAATTATATGGAGCTGAATAGATAGTCATGGATGATCAGGATAGACTATCTACATTGAGAGGTATAATTTTTTTGAATTCTACCCTTATGCAAGTACTATTTGATATTGGTGTATTTCATTCCTTAATTTCTTCTCATGTTGTTGACTTGCTAAGTTTAATACCTGAGATGATGCCTTTGGTGATAAAACATCAAACTCTTCTTGGTGAAAGAGAATGTTGATCCTTCATGTGTAGAGCTTATTTTATAACTGTTGATAGAGTTGAGCTGAAGTGGGACTTCTCAATGTTAAAGATGAATGTATATGATGAAATACTAGGTATGAATTGGTTGACAATGTTCAAGGCTCAAATTAACTATTATAGAAGGATAGTGGGTTTCATGACTGAGGATGGCATCGAACATCTATTTAGAGAAGAAAGGGTTGTAAAGATAGGTGAAACAAGATTATTGGCCCCAGTATTAGGCACAATATTTTACTAGTTGGTAGCTTAAACTTTGGAATTTATGGAAGAGATCAAGGATATCAGTTTTGCAGTGGTGGTGGATTAATTTCTAGATGTTTTTCCAAAACTCTTCTCAGGGTTACCACCTATAAGGGAAGTGGAATTTACGATTGATATCCTTATGGGGACCAGTCATATTTTCCTTCCGTTTTATAATATAGAACCAATAAATTTATGGGAATTAAAGGTGCAGTTGGAGGAGATGGAAAGTAGAGGTTTCATTCGACCAAGTATGTCTCTGTGGGCAGCATTGGTCTTTTTCGTGAAGAAAGCATATGGAACTCTTCATTTGTGAGTTGATTATCTTAATCTTAACCAAGTTAAGATAAAGAATCAATATCCACTAACATGCATTGATGATTTTTTTGATCAATTTTGGGGAGCTCAGTGGTTCCCTTAAATTGAATTGCAATTAGGACACCATCAATTGCGAGTTAGGAAGGAAGATATTCTGAAGGTATCTTTTAGAAGAAGATGTGGCCACAATGAATATGTATTCATGCATTTCGTTCTTATGAATGATCCATATATCTTCATGGATTTGATGAATCGTATATTTTAGAGATATCTAGATTATTTGTTTTTTGGTTTTTATTGAAGATATCTTAGTGTATTCAACAAAAAGGGTTGAGTATGATCAACGCTTGGTGATAGTATCGGTAATATTGAGAGATCATTGTTTTTATTCCAAACTATCTATGCATGATTTTTGGATACAATAGGTATGCTTTCTTGGACATTTAATTTTTGAAAAAGGTGTTTCAGTGGATCTGAAAAATATAGAAGTTGTTATCTCCTAGAAACCACCAAAGAATGTCTTTGAGATAAAATATTTTCTTGTTCTAGATGGTTATTACCGATGCTTTGTGTCTGAATTTTCACAATTATCTTCACTAATGATAGACTTGAAAAGAATAATTCTCAATTCCAATGGATTGAGGAATTACAAAAGTATTTCAAAGAGTTGAAAGTTCGTATCACATTAGCCCCCATCTTTATTTTTCTAGAATTAGGATAGGGGTATGTGGTTTAATATGAGGTTTTAGGATCGAGGTAGGGTTGTGTTTTCAAGAAAGGATACCATGTGGTTTATTTTGGTTTAATGTAGTTGATAGTGCATGATAAGAACTACCCAACACCTGACTTGGTGTTAGATATAGTCTTTTATGCTTTGAATACATGGATTCACAATGTCTTTGGTGAGAAATTTGTTGTGTTCATGGATCATAAGAGTTTGAATCACATTTTCTCATAATGATATTTGAATCTAAGTAAAAGGATATTGGTGGCATATCCCCAAATGTTTGACTTTGACTAGATGCATACACCAGGAAAAGGAAATACCATGGCAGATGAAGTAAGCAGAATGTCACATGCTCATTTGGAAAAAGAAGCTTTAGATGAATGTAAATTGATGTCAATATTACCCAACATAGATGTAAAATGTGATTACTGAGGTGATTTTGTATTTTTTTTCAATTTATGTGGTTCCTAATTTGGTAAATATGGTCAAAGAGGCACAAACGTATGATGAGGAATGTTGGGTTATGAGTTCAAAACTCAATGGTGTGGAGATCATTGAGGGCTACAAACTTGATGGGGCTGCAGTGTTGTGGTTCAGAGAGTTAATGGTTGTACCTACGACTTATTAAGAACAACTTCTTCATGCTTATGACCATTTAATATGGTTTGTACATCCAGGCATATAGAAAATGTATAAGGCATTGAAGGAATAGTTTAGGTGGAGCGACATGAAAAGGAACGTGGCTGAGTTTTTCTTGTGGTGCTTAACTTCTTAGAATGTTAAAGCAGAGTATCATCAACCAGTGGGTATGTTGCAGTCCTTACATATCCTAGTGTATAAATGGGAGAAGATAGCACTGAATTTTATTATAGGTCTCCCAAGAATGGTTCAGAAACATGATTCCATATGGGTGATAGTAGATCAGCTTACCAAGTTGGATCATTTCATTCCAATTCATGAAACTCATACAGTGGAGGATCTATCCAAAATCTATATCCAAGTTGTGGTAAAGAGGCATGGCATACCAATTTCTATAGTCTCATATAGAGATCCAAGATTCATGTCTCATTTTTGGAAATACATAGAGAAATACCTAGGAACTCAGTTGACTATGAGTATGGCGTATCATCCATAGAGGGATGAAAAATTTGAAAGGATGCTACAGACATTGGAATCCATTTTCGGGCTTGTGTAATTGATTTTAGGGGCTCGTGGGAAGATAATATACCCTTAGTGTTCTTCTCATATAATAATAGCTATCATGTCTCGATACATATGGCGCTTTTTAAAGCATTGTATAGATGTCCTTGTCATTCTCCACTGTGTTGGGTGGAAACAGGTGAGACTTCACTTTTTGGGCCTAGTCTTGTCCAAGAAATGATGGAGAAGATTCATTTGATTAGAAAGTGGATAGAGAAAACTCAGTGTCATCCAAAATCTTATGTGGATCATCATCGAATACCATTGGCGTTTATGGTGAGGGATCATGTGTTCTTGAGGATCTTTACAAGACATGTACATCATCATTTTGGGAATCATGTAAAGTTATCTCCGAGATACATTGTCCCATTAATGATACTAGAATGGGTTGAATAGGTGGCATATCAGTTGGCATTGCCACCACAGTTCAGTTCGGTGCATAATGTGTTCCATGCATCTTAGTTGAAAATGTATGAGCCTGATCCTGACCATGTGATTAGAAGAAATCATGTTGACCTAGAGTCGAATTCTTTGTTAGTACATATTCTGATATGGATTTTGGATAAAAAACAGAATGTATTTCATGGAAATAGCATCAGTCTAGTGTGGTTTTTATGGAAACATGGTTAGGTTTAAAAAGAGGCTTGGGAACGCGAGAAGGAAATGGAATAGCAATGGCAAAACTATTTTGAGGATTTGATGGTTTTCTAATTTCTGAGGATGGAAAGACCAATGGTATGGAGAATGTAGTACCCTTTTTTTTGTTATATAACCCCTACTAGATTCTTTTTAGGATTATAAAGTGTAAGGGTGTAGGATGGGAGATTTTGGTAAACATTCAAGAAGTTTTTAGGACAAAAAGAGTGGTGTACGGTCTGTGCACGGTTTGTACAAACCATTCATAGGTCTTGAGAGAAACTATGTAAACATATGGTTTTGGGACAGTGGAAAACACATGATTAGCACACAGTTTTCCTAACCGTGTGAACTAACCGTGCGTAGGAAAAAAGTAAGATCCTATTTTATAAGATCTTACTCATTTTTTCTTCAGCATTATAGTTTTTTCTTCTAAATGTCCCTAATTCTAGATTTCTCTCCATTGAAGGTTGGGGAACCTCTCCCAAGAATTTAATAACCGATCTAGAGCCCTCCCTTAGTGTTTTCAAGCTCGATTATCATGGAAAGTGATGTTCTTCTATATTCTCATCACATTTCATTATATCTGCATAGATCTACATCTCTTATTCTTTTTATTTCTTAGATAGACGCTTGTTATGGGTATATCTAATAAGTTGGATTCCCAACATGTTAAAATTTGGGTTCTTTGTTGGTATGAGAAGAGATATAAGGATGTTTTTTAGGAGAATCAACTTGGTTTCTAGAGCGTTCTTCATCTGTTGTCAGTTTTCGGAAAAACCTTTGAGGTAGGTGGATTCTCCCTTGACTCCTATTGATGGAACTGTTTGTAATGCTTTAAAATTGGATTCCTTGTGATGAATTGATCATGAATTGACTGGTTATTAACTGTTAGAAACCTTCTTTTGTGATGGTTTCGTAAATTGTAGAAATCTGGAAAACTGGGTGTTTGGAATAAAATTCTTTTGTCATTGGTTTCAAAATATGGATTTTTAAATAGGGATTTTCTAGAATTGTGGTACAAGGATTTCATTAGATTTTTTCAATAAAGGGGATGTTTTATTGAACCAAAATTATTATATTGGAATTCTTTTATCTAATGGTTTTGAATAATATAATGGTTTTATTGAAATGGTTTGAATTGGATTATTTGAATGGTTTGACATATATGGGTTGTGTGAGTTCATTATTTATGTGCTGATGAATAATGTATGTGTACCATTGGGGTAAAAGTTTCATGACCCTGGATCGGGGGAGTGTGTTATTAGGACATAAGGTGAATGGAAAAGAGGCTAGTCATGAGTATGGAACTATCAAATGAAACATGCATGGCTGTGTGTTTTGTGAACCATGTAATGGGTATGCCAAAGTGATAATGAGAAATGGATTTTAAATATTTTTTTGGTTGTTTTTCTGAAATTATTACTTATTATAAATTGGTTTAAATAGATCTTTTTTTCATTTTGTTAAAATAGTTTTAGAACTTGTTTATATTGTTTTTATAAACTTTTGCAGAATTGTTTTAGATAAATGGTTTTATATAAATGTGGATAACATTTCTATCCTAGTGGTGTGAGTGGGGATTTCATTGGGTAAAACATAAGGAGTTTTATACTCACCCCTACTTTGGAACTTTGGTTCTTTTACAGATGCTATCTTTCAAGACATGGGCAAAGGTAAAGTATCACATGTTTTTAGCACCATCTAATGATATTTGGGTTGTTCGATGATTGTGGAACTTAGAGCTTGTAGATAATTGAGTCTTGTGGTCTTCTTGGAGTATTTAGTTTCTTTACATTTTTAAATTTGATACTTGTTTGGTCTTCAACTATTTCACACATTGAAGTGTTTTTTATACAAATAATGTAGTTGAGTTATCTTCCTGTTATTCATGCATCATTTAGTAGTTGTTTGGTAATGGTTGTGAGATAGTGGTTTTATTATTAAAAGGTAAATCATCCCAAACATGTATTTTAAACCATTTGGCATTTATTTCTAGCCTTTTCTGTCTTCAGGATGCTGGTTAAGGCCAAGTAATGACTCATTGTACTCTCAAGCCATTGGGAATGAGTGGGTCCTTACACTAATGATTCATTATTTGACACACATGTTGCTTCCATTACATCGTAGACTATGAGGGGTCATGGTTTAGTGAGATTGATAATTCTTAGACCAATTATTGAGTGACTTCCATGGATTGATTTCAATCTATGCATGTGGGGGTGTGTTCAGTTGGGTATTTTAGTTAATTTTCATTAATTTTCATTAATTTTCATTAATTTATTTATGTACTAACTATTTGATTATTTATTCTTTTATTCCAATTTTTTTCACATATAGTTGTTGGATAGGGGAGTACGGTTTTTCAAAATTATTTTTCTGGACCATGGGTGATGTGGGATCAGATTCCCATTGATGTTCATTATTGGATGTTTGAGAATTGGATGGTACGTAAATAAATATTACTTATTTTTAAATTTAGATAATTATTAACATGAAATTATTAATTATTTATTTGTTTTATGGTATCCTATTGAAGATATCATGAGAGCACCTATCTAGGAGACCTAGGATATCTCTATTCATTATCATTGTCATTAGTTTTTGTATAAGTTTAGGAAAATATCCATTGAGAAGCTGGAGAAATATTTTTTTATCAATCTCATTGTACCCATCAACCTGATTACATCTCATCTACTATTTGGGATGGATTGTGCTTCTACTGGATGGGTGATTGTTTTAAGAGAATATTATCATCAACTCAGTAGAACCAGGGGAGGTAGGAAGTCACTCAAAAAGATGGTAGTTGTATATTTAATACTCATCAACAATATATGGTATGTAATTTTATTTAATGATTTATATATACTTTAAATGTAATTTTTTTATTGTATTTATATATTTAGTTGAGAATATTGATGTTATGAAATTTAATGTTTGTAATAGGATATACGTTGATCCTACCATTGGAGGGATTACTGGTGGATTACAACGATAGTTTGTGGTCTGCATAATTATTTTGATTTTTAAAATTAATTTAAATGAATATTTTAACTGTTTTAATTTCAAATTTTATTTTAATAAGACATATGAGCCCATGACTTATCATGAACAAAATGAGAGTTTGGCCAACACTAAGGGTTAGGAAACTAGTTCATGATTATTTGATGGGGCGACATGGATACATAAGACTCAGTATTCCATCAAGAAATATTGAGTGGTTGGAATCAATTATCGATTGATGCGTGTTGGTTATTATGTTATTATTTTTTGGTTATAATCTAACTCTAGGGGATCTCATGTAGAGTTTTCATCATCGTTCGTAGACTGTTAGGAGAAACTGGGAGCTCAAAATGAGGTTATAGAGAACCTATATATGGGGAATTAGGATCTTCTTTGACACTAGAAATAGTAAGAGGAGCAGTTTCATTAATGGTATTAGAAATAGGAGAAGATTATGGAGTACATGTGTTAAATGGGGTAGGAAATAGGAGGATGCAGTTCACTCTACCAGGTCCTCTGGATGACCCAACACCTCCATAGTGATTTGTTATATATATTTTTTAAAATCATATTATGAAAAGTTTTAAATAAACATATCATGTGTAACATTTTTATTAATTCAAATGTATAAATTTTTATATATTTAGTTTTTTTAAAATTTGGTTGAATTTTAATTTTCAATATTTCTTAATTTTTTTAATTTATATTTACTTTTCATCTAATTTTTAATGGAATTAAATATCCATAGTAATATATTATTTTTTATGGATATTGCATTTAGACGTAAATAATATATTATGACAAATATTTATTTTATCTATAAATAAGAAATTTTATTATATATCTAAAAACTATTTTCAATGGCGGGGTATCTGATCACAAAAGATTTTTTATGGACCACCACAAAAAACCATTTTGACACCATTTACTGCCATGAGGAAATAGATACAGGATCCAGTCACTCTAGACTATTTATGATGGGACCTCATCATTATTTCCAAATCTCATATAACTAAATTTCCAATTGTGATACTTTAGAAAAGAACTTATAATTTCATCTAAAGTATACTCTTTAAAATTATTACTTTAATCGATCACCACTTTATTTTCATTTTATCTTTTTTGTAATGCTCTCACTACCCTTTAAATAAGATTTGTATTGAATAGTTCATCACCAAGTGCACTCATACCATTTCTAGTGCTTGTAAATCGTTGAAACATCAGGTTTGCTGACTCATCTTCTCTAATCATACAATAACAGTATTCTAAAAGAAGAATTCACATTTTGGTTCTTTTAAGATTTTTTGTTCCATAATGAGTAACTTGTAGAATTATCAAAATGTCATGGGTTGTCTTACAAGATGAAACATGGTTATACACACATCTACTTATAACACCACACAAACTATTATTTAATTTATAATTTAAAACATACTTTATCATATTGTTACCTACAAGTTTCTCTAGATCAGCATCAAGTGGTTTATATGGTTTCTCCATGATTTCTTAATGATCCATGTAAAAAACCAGCTCAGGTCAACCTAACATGTCACCTAATCTGGCTTCCCACAATGCCTCGAATACCAATCCTCGAATGCTAAAGGTTGCTGACCAGTGGAGAGGATCTAAATGGTGTTGTGGGTAGATTATACCCTATAGTCAAAGTTTAATAATAGTAGAAAATAACTAAACTCACACACATGGATAACCATTTATGAGTGAATACTAAATAAAATGAAATAGGAGCATGTTATAATAAATGAAATGAAGCATATAGTCATACAGACTCTCAATCATGAAAAACATGAAAAAGTCTATCTCCCACTACGCCCCCACATATATAAAATTAAAAATCCAAAAATAAAATACAATAGGTTCCACTTATAACACTGAGGTAAATCACATACCTGATCTCTACAATGATCAAGTTGTACCATCTCTATCTTGAGACTCCACATGAAAATCTTTTCTCGATCTAGAAAAATTAGTCCTCAACCCAATACATTATGTAATATGGGTTAAAACTTTAAATAAGACATTAGGTCTTCCTAGACATCAATATGCACGTATAGTGGGTGAGGAATAAATCTTAGTATTCCCCCCAATGGTGGTCCTATAAATCTGATATCATAATAAGTGCACACACATGTGATATTCCCAGCTTAGTCCAAAAATAACAACAAATAGCATAAAATAAACAACTATATAAAAAGGGGAATAAAACCAAAGGAAAACAACAAATTGTGGGTTCTAGCATCACACCTGAGGTAAACCCACCCCCACTATGGCCCCCACTAGAAGATATTCTAAAACATGGATTTCCTTGACACATTGTAAGATCTCGGACCCATTTGTCACTAAACAGTGCCCGAAACGGGTTGGTCACATGGCCTCAAGTGAATATCCCTAAATTCTAGAGGATTTTTACTAGTATAAAGGGCCTAGGGTGTGTCTGTGGGGATACTATGCCCTCTTATAATAGTGTAACACAAGAGGAGCAATTATATGAACAATAGAGGAAGCAGTAAATCAATAAGAAAATAGATAAACATCCATATGAAATATATATACATAAAATGCCAAAATTATTTTCAAATACAATGATGATCATGTAATGTGTCTACAAAGAATCCAAAATAGGTATATTTTCATCCGTACAATACATGTATCAAAATACCAAAAGACCAAAAACTATCCCAACTAGCATCAATAGCCACAGCTATGTCCTGTGCACCCTACTCTTAAGCATGGAACAAAGTCATGAATCGAACTGTGGGTTCTTTCCCTGATCCCTACATGCATGCATAAAGTTTTTCTAGGTACCCAACGATGGCTCAAAAAGGGTGTGAGAAACAATCCCAGTAGGTCACCACCCAAGGTGTCTATAAAATTCATGGTTGTAAACTATTAGATATATCTGAGTGCATGGTATATAAAAGATATGAAAGTAATACAATTGCAATTACCATGAAAAAATTAATGTTGAAAAGTGATATTTTCAATCCAGTAAAGACTCTATATAAAAAAAATTCAAGCCCTTATTATAGGGAAAGAGAAAGAAAAAGAAAGTAAACACCATGACCATGCCATATAGATTCCATATCATATCACCCACAACCTTTCTATATAATCTGTAAATAAAATCAACCATGACCACTCTATATAACCAAATGTGTCATATTTACCACAACTGGGCCGTATCATCAAAAATTTCACCATTACCATGGTCATTCCATATAATCAGAAATGCCATACCCCACAAGGCTAAATCCAAGGCATCCTCATCAAGACCCATAATAATTTCAATGGGAACTCGGTTAGGATTTAATTGTTTTACAAGGATAATTTTAATATACCTTGTTCACTTAGATCCCAAACAAATTGGATCCAAGGGGTATAAAGGCCCAATGAATCCCATAAAATCAAGATCCAAGGAGTGTTATATGTCCAAGGAATACACTACTGCTTACATGACCCATAGCACACTCATGGAATCCTATGTAATCATTTATCATTCAAATCATTTATCATTTCATTACATGAGTTTAATCAATAATTTAACAATTCAAAATCATTCACTTTTCATGAGTATACCCACTCATATAACAATTCTGTATAAACCATTTAATCAAAATCATCAACATGAAAATGAAGAAATATCCCTCTTCTAACAATTAATTTTAATCAATTCAGTTAATTGTGGGCTTCCTCTAACTAGTAAATCACTAACTCACCCCATGGGTAGTTTAACAAAGTCATGGGTAAAGTCAATGAACATGGGACACCCCATGGGTGGCCTTGGTTGGGAAAAAAACCTCCAACACATCTTAAAGAACTAATGGTAATCCATAACGTATTCCATTTAATTTAATTCAACTATTAAATTAATATTTTGGGTGCTACTGGAATGATCAGAGGGAGACACAATGGAAACTAGCTCTATAAAGCATAAAACCACTTGGGAAAAGTATATACCACCAACTATAGGTCTGCAGTAGAGTGCCCATCCAATATCAGCTCCTAATTAGAATCGGATCAGGAGAAAAATGAATAATGGATGAAGAAAATAGAAATACTAAATATTAGCTTGAACCTAAATAACTCCATTAATATCCAGATAAACTAAGAACAACAAAAAATAATTGAGTACTCATCAGCATGGATCCAACTAGATGATCGGAACTCGAATCTGATTTTGTATAGAATTACAAGATCAAAAGCTACCCAAATTCCTTTAAGGGAGATCCCACTTCCACTACTATCCATGAAGGAGAATAAGGAATGAGGTTTTGGTTTAAAATATATTTTAAGTTATATATTGTAACTTTTCCCAAAATACTAAGCCGCGTGGTTTGGATGCATAGTTTGGATACATGGTTGGCAAAAATGTGTGTCAACAGTGCAGCCATTATTATAATATGGGTCACTTCACATGGTTATTGAACATGATTATACTAACCATGAACAAACTGTGCCTACAGCCACTATAAAAAACAATAGAGTCCATAAAACAGGCATTCACCTCTATGCACATGGTTTCCTAAAACTGTACATCTATTGGAGCCATCTATCAAGCCCCATATATTTAGTAGTAATCATACAAACTATCCCAAATAGTTTCTACTAACCATGTTGCCTACATGATTTTTTCAAACAGATAAGTTATAGACTCCAATAAAGCCCTAAACACCCCCGATACTCCCATAACCTCAAAGGGTAGTCATATTAGGTCTCAAAAAATCATATAAACCCAAAAAATGATTCTTAACTTGTAAAAAAACTCATGATCTTATGATATTTCGTCATTAAATCAATTTTTCCCCTAATTTCCCTCTCAAGGGTGGTCAAGATCTATCAAATGATAACTATGTCCACTAAGAACATACGTTGATCTCCCACTCTTGTTTTTAATCATGTAAATGGTCATTCTTCTATAGCACTCATACTAAAGGAACTGATTGGCCTCATAAAACCTTTATTCCCTTATCGACGATATGAATTAAATGCCCCTAAAAGGATTAATCAACTAGTAACTCCACCTCCTCGGGTAGGAGAATGTGAGATGAGTCTGAATGATAATGGTACAAATATGATACATGGGAGAAATTGTGCATGGCCTGATACCTCTGAGGTAACTGAAACTGATAGGCTACCATCCCAACTCTCTCCAGAATCTTGAACATCCTAACATTTCATGGTGTAATATTTCTCTATCTTCTAATATGTCTATGTCCCATCCTCAATGAGATAAATAAAAAGACTTGATCTCTAACCTCAAACTCAATAGTTCACTATAGCTATTAGAATAATATTTATTTTGAAACTGTATAGTAGCCATATTCTTCCTGATCAACTAGACCTGCTCAGAATTCTCCTGCATGAGACGCAGTTCCAGTAAAGCTGCCTCACCTACCTCTAACCAGTACATGGGTGATCGGCATGTCCTACCATACAAAACCTCATATGGTTCCATATATATCATCACCTGATATATATTATTGTATGTGAACTTAAATAGGGGTATATTCCTCTCCTAATATCTCCCAAAACCAAGGATACATTCTCATAGCATGTCCTCAAGCACTTTCATCATACTCTCTGACTGGTCCTTAGTCTGAGGGTGGTATGTTGTTCTTAGAATCACCTATGTACCTAGTTCCCTATGTAAACTATACTATGAACGAGATATAAATCAGGATAATTTATCTGAAATGATAGTATAGGGGACCCCATGAAGTCATATTATCTCAAAGATATACAACCTCTTAAGCTTATTTACACTAATGGTCTCTTTAATCGGTAATAAATGTGAAACATTTGTGATCCTATCCACAACAACCCAAATAAAATCACTAAATTGGAGAGACCTTGACAACTTGTTCATGAAATCCATTTCAAAATTTTATCATTTCCACTCTGTAATAGGTAACTACTATAAAATTATTGCTATTCATTGATGTTCCACCTTCACCTGCTGATAGGTATAACAACTCGTAACAAAACTAGCTACCTCACATTTCATATCCGACCACCAGTATTGATGGCACAAGTCATGATACATATTGGTAACTCTAGGGTACACTACCCAAACTAATGCATGATATTTTTTTATCAAATCATTATGTATGTCCACTGGAACCCAAAAGTGACCATGGATATGTAGGATATCATCCTCACCTATAGTCCGACTTGGAGGTGGGTCCACACCTTCCACACTCTCCCACAGGACTAGGACCTCATAATCTGATATCTTCCTCATGATCACTCTATCCATTAGGTTAGAGGTAATATATTAGGATAAAATATAATTCTGACCCTAATTATCCTACACCTCCAATTTCATCTCAAATAAAAAATCCGTAATCTACTACTTGATACTGGCCTCTTAAACCGTCTTTATATGAGTCCTTCTGCTTAGTGCATCAGCCACTACATTTCCCTTTACAAAAATGTAGAAAATATAAAAGTTGAAATAATGTAGGTATTAAACCAACCTCTTCTAGCTCATATTTAGATCATGCAGTGTAAATATACACATGAGGAATTTCAGGTCCATGTACACCATAAAATTCTCTCCCAATAAATAGAGCATCCAACAGTGCAAATCATAAACAACTGCAGCTAACTTGAGATTATGCATTGGAAGATTATTCTCATGTGGACACAGTTACCAAGACCTGTAATCCATTAATAGATTACCATACATTAGAACTACTCCAAGACCAATACTTGATGAGTCACAATACACAGTGTATCTTCTTCCCTACATTGGAAAAATCTATAACAACGATTAAGTCATTCTCCCTTTTATCTCCTAAAAGAATTTCTCACAGATATCTATTCATATAAACTTCACACCCATCTTACTAAATAATTTTATAGACACTAATAATCATGATCATTCTTGTATGAAATGATTTTATTATATATCTAACCCCAAGAAACTCATTAGGTAAAAGACGTTCTTGGTATTATCCTAGGAAACTATAACTCTCACCTTATTTGGGTCAACTTATACTCCTATCTTTGAGATAATATGACTCAATAGGTGAATATTATCTATCTAGAAGTGGAACTTTGTGATATTAGCATATAATTGGAGCTCCCTTAGTGTATCCAAAACAATCTCAAGATGTTTGGCATGGTTGTGTTGATTTTGAAAAGACACCTAGATATCATCCACAAAAACCACCAAAAATGAATCCAGATAAGGATGGAAAACTCATTTCATTCGGAACATGAAAACTAATGGTGCATTCATGATACCAAACAACATAACTAGATACTCGTATAGACCATACCTTCTATGAGAAGATATATGAGGTACATTTGTCGGTTGAACATGTACCTGGTGATATTCGTATCTCAAATTAAGAACACTCAACCTCCTCAAAGTTGATATAACAAATCATCTATCTGTGGAAAGGGATACTAGTTCATAACCATCGAATGGTTCAATTTTTGTTAATCTACACATATCCTATGGGTTCCGTCCTTCTTTTTTTAAAAAGGGATCAACAAACCCCATACAGAAGTACTGGATTGTATAAAACCATTTGCATCCAAATTGTGTAACTACCTCTTGATCCCATGTAACTCTATATTATTCATCCTATAAGGAGGAATGGATACCAGTTCATATCCTAGAACTTTATATATGGATAAATCAACCTCTATCTTAGGAGTTAAAACCATGAAGTCATTCATAATGACACCCCTAAAATGATCAACCACTAGAAGAAAATATTTCTGACATGCTCCATGATAATCCAGATACAAACTAGTGACATGGGATATCATTATTCCCAGCCCACACTGTTTTCATCTAGCTCAGCTCACCTGGACATCCCATTCAACCATTTGAATAAAAAACTCTCCCTCTAGTGATGTGAAATTCACCCTCTAGTGATAGCAATCATCATGGGCTTGATAAACCACTATCCATTCCATTCAGAGTATGATGTCAAACTCGATCATCTCAAGGAAAAGTATATTCCAAACTAAGTGGCACCCACTAACCTCAAGGGGACACTCCCTTCACTAATGTACATCCTCTATTATGATCCCCAAATAAGTGTTTAGCATCATAACACACCTAAAAAATGAATCAAGAGCTCATGTATCTCCACAACATTTAAAAGTATAAAACTATGAGATGAACCTATGTCAAAAAGAGAAGATAAAATAGTAGAGGCTACCAAGATCATCCCACCGGCACTTTTCTACTCAATAATGTAATTCATGAGCTTCACTCTCCTCTCAATAAGTATCTACAGATTATTGAATATTGAAAAGTAGTATCAAGTCACAAATCATCATCCTATAGTCTTCCATCCCCATAAAATGTGGGATAATGTTTTTACTGGAACACACACGACATCTCATGAATGGAAATAGCAAGTTGTAGTGATCCCTGAAAATTCTATCTTAAGTAGAAAACCCTCATGAAATTGTACATCAGAACATGTGTCTGGTAAAACTTTTGGTACCGCAGCTGGAACTATAAGAGGATCTACCAGTATCCCATGGCCCATCGCCTCTGGAGCGTGGTCATTGCCTCCCTCCTGGCATATGACTAGAGGTCATCGTGGTGATGTGTCTCTACAATGCTAAACACATGGCTTAGAAATTATGATATCAAAGTTCATAGAAAAAAGTATAGGATAAGTTAAAACCTTCCTATAGACAAGTTGTACCACATATCCTAGTCCTAAATCTATGACTAATAAAAAAATAGTTGTAAAAGTCACAATAAAGACTTATTATTTCCCACTCAAAAGTCGGTTCAAGTTAAATTATATATTTAATAGTTTTATATTTCATTTTAAATTCACATTTATATCACATTTAATTTTAAATGGTTAAACCAAATGGTTCACCACTTCTGATCCATAAGGGATCATACTCCTCATGAACCAAAATATGGAGTCCACCTAATAAACACCATAACACATTCCAATCCATCTGAACCTTGGTTCATGAATCAACATGCCATAATTGGATTCTTACGGTGTCTTTTGTAGCTTAATCAGGAAAACATTGATTAAGATATGGTAGGAAATCTATGAACTAACCATGCTTCTCAATCCACTACATAGATCTCTTATCAAATCAGTAGGTATATCTATCCAGGGTATCTATCACAACATCATGCAAAGAAGTAATGCATCCTATATAGAATGGCATAATGCATAGTATGTGATTCCTATAAAGTTCCTAAAATGACGCATGACATGGAATAACCTAATATCATTAGGTTTAAAAAATATAACCCTAAATAATATCAATGAAAACATAAAAATTCAAGTGCATCACCTAAAAGTGGAATCAAATCAATTGTACTAGTCAAAATCCAGAAAACAACAATTTTCATTTGATGCAATTTTAGTTTTTCCTATACATGGGTTAGCTACTCCCAGGCATAGTTCATTTTCAATTTATAATTCATCCTAATCCTATTTCTATTGTCTCAAAATAATAAATAATGAAAAAAAAATTCTTTTGATACTACTTTGAAACTTCCTAGACCCAAATTCCATTGAATGGTGCCCTGAGCCCAGTTGGTCACATGGCCTCAAGCACATCTCCCAAAATGATAGAGGTCATTGACTAGTAGTGAGGGCCTAGGGTGTGTCTGTGGGGATACTATGTCCTCTTATTAGAGCGTAACATTGTGGTACCAATCATACAATCAATAGAGGAAGCATTAAATTAATCATACAATAGATAAACATCTAGATGATAGGTATATATAACAAATGAAAAAAGTAATCTCATATTCAATGATGATCATGTCATGTGTTTAAAAAGTATCCAAAATAGGTATACATGGGAACAGTACAATACATGTATCAAAATACCAAAATACCAAAAACTATCTCAGCTAGAATCACAAGCCTCGGCTCAGTCTCGTGCTCCCCTACTACTAAGCATGGCACAAATTCTAGAATGGAACTATGAGGGCTTTCCCTGGTCCCTATCTACATCCATAGAGTCTGTATGGGTACCCAACTATAGCCTGAATAGGATGTGAGATACAATCCAAGTAGTTAACCACCAAAGGTATCAATAAAAATTCATGTCTGTTCAATATAATCTAAAGCATACGGCAAGGTATATAATAGATATGACAGTAAAACAAGTGCAATACCTATGGAAAAAGTAAATATGTAAAGTAATACTATCATGAAAAACAAGACTCCCTATGAAAAAAATCAAGAACCTATGACAAGTTGGCGGTAATAAAAAGGAATTAAACACCATGACCATGCCGTATACAGAACATATCATATCACACATAACCTTTCCATATAATCTGTTAATCAAATCAACCATGGCCATGTTGTATAACCAAAAGTGTCACATTTACCATTGTCAAGTTGTATAATCAAAAATTTCACCCTTACCATGGTCATTTCATATAATAAGAAATTTCTGAACCCTCAAGACCACATCCAAGGTATAGCATACCAAGGTATCCTCACCAAGTCCTAGGATCATCTTGATGGAAACTCGATTGGGCTTCAATTGGGGTGTAAGAAGCATGTCAAAAAATCATGTCCATTACAAGCCAAAAAACTGGATCCAAGGGGTATCAAGGCCCAAGGAATCCCATGGAATTAGTATCCAAGGAGTATTATAGTTCCAAGGAATCCACTACCATTTCCATGACCCATGGTGTACCACACTAATGGCATCCTGTGTAATCATTCAAAATTAAAATCATTTTTCAATTCATACTATGTGTTTTCCCACTCATATAAAAATTCAAAATCATATGCATTTAATGAGTTTACCAACTCATATAATAATCATATATAAACCATCTAATTAAAATCATAAACCTGAAAATGAGGCGGTATCCATATATTAACAATCAATTTAATTAAATTCAGTAAATTATAAGATTCCTATAATAATTTAATCACTAAATCACCCTATGGATTGTTTAAAAAATACATAGAAATGTAAATTCACATGGAACACCCCATGGGTATCCTTTTTTGGTGAAATAACCTTCAAAAAATATTAAATAAACTAAAGGTAACTCCTAACATGTTACATTTCATTTAACTAAATTATTCAATTAATTTTCGGGGCATCTTCAGAAAGTTCGGTGGGTGGTAAAATGGTAACTAACTTTATAAATCATCAAACCGCTCGATAAAAGTATATCATAGATACCATAGGTCTATAGTAGAGTGCTTGTCTAATATCAACTCTTGATTTAACTCATATCAAGAGAAAAAAAAAAGAATGAACAAAGAACCTATAAATAGGTCATATTAGCTTTCACATAAATAACTCCATCTATACCAAGAAAAATGAATAATGACATAAAATAAATTGATTAATCACTAGAATGGATCAAATGAGATGATTGGTGCTTGCATCTGAGATCAGACAGAAAAACGTGATCAAAATCTACCCAAATGCCTTCATGGGTGCTCTCTAACCCGCTGTTATCCATGGAGGAGAAGAATAAATAAGTTTTAGGTTTAAAATATATTTTAAATAAAAAATTTAAATTTTAGAAAAAATAATGGGTCTCATGGTTTGGACACAAGGTTGTACAAACTATGTTCCAATCATGCATCCTTCAATGTAAGGAGGGACTCCTTGCATGATTATTGCGCATGGTTTGACTAATCATGCCTACAAATGCTGTCAAAAATAGCAGAGTCCATCGTACGATCATGTGCCTCTATCTTCATGGTTTACTAAAACTATGAAGATCATGTAGCCCTCTGTCCAGCCTTTCATGGTTATTAGTAACCATATGGATTGTACCGCATAGTTTCTACTAATTGTGTGATGTGCCTGATTTTTTCAAAAAGGTGGGTTTTAGGCTCTAAATTAGACCCGAACACCCCCCCCCCAAAATACTCCAATAACCATAGAGGTTATTCACATTAATCCAAAAATAATCATTTAAACCTAAAACAAAAAAAAATTGTAACTCATATCAAAACCTGCGATCTAACATAAATCATCCAATGTATTTTCCAGATCAAAAAGAGGATCTTCAAAGTTCACTATAAGGGTAGAAAATAATTTAGGACCCTAGTATCTCATCCTAGGCATATAAACAGAAAGGAAATTAGATTTGTATCCTAGGGCATAACCATAGGTTTCCACATAAACAAAGTGCATCTACCAGGCACTAAGACTCCAATGGCACAATATTAACATGTGAAAGGAACTTCTAGGATGAATCAACTAGGGAACTTGTTAGTCTCAAATGTCCTACAAAAGGAATCTAGAACCAACTATATACCATAACAAAATGTTCCATGGTCCTAGCTATAGACCTAAAAAATGTCCCATGGACTCTATAAACACCACTGGGGGGTGCAGATCATCCACAGTGTCGGGAGCGCGAACAACATCCATAGTGCTAAAAACTGTTATGTGCGTTCCTTGGAACCACATGATCCAAAAGCCACACTATTTAGGGATAACACTCAACTAGATTGGGGTTTCACTCATCCAGATCAACCATTAACTCCCTAATCCCTTCTAACCACAACCAGATAATAGATTGGAGAATAAGATCACTAATCAGGGCGAACACCTGATCTAAAATATCCAAAATAACTCCTCCTCAAACACAGTCCTAAGAAGAAACTGTCTCAAACATCGCGAAAAATGGGCAACCAATGTGGGATGATCCAAACTCAAACACACTATCCAAATATATAAACTAGAAGTGAGGATCCACTCTAAAGAAACAAATCAAGAGGCCTCTCTCAGCACCCTGGATCTCAATATCCAAAAAACTGGAACCATAGTCTCTCAATGACCTTCTATAGGGTCAAACCAATATTGGTTCTCACACAGTCCCTAGTCCTATAGCATAAAGATACATCCATCATAGGACTCCCCTATTGTACCCAAGCTCTCATCCATTCTTGCATAAAAAACATCAACTGGTCCAATGGCCACAACAAGTGGAGGATACCCAACAAGGGGTTCCTATAGCTCATCCAAAATAATGGGACATTCCTAGTGCTGAAATATCCCAAATGGATCTCAATGGTGACCAGCTGATCCTCGATCAAAAATGCACCCAAAATAGGAATTCAAGAGAATAAGATCTCTAATAGGGAAATTCATAATGGTACTCATGACCACTAAAAAATTAGGAGACTCTTCATAAGGGTTCCACCACACAATACAAAACAAAACATGTCATACAATCATTCTAAATAGTAGATTATGAGAACTACTAATCATTGTATCTAAAACATGCCCACAATGGCATCCTTAAAAGTACCTCATACACTTCTCAACAACTTAGCAATGCCTAGATCTAACTGCCAACCAAAGGGGCCAATACAGCCCAAAGGCTCCACTGGACAAGGTTACCAAATCCAAGATCTAAACCTTAACAACTCTAACCTTGAGCAACCAGTCCTGACATGTAGGGAAAAACCATGATCTCCTTAGAGATACCAATAAATCCCACCTTTCAGGATCTATTCAGAAGAACCTTGAATAACACGGGAATGAAATCCTCAAGGCAGAACAACTAAAGAGTTCACAACCTAACCATAAGGGGAATATAGAACCA
Source organism: Viscum album (assembly GCA_963277665.1). NCBI lineage: Eukaryota > Viridiplantae > Streptophyta > Magnoliopsida > Santalales > Viscaceae > Viscum > Viscum album. The sequence continues at coordinate 1,156,382,797 of OY728130.1, read as the reverse complement.
AAACTACAAGAAATCATCCTAAAAATTATCACCCATCCAAATATTATCTTGATGGCCTCTAAACACCCAAACCATCCCACTATCACAATCTACATAGAAAATCGCTCAAAATGGACTACACAAAAATCCAATTATGACTCCATGTTGAAAAATAGTCAAACAACCCAAGGAATAGAAATGTACATGATGTACAGTCCAGGTACACGGCATATAGTCCATAAGTCCTCCCTACCTGTGTGCCTCAACCCAACTCATCATGTAAAGTTATCGACCACATGATGTGTATAGCCAGTACACAACATGTACCCCAACATGGGTACCAACCCATGTACCTAGCCACATACACCACCAGAGTGTGTACGCCTACATGATGTGCACCCCACACAGGCACTGGTCGTGTACCCTACACGGCCAAGTACCCCTGCACAGGGTATCAGGTTGAGTACCCAGCCACACCTTGGATGCCCAAAACATGGAATATTCCCCTGGTACATGGAATTTTTTCCCCAAAATCCACCTTCCCTGAACATGAATAACACATGGTGTGTGTTCATAAAACCGCATGTCGTGTACACTGGTTTTCTTGAATGTAAAACCCCTAAAAGATCCCAAAATGCCTGATTTCTCCCTAGAACTACAAGATCATCCCTCAAGGATTTAAAAATAAATAACACTTAAATTATGAGAATTTATGGCAAAAAGGTGCTACCTCTAGGAAGAAACCACCACCTCTTCGGTCTAATCCACAGTCCAGAGTTGCCACACAATGATCTGTCGTGACCCGAGCTCCGTGGTTCCACCTCCTCCTTTCCATCCACCCCTATTCTCTCCATCTCCCTCTCTTAATTGCATGAAGAGAATACCATGGGGTTTTCATGGGATTCCAAATGGGAAAGGACAAAAAGAAAATTGAAAAAGGGTAAAAGGATAAAAATAGAAAAGAAAATGGGGGGAGGGGGTCAGGCCTGACCCCAACACCTAACACAAGGTTATACCTCACCTACGAAAAACCCATTATAAAATCAATTGAGGAGGTGAAATATCAATCAGATGATCTGTTTAAAAAATACAACTGATGAAACATGCAGTAATAAATTAATAATTAATTAATAAAATATTAAATATTTCATGAAAATTCGAACTACTCAAATTTCTATAAAACTCTTATGCTAGGGTAAACACCCTATTCAGGGACCAATTGAGTGGTTATAAAAATTACCTAAGATCATATTATAGGAGAAATTAGCATTTTTACCTTGAACACACTTAGGGAAAAAAGGATCAAATTTATCCTGATTTTCACAACCCGTGATGATGTGGGTCATAATAATCCACACTTAAATGCTTTAGGTGTGCTTTCTTTTAGTCCTCATAATACCCATAATCACTTACATCAAATAATGGGGGGGTTGAGGTATCCAACAATAATTTTCATTAATACTTTCCGTCTTCAAGAGTTGATCTTTGTTTCTTAAACTGTTAGGTCTAGGATATTTGAGTTGGAAAAAAATATAAACAACAGAACAAATATCCAAATGAAATTCTGTCTAATACTAATTATTGTTTCTGATATATGATAATAATGGACTACAGGTGGGTAAATAGTCTTATAAAACTTTTAAAATAAATAATCTATCAGTGTTTATTATTTTATAAAAAAAGTGAAATGAAGTGTCCAGAATATAATGTAATAGAAATAAAATATAAGAATAGTATTTTTATAGTAGTTTCAATCACCAAGATCCTACTCTACTATAAAATATTCTATACTAAGTGGGAATATCGTTACACACTAAGAAACCTAGTTTTAAAGGTGTGATAGCATGTTTACAGACCCTGCCTTTTATAATACATGAAGGCACAACCAATCTAACTTTTTACAGGTGTCACAATCAAATCTGGCCTAGATTTTGTTTTGGGATTAATATCACAAGGAACATCCTTTTTTTGGTAGATTAAATAATACCATACTTCAATTTTATTGAGAAAATAATAAACTAATGCCTATAATTTAAAACAAATGAATGAATAAAAGACATGGTGAAAATCAAAAAACAAAGAAGATCAATAGAAGGAATTAGATGTGGAAGTCAATGTATCTCATATAACTTTGTTCACTTTAGCATTAATGAATAAAATATTGAATTTTATTTGTGAAAACATCAATAAAATAGTACTTATGGAAGGTCTTAGTCGAGTATCATGAAAATTGATCTTAAATTGACACTATATATTTTGATCTTTATTTATAAACAAAATTTCAATGGTCATCTATCCACCTCCTTCAATTATTATTGATCAAAAGTTTTATTAACTCATCATTGTCATTTTAAGGCCAGAAATACTTAAAAATATAAAAAAATACCATTATTAGTTTATCCATCACACGCATTCAATGAATAATTTTGGAGAGATTTAATTCCTATATTAAACTCACTAAAACAATTTTCAATATTATTATTAGAATAAATGAGAGTTTATTAAATAAATTAAACAATAAAAATGATTATTACAATCTTATAGTAATTCAAAAATTCAAAAATTATAAAAACAGTGTATAAGATAAATAATATGTAACTAGTTAATATTTAAAAATATTTACATGATATCTTCTCTACCAAATAGCTTACACATAGTCATAATATTGTATATTTAATTTACAAATCAATAGAATTATTAAAATAATTTTAATAATATTGAAGTTAATTAAAGTATCAAAATCCATTGTAAAATAAAAATATATGTTTTATGGTATGTTAGTGACTAACTATTTAAATATTTAAAACATTATTCAACATTTGATATATATGAAATTAGGAAGTAAATAATTCATCAAAAATATTTATATTAATCATACAGTTATACATTTTATCCAAATAATGAATAAATAGAGAATGATATATAATTCATAAAAAGTTAGAAAATTGCAGTGTTGGAGTGACTGTGTGGTTCATACTGTGTAGTCGATACTCATAACTTATGGTCAATCCTTCATAACGTGGGTTAGATCAGTCATAATGTGTTGTTGATAATCATAACACACGGTTGATCTTTTATAACATGTGTTTGATCCATCATAACAAGTGTTTAAACCATCTCAACTAACCATGAGGAATTAACAATGGTCAATACATTCTTGGTGTGTTCGATTCAACAGTTTTTTGTAAAACCAATATACACACGGTATGTAGAAAATAGACCATTCAGTCACTTCCTCGGTTTACCACAAAAAATAATTTGCTTATGATATACTGCATAAGGGTACCCCATGATTTCTAAAGATTGTGTAAAGGTTGATCTCAACATGTGTAAGGGTAGGTCTAGTCTTCCATTACATGCATAAGGGTAAACCGATACATAAGTAAAGATATACCCAAGTTTCCATAGCTCATGTAAGAGTAATCTGTGGATCCTAAGGTTTATGTAAGGGTACTCTAGATTTTCCAAAGCCATAGTAATGTTATCCAAGTGAGTAAGGGTAAAATGTATTCTATGTAATGGTAACTTCAACTTATATGGATCACGTAAGGGTAACCATGAAACACAATAGGTTCTGTAAGGGTAAGTCATAATATCTATACATTGTGTAAGGGTAAATAAATGTTGTGCAAGTGTAAGTTAAAATTTCTATAAACTACATGAAGGAAATATGGCTCACTGCATAAGGGTAAACATGAAAATTGTATATATTTCTTAAGTGTGACACAAGAACTACGTAATGGTGAAGTAATAGTTACGTAAAGGTAAGTTATAAATTATAAAGGATGTTTAAAGGTAAAATAGATGTTACGTAATGGTATAAAGGAAAATTACATAAATATAAGTAGAAATTAACAAAGGATATGTAAGGGTACAAAAATTTTACAAAACTCATGTATGGGTAAAAATAAACTTCTTCAAACTATATAAGGGTAAATAAAATACTCAAAAAAAATTAATTTTTCGGAGGATTTAACCCAAAAAAAAGTAGTGAATAATAAAAATAAATGATGAATAAAATTAATAAAATAAAAAAATTGAGAGGATAAAATCTAATTTAAAAAATATAGTTTAGAAAAAATATTTACATACTTTTGTAATATTAAAAATATAAATAACACATACATATTCCAAAATCAGACAAACACTATTCCTGTCCGTAACAACTGTAACAGTTGTTAGTAAAAATTACTTCATGATAACTTTGTAGTGTTTTGAGGATGATTGAGTTTATTGAAAAAGAATATTGAAAAGATCAATTGTGGAGATCCAAAGCGATTTTTGGAAAGGTATGTTGAAAAAGATCCAAGAAAAAGGTATGAAAGCTGTGGAAGTGGTATAAAAAATTACGTAAACAAGGTGGTATTGATTTCCAGTGTTTTCCAAATTTTTGTGGTCCAAGATTTAGAGGATGAAAAAAGTTTCATGAAATTTTCTTTTCTAGTTCTGCCACATGAAAATATAGAAAAGACATGGAATCCAAAAAAGTGTGTTCTTTCGTGAATTTTTAGTGTCGTGATGGTTGGTTGATTCATGTAAGATGGCCTCAAGAAATATGGTTGAGGCGTGAAGGAATGTTTTTATGTTACATGATTATGATTTGTTTCATGAACAATAATTTTTCATGAAATATGGATGAGTCGTGAATGAATTATGGTAAGTTATGTGATTACGAGAAGTTTCGTGAACAGAAAATTTCCCTAAAGTTTCACAAAGACATGGAGTTTTGTGATCATGAATAAATATTTTCATTAAAATTCGGTGACAAGCTTGAAATTTCTATAAGAGAATACAGTGTCTATAAATAAGAGAATATCCCCTCATTTGGGGGAAGTAAGCCTTAAGGAAAATAAAAAAAGGCTCTGTATTCAAGAAGGAATTTTTCGAAGTATTTCATTGCATGAAGGATTCTTATGAATATCAGTTTCACAAAGGAAGGAAGTTTTTTGAAATAGAAAGTTTTAAACACAGTTCTGAGTTTCGTGAATGCTTAGAAAGTTTAGTGAAAGACAGTGAGTTTCACAAAATTCAAAGTTTCAAAAATGTTTGAAAAGTTTCACAGATGAGTTTGTAGTTTCATGAAAGTTGATAAAGGGATTTCGTTTAAGTGAATCTTACACAAATCAGAAGGGATTTATTTGTAATTATGTGGTAAGGTGGTATTCATCAAATGAATTAAAGTGGAACTTAATGATGCACCAAATTAGGTTTATAACATATTGATTCAGGTTATCAATAGAATAATCTTATAAATGAGCAGTTAGCACACATTAGCTGAGAGAGAGGTGGGATTTCAAATTATGAATAGTTGTAAATAAGGGGGGATAGTGAGTCCACTCTAAACTTTGTAACAACAGTGCACATAATAGAAGTTTGGATCTATTTATTAATACTAAATATAGAATAGTTTTTATTTTTTCCTTGTTTTATGTTTTATGTACCTAGTATTTCAATACACTAGACTTTAAGGTCCATGGCTTGTATTCTGATTTATAATTATACATAAATCATGTAATGTTATGTGTAAAAATATAGGCCTGCTATAGTTGGTATCATAGGATGGTCAAGTTATTTTTGGAGATTAGGAATAGAGAACTTTAGTAAGAACCTTAAGGATTAGACTATGTATAAGAAAATGTCCCTATATTTTGGTAAGTATAGAGTAAGTGGTTTATCAAGAAAATATATACCTATCTAGATTCAAATAGGTAGAGGTGGCTATGGCACAGATGTATCTAGGGGTAACAAATGAAATAACATCATTGAACTAGACTCAAACGAGAACTGGTGCACAAAAACAAGCCTTACTGCACTCTTAGTTTGACAATCCTGGGGGATATGCTTTGGTAAATTCATGATCTTATTATAAACCATTATTAAGGGAATAAAAAAATCCCATAATAATATAATTTAATAAATTGATCAAGGATATCCTAGATTTATGAAAAAAGGAATCATAAGTTAGGATATAATTCTCTTTTATATGTTTATCCTTTTATGTTCAAAGTTTCCTTTTTATTCTCAATAAATAATTATTCAATCCCTCAAATTGTTTATTATTTTTTATAGTTAATGTGGGGATATAGAATACCATGTTGCAACAATAAATGTTATAGGAAATGTAATGATTTCCCTAATGAGATGCCTGATATTATGGGAACGAGTGCTCAAAACTTCATGACAGTACTTTCTCAAATGGTTCAAGTTATGAATAATAACATGAATCATGTGGAACAACCTCCTCCTCCAAGGAAAGAGCAATTTTTCATTTAATACTTCATGCGGAAAAGGCCCCCCATGTTTAGTGGATCTTATGATCCCCTCCTCATGAAACAGTAGATTAAATCCATTGAAAATATATTTTCTATTCTCTAGTCCTCAAAAGAAGAGAAAGATGTGCTAGTGGTCTATTGTTTTGATAGAGAAGCTAATCAGTGGTAGGCACTGATATAGAATATGAATCCTTAAGAGTAAATTGATTCCATTGAATGTCATGAATTCATGAAAATGTTTTTCAACAAATATTTCCCCCAGACCCTCCACCTCAATAGGTAAAGAGAGTTCCTCATACTCAAGCTGATGGAATATGAGTCCATCAGGGTGTAGAAGAAAAATTCACAAGGATTTAAAGGTAAACCTTTGGATTTGTCTTGAACACAAAAAGAAAGTTGGATTGCTTCTTTAGTAGACTTAAGCCAAGTCTACAAAAAGGGTTGGTGATTTGAGCCTTTGACAGTTATGAGGAGATTGTTTGTTGTTCCCTCAAGGTTGAAATGGAGATTGAAAACTCTTTGTGGTATCATGGGCCCAATGAAAAGAAGAAGAAAATGGAATCTAATGTTGGTGGTCACAAAAATAAAATACAGGATGGAAAGAAGCTTAATCATCACATGTGTAAAAATTATGGGAAGAATCATCATGGAAACTATTTAATAGGAACTAGGAATTGCTTCAAATGTGGAAAGTCAATACATAGGTAGAAAAACTACCGACAAGATATGAAGAATCTTGCTAATGTGGAAGAAGAAAGGAAGTTTCATATAAACACTTACATTGTAGTGCAGTGTTGAAACTACAAGGATTATGGGAATTATGCGAAAAATTCCATAAGTCGAGGGTTTCCAGAGTCAATCAACAACAACCTCCAAGGAAACAAGGAAGGGATTATTATATCACTACAGCTAAGGTGGATCTATAAAATGATTTGGTGACAGTTACACTAGTTATTCATTCAAGAATAGAGAAATTACTATTTTATTATTCTTCTATGAATTATTTCACATATTTCATTTTTAGTAGAACTATTAAAACACCAACTCAATATTTGGAGGAAAAGTTATCTGTGAAAACAGTGAATGGGAAAATTATTGCATCCATGGTTTATAAATCCTCTCTGGTTAATGTTTGTGGATTGAACCTCCTATAAAATCTCATAATACTTCCTTTAGTGTTGTTCAACGCTATATTGGTAATGGATTGACTATATTTATACAAAGGCAACATCAACTATACGGAAAGGGAGATCACTCTTCACATCTCAAAGTATCCTCCAATTCTTTACAAGTTTAAGGAGGAAGATGAATCTCTTTTATAATCAGTATGGATATTAATTCATTATGAGAAGGAATCTCTAGCTCAAATTATTGAGGAAAAGGAGATAATCATGCTTGAATACGTGCCCATCTTGAGGGATTACACTAATGTATTCCCTGAATTGTTTCTTGGTCTTACTCTTGATAGAGTGGTTGAGTTCTCAATTGAACTTATTCCTGGATCTCTTCCTATATCAAAGACACCTTGTAGAATGGCCACCGTAGAGCTAAAGGATCTAAAGAAGCAGTTATAGGAGAATCTAGAGAAGGGTTTTATATGCCTAAGTGCTTCCCCATGGGGTGCACCAGTCCTCTTCATCAAGAAGAAGGATGAATCAATGATCCTCTTCATTGATTATTGTGAGCTCAATAAAATCACGATAAAGAAACAGTATCCCCTGACACAGATAGATGAATTATTATATTAGTTTCGTGGGTACGGTGGACCTTTAGTTGGTATATCACCAATTAAAGGTGAGGAAGGAAGATATTCCCAAGACTGCCTTTTGAACAAGGTATGGATACTATGAGTTCATAGTGATGCCCTTCAGAATCACTAATGCTCTAGAAATATTCATGGATTTAATGAATATAGTATTTAAAGATTATCTCAAAATATTTGTGTTAGTCTTTATCGACGATCATCAGATATACTCCAAGATCAAGGAGAAACATGAGGAGCATTTGAATACTGCGTTAAAGACTTTTCGAAGGGAGAAGCTATATGTAATGTATAGTAAATGTGAGTTTTGGATGGAGGATGTATCATTATTGGGGAATTTTATCACCATAATAGGGATATCTGTGGACCATTCCAAGACAAAGGTAATTGAAGTGTGTCTTGGGCCAACATCTATAATATAGATCCGCATATTTCTAGGTCTAGCTAGGTATTATTAACTATTTGTGAAGAACTGCTTACGATTTCCAAACCCAATGACCAAACTGACATGGAAGGGGGTGAAGTTTTTTTGGACCCAAGAATTTGAAGAATGCTTTAAGGATTTGAAAAAGAGGATAATCACTATTCTAGTAATCACTCTCCCAACAAGTGGAGAAGTCTTTGTGGTGTACAATGATGTTTCAAAGAAGAGCATAGGCTATGTGCTGATGAAAAATGATAAAGTAATAGACTACGCCTCAAGGTAGCTAAAAGTCCATGAGAATAACTATCCTACACATGATATAGAGTTGGTGGTTGTGATCTTTCCTTTAAAAATTTAGCGGCATTATCTCTATGGAGAGAAGTGTGAGATTTATACTGATCACAAGAGTCTCAAATATATATTCACAAAAAAAGAGCACAATATATGCCTGCAAAGATGGATAAATATCATCAAGGATTATGACTACTCAATCCACTACAATCCCATTAAGTAAAACAAGGTGGAAGATGATCTAAGTAGAAATGACCCTACATCTTTATCAATGATGAGAATTGAAAAGGATCTGATCTTATTAGATTTGCAGTGGATGAACATGGGAATAATTAATGGAGTAACATCATCAATCTTTTCTCAAATGATTTCTCAACCATACCTCATTGAGAAAATAAAGGATTCTCAATGGAAATATATGGAAATTTAAAAAAGGGTATAAGCTATCAAAAATGGGAAATCACCTAAGTTCATGATTGATGAAGAGGGAGTTGTAATATTTGGGTCGCGATTATGTGTACCATCTGATCCAGAGATAAAGAAGGAGATTCTGAATGACGCACATAGCTCAACCTTCACTATGAACCTAGGGAGAAAAAATATGTGTTGATATCTCAGAGAGAAATTTAAGTGGGACCATATGAAGAAAGAGATTGCTTAATATACATCAAAGTTCCTGGTATGCCAACAAGTGAAGGTTGAAAGAAAAAATTCTATGTGGATGATGAAACCACTACCCAAACCAACATGAAAGTGGGAGAATATCATAATAGACTTTGTCACTGGACTTCCATGGAAATCCATAGGAAACAATGCTATATGGGTCATTTTGGATCGTCTTAGAAATATATCTCACTTTATCATGATTTGAGAGGACTTCTCATTAGATTAACTTGCACAAATATATATCAAATAATTGGTAAGGATACATGGATTAACACTATCTATTTTATCTGATAGAGATCTGAGATTCACCTTAATGTTTTGAAAAAGACTCCAACAAGTTCTAATCACTGAACTAAACTTTAGTATAGCTTAGCATCCTCAAACTGATGGACAATCTGAGCAAACTATTCAGACACTAGAAGATATGTTGAGAGCATATTCTATGGAATTTAAAGGGGTATGGGACCAATATCTTCCACATGTTGAATTATACTACAACAATAGTTTCCACTCGAGTATTTGAATAATACCATATGAATCCCTTTATGGGAAATGGTGCAGAACACCGGCATGTTGGGGTGATGTTAGTGAGCGTAAGATGCTAGAACCTGAAAAGGTTGAAGAAATGTTGGAGAAGGTGAAATCCATTTAGTAGAACATCAAGGCAGCCCAAAGTTGACAAAAGAGTTATGCATACAATCGTCGATGAGACCTTGAGTTAAAAGTTAGAGACATGGTATTTCTCCACATATCTCTACGGAAGAAGGTCATGGGACATGGGAATAAAGGAAAGCTAAGTCCTAGATTCATCGGCCCCTTCGAGATCATTGATGAAGTCCGAGCTATGGCCTATCAACTAGAACTTCCACCAACCATGTCTAAAATACATGATGTAATTCATGTATCCCTCTTCATGAAGTACATAATAGATCCTTCACATGTACTATCTTCATAGGTGGTACAGTTGGAGGATGATCTTTCTTACGAGGAGCATCCAATGAAGATCTTGGATCATAGAGATAAAGTTATACATAACAAGACTACTCACCTGGTCAAAGTACTGTGGTGTAACCATAAGTACGAAGAGGAAACATGGTAACTAGAGGAGACAATGAAGGAAAATTACTCATATATATTTATGGCTTAGAATGTAAAAAGTAATTTTGAGGGAGAAATTTCATAAGGGTGGAATAATGTAACGACCCTATGTTTTATCAATGGAAATACCATTATTTTAATTATGTCATATAATCTCATGAAATCACAAAAAAATGAACTACTAAGTACTAAGATACCTTTAATCATAATATTATCTCTTCTGTGATTTGAGTTTCGAAAATCTGGCATACACTATTGCAATCAGGAAGATGTTTGGGTCTGATGATACAAACATAAATTTTTGGTGAATAGTAACATACCCTTATGAATAGTAATATGACCCTTATGAGTAGTATATAATCCAAAAGAATATTAAACTCACCCGTGAATGTATAAATAAAATGTATGCATCTTATAAGTGATAATATTACCATAGTAGAAGTAATGGTATTTTTGTAAGTCATAAATAATTAATTAAAATTAATTAAATAATTTAAAATAAATTTTATTTTAATAAAATGTGTTCACTAATTTACAATTTTATGTCTTCTGGTTTTAAGATAATTTTATAAGACCTTATGTAATTTTTTAAAACATTATAAAATCAGTTGTAGTTTTAAAATCTGTATTTTTCAAGTAAATAATGATTTTAAATAAAAATTAAATTATTCATATTTAGAAAATTATTTTAGAAAAATGGAGTTCATTTTTGGATTCTACATGTTGAAAAATGTTTAGGGAATTTTTTTGGGATTTTTCTAAAATACGTGAATTTTTTATGAATAGTAAAATACGATAATTCAGGATAAATGCTAAAACCTGAATTTATGAAACATGCATATGTCATAGATGATGTCAATGGCCATTGGTTCAAACTGACATTCACATATTACAATTTTTTTCATAATAATGATCACCAAATCTTGTCTTATGGAAAAATAATAAACTAATGATTATATTAAGAAAACCCTCCTCCTCTCCACTATGAAAACCAACCACACTCCCCTCTTCTCTTCACTTCTCTAAAGCCTTGTACCTTCCTTAAATTCTCCCCAAATCTATCCCTAAGATCCTCCCCCATTTCCATCAGTCCCTGGTCTCCTCAAAATACCAAATCCTCTCATTTTAAGAGGCTCTTAAAGGAGATAAACTCAAGAGTTAAATTCCTCTTTCCAATTCTTTTATTTTCTATCAAGTTTTTTTCTTTTCTTTTTTCGTTCCTCAACTCCCTTCACCCAAAATTTATGATAACTCTAGTAAAATAAATGTAATATAAGGATATTATTCTAATAGGATAGTTTATCATAATCTCTCTTTACCCCTCCTTTTATAATATAAATGAAAACACCGTCCAAGATGTGTTAAGTTGTCACATTCAATGACGAAAGGTTATCAATTTCTCTTACCATCTTCAATTATGGTCATGAAACCATTTTTATGGTTGAACCAGGCTACTAAATATGTATTTTATCTTTTTTTTGTTCTGTAATCCTTTTTCACACATGATTTAAAATATCAATAAAAAACAAGTTAATTATGTTCAAAATCACCAAATTAATCCAAGATTTTATCATAAATGTTTTATATAATGACTCAACTTCACTCAAAATAACCAAATAAATTTTATAACCATGTAATATTCGGAATGTTAAATAATTTCATATAACCTAAACTATGGACATCCACTTTCATCATACATCTGTATCAGAACATGAATATAAGTGAACTGATCATTAAAACCAAGGAAGTAAACGGACCCGGACAATAAAATTGAACCTCATAACCAATAAAAAAATTTATGAATGATCTCAAAAAGGTTATATTAATTAAGTTACATGTAAAATATGTTCTTTAATTATTAATTAATGAACATAATTTTATTATTCGGGTCATTAATATCTAGTGGATAACACCATCAGACATATGGTAAGGGATCCTCTCTATCTCACTCTTACTCAAGAATGTTCTATATGTTATGCCATTTTATGTGTAATTACTAATTATGGGGTAGGATTTCTCACCTCCCCTATACTATCCTCATTATGTGTAAAATATGAGAAACCAATTTTCTCTCTCATTATTCTCTTCTAATTATACCTGATACCGTGTTCATATTCTGTAAGGGAATCTACCTGAACCTCCTTTATTCCTTCGAGTTGCTCTACCTTTCTTTCTACCCAAATGATGTTATCTATAATGTTTTTGTACATATAATAAATTATGTTTATACTATAAAAAATAATGTATCAATATCCATTCATCATTCTATTTTGGTAATATACATGTTTTTAAATGATTCCCTCCTTAATATTTCCCATTAAGAAAACTTGTTTTAAGGGAACTTCCCAAATCTGTACCCAATTTCAAGTGAACTCTACCGTATGTTCTAATCCACCGTTGTTTTTATAAAACCAGTTTTTTGTTATGAATATAGTCTTGGATCACTTATATTTTTTACAAAATATTATTCCCTTTTCTATTTTAAATTCTTATTAGTGTTTTCCTTAAAAACCACACTAAAATGTTTTAATGAAAAAAATTATTAAATACTCTTTTCAAATGTTGTCACATTTTTTTGATATCAGTTACCCTGAATTATGCCTATTTTACCATATGAACATAAAAATAATGTTCTAATTCCTTTCTTTCATGGACACTTTTAATATTCACACATTTATTATGCTTTATGACATGACTATGATACCCATTTCCTTCCATGGGTGCCCTTATGTTTATGATTGTTTGTGTATGATTATATATGTGGAATGAATTATCATAAACATGTTAATATGGGTGCACCCAAAAAGATCTCCAATGAATTAGGTAATGTTTAGTCTCATGAGATGTTATGTGCAATGGTCTTGGCGGTTAGCCTTGAATCATGCTACCATGTTCAACGGTCTTGGTGGTTAACCTTAACTTGTGCTCCTCTACATGCAATGAGCCTTGAATCGTACTAAAGTTGTGATTTATGTTGATTCCACATTACTTTTAATTCATGTTTTTATAATCCCATGTTTATATGTTATGATTCCATATGTTACATTACTTTTTATATCATTACATCATGATCTCTAACCCATGTGCTAAAGCCTTATTCTTATGTTTTTTCCCTTAATGGGATTTTATCTTATCACTTTGTTCTTATGATCCCTAGGGTACCCTATGCATATGTGAGGGATCAAAAAAATTTAGGAGCTCTTTATGAATTCTAAATAAAGAAGTGTTTTTATTTGTCCCATTTTTTATGTTTTATGTTTTATGTACCTAGTCTTCCACGAAACTAAGCTTCATGATCCTTGGCTTGTATTCTGATGTATAATTATGATTAAAATCATTTAATATTATGTGTAAAAGGATAGGGTCACTATATATGCTATTTTTTATTTTTACGCACAAACAAAACATCAATATGACATGTGGTGTAGTAGTAATGACTTATTAACCACTTATTAAAGGTACAACAAACCATTACAAAAAGTGTCAGATGGTGAAAACTAAGAAAAAGATATTATATTACCCTTAATTTTTGGTAGATGATTGTATATTCAATTTTTAAATGTAGGAATATATGACATGTCATTCTAAATAACATCTTTCATGTTATGGTCATAAATGTTTTTTAGTGTTTTAAAACACTAAAATATCTATAGAATCCTAAGAAGCATATAAAAATCATAGAATGATGTAAAATCATTAGGCAACCACAACTCAGTTATTTATGACATATACGTGTAGACAACATGTCATTATGACATGTGGTGTGGTCATAATGACTCAATAACCACTTATTAGAGGTACAAAAAACATTAAAAAATAGTTTCAGGGGATTAAAACCAAGAAAATGATATTAGGATTCCCTTAAATCAAGGGTTAATGATCGTATATTTAATTGTGAAATGTTGGAACTAAAGGCACATCATTCTGAATGACGGTTTTCTTATTATGCTCGTACACATATTTTTAGTGTTTTAAAACACTAAAACTTGTGTATAATTGTAAAAAACTTAGAAACAAACACAAATTTATGTACAATAATTTTAAACCCACCTATATGTTATTTTCGACATGTACACACAAAAAAAACATCAATCTAGCATGTGATGTAGTCAGAATGACTCAGTTACCACTTCTTAACGGTATAAAAACCATTAAAAACAAGTGTTGGGTGTCAAAACTAGAAAAACTACATCATATTTATCACAAATCAGGGAAAAAATACCATATATTTAATTTTCTAAATGTTGGAAATGACTTCACATCATTCTAAATAACAATTTTCCTGTTATGGATGTAAATGCATTTTTAGTGTTTTAAAATAGTAAAATATGCGTGGAATGGTCAAAATAATATAAAATGACTATATATTGATGTAAAATCCTACGAAAAACCATATATAAGTTATTTTTGACATGTATTCATAGATAACATGTCAATATGATGTGTGGTATGGTGATAATGACTTAATAACCACTTCTTAAAGGTATAAAAACATTTAAAAACAAGTGTCGAGGGGTCAAAAACAGGAAGATGATGTCATAGTTACCAAAAATCAATGTAAACTAACCATTTTTTTAATTGAAAATTATAATAATTGATGAAACAACATTCTGAATGACTTATTTTCCATTATGGATGCAGATGTGTTTTTATTGTTTAAATACACTAAAACCAACATGGAATCATAAAAACCACAACAAACGACCACATATTAACATCAAATAATTAGAAAACCACTGCTAGGTTTTTTTAAAAATATAATACTATATGTTATATAAAATTCTTTTAAATTTTTTACTATGTAAATTTCAAGAACATTGCACATCGTTTTAAAAATAAATTTGAATATTTGCTTATCATTTTTTAGTTTCAAGTGTTGAATCTTATCCTAAAGAGGTAAGTTTATTTTTTCAATGTTTTTTCATTATATATTATTTTTTATCATAAAATTTTTTCTACTTAAATAAAACAAATTGTACATAATTTAGAATATATTCTATGTCTTTCATTTTTTCAATCCTTTTCCTAAATATTCTGGTTTTCATTATAGGTGGAAGATACCAGTAGTGGGTTGGAGGTTGACAATTCTGATCAACGAAACTCTTTAGAAGGAAGTCTTGATGGTTCCAAGTTTCTATGGTATGTTTAATTTTGTCAATTATTCTACTATAATTGTGATTTATTATGTTTAGTGTTAATTTTTATTTTCTTTTTTCTTATAGTCGATGAGATGACATGGTTGGTTTCTGTCGATGAGATGACATGGTTGGTTTCTGTTGATGAGATGCAGTGGAGGAAAATAGATGTAGTGGAGTTCCTAATGTGGATATATATAGTTTGTGAAATAGAGTCAATGAAGGAAGACATATGTATTAGTTGAAATATGTATGGGTTGACTGAGATTGAGATTATAATTTCTGTGGATGTTTGTATATTTGGTTTGGATGTATGATTTATGTATGATGGTTTATCATATATTCATGTTTAAGTTTATTTAATGTCACTATTTTTATATTTAATTTTTTTATTAAATATTTTAAAAAATTCTGATTTAACAAATATTTTTAGAAACCTCCACTGAATACATTGAATAAAATATGTTTTGCGGCGGTTTAGATTAACCATTAATGAACATATCAGTGGCATTTCATTATAATTTTTGAATATTTCTCCATTATTATTATTTTAAACTACCATTAAATAAAGAAAAAACTTCCACTAAATAATCCAAAAATGTCATATTGTAAAACTTCCATGAAATTTTTGAAACATACACTATATGACTACTGGTTGTGCAATACATGGCAGTTTTTGAAACTTCTGCAATACTAATAGGGGATAGTTTAAACCACCTATATTCCACCAAAAACCCACCTCTACTTCCCCTTTTTGTAGTGATTTTACTATATTTACACTAATTGGGTATCATGGTGTCTAGATCAATGACCATTTAAAGAATTTCCAAATTTACTTCCTTGGAATCCATTGTTACAATGATCGGAGGTGAGTACGAGTGAACCTAGGTGTATGAAATGTTTCCCCTTGTTGGGATGTTGCTTTCTCAAAGATAGTTATAGCATTGGTCAAAGTAGTTTTATGTTTATTAGGATTATAGAACCTAATATCAACTTAATGATACACATCTTGAGTGGTAAGACATGCAACTCAATTCCCTTGCATAGGATGTCTAGGCTATTCGGATTACGAACCCAAGTATCATTTTTTTTTGTTTTTTATGTTATTTCATTCACTAACTTGTGAATATTCATATTTATATATATATATATATAATTATGGGAATATACATGAATAAATATATAGATATGGACATCCAGGGTATAACTTTCCCAATTTTCTAGGATTATGGACCCATGGTTCGACTATGGTTTCAAGTTTTGCTTTTAATTTTCTTTCCAGTTGTGTCGTATCTAGGCTGAGCAGGCTTCTTTTTTATACACTTATAGAAACATATCTTATTGGTTCTTCATCGGGGTGGCCTAAAAATACTTTTTCTCACCCCTAAACATGTACCTCTGTGTATTTTTATACCTCATGTTTACTTTTATAGGTTGAGCATAGTTTCATGTTGTATAGGGTTGTGTCCTAGTGTTTCATGTTTGAGCAGAACTACTCCTGTGGTTCTTCGGATTTGGCTTGTATAGTTCAACTATTTATGGAGACCGGGTACGTGTTCTGGGTTGTAATTAGTATTAGAGTCCTATACTTTTATTTTATTTTCTTTTGTACTCTTATATTTATATGGATGGCCTATTCAGTGACCAGTGTGGTATGTATGACATATTTTTTTGATATTTTTTATGATTTTCATTTATTTCTACATCATGTTTTATTTCAGTTTATTTACTACTTATGTACTCTATTTATTTACTATTTTGTATGATACATAGCTATTTTTTCTGTTTTCATGCTCTTATATAAGGGCATAATATCCCCACTTTCACACCCTAGGATCTCACTATTACTCCATAGCCTATGGTGTATTGGGATGCACACTTAAGGCCTTGTAACCTACCAGCATGAGGAACTATTTTAGTTGCATCCATGTCGAGACATTATAAATTTTTACTCCATGCTTAAAAAATATACCAATACCCTTGAAAAAAATGCCTCCGTGTTTCCTTCCAAACATTGATCATAAAAGAAAAATTCATCTTCTTTTACCCATGGTTTATAAAATTACCATTGAAATCTATCATTCTTTTCATATAAAAAAATGATATTGATAGGTAACTCTAATATCCATGTCCACTTTGATATCTAATCAAACAATTTATTCATAGACAATAAAGTCTCTTATGAATAATTCCCTTTAAAGGCTTGGATTTAATCCCCTAAAGAATCAATTAACCTTACTTTCAGGTTGGATGACAATACCTGATGTTTACCTCACAAGTCTTGTTTAAATTTCCTCATAGGTACTAATTGATTCATCATCCTTATACATTATCTTAAGGAATTACTTATCCATTATCATATGAATAATATGAGTAATGTAATTATTGAGAAATAGATCCTAAACTCATGTCACTCTATGGAGTCAGTTTCTTCATTTTAGCCCATGTTCTTGATAATATCCCACCACCGATCTACTTCTCCTTCCAAATGATACATAAAAAAATAACATTATATTTTCTAAACCATGGAGAACAAAATATATCTTGTTATTGGTACTTATCTATTGCTAAGAAACTATTAGATCAGTACAATGACTAAAAGAAGGTGGGTGTTTCCTCATAAAGGACAGAACAAAACTTTTTTTCCTTTCCTCTTTTATAAGATCTATGTATTTCATAACTTGAGAATGTTTTTTAAAAATAAAAAAGATATTTTTCATTACATATCCCAAAAAATTTTGTTTCTTAGGTGAAAAATCATTACATTTTTCATCACATTCAGCATTACCATGATTTCTTGAGGTTTTATCCATTAACAAAAACCAAGAATCATAGTGTAAGAAACCATAATCATAGTCAAAAACAATATACTCATAAAAATCATGTATAGGTCATCAAAATAATGTCATATTATTTTTAATATATGACATCATAGTTTTACCTAGGCCATTCAATATCAGTATTCAAATCCTCTGTAGAAAATGTAAATTAACCTAAGAATATCTCATTGAGAGTTTCAATCTAGGTGTATGTTAATGGAACACTCACAAAGAACTAAAATTGCTTCCAAGTTATACTTGACCAACTTTTTTTGGGTTATAACACATATATTCATCTGTACCAAAACCATGTCCACTTATAGTATCAAAAAAGGGATTTCATTATAGGAAAACAAAAATACTTTCTTTACAATAACTTATAACTTCCTCCTATACATCGTATTACCCTATGGTTATTCACTAATGTTTTCTCATCCTAGTTTCTAAAGGTTAATTAAACCTTGATAAGATGAGATCTATAGTGACCCCTACTTTTCGTACATATATATTACATATTATTAGTTGAATATTCATACATGACATAAAGATCCATGCCAGAATCATATAGGACTAGTATCTTTCAAAACATGGATACATAAAAAAATGTTTCATGAATGTGCTACATATTTTCCTACTAAATAATTTATAAATAGAAACATTATTATAAAAATCATACATAATAACATTATTAATTACTCAGGTAATGGAATCATGATAGTGGCTGGGATATGATGATCAATATGGGTAAATAAGGGAGACATAATTTATCACATCAACATAACATGAGCATAAGGGTATGAAAACATGATCTTAAAAATTAAAAAACATAACCTTCATATAATATATAATAATCTTGATCCATTTGATAAATCATGGAATTTAATAATACTTGAATCGTAAAAGAATAAAGAAACATGGTGTATGATAGTATAACATAGGAATAAGACATAAGTTTTTGGCATACATATAAGAGTATAAAATCATTTCCTTAATATTTGAGGCTTACTTCAAAGAATGTCAGAGTATACTGGTTTCACTCCCCAAAATAGAGTAGTAGTCAAGGGTTTCTCCCAATACTATAATAGTTTATAGGGTACCTTACTTAATTAGGTTCACTCCCCATTTTATTCTTATTTATCTCATGAGATTTCAATAATTACCCAATAATTTAGATGGATATATAATTATGGTCCCACCTATGAAATAATTAAATTATTATAGATGTGTGCCACATTATCATAAAAAATAATCATATAATACCCCATGAAAAATAAATGGGTTTCTTAAATATTTTTTCATGTAATAACATGTGTAAAATAAATGAGTTTTATAAACATTTCATCATGTAATAACACTTGGAAAAGAAATAAGATTCTTAAATATCTTGTTATAATAAAAATAAACCAACCAAAGAAAGAATAAGGATTATATCATTGGATAATATCCCAAATAAAAACATATTTAACACCCAAGTATTTAATCATATATTTAAAATTCCTTTAATGATTGCATGGAATATTTTATGAGGAAAATAACTTTCTCGCTTTGAAATAACTTATTTACAATCTATAAAATTCCCAAATATTAAGGAAAAAAATTTATTTGTAAAATAATATGGAAAAATTTAATGTAATATTCAAAAAAATGAATGATATTGATGGGGTTAAATTCAACTCATGCCATATAAGTTAAAATAAAACATTCATTTCACACTTTTATAAAAAAAATCAAAATAACCATCGTTTGGAAAAAGACAAGAAGACTATTTTTGAACCATTTTATAAAAATTAAAACATGGGTAAAAATTAAATTGAAATTTATTTTTAGATTATAAAATCATTTTTGAAAACATTTTTAAAGAAAAAATGGACATGAGAGACACATTATTTTCGACCGAATACATAAATAATGTCGTCTTTCCGTAAAAATATTATTTCAGAATCTTGAGTTATTAAAGTGAGTAAAATGAGATGAAAACATGAATTATCAATAGATAACGATATTATAAGATAATTAATTAGTTTTTTATAGGTATTAATAATTTTTTATAATTGAACATTTAATCATAAACATTATCAATTAACAATGAGATTGTAACATATATCCCTTACATCGGGTCGGACTTATTTCATACATGTGTGAACCTCTTGAATAATAAATATAAGTTTATTAAATATATATTATATAAACATAATCATATATATATAACTATATATTATTTAATTATAACCTTTTATCACCCATTTATTAACAATTATTTATTAAAATCACTATTTTGGGTAATAATTGTTTAATTTTTCATGTTTTCTT
The DNA here is from genome assembly GCA_963277665.1 of Viscum album. Lineage (NCBI taxonomy): Eukaryota > Viridiplantae > Streptophyta > Magnoliopsida > Santalales > Viscaceae > Viscum > Viscum album. The sequence goes on along the minus strand of OY728130.1, from coordinate 1,156,362,041 downwards.
GGTTTGGTGGTTTCTGTCCTTTTTGGTTAATCGTGGTTCCATAATATAAAAAATTCCAATAATGATATAAATTTCATATATATTCATTAAATATATACAAATATTCATCCACAAAATATATGTATAGAAAACTAAATTACACCGTTTAGGGAGATGGTAGGTCATGCGTACACATGAATGCAGTTTTCATTTTTCAGTGGATGGAATGAATGAAAGATATCTAATAATAGAAATTTATAAAATAAATATTATATCATATTAATAATATATATTCATAAAATAAATCTAAATTACCATACAATTAAAATTTAAATAAAAAAACAAATCACATCACTTCATGGAGGTGGTAGTGCATAGGTACGCATGAGCAATGCAATCGTTTCCCAACACATTGGATGTTATGAATATAGTCATGATTTTATAATTTCAAATGTATAATTTTGTTGAAACAATATTATATACACAATAAATCCATCATAATACCCATAGTTAAACTATAGTAATGAAAAATTATTTGTATCTCTAGGTAGAGATGGTACGCCATATGTACGCATGAGCAATACTTCCACTTACAATTTGTTGGGAAAGAGGTTGGATAATGGGGGTTTCATAGTCATAATAAAATTAATACAATTTGGATACTGAATTTATTATTTTATGATATTTAACATATATTTATATGAGTTAAAATAATAAATAAATATAATTTCATAGATTAAGTCGATTACATTTGATTATACAATAAAAACAAATTTTATAATTACATTTTATTGGGATTAAAAGTTCATTTTTGATCATATGGGCCTGAGTTAGTACATTTTAATTTTAAACATCCACTCTCATCAATTGTGCACTTCATGCCTAATGTACACCAATTTAGGCCCAATGACTCATATGATTTTATTGAATGTAATTATTCATGTTTTAATATTATATTTTTGTAAATGTATCTTCACTTAAAATTTAAATGTTTCTCATTCAGGGAGCAAGGAAAGATTCATAAAGGATGATGAAGATATTTGGTGATGAAAGGAGACAATTCTGGTAAAGGCAGATTGGACATCAACCCACTGTTGAGGATGTGGGACCCACAATACTTTACCAATGAAGCCCAAATTTCTTGTGATGATAGAAGACATACAGGGGAACAAATCATTATTCATGACAAAGTGCTAATTCAGTCTCCATGATGGTGATCAAGGCAGCCCAAATGGAAGATCAGAATCTGGGCCAGAATCTACGGCCCAGAATTTCAGCCCAATTAATCTTCCATATCTCCCGAACCAAAAATTAAATTGGGATGATATTTTACAGGAGGTTATAAGACATCCGGGGATTTATTTTTGTCTTCTATGGACCACTCCAAATCGGCCATCTAGAAGGACTTTGAAGCGGATCTGTCAAGTGGATGCAAGCTGGATGCCATCTCGGGTCAAGGGTGGAGAAGTCTCCTCTCCACCTACTTTCCACCACCTATGCCTACCCTCATTGATTGGGATGACTTGGACTGTTGGAGCTCGGACTAAGGATCCAAATTTGCGTATTTAAGGCAGTGGTGGTGAGGAGGAACTCATACCTTCTTTCATGTAATGTTATTATGCTCAATTTTCGTTGTAATGCTTTCATTTTCCCCATGTAAGTTTCTTTTTGCATTTCTAAGTTCTTAATCCAATTCCTTCTCTTATCTTCTTCCAATTTCTATACTTAAATCTCTAAAATCACAAAAGCACAGTGATAACTCTGTGTGTTGGTGATATAGTTCACACATAGGTGTGAATTCCATTCACACACATGGAGGAGTGCTCGTTATTTCCGCGGTTTTAATCTCTTCAATTCAATTCTTGTAAGCCGTCTTCCGCCCACCATTGATAGTCTATCATAAATGGAGGGATAACCCTTTAATGGGTTGATCTTAGGAAGATGAAAAGGCTGGATTGATTGATATTTAATGCACGAATTGTTGTTAATTGGTTAAATAATTCAAGACTTCCATTCTTCAATTATTTTCGCTCCTCATCTTCACTGTGTTTGAAAAGGCTAATTCCAATTACTAAATTAACCATATACCTTGGAGAGATCATGAATCTGGTTCTCTAAGTGTGTTGGTGACTAGTAATTGAGTTTAGTTAGTATCTAACTAGAATATGATGAAGGTAGTGTTATTTTGAAGAATAGTTTCATCAAGAATTAATAAAACCAAAAATTTGTCTAAAGAAATAAAATGCATTCAATCCACACAAGCGTAACCCTAAGATAAACCCATTTCATTAAAATTGAACTCAACTAAGCTTATTAGTCTTCTCCCAAAACACTTAAAAACAAATCAAATTTGGCCACTTCATAGCCAAAAATCCATCCCTTAGGTTGTGTATCTTAGGTATCTTCTTAGGTCTCTGTGGAATCGACAACCCAAGATACACTACAAGGATCGTTCTACCCTTCTACTCTTGGGTAAATTTGGGCGTGAACCAAATTTTGGCGCCGTTGTCGGGGACCAAGTAAGTACCTTAGATCCAAAAAAACCTTCTTTCCTCACCTCCATTCTTCTACTCTCACCCAAGATCTCTTATCTTGTCCCTTTCTCGCTTTTTTTTTGGCGCATGTCCGCCTACACCCGCGATTTCTCAAACAGACTAGTTAGGGTGGAAAGTCCTAGGATAGGGGAGTCAAGTGCACCTAAGGGATTGTTTAAATCAGATTCAAATATTCTTGAAACCCCAAAGTCAGAACTTGAAACAAGTCCAATGGAGGGTCATCCACAAAATCAAATTGTAAACCCTGGGGGGAATCAAATGGGAAACCAAACCCAAGAAGCTCCAAACTTAGGGAATGTAGTTGATCAAACCATGAACGACTACCTCACTCCAGCTTGGACCAATGCCCCCTCATGCATTAGACACAATTCCATAGGAGACACCAACTACATATTCAAACCCCATGTCCTAAACCACCTTCCAACCTTTCATGGGATGGAGTCAGAAATGCCATACCTTCATGTCAAAGAGTTCAACGACATTGTTGAAACCATGTGTCCCCCACATCAACTAGAATCCGCTAAGATGAGGCTATTTCCTTTTTCATTAAAGGATCGAGCTAAAAATTGGCTAAACAAATTGAGACCTGCATCAATCCACTCTTGGGACCAACTGCAAAGAGAATTCTACAAAAAATACTTCCCTCGTCACAAAACAATTGCACTTAAAAAGAGCATCCAAAACTTTTTTGAAAAAGAGGGAGAGTCATTTTATGAAACATGGGAGAGGTTCAAAGACACCCTAAACATGGTTCCACACCATGGGTTTTCCATACCTGAACAAGTGAGAATTTTCTATGAAGGGTTGGGTCTGGGTAATAAACAATTCATTGACATGATGTGTAATGGAACCTTTAAAAACAAGGCCCCAAATGATGCTTACGAGTATCTGGAAAGTCTGGCTGAACAAAACCAAACTTGGGGAACTTCACCTTATTCTGAAAAGCCACAAAGAACCACTGGAATTCATACACTTAGAGAAGAGGAAAGCCTTAGGGCTAAACTCGCAGCACTCTCTAGGAAGGTTGAAGAGATAGACCTTAGGAAAGTCCATGAAATCCAAAATGTAGACCTTGTTTGCACAATTTGTGACAAACATGACCATAAAACAGACAACTGCCCAACCATTCCATCCATCAAGGATGTTCTTCTAGGAGGACCCCCAGCGGAAGTCAATGCCCTAAACTTTCAAAAGCCCCAATACCAAAACACCTTCAATCCAAGGTACAATGACCACCCAGGGTTCCGATGGAAGGATAACCAACAACATAGCCAACCACAAGGGCAAAATCCTTACCCTCAACAGAACTACCAAACCCATAATCAGTTTCAAACCCAACCTATCTAATACCAACAACCACCAGTCCATTTTCAACAAACCATTCCACCTTCAAAATATTCCCCAGGGATAAACTAATCTTCTCAAGCACCAACCCAAACTATTCCACAAAGCCTACTAGAACAACTTTGCAAACAAATGGAAAGGATGAACTCGGAAGTCTCTTCCCTTAAACAAGAACTTCAAACAATCAAAAATGGGAAGGCACCCATGCCTACCCAAGCCATTTCACAACAAACAACAAGGGGAGAGTCAAGTTGCACTCAATCAAATCATGAACAATTGAAAGTAGTGACAGTCTTAAGAAGTGGGAAATCAATTGAAAAACCTGAACAAACCATTTCAGAACTATTAAAAGATTCAACATCACTTCAAAATGATGAAGAACAACCCACAGATTCTAAAAAAACCAATGAGAATGAGAAGGAACCACAACCACACCAAACACTCAAACAACCTGCTCCCTTCCCTCAATGCGTGAGGGGGAAATCCAAGCCTGAACTAAGTGAAACCTTGAGAGAAATCTTCTCTCAAGTCAAGATGAACATTCCACTCCTCAATGCAATACAAACCATACCAGCCTACTCAAAGTACCTTAAGGACTTGTGCACTTTTAAAAGGAAATTTTCACATAAAAACCAAGTCCTTTTGGCTGCTAATGTGAGTACCACCATTCAAGGGACCATTCCTCCAAAGATGAAAGACCCGGGTTGCCCTTACATCAATGTTGAACTAGGAGAGAAAAAAGTTGTCAAGGCCTTGTGTGACCTAGGTGCCAGTGTAAACCTCATTCCTTATGCCATGTATTGTCAGTTAGGGCTCGAAGAACTCCAACCCACATCTGTCACTCTTCAACTCGCTGATCGCAGTGTTCGGGTTCCTAAGGGGATCTTAAAGGATGTTTTAGTGAAAGTTGAGAATTTCATCTACCCTGCTGACTTCATTGTCCTTGACAATCATCCAAGCTTAGGTACTAGGGAGCAAACTCCAATCATTCTTGGCCGTCCTTTCCTTGCAACAATCAACTCTGTTATCCGAGTCCGAAATGGGAACATGACCATCACCTTTGGGAACATGAGTCTAGACTTGAACATCTATAATGCAAGCTCACAAATAGGAGATGATGAGGACATTCATGAAGTAAACATGTTAGGAAGCATTGAAAATGAATCCATAGAACATCAAGAAATATTTGATGGATGTTTAAGTCAGGATGAGATTGATTTCCTTTGTTCACATGAAGGAAGTTTATCTCCTTGGCTCGAATAATTTTCAAATTGCTCCTATAATGATGTCTTAGGACCAAAAATCAGTGAAACCTTTCAGGAAACCACATTCATGGAGACAACTCAAACTCCCTTCCCTAACCCAGGTCAATACAATCTTGTGGCTGAAACTTCTACACATGGGGAATCAATTCAATCTGAAAATCTAGGAAACAAATTTGATCTTGATCCAATGCCCCAATCTTCTGCTGAAATTCTGAACCAACCAGATCTTGAATTGAAGGAACTTCCTACTTCCCTCAAGTATGCCTTCCTAGGGGAAAATCAAACACATCCTATAGTCATATCTTCTTCTCTTGAATCCAATCAGGAGGGGATGCTTCTAGATGTCCTTAGGAAACACAAGAAAGCCATTGGTTGGACCCTGTCTGATATTCCTGGGATTAGCCCACTTATTGGAACTCATAGGATTACTCTTGAATCTGAATCCAAACCATGTCGTCAACCTCAGAGGAGACTCAATCCAAATCTTATGGATGTGGTAAGGAAAGAACTTCTTAAGTTGTTGAAAGCTGGTATCATCTACCCCATAGCTGAGAGTGAGTGGGTAAGCCCAATTCAAGTTGTCCCAAAGAAAGCTGGAATCACTGTGATCACTAATAAGGATGGGGAAATTATTCCAACTAGGGTGAGTAGTGGCTGGAGAGTCTGTATTGACTATAGGAAGCTCAACTCTTGTACCAAGAAGGACCATTTTCCCTTGCCCTTTATTGATCAAGTCCTCGAGCGAGTGGCGGGTCATCAATTATATTGCTTCCTAGATGGGTACTCAGGGTACAATCAAATCGAGGTCTCCTTGGAGGATCAAGGTAAGACAACCTTCACCTGTCCATTCGGCACCTTTGCCTTCAAACGCATGCCATTCAGGTTATGCAATGCCCCTGGAACCTTCCAGCGGTGCATGATGGGAATCTTCTTAGATATGGTAGGGGATTTTCTAGAGGTCTTCATGGATGACTTCTCTGTCTTTGGGGATACATTTGAGGGATGTCTTAGGAATGTGGAGAGAGTTTTGTCAAGATGTGAAGAAAAGAATCTGGTCCTAAACTGGGAAAAATGCCATTTCATGGTAAAAGAGGGGTTAGTCCTTGGCCATATAGTCTCGGGTAGGGGAATTGAAGTTGATAAAGCAAAGGTTGACATCATTCGTCACCTTCCATCACCCAGAACTGTTAAGGAAGTGAGGTCCTTCTTAGGACATGCTGGTTTCTATAGAAGATTCATTAAGGACTTTAGTTCAATCTCTCGCCCTCTTTGTGCTCTCCTAGTAAAGGATGCTCCATTTGTTTGGACAGAAAGTTGTGAGGGTTCATTTTCAACCCTTAAATCTGCTCTCACCTCTCCTCCCATTATGAAATCTCCAAACTGGGACCTTCCTTTCGAACTCATGTGTGATGCCAGTGACTTTGCTGTAGGATCTGTGTTAGGACAATGGTGTGATAAAACTCCATATGTCATTTCTTATGCAAGCAAATCCTTAAATGATTCCCAAATCAATTACACCACCACTGAAAAGGAGTTACTTGATGTTGTGTTTGCCTTAGAGAAATTCAGGTCCTACCTCTTAGGATCACCCATCATTGTATTCACCGACCATTCAGCTCTAAAATATCTCTTCCAAAAACAAGATGCCAAGGCTAGATTGATTAGGTGGGTCCTTCTTCTTCAAGAGTTCGATTTAACCATTAAGGATAAAAAAGGTGTCGAGAATGTTGTAGCTGATCACCACTCTAGGTTGGAATTCAAGGAGAACTCACATCACCTTTCTGTGTCTGATTCATTTCCCGATGAGAACCTCTATTCTGTGAGTGATTGCCCTTGGTATGCTGACATAGCCAACTTCTTAGTTTCAGGGGTCATTCCAAAATTCTTAGGGACCCAAGGTAGAAGAAAATTTCTTTCTGATGTCAAGCATTATGTGTTTGATGATCCATACCTATATAAGTTCTGTCCTGACCAAGTCATTAGGAGGTGTGTGACAGAATCCGAACAAGAGTCCATCCTAATGTTCTGTCATAGTGAGGCTTGTGGAGGTCACTTTTCCTCTAAGAAAACTTCTGCCAAGGTTCTTCAATGTGGTCTATTTTGGCCCACCCTCTCAAGGGACTCCTACACATTTTTTCAAAGTTGTCCTAGGTGTCAACAAGTAGGGTCCATCACAAAAAGGAATCAAATGCCTCTCACTCCAATATTAGTGGTTGAAATCTTTGACTGTTGGGGAATTGATTTCATGGGTCCCTTCCCAAACTCTAGGGGATATCTTTACATTCTCTTGGCTGTCGATTATGTCTCAAAATGGGTTGAGGCCATTCCTACAAAATCCAATGACCATCAAACTGTGATTAGATTCCTTAAAGAAAACATCTTCTCTAGATTTGGGATTCCTAGGGCTATCATTAGTGATTGTGGAACTCATTTCTGCAATCTCCCATTCTCATCGCTCATGGAGAAGTATGGAATTTCTCACAAAGTGTCTACCTCTTACCACCCACAAACCAATGGTCAAGCTGAGTTAGCTAATAGAGAAATCAAACAAATTCTTGAGAAAACTGTTAATCCATCTAGGAAAGATTGGTCGAGCAAACTCTTAGATGCTCTTTGGGCATATCGAACAGCATTTAAAACTATCCTAGGAATGTCCCCATATAGGTTGGTTTATGGTAAAGCATGACATTTTCCAGTGGAGATTGAGCATAAGGCCTTTTGGGCAATCAAAAAAATGAACTTTGACATTTCTTTGGCCGGAATAAAGAGGAAATTGGATCTAAATGAGCTTGAGGAACTTAGGATGGAGGCTTATGAAAATTCAAGGATCAATAAAGCTAGAGTTCAAGCCTACCAGTCTAGGAATCTTAAAACTAAACACATTGAACCAGGGAAATCTGTGCTTTTGTATAGTTCTAAACTTCATTTGCACCCGGGAAAGTTGAGGTCTAGATGGTCTGGTCCATACATAGTGCATAAGGTGTACCCCCATGGGGCTGTTGAAATTCAAGATCCCACCAATGGTCAAATATTTAAAGTTAATGGTCATAGAGTCAAACCATTCATAGAACCATTCCAAAAACATGAAGTTGATGAAGACCTGAGTGAACCCACCTTTGATGAAAAAAAAAACAATTAATCAATAAGGGTTTTAAGTCGAGCTAACGACGTTAAACAAAGCGTTGAATGGGAGGCAACCCATGATTTTTAAATTTACAATCACTTTATTGTTTTAATCAATTTTTTTAGCAAAACAATTTGATATAATTTTACCTCATATTGTTGACCTGTTCTTCTCTTATGAGTATGTATGGGTATGAAAGGGGAGCACCGTATTCATCCGTGTCACGCGGTGCGATCCCTGAGTATTATCTTACCCAGAAATTAAAAAGAAGACAATGTATCAACAATATAGGTGTTTGTAAGTTTTTATTTTATTTTTATTTTATTTTATTTTATTAAAAAATAAAAAACAAAAAAACAAAAAAAACTGTAAAAAAAAAGAGACACGTCGTAGGACGTGGGTCAAACCCCGTCACGACCGGCGAAGCCGCGGGACTCGAACCTGGGACCGAAGGGAGACAGGGGCGCACGCCTACCACTGAACTACGGTGGTTGGTGCTTCCTTATTCTATCTTCTATATATATATACTTATATTTTAAATTTTGGTATATATACATAATTTTTTTAAAAAAAAATTATTACTTGTTATGAGTGTCGATCGTTGGAGTTTCAAAATTAACAAGGGCTACCAAGTTTGATGGATTTTCAGGGAAATCATAGGAGTACAAGCGTACACTACCGTGAGGATTCTTCAAGTGACATGGAGACCAAGAGATTAAATGAGAGCATCACAAACTTCAACATCAAATATCAGGTGAAATTGTTCTATTCTCCTATTCTCTGCATGTACCCCTTCTAAATTATATTTTCTTTAAACACTGGGGACAGTGTTATATTATGTTGGGGGGAGGTGAAAATAAAAATCAATCACATAGAGCAATAAAATTTGCATGTTAATTGAATGAAAATTTTCCTTAACCTTGAACATGTTATTACACATTGCAAACCTTGAAAACTGAATATTAAATAATTTTGTATTCCTTGATTCTGATTTTAATACATGTTTAAGTTCATGAGCATAAAATTTTGGAAAGTGTGGCTGTCTAATGTGATTTTCACTGTTACATTTTCATCCAATTTTTAAAAAAAATCACAATGCACGTCCGTTGGATTGTGGGGTATTAATTTGAATTCTTGGGGTCCCATAATAAATAGCATAGTTTTGGTGATCATTTTAAATTTAATATGAGTATTTTAAAAAATATATATATATAAAAGAGGTGTAAAAAAAACACAAAAAAAAAACAAAAAAAAAACAACAATAAATTTGCGCATAGAGCAATGAAATGACTTAATGTGTGGCTTTCGGCACTTGGGGATCGTGACTCCATAGTTGTCTGGCCCAAAGTTGGGAATTTTATCTCTATTTGTGGAAATTCTAATTTGTTTTTGAATGAGTTAACTCGAGATGATGCCCGAGTATGTGGGCTTTACTTGGTGCCCTAAGGCCTTTGAGCCTGGGAGTCATCGGCAAAGTCTCGCTACAAGGGTTGACTCATTTGAATTCAATTTCAATAACCATGGCAACATTGCAAAAAAAAAGAAAAAAATGAATACTCATATTAATATTAAAATGTGATTCCACCTAGCGCTTCCATCTTTTCCCCCTTGAATAAAAATGAACCCCCATGTCTATTGTGACACACAACACATCATCATGATTAATGGTAATTGGATGAAATGTGGCATTGAATTTGATCAGAAGAATGGGCTTGGGCTTGGGTTATGCTTTAGAACCTACATTGTATTAAATGATTTTGATGGGATGCATAATTTTTTTGGTATGAGGTATTTTGGTGAGCATTGTTTATTAAAATGTTTTTGGAAAAGGGAATTTGATTTTCATAATCTTTGAGTTATTTGCTCGGGACTAGAAAATCTCAAGTTGGGGGGTGTGATTAGACAATAAAAACACATTTTATAATTAAATTTTATTGGGATTAAAAGTTCATTTTTGATCATATGGGCCTGAGTTAGTACATTTTAATTTTAAACATCCACTCTCATCAATTGTGCACTTCATGCCTAATGTACACCAATTTAGGCCCAATGACTCATATGATTTTATTGAATGTAATTATTTATGTTTTAATATTATATTTTTGTAAATGTATCTTCACTTCAAATTTAAATGTTTCTCATTCAGGGAGCAAGGAAAGATTCATAAAGGATGATTAAGATATTTGGTGATGAAAGGAGACAATTCTGGTAAAGGCAGATTGGACATCAACCCACTGTTGAGGATGTGGGTCCCACAATACTGTACCAATGAAGCCCAACTTTCTTGTGATGATATAAGACATATAGGGGAACAAATCATTATTCATGACAAAGTGCTAATTCGGTTTCCATGATGGTGATCAAGGCATCCCAAATGGAAGATCAGAATCTGGGCCAGAATCTGCGGCCCAGAATTTCAGCCCAATGAATCTTCCATATCTCCCGAACCAAAAATTACATTGATCTGATATTTTACAGGCGGTTAGAAGACATCCGGGGATTTATTTTTGTCTTATATGGCCCACTCCAAATCGGCCATCTAGAAGGACTTTGAAGCGGATCTGTCAAGTGGATGCAAGCTGGATGCCATCTCGGGTCAAGGGTGGAGAAGTCTCCTCTCCACCTACTTTCCACCACCTATGCCTACCCTCATTGATTGGGATGACTTGGACTATTGGAGCTCGGCCTAAGGATCCAAAGTTTCCTATTTAAGGCAGTGGTGGTGAGGAGTAACTCATACCTTCTTTCATGTAATGTTATTATGCTCAATTTTCATTGTAATGCTTTCATTTTCCCCATGTAAGTTTCTTTTTGCATTTCTAAGTTCTTAATCCAATTCCTTCTCTTATCTTCTTCCAATTTCTATAATTAAATCTCTAAAATCACAAAATCACAGTGATAACTCTGTGTGTTGGTGATATAGTTCACACATAGGTGTGAATTCCATTCACACACACGGAGGAGTGCTCGTTATTTCCGCGGTTTTAATCTCTTCAATTCAATTCTTGTAAGCCGTCTTCCGCCCACCATTGATAGTCTATCATAAATGGAGGGCTAACCCTTTAATGGGTTGATCTTATGAAGATGAAAAGGCTGGATTGATTGATATTTAATGCACGAATTGTTGTTAATTGGTTAAATAATTCAAGACTTCCATTCTTCAATTATTTTCGCTCCTCATCTTCACTGTGTTTGAAAAGGCTAATTCCAATTACTAAATTAACCATATACCTTGGAGAGATCATGAATCTGGTTCTCTAAGTGTGTTGGTGACTAGTAATTGAGTTTAGTTAGTATCTAACCAGAAAATGATGAAGGTAGTGTTATTTTGAAGAATAGTTTCATCAAGAATTAATAAAACCAAAAATTTGTCTAAAGAAATAAAATGCATTAAATCCACCCAAGCGTGACCCTAAGATCAACCCATTTCATTAAAATTGAAATCAACTAAGCTTATTAGTCTTCTCCCAAAACACTTAAAAACAAATCCAAGTTGGCCACTTCATAGCCAAAAATCCATCCCTTAGGTTGTGTATCTTAGGTATCTTCTTAGGTCTCTGTGGAATCGACAACCCAAGCTACACTACAAGGACCGTTCTACCCTTCTACTCTTGGGTAAATTTGGGCGTGAACCAACATTCTCTTTGAAAGAACACATTTGGATATCCACTTAAGGAACCTAGGGTTGGTGTTTTTGGTATAAAATAACATATATAACATGGGTATGGAAGTTTATAAGTGTATTTTTTAGAGTATGGTCGATCTATAAGACTCAATGTTGTGTAAATCAGAGAAAGGTTGGGTGTCCTTCTATATGGGAGGGAGAGGACACACATGGAATTTTGTAAAAGAGTAAAATATATGAAAGTAATTTTCAATAAAAAAATGCCTCAAATAGACTTATATTGGAATATAAGGTACTATATAGTTCAAATCACACCAACCAATAAAATTTGGATGGGTTTATGAGGTTTTTAAAACCATATATTTTGGTTTAAATCCATAGTTAACCTATTTTAACCTTAATTGTGGTAACATCCTTTTCACTCTTAAAGGGTTATAGTTGTCCATAAAACGTAACTATTGTATCATAAATGTGAAATTGATAAAATTTTAAACTCAATATGTTCCAAATTGACCTCTTTCATGTTTTTTTTATTTTTAAATTATCTAATTAAATATTTTTTTGATAAAATATATATAATGTCAATTTTGAAACTATTCATTTAATTTGAATCAAAAGGCACCAATAAAAAAATGGTATTCATATCCAATAAATTTAGACAACAATAATATTTTTTATATATCTTAAAAAAATATTTTCACACTATAAATTACCCAAATAATGTTACTTTTAATATTTTTAAAATAATGTCTTTAATTATTCTATTAATTCTAGAAGTTTTGTGTCAGTTTCATGTATGCATTTAAGGAAATTATATAATTACTAAAATATATAAATAAAGTTACAAAATGAAAATAATTTTCATTTTTTACAACATAGAAATTTATATTCATTAATTACTTTATTTTTTCATATGTAAACACATATGAGATATTTAAAATTAATAGAGTGGCATTTTGTAGCTTTCTTTGATTTAAATATTATATAGGTGATTTTCATGTACAAGTGTCCATTAAAAAAATAAATTTCAATAAAAAGGTGAAACGGGTACGATTACATTATGAAATAATAATTAGCATGAAAATTTATGGCCAATAAATTATTTTTAACCCAGACTAACCTAATTTCCCATTTACTGAGGTGATAAATTTTACCAAGGTCACTATTCATATTGACCAAAAGTGAAAGGGGTCTATTTTCAAAATTTTAACCTCCTATTTATAAATATAGAATAAATTTTTCAATATTTAATTTCTAAAAGGGAATATGTCAATTTTAAAACTAATTGGGTAATGAAAACTTCCCTTTAGAAAAAAAATACATTTTTAAGCATAACACTTGATTTATTCTTATCCCACACATAGAAAAATATTATATGAAAGTTTAAAAGTTTAATTAAGAATGTATAATTTAAATTTTTTAAAACAATTCACTAATAGTGGTAAATTTGATGTATTAGTATTAAGATATTTTTTTATATAAAAAAATAGTTTCTATAAAAAATATATCCTTTGTTTTGAACTGATTTTCATTATAATTTATAAATAATTGATAACCAATGAATTAATTTTCTACATCTATAAACAATAAATTTTTAAAATTTATCTATTCTTATTCATGCCCACTAAAACAATTTCTAGTTGATCACTATAAAATTCAATAATAATATTCTAATAGTATATCACGATTCTCTTAAACTCATTGTTGTGAGTAATGAAGGATATCAAAAAAATAAAATTATTTAAAGATAAATATACAATAAAATATCAAGGATTTAAAAATATGTGGTTTTTATCATTTATGCCCCATATATTTTATTCTCCTCTTTTAATTTCTATAATTATTTATATTATTACTAATTTCTAGACATTGGTACCTAATATGTACGAGAAAATGTTTTTAATGAAAAATCAACCTAATATCCTTTTTGGTCGATGAACTTTTTCATCCATTTCCATCATCTTCAAAATTATTTCATGTATTTTTTTATCTATACATGAAATTTTTTTAAAAGTTAATTTTCGTTAACTTTTAAATTACTTACAATTGTTTAAAGGAAACATTTTAAATTCAAATATTTAGAACAATGAATTTTTTGATATTTATAAAAGTGTGAAAATATTGTTCTATTTTAATGTATACGGTATGAATGGATTTCCCTGACATCATAACCATAATTTTGTTTCAAGATTCTATTACCTTTATCCAAGGTTATTTTCAAATAAAATAATTTTTACAATATTATAGGGATATTAATTTAAAATTTAATCAAATGAAAAGGATATTTTTCTCATGGTTTCAGTGAAAGGTCAAGGTGTCATTTTAAATGTATTTTTCTTCCCTGTCATCATCCTTTAAGAATTTTTACTCTTCAACAAGTGTGTCATCATATGATACCATCCACATTATTACTGTAGATATATTATGGTGATAATGATTTAAGGATGATTCTACATAACCTATTTCTTTACCAAGGTTTAATTAAGTTATGATGAAATCTTTATGAAACCAATTTAGTTTACATTTTTTATAAAAGTTTGAAATGTTGAAATATTTATGAAATTATTTTCCTTTCCATAAGTTATGGCATGATGATATGATGAATGTTTAATGATCATGTGGCATCCATATATATGGTTTTAATTTGTTGGTGGGTTGTCCTATAATTATATATACCTCTAATTCATTGGGTAAGTATTTATATTTCATGAGATAATAAAGACTAGAATGGGATTTATCATATTGCATAAAGGGACTTTGTCCAATAAGTTAGTTTTGGGATTGAACCATGACTAAGGAAATGATAAAATGGGGAGTAAAACCAATCCACTGTTATAGTCTCTACAGTAATCATTGTCCAATGAATTTTTTTTTCAAAAACATATGTCTTATTATTATGATGTTCCCTCATTGGTCATTATTTATTATTAACAACTCCATACACATATGACTTATGAATTTTGTTATTAAAAATCCTTCTTCCATAATTTTTGATTAACGATATTTGATTGAGTGGATATTTTTTATCATGATTTATATTCATCTCCTCAGACCCTAATTATTATATTATTCTCACTTATAATCATTGATTGATATCTCTTTTATTTAACCTTACTGAGAATCTGAGATCACCCTTTATTTTGTGTCTTTTTTATAGGTTATCAAGAAATGATTTAATTAGGGTATGTCTACATTGTGAACATTCTAAGAAGAACTATGTGGGATATTTTGAAGATCATTTTGTAAATAAGATAATTATGTATCTAGTCTCTAAATACTCTAAACCATTACAGTTCTGGGTTGTGTATTTTGAAAAAATGTGTTTTAATTACACATTAATTCTTAATTTAATACAAAATAATACATATAATATAAACCATAAGATCAATACATCTAGTATCATTGGGTAATTAGGTACATTACATAAAAACTAAAAACTGGGGGTACATCAACATTGTTGAAAACTTCTTTAAAATTATCATAATATTCCATCATTCTTAGAACTGCATGGGATAACTTAGGTACATAAATAAGAAAGGGGTGAGATATAAATCCCAATAAGGGAATAAAACTAGAATAACATGAATAAATTGTTAAATTTGAGAAAATAGTAATCTCAATGAGACATAAAAGGGGTGAGAATTATAAACATTAACATAGAGTCCTAATATATTATGATAACATAAAAGAAACATGAGAAAGTGGTAACTAATTTAAACAGGATTATATAAACATAGGACAAGGATAATTTTGAAGACATCGTAATATTGTAGGAATAGTCAAATAATATATTAGGTTCACTCCCTATAAGTGATGTTCCATGAGATCATAGTATTACCCAACGCATTCACTACTGGAAAATGGACATATCCCCATGTTTTTGGGGAAAACCGTGGGGATAAGTACCCATATACCCACGGTTTTTGAAAACTGTGGGTATAGGTAAATTTTCCTGACCTATACCCATGGTTTTCCAAAACCGTGGGTATAGGGGGTTCTATCCCCATGGTTTTCCAAAACTGTGGGGATAGGTCCTGAAAAGTCACCTATACCCACGGTTTTCCCAAACCGTGGGTATAGGGGTACCTATCCCCATGGTTTTCCCCAAAACTGTGGGGATAGGTCTGGGATAAAATACATATACCTACGGTTATGAAAAACCGTGGGTATAGGTTCCCCGTGTGTGCGCGAGAAAAAATATTTTCCGTGGGAAGGAATTTTTTTTTGACAGGAGTCCTACACCCACAGTTCATCCCTCTATACCCATGGTTTATATAACTATATTTAACTAAATATAAATATATATACATATATGTGATGTTAGGGTAGTGGTTAGGCACAGTGTTTGTAGCGAAGAGGTTACGGGATCGAAACCCACTTCCTGTATTATTTTAGGATCTATAACACGATTTTGAAACCATGGGTAAAATCCTTTGACACCGTGGAAATTGGGTAAGTTTCATTGACATGGTGGCAGAACACCTATACCCATGGTTTTGGAAAATCGTGGGTTTAGGCTGGGGAAATATATCGATGCCATTCCAGCCCACGATTCCCAAAACCGTGGGTATATCCTATACCCATGGTTTTGGGGGCTATACCCACGGTTTTGAACAGTGGGTATAGGTTGTTTTTCCAGTAGTGATTGGATCACTATATAATTTCAGTCGCACTCGTCGGTATCATATCATGTACATGTATAAGTGTTCCAAATATATCATATAAAATAATGATCTCATTCATCAATTTTAACCTAAAAATCAAGAAATGTGGGTTTCATACATTTAATTCATAAAATTAATGAAGGATAGGTATATCTAGGTGAATACCCTTGAGTTGAAATGGTGGTGGATATTCACAAAACATTCATTTTTTAGGAAAAATCGTATTGAAATTTCAGTAGTATAATTAAAGTATATAAGGAATCTTAAAATAGTTTCATAAGGGATAAATAGAAGGATTGAATCTACCTTCTCACTCATGCTTGGATTCATTGGAGTAGTGAATCAGAAGGTGAGATCATTCAGTGTTGCATCCCCCTTCCCCCTCTTTGGTTCATTTCCCTTTTCCCAATATTGCCTCTCTTTCTTCTCTACCCTAATGGTCTCGTCAGATCTAGGGATTCCTTACACACTTTTTTATTCTATTTTTGTTCCTTTCCCTATATCATGTTTTTTCTTCGATGGGTAAACATTTTTCTTTGGGTCTCTATATGGTGAAGGCATATTGTGGTGTTTCGCCTCATTTTCATTATTTTCGAACTAGTACTGATGATTCAATAAATATTATTTCCTATATGTATGGTGATTCAATAGACGTCCTTATGAATGTCACAGTCTGTGGTTAAGGACCCAAGCTACTTTCCCTCCACTCTAGCCTTGTGATACTTCACTCTTATCCATGTTTAACAAGTTCAGTGGACTTCAAAGTGATTTTTTGATGTGAGGTGTGAGCGGTCAATGGTGTTCCAGGAACTTCCTTCATCAATTTCTATCTTTCTGTTTTTCCCTCTTATGATGTTCCTTGTGGTATTTTTGGTGTCTGGCATGGTGAGTTTTTTATTTTGATGTCGTGGATGATGGGTCTAAAGGAAAGGGTTGATGGTATTGGATGTTTTGGCTCATTATTGATTCATATTCTACTTATATCCCTACTTTGGATTCCGGGTCCATCGCTCCCCTTCAGTATGGGTTGGTGCGGTGGATCTCTCAGGGAATTTTGGATTTGTAGTTTGAGTATAAGTGATACTAAATGATTCTTGAACAGTGTATTCTTTCCCCGTTACTTATGGTCTCCATTTTGGTTTATTTTGGATCTCTTTTTAGGTTTTCTATTGGGAGCCTATGCTTTGTGTTGGTGTTCATTGGAGGTTATAAGTGATTTCATTTGATGCATTATCATTTGTTAGAGATGTTTCTATTACTCATTGTGATTCTCATCTTATTTTTGGAAGGATTATACTTTTATGATGATTTAGTTTTGTTCAAAAATGATGATGGTTGATTTTATACTTCATGGTGAGAAAGTTAGTTGGTAGTGGTGTGAGTTCAATGATGATAGTAGATAGCATTTCAGGGTGCAGTCACTTGGCTAGCACTGGGCACAAGAGTGACCTGTGTGTCATGGATTTTCACTATTTTAATTTGAATTTGTTAAAATTAAATTTTTATTGGGTTTTTTTGGGATTTATGATTATTTGGGTTGGTAATGTTGGGGGTATTTTGAGATGGTGTCATTTTGTGATGGTTATTACATAACCAAAAAAGTTTTATTTTTGAAAATAAAAATATTTTGTTCAGAGCAGATATTAAGGGATCTCTATTAATTTGGAAATAAAATGAAAAGTAAAATAGATGTTAAAAAACATATACGAACATTAGGAATTGGAAATAAAATGTGTAAGATGAAGAAGATTCCTTAATAAACAGAAGAAGGAAAGGATCACTTACATTGAGAGGGTGATTCCAAATGATTTTTAGGAGATTATTGAGAGATTGAGGCACCTTGGGATGACTATAGAGAGAGGAGGGATGATTAAGTGTGTGATCCATTGTGTTTGGGTGTTGATGAATTGGAGATAGTGCGGGATTATATTGAAAAATAGAGGGTAGTTCTTCATTTTTTAACAAACATCGGTTTTAGACTCTATATAATAAAGTAATAAAACCCCCTAACAATCACATGGTTTTTTCCATGTTTTCTACCAAAGTGGGGTGGTGTCCTTTATTTTATAATTCCTTGTTATGGTGTCACTAAAATGATACCCTTTGGGATGTGGGAGTCATGTTCAAAAAGAAATGATTTTAATACCGTAAATATAATATTGGTTTTGGGTGGATTCATAAAGGCTTTAAAAAAATAATCAATTAACATAAAAGTAACATTATATTAAAGTTTAAACATGTATTTAGTCATGCATACACCTTATAGAATTTATTATATCACTTTGGGTTCATTATGTTGTGAAAATACACACAATCTATTTATATCGTAATTAGTTTTTACCAGAAAATTTGACTTTCTTAGAAAATTATGAGAAATTAAATATTGAATAATAATGATATACTGATTCCAAAAAAAATATTTATTTTAACAAAATAATTTTATGAAAATTCGAATTTTCACTATTAAAACAATAATCAACATTTATTATGAAATGTTGTGTTTTTTGATAATAAGAATTTTTAAACCCACATAAAAATTACATGTGACTCCATAAAAATTATATTTTCATTTATATATAATAAAAATTATTTAATTTTATTATTTTATTAAAATTTCATCTATTTTTCAAATTTAGGAATTCACCAAAAAGGAATGTCTTGATAGAAATTTCATATTACACAAAATTATAATTTGTCTTTTGTTATATCAAAATCAAAATCATTTATAAAGTTACAATAATAAGAAGTAAACATAATCATTATTCTATTGAAAATGAAATATAAATATTCATATTATTTGGATATTGATATGTATCCCTTTATTTCATCATAAAATTCCTTAAGGTAAAGGTGCACGATGGTGATATTTTAATGGGGTGGTTTGGTGTATGTGGTTTGGGTCATGATATCGATGAGCTTGAACTTATCACATAAATGATTATTGTTATGCTTTAGTTATTGGATATCAAATTGTTCTTGGTGAATGAAAATCAAAGTGATGTTATCTTCCTTGGAAGCTCTGATAAATGGGATTCATATGGTATGATCCTACTGGTCGACGACATCACTTCCTTTTTTCATGTCAATTCGACATATCAAAACCCTGTATTTATACTAATCATATGATCACTATTAAATGGATATATAATAAATAGTTATGGTGATTAATGGTATTTTAAATCTAATTGGACATAATAAAACCAAATAATTGCATGTGTTTTCTATAACCATAATACATAAAAAGGCATTTAATTCAATCACAAAGTAGATTTTGGTTTTAAAAGTTTGGGTCATTACAATCTTCCCCTTTAGATATTTTAACCTTGAAATTTTCATTTCACTCACTTAAATAGGTATGGGTAATTCTATTTCATTACCTCCAACAGTTCCCACATCACTTCTTTAAACTTGTGTCTTCTTCATAGAACTTTGACCGGGTGTATTGTTTTATTTAATGGAACTTTATCTCTACAATCTAAAATATTCACTAGATGCTCCCCATATGAAATATTATTCTCCTATGGTACACCTACAGATTCAGCATGTGTAAGGTTTTTCGTATTTACTTCCTCAAGAGGGATACATGGATCACAACATGTACTTGAGATAGGTTAGATGGGAGTGCTAGTTAATAGACCACCACTCTGATTAAGGATCTCAAAGGAACCGATGTATCAAGGACTAAGCTTTCCCTTCTTCCCAAATATTATGAATTTATTCCAAGGATATATGTGGAGAAATGCCTTATGTTCAGCCTCAAACTCCGTTCATTTTCAATGATTTTCAGAAAATATCTTTATTTGACTCTGATTATCCGTTATGTGTGGCAGAATGGTCTTGAACTTTTTCTCCACTTCCACAACAATTTCAGGACCCAGCAGTTTGAGTTCACCAACATCATCCAAGCATGCAGGTCTTCTCCACCTCTCCCCATAAAGGGATTCACAGGGACCCATTTGGATTATTTAGTGGAACTATTACTATATGAGAACTCATCCAAAAAAATATAGTGATCACAACCTCCATTGGATTCCATTGATATTTCTCTCAACGCCATATCCTAGAGTTTCTAGATAGTCCCCTCATATTGGCCATCAGTTTAAGGGTGATAAGTTGTGATAATTTTCAGCTCAATATTTAGAGCATGTTGGAGATTCATCCAAAACATGGACATAATTTTTATATCTCGATCAGATACAATTGATAGTGGTATTCTATACAACATGATTCCTTCTCAAATGTATATCCTTACAAGTTGATCGAGTTAGATGTCCTCTCGAATTGAAATAATGTGATAAATATTCAAACTAATATTCACCACAACTAAAATAGAATTATTTACTATTTATATCTTTAGAATATGAGTGACAAAGTCCATGGCCATGTTTTCCCATTTCCATGTATGTATGGGTATTAGTGGCATCATCCACTTGGATCTTTTCTTTTTAGCCTTCACATGGTGAAAATAAAGACACCTTTAAGTATATTATCTATATCCTTCTTCATAATGTCCCAACAATAGTGTTATTGGAGCCCTCGATTCATATTTTTTCTCATTAGATGGATTAAGAAGGTCAATCTTTGTGAATCTTCCAATAGCTTATTCATTATCTCATGATTTGATGGTATACATAGTCGTGATACCAATATTACAACTCCTTCCTCATTAATTTTTTACTCTAATTATTTCCCTTTTCTTATAGCTTACAAACTCATCTA